>OY756381.1:2487090-4964180 GCA_963576895.1 Ceraclea dissimilis | reverse complement strand
AGTAAAAGGAATCGGGGAGCGTGTATGATTGCATGCATGAATGTGACGGAAGCTAGGAGTGTGTGTAAGGATATGGCTGTCTGGCACTCTGTCTTCTCTACAAGGGACGTGGCGTGAGGGTATAGATAGATAGATAGATTTTATTTGACAAGGTCGAACTCTCAGATCGTGGTTTAGTTTAAGAAATAGTCAGGTACCTACTTACTACAATACTAATATCTATTTATAGTATATGTATGTGAATCACGTACTTAGTAATCGTGAATTAAAAAAAAACTAGCTTACTTAATATGTTACTGAAATTAACAAGAAAAAATATGTATACATCTTTATAATATTTTAAAGTGTACGTATGTATGCTTGTAATCAGGGCAGCGTTTTTTGTCGTTAATTGTCACCAAGCGAGTCAACCGGTGATTATCACCCGAAGACAGAACGCATTCGGGTGATTTTTCTAATTGGAATTGTCAAACAGAGATATATGAGAATACTAGTACGAGTGAGTTGATAGATATACATCGACATAGCGATATCACTGCACTCTTCTTTGGTAGAAAGGAATAGACATATTGCGTGTTAATAAGAGTGAGTGAACAGCACGTGCGGACCACTCTATTATCTATGGCGAGCGAATGTCGCCCTACGAATGTTTTGGGTGTTATTCGCAACAACTGAGCGTGTCAACTGACGTACATAGAACACGTTTAATCGCACAACTGGTTGACTCGCACCCATGATAGAACCATAAACAATTGAGCGAATCGCCTAGTGAAAATTAACGGATCCAGAATGCCTCCCGCAAAAAACTTAAATGAAAAATTTTCATACTCTTCAATTTTTAAAGGCCTTATCTCCAAAACAGTTGATTTTTGGATATATGCATTGATTTATATTTTTTTCACCTGTCCAAATACTTTACCCACGAAACCAATCACCCTGTGTAAGTCGATGTTTCTTCGTGTATTTTTTTCTCGGGCATCGCCGGGCATGCGAGCTAGTTATTAAGTAATAACAATTATAATTCGGTATAATTTAAGTCGTTTTTTCATACTTACACACGTATTTACCAAAATATTAACCTATATAAAGATTATTGCAAAATTTTTGCTGTTACCTACTAGAACATAGTGTGAGAATAGTTGATTAGATATTGCGATAGTAATACCCGGTGAAGCCCGGATAAAAATATGGACAAGTAATAAACCTACTGCATCCGTTCCTCCACAGATGGCGAGTTGAGATGGTTGGGACATGTAGAGAGGATGAATGATGAAAGGATGACAAAGAAAATATACTTTTTCGAAAGAAGAAATGTAAGCAAGGGGTGGTCGTCCAAGAACCACTTGGTTGACCGTGTCATGAAATAATTAACATTTTATAAATAACAATTCTACTACTGGAATCTAATTCGAAAATGGGCTTTTATCTCTTGAAGAAATTTCTTAATGTCTTTTGTTTTTTTGGGGATTTATTCATGTTGAGCAATATTCTAAGGGTTTTTTTCTGGGAACCATGCAACCCGGGTTTAGGGTTAGTTCATCTAAAATAAATTAGTCTAAAAACAATTCGTCTAAAATCAATTAGTCTAAAATCAGTTGGTCTAAAATCAATTCGTCTAAAATCGACGAATTGATTGTTAGGCAAATTGATAAAATTAGACGAATTGATTTTAGACCAATTGATTTTAGACGAACTTACTGGACACCTGCAACCCGTTTGAACAAAGGAAATCAACAATGGGTTCAGAAAAGGCCCTTGTTATTCCAACAGAATTCAGCAAATTGCACATTTTTCTATTACTATTTATTATTACACAAATAAACACATTTCAATTTATGACAGATGCATGATGGATGATTTGCACAAATAGTTATTTTTCTGTGCAACAATGACATAACATAATGCAATAATGTTGCCATATACTAAGTATTATTCAAAGGGTTCAGTGTTGCCATTATGAGAAAAATAAACAATATTTATAATTTATATTTTACCCTAAAATGTGTAATATTTTGGGGTAAAAACATTTAGGGTAAATTGGAGAAAACGTGGACCTCAGGTTACAAAAATAAAGTGTAAATTGTGTAGGTATATAATATTTTGTGTTATGATTGCTGTGAGTTTGGCCATACCAGTATTTTTCTATTATATTCTATCCCCTCACGTTGCGTTCCTTGCGGGGTAGGCAGAAGGAACAGATAGCCAGACTTCCATATCCTTCCTTACCTTGCTTTCGTCACATTCGTGCAATTCATTATACACACTCTACAATTCCTTTTATTGAAAACACCACCATCCTTAAGCATCTGGTAGAAATGTTCAAGCCACCTCCAATTTCTCCCAGGTATATTTTCTTTGTTAACCTTTCATCATTCATTCTCTCTACATCTCCCGACCATCTCAACTTGTTTACTTTCATTCTAGTCACAACATAGTTTTACATTCACTCAACTCTCTGGTCACTTCATTTCTTATCCTATCTCTCAACGTTTCCCACACATTTTCATATGAATCATTTTGACACATTTCAAAATTCGAACAGAATGCATTCTGACCCTAAAATAATACGAAATCCAATAACACGCTCCCTTTTCGCAATTCGAATGCGCCAGATGTCACATCTCTCACATGATTGGCAGATGCATCCGACGCTTCCACCTGATTGGTCCACGAGCTGTCACCGTAAACAAAACAACAATGGTTACAACGAATCATAGGGCACACATTTTGAAATCTGAGAATAGAATGTATTTTGAATTCACCTCATTCATAATAAGATTATGCAATTGTAAATAGTATTTGCGTAAGGGAGAGTATGGTTTTTCATCCCTTCCCGCATGCTAGGGATGTTTTTATTGAAGAGGGTGAAAATGATTGGTCGCCATTCCGTTTGCGAATAGATGAATCAACTATATTTCTGCTATAATGAATTCTAATAAGTCTCCCATTATTCGATTTTTACCATTTTCCTTCAAAATTCTTCATGCTGTGCAGCTCCTGTAGGAAGTTGGCGACCATCACTCCAGACTCTAACGAGTGTCGCTGCGTCGGGTTTTCCAAAACATGGTCTAAAATTCCCTGGCCAAAATGCTTTTTTATGTTCTGTTTCTTTTAAAAAATAACATTATATTGGAAACCCATTTGATCGACTTTTATGACAATTGGAATATTTTGGACAATAATCATTCACGGCTTATAAGAATCTTAAAAATATTTAAAGCTCAAGACGTTCTTTTAAGAATTTCCTTAGAAACCGTTGGATAAGTGTCACTAAGATTCTGGTATGAATTATCTTATAAGATCTGGTATTGGTGTTTTCATGAAAACCCTCTATGTGCCTGTATCCACGATTTGCTCCATTAGCTATAAGGCCAACATGTTAATTAAAGGTGTTAAGACTTGGAATTGGACTTAAGGGATTGCAATTTAGTTTTATAAAAGTTGTTCACACAATCCCAAATAATTTCCTGCTCACTCCAACAAACTACGAGAAATTTTGTTTGTCCTTAAATAAAATTATTCATGCTTTATTAATGACATGTATTCTCTTTTCTTTCAAAGGTTCTCTCCCGCCAAGTCCAGCGGACAGTGGTGTGTCCGATGTCGACTCCTCTAGCTCGGGCCACGCATCAGCCGAAGAGTTGGCTGCCTCCAGATTAGCAGCCGCAAGATTACATCAACTGTTACCACCGTTTTACCCGCCGCCACACGCCTACCACCCTCACCAATCCGCCCAAAGTCAACAACAGCAATCTGGTTCAGGCCAGTCACAAAATCAACAGCACCATCCTCCTCCGAGTCAGCAATCTCAGAACAATCAGCAATCTTCAAGTCAGCAGGCTTCGCAGTTGAGGCCGCCGCAGTTCTCGGCGTCTCCGCACCACAATCTTCAGCATCACGCTTTCGGCACGTCCAGATCACACGGTAAGTATCTTATCTCAAATCTGTTTTAGTATTTTGCCATTAATTTACAAACTGGAAACAAACTTCCTCAATGAATATATAGGTGGATATCCCATATTTACTTTCATATTGAACCTTGCTCCAACGAAAACTAACTAACGTCTCCTTGAACTTTTTTTTATGATGAGTATAGAAAAGTCATAACGAATATTACCCAGATTGTCCAAGTGCTAATTTCGTGAAAAGGAAAACGAAGGACGGTTTCCGAAGAAAAACCCTAGAAGAATATTGCTCAACTTAAATAAATCCCAAAAAAGACAAAAAGCCCTTCAGAAATATCCTCAACGGATAAAAGCCCAAATTTTCTAGTTGGATTCCAGTAGATAAATTATTTTAAATATATGGACTATTTTTATTGTCAATCGCATTAAGTATCCGCTTATTTATTTGTTTATTTTCTAATCTTTATATCAATTCGTAATTTTCACAAAATTTATTTGCAATTCCCCAAAATCCAAATAGATTTGAGGTTTTGTCCGTTGTGCATAATCCCGTATGACTTTTGTTCATGAGATTCGTTCATCGTGAGCAATATTCTTTGTGCGTTTCACCGGTCACGATGATAAAGAAACGAAATTAACTGCTGAGCTTAGCGCACAGACTATATCATGTCAAATGACACTAATACAAAAAATAATGAGCAAATAAAATTGTTAATACCTACTCCAATTTCAAAGTGTTGACACTTATTTTTCTGCCTTTGACTCAGAAGATATGTTATTTTTAATTTCCAATTTGACATCTCGCATCGAATGAGCGATGGCTGAAATGGGGCGGTACATTTCAATACGTCTTCAGTCTTCAATATTTATAAAAATGAATAACTCGTTTGATGAAATTTTTCGCAAATGTGAGTCAGAGAGCTGTCGAGACTTGGCATAAACTACCGGAAACTGGATCTTTTAATAGATATCCTTCAAAAACGTTAGTTCCACAACATCTGATACAAAGAACTAGATTCTTTTCCGTTTTTCTGTACTTTTGCAACAATTTAATATTATGTGTTAACTTGCCGAGCCCTTCCACGGGTGAGATTTTTTCGTCAGGCAGTGACCTGGCGGCAGCGGTAAACGGATAGTAAGAAATCTTACGATAGCATATTACTTTTGTTCTGGAGCAACGATTTCTGTGTCCTGAATAGTGTTTCTTTCAGACAAAATTCTCCGGGGGGGCGGAGTAAATAAGAATTCATCATCATCATTCGCCCTTAACGCTCAAAGTGGCAGCATAGGGAGGCAACCAGGCTCTTCCATTCAGAGCGATTCTGTGCAATCTATGTTATCTCTCTTCACGGCATTCCTGACGCTTTGATCTCGTTGTCATAGGAACGCTGTACAGTGAATGAGGGTCTTTTTTCCCATGGGAGGCGATCGTGGGGGGCGGTGCCCTCCCTTTGATGACGACCGACCCTGACCGACAATGGCGAAGGGTGAATTTCTGGAAAAGGGAAGCCGGAGCTAACATTTCTTATGATTTTACGTCAGATTAGACACTATTACACCTATATCTTTTCCAAAATGTAACTCGATGGGAATCGTGTTCTTAGGTGGCTTCGCACCTGCCAGCCGATGATACTATTCGACGAGCAACTAGGCCTTCGGAAGCCGTTATACACAGACTATATATTATGTTCTGTAGGATTTTGATTAGCTATCATTATGTAATTGAGGAGACATTGAATATGTGACCTTGCCCGACACAGTTTTTCCGCTTGTGTTAAAATAAAATACACATATTTCTCGTTGACTTACACATGTTTCTAGCGCGGTTGTATTTGCGGAACAATCGCCGGTGTTTGATCTAAAAATAAACAATTAAACTACCTACTGAATGTTTCCTCAATAATTTATTATCGCAGAACAAACACAGTTGACTAGAAGAATAGATTGATTGTACTCGTAAATAGTGAAAAAACATCTGTATTAACTTCACAATTGTATTTTTTTCTCGTATGTTTGAGTGCTGACGTCGACTGCTGATATCGACATTTAAAAAATTTCAATAAACGGGAAACCAAAACAAAACAATAGTAGTATGCTGCTAAAAGGCGGACTTATTGGAAAAGGAATATTTTACAGTCAACCCGTCATAATTGTATAGGGTCCTTGCGTGTTTTTTTTTCGTTTGGTATTCGGGACATTCACTATAAATTAAGGTTTTCCGAAAATCTGAGATTTTAATTTTGTGTCTTTGTGGATATATTTATAAGTAAAATAAGGTCTCATATTCGATTCCAGCGCGAAAACATGTTTTTGACTGGCCGCCATGTTGTGACGTCACGTTCCTACCTCGTCATTACCTAACCCACAAACAATCCAATTTCTGACTAAGAATTTCATGACGTCACAGCCCCGTTAACCAAAGACAACTCATGAAAGGGCGTTTCAGAGCAACTGTCGATAATTCAATTTTTAATTAATTATTATAAATTTACGGTGCATTAAAGTAACATTTCACAATTTGATTTGTGATTTTAGTAAGTAGAACTATCAATTATAATTCGGATTCAATCGACGAATAAAAATGGAAGTATTATATTTTCGGATTTATTTATTATTTTGCAACCTGGCAACCCTAACTAATTACGTCATATTCGATGAACAAACGTTTCATTGTTGATAGACAACCGACTGATTAAATAATAAAAAGATAATTAAAAATTTTGCAAAAATATTTATGTTTCTTATATAAAAGAAAACAAAAAAAATACACAGGTTTCGAATGTTTGAACACCTTTGACAGCCTTTAGAACATAGACTTTTATATACCTAATAAAAACTAAAACATCTTTAAAACTATCGCTTAATTCCTAAATAACGTTATAACATAACTAATACAGTTTTAACTATGAGAACAAAATTTCGAACACTTTGCCTACAAAATGTCAAAATTCTCCATACGATTTGACAGTTTGTAGGCACCAGATTACTTCACTACTAGCATTGAGTACGCCATCTAGGTACTTAATATAAAAGTCTATGCCTTAGGACAAGATTTGACAATCAGGGCTACCAACAATACAATTTTGCAACGGGTCACTTGCAGATAACATCCGGACCGTCAAGTGATATAGTGGGTGATTTTTTTGTGTATTTTTTGGAAACATCCTATATAACAGTTAATTAATAATGCGCATAAGATAACAGTGCAAATATTTGAGATTTTTAATCGGTTTTACATACCAAATATTTATATACCAACAACATGTTATCAGCATGTGTTTTAGCGTATTACAAAAAAAAATTCATTACCTTTTACTGAACACTCAAAAAATACTGTAATAAATAAATAAAACCTATAAAATTTTTACTAATTTGCGAAAGTTTACCCTAGTGAGCAGCGCTTAAAAGAGAGCAATCCAACTACATAGATTTGAGCTTTTGTCCCTTGAGCATACCGTTTCCATCTCTAAAAATTAGAATGCCGGACTTAGGCACTAAAAAAGCCGAACTTTTGGGTCCCAGGCCCGGACGCTATATTAAAAAACTTTTTTGGCTAAAATATCGAATAAAAAACATTTTGTAACAAAGTTTTAATCCGTATCATTTACGTATTTTCATTTGGCAGAAATTTGCTTTCAAAATTCAATTTCTTTAGTAATTCTATCATAAAAGTTTTAACAAATTGTAATAGTTTCTTTAAAATAAAAAGCCGAACGGGCCGGACGCAGTCAAATTTGGCCGAACAAGAGGTCAAAAAGCCTAAAACTGTCCGGCTAAAGCCGGACGGATGGCAACGGTACTTGGCCATATTTCTGAAGGGCTTTTGTCTTTTTTGGGATTCATTCATGTTAAGCAATATTCTTATGGGTTTCTGTCGGGTCATGCACCACTGACATACTTCATTTTTAGCGCGTCCGCAAATTTTCCAATTGCCAATTTTCCCGCAAGATGTCACTACATGTAATGACAATGAGTAGCCCAGGTATATTTATTCGCCAATCACCACGCCGCGATAATAAAAATACTACTACACTTCATTATTAAACTATTCATACATTTTATCGTCGAAACATTTTTATTATTATACCTACAAGATATTAAGTATTAGTACGCGTGTTCGCCAGGGCAGAATTATAACAAAAAAAACCGTGACACGACAATATGTCCAACGACAAAATGTCCAAGACAAAACATCCTCGCGACATAATATCCAGACAACAAAACGTCCAACGACATAAGGGATAAAAGACAAAATGTCCAATGACAAAACGTCCAACGACATAAGGTCAAAAACATGGATAGGATAGGCAAACCCTGGGCAAACTGCGGCCCGCCGCGTGTTTCAGTGTGACCCGCTAACAATAAACACAAAAAAGAAAGAGGTTAAATATTACTAAAAATATTATTTAGCATTTCAAACTCCAGAGCAGATTGAACAATTTATAGCAATTTCGCCTGCGGTGCCAACTAAGCCTGTCGTGTATTTCTTATGACTTCGCTTGTTTTTCTACAAAAAAATTCGCCTACGTCGCTAAACCGGTTGTGTTTTCCTTATCACTTCATCCACTATTCTAAAAAAAATCAATTTCTGATATATAATCTAAAATACTGTTTTTCTTGCGGCCCGCCGCTTATTTATATATTTTTTGAAGTTTGACCAAGGCCTGGGATAGACTAATTAAGAAGAAATGCGTTAAGTCCCATACTATTTAGTGTGATTTAGCGACTTGAAAGTAGCCACGAGCCGTCCGCAAAAGTTAGTAGCCCGGAAGTCCCAGTAAATCATACATTCCTATACCTGAATGAGCCAGCGACTGAATATAATATAAAGAACGTTCAATTTAATTTCTGACGATCAAGCTTGCTTACGAAATTTATCATTCCCCAATGCCCAACCTTCAAACTTTTTCCTTTGAGGGATGTGATATACTTCTTTTGATCATACGATAAATAAATAAATACATGCATCATTCGTACAAAATGCGATAGAGTATTTTCTATGTCCCCAGTTCGTGTCTGAAGCTGTGTGTATGATTTTATTTCTGGCAAAACACACTAAGGTCACATTAGCATGTCATTGAACTTCATCAAGCAGAGCTAGGATATTTCTATCTAATATCTAATGTATGTAATAATACATATTACTAGAGAAGTCATCACTCACTGATTATTACATATTTCTCTTAGCTCTGTACATCTAATAACGTCGTTGGCTATTTTTAAGACATTTCTCCTCTGTTGTCTCGGAAATTCTCTTCTCCCTTTCGCACATAGTCGCCGGACCCAGACGCATGTTGAGACACTAGCGGACGATACAGACACTAGCGGACGACTAGGGGGCTGAAGCCCCCCCCCTCAAAACCATGAGTGACAGTACTTTATATGCAACTAATTTCCACATCACTCAAAGAATCACATTATTACCACATCGTTTTCTCTCCATGTCATGAATTTTCTAAAACTGCTATATTGTTTGGTAAAGAAAATTCGCCTGTGGCGCAAATTAATTCTGTTGCGCTTATCGTATCAATTAACCGATTTTTCTTAAAAAATTTCGGCTGCGGCGCTAATTAAGCCTACTGTATGTTTCATATCACTTCATACATTTTTCTATAAAAATTTCGCCTGCGGCGGATTATTCCAACCTTGATAAATAATCTAAAATTGTATTTTACTTGCGGCTCATCGCTCTTTTATAATTTCAAATGGCCCTTCATCCAAAAAGTTTGCCCAGGCCCGCTATACAAAGAAAAGAAGGTTCATTATTTCACACATTTTCTAAAAAACCCGGCACATCACTAGTTGAGACACAAATCGCCACAACTTTTTCTGCCTTTACTGAATAATTGCGCGACTTGAGCCGATGTGTGTTTCAGTAGCGCTCATGTGTGTTTTTCTTTATTAATTATTTCCTTTGTGAAACACACAGTGATTAATTATGTTTTAAAATATTAACGACCACACATCCACTAAAACATCTAAAACTTTTATTTACATTAATATCAGAAAATCGCTACTAAAATATCTATTTGTGTGAATTTTTACACGCTTTTATTAAGCGTCACCTTGGCATTGTTAATGTCTCCAAAATTTGCAATAACTCATACCCAGACTAGCTAGAGCTCTGAGACTTTCACCAATTGTGTAAACTAGATGACATTACGATTCTGTACCACATTGGATCAGCCTTCTCCAGAGACAAGAAATATGTAAAGCGTTTGAGGAGATCCAAGGGTTGTGTGGGGTCGTGTGTGGTGTCGTATGAAAGGGCGTTTCTTTTAGCTTCACTTTTTTTCGAAAATAGGTAAATTGATGAACCTGGTTGATTTCAATAGTAAGGCATCTGGCCACCGCAGGCGAAATTTTATCACAAACATTCAAGTATGTATGATAGTGAGACGTGGACGTGGATGAAGAAGGACGAATCAGGATTGAATGCAGTGGAAATGAGGTCGTTAACAAGAATGCGTGAGAAAATGCTGAGAGGAGAGCCTGTATGACTGCATGCATGAATGTGACGGAGGTTTGGAGTGTGTGCAAGGATAGGGCTGTCTGACGCTCTGTTGTGAGTCTGGTGTGAAGGTATAGATAGATAATAATAACAGGATAATTTCCATAGCGCCGTTTTGTGAGTATGGACCCACCACAAGGGCGCTTTGTTAATCTAATACTTATATAACTAATTACTATTTGGGGTTAACTGGAAGAAATCGCAGTTCTGCGATAAGTTCGCCCTAGTGAACAACGTTTTATAATCTGTACTATGTCCATTTTTTTATATTTATATATGTTTGTTGTTTACTTTAAGTTTAAATAAATAAATTAATTAAAAGATTTCTTAATAAGTGTAGAATGTGTAGCGAAATATACCCAAGTCCTATCTATACATAACATCAATCTGTTCCATATTTTTTTAAGATACATTTTTCAACACTCATATTTGTACAAAATGGCCACATTGACACACGAATTGAACAATAAACATTAATATACATTGTATGATCAATAGTAATAACCTTGACAGTGAATATTAATAGTAATGAGTTCATTCTACAGTTCATTTCAATATTGCGTAAAATATCTACAAGTCTATGAGCAGTGGCGGATCCAGGATTTCATTTTGGGGGGGGCTGAAGATTAAAAAAAATTTCCCGAGAATTTTTTTGTTGACCTTTTTTTTTTTTTTTGGTCCTCGCCTAAAATTTTGAATCCTGCCGTAATCAACTGATGACCTTTTTTTTTTTTTTAAGCTCGTCATCTAAAATTTGTTGACCTTAACGCCTAAAATTTTGTCGAGCGGGGGGGTGGAATTGCATTCACTATACTACATTTTCAGTTTAGTACTCAAGGCACTAGAAACGTCACTCAACATTTTGGGGGGGGCTAAGGGGCTAAAATCCCTACATTTGTTCTATATGTACTACTGTAATCCATGGTTTTGGGGGGGGCTTCAGCCCCCTAGCCCCCCCCTAAATCCGCTAGTGTCTATGAGTATTTAACATGGACACGAGGCGACATAACATTAATGAATTGGTGCGAGGGCTAAAAAGTATTTTAAAACATCGCTATTATAGGACATTGAAATATCTTTGTCCCCCGGTATGTTGGAATCTGTTAGAGCTGTGTCAATAATGGTCAACAGTTAATCACGTCAACACTGTTGACATATTTAACACGTCAACACTGTTGACATATTTAACACGTCAACACTGTTGACATATTTAACACGTCAACACTGTTGACATAAAAGTATATTGTCTGCTAACGTTAATCCACACCAATACCAGAGTGAGTATGTAAATATTCCAACCAAACGCAGGAAAAGAAAACTAAGCAAAATTCCCGCATGTATATTAGCCCGTTAACAGTAATATTAATATCAACAGAAAAATGAACGACTAGGTACTGTTATTATTAATTAATCATTAGTATTACCCGCGGGACATTAACGGGGAATCTTCGAAAATTGATTACTAACGAGACGGCCATATTAACGTTAACAGTTAACGATAACTATTAATCGAGGTTATTAACATTTGCATATGTTAAAGTTAACTTTAGGTAGCGTAAACGCCCACCACTAGTATCTGTTACCTAATACTTTTTATATTTCCATACAATCTTAGCATTTTCCACATAATGTATACATACATATCCACGTCGGCTCCCTATGTGGAGCATGTGGTCGTCACCCAGTTTTTCCAGTCACTTACGATTTGAATTTCTTATATCCAACGCCATTTCATACGATACCACACATGACCCCACACAACCCTTGGATCCCCTCAAACGCTTTACATATTCTTTGTCTCTGGAGAAGGCTGATCCAATGTGGTACAGAATCGTAACGTCATCTAGTTTACACAATTGGTGAAAGTTTCAGAGCTCTAGCTAGTCTGGAAATGAGTTATTGCAAGATTTGGAGACAATATTAACAAGTAGCGAAGCTGAAAAAATGCTTGTTTATACAAAAACACTTAATTAAATAACACTACTCACATACTATAGCTATATTTTTATTCTTGACCGGACAAAAACCCATAAGAATATTGCTCAACATGAAAAAACCTCAAAAAAGACAAAAGCTCAAATTTAATTGGATTTTGAAAACAAAATTAATAGTATCTCTTAGCATACGATTTCTTTCCGTGTGTTAGAAACTACCATAAATTAGAAAATCCCAAATAAATAAGAGGATCTAAAATGGTATATGGACAATAAAATAGTCAACATTTTATAAATAATTCATCTACTGGAATCCAACTAGAAAGTTTGGGCTTTTATCCATTGAGGATATTTCTGAACGGGTTTTGTCTTTTTTGGGATTTATTCACGTTGAGCAATACTCTTATGGGTTTTTCTCCGGGAACCATTTTTATTATACATATTATCCAGTATCTCTATACTCTGTTTATAAATGGATAAAAACAAAGTATTAAAAGTCGTGTATGTAATACGGGCGGGCTCGGCGCCGCCATCTTGATTCGTCATAGTGTGTAAGCCGTACACAGTACTTGACGACTATAGTATTAGTGTTGATACATGCGTATGTGTCTGTGTGTGTGTGTGAGAGTGTATTAGTGCCGCATTATTATTGTTATTATTATTCCGGTGATCCTAACCTTCCTCAATGTCAAATAGTTTCGGCCATTTGCCTATTTGGTAGGTACCCACCTCCATTATTTATATTTTTTTATGCTGACAACATTCTAACGTATACATACCTATTGGAATTGCAACGGTGTATTTTTTATTGTGGTGCGAACTGTTTTAATAAGCGAATTTAAATAATAACATAAGCATATAGCAACACTATTCGCCGTGTTGTTTGTCTATGGATTGTGTTTATTTTGAAATTAGAATCAAGTCAGTTATTTGAATTCATAGATGTAGTAATACTATAGTAAATTGGATTCTCTTCTTGCTCGAGTACTGCGATTCTGGGGAAAATGGGCAGTTAGGCAAAAGAATCAAAATGGGGTGTTTTCCATACTAAACGGGGATTTTTGGTTTTCACTGTTTATATTTTAATTGAAAATGAATTATGGACATCATATTGACATAATTATAGGACCAAGGGATGTAAATATTCCGTTAATCAGGATTTATAGGCAATTTCTTTAACAAAGGAAACGGCACACGATATAACTTTTATTTTATTTTCCTATAGCCCGTTTAGTATGGAAAATACCCCATTTTGATTCTTTTTCCTAACTGCTCATTAGCGCGCCAGATCGCACAGAATAGCGATATTTTTCATCCAGTATTATACAGGTCGTTGTTTGGATTCTACTACTAACGCTTATTTATTGCTTATTGACAGTTTTCATTGTTATACAGAATACGGTCTCTTCGCGTGAGGTCTCCAGAAAATGTATGAGTACCTAACTGAAAGAATCGTTCTATTATCGCTTCAGCTTATTCAAGTTTTGTATGAGAGTGTAAGCGCAAAATAAGAATAACGTAAGCGACGAAATCGATTTTGGCTCATTGCATAAAAAGGGGACCAAATATCAAAAAAATATCCACTAAAGTCACTGTGTCTTACCTTAAACATTTTATCAACCAAATTACAGCAAAAAATCTAACAAACTTCGGGAATAATCTCAAGTTTCAGTCAATTTCAGAGGTGACTTTGGCATTATTTTTTATGGAGAAAATTTACATAAGTACATATATGAAATGTCTCCCCACTAGAGTGACTTGCAGCATATCATACATTTATCCATGTGTTAAGTCTTAGGATGACATCTTTAGTATTAGCTGAGTCTGAGTACTTTTCTCAACGCAGTTTTTCACGTGTCCTCCAATCCAGAAATACGTATATATTTGACTCTAGCATTGTTTTCCATCCAACACGAAATTTAACAGCAGATTACAAAATCTTGTAGACTGCTTATGGGTGCCTAAATTTTTTGGAGTCCTAAAAAATAATGCTCATTTAGTAATCTGAGTCTGAGTACTTTTCCCCAGCAATATTTTGCATATGTTCAGTTACTACGTTATTTGGCAGAAAAATTATTGCTTTCTGCAGAAAAAAGGTTCTTAAAGTGATTAAAATTTTGTGGTGGAAAGGTGATTTAAGATTTCAAATTCAGTGTATTCTGCAATGGAACACGACTTTTTTGAATTTATACGGCGGGAGGAAGGAAATAGTCAGTCCAGTATTGCCAGTATGTATAAAACGAATAAATAATCATTTCATCGCGTAGGTAATCGCTTTACATAGTGATGGCGTCTATTTTTAGGTACCTACCTCTACATAACAATCGCACACACGCGCGCGCACACACGCACACATTAAGATAAAGTGCTATACGTACATAATACTGTGAAGTTCATTAAGTTAGTAGGTACACAAGAATTACAGGAAAATCCTATACATACATGCCTACATTACAGATAGATAACGCAGTGTTGCACTGAATCCTGGCTTAGCGAAAGAATATCCTTGTTCAGCAGTGTGGTCCGCCACCCATCTGAATGTCATATTAAAATCTGTATAAAGTGATATTTTTTTTAATCACAATTTTAAGAGATGGGCCCAATCGCGTGGTCAAGTTGTACAAATGGGTGTTTTTGCAGTTTATGTGGAAAATTTCGCTATTTTAAAAACATTTTCATAAAAATTTAATACATTTTTTGATAATCTTTTTTTTACTATTATTATTTCAGGAATCTATACAAGATATGAAAGATCTCTTATACTAATTCACAAGAGGAAGGTTCAATGTATCTACCTTATTTTTTTACAAAACATATTTAGCAAAGGTTGTCGAGATCCAACCTCTGAAAATGCCCTTTGGCAACTCATTAACATTAATATCTAAATGACAGATCATTGTGAAAATATTTTAAATTTTCATTCTACAATTCTAGAACTTGTTCTAGAACACTTTTAAAGTTCAAATGCAGAATGTTGCCTGTACTGAAAATAACTAGTATTATTTCTGTGTTGCCATTACACATTATAATATAGCTACTGTAGAGTAAGTTGTTTGAATCAACATTCAGCAGCTAAAGATGGCGTCAACGCGTCCGCATCCGGAAGGCGAATTTATTGTTTATTTCTATTTATGTGAGATTATTTCACTAACTAGCTTATCTAACCTGACGGTACTCAGGCGAATAATTCAACTATTAAACTGATCTACTGAAAAATAGGTCATAAATTAAAACGTAGGATCTTGGTTTTTATATACCTACTATACTAACTCAAATACTTTCATGCACACTTCACAGCATGAGCGTCGGAAAAAAGGACAGATGCCTCCCCCCCCCCCCTCTTCACCAAAGAAATGAATAGGTTACACTTACTTACAAATTAAAAAAAAAATATTATGACCACATCGTTTTTTCATCATATATTACGATTTTTCTAAAATTATTATGAAAATCTACTAAATTAGAATTATTTCATTTAAATTGCTAAAACGTCAAAAATCTGAGCTCTTGCACTTAATAACATCACCATGACAACCACCCACTATCGTGACGTCACACTTTTGGTGATAAACACTCGGTCCATGGATTATTTTCCACAATATGTGACGTCATCAACTTCTTATATCACTTCTTATAGACCCGGTCCCATTGTTAATATTACGACGGCCTCAATAATTGTTTCACGAATAGAATACCGGTGAATTAGGTTGGAGGTATGGGTTCGAATCCTGGCCGCGGCAGATGGATGGAGTAGAATTGGTAAATGTAACTTAAGTGTAAAGTGATGAAATTAAACCAGCCGACGATCAGTCATAAGCCTGATGGAAAGTCCATCCTTTGCTTTATATCTGTCGAGATAACTACTTATAACTATTTCTGTATGGATATATATTTCTATTAATTGATTCATTCAGGATATGGTCGAGACATTGATGCATCCTCATTTCAGTGGTACCAACTTAACATCATTATCTCGTTGACGACATCTTCTCGGTACTTCCTCAATATGTCGCTAGGTTGGTACCTACTGATGCAATAGACAATAAGACAATGTCAATATTGTTAACATACAATACAACAATGCAATAATTACATGATTTTTGTAACCCAGCTTACACCGGATAGATAATACTAAAAAAAAAAAAGATTTTATGACTTCGCATCATAGAACAGTTTTTTCTTCTTCTTCAAAACGATACCAAGCCACGATATACCACGCCCTTCCAAGGCACTTGAATTCCTTCATTCCAATAGCGCCTCCCACTAAAATTAGACAAAATCAAAATTTGTAAAATGATATGAGTTCTACTCGTGAAGCACTTTCGTGTGATAATAAACACGGTGGAATGCGGTGACTGGATCCTCTCGATCGCTAGGTGTCTTCCAAGGCTTGAGCTAGACAAGATCTGGATTTATTTTCCAACGCCCTTTCATACGATACCACATACAACCCTTTCCTAAGTCACATTTTGTCCACCTCATGCCTATAAAGAATGCCGTGTTGGTTTGTCAAATTCGCCGTTGCGAAGCACGGGTAACTCAGCTAGTTATCAATACAAAAAAAAATCTCCGCGACTTTCGGGAAACGAGTTTCTGTCTTCCGGAAAAGAGATCAGAGGTAATAATTATTCACAATTTTTTTTTGAGAAATCTATACAAGATATAAAAAATCTCTTAAAGTTATTCCCTAGACAAAGGTTTAATGTATCTACTCTATTTTTTCCAAAGCATATTTAGTAAGGTTGTTGAGATCTAAGGTCTCCCGTTTATAGAAATTTTTGAAATGTCAATTTGTATACTTTTAAATAAAATCTTGTAAAATGATGTTTGTATGTATGTTAGGTTATGTTGGTTAGTAGTTAATAAGTGCTTGCTAGGTATAGGTATATATAAAGAAGAATGCATGTATGTAGTTAGGTCCGCATCTTTACGAGGATTGCAGTTCTGTCCTTGAAACCGGTTAGCAAACCCGAGGTTCTTCCCGTCCCGTACTACCAACTAAACCAACTATACCAACTACCATACACCAGACCAGACGCAACTACACACAAACCAGACACTGGCAAACTTTTTTCAAATCTAAACATCGAACAATCGAACACTTTTCAAATAAATTAGAGTTTTTTCATCAACAGAGAAGAGGCATCTTCGTTCACATAATGTAGAGTTATGTGAATTCTAGTAGGATGGGTGTTCCGACGCTTACGAGTATGGCTGGCTTCCGTGATCACTTTATGCCCAGGGCAACGTTCACCTATTCCACCACATCCTGCTGTCAATTTTGTAATTTTTGGAAGTTGTATATGTTTTATATGTGCTACAGCTGGAAACTATTTCACAATGAACCAATTTTTCAATGCTAACGCCATCTGCTGAGGAGTGGACGCAACATTTGCAACCTGCTTTTTGGTTGTGAAATGGAGTAGGAACACTGTTGTTCCATCTACTCCACTTTTTAAGTAACTTCACTTGCACTCCGGTAGAAAAGGAAAAGTACTCAGACTCAGCTAATACTAAAGATATCATCCTAAGACTTAACACATGGACAAATGTAAGATATGCTGCAAGTCACTCTAGTGGGGAGAAATATGATTTATGTAAATTTTCTCTTTTAAAAAATAATTCCAAAGTTACCTCTGAAATTGACTGAAACTTGAGATTATTCCCGTAGTTTGTTAGATATAATGCTGTAATTTGGTTGATAAAATGTTTAAGGTAAGACGCAGTGACTCTAGTGGATATTTTTTTGGATATCTGTCGCCTTTTTTTACAATAAACCATTATCAATTTTGTCGCTTACGCTATAATATAAAAATTGAAAAATTGAAGCTATTTTTATTCAGAGCATATCTCCTCTTAAAGCCAAATTTATGTGGACTTAAAAAAAGGTAATTATCCCACTTATACTGTTATCTCAAGAGGCTCCAAGTACAGACGGTTGTCTACGCCTGCTATAGGAGTATTCGCTATGTGTTTGCTCAGAGTATATTGATAGGTATGTTATATTTTCATACCCATACGATATACTGTGTTCAGTTCTTAGTGTTTGAGTGTTTGAGATACCAGCGTTAAACGTGTCTAACAAACCTAACCAAGTATTGTTATGTTACCATACTTAAATAATACTGTCAATTTGTGAACACAAAACGAAATACCTAATAGGTATGATTAAGGGCTTATATGCAGAGCTGGGCAGAAAAGCGTTAATCCGTTAATCGTTAATTAACGAAGTTAACATTTTGGTTAACGATTTAACGCTTTTAAATAAATAAATAAATAAATAAATAAAACTTTATTGGCCAGAAAATATATGTAACAACAAAAACAAAACAAGATAATACAGTGTGCCAAAAGGCGGACTTATTGCAAAAGCAATATCTTACAGTCAACCCTCTTTTCTCACCTCTTAAAATTGTTAACGGATTATTTAACTTCCGTTACATTTTACTTCCGTTAATTAAGTCCGTTAATATTTGTTTGTTTGCATAGACATCATCCACTGGAGGCGCTGGCATTAGATAATCCAAGGGTTGTATGTGGTTATGTGTGGTATCGTATGTGGGTTGGGAGTTGGTAAAGAAATTTCACTTTGTTGGGATACATCGCGATAGTGTAAATATGATAGTAGTTGTACTTATGTAGTTCTATTTCATGCCATTTAACCGCAATTTTGTACATTAACGCTTTAACGGATTAACGTTAACTTCCGTTACATTTTTCAAAATGTAACGCTTTAACGATTAACAAAGTTAACTTTTTAGTTAACGGATTATCGATTAACGAAGTTAACTTTTTGATTAACGGTGCCCACCTCTGCTTATATGCACTTTTCAAATTTTGTATGAGAATGTTAGTGCTCTTAGTGGAAGTTAGTGGAAATTTAAAAATGTAAAACAGCACATTTGTTTAAGATTATAATTACCAGTATTTTGGCTAAATTATACTTTTATATCTGAAAAATTGAACGGAAATTCTTCAGATCCCATAAATTTTAGGGGTGCTTTCGAAAGACTTTTTTATTCAAGGAATTTCCAAATCCTGTAATTCCGAAACAGCCAATCTGTAGTCCATACTTTCATCTATCACTGTTTTCAGTTTCAAGACGATTCCCTCAGTATTGGCTGAGTAAGATTCAGGGCGCCGAAGCCCCCTGACAGCATATAGGGCCTTAAGGGCTTGGTACCAAGAATGACTTCACAGTAATTTCCCACGGTATTAAGGTTCAAAATCGCGTGAACAATCGCATGATAAAATGGTAAAAATAGCGTTTTCCCCAGTTTTTAGGGTTAATTTTGCGTCTATCAAAAATCTTTCACGGTTATTCCCTAGATAAATGTTCAATGCATCTACCCTATTTTGTTCCAAAGCATATTTAGTAACGGTTGTCGAGATATAAGGTCTCCCGTTTTTAGAAATTTTTGAAATGTCGGTATGCATATTCTTTAATTTAAAATTACAATTATTTATGTTTTGTGAGAACATCGGATTTTCTGCTTGTCGTAGTTGAATATAACAAGTAGTTATCTCAACAGATATACAGCAAAGGATGGACTTTCCATCAGGCTTATGACTGATCGTCGGCTGGCTCAATGTGATCACTTTACACTTGAGTAACATTCACCAATTCCAGTCCATCCATCTGCTTAAAAAAAGTGAGAATTTTTCGGAACTTTAAATCGTAGGTAATAAAAAAAGATCTATTAACTTTTCTCGTCCGTCAAATTCAAATTCAAACTTGGAACGTTCGAACCAAATTCATACTTTTTTAAATTTCGAACTAATGTTATTCATACTATGCAATTGTTAAACACACCACACTAAGTTATACCAACCTAACCATATTATATGAATTAATATTGCTAGCTAGATACGTATGTTGTGCCGACCATAAAGCATTCCAAGAATTACATTTTGCAGTGTTTATTTTTACAGAATTTCCTGGTCGATGCAGAGGATGTGGATTTGGTTTTGTTTGTGGTTCATTCACACGTTCCACGTACCTATACCTACACCTAAATTATTTGTTAACTAGCTCAGTCGATTGAATAAATTCAAAGTAGGTACATATCAATATTTAACTTTTTTTAAGTAAGCGAAAACTTGAAGGTTTGTCGGAATACTATTCGACGATGGTTTAAGACGCTGCTGTCGCGGAATATTCAAAATTTCCTACATATTAAAAAAAACAGTTTTTTTTCCTCAACAGAGACGAGAGGCATCTTCATTCACATAATGTAGCGTTATTTGAACTCCCTTGGGGAGGAAGCAGGATGGGTGTTCCGACGCTTACGAGTCGGCTTTGGCTGGGTTAAGTGATCACTTTATGCCCAGGGCAACGTTCACCCATTCCACCACATCCTGCTGTCAATTGTGTAATTTTTGAAAGTTGTATACTATATATGCTACTGCCATAACTTATTTCACATTAAACTAATGTTTCAGATGCTAACGCCATCTGCTGAGGAGTTGATGCAACATTTGCAACCTACTTTTTTTTTCACAAATCGTACTTTACATAACGCTACATTATGTGAATGAAGATGCCTCTCGTTTCTGTTGAGGAAAATACTGTTATGTATTTCCGCCTGTGTAATGCAGACAAATCCAGTTCAATACCTAAAATAATTTAGGTATATCTCAAAATATATATTACTTGAAAAATTCACCACACTCCTAGATAAGTCTTTTTTCTATCAAAAAACACAGTGTTGAATTAATTATGTGTTTACGTGAAAAAAAAAACTGAATCACTTGCATATTAATCTACAATCGTATTAAAAAAAATTAACATCAAACAGAAAAAAAAAGCGATCAAAATACCGGCGCCAGTATTGCATCAACGTTCCATATCAAACAACTTTCAATTATTATCTATGGTTAATAAGAAGAAGAAGTAATGCATAATAATATTCTTTTTTCAAATTCAAATTCAAATGAATTCTCTGGCAAGCCGCTCGCACATTATGTTTTATACATAATATATTATTCTGGTTGTGTTGTATGTAGCTATCTCGTTTCGTTTTATTTATAGCCCCCATAGCCCCGCGTGTATCCGTCCCTCTCTTGTGCAAGTTTGCAATGTGGAACATTCTAACACTGACCCGGTTTACATAGTACATCTTTTACTTACACAACAATATTACTATAAGTAGGTACTGCAGTAATACGATTGCGTGTAAGTCTGTCTTTTGGTATAATGTATCATCAACTGTTGATTTTCTTTGATTTTCACACGGTTTTTTTGGTACGTTTCTCCCGTATTCTTAATTTTATATGCACTGAGCAAAAATCGTTCTATTTTTGCTTAAACTTTTTCAAATTTTATATGAGAATGTTAGCGCTCAGTAAGAATAACGTAAGCGACGAAGTGAATTATCCGGCAATTACGGTAAACTACTAGTCCTACGAAAAAATTGACTGAACATTTTTTGTAGAGAATTTAGCAAGGATTATTTATGTCATTAACTACTTTATCTTACCATATTCCTATAAAATGCGAAAAACCGCGAAGAGGGACCTTTTCGGGGGGGGTAGGGGGGGTTGCGGCAAGATTTTGATAGGCAACCCTAGTGCGATGTAATACCCTATTGGTAAGCTATCGCATTTATACCACATTTCGATCAAAAAACAGATACGTCATAATTTAAGCAGCGGGCACTCGGACTAATATAGAAAGTTTGGGCTTTTATTCGTTGAGGATATTTCTGAAGGGCTTTTGTCTTTTTTGGATTTTATTCATCTTGAGCAATATTCTTATAGTTTTTTTCTCCGGGAACCGGTCCAGGCATGTCCATCTTACACTGTGCGTTAGTTAAGAGACTACACAATGCATTATGGTTTATCTCTTCTCTTCTTACAGTTATTTTCTGGTTATCTGAACCTTGCAGACTTACAGACTCATATGCCCGATCCCACCAACTTCAACCTAGGAAGCAGACCCCTAAGGAATTTCCATACAAAAACACAGATAATTTCAGTGAATAATAATAATGATGTACAACAGAGGGAGCAGTAAATCCATATAAAATACAACATGCAGCTCTACTTAGTTAGGTGCCCAAATATCTCCGCCCAGAATCTCCCTCACTTAAGTAGCTGCGTGTTGTATTTTGTATGGATTTATTGCAGCCTCTGTTGTACATCATTATTTAATCACTCAAATTATCTGTGTTTTTGTATGGAACTTCCTTAGGGGTCTGCTTCCTAGGTGGTAGTTGGTGGGATCGGGCAATATACTGTTAACTTCCATGCTTTACTGAGTTTACTGAGTTATTACTGACTGAACCCATCCTTTCAATCAAGCAGTTTCTCAACGTTGCATTTCGCAAGTCCCACATCATATCATTAATTATTGAACTGATTGCATACATATCTACATTTATATAGCGTACTATACTCTGTAGTCTGTATATACATGCCTGCTTAGGTAGATTATAAGCACAGAGGTTTTAAACTATAAATAAGTGGACTTCCCAAAATCCTGCAAACATTGAAGGAAAATTCCGCGGGCTTAAGGCCCTCCACATCCCCGGGGAGTTCAGGTGCATTAATAGCGACCTCTTTTTCTTTTTTTTAAATAAAAAATGCATCTTTACAAAATACATCTTTAAAACAAATACATCTTTGTACACTTCACAGAAAGCTTGAAAAGCTTGTGTTGTGAAGTGGAGTAAGTCGGGGATTGAACCCGCGCCCACTGGATCAACAGTCGAGCGCGTTGCCAACCAGGCTACCGACCACCTCAAACCTTCTACCCGCACTTCTAGGCAAATCTTATTAAAAGGTGGGCCCAGGGTTAGCCTTAAGGGAGCCCCCCGGCAAGCCCCACCCCTAAATTACATTCCTTAAGTGATCGAAAACAACGCGTGCAGGCCCCAGATCACAGCAGCCTGACTTGACCAGGAGTGGCACTCTGTATCTTCTAACTCACGTGACATTAACATCACGTGACGATTGCCCCCCCTGGGAAAATGACTCGGCGTGCGTACGCAAAGTTGTGTTATCTCATTATTATAGTGCGGCTGCAAAACTCCGCCCCCCCCCCGAGTTTGTGAAATGCCCCCCCCCCCCGGAGAATTTTGTCTAAAAGAAACACTGTCTACGTGACATTCGGGAAACGAGGTGCTGTCTTTCGGAAAAAAGATCAGAAATGTTTTTCAGAAAGGAGAGGCCTATATCCAACAATGGATCTAAATGACTGAGGACATGAAGAAGAAGAAAAAAATATCCACATCTCATGTCAAGATTTTATTACAAACCCGCGGACCACGTGTTTTTTATCCCATTTTTGCGACAGATCGCCAAAATATTGCCAGCATATTAAAGTAGGTACTCACCTACCTAGATGTTTTAAAGTTAAACGAACGAACTATTACGCAATGTTGTATAATGGCAACACTAGTTTTTTTTGTACGTGTTCCACACTGTACTGACATTATTATTAAAATAACTAGGTGTAGCCCGTCAAAAGTGTCGGGGTTTATTTATTTGAATGAATTAATGTTTTTTTTTCCAGATATACAACATGGAATCTCTTTTTGTATTAGTTGACTCTTTATTAACATTTTATTCTTTTTTCTATTCATTTTGACTTTTTTCTATACAATCTATTGTAAGGAAATTGATTTTTGTGTTGTTTGATTGGTAGGATCGATTTTGTGTTGTATTACATTCATATAATATGTTGCTTTGATTTATTTTATTGATTGATGGAAGATTAACTTTATGGAAGGACATTGTAAAATTATTGTAAAAATAAAACACTGTTTTTTACTTCCACTATTTATTTTGAGTACATACACCAGAGATCTTTCAAAGCTAATGCTTCATCTTCAGTGGTTATCTATGAACTAAACTGACAGACAACCTACTAGATAACCACTGCAGATGAAGCATTAGCTTTGAAAGATCTCTGGTGTATGTACTCAAAATAAATAGTGGAAGTAAAAAACAGTGTTTTATTTTTACAATAATTTTGCTTTGATTTATACCCATGTGATTTTGTTTTCGTTTTTCTTTCTTACTATTGTAGTTTGTATTGGGTTTGATCATGTTTGCTTGTATTAATTTGTATTTATCAGTTCTGCTGTATTTATAATTTATTTTATCTAAAGGCCTATGGCCGTTTAAACTGTTAATAAATAAATAAATAAAAATAAAATGCAAAAACAATGAATTTTGATATACACACATATAAATAAATCAAAAGATGCCACGAGGCATCAGTCGCTCAACTATCTGGTAACATTGTACTGCCTCACTAGACCGAAGTCTGTTCTAAGACAGAAGACGCCGAATCAGTTCGTGTACAGAAGTATACTTACTTACTTACTAAGCTCTTGTCTAAACTAAACATTGCTAGCCACTTGCGTTCCACTGCTGGACATAGGCCTCTTCTAAATTCTTCCACTGTCTTCTATCTTGGGATATCTGCTGTCATCTACGACCTGTAAGCTGGACAATGTCATCTGTCCACCTTTTCTGTGGTCTTCCTACGCCTCTTTTGTTCTCCTTGGGTCTCCTACAGAAGTATAATGTTCAACAATCATTAAATTCTATTAGCTTTAAGCTTTTAAGCTTTCTGTGAAGTGTACAAAGATGTATTTTGGTTTATTAAAAAAAAATCACTGGAAATACAGGACCAATCGAAACACGCTAAAAAATGAAATAATGATGAAATGATATAAAATTTACAGAAGTTTTCTTGCAGCTGAAAACCCGGCCTTAGATGTAACTATAAATATGTAGTTTTCAAAATCTGTGCGCGTTACATTCATACTAGGTTTCGACGAGAATTATACAAGTTGATAATACGGTGTACATACTGGCTGGTTTGTGAAACACATTCACTTTCAATTCGGCAGACTCGGGTTCAGTATCCGGCCTTGACACGGTTTTTCGTATGTATTTTTATGTAATATTGATAATATCATTATTAACTCAGTATATACCTCAATACGTATAAACTATATTTTAACCACTAAAACTAAATATATTCTATACAGGGTGTTTGATAGATGGATACAGATATCTTCAGGAGTGATAGTAGAGGTCATTTAGTATCTTTTAAGCCCAACTTAGCTTAGTCAAAAGTCGCACGGTTCTCGAGATATTCGAGATTTTAACTTTTTTTCGAAATACCCCGAATTACTCAAGTTTTAGCCCGATAGCATCGTAAGTAAAGGTACCTACTTAGTTCTATCATTCTTATTTGTTACCAGAATATGTGTTTAGTCTATTTAAATCATAAGTTTAATGTTTAATGTTTAAATAATAATGAAACTCTTGTGTTATATATTATATAGCTTCATTGTATTCACCACTAAGAGGGCAAGATGTGAACCACACATAATTGTTAAAAGTATATAATGTCCTATACACACACATCTTGCCTGTAGGTGAGTCTTGGAAAATAAAATAAAAAAAAAAATAAAAAAGTTTCAATCTGAAAAACAATCATGTTAAAAAAATATCGGATTAAAGTTTCGAGAAAGAGATATTTCAAAAACGAGTTACGACTTTGGAGAGGATTTTATATAAGAAGAAGAGTTTCATTATTATTTAAACATTAAACATTAAACTTATGATTTAAATAGACTAAACACATATTCTGGTAACAAATAAGAATGATAGAACTAAGTAGGTACCTTTACTTACGATGCTATCGGGCTAAAACTTGAGTAATTCGGGGTATTTCGAAAAAAAGTTAAAATCTCGAATATCTCGAGAACCGTGCGACTTTTGATTAAGCTAAGTTTGGCTCAAAAGATGCTAAATGACCTCTACTATCACTCCTGAAGATATCTGTATCTATCTATCAAACACCCTGTATATTACTATTATTTTCATTTTTATTTATATTTTTCTTATTTTTCATACACTTGTATGTAATGTGTATATCAAATGAATGTCACAAGTGGTTGGTTGGTAGGCAATAATAAACCCGCCATTTGGAAGATATGTTTTCTTTTCAATAAAGATTTTATTTATTTATTTAAATATGTACATTTTCTATACAGCAAAGAATGGACTTTCATTCAGGCTTACCGGCGGCTGGCTTAATGTGATCAGTGATCACTTTACACTTATGTAACATTCACCAATTCCAGACCATCCATTTGACTGTCACTTAGTGTAGGAGTCCCACAAGGTGGAATCCTTTCTCCTCTTCTCTTTTTAATCTTCAACAACTCGGTACTTAAACATCTCATGGTGGATTTAAAACAACTAACAATAATAGGCATATAACAAATAGTTATCTCAACAGATGTACAGCAAAGGATGGACTTTCATGATGGATGGATCAGGCTTATGACTGATCGTCGGCTGGCTTAATGTGAACTTAAGTAACATTCACCAAATCCAGTCCATCCATTTGCCGCGGCCGGGAATCGAACCCAGACCTCCAACCCGACAAGTACTATTCTACATGTGAACCTAGACCGACCATGTCGACCAGATCCTCAAGGATGGACGCGTTTTGAGTGGGAGAAATCGGAGAGGGTGTATGAATTAAATGCATTAAAATCTAGATGACCATAATTTTTTTTGATGGAAGCGAAATTAACCACATGGAAAAAATGCTGATTTTATCTTTTTTTTTCATGCGATTTTGAACCTTAATGCCGCGAGAAATGACCGTGACGTCATAGTTTGGTCACGAGCTTAATAGTACATATTAACAACTATAATGGTACCTGGGCATCTATTGCAAAATCTTCGGTGTTACCAGCGTGAAAATATCACAAATTTTATTATGTTGCGTTTGGTAGGATCCCAAAAAAATTTTGTAACATTTTTCGCACTGTTGGAAATATTAAAGAAATGTTAATGATTCGTGGCCAATGTTGCCAGATCAAAGAAATATTGTATGAAATATCTTGTAAATATGACGGAAGAAGACATTAAGTCATGTCATCCAGAATTCTATAAAGATCTGTCCCACTTTCGGGACTTTAATTGGGACATATAGTTAGCTCAAGAGGGGATACTATGAAAAGTAATACTAAAGATATCATCCTAAGACTTAACACATGGATAAATGTAAGATATGCTGCAAGTCACTCTAGTGGGGAGACATTTGATTTTTACAAATTTTCTCCATAAAAAATAATCTACCTCTGAAATTTTCTGAAACTTGAGATTATTCCCGTAGTTTGTTAGATATAATTCTGTAATTTTGTTGATAAAATGTTTAAGGTAAGACGCAGTGACTCTAGTGGATATTTTTTTGATATTCAGTCCCCTTTTTATACAATAGGTCAAAATTGATTTTTGTCTCTTACGTTATTCATATTTTGCGCTTACACTCTCATTAAATTTTTTTAAACATTTGAATTGATAATGGAACGATTTTTACTCAGAGCATATCGCCACTTAATATTATTCTTGTAATGCTCAGAACACACGCCGCGGCGCTAGTGTACACACAGTTGAAATAAGAAGAATTTTAATTGGATGATTTATTCAGGAAAATGGGCCGACTCTTAATTCAAATATAGATTCTAAGCGCGAATTTTCAAACTTGTTTTTCAAATTCCCTTGAAGTTTCCCGACCCAACTATGACGTCACGGTAATTTCCCACGGCATTGAGGTTCAAAATCGCATGAACAATCGCACGATAAAATGGTATAAAAATAGCGTCTTATCCATTTTTGGGGTTAATTTCGCTTCAATCAGAAGAATTTTACGGTTATTCACTATATTTTAACGCATTTTAACAAAAAAAAAAAAATCCGCGACTTTCGAGAAACGAGTTTCTGTCTTTCGTAAAAAAGATCGGAGGTGTTTTTCACATTTTTTTTTTTGAGAAATCTATTCAAGATTTAAAAAATATTTTACGGTTATTCCCTAGATAAAGGCCCAATGTATATCTACCCTATTTTTTCCAAAGCATATTTAGTAACGGTTGTCGAGATCTAATGCCCCCGTCACATGCCCGTGAGCCACCACAAGCTTTTGGTGTTCATGAGTAAAATCGGCCTGTGGATAAAACGTTTGTCTTGACGTGTACGTAACCGCCCGTTGACGTCTTTTTACTCATGAATAACATTGGCTCGTTGTGGCTGACGAGCGTGTGGCGGGGGAATTAGGTCTCCCGTTTTTTGAAATTTCTTAAATGTCGGTATGCCTAATTTTAAATTAAAATACTGATTAATATAATTTGATATTTGAATAATTATTATGATAAACAAGTATGAACAATATTCATACCAAGTTATAAGTTATAAGTAGTTATATGTATAGAGTGATATAACTTTATCAGTTACAAGTACTTAGATAGATAGTGCATATGTTACCGGCAATTTATGAAGTCCGTCGTTGTATACAATGCCTAGGTAATGTGTACAATGCATCTAAAATCGGCAGGAAATGTGTGAAATAAATTTCATTTTTTGTATATTTTTCTTACAACTTAATTACCTGAAGACAAAAGATGTCAAATATCTGACAAAAGAAGTTAAAAAAAGTTGAAGGTTTTCACGGTGTGCGATTGACATTGTTTCTTGATTTTCGGAAGAGGAAGACACCAGTGAGAGTGTCGAAACGTCGATCAAGTTTATCTTCACACGGTTTACCCGAAAATCAAGAAACAATGTCAAAAGAAGTTAATGTTTATATATAGTAATTTTTTGTGATGTCATTTTTATTGGAAATTTAATAAATATTTTACTTGTCCTATAATAGTACTTTTTTAGTTAAGATTTTTAGTAGTTTGTCTTCTTTAAGATTAGGTTTTGCGGCCCACCTAGTCTATGGTCTTCGTGATTTTGTCCGAAGCCAGCGATAGTATACAAGCCTACACCCACGAATTCCATCACCGCCATGATTGGTGACGTCACCTTGAATCGGTGACAAACACCTTGTTTCGGTGACAAACACTTGAACTACGGAATATTTTTTCCCATACAATTTTGATGGTGTAATCATCGTCAAATGTCAGTTGGGCATGGCCTATATGAACAATATGGCGCCGGCCTCGTTTTGTTCCACCAGTTACTTTGAGTTTGACATGGCTGATCTAGAATCTGAGCGTAATTCCTAAATTTCCTACATTTCCTGTAACTTATATATAATAATAATGTTCGTCCCCTTATCACGAATGTCTCATATTTTATAATATATAAAATAATTTCAAGTTTATTAGGTCAATGACTTAATCGCATTTATGCAGCACTTATTAATTAACAGAATAATGCATATAATATTATCATTTACATACGTATCAATACTAGCTGAGTTACCCGTGCTATGGAACCTATATAAAGGCAGGAAGAACTATTGAACATTGAGCACCTTCTATTATCTATGACAAATCTATGGTGGACGCCATGGGAGCTACAAACATATGATTGCGTGTCATATTGCTTGTCCACAATTGCGTGAAACCTGGTGATATTTCAGCGATTTTTGCGGCTCATTATGTATAATCAGTGTGGAAATTACCTTTGGAATATAACCTATGTAATTAAATGGTAAATTAGTGTACTTTTCATCGAGAAAGAATGGCGTATACCTAGCGGAAGTGCTAAGTTCGTAAATAGCGGCGGTCTTGTTTTGTCTATGGCTATATCCTTTAAGACTTCCTACCTTTAACGGCAAATTTGGATGGTGAAGTACATCGACAGTACAAACCGAAACGCGTTCATCCATCTGTTAGCCAAAATACTAAGTTTTAGCGGCTCTATACCACACACGACCTCACACAACCCTTGGATCCCCTCATCATCATGGTACCTCCTAGTAAAAGCTTTTTTTTTTCATAAAAACCTATAGCAGATCGTTACGAAAGTTTTTGTTAATTTTCAAAGCAATCCATCGCAAAATGTGGGAGTTATGCGAACACTTACAAAAAACGACTTATTTTTATATGTATAGATATTTATATATACAATAGTGATAATGTAAAGTATATATATAACGGATGTTTTTTTTACTTAGATAGAACCAGATATGAGTAGTATTGACTCGACATATTTAAGTAATAAAGAGTACTGTCGTGATATCTCCCTTTAACTACTACTAAAAACACTTAACGAGAAAGGGACAAACCATAGTTTCACTGGATGTCTATGATTACAGTGTGTCCCAGTAAATTTGGGTTGGAGAGCGGAAGAGAGGACGGTGGAAGGGAAAATTGCATTATTATATTTTATTTTTATTTAATCCCGCGGCATTAAAGTTCAAAATTGCATAAACAATTGCATAATAAAATGGTAAAAATAGCGTTTTTACTCTTTTTGTGGTTAATTTCGCTTCAATAAAAAAACTTTTACGGTCATTCTCTAGATTTTAAAGCATATTTACAATAGTAAAAAAAAATTTTTTTTCTCCGCTACCTTTGGGAAACAAGTTTCTGTCTTTTCGAAATTAGATCAGTGGTGTTTTTCACATTTTTTTGAGAAATCTATATACAAGATATAAAAAATCTTTTACGATCATTCCCTAGATAAAGGTTCAATGTATCTACTCTATTTTATTCCAAAGCATATTTAGTAAGGTTGTCGAGATCTGCGGTCACCCGTTTTTAGAAATTTTTGAAATGTCAATATGCCTACTTTTAACATAATGAATAGTTTGTACTTATTTGAAGTTGCTACGATATTTGCGGCTAACTTCTGTGTAATCAATAACATTTCCGGGCAGCTTGCGGCAACTTCAAGTAGAACAACGGAAAATCTGGATCGGGGCCTGGATAAACACACCTCTATTCAGATTTTCTATTTTTTAAACTAATGTTGCATATCTTTTTAGTTATCTACTAAAAATGCATAAAAAATGCTAAGATTAAAAATGCATCATTTATGATTAAAAAATATCAGGAAGATAAAAAAATGCAATTGAATAATTATAATCTATACTAACATTTAATACATTGTACTTTATTTGTTATCTGTAATTTTCCAGAAGTAATTTTAATAGTTGTTACTATCCAGGCATTGCAGATTATCTGTTAGATTTTAAACTATTATCTATTCACTATATCTTGGCAACCGGCGGACGTTAGCTGCAAGTGGAGTTGCAAGATTGTGTTGTTGGTAGCGCTGATTGTCGTACCTTGTCATAAGAGCTGTCAAAGGTCCTCAATATTCTCACATTGTATCATTTACAAAGTAACCTACAATACCGAAAATATTACACAGCGGCGCTAGAGAAATCATTTTTTAAAGGCAAGATAGTTTTGCGAGTTAGAAAAAGATAATAATACTCCGATAATCCCTTTAAACCGCCATCACAAGTTTGAAAAACAAAGTTGCCAGTTTATTCTAACAATCTAAAAATTGGCTAGTTTTTTTAAACAACAGTTCTGAAATATAATTTGAAAGTACGAAAAAATTTAACCATATCTTATTACCACATCAAGCAACACTAAACCAAGTTTGCTCCGTGAGACTGCTGAAAAAAATAGACTGTATAGTGTATAGTCTCGGCTTCTCTGCTGCAGAATTTCACTCTTAGGCGTATATCTATATTTTTGTCTATGAGTTTCATTATTGTTTATATTTCGTCTATGGTCTATTGTGTTCAATCTTGCGACATATTATTAATTCACAAATTACAAGAAATCGCGTACAGCGTCCTTCAAATTGTTGTGAAAAAAGAGTTATTAATGGAGTGTATTAGTAATTTGTTAACAAATTAAATAGATCTCATGCTAAAGATAAGAGAATTTGCGAAACGCGTTTCCTAAAACAACAATTAGTTACAATTTTTCGCTATGGCAATCAACACCAAACTGTCAAAATTCGAAATTGGAATAAATTATTTTACCATAGAGGAAATTTGACAATCAATTGCTTCCTTTTTCAAAATGCCTACTACCATAAATATTGCACAAATTTCTATATTGCTCATTATATGTATTCTCAATGTTTTTATGATTTATTTTGATAGAATTTTCCGTTCGAGTGGCCCGCGAAAGGCCAGTAAATATGATTTAAACTCGTTGTACTTATGTCATAAATACGTACTAGTAAAACGATAAATTTTTTGGGGTGCTGAATCCGAATCCGAGATTTCCCAACAAAATTTCGTGACGGAACATGGTTGGCGATTTTTTTCTTATAACTATAAAACTAACAACTTTTTATAAGTAAATTATCTTTCTGCGCAAAATGAAAAGAACATGAATTTTCCTATAAACTTGGCGTATATTTTTTTTTCTAAAGCAAATAGCAGCGGACCTGTCAAGCTCCCAAAATTGGTCATATTTTCGTATTTTTTTTAAATTGTGAGAATCGAAAATGTATGGAGAATATTTCACCTAGTCGGATTTATAATCAAAATTTAACAATTATTCCTTATGCTTATGAAACAAATTTTACCTCGTTGGCATCAGCAAACATGAAGAAAGTTTTCCTTATAAATGTTTTTTTAAAAATACAGTGATCTTTTTAGGCCAGAAATGTTTAAACATTTCCATTTAAAAATACAATGAATTGTTTAGACTGGATCCTAAAATTATCGACATTAGCGCCACCGTGCGAGATAGTGTCGTACTATATATGAGATAGTTTATAATGTCACTCTTGGCTCATCAAATTGTTGCATTGTTATTATAATTTGTATGATAACAATCACATACATACAACATGCAACACATGAGCGAATGCAATGATAACATCGAAGTGTATTATATCATACTAAAAAGGTCTGAAAACATCCCAATAATTATATTTTATTCTATCGTTTCAAGACACGTCCCTTGCGGGGTTTGGCAGAGAGAACAGATCGACACACTTCCCAATCCTTACACACTTTTTTTAAAGGATCTGGACTTGCACACACAAACCCAGATACTTTCCTGCACACCTTGCACTAGGCTGAAAGCCTGTATTGCAAAAGTGTGAAATACATCGCCATTATTTGAGTACACACATAACTAGAGACCGGAAAATTTTTCGATCGCGATAAAACGAATTTTGTGTTTTTACACATATAACGCGAATTTTCGCATAATCGCATAAGAGAACATCGTAATTGAAACATTATCAAAAGGAATGTGGCTTTGAAAGTAAGAAAAAACACACTGAAAAAATCTTGGAAAGAGGTGTTTTTAGTTTTTCTCAAATATTTTTGTTTTATTTTATCGTTTAAGGGATTTTTGTACAAAATATTGTTCACGATCAATAATTTTTATATTCTTGTATTAAAAGATGCAAAAATGACCACTTTAAGGACATAAATGCATGAAAAATAACACCACATTTTGCAAAAAAAAACGCAGTTTTTTTCCAGTCCCTACACATAATGCCTCATCCACACGCTGGCCGAGCGTCCACAATGTTTGTGCTTATTAATAAAAAGGCGTAAACCGTCGGTTACGTACACAATCCAAGACCTCGTCTGCACGCCTTTTTACTCATTCACACAAAACTTGTGGACGTTCGGCCAGCGTGTCGCGCCAGCATAAGACATCTTACATGTTCAACAAAGAAGTTCGCCACCAATTCTTCCAATTTCATCGATTTTCCTTAAATTCGATGTAACATGTAAAATTTCTTACAAAACAGTACCTAGTTAATACGCGATACTGATATAGTCAACATACGTACATACACACAAACGCTTAGATTCATATATTCGTACGAGGCGGTAGATAGTCGCTGTGTGAGTGTGTCGGCAGTATAGGGAGCTGGCGGTGGTGTGAGAGGGAGGCAGATATCCGTGTGTACTAGTGGTCATTGACTCCGCCGACATTGCGGGCTTTGCGAAGGTCACACAACATACACACCCATACAAACACACATAGACCAATTTAGAATTTTCTTGTGTATAGATTACGTATACACAATTTATATATTATACTAGCTGTGACACTACGAATATTACGCCATTTAATTATTTATTTATAGGACAATAAGTGTACAGATGTAATTGGTCTGCTTCGTTAATAATTTTACTCTTATCTTTGTCGTATCATCATCATCAGCCTTCCCTCGTCCACGGATGAACATAGGTCTCCCTTTCCGACTTCCACACTTCCCTGTCCATCGCCTTTCTGTGCCACTGCTGTCCTGCCGCCTTTCTGATGTCATCAGACCATCTCGCCTGTGGTCTGTCTGGATTTCTGTAGCCGGTTCCCGATCGCCATTCTAGGGGTATATCTATATCTATCTACGTATATTATATTTATTTACTTTATTATTATTTATATTATATAAGTATTCTCTTTCTTTTCTCGGGTTGACTGTAAGATATTGTGTTTGCAATAAGTCCGCCTTTTGGCACACTACGATTGTCTTGTTTTTGTGATAAGGTATGCATATTTTTCTTTGGCCAATAAATATTTATTTATTTATTTCTTTACATGACTGTCAGTGGCGTATATGGGTTTTCATTTCAAAAATGGGTAATTTGATGTACCTGGAATCTTTCTATAGCAGATGGCACATCATTGTTTGACATTTCGTGGGGCCCGGGACCCTCGCCTTCCTCCCCTATATACGCCACTGATGACTGTATCATATGTTTTGATTTTCTTGTCATTCGAACAACTTGCAAAAATCGCCACGGCTTGCGTGACATTCACACCCGGCATCGACTAGAATTATGTAAGTAGATGATGTTTGTATGTATTATATGATGTGTCTATGTGTTAGTATAATACGTGCAATATTTATTTATAAGATTTGAGAATGTATTGATACGTACTTACTTTTTTATTATTTTCTTTGCAAAAATGTTGTGCATTTTTATGGCATACCTGTAATATTATTAGAACATTCAATCATAATTTAACTCCTCATTCCGAATGTTGCCACATTCTACGTATCTTTTGAACTTAGGTTAGCTGGAAGAGATTGCTGTATACATGGGCGTTCACTAGCGGATCCAGGGGGGGGGGCTAGGGGGCTTAAGCCCCCTTCAAAACCCTGAGTGACAGTACTTTATATACAACAAATCTAGGGGTTTCAGCCCCTTAGCCCCCCCCCCCCCCCCAAACATTGAGTGACGGTACTTTTTACCATGTGACGACATCCAGCCCCCCCCCCCCAAAATGGAATCCTGGATCTGCCACTGGGCGTCGCCAGCTTCGAAGCCAGGGGGGGGGGCAACCGAATTTTAAGTATGTATTTACAATTTACATATTACGAAAAACGCGTAAATAGTGCGTAATATTTTTTTTGGGTGACTAAATTTAATGGAGAAGGTCAAGATGTCGTTTGGTTTCAAATACAGCTTTTAGCTGTATGGGGACCTGTCACCTCAATGAGTATGTAATTTAGTGTTGTAACCATTATTTGTAAACTGTACATATTTTTCTGAATAAACTTATTATTATTATTATAGTAAATAGCGCAGCAGTCAAATTTTTTTAAAGAAAAATGGGTGAAGTGAATTTTTTTTTATGAAACAATAGATTTTCGTACTGAAAATTTATGATATGATGGGATAATGTGATTTTCAACATTTGATATGAAGAAGTATATACCTGCTCCATTCTTGGGGGGCAGAAGGACAGGGGGCAGCTGCCCCTCTGCCCCCCAGCCTATTATTTATTTTTGTTATATTTTATAATATTTTTAATGTAATGTTCACTTGAAGTATAAATAATTCAATTTGGCAGTACAGTGTAGGTATATCAGAAAGGTTGGGTACAAAGTTTGATAAAAATAATATATATTTATAATAAATAATTTAACTAAATTAATAAATAAATAAATATTAAGTTATTAATTCTAATTAACTGACATCGAATGTGACTTTCACGCACGGCTGAAAGATTTTTTCTTATCAGATGTTATTTTTATTCACTTGTAACAAAACGTCTGGCAGAAATTGTGCGAAATTCATTTTTAATTCATTTTACGTTAAACCAAAACTTTGTAATTTTTCTCGATTCTTATTTTTTTCTACAACATAATTGGGGTTAACTGGAAGAAATCGCAGTTCTGCGATAAGTTCGTCCTAGTGAACAACGATTTATAATCTGTACTATATCCATTTTTTGTGTTTGTATGTATTTCTTGTTCACTTAAAGATTATGCCTCCGAAACATGGACTCTGAGAGCCAGGGAACGTGAGAGAATTGACGCATTCGAAATGTGGTGTTGGAGACGACTGCTTCGTGTTCACTGGTCAGAACACAGAACCAATGAGTCGATTCTCCAGGAACTCGGTGTCTCCACACGCTTGTCCACACAATGCGAACAGCGCTGCACCCTCCGCTTCTTTGGACATATAGTAAGAGCAAATGGATTAGAGAGACACATAATGCTCGGGGCGATAGAAGGTAGACGGGGTAGAGGTCGTCTGCCCATGAGGTGGTCCGACCAAATAAAAGCAGCCACAAGAACCACACTCTATGAATCTGTACGTGTGGCGGAGGACCGAGAGGGATGCGATGGAGAAATTTCATCCACATGCGTGATGGTCACGATCCCCGGAATCGGGGGGCCGACTAGGAAGAAGAGAAAGATTAAATAAATTAAATAAATAATTTGCTAAGCCACGCACGCTTTCCGAAAAATTAGTTTTTGGCTTGTTGATCAAAAAGGGGACCAAATATAAAAAAAATATCCACTAGTCACTGCGTCTTACCTTAAACATTTTATCAACCAAATGTCAGCATTATATCTAACAAACTACGGGAATAATCTCAAGTGCAAGTCAATTTCATATGTAACTTTGGAATTATTTTTTACAGAGAAATTTTACAAATATCAAATTTCTCTCTCCACTAGAGTGACTTGCAGCATATCTTACATTTATCCATGTGTTAAGTCCTAGGATGATATCTTTAGTATTAGCTGCGGCGTCTCACTTTTCCTAAAGCAGTTTTTCGTATGTTCAACTATTTAGAAATATAAATGATTGTAAAAATTGACGAGTCCAGGGGGGGTACTTTGTAAGCTTTCTCACCCAAAACACGCAGATAAAATATTAATGGAAAATGACCCTTACGGCGATATACATAAGGGCGTTTTATCGTGTGCATTTTATCTGCGTGTTTCGGGTGAGAAACCTTTAGAAAGTTTCACCCCAGGTGCCGAATGGGCCTACGGACGATAGAAAACAATAAAACAATAAAAAAAAATCAGACTTTTAAGTAAACCGGAAAATTTGTGGCGGACATAACAGATTCAAATTAAGTAGTTAAGAAAGAATGCAATCTGAATATTTTCAAATCAAATTTAGAACGGAACGTCATTTGATTGTATCAATTATGATTGTCTTTGGTCATTGGTGTTGCCATGACGGGAATGCGATGGGGAAATAAAATAATGATGATACAGGTTGGGTTGGGCAATACGAGAACTATTCTATGTCAGTCAGTCACCCAAATAAACTGCACTTCAGTGTGACCTTATTGTGTGCAATTTTGGCAGTGAAATCAAATTGTGTTAGCGTGTATAAGTATTCAGTATAATATCATATTAGCGTGCACTAGTTTCTAACAGGGACTCATTTGCCCAATCCCACCAACTACTATCTAGGAAGGAGAGCCCTAAGAAATTTCCATACAAAAACAGAGACAATATTCTATTTATTGAATAAAGAACATCAGCTTCCAGCTAAATCACACCCTAATTCCATATGAAATGCAACATGCAGCTCACCTACGTTAGGTGCCCAAATATCTCCGCCCAGACTAGGTGAGTTGCATGTTGCATTTCATATGGAATTGGACTGTGGTCTAGATGGAAGCTGATGTTCTTTATTAAATAAATAGAATATTATCTCTGTTTTTGTATGGAAATTTCTTAGGGCTCTCCTTCCTAGGTAAATGTTGGTGGGATTGGGCATTACACAACTATTAATTATTAATCGGGTTGACTGTGAGACATTGCTTCGGGTTGACTGTAAGACATTGCTTTTGCAATAAGTCTGCCCTTTGGCATACTTCTGTGTCTAATAAGATTTGTTATTTATAATGTAGTATTCCTACAACAGTGTACATGGGCGTCGCTAGCAGCAGGGGGGACAACCAAAATTTAAGTATTTATACAGTACGAAAAATGCGCAAATAGCGCCGCAGGCGAAATTTTTTTGGGTGACTAAATGAAGAAAGTCAAGATGTGGTTTGGTTTCAAATACAGAAATCCTAGTAAATAGCGCCGCAGGCAATTTTTTTTTAAAAAGAAATGGATGAAGTTAATTTTTTTTATGAAAGAATTACATTTTAATAGATTTTCGTAATGAAAATTTATGATATATGATGAGACAATGTGTTTTAATAATGTGATTTTTATCATTTAGTAAAAAAAATATATACTTATTCCAATCTCTAGGGGAGGGGGCAGTCTTGAGGCTCCACAATTCCACTCTGTACAATAATACTGACCATATTTTTTTCGGGAGCCATTTTATTGTATTAAGTAAATATTTTCTTGTTATCTGGCAACCCCAGTAGTGAAACTTCAACCGTTGCAGTAATGGCTAACTAGATGATTAGATTATAATAAGTTAGTACAATTAATTATTTGTAATGAAAGGGTATTTATAGACGATACATTTGCCTTGAATAGCTTTCATACAAACATAATACATGACAGTTACAATGAACCAAGATCTCAGCAATAGAAGTTCGTGTTGCACAACACACGATGGCAATATTCCATAACACGTATGAATTTAAGATATCTGCATTCAGAGTTCAGAGTAATTCAGACATTTCACCACTGAAAATGTTAAAAATATGCATTGACATTTCAAAAATTTCTAAAAACGGGAGACCTTAGATCTCGACAACCGTTAATAAATATGCTTTGGAAAAAATAGAGTAGATACATTGAAACTTTATCTAGGGAATGACTGTAAAAGATTTTGTTATATCTTGTGTAGATTTCTCAAAAAAATTGTGTAAAACTCCTCTGATCTTTTTCCGAAAGACAGAAATGCTTTCCCGAAAGTTGTGGTGATTTCACATTGTATATACAATGTGAAATCACATTGAAAGATATACAATGTGAGAAAATTGCGGACCTTTGACAGCTCTTATGACAAGATTCGACAATCAGGACTACGAAAAACACAATTTGCAACTCCACTTGCAGCTAACATCCTCCGACAGCCAAGTTAGAGGAAACGATCTGTAAACACATCCCTATAGTATACTTCGATAGTATGTAGTGACGTTTGTCTATGGATGTAGTGTTGCAACAGGAAAATAAAATAAAAAACGAAAGTGGTATTGTAAGTGTTCCACAACCGGTCGGCGCATCTCTGGATGGGTATTTATTTTATTTATACCTAATAAACATATATATATTGTATATAAGTTAAGTACATATACTACATACAGTATACATAATATAATAATATACTTGTTTACTTATAATATGGCAACACTACTGTGTGCATTTTCACGACCACAGAGAAAAGCGCGCCAATTCCGTGTTTACTTACCGCGAAATTTGATTATAGAATACGTAAAAATTTGACGTTTTTATAAATATTTCTAATTACAGCTAATACTAAAGATATCATCCTAAGACTTAACACATGGATAAATGTAAGATATGCTGCAAGTCACTCTAGTGGGGAGACATTCGATTTTTGTAAATTTTCTTCATAAAAAAATAATGCCAAAGTTACCTCTGAAATTGACTGAAATTTGAAATTATTCCCGTAGTTTGTTAGATATAATGCTGTAATTTGGTTGATAGAATGTTTAAGGTAAGACGCAGTGACTCTAGTGGATATTTTTTCGATATTTGGTCCCCTTTTTATACAATAAGACCAATTCGATATTTTCGCTTACGTTATTCTTATTTCGCGCTTACTCGAACCAAATTTGAAAAAGTTGAAGCGATAATAGAACAAATTTTAATAATAGAATGTTACATCTTTTAGTGACGTAAATAGCTTTTCGTTTCGGAGAGGGGCGATCCTGACTTACTAAAAATAATAATAGCGCCGCAGGCGAAGGCGTTTTAGGTTGGTATTAAGTAAAATTGCATTGTATGATTAATGTAATAAAAATAAAAAAAAGCGCCGCAGGCGATTTTTTTTAATGGGGGAAGTGATTGCAGAATTAATGTCATTGTTTTACATTTCGAGGGGGAGAGGTCCCATTGACCCCTCCTTGGTGTATGTTTACAGTTGTATGGATAGATATCTAAATAAAACAATGTTTTTTGAGTTATTTAATCTGAATCTAGTGCACAATATTCAGATATAGGAAACGTTAAGATTTAAACCGGAACCCTGTATAGAAAAACCGCGCTTTAACCCACAGAATCACAAAAAACCTAAGATGCGGTTTCCCTAACCTACCTATACAAGAAAATTATCGAGGAATGGCACACAATACATACACATGTAAACACACGCACACACACACACACATACATGCATTATGAAATGTTACTAATATTGGTTTATAAACGTTACATCTTAACCTAGACTATCCTGTATCTATACATGAAACATCGGAAATGCAATACACACATAATATGTACTTGTAGTAAATATACTGTCACACTAACACACTCACAAACTGTTCCATTTTCAATTGCAGCTACGGTTATGACATCATTGTTTTGTTGTACAGTGTACTGTCATTTACTAAACCGTATCTTTAGGTATGTAGGTAGGTAAAACCTGCATAGGAAATTCACTTGTGGCGTTAGCATAGGATACTTGCATTTTTGCTATCGATCGAAAAATATATTAAATCGATAGTCCTACTTACTAGAATTACAAATAAAATTATGAAATGTAATTTTAATTCACCGTTAATTTATAATAATTGGATGAAAATGTTAATTTGACGCATTTTTCTCAGGTGCTCTGAAACGAGCGCTCATCGGTTAACGTGATTGTGACGTCATAACCCCATGAAATTCATAGTTAGAAATTGGATCGTTTGTGGGTTATGTATGGACGAGTTGGGGAACGTGACGTCACAATATGGCGGCCAGTCAAAAACCTGTTTTGCGCTGGAATCGAATATGAGACTTTATTTTATAAATATATCCACAAAGACACAAAAACTCTAATTTTTTTTATGGAAAACCTTAATTTATAGTTAATGTACCGAAAACCAAAATAAAAAAAAACCTGCAAGTGCCCTATTGGAAATAATAATATTTCCGTAACCACCCAGGTCCATGATCATCAGAAATTAGAAAAATAGCTTACACAGTAAATGAAGATTCTACAAAATTAAAATTTTTATTGTGCAATATTATCCAATGATAATTTGGTAAATTTTCCTAGAGTGACATAACCGCATCCTAATAACACAATCTACCCACACAAATGCACTTTATACGCTCACACAAATACACACGCAATATATGCATCTCTCATAATATACAACAAAACAACACAGAACTAACCTAACTAAATATTAGGTCTGTATCAACTTACATAATTCTGATGGAAATATAACGCAGGAGCATGGCAATCGTAGACATTTTATCTATGGACCGTCAGCCTGAACATTTGAAGGGTGGAAACATCGCATCAGCTGATCGTTGGCAGAAGCTTTTTGGCGTTGTTTAACTCAAGTTTAACTCAGCATTATTGTAAGTTGATGTGAAGTAAGTAAGGGTTATTTTTGGTAAAGAGAAGATATATAGGAAGACAGTTATCGGTTATAGTGATAAAATTCAAATTTGCCAACTTTCTTGCCAACGCTCACGTGACTTTTCCAGTACAAACGATGTTTCCACCCTAATCCCTGTGACAGATCAGCCTGACAGTCCATAAAGATAATAGCTATGTCTATGGTTCTCTCTGCTTACTCCACAAACCGGGTCATTCTTGACGGGTACCAGCTAGTATTATCTACGGTTGTGTGTGTAGTTCACAATACTGACACAAGGCGCGCAGTGTTGCAGTGTTGTGATTGTGTGAGTGCGCGCGCATGTAGTGGAGTCTCGCTCATTCAGTTTGAAGGTCATTCTGGTAGGTTGTCATTTCCTGGTCAATGCACGTCGCCGCTGCATTTCCTATACTTTAACTTGCATTATCTATATACACTATACACCACTACATACAGATTATATCAATGCACTTGTATGCGAGACTAACACAGTGCAACCTCACAATTCAAACATACTCGTAATTCGTTTCAAATTGCGCGCCGTTCTAATAATGTTCCAATTTCAAACTTGTTCGAGTGCCCATAGACAATTTTCTCCCCCATATCAATCCTAAAGATTTTATCAACGATTTGTTGGTTTTTTGACAAAGAATTGCGTACTTGAAACAGAGATAAAGCCCAAAAAACTAGTATATAATTTCGCGAGTCTCAAGAATATAATTTGGCGCATCTCAAGAAAAATCTTTGGGAACCAGATTTTTTCTTCGCTGGCAACACTGAAACATTTATTGAAATTCTAAGCAACAAGTAGCGCCCTCATCCAAAACCATATCTTTCTTGATAGACTGTACCTACGTAGAACAGGTGAGTTTGAAAATGGGGTTTCGTCTAGAAATTTGAACTTTTTATTATTGAAATAGATGGATCCAATACCCAAAAAAAAACTCAAAATAACTAAAGTTGACTTATTCGCGGTTCATAGTATATTATATACATACAGCCTATCAAGCGAGAAATAGTTTTTGATGAGGAAACCACTTGTAGCTTTTTGACAACTATAGAATTTCAATAGAAATGTCATTGTTGCCAGGAATCAACATGTAGTTCCGATTCAATCCGAGACCATCTATTTCTCTCTCTATGGTTTATATTTATTTTATTTATTATTTTTTATTTTATTAATCTTACGAGTACAAACAGTTTTTCAAAAAGCAATAAATATGGATCATATTAACTGAAACGCCGCCATATGGAATAGATAAAAGCAAAATTCAAATTTCAAATTTTGGAGCGTTCGGTGCTCAAGGTACCACTGTACGAATTAAATATTTTTGTTTTCTTCGAGTCTAATCGCATCAGGCGAGATGTGACATCCAACCTTTTTATATTGCCAACCTGCAGATACCAAATCATTATATATTTACGAATAATTCGTCCACGCACTTTTGTATTTCTATCTATGTATTTGTTTGTTATAAATAGTTCTTATATGCTGTCATTCGGTTTCGGCTCCCTGTTCTCAGCCAATACTGAGAGAATCGTCTTGAAACTGAAGACAGTGATAGATGAAAGTATGGACTACAGATTGGGTGTTTTAGAATTACAATATTTGGAAATTCCTTGAATAAAAAAATATTCCTAAAGTACCCCTAAAATGTACGGTATCTGAAGATTTTCCGTTCAGTTTTTCAGATATAAAAGTATAATTTAGCCAAAATACTGGTAATTATAATCTTAACAAATTGACTGTTTGTGATATTCAACTACGACATGAAGAAAAATATAAATTGTGATATTCAAAACATTACGAGTAGGTACATATAACTGAATATCACAATTTCATCCTTAGCGCCTGAAATACGAGAATGCAACCACTGTAGCAATCATAGGGAAAAAACGAAATATTTAGATTAAAATCCACAAAAATGAATGTGTTTAGCTTTCGCGGCTAGCTAGTATTTTTTATGGATTTTAATCTAATTATTTAGTTTTTTCTTTAAAAATGGACTTCCACCGAGTACCAACGGTCGAAAACATCGAGATTAACAATCATAGGGTATTAGTTCTATACAAATCGCCTGAATATTATGCAAACTATATTACACCGTCTAAATTTTCCTGAAACTTCCTATGTGGACTGATTCATTCTTTCAAACGCTTTTTCCACACATCTTTACGAAAAAATCATAATTTTGTTGTTTATATCAAATGTTAATAATGTTTTTTTTTGTTTGTTTCAGTGTCGAGTGATTCGTACAGTAGTTACCTCGGTTATGGGGGCACCGCAAGTTACGGGGGCCACCATTTCACGGCCCCTTCAGCCCCGCCGCCAGCGCCCCCACACAGCAATCCCGGCAACTCACCAAACGACGATCTCTCGTACATGCTGGACCTGAATTACTACAACATAGCGCAACACAAAATGAAGAAAATACGGAAATTGAAGAATCCTAACCAACCCACGGGAGTCAAGCGCAAATCTAGGGAAGGATCCACGACTTATTTATGGGAATTTTTATTGAAATTGTTGCAAGACAGAGAGTATTGTCCGCGTTATATAAAATGGACGAACAGAGAGAAGGGTGTTTTCAAACTCGTCGATTCAAAAGCCGTTTCAAGATTATGGGGGTTACACAAGAACAAACCTGATATGAATTACGAAACTATGGGTCGTGCCCTAAGGTATTATTATCAGCGTGGTATTTTAGCCAAAGTGGACGGACAGAGGCTGGTCTATCAGTTCGTGGATGTCCCTAAAGACATCGTCGAGATAGATTGTTCACTGACGTGATTCACTCGGTCGATTCAAACGATGTTGACAACCCGTTGATTTTGTCTTAACAAAACGGGCATTCTTTTTTTTACTTGTAATAATTCTTAATTTAAATTTTGTTCTATTTTTGATTGAAAGAATATTATTTTTAATCAGATCTCTTATGTTTTTAGTTTAAATACAACTTGACGATGTTTTTTTTTTGTAATATTATTTGTATATTGTGTTTTTTTGTTTAATATTTTAATAAGTTTGTCTTTGTTTATGGTTGTAGTCGTGTCATAGACAAATCATAGATGCATTCCATTATATTTTTTATGATCCATGGTTGATTTGTATTCTTCTTCTTACTTTCGAATGTAAATTTGTTTGTACTAGTCTTTTTATGTTTTTTTATTTTTTATTTATTTTTAAATTTTGTAAATATGTGAATATGTTGATGAAGTGGGTTCAATTCCCAAGGTCCCAACTGTTCAGTGGACAGATTTGATTGACCGGTAGAAATTACTTTTTTTAAAGTACAGAATTGTACAGATAAAATATGTGATGGCAGTGTACGTACTTTAAATTTAATTTGTAAATATTGTATTGTACCATCCACTTGTTTTAATAATACAGTCCATGATCTTAAAAAAATCTTTTTAAATAAAGAAAATTGTCTATGGTTTGTCTGACATTGTAAAAATTTAAACAGAGCTGTGAAATTCGGAATGTATTCCACATTATTTGACAACTATTCGATTGTCATTTGATATTTTTCGAATTTAGAATGTTGTGTGTGTGTGAGAGAATAGAAACAAATGATATTATTTTTACGCGTCTTAAGAATTATTCCAGATTTTAAAGAAGTTTTACTATAAATATTTAAGAATTGATGTCTTATTGATAATATATTATGTGTTTAAATGTTCTATATATTAATATATATTATAAAGAGTTAATGTTTTTACTTTTTAGTAGAATAATCTGTGTTAATGTGTAGTAAAATATCTACATAGAGAATTCCCTGTAAAACAGTTCGACATTTATTGATCAACAAATTGCATTCAACAAAAAATTGTTGAAACGTGTGACTCTTCATTCAATTTTTTTACATGTTCATAATTTGAATTTTTACTGGAGAAAGAGATGCTCTAGAATTAATAATTTGAAATTATACCACTATATACTGGCAAAAATGATATTTCTTTTGATATTCTACAAGTGCTGCCACTGTGGTTGTCAAAAGCTACAAGATACGCTTTTATTGAAAACCGTATTTTTCTTGACAGACTTTACAGTAAACTTGAATAAAAAAAAAACTTGTAGAAAAGAGCATATTAATTTGACAGTTCAACAAAATTCGAATCCAGTGTTGCCAATCGCATCTTTTTATTCAACAGTTTAGTTAAACAATAAGTGAAAAAACTGTTTATTCCACAAGTGTTGATCTTAAAAAAACGGGATTATATTCTAATCTTAATAAAATCACTGCCGTTTATAAAGAAGTATGTAAACTTGCATAAAAAATATTTCTACCTAATTTATTTGTTAATTTAAAGTATTGAAAACAATTGTTGAATGTAAAAAATATATCTGACATTGTATTTTGTTCAAATTGGGGGGAAATCATCTACCGCAAGAGAAATGAATGGGGGTCGTCTTCGATTTATTTAGCCACCAGAGTGCGCTGCAGTAAATGGAGGTCCGCATAGATACGGCAGGTACTATATATTAGTATATATATTATTATTCTATGGATGATAAACAAATTATTTGTATTGCTATGACAGTATTGACAGTTGTGAAGACCTCCATTTACTGCAGTGCCATCTAGTGAGTGGTATACGCCCCCATTAGTTATTAATGAATACATGTAAAAATGATGACATTTTTTTACGTATGGCAATTTTTACGGTAGCAAAATGATTTGTTTATGGTTATTTATAATTAAGCGACTACTTATTATGTTTCCTCTGTACATAGACACAATTTTAATTATTATAATTTTAGTTTACGTTTGATTTTGCAATATTCGTTGATAGTTTTAGCGTAATTACCTAATTTTAATATTGTTATAACCGTCACTGTCAATTTGAACAAAATTCAATCGGTTCGATGATGTGTAATGTTCTTTTTGATGTTTGCATCTGACATTACATCTTGCCTTATAATAAAATATATCTGCACAATGGTGCCCATCACTTGAATAAAGTAATTATTGTTAAAGAAAGAAACAATCAGATTTAGTGTGTCAAAAGAGGTGGTCCCGATTTTAGTGATTACTAGAATTTTATATGCTGGCAATACAATAATAACATTTTTCCTCCCACTGTCCCCCCTTCCGCTCTTTTAGCGTGAGACACCGAAGCCCTCATTAAATCTAGCCGTGGCACTAAAATAACATCACAATGGCAACCATCCACTATCGTGACGTCACCTTATCGTGGTGATAAACATCGTCTATGGAATATTTCCCCCATACTTTTCATACCATCTTATGTGACGTCATCAACTTAACTTCTTATGTCACTTAGACCGGCCTGTATGTTAATATTACGTCGACCTCGGACAATCATAGACATCTAGTGAAACATTTGGTTGTCTCTTTCTTGTAAAGTATTTTTAGTATGAGAGAAAACTATTTATTGCTAAAATGTATCTCATTAATGGTACAAGTACAGAAATTAAGAATGAATGTGTCGTTCGATATTTCAATTTAATTATCTTTTGTTTTATTGTATTCAATTGTTTTATTCTAGTGATGTGCTCCCCTGTGACAGATTAGAATTAAGTTTAGACAAACTAATATACATTTCTACAGTACAACTCTCTTGTAACCTCATAATAATATATACAAAGGTTTTTTGTATTTTTTAATGATTATATATAAATAAATAAATAAAATAAAATAAATCGTTCATTTTTGTAATGTTAATTTATAAAATAGAAATTAAATAATGTTAAAATATATATTATCACTATACGAAATTACATATTAGGAAAACGTTTTTTTATCAGCTTGACAGATACAGTGTTGCCAGCATGATGGAATCCAATAATTCTATATACTAATGTTACTTTTTTTAATATTTTAGCAGATAATTTGGTCATTTTTCTTCTTGATTTTTTTCTTTCTTATCATTCATTATTTCTTATGCCAGATTACAAAAATATCCCATTTTTGCTCCCGGCAGGCCTGTGCATGGATTTTAGGTTCAATAAAACCTCTATTACACGCATGTTTATTAATTAAAGTCATTTTTGTCTTTAAGCGTGAGAGTTTTTTTATGCCCATGTCTTTAGCCAGGATTCTGCTTATTGTTTCTCAAAACATGTAATAATTCCTATTTCACGAACTCAATAATTTTCCATAGACAATGTCTTCTTCTACCATGGATGTATAATACTTCTAGTAAACTGGATTCATCTCTTGGCCGACTATTGCGGTTCTAGGGGAAATGGCCAGTTAGGCAAAAGAAGCAAAATGGAGGATTTTCCATACTAAACGGGCTATAGGAAACTGCTGTTTTCACATGGATTTTTGGTTTTCACTGTTTATATTTTAACTGAATATGAATTATAGACATCATATTGACATAATTGTAGGACCAAGGGATGTAAATACTCCGTTCATCAGTATTTATAAGCAATTTCTTTAACAAAGGAAACGGCACACGATGGAAGTAAATTAAATTCTATCTATCTATCTATACCCTCACGCCACATCCCTTGCAGGGTAGGCAGAGAGGACAGAGCGCCAGACAGCCCTATCCCTAAATTTTAAATTAAATTACATTTATTTTATTGTCATTAATTACAACATAAATTAAACATTGCACGAAAATTCATAAATACATACACATTAGCTTTAAATGACAAAAAATATGAAAAAATAAATTCCTACATAATAAATGATGTATTTAAAACGTCTTCACATCCGTGATATTCAATATCATAATTAGTGATAGGCAACTACTGAAAACACATTTTTTCACATTTTTTTTTTCTTAAATTATGCAAAAGGTTTAATTCTTAAAGGGAAATCTGAAAAAAGAATAAGAAAAATAAATAAAAGTACTTTAATTTACTTCCATCGTGAGCCGTTTCCTGTGTTATAAAATTGCTCATAAATTCTGATTAATGGACTTTTTACATCCCTTGGTCCTTTAATTATGTCAGTATGATGTCTATAATTCATTTTCGGTTAAAATATAAACAGTAAAAATCAAAAATCCATGTGAAAACCGCAGTTTCCTATAGCCCGTTTAGTATGGAAAATCCTCCATTTTGCTTCTTTTGCCTAACTGGCCATTTTCCCCAGAATCGTACAGAATGTATAGACAAACACCTATGTTCTCCATCCAGTTTACTAGTATTATAAATCCATGTCTTCTACATACAGAAACAATAGGGTACTTGCATTTTTTTTAATCATTCAAAAAATATATTAAACCGATAGTTCTACTTACTAGAATTACAAATAAAACTGATTTATGTAATTTTAATTTACCGTTAATTTATAATAATTAATTGAATATGTTAATTTGACGAGTTTTTCTATGGTGCTCTGAAACGAGCGGCCATTGTTTAACATGATTGTGACGTCACGACGCGATGAAATTCATAGAAAGAAATTTGATTGTTTGTGGAGGAATTGGAGAAAGTGACGTCACAATATGGCGGCTAGTCAAAAACCTGTTTTTGCGCTAGAATCGAATATGAGACTTTATTTTATAAATATATCCACAAAGACACAGAATTAAAATCTCAAATTTTCGGAAAACCTTAATTTATAGTTGATGTACCGAAAACCAAAATAAAAAAAAAACATACAAGGACCCTATTAACTAAATTATATTTTTGAATAATTTTGTGATTCCATCTCGAAATCTTCAAAAGTCAACTCAAAACAATATTAAAAATTAACTTATTAATTATCATACACACAATATTTGTTGCTATTTAATGAATAAGAATACCTATACACAATCTGTCCAGAAAAATAATGAATTGGAGCTACAATTTTGTTTGGTGGCAACAATGACATTTGTATTAAAAGTGTTGCCACTATGGTTGCCAAAAAGTGACATTAGGCGCCCTTTCTTGACAGATTTTCAAATTAATATGAAACAATATGTACAAAACATTTTCTTTATATATTATGAAAAGCAATATACGAAAGCAGGTTTATCGAAAATATATATTTACAAATTATGTAACTGTATTTGTAAATTAGAAAACATATATAATATATATATATAACAATTCCCATTTTCCAACATATGCTACAAAACGAGCCTTAAAAATTATACACTTTTTATAAAAATGTTTATTCGCCCATTTTTCCATATTATAGTTATAATAGAAAAAGTAGTTTTCTAAATTTAAAATTTTGCACTAAATGTCAAAAATAAAATGGCGGACATTTTAAATTTTTGTTTCCAAACAACATATAATGCAATCAAAGAATAAAATCATTGGCTTACAATCTAAATAATTATAAGTCCAAATTTGTCTTCAGATAATTTATTTTCATTATTTTCAACCATAAGAGTTTAGCTTACAACGTTATATTCATGTTTTTAACAAAATTAGACTTATCGGATTTTGCTTGTACCCTGATGAAGCCACATTTTTTCATCTCGATCGAGATGTATTTTGTATCATAATATTTTAAAAATAAAGCCGTACACAAAGAAGCACAATTTTCGTAATTTTTAATTATATTTATATAAAAAATATTGAATGTTAGTAACTATTAAAATTAATAATTGTATGTCAAATTAAAATATTTAAATGTTTAGAACAATATGGCGACAGCTGTCATCCGAGTGTTGCCCTCATAAAAAAATAATTTGTAAATACATTTCTTGTATTACTCACCGTGTTGTGTTTGTATATAGATGCATTATATAATGAAAAATCAATGTTTAGCGAAAAGATAAATGTACCAATGTTTTTTGATATTTTAACCTAAAAATCAATGGTTTACCATGAAATATATGTGATTTTCTTAGAAAATGTTAATAATTATGATTACCTTTATGTCTAGGACTTGTGTGTTTTGAGATAATGCGTTGATCTGACAATATGTTGTTTTCTGAACAGCTTCCAGGAATGCCCACCAGATGGCAGCACACGTGTAAGGGTCTATTGTCAAACATACCAACACATAGACTATGGCAGTTGTGTACTTGATTATTTAATAATTTGGCAGTTGAGTACTTGATATTATTACTAGTAGCTCTATTGTAAAATCACGTATCCTTGGCATTAATTATATTTCTATAGAAATTCTAACAGTGTTGCCACTATGTTTGCCAAAAAGCTACATGCACCTCCCTCGTTGAAAACCATCTTTTTCTTGATATACTGTAATTTGCCATACTTTAAAAATGTGAAAAAAAATAGACAAAAAGTCTTCAGTGCTCATTTCACGGAAACTTGGGACATATTATATTTATGTAACTACTATACCATCACAGTCAATGAGGTAACCAGTGAATGCTGCGACAACATTAAAGAAATCGAACACATTATCTCAAAACCTTATTTAAAATTAATGTTCAAAACAAAATTAGCGTAGGTATAATAAAAAATTGTGTGAAAATGTTAAAATTAATTTGTAAATTATGCTCAAAATTCAACCAACGAACGCAAAAGAAATGTGTGATTTTAAATTAAAAAATTGTGTGTATATATTTATGGTGCTCTGATATTGGATAAGAAAATATACGATAGATTTGTAATGAGTCAGGTAGGAAATGGGAGGAAATAGGAAATGTATTTTGTTAATTAGATAATGTAGTAGGAATAACTTATGGATAATGAGAAACACAGGTTCATTCGCAATACGAAAAGGCATAATGGGGTCCTTGCGTTTTTTTGTTCGTTAATTGAAAAATACATTAAATCTACTTACTAAAATTCTAAACAAAATTATGTAACGTAACCATTTGTAATAATGAATTAAAAAAGCTAATTTGGCATATTTTTGATATGTATTTTAAAACGCGCTTTCTATGGTTAACGCGATTGTGACGTCATAATCTTTAAACGGCGGTATTTTATATTGAAGACGCTGTCACGAGATATTACGTCACAACATGGCGGCGTATTTTTGAGCCCGAACTAAATGTACTATTTTATTTAATAAACAAGTAGTCCCATTTTTTCGAAAAACTTTTAATTGATAGTTAATACATATACCAAATATCAAATATATTTGAAAATAACACACGCAAGGACCCTATAGGAAATAAATGTAATTTTTAAAAATATTCTTCATTATTAAAATTCATTATGTACATGGATGTGTCAAAAACCTCTTTAAAAAAACACAGAAGTTTCGCTTCACTTTCAAATGACATGCGGATTTAGCTTATTGCTATGAATTGTAAAGTAAATTCAATGTCCCCCTAGAAATTAATATAGTAAATTGTTCCTTTATGATTCAATATATTAATGTTTTTCTATCCTGCCCCATTTTAAAATCTATCCTATGTAAAATGTTAAAGCACTGATGGTTCCACAAACAACATAATGTTAGAACGAGACCTCCTAGAATTAAGACACTGACTAAAAAAAAGATGGCGCCCACCAGAGATCTGTTTTTGTGAATGATATTAGTAGTGATTATTGCACAAAGTATAAATATGTGTTTCTGTAATGTTGCTATACATTAATTGATGTATTATGGTGATACACTTACAATATTAATCTGTATCCTACATAGGTATGTGTATATTTGTAGTGCTTATAGTAAAGTAATATAATATGTGTATGCACTAAACCTCCATACTATTTACTTCACTCTCAGTTGTGTGAAAATGTCACAGTATCTAGGCCTCCTTCAGCTGTATTCACGGCGGTCTCAGTTCTATTTTAAAAAATATTTGAATAAAGAATTTGTGGGTTCCATAGTGCTGTATTCCTTTTTCTATTGAATTTTTAATGTGTGATACAATTTAGCAGCTGAACTACTACTTATTTTGTTTGCTATAAAATCTATCGAAAATTAAACACATTTCGTACATGAATGTGTTATAAATGATTCATAATATTGATGTTTGTATACAAATAATAAATGTTAACTATTTAAAAAAATAAATGTTTGTCTGTACAATTTTTTATATATTTATTAATCTACGTACCTATCTATTAAAAAACAAATTGATGTTATAATAATATATGAAAATAATGTCTATTATCCGTATTAATGTTTTTATTTATACAACTATTTAGCAAATGGCAACATTGTAATGTGAACACTAGAGACATCTATGTGTAGTAACGAAGAACAGATTTAAATTTGGAACGAATATTTCTATTAATTAATATAATATACTAATATCTTATGGTAGAATTCCTTTCCTTGTATTGGGCAACTGTTTTAACCTTTTTTTGTAATAACCAATCACTTGAATGTTGTGATTTAGTACCGGGGCAGCTAATGATGCAACCAAGACTTGAAAATACAGCTAAAACAGCAAAATACCTCAGCAATATAATATATTTCTTAATAAAGAATGTCCAAAATGTGTGATTCCTGTCAAAACAAAATTTTCTATATTTGAATTTTCTTATTGTTTCACTCTTATAGAACACATTTAAAAATTTGAATCCGTTCTATTTTCTTTTGGTGTTACCACTGCAAAAAAAGACACCTTATTGTATTTTTTCTCTTATTATAGTGATGTTAAATTTCTTTTTCTTTCTTACTTTAGATAAATAAATAATTTGTATATAACAAAATAAGTTTCCGCTCAAAAGTTAATAAAAAAAATAACATTTATTTAATTTTAAGTACTTATAGTAATGTTGTATATTTTGTTTATAGTTGATAATTATTATGTTTGTTATGATTGTGAAGGCGTTGTGAGAAAGTTTATTAATTTAAAATACTGTGTAAGTTTTTTATGGCTTTTTGATAATTTACACAGAGAAAATAATCGAAGAAGTGCGAAGTAAAAGGTTAGGAATAATGTTAGAGAAAAAACGTAACTAGACGAAAAAATGCATAACACCTTTTTAAAATTTCTCTTCAAATATATTTCTATCGTGTTTGTGGAGAATATTTTTAAAAATGAGCCTAAAAAACCAATACCACGAAATTGTAATTTTTATGAAATTCCGGCGAATTGTTCTCATCCAATACCGAGAGAATCGTCTTGAAACTGAAGACAGTGATAGATGAAAGTATGGACTACAGATTGACTGTTTTGAAATTACAATATTTAGAAAGTCCTTGAATAAAAAAATATTCCGAAAGTACCCCTGAAATTAACGGGATCTGAGGATTTTCCGTTCAGTTTTTCAGATATAAATATATAATTTAGCCAAAATACTGGTAATTATAATCTTAACAAATTGACTGTTTTTGATTTTTAAATTTCTTCCCAGGTTTCTTTTAAAAAGGTATAATTCACTTACGTTATTCTTATTGAGCGCTAACATTCTCATATAAAATTTGAAAAAGTTGAACCGAAAATAGAACGATTTTTGCTCAGTGCATATAGGCCCTCTTAACATTTTAAATGTAACCTCAGCTGAGCACAAAATTGTGGTATTGGTTAATAATTAATTTAGAAATGGTTTAAAGAATTTTTATAAGATGGTAAAGTATGTGCGTCCAAAATTATATTGTGATAAATTAAAGAAAACCAATTATGTAATATTTACGGAGTTTTGCTACAAAATTAAGTCCATTTTTTATAATTACTATTACTGACTAATGCTTTGATCTCATTGTCACAGCAACAGTGTTCAGTCAAAGAGCCTCTTATTGGCTGTTAGAAACCCTGGTACTTTTCCACTACAGCGGCCTCACCCGCAGCCGAGCTGGGCAAAAAATACAGTTTTTATAACTTTCCGACAAAATTAAAAAATAAGTTCATCCCGGTGAGCAATTTTGCGTGACTTTTTTTTTTATTGTATTGCAATTTTTTTAATTATTCGTTTAAATAATGAATAAATTAATAAATAAATCGCAGTTCTGCGATAAATTCGCCCTACTGAACAATGCCTTATAATCTCCATTATGTCAAAAACCTACTAAATACATACTTTGTTCATTTTAAGAATAAATAGTCATCATAATCATAATAAATAGTCAATATAAAGCTATTTTGCTATGACGTGGAAAAGTACCGAAACCCTGTCAACTTTCTCCGGCATTCTTAAAACATGCCCCAAACATTTTATTGTAATTATAATGTGTAACCAGCGATACACTGCCAATTTAAATATTACGATGATTTTTTAAGGAATATAATTATGTAGGTACAATTAGAAACAACTGATGTGCAAAAGGCCTGGGGCAAAAGTTTGTCAATCGAAAAAAAATGTTTAAAAAAAATTTCTGAGCGCCCTTAACCCATAAACACAATAATAGCCATTGAAATAAATTAATAAAGAAAAAAAAACAATATATTCAGGCAATAAATGAGTTAGATAAATATATTAGTTTAAATAATAGAAAAACAGCTAATCATGGACAGTACAGTCTGTCAAGAAAGGGTTGGTATCGGATTAATTTGGGACCTGCAATTTTGATTGGTGGAAACAATGACATTTCTATTGAAATTCTACTTAAAAGTGTTAGCACTATGGTTGCTAAAAAGCTCACATGCAGCGCCCTTATTGAAAACCAACTCGTTGTTGACATACTGTGACTGTTTACCCCATTTTTGGTAGCGCATTGTAGGTGTGAATGAAAAGGATGAGTATATTTTGAAATAAGAAAAGAGTATTTTTTCACAATAGTTCATTTATACAAAATAATTTTTAAAAATAAAATAAATGACAAAAAAATCCTAGATTTTACAATGAAATAAAAAAAAATAATTAACAGATAACTTAAATAAATAAATAGTTTAATTAAATACACAGAAATAAATAAATAAATAAATAAGAATACCAGATGTTATTATATTTGTAAATATTTAAAAAATATAATAAAAAATAATATATGATTTTAAGTTTTTATCCTAATTTTTAAGATAATTTTGAATTATTGAAAGAGAAAACGAGAGATTATTAAGAATTTTCTGTTTTTAGATATTTTTTTAATGACACATTGTACTATTTTTGTATAATTTTTAGTTTTTAAGTTTAATTTTACGTCTATTATTATTGAATACTTTAAGTAATATTTTTCCTTATTATTTTTAAGTGAATATATTTGTTTTTATGTATAATTATTATTTAAACTTTAGGTGAAATATTGTTTGATGTATTATACTAATTAGTTGTACTATTATTATATTGTAAAATGTTAATAAAATTGTCTATTCTACAAAAAATATAATAACCATTTTTTTAATTAATTATCCTTTTATGTCAGTGCAATAATTTGCAAATACTGTACCAGTGGAGAAAAAACATTTGGGTCCATATTTTGGCAGCTGCGGTGGACGCAAACCACTCCTGAATTTATGCAACCACTGAATCATACTCACTCCTGAATTTATGCAAGTAGTGTAGCATACAAACTCTGGAATTTATACTATCAGTGTAGCATACAAACTCCTGAAATTATACTATTAGTGTAGCATATTTACTCCTGAATTTATACTATCGTTGTAGCATACAAACTCCTGAATTTATACTATCAGTGTAGCATACAAACTCCTGAATTTATACTATTAGTGTAGCGTAGATAAATTCTGATTACATAAATTCAGGAGTAAGTGTGCTAAATTAATAGAATAAATTCAGGAGTTTGTATGCTACACCGATAGTATAAATTCAGGAGTTTGTATGCTACACTGAAAGTATAAATTCAGGAGTTTGTATGCTACACTGATAGTATAAATTCAGGAGTTTGTATGCTACAACGATAGTATAAATTCAGGAGTTTGTAGCTACACCGATAGTATAAATTCAGGAGTTTGTATGCTACACTGAAAGTATAAATTCAGGAGTTTGTATGCTACACTGATAGTATAAATTCAGGAGTTTGTATGCTACAACGATAGTATAAATTCAGGAGTTTGTAGCTACACCGATAGTATAAATTCAGGAGCTTGTATGCTACACTGATAGTATAAATTCAGGAGTTTGTAGCTACACCGATAGTATAAATTCAGGATCTTGTATGCTACACTGATAGTATAAATTCAGGAGCTTGTATGCTACACTGATAGTATAAATTCAGGAGCTTGTATGCTACACTGATAGTATAAATTCAGGAGTAACAGAATTTACGCAACCACTGATGCAATTTTTAGCATGCTCAATAGTCACTACGGGATTTAAAACAAAAAACATCAAATTCATATAAACAATATTATAAATATATTTCAATAATATGTTTCACACTAAGAATATAATAATTATTAAAATAATAAATGAAAAAATAAATTACAGCTCATGTGTACAATACAAAACATGGAGAGATTTGATGCAGTTGAGGTCACACTCCGACCGACTGAACAGATTGTATTACAAACACTTCCTCATCGAAACCAAAAGGTGCATTCACAGAATGCAGCATTATATGAACTCCCTTGAGGAGGATGAAGATGGACATTACGATGCTTACGAGTCAGCAATGGTTGGCTTAAGTGATCACTAGGTATCATTATTATCGGAGTGTTTTTTTCTTTATCCAACTCGCAAAACTATCTTGCCTTTAAAATGATTTCTCTAACGCCCCTCTGTAATATTTTCGGTATTGTAGGTTACTTGTAAAAGATACAATGTGAGAATATTGCGAACCTTTGACAGATCTTATGACAAGATTCGGCAATCAGGGCTACCAACAATACAATCTTGAACTCTACTTGCAGCAAACGTCTGCCGGCTGCCAAGATATAGTAAATAGATAATATTATACACTATTTCCATTGAATTCTATACCAGCTCTCTTGTAGACTGTCACCCATAAATAATTTTTAAAATACAGCATATTTTTTTATAAAAAATTATTCGCTAGTAGGTATTACAAAACATTGGAAAGTACACAAAATAAAAACCTAAAATATCAACAAAACTACGTACAATCAAATACTATATACAAGAATACTTACTATATTTCTATAGATAATATTATATACAAAATTGGCGCCATTTTGCAATGTTGCCAACATACAAAATAGTAAGCAATTATCTCAACAGATATACAGCAAAGGATGGATATTCCACCAGGCTTATGACTGATGGTCGAGTGGTTTAATGTGATCACTTTACACTTTAACGATTAGAATGTATGGAATTCCTAACAATTTTTTTTTAATGAATCTGGGTTTATCAAAATAAACCCAAATACACATTTGTACACTTCACAGTAAGTTTGAAAAGATTGTGTCGTGAAGTGGAGTAGGTCGGCATCGGGGATCGAACCCTCGCCCACTGGATTAACAGTCGAGCGCGTTACCAACCAGGCTACCTAATATACTAGCTGAGTTACCCGTGCTTCGCAACGGCAAATTTGACAAACTAACCCGGCATACTTTATAGGCTTAAGCTGAACAAAATGTGACTTAAGATCTGAATTTCTTTTCCAACGCCCTTTCATATGATATCACACACATGACCCCACACAACCCTTGGATCCCCTCATCATCACGGCATCTTTTAGGAAAAGCTTTTTCTCCAAAAATCGGCGAAGTTAGAACTCAGCCTATATTATCGCAAATGTTATTTTAAATTTTCGCAGCGATCCATCGTAAAATGCGGGAGTTATGCGAACACTTACAAAAATCAGACCACAGATTCTCATTTTTCTATACATATGTTGGTTGTCATGTTTTGCATTGCATATAGTATTTGATAATACATACAGTAACATATTATATAACAGTTGATTACATAAAGTTATAAGACCCAGAAGTATACAATGATAACCAACACTAGAATACAACCCACTGAGGCCTTTACATACATTGATTTAGTATTTAAATACGTCGCATCCTTCTTATATTTCTGTGACAGCATTGATAGATTCTGGGTTTTCATATCCAATTCTGAAAACAATACAAGCAAAATACATTAGTAATGATTACTATATACAAAGTGTAGCAGCCATTTTTACACGGTTTTATTTATCTAAATCCCAGACCAGCTAGAGCTCTGAAACTTTCACCAATTGTGTAAACTAGATGACATTACGATTCTGTACCACATTGGGTCGGCTTTCTCCGGAGGCAAAAAAGACGTAAAAATTTGGGCAAGCAGCCTAGGCTGATGTGCCCAAATCAATGTCTGTGCTATCCATCATTTTGTAAAAGTCATCCAATCTGATTTTAAAAACGTTCACTAATGATGCTTGTATCACATTTTGAGGTAAACAGTTCCACACATTCACCACTCTATTGCAATTGAAATTCTTTATGGGATTACTGTGAAACCTAGTAATAAATAAATCTACCTGACAATACGGCCCCCCTCTGCAGCACGTCATCAATATTCTGTACCATGATCCTCTGCACATCCTGCAGCTGGGGGGCCAGGGCCGTCATGTTGCGTCTGGCCCTCCCGCCGTCAGCAAAGGACTTCCTGGCTCGCTGGATGTATGTGTCGAATTCTATGAATGTGTACGGCCGCGTCACCGTATTTACCTGACAACATTACAATACAAAATATATTCATTACAGATTTTCCTCAACAGAACCGAGAGGTATCTTCATTCACATAACGTAGCTTTATTTGAACTCCCTTGGGGAGGAAGCAGGGTGAATGTTCCGACGCTTACGAGTCGGATTTGGCTGGCTTAAGTGACCACTTTGTGCCCGGGGCTAAGTTCACCTATTCCTCCACATTCTGCTGTCAATTGTGTATTTTTGGAAGTTTTATATATACGTACTACAGATGTAGATGTAATTAGTATTTATGTCTCTTATTTGTAAGTATGTAATAAATTGTAACCTCCTTAGATAAGGACACTGAAGGAACGTAATTTAGGGGTGGGGTTTGCAGGGGGACTCCCTTAAGGCTAACCCTGGGCCCACCTCTTAATAAGATTTGCCTAGAAAAGTGGATACAGAGGTCGCTATTAACGTGCCTGAGCTACCCGGGGATGTGGAGGGCCTTAAGCCCGCGGGATTTTCCTTCAATACCCACTACATATCGAAATTTCGAAAAAGCGTGAGAGATAATAGAAGAATTTTTACTAAGGGCATTTTGTAGAAAGGGTAATAAGGAGAATACTCACTCTCTTGCCATATTGATTATGGAACTCTAAGGCAATATCCTCTAGGAAGCTGTAGGCCAACCTTTTGCTGAAGTTCTTCTCGCACAATACCAAATAACAAATGTCATTCTCTATTAGATAACTGCAACATACAAAATACAATATATAAATAAATAAAACTTTATTGGCCAGTAAATATATGTAACAACAAAAACAAAACAAGATAATACAGTGTGCCAAAAGGCGGACTTATTGCAAAAGCAATATCTTACAGTCAACCCGATAAACATCTATACAATGCAATATTCCTACAACAGTGTAGAAGGATAAAGAATGAACATTGTCGGACTTGCGACCGACCTTGGCTGGCTTAAGTGATCACTTTACACTCGAGAAACATTCGCCATTTCAGTTCACCCCGGATGGGATTTGAACCCAAACCTTCGTCTCGCATAGTAGGGATCTTATCCACTACACCACGAGGAGCAACAGCTGTGTTGTCGAATTCCGTATACATTAAGTACCTACGTATCGTTGCGAATGGCGAATGTTTCTCGAGTGTAAAGTGATGACTTAAGCCAGTCGTAAACCCGACAATGTTCATCCTTAATTCTTCTACACTATTGTAGGAATACTGTTTTGTATTTTTATTTGTGCACAAATCTTGCAAATGATTTTTAAACATCTTTCTGACTATATTTAGAGACCTGAAACTTTGCAATTGTGCGTAAACACAGTGACAATATGTTTCTGTACCACTTTGGATCATCCTACTTCTGACTTTCCATCTGAATTTATTTTCCAACACCCTTTCATACGATACCACACATGACTCCACACAACCCTTGGATCCCCTCAAACGCTTTACATTATTTTGTCTCTGGAGAAGGCTGATCCAATGTGGTACAGAATCGTAATGTCATCTAGTTTACACAATTGGTGAAAGTTTCAGAGCTCTAGCTAGTCTGGAAGTGAGTTAAAATCCAGTTTTGTGTGAAATACTTACTAAAACAAGTAAGGTCCTGTTTCTATGGAACATCTAGTGGGGGACTGGTGGTCTAACTTCCTGAATAACATCTTGGCTTGGTTCTGATACTCCAGGACACTGCGACCATGCTGCAAGTACAACAAATTATTACTTTATTAACCAATCACATCCTCGACAAGAAGGGCTGCCATCCTTCAAAGAGGGTCGGCCCGTGACATTGGTAAAAAAATATGTATTTTGTATTGTAGTACAAATGTGGAAGAAAAACTCATAAATAGCGCTGCAGGCAGCCATTTTTTGTGCGATTGAGAAAAGAAAGTCGTGGTGTAAACAGATTTATTTTCTATAATCGATCCATCAAAAAGGTAGCGCCACAGGATGGAACAGTTTACTTTTTCATAACATATTAGTACCTACTATTGTAAGCTTAATGATCTCTCAACAAACAAATTTACCCTTGACAATTCTTGCGCCTCACGCCTTTTTGTCATACCTACTTTCACCTACATACAATCATAAACAATTTTAAACAAAAAACAGCAGGAGAATATCAGAATCACTTATAATTAGTAATGATTTTATAATAACTCTCTGTAATTGTGGAAGAAAATCTTTAATGTAAACATGTATATTTTTACAATTCTAGTGTAAAAGACCGCTTCATCTTTGCAACGCCGACATCAATTGGGTTACAAAAGACTTTCACAACCACTTAATTATGATAATTATTCCCTACAATTGTTAAATTATTAGCAAACCACACCAACCTGCTCATCTTCTTGTATAGTGGCTGCCAGAGGAAGCCCGTCCACTATACGCGCAATCATCGTCATGAGAACCATTGTGGACAATGTATTTTTGTAAATTACAACTTTATCCAAGTCCTGACAATATATTTTATCACAGAAATTACGCAAAAAATACTGAAATTTTGAAATGAAATACACGTCACAATCACAATATTCTACACGTCACTCGGAAATATTGCTGGTCGGCAAAACAGAAAACTGTATTTTGACTTGACAGTTGTTTATATAAATGTTGCTTGTATGAAAAAATTATCATGAGTATTGCCAGTATCACATAGCACTTGGAGTATCACCCAGCAGACATGAAGCACAAACAAATTAATATTGGTTAAGTTAGGTTTTTTTTTTCAAAGCGCTAAAAAGGTTTATTTTTAGAGCGCTGAAAGGCGCCTGCAACTAAGCCGAGCAAAAAACTCTTTTTTCCGCTTCAATAAAAACGTCCTAACTGCGGAAAAATTCCAAAACATATGTCCTATGTCTGCTTGGTGATACTTTTGTACATCGGGGTGGTATATCATTTGTAGTGATGAGAATAATCGAATAATATCGATAATCGATTAACGCCGTAGCATTTTATGAGTACCACACAAAGACGCTCTGGAACACATTCATTCGTAAAATCGTCGAATTCATCTGCCCATAAACTATTTCACAGTGGTAAAAACCCTTTTGAGTGCGGTATTTGCATGAAAAAATTTAGTCAGTCCTCGAATTCAGCCAAACATTAACTAATGCAGCACTGAAAAACCTCCATTATGTACAGTCTACCAAGAGAGAGTTGGTCTCAGATAAAAAATGGAACTACAATTTTGTTGCCGTTCTATTGAAATATGACAAGTGTTGCCACTATGGTTGCCAAGAAGATACATGCACAGCCTTCATTGAAAACTCCCATCTCTCTCTTGGCCACAGAACACTCATATGCTGCGTTCTTGACAGACTATTGCTGAATTTCACCAACTTCTTAAATGAGGAATAGCGGAGATAGGAGCCATTTATCATTATTTTTCATACAAAATTTGTGCTAAGGGGCTCCTAAGAATCGCTTCAAATGCATAAAATCAGTAGGTCTGTATATTGGTTGATAGATGAGTTGGTTGCTGAGATGTGGAGTAGGGAGTAGGAATAAAAACCATAGAAAAAATAACATCAGTTTAATTCATTGCATAATCATTTATCTATGAACAGAAATATTTCATTTCTATCAAATATTTTATATAAAGCACAGTATGATAATCTAAATCAGGCTGTTCAAACTACGGCCCGCGATGCATGCCACTGCCAAAGATTTAATACTCACAACACAAAAAATCTGTATTAGGATTAAGTAATCTTTTTTATACTAGCATTTAGTACCTACCTGTGAAATTTCACAGAGGGTTACCATAATGAAGACAACTGATTACTTAGCCGAGAAACTAAACGAAGACATAATCTGTATAAGTATTCCACTATCTTCTACCACTAATACAGTAAAATACAGCACCCCATGCAGGATAGACTGAGAGATTAGATTGGCATCTTTGTATTTTTTATCTATAATGTTCTTAAAATTGCTTGCAATCTATATTTTTTACTTGGTTTTCCGGTATTTGTGATGTGACAGTATTTTCTTATCCGGCGACACTGATTAATTCAAATTTGGAATAGAATAAATTTAAGTTTGGAACAGAACATTCTCAATGGCAAAATTGGCATACATATATATTTAGTATAATTTAATACAAATAAATACTTAAGTATATTATGTAATATGGTTTCTTTACAAATACACATGTCTTTAGTTAATAAATATGGTTTTATAAAAATAAAAGGAATATTTCTACATGTAAATACATATTTAGATACGGAGTCAACGCAATATTGTAAATACAGTCTGCCAAGAAAACGACGGTCTCTTATTAATTTGGAACTACAATTTTGTTCGCTGGCAACAATGACATTTCTATTTAAGGTCCTATATGCTGTCATTCAGCTTCGGTGCCCTGAATTGTTCTCAGCCAATACTGAGAAAATCGTCTTGAAACTGAAGACAGTGATAGATGAAAGTATGGACTACAGATTAACTGTCTTAGAATTACAGGATTTGGAAATTCCTTGAATAAAAAAATATTCCGAAAGTACCACTGAAATTTACGGGATCTGAGAATTTTCCGTTCAGTTTTTCACATATTAAAGTATAATTTAGCCAAAATACTGGTAATTATAATCTATACAAATCGGCTGTTTTAGATTTTTAAATTTGTTCCCAGGCTCTTCTTAAAAAGGTATAATTCAGTTTGTCGCTTACGTTATTCTTATTTCGCGCTAACATTCTCATACAAAATTTGAAAAAGTGGAAGCGAAAATAGAACGATATTTGCTCAGTGCATATAAGCCCTACAGTGTAGCCAAAAAGCTATATGCAGTGCCTTCATCAAAAACCATATCTTTCTTGTCTGACTGTAATTAAAATCCTCTGCAACTTGTTGACTGCCGACACTCATAGTATTTCAATTGAAATGTCATTGTTGCCAGCGAATAAAACTGTCAAATTCATTTGAGACCAACTCCTTTTTTGACAGATTGCAAATGGCAGTGTTTTTTATCATAAATATTTGATTTTTTATTATATTGTGGATTTGAAGTATGAAATATGCATATTTTTTTATTGTATTTTTCGATGATTCCATTTAGTATCTAAATAATGATATGTTCTTCAAGTTACACTAGTCATAGTGTATAATCATTATACATCGGGAGATTCGATGCTCTAGGTACCTGGGACTAAGATATGTGCAGGGACGTAGAGTGAACAAAAATATTATACAGTTTATTTACTTGTATAATACTACCTGCATAATGCACGCTGATACAAGTTACGTGGAATTTATTGTTTACACTTCACTTATTGTTTTATTCCCCTATAGATATTGATGGTTGTACAGAATTCAGGTAAAGATGGAAACCCCCGTAATTTAAATAGGAAGAAAAATAATACTTTTGCTCACGACTCGTCTATGGAATTGTAGGATTAGTAGTGTAAAACGGAATTAGTTTTCCCGATGTATAATAATGATATAAACGGATATACATTTCAAAATGTTGGTGTTTCCTTCCCTTCTTCTACTCAGGCACTCAATGATATCCAATATCTGCTCTTTCTCAGTAACATGATTGGGTATGTGAATAAAAAAAAACATTTTTTCTGCTAAATATGATCTAACACACACTGAGAAATCAATAGTTAACAATCCAAATTTGCTCAATTTTCCTCCCTCTGCCCCCTTCGACACGTTAATTACAATGATTTGGAAATATTAATAGATTAATGGAATACAATTTTATAAAATTCGTGATACAATGAGAAAAACGATCTAATAATAATAATGTGATTTTTTGTGATGTTTCATGATTCAGTAGGCAAATGTCTATATTTATTAGTGTTGCTACGAATGGTATATTCGGCCCCTAACCGAATACCGAATATTCAGCTAAACCAGTGGTTCCCAAAGTTGACTGGGAGCCGACTCATCTAACAAAAATTTCCAATCTTGCGACCCACCTCTTAAAAAAAGATGGGGGGGGGAGTAGCGCCAGATTTACAATTTTTCTCGGTATAGGCGCACTCACTGAGTTTTCGCCGCCCTCCCCCCACCACGAAAATTTTACCTTATAAAAAACGCACCAAGAAGTAAGCGCAGTAGGCGAAATGTTTTGGAGTCTAAACAGGGCATTAATATTGGTAATACTCAAATTCTGTAGTGACGAGTGGTGGAACTTATACAAGGAAAGTATCCAAATCGCCGATGTATAGTGATAATATAAAGTTTTTATCAATTATTTTTTACGGCCCACTCAATATTCGCTCGCGGCCCACTGGTGAGTCGCGACTCATAGTTTGGGAAATACTGAGCTAAACTATTCGGCCTGATTAACGCACATACAATTTTTGACTTGCAAATCACATTATTCCAAGTATCGCACATCCTGCTCTCTGACTGCCCGCTGAAACAAATCGCCCAAAACTTACCAATATTTGACCATTAAAAACTGATATTTAAATCGGTAATAAATAATGGGTCTTTGATAATCCTTACACAAAGATACATTTACAAAATCTATTACGTCACGAGTATCAATTTACCTAGACATGGTACACACGGCCTTAATTTTGAATGTTTTTATTATTTCTTTCTCCTGTTTTTAGGTATTCGGTTGAATACTGGTTACTATTTGGCCGAATACTGAATATTTTAAAAGGGTTTTTGCTTGAATTATATTTATTTACTAATTTTTAATCTTGTAAAGCGTTGGATTTTTTCTACATTCCGTAATATATAAAATGTACTCTCCGTTCAACAGTAAGAAATGCAACAATACATCGACAAAAGCCATCGCTCCTCATGGTGTAATGGATATGATCCCTACTACGCGAGAGGAAGGTCTGGGTTCGAATCCCAGCTGGGGTGAATTGAAACGGAGAATGTTTCTCGAGTGTAAAGTGATCACTTAAGCCAGCCGAGGTCGGTCATAAGCTCGACAATGTTCATCCTTAATTTTTCTACACTGTTGTGGGAATACTACATTTTAAAAAGGGGCCAAATAGGCCGCATACCGAATCGTAACCAAATATTCGTTACATCTCTAATATTTATCTATTTCTCCCCCCCCCCCTGATGACACCCCCGATAATGATATTCAAAAATCTGATATTATTGTCCTTGAACGAATGAACTTCAAAAGAGCAGATATTACGACACTTCCACATAACCTATAAGTTATATACACAAAGTTCAATAAAAAAACATATAAAATTGTATTAAAACATAGAATTTAATTTACAAATTAATTAAAATTATACATACTTACTTAATTTATTTATTTATTTATAATACACAGTATAATTTAATGATTTTTAAAATAAATTATATTAGGTACTTATATATTAAACTACTATGATGGTGAAGCAATGTCTACCGACCAATCAGGTCTGTCTAAATCATAGAATTAGGAATACTCATAGACTTTTATATTGAGTACCTAGATGGTGTACTCAATGCTAGTAGTGAAGTAAATTGGTGCCTACAAACTGTCAAGTCGTATGGAGAATTTTGACATTTTGCAGGCAACGTTTTCGAAATTTTGTTCTCATAGTTAAAAACTGTATTAGTTTTAAAGTTGTTTAGGAATTAAGCGATAGTTTTAAAGATGTTTTAGTTTTTATTATTGATATCTTGTTAATAGTGTGAGTTTTGCGACTCTAAAATACCAAAAAGAACCGACGAGCGTGAAATTGCGTCACTTTTATTGAAAATGCATGGAGTCAGACGTATAGGGTACTTAATATAAAAGTCTATGGGAATACTACATTTTTACAATTGACAACATGTGGATAACACTCAAAATACATTCAGTAAGATGCAGAGAGGGGGTAGCCGTTTAGTACATGGGACTTAACTGCACTCCAGTGACAAAGGATCTAGAGAAATCGATTCCCATCGAGTTACCTTTTTATTTAGGAGGATAAAACTATAGTAATCGGACATAATGCAATAAAAATGATAGTCCCGGCTTTCCTCCCACTACTCTTAATTTTAGATAAGTACTATCCACGTAATATGTTAAAATACTAAGGTATGGAATGCCACGAAAAGAGTTTGATTCATATTCTCAATCAATTCATAATTTTATGGTTTGCATAGGGTTCGTTCTGGATCCGTTAATTTTCATTCAGCGAGTCAACGGGCGATTATCGCACGAAGCAGAACGCATTTGGGTGATTGTTCCAATTGGAATTGTCAAATAGACATAGAGATATGAGAATACTAATAAGAGTGAGTTGATAGATATACATCGAGATAGCGATATCACTGCACTCTTCTTTAGTAGAAAGGGATGGACATATTGAGTGTTAATAAGAGTGAGTGAACTGCACGTGCGGACCACTCTACTATCTATGGCGAGCGAATGTCACCCAACAAAATAGTTGGGTGTTATTCGCAACAACCGAGCGTGTCAACTGTGCACATAGAAAAGGTTGAATCGCACCGATGATAGAACGGAGAACAATAGAACCATAAACAATCGAGCGAATCACTGAGTGAATTTTAACGGATCCAGAACGAACCCATAAACAAAATAAGATTTCATGTGATGTTCAGCGATGAAATTCGCCACTCATTCTGAATGTCTCTATGAGGCGACTTGACAAAGTAAAGAATACACGCGCATCTGTCGCTGGTTTCCTCACACTGTGGGAAATTTTAAGATAGGTGTGAATTCATAGACGAGTCATTATTTTTTTACACTGGTAATTCTAAAGAATATACAACCACCTTACTGGTAACACTACCCTCTCGAACACACAATAAATTCGGTTCCCGGAGAAAAACCCATAAGAAGATTGCTCAACTTGAATAAATCCCAAAAAAGACAAAATCCCTTTAGACATATGCTCAAGAGACAAAAGTTCAAATCTAATTGGATTTTGAAAATAAAATTAATTGTATCTATTAGCCAGTGACTGATTATATAAAGAACGTCAGTTTAGTTTCTGAAAACCAAGCTTGCTTGCGAAATTTATCATTGCCCGATGCCCAACCTTCAAACTTTTTCCTTTGAGGGATGTGATATATATTTCTTTTGACCACACGATAAATAAATAAATAGTATACGATTTCTTTCAGTGTGTTAGAAACTACCATAGATTAGAAAATAAACAAATAAATAAGCGGATCTAAAATCTGATAAGACAATAAAATAGTCAACATTATATAAATAATTCATCTACTGGAATCCAACTAGAAAGTTTGGGCTTTAATCCTTTGAGGATATTTCTGTAGGGCTTTTGTCTTTTCTTGGGATTTAATCATGTTCAGCAATATTCTTCTCCGGGAACCATTGAAAACCACATCTTCCTTGACAGATACTAATGTCCAATACGCATTACCGTTGTGTTAAAGAAAGTGTGCCACATTTCTACGTAAAAATAATGGAGGCCCGATATATTATTGGATTATTTGGTAAACTATATCACACTTACATTAAATAATACAATCAGCTTTATAATCGTAACTAATTCTCACTCAAATTACGCTCAAATGTTACGTAAAGCGTCATCGTCATGTCAAAAAATGTTTTAAGAGTCATACACTTCATTTCGTCATCAAAATATCACAATTATTTTAATACGTTATGACTAGAGACTGGAAAATTTGGCGTTTGCGATAAAACTAAATTGTTTGCAAATTTTGTGCCTTGAAATTCGTGTTTTTTACACACATAATGCGAATTTTAGCATTCTTTTATAGGAATAATGCGAATTTTTGCATATTTGATGCGAAAATCGGCCTTTATATTGGAGAACATTGCAATTGAAACATTATCAAAAGCATGTATGTAGCTTTGAAGTAAGAAGAACCACACTGAAAAAAATCTTGGAAAGAGGCATTTTTTGATTTTTTCGAATATTTTTGTTTTACTTTATTGTTTTAGGGATGAAAAATAACACATTTTGCCAAAATTGTGAAAAATAACACCCCTTTTTGCAAAAAATAACACATTTCCCGAAAAATAACACAAATTTTTTCCAGTCCCTAGTTTTGACATTTGGACATGATGACATGACGATGACGATCCACAGTCTACACAATGCAAGTTGACATGAAGTCTTTTATCTACTTACAAAAATACCACAAAAATTCATAAGCCCTTCTATATATTACTATTTTTTATCAATTATTTTACTTGACGAAACCTTCTTTGACGTCTCACTCGTCAGTTTCAATTTATTAGATTGACTATTAGTGCCTGACGCGAGTCTTTTCGAAGATTCGTCATTCGATATCTGCTTTTTCGGCATTTGCTTATTTACAATTGATTTACATAATACTTGTTTATTTGACGTAGCACTCTTCTTTGACGTTTCGTCAACAGACGCTCGACTATTTGACGCACGACTGCTAGCAAACTTATCATTCCTTGACGTCTGACTACTTGATCGTGGCTTCGGAGGAATATAAACTCTATTCGTTTGACTGCTTGACGGTCTATTTGACAATCGACTCCCGGTTGCAGAACTATTTAGACTCTTTGACATAATCTTATTAGCAGCCAGACTTTTTGACATTGCGGTATGTTTATTGAACTTAGGACCGTCAGTTACATTTGCTGATTGACTGCGCACCGTCACTCTTTTGACACTTGAACTCAACTGTTTATTCAACATTTCGTTGCTTGACACAGAAGCGCTTGAAGTTTGCTTATTAGATAATCTAGTGTTTGATATGACGGATCTATTCGGTTTTGAATCTTTCGATACTTGTTTTGTCGGCGTAGGTTTGTATGAGATCTTGTTCCGAGAAACTTTTCGACAAGACAAATGAAAACTAGATTCAGAATCACTAGAAGATTGTTTATTACTGATCAATATTTGATTTCTGGAAGTAGTTTTACTCACTGAATTAGATGACGAATAAATATTCGAAGTTTTTTCTACGAATTTCTGCTCGGACTGTACGCCGTCATCATTTAATTGTTTCAAATTATCTAATCTGTCGTCATCTTTAGACGCCATGTTAGTTAAAATCAAGTTTTTAGATGTTTCATTACTTGACGACCGTTTACTGTTGGACTCAATGTCGTCATCCTCGTCATACATCATATAATCCTCAGACAATCCCCTGCACAATACATGTTCGTGGGTGTTGTCTGACGTCTGACTTGTCGACATATTATTACTAGTAGAAGACAGTGCTTTACTGCTGCTCAACACGTCAGCAGTAGACGTATGCTAGAAGGATCCGTTCTCGTCATCTTGAGCGGACTCGTCGGTATCTGGATCCCACTGGAAAAGAAAACATTGTAAAGTAATTTAATACCAAAATTGAGCCAATTAGTTAGACGTACAATATCTGATCCCCGTTTGGAGCTGCGCATGGATCACCATGGATACAAGATTTGACAATAGAGCTACTAGGGATATATGTAAACAATTACCCAAGTATGTAATCATGTACCTAACTGCCAAGTTATAATAAATAGTCTAAAGCGAAAGATTTTGTGCACAGCCGCTTGTTGTCCATATGTTGTAAAAAAATTCAATAGATGTCGTCCTTTATTCTTTTTGACCCTATATTATGTAATATTCTTATTCCTTCAGTAGCTAGTGGCGTTGGATGTCAGACTAACTCGATGTTGCCGAACGATATTTATATATATAAAGTAAAGTCTAACATAAATTATAATTAACATAAAGAATAACATTTGCGATAATATAGACTGTGTCCTAACGTTGCTGGTTTTTGGAGAAAAAGCTTTTCCTAGGAGATGCCATGATGATGAGGAGATCCAAGGGTTGTGTGGGGTCGAGTGTAGTATCGTATGAAAGGGCGTTGGAAAAGAAATTCAGATCTTAAGTCACATTTTGTCCAACTCAAGCCTATAAAAAATGCCGGGTTGGTTTGTTGAATTTGCCGTTGTGAAGCACGGGTTACTCAGCTAGTATAAAAAATAACTTATTAAAATATAAGTTATTTTTTGTTAATTGAACTCACCGTATAAGATTCTGACAGCCACGGATGATCTAGGACGTCCTCGGCTCCGAACCTGCAGTCTGGAGAGTGCTGCAACATATTGGCTATCAGATCTCTGGCCCCTCGGCTCACACCCGTCCAGTACGGCCGGGGGAAGTCGTACTGTCCCGATATGATTGCATCGAACTGAGAGTCTTGGTTGTTGTCCTTGAGGACGAACGGTGGGAAGCCACAGAGGAGAATGTACAGGATGACGCCCATGGCCCACACGTCAATCTGAAACATATTGTAAAATCTCTACACTCCCACTTTGTATAAAATAATAATAATAAATAATAAATAAAACTTTATTGGCCAGAAAATATATGTAACAACAAAAACAAAACAAGATAATACAGTGTGCCAAAAGGCGGACTTATTGCAAAAGCAATATCTTACAGTCAACCCGAGAAAATAAAGAAAAACTTAAATATGTACTATAATAATAAAGTACGTAAATATAAAGATACAAATACATAATATATACATATAAATATACACACATAATACATACAAATAGATAATATGATAAATAAATAATAAAAAATAAGAACATTTAATAAAAATAAATAAATACATATGCACACAGGAGAAGGAAGAGGAAGAGGCGGGATGGGAACAAGGGACTGCTCGTTGCAAACAGTTAGACCTGAGTTCGACGACACAGAGAAGAAGAAGCCGGTAAGACTAGCGACCAATGATCATCCTACGAAATGAATACAGGGAAGAACAAGTACGAATATTAGCTGGGAGCTGATTCCACAGTCTTGCGCTGTGAACCGTAAAGGAGTCTGTGTAAAAACTGGAGTGATGAGGTGGAATCAACAGGAGATTGTTATCAGCTGAACGGAGCGGGCGACCATGAGAATTTAGAAATTCAAAGCGCTCCCTTAGATAAGAAGGTGAAGAAGGATCAAAAAGAACTTTAAATAATAGGCTTAATACATGGATATCTCTTCTATTTGGAATGGTTTTCCAGCCAAGTCTGAGACGGTAATCAGAGACATGATCATATTTTTTAAGACCAAAGACATAACGGATGCACGCGTTCTGCAGGCGTTCAAGTTTATTTAAGCCTTCAACTGTAATATCAAGATAACATACATCGGCATAATCCAGAATGGGATGGATGAGTGATTGAATTAACATTTTCTTGGTGTCGAGATTGAGGAAATTCTGTAGTCTCCTGAGCGAATGCAAAGAACCAAAAACCTTTCTACTAACTTCACCAACCTGCTTCTCCCAAGACATCCCGCTGTCGAAATAGACACCAAGATTCTTAACATTATCCGAATAGGGAATGGTGGAGCCATTCAACACCAGAGAAGGTAGAGGAGCCAAATCAAGTGAGGACAAAAGCCTGGAACTGCCCATCAAGATCGCCTGAGACTTGGACGGATTAACCAGCAGCCCATGTTGTGAACACCATGAACTTATATGTTCTAGATTGAGGTTCATGTCGTGAAAAGAAGAATCAATAGAGTCCAGATCGAAGTGTATGTATAGCTGAAGATCGTCAGCATATAGATGGTAAGATCCACGAAGACAGCGAGCTATCGGATTAATAAATAAGGAGAAAAGAAGAGGTGACAATATGCCACCTTGGGGAACCCCAGCCCGAAGGTCTGTCCAATCAGAAGCACCCTCCGCAGTGAATACTCTCTGTCGCCGACCCCTAAGGTAGGAATCCATCCAGCGAAGAGCAACTCCAGTTATATTGTGGGCCCCCAACCGCGCCAGCAGAAGATCATAGTCAACGCAGTTGAATGCACTGCTAAAATCGAGGAGAGTCAACAGCGTGAGCTGCCTCTTCTCCATGGCAAACCTTATGTCTTCCGTTATCTTTAACAATGCTGTGGTAGTGCTATGTCCCTTTCTGAATCCAGACTGACAGGAATCCAGAGCATTATGTGAATGAAGATAATCATTAAGCTGTTGCAGCACTAGCCTCTCCAGCACCTTGGAGAGGAAAGGCAAAATCGAAATTGGTCGATAGTCCCCCGGGGAAACCGGTGTAGCAGTTTTAGCAAGAGGGATTACATTGGCAATCTTCCACTCCGCCGGGAATACGCCCGATGTGAGCGAGGAGTTAATAATGAAAGTGATAACAGGGACAATGAACTGTAAAATAAGGGACAACATCCTCAGACTCAGTCCATCATAGCCCACAGCAGTGGACTTAATAGACAGGAAAGACTTCCGTACCTCATCCACAGTTACAAGTCTAAACACAAAAGGTTCAAAATCGAATACAGGGCCGTCCCTGATATTATGTAGAGACTGCTGCTTAGTGCTAGATTCAATCACCACGGGCAATGAGGAGAAATGGGAATTTAGACCATTTAGATCTACCGAAGACAAATCAGACGGACCCTGTCTACCCAGACCCTGTTTTCTTAGGAACTTCCAGGTGAGACTTGAAGAAGATAAAGATATACCACTCTGGAAATAGTCCCTCCTAGCTCGACGGCAAAGTTGAGAGCAACGATTTCTTAAGCTTACGTAGTTCTCCCACCTATATTGATCTCTTGTTTGTTTAAACTTAGTTTTGGCTCTGTCTCTCTTCGCCATCAGCCTCAGCAATTCTTCAGTTAACCAGGGAGTGGGAGGATGTTTTAAGGGAATAGTTATGACTGGAGCGTGATTGTCGAAGAGTCCAATGACATGATCATTGAATTGCTTCACCATGGAGTCGACATTTTGAGCGCTGTAAACGCTTTGCCAGTTGATACTCGCGGCGTCCTCGTGCAGTTGTTCCCCATTTATACGTCGAAAACTACGAAAAGAGTGCATCCTGGGTTTAGGTTTGGGCATCTTAATTTTGTGTGATAGGTATATCAAATCGTGATGGGAAAACCCAGATGCCGTGAATTGACCATGATTTTTAGCTTGGTTGGGAGAGGAGGTTATTATCAAGTCTAGAAGACTTTCACTTGTCGGTGTATGGTAAGTTGCAAGCAGAGGGAGAAGGTGTAAGTTCAAACTATTTAACAGATCAGTCAGCTTAGTGGCTCTGCGATCACTCCTAATAATGCAGGTGTTAAAATCGCCCATCAAAACTGTGTGCTCATAGTTATGAGCCAGAGTCTCCAGTATTGTCTCCAACTCCAAGAAATAATTAGAACCAGGAGGACAATAAACAACCCCTAACAGGACTTTCGAGTGATAAGAAGAGATTTCAATAAATAGATACTCCATCCCAACAGTTAGGCGGGAACCGGAGCTAGCTAGGACCTTATATTTTATGCATACTTTTTGCATTTATGCATTTATGTATACTTGCATGCACATGTTAATATCCTAAACCATTTCTTCTTCTTCTCCTAATCAACATTATTACCAATCGACAACCGTTTTTACAACAAAGGAGAATGCTTAAAAAAACCAGGTCTGGCGCAAACGAAATGTAACTCAAATGAGTACATGGTTGGCGCAGTTGATTGAGGCGGGAGGTGCCAGGTTCAAACCCCGGTGCTGGCGATGTATTCCACACTTTGCGATACAGGCTTTTAGCCTAGTGCAAGGTGTGCAGGAAAGTATTTGGGTTTGTGTATGCAAGCCCAGATACATTTATTTAAAAAAAAAAAATAGGTAAAAATGAGTAATTAAATACCGCATTTCAAAAATAAATATAGGGAAGTAATCCAGATATTAAAAAAATAAATCTTTATTAGCCACAGACCAAAAATAAATAACATATAAATCTCACTAGCTGTATTACCCGTGCTTCGCTACGGAAAAATTGTGTGGATCCCCCCCCCTTCGTGCCCCCTTAGTGTCCCCCTCCTCGTACCCCCTACCACACTAAGAACATTCCCTGGGGCAAGCACAATAATTTTCCAAAGTTTCATCTCAATCGGATGAACGGTTTAGGTGTCTATAAAGGAGAAGGTGAAAAATGTTAGGTATATACCATAGGTACGAACTAAAATATTTATTATTGGGAATCATCACAATCTGTCATCTAAATTGTCAGGCGCTTTCGTTTATTATTAGAGATAAGACACCGTAGTATGACCGTAGTATGCCACAGGGCAGACTTATTGCAAAAGCAATGTCTTACAATCAACCCGAGAAAAAAAAAGAAAACTTGTACACACTTAAATAAACCATAAAGGAAATACATACATACACACAAATATATAAATAAATAACATATTTTCACTAATCGACTAATGCTGGATTTCACCAACTTTTAAGGTAAGGAATAACGGAGATAAGAGCCACCTAGCACAAATTTTGTATGAGAAATAATGATAAGTGGCTCCTATCTCCATTATTCCTCACCTAAAAAATTGGTGAAATTCAGCACTAATCTTCTAGTGAACATTAAACCACACAACAATTCACAGAATCTAATCAAAAGTAGAACTAACCTTCATCCCGTATCCAGTTTCCAATAATATTTCGGGCGCCACATAAGTCGGCGTGCCACACACAGTAAACAGAGGCCTGTCCACTTCACAGGCGAGCCCAAAGTCACCCAACTTCAATCCTACTATCTGATCTCCCACCATCTCAACCTGGAAAATGCAATCCGTAAGTATCAAAGCACTCCATACTAAAAATATGTCAATCTTACAAAATTCCTAGGAAAAAGTACTCAGACTCAGCTAATACTAAAGATATCATCCTAAGACTTAACACATGGATAAATGTAAGATATGCTGCAAGTCACTCCAGTGGGGAGAAACGTCATTTTTTGTGAATTCTCTCGATAAAAAAATAATTCCAAAATTACCTCTGAAATTGACCGAAACTTGTAGTTTGTTAGATATAATGCTGTAATTTGATTGATAGAATGTTTAAGGTAAGACGCTGTGACTCTAGTGGATATTTTTTCGATATTTGGTCCCCTTTTTATACAATAAGCCAAAATAGATTGTGTTGCTTACATTATTCTTATTTTGCGCTTACACTCTCATACAAAATTTGAAAAAGTTGAAGCGATACTTGAATGACTTTTGAGCATATGCCTTTTTAAGTATGTTGGCTAGAATACTCACAAATAGGTTCTCTGGCTTGACGTCTCGATGTACTATCCACATGGAATGTAAGTAGGCCACAGCGGAGGCGAGATGTGTGATCATCAGCCTGGCCTGCTCCTCACTGAACTTGCCCGCCACCGTGATGCTGTCAAACAGGTCGCCACCTGACACACAAACATGCCAAACATAAGAAGTGTTGCCAGGGATTCTGACTAACAGTTAAGCGAGAATTATCTATATTCACATGGTGTAGCATTATGTGAACTTCCTTGGGGAGGAAGCAGGATAGATGTTCCCATGCTTGCGAATCGGATTTGGCTGACTTGAGTGATCACTCTGTGCGTAGGGCAACATTCACCTATTCCACAACATCCTGCTGTCAATCGTGTTGACAACTTTCACACAATCAAAATAAAAGTCGTAAATAAAAATTTTGTGAGACTGAGCAAAGAAAGTCATGGTGTTAACTGATCCATTTTCTATAAAAAGAAATAAGAATGCCAAATGCATCAAAAAGGTAGCGCCTTTTTGATAAATATAGAATTAAATTAAAAATAATTAATTATTGTTGGTTTTGCCTCTGCTGTTTGCTTGATGGTCAAGATATGTTGAAAGAAAAAGGTAATAAAGAATAAAAATAAGGGCTGTGGCTCTGAATCCATCTTTTATTGTAGAGTTTTCGTTTCATTCGCCCATTATCTTAATTATATATACGATCCTCGTGGTTTCCAGACAATACGGGGAATAATTTGAATGAAAACCACTATACTTGCTGAAATTACGAGTATTTTCTATTTAGATAATCTTTTTAAGTAGATTTGTGATGAATGGTCTTTTGTTGTTGTATTAATAAATAAAATATATTAATTAATTATTTTCCAATCTGACCTGGGGATACCCGGAGCCCGGAGAACACCATTCAAACCTGTAAACTCCGGGTCAAACCCGGAGAGGTGGCAGTCTTAATTAACATACCGTCAATTTGATCGACGGTCTCAATGCTGATGATCCTGTATGATAGCGGAGACCAGCTATCTATTGTAATGCTATGTATTGTAAGTATTACCTTTGACAAGCTCCATGACGAGATAGAGTGTATCAGGCGTGTCCAGCTCCCCCAGCAGGGTGACGATGCGCGGGTGGCACACCTGCCGCATGATCCTCACCTCCGCCTCCAGGTAGTACTCCTTGCCCCGACACTTTGCCTTGTCTATCACCTTCAGGGCAAACTCCCGCCCAGTAGTTCGCTCCTGACACAAGCGGACCACGGCAAAATTACCGTCGCCTGAAATAATAAATAACAAACTGAATTTTTAACAGGGCTCGTTAGAATTCGATATTTATTATAAAGATCAGATGTATAAATCCAAAATTAATTTATCAATAGAAAACCGACTTTTTGAAATATGATCGCTTATTTTACGAATTTTAATGTACAGGATGGTGTTATATGAGTATACAACAGACTACAATCATTTACACAAGGCACACATCTGAAAAAAGACGAAAAATCTGATAAAAGGTTTGTGGGGTGACTGGTATTTGAAGCTGCTACCCCTAAATTCATAGGGATACTAACTTCGCTACTTGATATCACACACTCTTCTAGAGTTTACATAATGTGTGCCTTGTGTAAATGATTGTCTACTCATATAACAATGTACGAAAATCCAGGATTTGAGCATAAAAACTTCGAAAAATTAAAATATTTGCTATGAATCAATAATATAAATCACTTGATATATATCAAGGTATAAAAATTAGATTTATTATTGTCATATCGGCAAACCCTGATTTACGGTGTAAATTTTACATTACAATTTTAGTTCAATGGAATACCTAAGCATATTCTAAATAAGTATTTTTCACTAAGTATGTTATGAATAAGAAAAACACGAAAATTCACGATGCACTACGGAACGATCACACATTTTCACAACACATGACAACAAATTATTACACTTATTAACATCAAAATTTATCTAAAAATAATGCATAACACGGCAATAAGCCCGCCATTTGAATATTTTTTATTCAATAAAGATTTTATTTATCATAATAATATAATTGGTGGTCGGTAGCCTGGTTGGTAACGCGCTCGACTGTTAATCCAGTGGCGCGGGTTCGATCCCCGATGTTGATCTACTCTACTTCACAACACAAGCTTTTTAAGCTTGCTGTGAAGTGTACAACGGTGTATTTGGGTTTATTTTTGATAAACTCAGATTCATTAAAATAATGGAGCACTTTCTGAAGGGCTTTTGTCTTTTTTGGGATCTATTCACGTTGAGCAATATTCTTATGGGTTTTTGTCCGGTCACTCACATCACCACAGGGTTGCCTAGCAAAATCTTACCGTATCACCCCTGGCCCCGATGCGGTTTATGGCATTTTTTAGGAATATGGTAAGAGATCAGTGGCGTATATAGGATTTCATTTCGGGGGGGGCCCCGATCTAATATTTGACTTTGGGGGGGTAGAGGCAACAAAAATTTGAAGGTAGACGTACAGTACAAAAACCATAATAGCGCCGCAGGCAAAATTTTTTTTGAATATAAGTGAAAAAGGTTGTGTTTTAGGTTGGTATTAATATTGTGTGCAGAAAATACAAAGAAAAAATAGCGCCGCAGGATAAATTTTTTTGAATAATGGGTGAAGTGATGAACTTGAGTAACTTTCATGTTTTAAAATAACGTTTTTTAAAGAATTGTTCAACGGGGGGCCCGGGCCCCCTCGGCCCCCCCCCCCTATATACGCCACTGTAAGAGATAGAAGAAAGTGATCGATGACAAAAATAATCCTTACTAAATTCTCTACAAAAATGTTCTTTATTTTTTTCATAGGACTAGCAGTTTACCCGCAATGGCCAGTCGAAAAACTGTTTTTATTTTTGGAAAACATAGAATATATTAAAATAATTTTGTTTTTATGAGGCTATTATGTACCTAAGTTTGAAATATAACCAAGTCAGTCCAGACAGACCTAAGAATGATAAGCCAACAATAAATAATAAGCTGGGTACATAATTTATTTAATTGCAACAAAATATAACACCAGTCGGCCTAACAGCCTAATGCCTTTTCGCCGACCGGGGTTCGATTCAATCTATGTACACTCACAACACATTCTTTGCAGGGCAGCAGAGGGGGCAGAGCGCCAGACTGCCCTATCCTTACACACACTCCCAACCTCCGTCACATTAATTTAATTAGTCACTCTCTGATTTCTTTTACTCAAAACGCGTCCATCCTTGAGGATCTAGTCGACATGATCGGTCCGGGTCATTTCCTCACCATCTTTGCTCACCATGTATATACAGGTGAGCAAAGATCTTTTCAGTCATCCTGTTCTCATTCATTCTCACGACATGCCCAAACCATCTTAGTTTATTAACTTTCATTCTAGTCACAACACTCCTCTTGAACTCCACTCCTCAAAAAGGCGTGCTTAAGGGTAAAGTGATCACATTAAACCAGCCACAAATCTATTGTGCAATGGCTAGGCTTTCTGAATTTTTTCAGTTAACATTATTTAACGATTATGTTGACTCTCAACTAATATACAGTTTAGGATGGGCATCTCCTGTAGTCAAGTTACAAGACACCCTGTTCACAATCAACTTCGCTAGATGGCAGGAGAGGTCACCAAGTACCATATTTATGTATTATACCTAACAATTACTAACGTTAATTATTTTGGTTTACAAATTACTACTCTCGCAAAGGGTTGGATTGTTCTACATTCCGTATGATCTGGCTCACCTATGATCTTCCCCACGGTGTACTTGAGCCTGAGCGCCTGGGGCAGCAGCAGATTGCTAGTCTCCTCGTCTTCTTCCTCCTCCGTGTTGGCGTTGTCCGTGTCGGGGGAGCCACGCTTGATAATGTTCTTACCGACCATCTCCTTGCCGACCTTCACCGGCATCTTGGGCTTGGGACCAATCCTGTAACACAATACACATAAGACTAAATTTGAGTGTGTGTCTATCTATGTATCTAAGGAACCTATATAAAGGTGGGAAGAACTATTGAACATTGAGCCCCTTCTATTATCTATGACAAATCTATGGTGGACGCCATGGGAGCTACAAACATATGATTGCGTGTCATATTGCTTGTCCACAATTGCATGAAACCTGATGATATTTCAGTGACTCATTATGTATAATCAGTGTGGAAATTACCTTTGGAATATAACCTATGTAATCAAATGGTAAATTAGTGTACTTTACATCGAGAAAAAATTGCGTATACCTAGCGGAAATGCAGGCAGCGGTCAATTTTTGTCTATGGCTTTATCCGTTAGGACTTCCTACATTTATACAGATTCCCTATATGTATCTATCCCATCACGCTACCCCCCTTGCGGGATAGGTAGAGAGAGCAGATCCCCCTGACTTTGCTATCCTCACACACGTTTCGTGCTTTCGTCACATTCTCTCCGATTTCTCTTACTCAAAACGCGTCCATCCTTAAAGATCTGGTCAATCCAGGTTAACCTCAGACGGCCCCCTCTTCTAAAGTAAGTTTTGCTTTTGAGACCTATGCTGCTTTAGGCTGCGCCGACTAACTTAACTAAATGTATTCTGTATCTAATGTAAATCTAGCGACTAATTATACACATTATTTGTCGGTAAAATAGGTTAATAAATAAGTTTTGCTTTTAAATATTGCCATAGTGGTGCTACTGTCACATTACTGAGATTGTTTGGCAAGTTCGGTGACATGTTGAGAAGCGGTGGTGCAATTTTCAGATACTCTCTGTTTCAAATATATATATATATATATCGTATGGCGTTGGAGAGACCAGAGTCAGAGATTAAGTTCGTGAGAGCTCAGGTATTGAAGTGCTTCAGGAGACAAGTTATGGATGTCTTCCATTGTGCCGCTGAACCTAGTGAACAGACATTCTTCGACGATGTGGTTAACGGACTCCACCCCACCACAAGGGCAGTTGGGGTTGTCCCGCTTGCCCCATCTGTGGAGGAGAAGGCCGCACCTTCCATGTCCGGTTCTGATTCGGTTCAGGTTGCAAATAATTTATCCGCTCAGTAGACCCATGAGACCAATAAGGTGAAACGGAGAGTAATTATAATCTGTTTAAGGGGCAATATGCTCTTAGATTGTTCTCTCATCGCTTCAACTTAGCTTCACATTTTGTACGAGGGGCCACAGTACCTGAAGTTGTATCGGGGAAAGTAAGATTACTCAGTAAAGACTAACCTGGTTCCATTCCGTAACGTAGGTGTTTTCTTGTATTGTTGTATCGCTTTACTTTCCTCAAATTCTAATTCAAAATCTTCCTGGGAATATCTGTAAAATAAAGCCATAAAAGAAATCATTATACAGATGGAATTTATTAACAATTGATATATGATAGATCAGAGTTAAGACCATTTGCAATAAACACTGTACAGGATATCAAAAAAGTGTCAACCTAACAACTTTATTAATAAAAATGTTAAGGCGGAAATGGTTTTCTACATTTCTGTTGCGCATCAAACGAATCTTGCGCTAACCAGTTACCACGTAGTGAAAGAATCGCTCAGTTAACACAAATGTTTCCGACGTTATACCTTTTTTAAAATCAAGGTATTCTTTTTTAATGTCTATGTATTAAGTTAGGTTAGGTTACTGTGGTTAAGTTGGGTTACTGCATTAAATTAGGTTAGTTTAGGTCATTGTATTAAGTTAGGTTAGGTTAGGTCATTGTATTAAGTTAGGTTAGGTCATTGTATGAAGTTAGGTTAGGCCATTGTATAAAGTTAGGTTAGATTACTGTCTTAAGTTTTACTGTACTAAGGTTTGGTTAGGTTAGTTTATTGCATTAAATTAGACTAGGTTAGGTCATTATATTAAATTAGAGTAGGTTAGGTTAGGTCATTATATTAAATTAGACTAGGTTAGGTTAGGTTACCTTTCATTGCCATAAGCGAAGAAGACATCCTCCTCTTGAAAGAAATGTTCTAATTGAAGTACGGGTCGCGCTGCCAGTGTAAATACTCGTCTCACGCACCCCGTGTCTAATTTAATACATTCAGTTATGGCGCTCAGTACGTGCTCGAAGCTCGGGCTGTTGCGCTTATTCAATAATAACCTAAATACCTGCAAAACAAAAACACACATATGTAAAATACAGTCTTTAGAATCATTGCTTCAGATCGGAGGGTTCGATTATCACCCAAAGAACACACAGTCATTAAGGGCTGAATGGTGAACGTTTCTCGAGAGTAAAGTGATCAATTAAACCAACCGATGGCTGGTATCCATCTTACTTCAGTAAAGAGAGTACATGATCGTTAAAAGGGTAAAGTTCAAGATCCTCGATGCCTACCCTGTTGGGTTAGGCAAGGAAGTTCGAGTGGTATAATTAGGCAATTCCTCACCTTTCTGGGTTTAATTCCATTCCTAATAATTGTAACTATCCTAGGTCTAACCACGGAGGAGTCCGCACTGGTGACTCTCCCGTTATTGGTTCCATTATTCCCCGCAGAGTACCCTGTGCCGTTCAGTATCCGGGATAATCTGTTATTCTGATTGGCCTTGATGCCCCCGGAGCCGAGGGTGTTGCCCGGGGGTCCGTTGGGGTTCTCGGGAGTCCCCAGGCGGGACGATGATAACGAGTTGTAGTCCAGTTTCTTGAACGTTTCTCCTTTACCGGAACACACGTACGATTTGCCATCTTCGAGCTCGTCGAGGTTGGAAATCTGAAACAATTATAAAACCATTGATGTAAATGAATTTCTGATAATCTTGTAGGCTTTCGCAGCGTGATGAATCCATTTCCATGCTGTTCGTTCTTCGGGTTTCCTTACTGCGTGTAAATATCAGTAAATTACTGATACCTCGACGGACTTTTACATACAAAAACTACTTCACCCTGAAGATGGCAGTAGTATTGCTGGCGAAAACTCGGTTACTCAACCGCTCGACCCGCAGTGAAACCCGAAGAACTAACAACATGGAAATGAATTTCTATTTTCATCACATGGTCCTGATGCTGACACTGGTGCTAACCAATTGTTAGTAGTAGCGATGTGTCTATGAAAGCGTATTGGGCATACTCACTCAGTCCGGTGCGTTCTTAATGGAGTATCTTTGGAGGGGTTGGGGGTTGCCCGGGAAGTGTCTCCCCCCCCCAAACAGGCGAAATCCTGGGAGAAAGAAGAGGCAATGCCGGCTGAATAGAGCAGCACAAATCCTCGGCCAACCCACACGAACCCAAAACTCGCGGATGCGGAGGGGTTATGGGGGGAAGGTTAAGGGGGGCAGGGGGGGCAGCTACCTAGTAACCCTCGCTCATATAATATGGTGTTGCAGAGTTATAGAGGATGCTACAATCTTCAAGCAAACCACAAATTATATTGCGTAAGTTGATATACACATGGGTACATTCGTAACTGACCAAAGAAAATTTCAAAACTTAAGGGCTTGGCACCAAGAATGACGTCACAGTCATTTCCCACGGCATTAAGGTTCAAAATCGCATGAACAATCGCACGATAAAATGGTAAAATTAGCGTTTTTTCCATTTTTGGGGTTAATTTTGCGTCTATCAAAAAACTTTTATGGTGATTCCCTAGATTTTAATGCATGTTATCAGTACAAAAGAAAATTATTACTTATTAGTTAGTAGTAGACTTGGTAAATGGTATCTTTGTGTAAGTATTATCAAAGATCAATTATTATTTATTATAACCGATATAAATTTCAGTTATTAATAGTCAAATATTGGCAAGTTTTAGGCGATTTATTTCCGCAGGCCAGTCAGATGATTTGCAAGTCAAAATTCATATGTGGATTAATCAGACCGAATAGTTTGGCCAAATATTCAGTTATTCGACCAACCTTTTCTCAAATATTAGGTATTCAGCTTGGGGCCGTGTATACTGTTCGTTGCATCACTAATAATAACATTAAACAAGCGTAATATTGCTGTGAGCCTTGAGTGTTATCACAAATAAGTCAACACGTGGCGGTGTAATGTACGCAAAATGCATGTATTATTATTATTAAACTTATGTGTGATAAGGCACCACCATAATATTATACGCAAAGTCATATCACAATAGGCCAGGGCTCGCTGATATAGCATTGATATATATTCTACTCTATACCCTCATGCCGCATCCCTTTCGAGCCAGGCAGAAGGACCGATCGCCAGATTTCCGTATTCTAACACACACTCCTTGCTTCCGTCATATTCATGCAATTTGTCACGCATGCTCTCTGATTTCTTTTACTCAAATCACATCAATTTTTGAGGATCTGGTCGACATGTCTATCAAGAAACATCTGGTCCATGACGAAGTGCCAATAGACCCTTTTACACACTATTTGGCATTGAATTTCCCTGTAAATTTATTGTTTTTATCTCTTTTTTATATATATTATTCATAGTGTTAACATGTAACTTTGACGAGTCCAAGTGCCTGCAAACGGCCTAGGGATGATTTAGAAAAATAAACAATGATCAGTTTAGGCCAGTCTCAGAAGGCCGCGATTCCTCAGAGCTCTACATTCACCCGTTTATATCTTTTTAATCATCCTATCATCATTTATTCTCTCAACACGCCTTAATCGTATAATCTTATTGACTATCATTCTAGTCACTACACCCTAATGTCTTACAGTCACTCATCTCTCCATTAATAACCTCAATACTTATCCTATCTCTCAATGTTTTCCCACACATTCTTCTCAATGAGCTCAACTCCACTGCATTCAACCCTGATTAGTTTATATCACAATCTGTGATCACAAAAGTGTTGCATAACCATTATTCCTGTGAGATTCTACCGGCTATGTTTACCATGAACTTTAACGTGCACCTGAGAGGACACCAGCTGAAACTGACAACAACAAGATTCACATCCAACCCACGGAAACACTTCCGCAACCGATAGAGGTGTCAGTGCTTGGAATCAGTTGCCAGAGTCAGTGGTACTTGCTCCATACTACACACCAACACCTTCAAAAATAGACTAGATAATATAAACACTACTTAACTGGGACTTGGGTCAAAACAGCGAAAGCTGCCTACCCAATAACAAATAATAATATATTCCACTTTATGAATGATCTGCATACATAATACATATAGACATTGTTATATAGGTTTCATTTAGCACTTATTAGCCTAGGCAATGTCAATATAAAAGTTGGCTATTAACGGTTACCAGGTAAATGTTCATATTATATATATATATAGCAACAGCTGATAGTGTGTATGTGGGTGTATGTATGTAGGTAGTGCACACAACATACAGTGGATGTGGCTTAATGTGATCATTGTGATACCAACAAAATGAATGGGAAAGCAAACTAATTCAACTTCTTGAAAGAGATAGTATTGAACATGCAAAATATTGTAAGATGACTCAGCTAATACTAAAGATATCATCCTAAGACTTAACACATGGATAAATGTAAGATATGCTGCAAGTCACTCTAGTGGGGAGACATTTGATTATTGTAAATTTTCTCCATCAAAAATAATTCCAAAGTTATCTCAGAAATTTACTGAAACTTGAGATTATTCCTGTAGTTTGTTAGATATAATGCTGTAATTTAGTTGATAAAATGTTTAAGGTAAGACGCAGTGTCCTAGAGCTTGGAGCGTTTAGAAGAGAGGTGAAAAAGTATCTTGTGGCTAAAGAATTATATACAATTGACGAAATGCTGTCCAGGACAATAAGTCCAGTTAAGCATGGATCACTATGTAAGGATGTTATTGATGTTATTATCTTCATGACGAAATGCAAACTGAATCCTTTACAATCTGTTTGCACTGATTCTACTTCTCTGGCACATTGTCACTGTTAATTGTTCAAAATTCTTTTTGATTGTTATAACTATGTAAATTTGTAGAACCCAGTGCCCGAAATTAGGGCCTAGGGACGATATAATGAACAATAAACAATAAATAAAAAAAACAAAGTGACTCTAGTGGATATTTTTTGATATTCGGTCCTCTTTATATACAATAAACCACAATAGATTTTGTCGCTTATGTTATGAATCGATTTATGTTTACCATAACCAAAGTTTTGAACACAATAGGCGTTGTTTTTTTACATTTTTATATCAAATGATTTGTGTCCAATTATAACGGATAACATTAACTAGTGATACTGAACTGACCATCCATGACTACAATAAAAGGCAACCACTGTAGTAATGTAGTACACAGAAGGAATATTAATATATGAAATTATAATAATACATAGTTATTCTGTACATGTAATAAATATATAACAAATACCTACACACAATATGTTATGTTATGTTAGAATGTTCTATGTGGAGGAATGCACAGTATAGGTCAGTTACATTGTTTTAGAGTGTACCGTAGAAGACAGGATATCGAAGATAATATGAGAGACAGAATAATATTACATTTGGTTCAGTAACGAGGTTCACCACACATTCAGAAAGCCTTTATTTAGGATGCAAAATGCACATATATACACTGCAGAGTAGGCTAGAAAAGTTTGTATTGTGAAGTGGAGTAAGTAAGAGGATTGAACTGGTACCCGCCCGATTAACAGTTGAGCACGTTTTGTTACTGTGAAAAGTTACCGCCACCCATTGTAAATTGCCTGTACATAGTACTTTTGAAAATAAGTTATGATACCCGTAACATTTTGCACATCTGCATACCTGTAGCAGGTTACCCCACATTATGAAAAATTATTCGCCAGTGTGACTGTATCCCAATTCTGCCATATCTTCTAACTAACTCCCAACATTTAAATAAATGGGGTTAGCTGGCAGAGATCACGGCACTGTGATAAGCCCGCCCTAGTGAACAAATGTTTTGGCATCCATTACTCGTTATGTTATAACACAATACAATAGTATTGTACTAAAGGGTGGACTTATTGCAAAAGCAATATCTTCCAGTCAACCAACAGATGATATAATTGAGTGGTAATACACATACCTAGGCAAGTAGGAGGTATGTTTACACGTTGCTAGTAACAGTATCCACCCACTGTGTGTATGTAAGGTGAAATCACTATGAGTCACACATCACCACCTCTGCTACCAGACACTACACTATGTAGCAATACTCTCTTATCATATTGCTAATATCTAATCAATTGACTGCACAAATTTAACAGTGATATTGTTATTGCCTACACTAGATCAAAGATGAAGATCGGATATATATATCAAAAGTTGATATGCTATATCCGGATTTATATCCAATAATTGATTTATATCAATGGAAACATGATCTTTTGAAAAGAAATTATTATTTAACGGATTTTAATGTCATTTTAATGTGCAGGAGAGTGCTATGTGAGTATTTAGTATACAACAGACTGTCTCACAGCGTATGGAGGAAACCCGGAAGATTTCTTGACACTCAATGAATCGGCGACTGAATATTTAAGAAATAATATTTTTAATTTTTAATTTCTGACAGTCCAACATGAGCTCTTATTGTACATTAATGTTATAATTGATGTGATGTACTAGAAATGACCATACGATAAATAATAAATAACAGACGATAATCATTTACACAAGGCACACATCTGAAAAAAGATGAAAAATTAAAAAAAGGTTTGTGGCGTGACTGGTATTTGAACCTGCGACCCCTAAATTCTTCAGAATATTCTCTCCTTACCCCACAAGAGATGCGGCATGAGAGGGGGGATGGAATAGAATAGAAAAAATCATTAAACTCTTTTTTCATCCTCTATCACATCTTCAAATATTTGACATACGGAACCCGTATGTTGATTTTTTTTTCTTTTACGGCAATGTACCCGCTGTTGAGTGATTCATATACTCTAGATGGCGTACTCAATGCTAGTAGTGAAGTAAACTGATGCCTACAAACTGTCAAATCGTATGGAGAATTTTGACATTTCGTGGGCAAAGTTTTTGAAATTTTGTTCTCATAGTTAAAAACTGTATTAGTTTTAACGTCGTTTAGGAATTAAGCCTAGGGTGGCCAACCCGCGGCCCGCCGAGGGTCTAAATGCGGCCCGCCAAGCCGTCTTACAATACATATAACCGTATGCATTGCCTGTTATAGAAAGACAATCAGATTCGTCACTTCACCCATTTTCCCTTACTAAAATTTCGCCTGCGGCGCTATTTTAGGTAATCTTTTTAATTAGAAAATGTTTTTCGCACATTTTGTTGCGAGCCTTCTCCACTCAGTTTTGCAAGAAAAAAATCGCCCGCGGCGCTACTTCACTTTTTTAGGTTAATAACAATATTTTAATTTCTGGTATTATGTATAATATTTTAGTTTTGTCGGGCCTCGGGCGCGAACGGACGTGTTATTTGGTAAAAATAATGTTGTCCGAAATCTGTGCTAGTAAACAATAACAACCTTAATACTCTATCTAACAATAGTGCAAAACACGTGTTACGCACTCCTTGCAGTTGTTTTGTTTTTGTGCGCGACGAACTGAGCAATAGCGACTACCCGACGGGGTGCTCAACCCATATAATATAAAGGTCGCTAATTCTTGGGACCGAAGACAACAAAATGTCTCCCGGTCACCGCAACCACCTGATCTCAATTTCTGGTGCCAACCCCCCCCCCCCCCCGAGACGAACCTATGTCTTATTTTTTTTGTTTCAAAAAATTGGTTGTGCGGCCCGGTAAGCCATCTCATTTTTAGAATCTGGCCCGGCTGCTGAAAAAGGTTGGCCACCCTTGAATTAAGCGATAGTTTTAAAGATGTTTTAGTTTTTATTATTGATATCTTGTTAATAGTGTGAGTTTTGCATCTCTAAAATACCAAAAAGTGCCGAGCGTGAAACTGCATCACTTCCTTTCTATTTTAAATACATGGAGTCACAAGTCTAGGGTACTTGATATAATATAAAAGTCTATGCATACACTATATATATGGAATATTTGTCAGTGGTTCATTTTTTGTCGCTTTTTCCAAATCATAGCATGTTTCATCAGTAATTACTGTGACTACTGGTGTGTAGTATACATAAGTCATATCTACATTCCCAACATAACTGAGATGTTAGTACTATGTGTAGTAGTAAGTGACTCATGCAAGGTATACCATAGTACCCACCAAACAGCCTTGCTATCAGAATCTCTATGACTCACATACAGCCTATTATAATATAGGTACATTCAATACAGTTGATTCTGTTTAACCTATTCAGCTGACCATCGGGAAAAGTACTCAGACTCAGCTAATACTAAAGATATCATCCCAGGACTTAAGGGCTTATATGCACTGAGCAAAAATTGTTCTATTTTTGCTTCAACTTTTTCAAATTACACCTTTTTAAAAGGAACCTGGGAAGAAATTTAAAATCTAAAACAAACGATTTGTTAAGATTGTAATTACCAGTATTTTGGCTAAATTATACTTTTATATCCGAAAAACTGAACGGAAAATCTCCAGATCCCGTACGGAATTTCCAAATATTGTAATTTAAAAAAAAAGTCAATCTGTAGTCCATACTTTCATCTATCTTCAGTTTCAAGATGATTCTCTCAGTATTGGCCGAAAACAATTCAGGGCGCCAAAGCCGGATGACAGCATATAGGACATTAACACATGGATAAATGTAAGATATGGTGTAAGTCACTCTAGTGGGGAGAAATTTGATATTTGTAAATTTTCACCGTGAAAAATTATTCCAAAGTTACCTTGGAAATTTAATGAAGCGTGAGATTATTCCCGTAGTTTGTTAGATATAATGCTGTAATTTGGTTGATAGAATGTTTAAGGTAAGACGCAGTGACTCTAGTGGATATTTTTTTGATGTTCAGCCCCCTTTTTACACAATAAGCCACAATAGATTTTGTAGCGAACGTTATTCTTATTTTGCGCTTACACTGTCATATAAAATTTGAATAAGTTGAAGCAATAATAGAACGATTCTTACTCAGACTATTGATTGCTTTATAATACCTGCTTGTCATAAGAAAGGTGTAAAATAAGCAATCCTAATGATGGATGACGTAGAACCAACATGTGACTACAATAAATGGGCACGTAGTGTACCAACATACCTTACTGTCAATCACAGCTACACTATCTACCATATTATCTTACACTAATGAGGCACTATACATACATAATACACCTCTTAACTAACACTAGTCATTACCGTGTTTGTATGTTCGTATGGATATATATTTGTCTGAAAACTCTAGGTGATTTTCTGGCGACAAATGAATTATCTATCTCACTAGACTGGCGATCTACAGGTGACCTTATCCAGACATATAAGATTATGAATGGCTACTATGATGTTCCCTCTATCAGCTCCATCTACACCCTGAATACCAATACCCATTTGAGAGGACATTCTATGAAGCTCACCAAGGGACTCACTCACCACAGTAATCCCAGAAAGAATTTCATTTGCAATACAGTGGTGAATATGTGGAACCGTTTACCCCAAAATGTGATACAAGCACCATCAGTGAACGTTTTTAAAAACAGATTGGATGACTTTCTCAGAACGACAGATGGCACAGACATTGATTTGGGCCCATCAGCCTAGGTTGATTGCCCAAAATTAATAATAATAATATCTATCTATCCCATCAAGTCACGTTTCTTGCGGGGTAGGCAGAGAGGACAGAACACCAGACAATCATACCTCTACAATTTCTCGTACACGCTCTCTGAATTATTTTACTCAAAACTTATCCATCCTTGAGGATCTGGTTGCCACGATCGGTCCTTCCTCTCATCTCTTCTTTCGCTCATATATATCTTTTTAGTCATCCTGTCATAATTCATTCTCTCAACATGCGCAAACCCTCTAAGCTTATTCACATTCATTCTAGTCACAACACCCGTCTTAAAGTCACTCATCTCTCTAATAACCTCATTCCTTATCTTATCTCTCAATGTTTTCAAATATATGCAATTATGCACATACTTTTATTGTTTAACCGCTGTCTATTATACATCTGGTCTACGCCGGGCACTACAGCTAATACGTAAATAAATAAACAAAGAGCCACAACGTAAAAAGGTACAACAAACTGTATTTGCAAGGTGAATGTGAATGATACGCATGAGTGAACCTTTTTTATTTATTTTATACACTTGTCAAATACAGTGGGTACAATGGCCGTTGAACAAATTGCACTAGGACGACAATGATATAAAATTAAGCGGCGATATGCTCTGAGGAAAAATCCTTCTATTATCGCTTCAACTATTCCAAATTCTGTATGAGAGTGTAAGCGCGAAATAAGAATAACGTAAGCTACAAAATCTACTTTGTCTTATTGTGAAAAAAAGGGGACTGAATATCTAAAAAATATCCACCTTAAACATTCTATCAACCAAATTACAGCATTATATCTAACAAACTACGGGAATAATTTCAAGTTTAGGTGAATTTCAGAGGTGATTTTGGAATTATTTTTTATGGAGAAAATTTACAGTAATCGTATATCTCCCCACTAGAGTGACTTGCAGCATATCTTACATTTATCCATGTGTCAAGTCTTAGGATGATATCTTATGTGTTAGCTGAGTCTGAGTACTTTTTACGACGCTTTCGCATGTTCAGTTACAATGACCTTTTAACTGTCAAATAGCGACTTTATAGTCAACAAACGGGGCAATGATCGCTGGGAACAAATATGCATTGCCATATCTTTGCAAAAATTATGATAACTTAATCCATTATGTACTATTTGAGTCTTGTTCAAATTTCGTTGCACGAAACTCAGAATTTCATGCACGTAGCAAGTTTGTACACAAATGAGTAGTAAACTCAACATACAGCAATCATTCACACAAGGCACACACATTGTGCCAACTCCCTTCAAATATATACATTTCGTTGATATACATCACTGATATATATTGTTGATTCATATCCGATTTTTATACCTTGATATCTATATACCAAGGAATTTTATTATTAACTTAATATGTATTTAATTTCATACACTCTTCTAAGGCTGTGGTTGGTTGGCAGACATTGCCTATGGCAATAAACCCGCCATTTGGAGAAAATATTTTTTTCAATAAAGATTTTATTTATTTATTTTATTTATTAAAGCTTACACAATGTGTGCCTTGTGTAAATGATTGTCTACTCATATAACAATGCATGAAATCCAGGATTTGAGTAAAAAAACTTGGACAAATTAAAATATTTACTATCAATTAATAATAAAAATCACTTGATATCCTATATCAAGGTATACTAAATCAGATTTATATCTTTGGTAAGTATATATATCAATGATATGAAAATGCTGTTGAGATGATCCTGGTGATCAGTTCTCTCTGGCTACCCCGGAGGTGACGCATTATGAAAGGTAAGACAAGTAGCTAAACAAATTTCAAGTGAACAAGTTGATTATCACATTGCACACTTGGTTGGGCTGCATAATACTGTGTATACCTACACCTGTGCACTCTGTGTATACTCTGCACGGTGTGCATGTTGGTATTTGTATTATCAATATCTATGTACGTAGATACATGCATATAACATTATCAGCTATTCTAACAATTCACTAATTATACACCCACACAGTGTGAGCTATACATATACATACATACAACACACAGGGCTGTCACAGAGGCAATCTTTATATAGAGGGGTCTATAACTCGTACGTATACATCAGAGGAATTATGAAAATTGCCCCGATTGACCTTAAAACGTGAGAGGCCCGACTTCGGTGGTATGGGCATGTTCAGAGAAGGGACGAGGATTCCGCTCTGAGGAGGGCAACGGACTGGTCTGTGGAAGGACCAGGAAAGAGAGGACGGCCAAAGAAGTCCCTTGCGGAGATCATCAGAGGGGACATGGAACACCTGAGGCTTACTCCAGAAGACTGCCTTGATCGGAGCAGATGGAGAGAGGATCCGAGCCGCCGACCCCAAATAAATGAGATATGGTGCAGAGAAGAGAATAACTCGTACGTTATTTTAACGAAAAAAAAAAATATTTCAAAGGAACCCCTGAAATTTGCGGCACTTAAGGAATATGTGTAAGAAGTGTAATTTAGCCAAAATATTGGTACCAATTATAAGGTGAACAAGTTGACTGTCGTAGATTTATCAATTTGTTCCCAGGCTCTTTCTAAAAAGGTAAAATTCATTTGTCGCTTAGGTTATTAATTACGCTTAGTTATAAAGAGAATTGATTAAAATGACCAAACCGATTGGATATTTAGCAATTCGTGTCGGCGACATCATCTCATCTCGTTTGCACGCAATCTCACATGAAATATTTTATGCTTTTTAAATAAAAAATGAATCTGGATTTATCGGAATAAACCCAAATACACCTTTGTACACTTCACAGTAAGCTTGAAAAACTTGTGTCGTGAAGTGGAGTAAGTCGGCATCGGGGATCGAACCCGCGCCTACTGGATTTACAGTAGAGCGCGTTACCAACCAGACTATTGACCATCTCTGCCGAAATAATTGCTACATATTCCGGAACATTGTTAATCAATACAATTAGTATGTATTGTTGCAATTCGATTCGATTCGTTTTACTCAGAGCGGAATGTTTGTTTGTCCGTTTAATTATCAGGGCAATGTCAGGGTATAGAAGGAGAATAGTGCAATGTTATTTACAAGAGATTAACAATAATTAAACCATGTAGTTGTTATCAACAATCACAACACGACACACGACACATTCAACAACCTGTCAGTCAATATACGACACTATGCTATACATATTATGTACTACAGTACGACACTGTGACGCCTAGTCTACCAAACCTAACACTTCATATGTCTCTATGCAAACTATACAACAAACATTGTTGACCATCAATTCTTAAATATATAAAAATACTTGAATTATTTTGATTTACAAATTTATTCTTGTACAGCGCTGGATTTTTTCTACATTCCGTAGTATATACAATGTAGTATTCCTACAACAGTGTAGAAGAATTAAGGATGAACATTGTCGGGCTTACAACCGACCTCGGCTGGCTTAAGTGATCACTTTACACACTCGAGAAACATTCGCCATTTCAGTTCACCCCAGCTGGGATTCGAACTCAGACCGTCGTCTCGCATAGTAAGGATCATATCCACTACACTACGAAGAGCGACGGCTCTCTTTCAACCGTTATCATTCATGATTGATATATAAAGAGGACCAAATATCAAAAAATATCCACTAAACTTAAAAATTACCTTAAACATTTTATCAACCATATTACAGCATTATATCTAACAAACTACGGGAATAATCTCAAGTTTCAGTCAATTTCAGAGGTAACTTTGGCATTATTTTTTTATTGAGAAATTTTAGGAAAATCTCATTTCTCCGCACTAGAGTGACTTGCAGCATATGTATCTTACATTTATCCATGTGTTAAGTCTTAGGATGATATCTTTAGTATTAGCTGAGTCTGAGTACTTTTCCTGACAGAACTTTTCATATTTAAAGAAACAGTTTATGTATGTATTCTGACTTACCTTCTTCCCATCCAAGGAGTATATTGTCCTGACGCCGCTGGGTAACGTCACATTGTCCACTAGCATCCGCGTCAGGTCTGCCGTCAGACTGTCAAAGGATCTGAAAGTTGGACAACAGAAAACGTCGTCAAAACAATATATCTATGAAACACATAATTATTATCAATACCATAAATTTTTATAATCGACTGAAAATGCTTAACATTCAAAACTAATTCTGTACTTTTAGTTCGAGGATCGTTATAGAGAGAGGGAATCACTATTTAGTGAGTTAAAAATGTGGGGGTCTACTATAACTACGTTCTTAACTAACACCATGCAATCTAACTATCTACCATCCGTTTATGTTAAATTTTTAATGTATTTTTATTACATTTCTATTTCAATTCCACTACCTGTCCCTCCTGAACCCAGCATCCCTCCCATACCCCATTTATGTATACGTATATTTATATATGTATAATATGTTTATGTATGTATGTATTTACCAGGCGCGAAGCTACCTAAGAACACGATTCCCATCAAGTTACCTTTTGGAAAAAAATGATAGGTATAATAGTGTCTAATCTGACGTAATCCCATAAGAAATGTTAACCTGGCTTCCCTTCTGCACAAATCCACTCTATAGTAGTACTAAGTAAGGTAAGTAGGTACTAAGTTTATAATTAGTTTTGTCTCAATGTGGTTTCTGTTATGGGTTAGCTGGCAGAAATTGCCATTCGGCAAAAAGCCGCCCTTTGTATGTTTCTATATACAATAAAGATTATTTTATTTTTACTGTATTTATCTAGTTGATTACATATGTACACATTATACTATATGAGGTGCATGGCTATTGTATATTGTATATTTACACAGACCACAATACAAACATTAAGATATGCAGTTATACATTTATTTAAACTTATTTGACGTCACAAGCCTGCTAAAGCAATTAGCATGTAACACGTCACTATTTAGCATCCTATTTCTTGTATAAACAAGGCTACCAGATCATCATATCAGCTGGGACATGTTTTAAGAATGTCTGATAATAGTTGGCCAAACCAAACTGCACATACATATTGTTGACTACATATTATTACTGATCTCTGTGACTTCATTTTGTTTTTTGCACTGACTGTTAACTTACAATTTCTCGAATTACCTGATATCTCATTATAATATTGTTTTATCTGTATTGACTAGTTGTGTACACATGTAATAGGGCATTACTTGAACTTCTCTGTATGTATTGTTTTTTGTTTGGTTTGTGTTTACATGTGGGCAGTGGCGTATATAGGATTTCATTTCGGGGGGGGCCCGATCTAATATTTGATTTTGAGGGGGTGGAGGCAACAAAAATTTGAAGATAGACGTACAGTATAAAAATTATAATAGCGCCGCAGGCAAAAAATTTTCGTGAAAGCAAGTGAAAAAGGTCGTGTTTTAGGTTGGTATTCATACTGTGTACAGAAAATACAAAGAAGAATAGCGCCGCAGGCGAAATTTTTTTGAATAATGGGTGAAATGATGAATTTGAGTAACTTGCATGTTTTAAAATAACGTTTTTTAAAGAATTGTCCAACATTTCGGGGGGGCCCGGGCCCCCCCCCCCCTATATACGCCACTGCATGTGGGTGATATCTGTTTGTGTGCCATGAAGTAAATAAATAAATCTCAACTTATTCACTTTCATTCTAGTCACTTCATCTATCTATCTCCTCGTGCCGTGTCCCTTGCAGGGTAAACAGACAAGACAGAATGACGGACTGCTCTATTGTTACACACACTCTTTGCTTTCATTGCACTCGCTCAATTTGTCAAAACAATAACTTGCTAACCAAAATAATCATAGCTACATCGCAGCTAAATAACACAGACCATAGCTAAACAACACAGAGGACAGCAAAATAACAGAGATCATGGCTAAATAGTATCAGGATTTGCTGATTTATATCATGATATATATATATTCTATTCGATGTTCATTATAAATATCGGATTTTAATGAACTCTGGATGCCACAGATCATGGTTAAATAACACAGATCAAAACAAAATTACAGAGATAAATAGTATCAGGGGTGCTGATTTATATATCATGATATATTATTTCTGATGTTCAGATGTTTATTGTAAATATGTATCTAATTTTAGTGCATCCTGAATGCCACAGATCATGGCAAAATAACACATGTCGTAGTTTAATAGCACAGATCATCGCTAGATAACACTAGTCGTAGCTAAAAACATAGATCACTGCTAAACATCATATGTAGATGATAGCTGAGTAACACAGATCAAAGCTAAAGAACACAGATCATAGCTAAATAGCACAGATTATAGCTAAATAACACAGTTTACGCAGAATATGGTAATAATCGTCCATTTTGACGGACAACACTGGGAGAATATTATAAAAAGCACACACATATTATTTTTCACAGTGAATTAACAAATTACTAAAATCACAGCTACCTATAACGTTCAGCTAACACTGGAATCACAACTCCGGAATAGAACTTATCGCCGTTCCTAAAGAACCGCACTCTCTTGGCTTTCCTGGCCGGGGGAGTCCTCAGTACGACACTCTTACGAGACTTCTTCATTATTTCTATATCACTAAAGTCTTTCTCCAGATCACAAACCGAACTGGAGCGACTCCCGCTTCGGCTCAAGTTCTCTTCCATCCTGGAAAGAAAGATAAATAGATAAATAAATCATTTTTAATATAACCTCGAGGTTTTAGACCGTCGGTATGTGGTGGAAGTCCATTTCTAACGTAAAAATTAAAAGACCATGCTAAAGGCTAAAGGGTGGACTTATTGCGAAAGCAATATCTTACAGTCAACCGAGTCAAAATTAATTAAACTGAGAACTAATTTAACTTAGCAAAGCTAAATATAAATCTATTTCAATCTTAAATTGCTCTAAAAAAAAAGTGAAGAAAACTACAGTAAAAAAATAATTTTGAAAGAAAAAAAGCTTGACAGCTTCTAAAAAAACTTGAAAAAACTACCCAAAAAACATCAATTATTGAGCAAATATATAACTTTAAAACACTTTCTCTGGATGAATTTTTATGAAATGGATATTATATTGATAATAAATACCATTAAAGAGTCCTATAATGGCATATTTGCGCTAATAAACCATATCAAATGTGGCAACCTACACCTTGCAAACTACACTGCTTACATTGTCGATGTACGATTAGAAAGAAACTAATAACACGGTTAGATATTTTATAGACGAGGTGTAATATGTAACTAATTACAATTCGTTTATTTGCATGATATTATTATTGATGAATGGTGTCAGATAACGGCTTGTCAAAACTCATCCGTGTGTGTAAACTAGAGAACTAGAGTACGAATAAATTTGTGCAATTAAAATGTTTTGTTATTACATACCTGAACGTATTTGTGGAATTTGATTATAATAATTCAACGCAGCTATTAGTCGCCGCTGCGAGCTATCACTAAACGTCTATAACATTATTTATTAAATGACAAATTGCATTAACATACGCCCTTAACCTATCCGATATCACCAACACTCAGAAACTTGCAGCGGAAATATTCAGAAAATGTATTTTTTCTTGATTGCTCACGAGCAGCTGGCGTATTCGCGGCAGTGTTGACCACAACGCAAAATATTTTCACCAAATGCCATTTCACAAAATTAATAAAACAGTTAATAAAAACTTATTTGAACTAGAATTTACTAACATAACTGCACATCTAAAAATAAAATATTATATTCAATATAGTTTTATATGGTTTATTGTGTAAAAAGATCTTGATCATTCACATTGAGTAAATAATTTAGTCAGAATTGGTAGAAAATTTTATTGCAAGCAACATATCGCCATTCATGTTTCTAAGGGGTGTGTGATGCGCAACATATATCTGTACTAAGAACAGTTAACTAGCCTCTCCTCACCAACTCCATTCCCACCTGCCCGTGGTAAACCCTGCTACGTCGAGTAACCTGAGGTCGAGATTGCGGTAACCAATCCCAATGGAGACTCGGGTCGACAAACAAACGGGAAATGGGGGTCCGGTTCCACAACTATACCCGGATGTCTGGCATCGGCAGCAGGGTGCTACGACCTTCAGACAAATACATCACTGCGGCACAGAAGGCATGACCTCGTAGTGGCACATACCATCAGCTTAACCACATAGAGAAGGAAACTCAAATAAACCAAGAGTGTCAGGCCCAGCCAGCCGACTTTGTAAAACACGGCCAAACAAAAACATGCTCGGAAACAACAAAAGAAGAAATACGATAAATGCTAGGGCGTACCCTATAAGCGACGCGCCACAACGGTACCCGGTTGTGATGAGAAGTGGACTAGGGGATGCTAGGGCGTCCCCCGAAAGCGACGGAAATATATCTCACAAAAAAGTGCAATACAAAAACCAAAGAACGAATACCAAAGTCGACTGTAAGAACAAAAGTGCAATATTAAGATTTGGAAGTATGAATGTTGGAACTATGAATGGTAAGCAGAGAGAGTTAGCAGATTTACTAAAAAGAAGAAAGATTGACATAGCATTCATACAAGAAACTAGGTGGAAAGGAAACAAGGCTAGAGAAATTGGAGAGGGGTTCAAACTCATATATTCGGGAAAAACAAATAGAAATGGTGTAGGAATAATTGTAAAACAAGACCTTAAAGACAGTGTTGTTGAAGTTAAGAGAGTGTCAGACCGACTAATGTCCTTAAAAGTTATAATAGAAAAGAAACCTTTCAATTTTATATGCGGCTATGCCCCACAGCCAGGATGCCCCAATGACGAAAAGGATGCCTTTATGGAACATCTGGGAGACCTGCTGATGACCATCCCAAGTAATGAGACAGTGATAATTGGAGCAGATCTCAATGGACATGTTGGTCAGTTAGCGGGTGAATATAACAACTGCCATGGTGGTAGAGGGTATGGAAATCGAAACGACGAAGGTGAAAGGATATTAGACTTGGCGACAGCACATAACTTAATCATAGCCAACACTTTATTCCAAAAGCGAACAGAACACCTAATCACATACAAAAGCGGGAACTCAATGAGTCAGATTGATTACTTCCTAACCAGAAAAGAAGATCGGAGAAAGATTACCAACTCTAAAGTGATTCCAGGAGAATGCGTAGCCCCGCAACATAGATTGTTAATAATGGATTACAAGATTGACAAGGTTAAGAAATATAGGATGCCAAAAACCCATAAAAAGACTAAATGGTGGCTACTCCGTAGGCCAGATATAAAGGAAAAATTTGTTCAGGGTATCCGGACAGAAATCAATGAAAGATTGAAAGAAAGAAACGAACTGAAAACAATAGATGACAAATGGAACTGGCTAACACAAGTGATAGGGCAGAAAGGTGAAGAGGCCTGCGGATCAACAAAGGGCGGAAGAAAGGTGGAGAAGGAAACATGGTGGTGGAATGAGGAAGTCCAAGAGAAAATCAAAGACAAAAAGCGATTGTTTAAGATATGGCAAAAATCCAAAACTCCAGAGGACATGGCAGAATACAAAAAAGCAAAGAAAGAGTCTAAAAAGATAGTAGCAAAGGCAAGATTTGAAGCTTGCAACTCACTATATGAAAAATTGGAAATGGGGGAGGGCGAACAACAAATATATAGAATGGCAAAGTCAAGAAATAACAGAACCAAAGACCTAAGTGTAGTAAAATGTGTACAGAGTGAAGATGGAAGGGTCCTTACAGATGACCAAGATATAAAAGAGAGATGGACTGAATATTATGATAAAGTGCTAAACGAGGAAAACCCAAGAAAACGACTTAGTGAACCACCCAAGTGCAGTAATATGGTGGAGCAAATAACGATTGCAGAAACAAAAGCAGCACTGAAAAGAATGAAAAAGAATAAGGCGACCGGACCGGACTCAATACCGATTGAGGGGTTCCATATAGCAGAAGAAGCTATTATAGAGATAGTTTGTGATATTTTCAATGATATGATGAAGGAAGGGAATGTTCCGACTGCTTGGAAAGAAAGCGTATTGGTACCTCTATATAAAGAAAAAGGAAACATCCAAGACTGTAAGAATTACCGCCCAATCAAACTTATAAGCCATGCCATGAAATGGTTCGAGAAAATCATCGAACATAGGCTGAGAACTGAATTGGGGAACAAAATCTCAGAGTGTCAATTTGGGTTCATGCCGGGAAGAAGCACAACTGATGCAATTCATATAGTAAGAAACACCCAATATAAGTACATAGATAAACAGAAAACACTCCACATGGTGTTCATTGACCTCGAAAAGGCCTACGACCGGGTTCCAAGGGATCTTATCTGGTGGGCACTAAGAAAATTTGGCGTCCCAGAAATATATGTAGGGATAATTAGGGCTATGTACACAGATTGCACAACCACGATAAGAACAGCCTGTGGGCTCACATCTCCTATCCCAGTTGAAGTGGGCTTACATCAAGGCTCAGCACTAAGTCCATTCCTATTTAACACCATTATGGAAACACTGACTGGAGGCCTACTCAGAGAAACACACAAAAATTTATTGTTTGCTGATGACATCATGTTGTGCAGTGAGGATGAGAGAGAGCTCGAAATAGAATTGGAAAATTGGAGGAGTGCTCTAGAGGACAACGGCCTTAAAATTAATAGGGAAAAGACTGAGTATTTACCAGGTACACAACAAACCAGTGGTACAGTAAAGATCCAAAACCAGACACTAAATCAAGTGAACAACTTTAAGTACCTGGGAGCAGTCATAAGCACGGAGGGAGGCGTTGAGCAAGATGTGAGGCACAGAGTGCAGGTGGGGTGGAAGAAGTGGCGAGAGGCTTCAGGTGTTCTATGCGACAGAAGAATACCCGTTAACCTCAAGGGAAAATTTTATAAGACCGTAGTAAGACCTGCCATGCTCTACGGGGCGGAGTCCTGGCCCCTGAAACGAAAGGAAGAACAGTTGCTCCATACCACCGAGATGAGAATGCTGCGCTGGTCACTCGGGGTAACTAGATTAGATAAAATCCGAAATGAACACATCAGAGGAACTATGAAAGTTGCCCCGATTGATCTAAAAGCGCGAGAGGCCCGACTTCGGTGGTATGGACACGTGCAGAGAAGGGACGAGGATTCCGCTCTGAGGAGGGCAACAAACTGGTCAGTGGAAGGACAAAGAAAGAGAGGACGGCCGAAAAAGTCCCTTGAGGAGACCATCAGAGGGGACATGGAACACCTGGAGCTTACTCCAGAAGACTGCCTCGATCGGGGAAAATGGAGAGGGAGTATCCGAGCCGCCGACCCCAAATAAATGGGATATGGTGTGGAGAAGAGAGAATATCGCCATTCATGTAAATGATGTGCGCATGCGCACAATGTGCATCATCATAGTATTGCCAGCGTTAGATAATTTTTTCCCAGAAAAATATGTATCGACCTAAAAAAACACGAAAAAGCTATCGACCCCGTGTATTGAAAAATACTATTTTATAGACTTTACCACTAAAGTTCATGGTAGAAATTATACAAACATATTGGAGTGTTACAGGTTTCCGGTTTACCACAATTACCATAATTCATTTCATAAGCAGCAAATCTGAAATATTTCATCTAGATTTCAAATATCTATCTTTCGTTTCGCTTCAAATAATAAACTTAAATATTTGTGTAGTATTCATAGAAACAGGGTAAGGTAGTCTAAAGGTGCTAGTATTACATTTTGTATTCTTTTAAGTCTCTGTTTATTTTACCTGAATTTAAGTTTAGAAAAAAATAACCAACAAGTCTCAGCTTGGCAACATCGTAAAATCATGGCGAATTTTCGTTAGAAAACAAAGACGGAAGACCACGATTTCATTGTGTGCTTTATTTTGTTTCGCTTCATTGAAGTTTTGTGTCAGCGTAAGCCAGTTAGACGAAAACATTGTGTTTAATATTACATGGCTCATCAGTTGTGAATTAATCTGACTTTAAATAGTTAATTGCTCGTAGATAAAGAAATACAGGGAGATCAAAGTTCATTATTCCTTGTGGAACTGGCAACATTGTTTGGAACAGGTGACGCATTTATCAATTTCGTTTCGTTTTATGTCATCGAAGTGCGACAAACAAAGACGAATTATCAATTCATTTGTAATCATCTCTCGAGTGTGTTTTAAAGCTGATTAAATATCCAAAATGTCTTCGCGTAAAAAGGTTTTGTTAAAAGTAATCATATTGGGCGACAGTGGCGTGGGAAAGACGTCATTAATGAACCAATTTGTTAACAAGAAGTTTACTAATCAGTACAAAGCGACGATCGGAGCTGATTTCCTCACCAAGGAGGTCGTCGTGGATGACCGTGTGGTGACTATGCAGATCTGGGACACAGCTGGACAAGAAAGATTCCAGTCCCTAGGCATGGCTTTCTACAGAGGAGCTGATTGCTGTGTTTTGGTGTTTGACGTATCCGCCCCTACTTCTTTCAAATCACTAGAGAGCTGGAGAGACGAATTCTTGATCCAAGCCTCTCCCAGAGATCCAGAGAACTTCCCGTTTGTGATATTAGGCAACAAAGTGGATTTGGAGAATAGGACAGTGTCGACAAAGCGAGCGCAGCAATGGTGTCAAAGCAAAAATGGCATTCCTTACTTTGAAACGAGCGCTAAAGAAGCTCTGAACGTGGAGTTGGCCTTCCAGACAATCGCCCGCAACGCTTTGGCTCAAGAGACGGAAGTAGATTTATACAATGAGTTCCCCGATCAAATAAAATTGAGTGCAAATGATAATAATCGCGGCAGAGATGGTGATAATTGTGCTTGCTGAAGACTCTATAGTAGTGATGTGATGTTATACATGGTGTTGCCGTATCAACTAACTCTGGGGTAATATTCTTTACAATCAAAATGACTTATATCTTAAAAATAAAATTTGTATAATTCGACGGCAAAGTTTGGATACTCTGCCACTATTCATTTCACGAGCTTTTCTGAATACTGCAATCTCTGCCAGCTAATCACCAACTGTTGCGACCAACCCGCAATCGAAACGAGCAAAAAATACCATGTTTAAACGCTATATTAAAAACAAAAACTAACAAACGTTAAGATGTGTGTCTTTTTCTGACACTTCTTGGTTAAGTTGCGACTAAAACAGTGGAAAATTACCAGTGTTCATAGTGCAGTATCCAAATTCCTACATCTTATATTGTATTTTTTACTCTGACAATATTATCGTATTGGCTCATGTTACAGAGAATCATTATCTGCAATTTGATACTACGTACATTCACGGACACAATTCATGCAAAATTAGTTTTAAACGTGTAGTCCGTTCAGTTATAATTTGTTCTATATTCCTATGCCATATAAGAAGAATCTCTGAATGTTTTTATTTAATATCGCCAATAACTACGAAAGTAGAACAAATTTTGTATTTAAACATTTTTTGATATTTGGAACAGTCTTCCCTCTAAAGATATCTCTTTGCAGTGTTGCCAGCATTGAAAAATACTTATACCTCTACAAACTATGCAGGTAGAAACAGGTGTTTGGCTGTAAAGAATATTTCCCCAGACTTTTATAACACAATAGTTCATTATCAATCTTAGTACGTAATATATAATATTATTTTTATGGCTTAGTTCATCTAAATTTGCAGATAGTTAACTCATTAATAGCGACTACTAACAAAGAGATGGCATTCAAAATTACTGGAAGTAGTAAGCCATCATTTAATATCTGTAGGGTTGCCAGGCTTCCTGTTTAATCGAGATTATCACTGGTTTTAAATGTCATGTCCCAGTGTTCGGAAAGAACCTTTCGGGATGCCCATTAATCCCGGTTTTAAAATAAAGTAAATAAATTAAACTTAATTGAATAAAAATAACACATTCAAATGGCAGGTTTATTGCCGTCGGCAATGTCTGCCAACCACCCACTTGTGACATTCATTAAAAGTAAAAAATACCTACATATTTAAGTGTATGAAACAGAAGAAAAAACAACTAAATAAATATAAACAAAATCTACAAAATATATACCTACAGAAACATACATTTTTCAATGACAAACCTTTTAAATATTTTTGTCCATCGTGCACACAGTGTGTGAGATCGACTGTAGCAACCAGTAATATCTGGACAGGACTAATAGACTGGCCACTCAAGCGAGGCAAAATCTTGAGACGATAGAAATAACCAAGTGGTCGAATATTGTGTTCCGGTTTGACCTTTGAGAAATGTGGCAACCTATGTATCCATAGAGAGCGACATACTCTCTTTGCGGTCGCTATAACCAGATATCTACTGTAATTTTTGAAAAATACTACAAATAAATCGCCTTTATACTGATTTTTATAAAACATTTTTTTTTTAATCTTAGAATTTCTATTATCTGACCCTCTGAAGGACGCCTTTTATAATATATAGCTGAGAAACATTTACAAAAATGTCTCTTAGACGTATGGGAACTTAGAGGGTTAACCTGTTTTTTTATTTTAGGTAATGTAGTCTAATTGGTTTAAAACGTATGAAATACAAATTTCTATACAATACTGTATTGCCGCATGATATGGAATGCTTTGTGTTCTTTTTATAAATGTGAATAAGCTAGAATTAATTATTTAAAATTTAAATTTTTCAATAGAATACATTCTTTTTGGTTCAAAATTTGATTTCACATTACATTCTTGTTATGCTGGAGCTACCTGTAGAAAAATCAATCAAAACTTAATAACAGATGTGGCGGTAAACGAAGGCGCCGGGTCTGTGCACATCGAGACTTATGATGCAAATACAGTGTTGCCGTGTTTTATATTATTATTTTTTATTTGTTTTGTTTGTGATGCACCTATGTTTGTAGTTTTTCATGACATAATCACTCACTTATATCTAAATATTGTAATCGACACTTTGAAATTTGGTTTTGACGAGCACTCTTTTTATGTTTATTTCACGAATAGATATATTTCTTACATTATATATGAAAATGTGACGCAAATAATCTGAGAGCAGTGTAATAATATGTACGGTGAACATTTTATTAAATGCTAGGGTTTAAAAAAATAACTACTGAATTAATTATTGAAAGTATAAATAAAATACAAATAAAGCATCATCGATCGCTTTCAAAATTGTTTGATAATTTAGGTTTGTAACTTATAAATTTGATGCTAAATTTTTTGGCAGCGACCGAGTGCCCATAGAGCCCTTCTCAATTTTCCGGAAGACGGACGAACGTCTAGCAAATTATGTAATAAATATTTACTGTAAAGTGGATTTTTTCCTAGTTTTAGCGAATTGTGGGATTCCCCGTACAAATATCTTATCGTTATTACTCGTTATCTCTCGACACACTTTTCAATAATGACTTGTCAGACTCTTATTTAATCCTTAGACGAGTGATAATCAAAAAGAGAGGTAACCCACACACTTGTCAAATTATTTGTTTGTTTTCAATGTCCAGATTAAATAGCATACATACATCTTCTTCTCCTTCTATCCTTGGTTGGGTCGGGGGCTCAGAGCATCTGTGTATCTTCACCAGAGGCCCCTGTCACTCGCAGCTTCCAGGACCTCTGGCCACTCTAACCACAGTCTCTCCTCACACAACTTTGTCACCCAGATTAAATAGCGTTTTTCCATTTTGGTATATAATGTAAGAAATCGTGTTCTATAATTCCTAGTTATGATATACTCTTCTACAATTATATTAATTTAGTTACAAATATATTAAATTTAACATATTATAATTATTGTCAATGTACATATTTAATTGTATCTTCTAATTCTCATCGTCACATAACCTATGCTCAGTGGCGTAACTAGCATTAGTGCCGCCCGGGGCGGACCCTGAAAATGCCGCCCCCTAAAGTACCTATACAAGTACATGTGTACCTAGGGGTGTATGTAGCTTTGAAGCTAAGCGAGAGCAACTAAAATTTTAATTTAGACGCGGCACAATAAATCATATAAATAGCGCCGCAGGCGAAATTTTTTCACAAAACTGAATGAAAATGAAGACCGTGTTGTAGTTTTGTTTACTTTTTTTAAATAAAAACATAAAATATACAAGTACGTTTAACAAGGTAACGTTTAAAAATGACAAAAAAGAGCGTCGCAGGCAAATTTTTTTAGACAAATGTGTGAATTGATGAACTTGGCTATCTTTCTATAGTAGGTACTTAACACGTATGGTTACAGGTATTGTATATACGGGAAGCGACTATGCAAGAAGTAACCAAATTTTAGTAATAATAAGATATCCTAAATCTAGCTTACTTATCATGAAATAAAATAAAACTTAGGCAACTAACACACAAACAAGTTTTGTTAGCGCCGCAGGCAAATTTTTTTTACGAAATTTTATAAAATTTAACATATTTTCATAATAATTAAAGAAAATACAGAGTTTTTTTTTTAATTTGTGTTTTATCAAGATGTTTTTTATATGTTGATCCATTTTGCCGCCCCCTGAAATGCGCCGCCCGGGGCGGACCGCCCCCCCCGCCCCACCCTAGTTACGCCACTGCCTATGCTTGAAAAACTTCACGTAAAAAAGGTCATATTACACGAATTCCCCATCCATAAATTCACGTAGAACAATTTGCAGGGTGATCTTGTCACATCTATGTTTAAAGAGGGTTCACCATTGTGGATGATTTCACTATTAATTGGGAAATTGTTCCGTTAAAGTGAACCGTCTAATATTGGCTTTAATCATTTATCATTTACTAGAGATCTTTTGTTCTCTTTTTAAATTTAAATACACACCATTCATACTATTTTGTTAAGCAAATGATTCTTGTTCTTTTTTTTTAAATTCCAACATGTGTTGCTTGCGTTAAAATTACATTTTGATATTTTTGTTTTATTTTGATTACGTTCTTTAGCATTATAATATTGTGTGTAGTGTCCGACCGAAACTGGTTTTTATGACCGAAACCGAAACCGAATTTCGGCAACGGTCTCAGTTTCGGCCGAAACCGAAACCGAAACCGAAACTTTCTTACAAGAACATGTTTTGAGGGAAAAATAAAGAAAACGTTATTATAATCAGTCAGACTTTACTTTTTTACTTTTAAATCACATAACTATGCAGTCTTCGATATTTTCACTTATTGATAATCAACATCACAACCCCTTTTTTAAGAAAATATTATTGATTGCGCCTTAAAAATACTTAAAATAGGTGAGGTGTTTATTTGAGTAGGTAGATTCATCCTTTGAATATTATTCTTTTTTTTTTTTAATATTAAACATAAAATTACTTATTTAAGTTGTTACCTAACATCACAATACGTATATGTACTTAAATCACTGTAGTTATAAAGATCATTTTGCTTGCCCAAGTTTTCGGCGCTTACAAAAAAGACAGAAAACAAACTCTCGGAAATTTGTACTGAATTTTTTTTTCTTTTGATGTTTTGAATGAAAAATTTGCTATAATCAAAAATGTGCAAAAGGGATCCACTAGGTATTATCAAATTCTACCATGATGTATATATTTTTTTAATACATGTTTTATAGTTTTTGCTAAAACTTAGTTGAAAAAATCATCACAAGTCAACTTCGGAATTTTTTTCTGAAGGATTGATACATTTTTTTAAAAATCTGTAAAAGGGATCCACTAGACAAAGGTACAAACTAAATATTCTGCTAACATCTTACTAGCCTATTGTGTACCGGTGAGCAGATATTTATCTTGTAAAAACCCCCTATTTCGTGAAAACCCCTCTTAAACTTGATTCTACTATAATCTATGTATTAGTTTGTTGTTATATTGAATTATTTTTTATGTTTGCTACCTATTCTTATGAATGTATATGGTATAGCCTATATCACGTAATAAAACATACCAAATTCAAAATAAATCACACGACACAAACAAAACGTCACAAACAAAACAAAACGACCTGCAAACGCTTGCCAGTCGCGACATGAATACACTTCATCGCGTCACAACGCGCCGAACATGACCGATCACAGCGCGAAAACTCCCGAATGCAGTTTCGGTTTCGGTCGTAGTTTCGGCAGGTTTGCCACCGAAACCGAAACTAAACCGAAACCCGTTTTTTTGCCGAAACTCGACCGAAACCGAAACCGAAACCGAACATTCGGTCGGACACTAATTGTGTGATAAAATTTTGTACAATTTATGCGAATTTCACACGTATCAAAAGCATTATTGTATTTATTTTACAGTTTATGTATAGAAATGGGACTTTTGAATATCAAATTTGTGGCAGAATGAATCTGTTGACTGCCAATACATTTCGGACATTTAAATGTCTGTAGCGGACATGGAAATTCATTTTTTTGGGCTAAAATTTTATTGATAAAACACTTTTAATCCTCAAAATAAAAAATGATGTTTTTTAAAAAGAAAAGTGGGAACGAATATCGAGTAAAACAAGCATCTATTGCTTGTCATCATTTTCCTGTATTTTGTTCACTTAAAGTGTAAATAAATAAAATATTTCAACTCAATGCCACAGGAGTACCGTGAAATACAACATGTATCGAATAAAAAAACCCTTAACGGGTTCATGACGTTTTGTTTGCGAAGCCGAATAACCCTGATCGGGGTTGCCAGCACTCGACGAGTTAATAATGCCATTTTGTCTATGGTATTTTCATGTTTACAAAACCTTTTGATATGTGTATAATGAACTCTGAACATACAACAGATTATTATGTATTTTTTAAGCTTCTATATTTAAGTATAATTATGATCTTGTAATTTTATTTATGTTACATATTTTTAAAATAATGGATAGTTTATGAAATTTAGTTCAAATAAACATTGATTTTTATTATTTTGCATGAATACTTTATATTTTTTTATTTAAACTTTGCTAACTTTACAAAATTTAAATGATTTATGTTGTTTTTTCAGTAAATTATGAGTTAATCCACACAGTCGATTTGATTTTCGAAAAAAATTAATACACCAATGTTCAGATTTGAGTGCAACTTCATTACTATATAAATTCTAATGCGTAAAAAAATATGCAGTAAGAACAGAAATGATGTAAGCCACATAAATGTGAAACTGAGATAAATACGTTTAATGTGTAGCCACGTAGAATAACGCATATAATGTGAATGAAATGTAAGTAATGCTATCTCTTGTAGAGAGGGGAGGATATGTGAGGAGAGGGAGTGGGATACAACAGTTCTATTTCATAACAACACTATATTGGGAGCATTCTTCAATGGCTGTTAACTCAATTTGAGGGTATTTGTGGGTTACCTCGCTTTTGCTCTAACTGCCTCAAATGTCTATGCGAAATCAAACTATAAAGAGATGTATGTGAGCTTATTTGTCATATACAAATCATTTATTTCTAAAGATTTGTCTTTTTACAGCTTAGTAATTTTCTTCTGTGTGGGTTAGCTCTCTTCAGCACTATCAAATCATTTGTTGAGTTATGTTTTAAATAACCTGATTGTTTTGTAACAAATATAATCCAATAATATGTTAGATTTACGATGTATACTTAGTAATAAATATATATGTAGTGACATAATTCCACAGCTATGCAAACTTTGCAGAAATAAAAAAAAAAGTTGTAAAGGTGTTGCCATCACCAACACTATAAGTTACTGTCTGTCAAAAAAGAGTTAGTATCAGATTAAATTGGAACTACAATGTTGTTTGCTAGCAATGAGGTCGCTTCTATTGAAATTACACAAGTGTTGCCATTATGGTTGCCAAAAAGCTACATGTGGCGCCCTCATCGAACACCAACTCTTTTTTGACAGATTGTATATTATATTACTATACAGAAACTATAGGATCTGAGCTTGTATACACTAATCTAAATACTTTCCTGCACACTTAACAGTAAAAAGCTTGTATCGTGAAGTGTGCATATATCTAAAACCTAGGTATGTAGGATTTTCTTGGCAGGAACTTGTTCTATTCTAAGGGATTTTTAGTTTAAAACGTATGAATTAATGTAAAATTAACAGAAAATTGCATTGGTTATACATTTTATAAAAGGCTAGCACCAAAAATTGACAGTAAAGTTGTTTTAGAACGGTTCAAACAAGCCCAGATCTTTTTTTCCCTTTAAAATATAAATATTCCACCTTTCTTTTTTGTATCTATAGCTAATCTAAAACAGTCATCCAATCATCGAATGAAACACATTTTTAAGATTAATTTATTATCGCAAAGCTCCTGTCAAACACATCCTGCATATGTAGGATTTAGATCTATGCGTGAAGTGCAGAATACATGTTTATTTTTTTACATTCATCAAACATTTATTTAACATATATTATAATTATGATATAAATACAGTTTGAATAAATATATTATGTAATCACCTCTAGTATAATATGTATTATGAATATTACTGCATTATGATATAACAATATGTACATATTTTATATGTAAATAAATAAAATACATTTATCATTCATTTTTTATTTTTAATCCTTGTAGTAATTTAAAATTTGTCAAGCAAAAAATTTGGAACTACAATTTTATGTGCTGGCAACAACGGCATTCTTATTGAAATACTACAAGTATTGCCACTACGCTAGCCAAAACGCTACATGCAGCGCCCTCATTGAGAACCTACTCTTTCTCGAGAGACTTGGTATATTATCAGCAGATTTTAGATTAAGTCGTGTGCAGTATGTGATGAGAAAGATTGTAGATCGAAATAGCTAGTACTTACCTATTTCATATTTTTTATTGACACATTCGTCTTCACCACCAGACGTTTATTGCAAAATATCTCGTGTCTGTAGTAACGAGGAGTGCAGATATATTGGGCCTGTTTTATCTCATTTCCACTCACCTAAAAAGAGAAAACTCATGTTGTTCCAGTACAAGTAGCATCTACAGTTCAATGGACTCCATGCATCAGTTCCATAAAATGATCGAAGGAGAGCAGTAAAGAAAGTTACTGCTAACGCCATGGTGGCGAATTTTGGAACCCAAAAATCTTTTTACTGGCAACCCCATCTGGATCTGTCAGTGAAATGTGCTATTTTGACGTTTACGTTTATTCTCGTAAATTGCGTATTATTTCTCAATATTTTGGTCATTAATTCGTTGTAATTGAGCAGATAAAATGACGCGAAAGAAAATATCATTAAATATGACGCGGGAGGAGAAGATGGTGTTAACAGTCAGTGAGATTATACAAGAATTAATAGCGGCGCATCATCAGGGCAAAGATGTTAACCTAAATCGCATGAAAACAAGAATATCTTCCAAATACGAGTTGGACAGCTCGCCTAGACTTGTAGATATTATAGCCGCTGTCCCTACAGACGCAAAGAGTTTCCTACTGCCGAAGTTAAAGGCGAAACCTGTAAGAACTGCTTCAGGTATTGCAGTAGTGGCTGTAATGTGTAAACCACACAGGTGTCCCCACATTAACATGACTGGCAACATCTGCGTGTATTGTCCCGGAGGCCCCGACTCAGACTTTGAATATTCCACACAGAGTTACACAGGATATGAGCCGACATCTATGAGAGCAATACGAGCCAGGTGAGTTATTCAACACTCCTCCAAACAATATTTTTATGCTCGTCTCAGCTGCGAGTGGTAAGGCCCAAAAGATATGACTATCTATGTGCGCTAGTGAGACACAGACACCTGAAGAACGATGAATTATCATCATCATTGGTTCCTCTAACTCCTGGGGGAGCATAGGGCGGCTACAACTTCTCTCCATTGGTCTCTGTCTTGAGCCATGGTCTTGACTTCCAGCCATTGTAGATCGGCTCCCCTCAACTCTGCAAGCATGGAGCTTCGCCAAGTAGTATTTGGGCGACCCCGTCGGCGCCTTCCTGAGAGCTCCCAGTCCAATGCATGCTTTGGGATGTTCCCCTCGTGTCATCTCAGGGTGTGACCGATCCACCTCCACTTCCTTTCCCGGATGTATTCAGCGACCTGCCTCTGGTCTGTGGTCCGCCATGGACCTATATTGCTTATGACATTTGGCCAGTGTATTATGGATGAATTAGGTGAGATGATATTGTTAAGAAGAATGTGTGGAGAGATAGGATAAGAAATGAAGTGATCAGAGAGTTGAGTGAATGTAAAACTGATGTAACTAGAATGAAAGTGAACTAGTTGAGGTGGTTAAGACATGTAGAGAGGATAAATGATGAAAGGATAATGATAAGAAAATATACCTGGGAGAAAGAAGAGGTGTAAGTAAAAGCAACCTTTCAAGAACTACTTGGTCAGATTCTCATGGATGGATGTGTTTTGAGTAAAAGGAATCGTAATGTATGAATGACGAATTACCTAGATGAACGTGACGGAAAGATCTGTGAATGCCAAAAAAGGAGGGCAAATAGAGAGACTATGCTCTCCGATTTCTTTTACTCAAAACATGCCCATCTTCGAGGATTTGGTCGGTCTAGGCCACCGCGTTTCCTCACACCTCTTCACTCACCCAACTACATATTTTTAGTCATCCTGTCATCATTAATTCTCTCAACAGATAAACAATATTTCAGATATAATCCGTACCTCCAGACCCGGCACCGTGTGGAACAGCTAATGCAGTTGGGGCACAGCGTAGACAAGGTGGAGTTCATTGTCATGGGGGGCACCTTCATGTGCCTCCCGGAGGACTACAGGGACTACTTTATCAGGTAAACGTTAAACTCCAATTATTAAGATATATTTTTTTTTATCAGGATCTATGTTTGTATTTACAAATCCAAATACTCTCCTGTGCACTTCACAGTACAGTTCATTTTCTATATCTTGGCAGCCAGCGGAGGTTAGATGCAAGTGAAGTTCAAGATTGTATTGTTGGTAGCCCTGATTGTCGAACCTTGTCATAAGAGCTGTCAAAGGTTCGCAATATTCTCACATTGTACCTTTTACAAGTAACTTACGATGCCGAAAATATTACAGAGCAGCGCTAGAGAAATCATTTTAAAGGCAAGATGGTTTTGCGAGTTGGAAAAAAAAAAGTACTCCAATTATTACTTTAAACCACCACCGCAAGTTTGAAAAACAATGTTTCCTGGGTTATTTCAACAATTCAAAAAATGGCAAATTTTTTTAAACAACACTTCTGAAATATAATTTGAAAGTGGCCAAAAAATGTAACTGTGTATGGTAATATTTACGACGCCTCACCCAAACATAAGCTCTATTTTTTCTCGCTTTGCTCAATTTGTTTACTAACTGTAGGAATATTTGCATTTCAGAAATCTCCACGATGCTTTATCAGGTCACACGTCCTCCAACGTAGCAGAGGCTGTGAAGTATTCGGAGAAGGCCAGAGTGAAGTGCATCGGCATTACAATAGAAACTAGACCCGACTATTGTCTCAAGAGACACCTCTCCGACATGCTCAACTACGGATGCACCAGGCTGGAGATCGGAGTGCAGTCTGTGTACGAGGATGTGGCGAGAGACACAAACAGAGGACACACCGTGCGAGCTGTCTCCGAGAGTTTCCAGATGGCGAAGGATGCAGGATTCAAGGTAAGCCAGAAAAGTCTAACCGCTGATGTGTTACTTTGTTTTTTACGTAATTCCTTACTTTATACATAAACTGACAAAATGATAAAAAGCGCAAGAAAACCGGGACATTTAGGCGTCCCGAAAGGTTTCTTCGGACACCGGGACATGAGGTGTAAAACCGGTGGCAGTTTTGGTAAACCGGGACGTCTGGCAACCCTAAAAATATCCAATGTTTTCACAAAAAAATTAATGGTGACAATCAAATCAATATATAACCTTTCACTGATATATTTTTTTCATAGGTCGTGGCCCACATGATGCCAGATCTCCCTAACGTGGATCTGGAGCGAGACATTGAACAGTTTAAGGAGTTCTTTGAGAACCCCGCCTTCAGAGCAGACGGCCTTAAGATCTATCCGACTCTTGTCATCCGCGGCACAGGATTATATGAACTGTGGAAGACTGGACGGTATAAGAGTTATCCTCCGTCAACCCTGGTGGATCTTATAGCGAGGATATTGGCACTCGTACCACCTTGGACCAGAGTTTATAGGTTAGAATTAACATTTTTTTATGCAGTAGAACCTTCCAGATAATCAGGAAAAGAGATAGTAAATTTGAGGGAGCAGTGAAAACGTACCTCGTTGAAAATTCGAGTCGTGTAATTATTACATTGAACACACAATATCATCTAACCCTGAACCACCTCACAGTAATATCTCAATCAGATTTTAAAGAAATTGAATGTATTTCTGTCTGTGTGTTACAGAGTGCAACGTGATATTCCAATGCCTCTAGTGAGCTCGGGAGTGGAACACGGAAACCTCAGAGAGTTGGCCCTGGCGAGGATGAAGGACTTTGGGACGGACTGTAGGGATGTGAGGACCAGAGAAGTCGGCATACAGGAAATACACAACAAAGTCAGGCCGTATGAGGTAAGATAATAATAATGTATTAAAATCCTATATGCTGTCATTGGGCTTTGGCGCCCTGAATTGTACTCAGCCAATACTGGGGGAATCGTCTTGAAACTGAAGACAGTGATAGACGAAAGTATGGACTACAGATCGGTTGTTTTAAAATTACAGGATTTGGAAATTTCTTGAATAAAAAAATATTCCTAAAGTACCCCTAAAATTTAGGGAATCTGAAGATTTTCCGTTCAGTTTTTCAGATATAAAAGTATAATTTAACGTAAATACTGGTAATTATAATCTTAACAAATCTGCTGTTTTATTTTGGTTATTGGTTGGTAGGTATTTGGTAGATTTTTAAATGGTTTCTTTTAAAAAGGTATAATTCACTTTGTCGCTTACGTTATTCTTTCAGAGCACTAACATTCTCATACAAAATTTGAAAAAGTTGAAGCAAAAATAGAACAGTGTTTGCTCAGTGCATATGCCCCCTTAATATAGTTAGATATTTTTTACCTGGCGTCATCGGTATTTTGAAGCATCGGATTTAATATATTCTCTGATCAGTAAGGACAATGGTAATCTACTGTTCCTATCGTATTTCGAGCAACCGGCAAACCGGTAAACATATGTTGAATGATTGTTTCAGGTCGAATTAATAAGACGAGACTACGTTGCAAACGGAGGCTGGGAGACCTTCCTGGCATACGAGGACCCTCAGCAGGACATCCTAGTGGGGCTCCTGAGACTGAGGAAGTGCTCGGAGGAGACCTTCAGACCTGAACTCAAGCCCTCGGCTAATTCTAACTTCAAACAGTGCAGTATTGTTAGAGAACTTCACGTGTATGGAAGCGTGGTTCCTGTAAGTATTTACATATTCTATATATATATATAAAGTAAAGTCTGATTTTTGTAAGTGTTCATATAACTCCCGTATTTTACGATGGATTGCTGCGAAAATTTAGAATAACCTTTGCGATAATATCCCAGCTCAAGCCTATAAAGTATGCCAGGTTGGTTTGTTAAATTTGCCATCGCGAAGCACGGGTAACTCAGCTAGTATTACTATTTACTGACGATCACTCATAAGCTTGATGGAAAGTCCATCCTTTGCTGTATATCTGTTGGGATAACTACTTGTTACTTAAAATATAACTGTACATTTTTCAGGTGAACGCTCGCGACCCTACGAAGTTCCAACACAAAGGCTTTGGCATGCTCCTGATGGAGGAGGCAGAGAGGATATCGCGTGAGGAGCATGGGTCGGATAAGATTGCCGTCATCTCGGGTGTGGGGACAAGGAACTACTACGCCAAGATAGGGTATTACTTAGAGGGACCTTATATGGTGAAGATGTTGACATAATCAACCATGTATCTTGTGTGTGCTATATTAAATATATTTATATGTTATTTACATCTGTTTTATTTTTAAGACTATTAAACTTATTCTTACAACGTCAATATCTGCTAATTATCCCTCCATATACTGCTAAGCATTGAAATCTTTACTCCACCTGCCGGCCCTACATAAATACAAGCCAAACTCACCTTTATTTTTACTATAAATACGATATATGTATTTTACAATAATTTCTAATGATATTATCCTTTGAGAAGGGAATTTCAGAGAGCCGTAGAATCGACGTCCAAAATCCTCGGTAGGCGAAGCAGGAATGATTTGAAAACAGTGCATGTATGAGAAAGAAAACGCACGCATTGAAAGAATATTTAGAAATTGTTTTATGTTTTGAATGAAAAATTTGCTATAATTAAAAAGTGTCTAAGCGATCCACTAGGTATTATAAAATTCTATGACAATGCGTAATTTTTTTTTATCTATGTCTTAAAGTTTTTGCTAAAAATGAGTCGAAAAAATCATTTCAGGTTGACTTTAGATTTTTTTCTGAAAAATTCATACATTCATACTTTTATTGGAAATATCCACAGCTACATTTTACAATATCCCTGGATACGCCTAGCAACCGGTTTGTTGTTGTTTAAAATTTAGTAAAAATATTTTAAAGCGTGTGTAAACTATGTGTTTCGTTTCGTAAATCGACGAGTAAAATTAGCGAACAAGCTTTACATGCGCAAGATATTTCTTTAATTTACCTACTTTACAATTCAAACAGCAACAAGCTGGTTGTTTATCAGTTGCCAAGCATTGCCAAGAAAGCCGAAGCCACATCCTCATAGCAACCATAGTGCAACCATATAGCAACCTTTCAACAGTAAGAAGAATACCTGCTTATATTTTTCTTCATAAGAATTGTCTGTATTTGCTGAGTAGGTACATGTACTTACCTTAGTCTGTGGGATCAAAATTTCAAAATAGCAATAAAAAAATGTAAAATCTTCAATGATACGAGTTTTTAACAATGATTTACATGAGTGGGAGTGAGACAAAAAACGCTCTAATATATCTGCTCTCCTCGTTCCTATAGACACAGCTACACTAGCGGAAGAGGAATACGTAGTAGTATATGGAGTTCAATGATTCAGTGTTACTGCATTCTTAAAAAAATCATATTTTTAGGGAAAATTAGTCTTTTGATGCCGGAAATGAAAAATGAAGGCAAAGAGGATAATTATTGTGAATTCGATTTTGATGGTCGCCAATCAGACAATCATAACTTTTAACACGTATTTTGCACGAAGACAACCATTCCTACTTTGTAACAGTTGTAATTGTAACCAATATTGGTAACACTGTGGTAGGTGTACCTAGGTATTGTATTTTGAAAACTGAATCGTAAAAACTTAACGCAGAATAGATTTATTATTTACTTATTACATAGTCACTCATAACAAAATAATAAATAAAAGATAAAAAAAACAATCATTGTGGAAATTTTATTCCCCCGTACTCGCCCCCCCCCCCCCCTCGTCTTCAAAATCATTCAAAATATTTTGCGATCGAAGGGAAACGTCAACCAGTGAAAATAGGGAAAAAATATTTTTTGGTGGCAACACTGATTATACTGTAATTTGTAGGAATTTCGTGGGGCATCTTCGTCCTTCGTCGGTGCGTTTCGATATAATAATAACAATAAAACGTAGATTTTAAGGTGTTTTACCGTAATTTCAATGAAATGAAACCATTTTATTTATTGTTAATGATATAAGTGACAAAATAATACTATCGTGTTATGTGATACAAGAAGAGAGTTGTGTTGTGGTCGTGTGTTGAGTTGAGAGAAGTTCCATGGCAATGGCCGCTGGTGGCGAGGAGTTGTGGAGAGAGTGCTCCTCTTGGCTCACAAGATGCGGCCTCCTGAGGGCGGACCACAAGGCCAATTGGCCCGAGAGCACCATCCATGACTTGGCCTACACGCTACGCGATGGAGTGTTACTGTGTAATTTGTTGAACGTCATAGACCCTGGAAGTATTGACATGAAAGATGTGAACCAAAGACCACAAATGGCACAGGTATTTAATTCCTCTTCTCATATTCCATCTTTGTTTCTCCATATAAGATTGTCCAATAGTATTTACCATATTGTTTGAGGGAATGACAGAACAATATGTCATCTGTGTTTTACAATGTTTTCCTAGTAGCTTTCGGGAACTGTTACAGTGCTGCGGCCCCATTCAAGGTCAAGCTTACTTCGTTTTAAAAAAGCGCTAAAAACCGTGCGCCCTGACCTGCAGCCGAACCGAGAGAAAAAACAGTTTTTAGCACCTTTTTAAAACAAGATTAACTTTTGACAGGAGTGACATTTCAAGTCCAAAACATCGTAAATTTACTAAATTCTTTTTAAAAAAGCACATTCTGACTTTCTGTGCGCTCGTCCGGTCCCACCCGCAGTCGAGCCGAGGGAAATAATACCGTTTTTAGCTCTTTTTTGAATAAAAATAAAAGTTTTTCACAAGAAGTGGGACCGCAACACTAATACCTAGTTCCAACGCTTGTTAGTTACAAAAGCCTTTAGCTTGCTCTGTCTCTTTGTAGAGAGTAACCTCCAACAAAACATGGAAAATGAGTATTTTGTAATTTTTTTTAAAGAACCATGACATTGAAATGACAAACGCACATGAAAATAACAAGCGAATCTCGATCGATACAAATTATGCATTGCTCGGCAGATCGTGCTTTGTATAGTTTGGAAGACCGCGAAAAACAGTTCTAGGATGTAAAGTCTATAAAGTTTATAAAAAAAATCACGATTATTTATTGTGTTAATGTTATCAGTGGATTATTATTATGGGAGGTTGCTGGTCCCATAATACATAGTGTTTACTATGCATCGGGAGATCGGATTCTCTAGGTACCTGGGACTAAGAGATGTGCAGGGACGTAGAGTGAACAAAAATATTATACAGTTTATTTACTTGTATAATACTACCTGCATAATGCACGCTGATACAAGTTACGTGGAATTTATTGTTTACCCTTCACTTATTGTTTTATTCCCCTATAGATATTGATGGTTGTATAGAATTCAGGTAGAGATGGAAACCCCCGTAATTTAAATTCTAAGAGATAATAATACTTTTGGTCGTGAGCCGTCTATGGAATTAGGGTATTAGGGATAATTAATTGCACCTCGGCAATAAAACGGCATCCAAATATCCGATGTATAGTGATTACAATAAGAGATGTCCACCATGTGTTAGGTATAGCTATAACAATGTATAGTAGGTACTAGCCTATAACACAATATAATAGTAAAACAGGAAAATGTCCAACTGATTATCATTCGCAACATCCTGCCCTGCTAAATACATATATGTACTCATACGTATACACATACTACATCGTACATAGTGTTGTATAAATACTAATATACCTAGTGCCTACTGGTAAATACACAAACACTCTATTGCAGGTGTTACATTTGAGAATTAGTTTAACACCAGGGAACTGCAAGATCTCATACTGCGGATACAGTTAGAGCGGAACCCTGTTACAGGGAGATATTCTTCTTCTCTTCGTGCCCTATCGGGTCCCCCCGACGTTGGCGATCACTATGCTCTAAATATAATCATTCTAATATCGCTTCAATCTTCTAATATTGGGTTGATTGGCAGAAATCGCCAATAGGTAGAGACTGGAAGATTTCGCGATCGCGATAAAATGAATTTATTCGCGAATTTCGTGCTTTTTACGCGAATAACGCGAATTTCGTATTTCTTACACAAATAACGCGAATTTTAGCATTATTTTATAGGAATAACGCGAATTTTAGCATTATTTTATAGGAATAACGCGAATTTTTGCATATTTGACGGGAATTTCGACCATTATTTTGGAAGACATCCTAATTGAAACATTATCAAAAGCAATGCGTCTATGAAAGTAAGAAGAACCACACTGAAAAAAAATCTTGCAAAGAGGATTTCTTTGTGTTTTTTAAATATTTTTGTTTTATTTTATTGTTTTAGGGATTTTTGTATAAAATGTTGTTCTCTATAAAAAAAATATATATTCTTGTATTAAAAGATGCAAAATTGACCTCTTTAATGAAATAAATTTATGAAAAATAACACCACATTTTGCCAAAATTGTGAAAAATAACACCCCTTTTTGCAAAAAAATAACACCACATTTCCCTAAAAATAACACCGATTTTTTCCAGTCCCTACCAATAGGCGATAAATCCGCCCTTTGTGTGTATATTAATGTATATTATATTATGCAATAAAGTTTTTATTTATTTATTTATTCAACTTTTTCAATTTCTATGAGAGATGAGAGTGTAAGCGCATAATAATGGATTATTGTATAAAAGGTGGACCGAATATAAAAAAAATATCCACTAGAGTCACTGTGTCTTACCTTAAACATTTTATCGACCAAATTACAGCATTATATCTTACACACGGCACTCTTTGGTGATAGTTATTCATCACTGTAGTTTTTTGTTTGTTTACTAAACTATCTACCTTCTTACATTTCTTAATTACGGGCTTCTCCCGCTATATTGTTTCAATTCTCATAAATACTCACTGTCTCTGTATTCCTGTTTACTTTATTCACAACCACCTGAAGATGAGGGGGCAAATCCTCGAATACTAGTCACAAACTAAAAAGTCAAATTTTGTGGATTTTAATCTAATTATTTAGTTTTTTCATTTTTCCTATATCTAACAAACTACAGGAATAATATCATGTTTCAGTGAATTTCAGAGGTAACTTTGAAAATGAAATTTCTCCCCACTAGAGTGACTTGCAGCATATCTTACATTTATCCATGTGTTAAGTCTTAGGATGATATCTTTAGTATTAGCTGAGTCATCTTCCTCATTGAGAGTTTCAGTTTTTTAAATTTATGTTTCATTTCATATGTCAAAGTTGGGTTGATGGGCAGAAATCCCCAACAGGCGATAAATCCGCCCTTTGTGTGTAAATTTATGTGCAATAAAGTTTTTATTTATTTATTTATTATTTATTTATTTCAATTGAATGTTGTTGATTTCAGTTCCTCTGTCTGCGTAACATCCGTGTGTTCCTCAAGGCGTGCCACGAGCGCCTGCAGATGCGGGAGGCGGACCTCTTTGATCCCTCCATGCTGTTTGACCTCAGCAACTTCCACAGAGTCCTCTGCACCTTGGCTAAACTCAGTCAGACGCCCAAGGCTTGTGCTAAAGGAATACAGTAAGTAATCTTCATATAACTCTTTCTACACGTAAGTCAATGAATGATGATCTGGGGGTAGGGTTGCCAGATGTGCTGGACAAAAAAACCAAACAAGTTTTAATCCCCCCACCTCTTAAAAAAATTATTACGATGAGCTCTGAAGAATGATATTTTTCCATAAGGAAACATAAAAATTATACTAACGTAAATAGTTCAAAATAGTGAGTAGCAGTAGGCGAACTTTATTTTATGAATAAATCCTACATCAATTAAATACTCTAGTTTCTACTAAGAGTGTGATTAATTGTTTTTTGTTTCTTTCTAGGAGTTTCTCAGCTCAGAAGACACAATCACAAGAGGACATATACACTGAATTACAAACCATGTAAGACATACTTCTCTATGTACCTAACATATTCTAACAATTAGATTTATCTACTAACCTAAATTGCTGACAAGTATGTTTAAGTAGCCTTATGATTAGTTTGATTCGTCAGCGCAACCCTGAGATGCCACATAGGCCTCCCCCATTTCCCTTTATATCTCTCGTAGATCACCATGTAGCCTGACCATCTCCTGTGAAGCCTTACCTCTATCTCTTTGGGTTGGTCCCCTTCTTCGGTCTTCCCCCAAGATGTGACCGACCCACGTGTATATCAGACTTCTGTTGAAAAAGTACTAAGTGGGTTTGAGTCCCAGCATCAACCAAGTATTCTGCGCTTCTTGCTACGGGCTTTTAACCTAGTGTGAAGTGTGCAGGAAAATATTTGGGTTTGTGTACAAACCTAGATCATTTTCTCCTTATCACGTTCACTGCTACAGGAAATACCTAATGATTACTGAGTTGCAGAAATTTAAACATCCTCAAAAAACCCCAAAAAGTCTGATTTTCGCGTGTGCTACGTTCTTTTTAGTATATTTGGTACTACGCTACAACAAAATAGGCTGAGGAACTTTGAATAGTATCATGTTGCATATTTGCATCAAAAGCACCGTGTCAAAGTATACTATGATGCGAATCCGCATCATTAGCACGCAACATGTGTTAAACCATGGGAATTTTGGATAACTTGCTACATCAATATCAGGGTTTATTGACTTATCCGACCTTTATTGTAGATATCTGATTTTATTGGACTTAAGGGTTTGCAGACAAATGTCATATTATATATCAAAAATATAACAAATCCTAATAAATATTTTTTATCCAATTAGTATTGTGTGTTTATATTTGAATGTCAGGGCTGAGCTCAGGGATTCGGAAGGGATGATGCTCTTGCCCAACGACGAGGACGAAACCAGAGCGACAGATCGCCCGACGAGCGTCAACTATCCCTGGGTGCAATTCAAAATACCCAACGTTGCCCCCAACGAAAAGAGAGTGGAGGCAATATACGAGGATCTCTGCTACGTTCACGTGCCAGCTATAAGACCAGAGGTTCCACGATCATTTCTAAATTTTAAACGTCAATTTCTGTTTTAGTGTTTTTTTTTTTTTCAATTTTCGTAGACGACTATTTGACAGTCAGTCATATATTTTTTTGTTTTCTCGATGTATCGTGGATTTTTCTTTTCTTTTAGCATGGCCTCAGTAGGATTAGTGTCATATTAAGAGTCGTACATTCCGAAACTATACATTTCCAAACTGTTTTGTATCTTATATTATGTGGACTTTTCCGGGCTTGGAGGCCATGGTCGCTTGGGGTCGCTTGTATCAACTTATTACTGTGTTATTGAAGGTCAATATTGATTGCTCATAAGCGGTAGCCATTTCGGAGTAAAATATCTAAAAATGTTGTTTTTTTGATATTGTATTTATTTATTTACACTTTACGTAAGTGAACAAAATATAGCAGTAAGTTAACATAACAAGTAATAAATGCTAAAACATTTGTTCACTAGGGCGAGCTTATCGCAGTGCTGCGATCTCTGCCAGCTAGCCCCAATTTTGAATTTTAGAAATCACAAAGATCACCAGATCTTTTCATACTCTTTATCATTCTGGATAGCAAATATCTATTACACAGTGAAAAATGGCTCAGATTTTTTTTTCTGAAAATTTAGCACTAGATAAAGGTTCCATGTTGTATCTTCCTCAATTTTTTCCATAGCGTACTATGTACCGATGGTTTGAAACGGTTACTTCGGGATGTAGGCCTCTTAATTTGTATAATATTAGTAAAGATATAGATGTGCTAGCAACTAAGATGTAAATGTCAAAATCATATACGGCAGCGTTACTCATTTACAATCTGTCAAGAAAGAGTTGGTCTCCGATTAATTTTGTTTGGTGGCGACAATGACATATCCATTGAAATACTACTGTTGCCGCTATGCCGTCATTTAAAATCATCTCTTTCTTGACAGCCTGTAAATACATACATACACGGTGACTCTAATTTATCATATTATCTATATACCAGTGGCGAAGGGTCCTAAGAATACGATTCCCATCGAGTTAACTTTTTGATTTGGGATGGTAAAATATTAGTATTCCTTTCTACAGAAATCTGCTCTTTGTCACTGATATATATCTACCTACCAGTAGGGAAGAGTTGATTTCTGCAGAAGCGAAGCCGGGGCTAACATTTCTTATGGGATTACGTCAAATTAGACACTACTATACCTATCATTTATCAGGGAATCGTGTTCTTACGTAGCTTTGCACCTGGTACCTACACTGCTTTGCACCATTTTATTTTGCTTGTTTTTTGTTTTATTTACACATTTTTTTTTGTATCTTCGATTGTTTTGGCGCGCTACAGTGCTGCATCGCCGAGACGGAAAAAACCCCTCGTAGATCCAAACGAAGAGGACGTCAGTGAATATGACAAATACTGTACTCGAATCAGAGACGAGGAATTGTACCACGATCTGTGCGTACTGAGAGCCGCTAAGACACAATCTACATCGAGTAGTACGCACAAAGTGAGGAAGTCTCCGCCACTGTGGACTTCAACATCGAGCGCGGGACGGGAAGCTACGCACACTGTATGTTTTTAGTTTTTTTTTGTTGATCTATCTATCTATACTAGTGTTCAGAACCGGGAAATCCCGGTCCCGAAAGAACCGGGAATTCCCGGTTTTTTTTGAGGTTACAAATAACCGGGATTTAAAATTTGTGTCCCGGTTCTTTCGGTACTTTCGGGACTCGACTTCAAAACGTAAAATTTGGTTTATATGGCGTGTGCAGACTGCGGGCTCTGCAGACGTGGTGTGATGCGGTTAGCAGGGGAAGGGGTCAGTTGTTTTGTCATCGAAAACTACAAAATGCGGGCATCTCAAAAGTAAGTCTTGTTTTTTTAGACGTGATCTTTTTGGTAAGGTGTTTATTAGTTTTTATAGTAAGATGGACGCACCAATCCCAAACCAGTTAAGGCAAAAATTCACATTGCAGTACCTAAAAATCAATCTAATTATTCGGTAGCACCACTTTCTACTTCCTTCATAGGCTGGTATCCTAGTACCGAAAGAACCGGGATTTCCCGGTTCCGTTGAAGGCCGGTACCGAAATCCCGGTTCTGTAAAAACACACCGGTTCCGAATACCCTAATCTATACCCTCACGCCACGTCCCTTGCAGGGTAGGCAGAGAGGACAAAGCGCCAGACAGCCCTATCCTTACACACACACTCTTAGCCTCCGTCACATTCGTGCAATTTGTTCTCCGATTCCTTTTACTCAGAACGCGTCCATCCTTGAGGATCTGCTCGACATGATCGGATCAGTTCAGTCTCGGGCGGCCGCGTTTCCTCACCCCCTCTTTGCTCACTCAAATATATATTTTTTGTCATCCTGTCATCTTTCATTCTCTCGACACGCCCAAACCATCTAAGTTTATCTTAGTTTTTTTTGTTGTATGTTTTGTTTATTTTCTGCTTCATTTGTATTGTATAGTTGAAGTAGTATTACACGTACACTGTTTTTCAATGCTTATTAGTTAATAAGAAAAGAACCCAAAAGAACCCAATTTGTAATTTGAAGAGGACCCACTTGTAAAAACCCAATTGTAAACTGTTACAATGCACCACAGTTATAAAGAATAGTTAGAGATTTAGTGTTGACTCTTTCGACACTAAAATACATTTTACACATAAATTCAAACATATTTACTAGAAAAGCTTGTTTTGTGAAGCGAGTCGGCACTGAAACTCAAACCCATGTCCATCCGCTTGAGAGGTGAAAATATAAGCCAATATTCATAAAAAAAAAACATTTTATGTGTAATATTTGCAGTAAGAATTTTTTTGAAATTCAGCATAGGCAAGTTGATTGTTAATTGCTTCATTAATTTATCGTAGAAAAGATTTATGTATGTACACAATGCAATATTCCAACAACAGTGTAGAAGAATTAAGGATGAACATTGTCGGGCTTATGACCGACCTCGGCTGGCTTAAGTGATCACTTAAACTCGAGAAACATTCGCCATTTCAGTTCACTTTGGCTGGGATTCGAACCCAGACCTTCGTTTCGTATAGTAGGGATCTTATCCACTATGCCACGAGGAGTGACGGCTATGTTGTCGAATTCCATCGAGTGTAAAGTGATCACTTAAGCCAGCCGAGGTCGGTCGTAAGCCCGACAATGTTCATCCTTAATTTTTCTACACTGTTGTAGGAATACTGCATCGTATATACTACGGAATGTAGAAAAATCCAACATGTTACAAGGATAATTCGAAAAAATAAAAATAATTCAAGCATGTAGGTATGTTTTTGTATGTTTTATCCATTTGTTGACATATTTTTGTGATTCTCCAGTTGGCGACATCGTCCCACAGTTTAGAGAAGCGAGACTACGTGATCCGTGAGCTGGTGGACACGGAGACCAACTACGTGGACGTCCTGGGGAAGATTGATAAGTTCTTCCTCATTCCCCTGGCCCCCATCATGAAACCACAGGATGTGCAACTTATATTCTATGGCGTAAAGGTGAGGGCAGCGTTTTGTATCTACTCTATTCGCTGTTCATTTATAACTGCAATTATATATATATATGCGTATGGCATGTCAGGCGCTATAAAATTACGTGGTTGTCCCTCAGCCAGTAACTAGTAGTAGGAAGTTTGTCGACCTCCATGTGGTCTACCCCGGGTCAAGCAGACAGACAAACAATTTGGTGCTGCTACACAGCAAATAAAGGCGCAAAAGAAATAACTGCAATTTACTGCTACTAATACAGTAGCCATCAGCCAGGGGAAATTAGGTGGTTCTCGTATTTTTGCGGGCGCTTAACACATTCACTGCTACAGGAAATACCCACTGATTACCGAGTTGCAGAAATTTAAACATCCTCAAAAAACCTTAAAAAGTACAACTTTTGGGTGTCCTACATTATTTTTAGTATATTTGGTACTACGCTACAACAAAATAGGCCGAGGAACATTGAATAGTATCATGTTGCATATTTGCATCATAAGCACTGTGACGCAAATACACGACATTAGCATGCAACTTGTTAATCTGAATTTCAACTTGGCGACCTCGTAAATGTGATGGGTCCTGAAAAAAAAGCTTTTTTTTAGACTTTTGTCAAGACAATAATAAATTACAGAGGATTTCCTGTTATTGGTGATATAATAATTTTGTCAGGTAAACTATTAACGCGCTAAAGCACTCTAGAGGGAAAAAATTACAATCTTTTGTAATTTTCACCTATAAACCAAAACCTACAAATTATTGGAGGAAAACTGACCAATGGCTTAGAAGCTAGAACGCACTGTAGTTAATATTACAGAACTTTGCAACAGATCTTGTAGTTTTATCACACATTCGTCTAAGAAATTGTGGAGTTTTTAATTATTAATATTTTTTCAGGAACTGTGCGAAATTCACAGCGGCTTTCTGTCTCAAATCCGTCTGGCCACTTCGGTGTCTGGCTCACAAGAGGGCAGCAGCTCACACTCTGCGGCGGGGCTTAAACCTTCACCCGGCAGTAATGGGGGCACCACTCCCAAGTTGGGAGATGCCTTCCTCGCTTGGAGAGAGAAGTTCCTTCTTTATGGAGACTATTGCAGTAATCTCACGGCTGCACAGGACTCACTCAAGGCTCTCATACAAAAAGATGACAATTTCGCAAAAAGACTGAGTGTAAGTCACCATACCATATCACTAAAGATATGATCCTAAGACTTAACACATGGATAAATGTAAGATATGCTGCAAGTCACTCTAGCGGGGAGACATTTGATTGTCGTAAATTTTCTCCATAAAAAATAATTCCAAAGTCATCTCTGAGATTTGCTGAAACTTGAGATTATTGCCGTAGTTTGTTAGATATAATGCTGTAATTTGGTTGATAGAATGTTTAAGGTAAGACGTAGTGACTCTAGTGGATATTTTCAGTTCAACTTTTGTACAGTAAGCTAAAATAGTTTTGTCGCTTATGTTATTTGTGTTTTGCGCTTACACTCTCATACAAAATTCGAAGCGATAATAAAATGATTTTTACTCAAGAGCGTATCAACTCTCAAGTGTAAAGTTGCGAGTTTGATGGAAGTCCATCCTTTGCTGTGTATCTGTTGAGATGACTAACTATTTGTTGTGTTTCCAGAAATGCCAAAAAGATCACAGCGACGGAAGAATCCAACTCCGTGACATCCTGTCAGTTCCGATGCAACGGATACTCAAATATCATCTGCTGCTAGACAAACTGGTGCAGGAAACTCACCCTGTAAGTTGGGATTACATTTGTTAAGTGTTTAGTGTAGGGAACCTGTATAAATGTAGGAAGACTTAACGGATAAAGCCATAGACAAAACTTGACCACCGCCATTGCCGCTACAAGCCTTTCCGCTAGGTATACACCATTGTTTCCCGATGTAAAGTACGCTAATTTACCATTTAATTACATAGGTTATATTCCAAAGGTAATAAGGTAATTTCCACACCGATTATACATAATGAGTCGCAAAAATCACTGAAATATCAGCAGGTTTCATGCAATTGTGGACAACCAATATGACACGCAATCATATGTTTGTAGCTCCCATGGCGACCACCATAGATTTGTCATAGATAATAGAAGGGGCTCAATGTTCAATAGTTCTTCCCACCTTTATATAGGTTCCTTGGTTTAGTGGGATCTGATCTCTGATCTGATCTGGTCCTGATGTGAGCAGTGTCTCTTATCTCTTCCATCCACAGAAGACAGACATGATTATAATGGAATTAAGGCCCGGCGCAAACGAAATGTGACTCAAATGATAAGTAAAAATCAGTGATTAAATACTGCATAGGGGGCATCAGCGAAATCAATGGCTGAATGTGTGAAATACACAGAGTGGAGTGAATGTAAAATGGATGTTGAAACTAAAGTGAAGGTAAATAAGTTGAGATGGTTGGGACATGTAGAGAGTATGAATGATGAAAGGATAACAAACCTACCTAGGAGAGAGAGGTGTAAGATAACGCATCCCTTGCGGAGTTGGCAACCAAAAGTCAGAACCAAGACAGCATTGTGCAGTAATATAGTAATTGTGTTTGAATGTTTCAGGTGCATGAAGACTTCCGCAGTCTAGAGAGAGCCAAGGAGGCCATGGTGGATGTGGCGCAGTACATTAATGAGGTGAAGAGGGATAGTGAAGTTCTAGTCTTACTTAGTAATGTTCAGGTATGTATAACACAACACTATAGAGTCCATTAGTATATTAATACTTCAGATATCATCCTAAGAAGAGTTGGCCAGTACGGCGATTTTCAGAAATCGTTTTTTTTTATGTGTTTTTTTATGTGGACCGAGAAAGACTGTGGCGTGTACTGTCGGAATATGGGGTGAGCGACCGACTGATTGGCGCAATCGCGTCTCTATATACGGAGAGCTCTGCTTGTGTCAGGGTGAATGCTGCGTTGTCGCAGTGGTTCACTCTCACAAAAGGGGTTAAACAGGGTTGCGTCATGTCGCCTTGGTTGTTCAACCTGTTCTTCGACTACTGCATGCGTCCTCTGAATGAGCTGAATGTTGGTGTGGACGTAAATGGAGTGAAAGTATGTGCGTTAATGTTTGCAGATGATTTAGTGTTGATGGCTGATGATGAATGTGAGTTACAACGGATAGTATCCTGTGTGTACGAAAGCTGCGATATGAATGGTATGAAAATGAATGTAAATAAAACGAAAGTATTAGTGTTCGAAAGAGAGGAAATAAGGACAAATTGTGTGATAAAGGTTGGTAATGACTGTCTGGAGCAAGTGGATGAGTATGTATATCTGGGAAGTTTGTTTACTAGAGATGGACGCTGTGATGGAGACATTGAAAGAAGGAAGCTGGCCGGTACTAGGACGAATGGTGCGCTCGGTCCGATTGTTAGTAGTAGCAATGTGTCTATGAAAGCAAAAGTGCTAGTGCACAATGCTGTCTTGGTGCCGACCCTGATGTATGCTAGTGAGACGTGGACGTGGATGAAGAAGGATGAATCAGGGTTGAATGCAGTAGAAATGAGGTCATTAAGAAGAATGTGCGGGAAAACGCTGAGAGATAAGATAAGGAATGAGGTTATTAGGGAAATGAGTGACTGCAAGACTGGTGTAGTGACAAGAATGAAAGTAAACAAACTAAGATGGTTTGGGCATGTTGAGAGAATGAATGATGACAGGATGACAAAAAAGATATATCTGTATGAGCGAAGAGGGGTGAGAAAGCGCGGCCGTCCGAGACTGACCTGGTCCGATCATGTCGACCAGATCCTCAAGGATGGACGCGTTTTGAGTAAAAGGAATCGGAGAGCGTGTATGACTAATTGCATGAATGTGACGGAAGCTAGAAGTGTGTGTAAGGATAGGGCTGTCTGGCGCTCTGTCCTCTCTGCCTACCCTGCAAGGGATGTGGCGTGAGGGTATAGATAGATAGATAGTTTTTTTTTATACATTTAATAAAAAAAGCATTTCAAAATACAAGCTTTTTGTTACAGTTACTCAGTAGAGTGTACAAAAAATAAAGAAAGTTCATTTGTATTTTTTTAACCCCCTTCCCCTTGTGATTTCGAAATGAGATACCTAAATTAATAAAAAGAAACAAGTTTCCAAAAGTAATGTATACATTAATACAGGGTTCCTGGTACGAGAATGTCTGATATGCGTGACACAATTGTGTTTTATTATTTTCAATTCAATACGATTTAAAAAAAAAACATTATGACATAACGGGCGGCGCACCTCTCACCACTAGAATTTTTTTTCTAAATTCCGTAGCATATATAATGCAATATTCCTACAACGGTGTAGACATAGGTACTTAATGTATATGGAATTCGACAACACATCCGTCGCTCCTCGTGGTGTAGTGGATAAGATCCCTACTATGCGAAACGAAGGTGTGAGTTCGAATCCCAGGCGGGGTGAAATGAAATGGCAAATGTTTCTCGAGTGTAAAGTGATCACTTCACGGTCCTAAGCCCAACAATGTTCATCCTTAAACTGTTGTAGGAAACTGCAATGTTTATGTTTGATTTCAATTTGTGTTTTCAGGAGAGTATATTAAATTGGGATCTGCCGGCCGGAGCCAAGTTGTCAGACTACGGGAGGCTCCTACTGGACGGGGAACTGAGGGTGAAGGCGCATGATGATCTGAAACACAAGTCCAGATACGTGTTTGTGTTTGACAAGGTGCTCGTAATGTGTAAAGTTGTTAAGGTAATTTGAATTATGTCTTATTAAACCAGTGATCCTGATCCTTATACACTCAGTTCAGCATTCCATCCTGTTATCACTATACATCGGGAGATTCAATGCTCTAGATACCTGGGACTATGAGATATGCAGGGATATAGAGTGAACAAAAATATTATACAGTTTATTTACTTGTATAATACTACCTGCATAATGCACGCTGATACAAGTTACGTGGAATTTATTGTTTACACTTCACTTATTGTTTTATAGATATTGATGGTTTTACGGAATTAAGGGAAAGATGGATACCCCCGTAATTTAAATACGAAACAAAAATAATACTTTTACTCATGAGCCATGTATGGAATTTCAAGGATTACTAGGGTTTTGTTGCCCCTATATATGTATGCCTCCGACGAAACACCAATTGGAACTCTTAACACTCCTATCTACGTTGATACATTTGATGACCTCTTTAATGTGCTCAAGTGTTTGCTCTGTCATGTTTAACTTTGTGTAATGATTTGTATTGATGGTTTGATTCTTATGTAAAAATATTGTGTCTTGCAAAAAGTTCCAGCTTTTTGTTCCATTTTGTAAAGCAGATCACGGGGGATCCTGCGTTACAAAATGGGAAATATAGAATCTTATAATCTGAAAAATGGCAATGTCCAATTTATTGTACTTGCATTACTTCATTTTGTATGATTTCAGGAGAATCAATATTCGTTTCGAGAGGTGCTGCGATTGAACGAGTGGCGAGTGGATCAGGGCTGGGGCCCTCGCAAGGGGGAGGGGGGCAGGTGGGCGGCGCGCTGGTATCTGGTGCGCAAGTCTCAGGGGAACGCTCTCACGTTGTACGCACGCACGGAGGAGGCACGCAAGAGGTGGATAGCTGCCATTGTGGAAGCATTGTGAGTTCATTCACATAATTTCAAGCATATGAAACTAGGAGAGAATATGATATGTATAATGTGTGGAGAGATAGGATAAGAAATGAAGTGATCAGAGAGTTGAGTGAATGTTAAACGGATGTTGTGACTAGAATGAAAGTGAACAAGTTGAGATGTACAGGACATGTTGAGAGAATGAATGATAAAAGGCTAACAAAGAAGATATACCTGGGAGAATGAAGAGGTGTGAGGAAGCGCGGCTGTCCCAGAATCATGTGGCCTAACCATGTAGACCCAATTCTCAAGGACGTATGTGTATTGATTAAGATGTATCGTAGAGTGTGTATGAACAATTGTATGAATGTGACAGAGGCAAGGAGTGTGTGTAAGGTTAGGAAAGTCTGGAGGTCTGTTCTTTCAGCCTACCCCACAAGGGATGTGGTGGGAGAGGATAGAAAATAATTTCTAAAACACACCATTTTGGTTGTTCATTTTCGGAGTAATAATGCCCTCAATTTTAACATAGGTCTCGGTTAAGCATAGTGTTGGAGCTCATCTCATGTATAGTTTTGCCAGAGGGAAAAAGAACATAATGCTCCAATAATTAATTTAAACAAAGTAGTAGTATCTCGATCTGCCACTGTAGCAGGTTTGTATAATAATGTTGCCAGTTTTCTCTAATATTCCAAAAATTTACTCATTTTTTAAACAACATTCCTTAAATTTAATTAGGCAAAAAAAAATACCGTATGTTTTTATCACATCAAGCAACACTAAACTCAGTCATACCGATTTCGTTTCCATACTTCTTAGGCTGGATAAACTATATATTGGGTATGTTTGTTCTTCCAGAGACAATATGGAGCCAGCGGGATGTCGGAGTACGGACCACAAGTTTGTGTTACACACGTTTGAGAAGCCAGTCACCTGCAGCCACTGCTCCAAGTTCCTCAAGGGGAGGATATTTCAAGTAAGTCCACACCAGTGGCGTAGCGTAAGTTCTAAGATTGGGGGTGCGACTTTCAAGAACAGAGGGGAGTTATACCTATATACCTAATACATAATACATATCTCCTTAATGTTCGATTGTACCGACTAAACTTTTTAAGAATAACTATACAAATAATCAAATAAAATAACTTACCGCTTTGTGGGCCACAAAAACATAGGTATATAATAATGGATAATTATTACGACTAGCATAAAAATAAGAATCCTTCCTTACTATTTGTAAAGAAGATCGATTCTCCTGTTTTTTTCATGTTATGACAGCTATATCATAAAATAACAATTTATCCACTCGTTAATGAAAAGTAAGCAATAATATAATATGCCAGTTCTAACACACATAAATTTTATGAAATTATCACACAAATCTGCAATGTACAAATATTATGCTAATCATCTATACTTAACACGACTTTTTTTAGTTCCAGTAACAAAATAAAAATTAATCGACACTTCAGAGAAAACATGAATTGCCTATGCAAATTATCATCAAGTATTAACAAAATTAAGTGTAATTAGCTGTAAATGTAACTAATAATTTAGTATTACCACAATGACTATAAAACAGCAAATAATAATTTCACCCCGCGCGGCGACAAAATATAATAATCATTATTATCAAGTCAAAACAATGCCGTATTCAAAGCGAAACTAAAAATGTTATTAATTTGCAAGGTCAGCTCGTCGACTCATCTTAGAGTAACAAGGAGGTAAGTAAAAATTATGTCATACGGGATGCATTGATGCGTAGAGTTTGTTAAGTAAGGACTTACAATCTTTGTCACAAGCCCTTCACCCGCCCGCACACCGCACCCTAGCCCGCCTAAAACAATACCCTCTGTCCCTCACGCATCACACACAACGCATAGAATGTACCTGTGGTGCAGCGCACAAGGCACTGCTAACATTTTGTATGAGATGAAACGAATCCACGGTATACGAATGTTTGTTAGAAATGTATGACAATCATTGCGTTTTGGCGGAGCGCAAATAGTGAGCGCACCGAATACGAAATGGTGTGCTAGCGTTTGCCTATTTAAAGGAGTCGAACGTTTTCGTTAAGGAATTACTAACATTTCTTGACATTATTGTTGGATTATTTTAATTTTTATTTTATCACGTCGAGCTGAATTATTTGGGGGTGCGCCGTATCCTACGCACTGTTGGAGTCTACGCCCCTGGTCCACACCATAACCATTTGTCTACCACACCCTGTGTTTATAAAATGACATTCCATCTAACAAACAAGGTTTAGGAACCAGGAGGGAACTAGGTGGGAAGAAACATGTACTGCCATGATTTTCACAAAGGAGAATGCTCAAAAAACCCAAGTCAGGCGCAAACAGAATGTAACTCAAATGATAGGTAGAAATGAGTAGTTAAATACCGCATAGGGGGCATCATCGAAACCAATGGCTAAATGTGTGAAATACCTATTCGAAGTTTACAGGGGTCACATGAATGTATCAGTATAAGGATAATTAATCAGTTGCAATTGCAGCTACTTACTTGTCCGGAACACCATTAAATTTGTAGCCCCCAATATTCAGCCACCCGGATAGCCCTGGCGTTCCCCAGTAGCGCATCCTTGGGCATGCATGTCACACCTATTTGGGGACATTACAGTTAAAAAGGGTATAATAATATGATAAGTATAAGGTAGCCCGTCATCTTCTTTGGCCCCTCCATTGCTGGATGGAACATTTGTATTGCAGGTACTTTATAGATGTGTAATTTTGTATTGCAGGGCTACCAGTGCACAGTGTGTGGGAACAGTGTCCACAAGGCCTGCATAGTTCTCTCAGGGAGGTGTGGCTCCGTGCCCCCCTCTTTGCCCCCGCCACCGCCCCCAATGCAGACATCCCCCGATGACACTTTACACTATTACATGTGGTGAGTAGTGTTGCTTTAAATTATTGCAAATATATAATCATACTACAATGTTCCCTCTACACCTCCATCTACACCCTGAATACCAATACCCATTTGAGAGGACATTCTATGAAGCTCACCAAGGGACTCACTCATCACAGTAATTCCAGAAACAATTTTATTTGCAATAGAGTGGTGAATATTATTATTATTAATTTTTGGGCAAGCAACCAGCCTAGGCTGATGGGCCCAAATCAATGTCTGTGCTATCCGTCGTTCTGAGAAAGTCATCCAACCTGCTTTTAAAAACGTTCACTGATGGTGCTTGTATGACATTTTGGGGTAAACAGTTCCACATATTCACCACTCTATTGCAAATGAAATTGTTTTTGGGATTACTGTGGTGAGTGAGTCCCTTGGTGAGCTTCATAGAATGTCCTCTCAAATGGGTATTGGTATTCAGGGTGTAGATGGAGCTGATGTGGTACCGTTTATCCGAAAGTGTGATACAAGCACCATCAGTGAACGTTTTCAAAAACATATCGGGTGACATGAATCTAGAATGAATGTTGAATATTTCACATAAGTTTCAATGTTATGTTTTTTTTCGATGATCCCATATTTGTAATGGTGATTGGTATTGATTGTTTCCAGGTTTGTGGGAGAGATGGGAAGAGAAGTGGCCACCACATGTTTAGAGAGACGTGTGGACGGTACATTCCTGTTACGTATCAGAGTGCAGCCGACACACGGACCCAACGACACACACTATGCACTCAGCTTAAAGTTAGTACACTCACACTATATACCTACGTATCGTCGGCTTAGACCCTCCACACACATCCGGAAGTTCAGTTGACTGAATCGACCGTTTGCAAAATAGTTCCGACTAAAACCTCTTTCTGAATTTAAAATCGGGGTAGCATTTAATTCAGAGAGAGGTTTTGGTCGAAGCTTTTTTGTAAACGGTCGATTCAGTCAACTGAACTTCCGGATGTGTGTGGAGAGCGTGGAGTAAATCTGCTATCTGCACTGGAATTAATTTTGCATCGGGAAAAAAAAACACTGCCAAGAATCATGTATCCGAAAAAATTAAAATGAAGAGTCAGTGATTCTTTCGTCTTCATTTCGTCATTTTAACTTTTTAAATTACTATTATCAGACAGGACTAGCTTTCGAAGACAGTCGACATTTGCGTCTGTGTGTGAGGATTGGCGCTCCCGACCGCGGATCGTCATACAATGATTCACGACCATTTTTGAACCATTTTGCCCATTAAAACACACATAATCGTAAAAGACACCCATCTCCATACCCCTGCCGTAATTTTCGTAGAATTCCTACAGGTTTTTCACAATTTACGCCCAAAAACTGAGTCATAGCACTTTGCTTAAAAACTGAATCAGTCATTTCTGCGACCGAGTTAAAAAAAGTTGTCTCCGAAGAACATCCGTAATAAAAGAAGCAGAGGTCCGAGTACCACGAAATCTTCACTGCGACTGAATGGAAGGACCCTTCTAACCAGTCAGGCAGTGTTGCCGGTACGCATGGCGATACTAAGTACTCGGTATTTAATTGCCACACCTCGTATATTGTATAATCACCGCCTCCCAGAGTAGGTACTCTAGCCATGCTGTAATAGTTGGCAACATAACATAATGATCAAACAGGACCACTACTCCTGTCAAATCTCCTAACAGAATATAATACGTAGTCTGTCATACTGGTTGTTAAGGGACTGTCATTCCATACATTTCCTTAGCGACGGTGATGGCAACCTCGCCTATAATGTTGAATATATTAATCCTACATCATGGCTAGAGAAAGAGAGAAATGTCAAGGTGGCGGTGGTATGATGGCTTATTCTATGATATTACAGAACTGACAACACCGTACGCCACATGCGAGTGTGTCGCCGCCCCATCGACTCGGTGCAGCATTACTTCCTCTCAGAGTCCAGGTTCTTCAGGAGCGTAGTGGAGCTGGTCTCCTACTACGAGAAGACTAGCTTAGGAGAGAACTTCTTTGGGTAAGTACCCTATTCACATATTATCTTACTTACTGCTAGCCACTTGCGTTCCACTGCTGGACATAGGCCTCTTCTAAACTTTTCCACTGTCTTCTATCTTGGGCTATCTGCTGCCATCTACGACCCGTAAGCTGGACAATGTTATCTGTCCACCTTTTCTGTCCTCCAGCAGTTCAGGATTTTAGGTGCCCATCTGACACTGTCTTGTCTCGCCACATGTCCCGCCCACTGCTATTGTAGTTTTGCTGTTCTTTCTGCGATGTCGGCAACTTTTGTTCGACATCTGACCTCCTCATTTCTGATTTTATCTCGAAGACTGACGCCCAACATTTGTCTTTCCATTATCTACACTTGGAAATATAAACCTAACAAATATACAGTTTAGATTCTATAACACATTGCACGTATCATAAGCATTCGCCGCCATTTTGTGGCACATAGACTGAGTAAAGTTTCAAAAAGTTTTATTTGCTTGAGTGTACGCCTATTTAATGTATTACCTGACCTTGAAACACCTGGAGCGTTTAGAAGAGATGTGAAAAAGTATCTTGTGGCTTAAGAATTACATATATACAATTGACGAAATGCTGTCCAGGACAATAAGTCCAGTTTAGCATGGATCACTATGTAAGGATGTTATTGGTGTTATTATCTTCATGACGAAATGCAAACTGAGCCCTTTACACTCTGTTTGCATTGATTCTACTTGTCTGGCACATTGTCACTGTTAATTGTTCAAAATTCTTTTAGGATTGTTATTACTATGTAAATTTGACGAGTCCAAGTGCCCGAAATTAGGGCCTAGGGACGATGATGAACAATAAACATTTTTAATATAATATGTGTGTTTTCAGTTTGAATGTGGTGTTGCGATGGCCGTACAGACGTGTGGTGGCCACAGCTACACACGACTTCAGGCCGTCGGACGCGGGCCAGCTGCCTCTGAGGACGGGGGCCAAGGTGCTCATACTCAGCAAGGAGGGGGACTCCAGGGGCTGGTGGAAGGGGCGCCCATTAGATAGGGTATGGAACTTTTGAGATCGTGATAGAGAATTTTATTCACTAATTAGGTGCTTTTTTAAGTCGTGAATAATGCAAATTTTAGCGTTTTTTGCAGAAATAATCTGTTTTTTGACAATTTTAACAAGAATTATTCGCATATTTGACATAATTAATTATTTTTTTTGAAAAACATTGTCAAAAGACAAGTTTGACTTGAGGGTAAGAAGAATCTCACTGAAAACAATCTTGCAAAAAGGCAAGTTTTGTTTTTACAAATGTTTTTGTAACTGTGAAATCGTCCTTTAATAAAATAAATGTGGAAAAAATAACACCACTTTTTGCCAAAAAACACCACATTTCGCCATAATTGTGACAAATAACACCACATTTCACCATAATTGTGACAAATAACACCACATTTCGCCATAATTGTGACAATTAACACCAATTTTAGCAAAAAATAATTACGATGTTTTCCAGTCTCTAGTAATAACTTGTTTTGAAATTGTTTAGCACATTACTATTGTCTTGTTTTGTAATTAAGAAACATTTTCTTGCTAATAAAGATTTATTTATTATTATGTATTGTTCCAGCACACTGATTCACAATCGGGTTATTTTCCAAAGAACTGCGTCCGAGAGGACCCGGAGTTCCTGGGGAACGTGGACTGATGGGAGCCGGACGCAATCCCACCGTACGAGAGCGCCGACTACTTCACCACATACTGCTCCATAGACGTTCTCTCGGTGGAGGATTGACATGACGTTCTCCATACATCACACACACCATAGAGACTGTGTTTTGTCGTTTGACAGCGGGCTGTTAATGTTACGTGGCGGGCAAGATGCAACCATTGTGTCGTCATTGTCAAGTGAAAGCTTTGTATGTTGTTTCTCGAATATATCATTATTATTTGTCCAGTCAAGCAGGCAGCATAAAGCTGATGTGCTTGAGCTCAAGTGTTTATGACATCACAGTAATCTGTCAAGTCCATTCTTAAAACCATTCACACTCTCAGCAACAACCAGATCCGGGAGCAGCCTGTTCCAAGCGTCCACAACTCTGTTACTGAGGAAGTGTTTATGTGGATTCTGAGCAAACACACTTCTGTTGAGCTTCAGGCTATGGCCACGCAAATGCTTGATTTGCGGGATTTTTTTATTTATCGTTTGGCAACGTCGAAGTATTGTCACATCGTTCTGTGTTTCTGTTCGTATGTGGCTTTCGACGTGGACGGGAGGTCATGAACTGTCCATCCGCCAAAAAGATAGACTTTTGGTGTTAACCAGGCACAGCGGGTGGAGCTTGTCTATCCTTCGTGCCCATTTTGCAGAAGACTGATACATACGAGATATTTCGTCAATAAATGAAGTATACGTTACATTAGACGATTAGACGAGATTTTACCATCAAACAATAAAAAAATGCGTTTTTGTATTTGAGCAGTTGATTTATTTATTGTTTGGCAATGTCCAAGTATTGTCACAGAGTTAAAGTCTGACATCCAGCGCCTCCAGCCACTGGAGGAATTTAGGGGACAGGCTGACAGCACTGTCAATGGTACCGGGGTAAGCACGTATGGGGCAATCAAGCAAGATGTGCTGCATGGTTTGCTTTGGGTGTCCACAGTCACACTGTGGATCATCCCTCATTCCCCACTAGTGGAGCATGTCACCGCAGCAACCGTGACTCGAGTAGGTACCTCATCAGATATACAGCAAAGGATGGACTTGCCATCAGGCTTATGACTGCGACACAATGCACGTTCTTTCGACATATGAGGTTTTCACTTGACAACGACGATGGTGTATAGTTAGACTAATTAATTTGTTTATTTATCACGATATTTCGACACGTCGTCGGTGATATGGCAGTATGAGCAATCATTTTGATATTTTCTGCTGCATATAATGCAACTAGTGATGGGCATATATTTCATACAATCACAATACTATTTCACTACGACTAAAATTCATATCAAAATATTCACATATTCTTCACATGATGCGTGTTGCTACATCACCGGCAGTGGACTGTAAGGCGAAAAAGTGATTGCTTAAACCAGTCAAAAGTTGACTGCTATCATAAGAAAGATCTGATTGATATTAAATTTATTTTATTTTTGAATGGAGTTGAACGAGACGAAGTCGCCATATAAAAATTATTGCCGCGTGTGAAAATACAAACAATAATTGGCTGCTGTGTGCCTGCGTCAGATTGGCAGAATGTTTTTATTTCAATTTATTGTTACATCCATAGACTTTTGTATTTATTAAGTACCCTAGACGACTGACTCCATGTATTTTCAATAGAAAGGAAGCAATATCACGCTAGGCACTTTTTTGGTATTTTAGAGTCGCAAATAACGTTAAAACTAATACAGTTTTTAAGTGTGAGAACAAAATTTCGAAAACGTTGCCCGCGAAATGTCAAAATTCTCCATACGATTTGACAGTTTGTAGGCACCAGTTTACTTCACTACTAGAATTGAGTACGCCGTCTACGTACTCAATATAAAAGTCTTTGGTTACATCTTATGCAGAATAATGGAACGTGCTTTAATTTTTTAAATGTTGAAATAATTAGACATAAATTTGCATACGTATTTAATTAATTTAATTATTAAGATGCAATTAGCGATGAATTATAAAATTTGTACGTAAATTAAATGTTTTTAGGTTATGATTTTTTGACAGCTGACAATTTAAAAATGGAGTAGAATTATATTGTTTTAAAAAGAGAATCATTTCATATTTAAATTGTATTCTAATCTATTGGTCTCCGAATTGGAACGCATTTTCAAATTTGAAATACGATCCAATTGCTCAATGAATCACAGCTCAGTCTTTTAGAGTGAAATCATTGCCGCATTTAAAAATAAAAAATAAAATTCAGAATACGTCCAATTGTTGAGAGGAATGTTTTAAATCTTAAATGCTCAAAATTTATAGAAAAATTAGTAAAATGGATACATTTTTGGACAACCACTTTTTTTTATTACGACATATTTTGAACAGAGTAACATTTTGTGTGAAATTTGACTCGGGTCTTTCTTGCACTGTTTTTTACATCACATTGCTTTTATTCCTATATACTTAATTTATAAGATTGTTAATTTATTTTGTAACTCGTGTACAAATTTTTATCTAATTTGTTGTATATTTTTTGTTTTGTATTCAATTTATTTTAATTGCAAAAAACGCACTTTTTTAAAGTAATTGTAAATTATTTTTGTATAAAAAAAATGTGTAAGATTGTGTAGTATTCTCTTGTTTTTGCTGTATATTTTGTTTGTTTAAGATCTTTTGTTTTATAAAAGAATGTACGTAATTCTATTGCATATAATATATGTAGATACTGTGTCTTGTAGTACGAATGAATTATGTTTAATATTATTATATTGGTTTGAAGATGTAACTGCGTTGTGTGGAAACCTGTTCATACGCATTTGCCACGGTTTAAATCTCAGACTAAAGATACTATAGACTGGTCGACAGGTGTTCAAAATGTCCCGCACATTTTTTGTATGAATAGTGGTAGAGACTGAAGCTCCCGCAAATGCCGCAGCAATTGCTAGGAATTTCGCACATTCTAGTCCTCAGGTTGGCAACCTTGTGGCAACATGACGGCAACATAATAATGACATTCCTCCTCCTACTCCCCCGCTCTCCCACAAATTTACAGGAACAGGGGACAATCTTAATCAACTAGTGAAACTTATGTTTGTCTCTTTCTCAGAGTATTTTTAGTAGCAGTTCAAGGGAGATAGCACGAGTCTACTCGTGCAGGCTTAACCGTGTCGTCTCTATACTATGTTGCTCTGTGGTTTATTTTCCTTTTTTGCCACTGGGGGCGCACTGGCAGGTAGGGTCTATTGTCAAATTTAATGTCACAATACAATTCATAACCTCAATGTTTTTCATAGGTTATAAGTCGCACGGATCACCTTGGATTACGGTAGAGCTACTAGTAATACTATCAGGTACACAACTGCCATAGTCTATGTGTGTTGGTATGTTTGACAATAGACCCTTACACGTGTGCTGCCACCTGGTGGGCATTCCTGGAAGCTGCTCAGAAAACAACACATTGAAAAACACAGACTATCACATAATATTTTCCTCTGCTTGTATTTCGTGCAACGCAGTTACATTGGACAATTAGTGAGTTAAACAACAATTATTAACTATTAAGTCAAATAATTATAATCTCATGCTTTGTGTATGTATGTTTGTATATATTGTAATGTGAATTAACACACAAACTATCAATAGAGAATTATTACCATGAGGTGGCGAATCTATAAGCATTTTATAACGAGCATTGCTCTAATTAAACACTTTGGACACTAAAGTTAAACAATATTTTGGATACCAAGGTTAAACAGTGTTTTTAAGACACTAAGGTTAAACATTGTTTTGCATACGAAGGTTAAACAGTGTTTTTTGGACATGAAGGTTAAACAATGTTTTGGACATGAGGTTAAACAGTGTTTCTTGGACACAAATGTTAAACAATATTTTGGACACCAAGGTTAAATAGTATTTTGGATACCAAGGTTAAATAGTGTTTTTTTGTACACAAAGATTGAAGAGTGTTTTGGACACTAAAGTTAAACAGTGTTCTAACACAAAGATAAAATAATGTTTTGGACATGAAGGTTAAACAATGTTTTGGACATAAAGGTTAAACAATGTTTTGGACATAAAGGTTAAACAATGTTTTGGACATAAGGTTAAAAAATGTTTTGCACACTAAGATATTTTTCTGTTTGCCGTATTTAAATAGATCTGTCTCAAACAATTGTGTATCATGTTAAATAATTGCATATTGTGTTAAAAAATTGCATTTAAATCAGATTTCAACATTAATCGTTTCTCAATAGAACTAGCAAATTATGTTATATTGTCTTAGACAAATCATTCTACATACATTCTCTACTAATATTAATCCACCTCTGCAATGTTAAACAGTTATCAGTTTTCATTTAAATATAAGTTATTGTGCCAAATATTACTTGATAAGATAGAATACATATTGTATGTCTTAGTATAGAATCTATATTAAATGTTATAACTGCATAATAATATATCAATGTATATTTGGATGTTAGGTTTAATGACTGATGATGATGTGTATGCACAAATAATGTAATCGTTGGGCCCCACGTGAGGACCTATGGACCTATGGAATTCCTAGTATGGATGCTTTGTTGTACATTTAATGCACAAAGGTTAAATAATGTTCTGGTAAAGTTACACGATGTTTTGGATGAGTGGTTTAAACAATGTTTTGAAAAAGAAGGTTAAACAACGTTTTAGACACTTGAGGTTAAACAATGTTTTATTCACTTGGGGTTAAACAATGTTTTGTATACTAGGGTAAAACAATGATTTGGATGCTACGGTTAAACAATGTTTTGTACAAGAAGGTTAAACGGTGTTTTAGACACTTGAGGTTAAACAATGTTTGGACACACAGACAATGTTTTACTCATTGAGGTTAAACAACATTTTGGACAAGAAGGTTAAACAATGTATTGGACAGAGGTTAAACAATATTGGGACAAGAAGGTTTATAAATGTTTTTAGGCACTGAGGTTAAACAATGTTTTGTATATTAAGGTATAACAATGATTTGGATGCTAGGGTAAAACAATGTTTTTTTGTACGAGAAGATTATAGAATCATTTGTATACTAGAGTAAAACAATAATTGGGATGCTAAGGTTAAACAATTTTTTGTACAAGAAGGTTAAACAGTGTTTTAGACACTTGAGGTTATACAATGTTTTGGACACATAGGTTAAACAATGTTTTACTCATTGAGGTTACACTAGGGTAAAACAATGATTTGGATGCTAGGGTTAAACGATGTTTTGTACAAGAAGGTTAAAAGATGTTTTGTACAAGAAGGTTAAACAATATTTTGTACAAGAAGGTTAAACAATGTTTTAGACATAATGCTTAATTGACACAGAGTTAAACATTCACAGAAAACAATGTTTTTTAATAAAAAGATTGTGTTTTTTATATGTAATGAATGATTATATACAATTTTTACATTAGATTGTTTGTGCATAGACATTGTTTGTTGGATAAACTATTATTCCGTCAATGTTTTATCATAAATAGTTATATTTTTACAACACATTGACTCCATATTGAATACACAGTGATGTAGGACTCTCAAAGACATTATATATTAAGTACCCTAGACGTCTGACTCCATGTATTTTCAATAGAACGGAAGTGACGCAATTTCACGCTCGGCTTCTTTGGTATTTTAGAGTCGCAAAACTCACACTATTAACAAGATATCAATAATAAACAAATAAAACATCTTTAAAACTATCGCTTGATTCCTAAACAACGTTAAAACTAATACAGTTTTTAATTATGAGAGCAAAATTTCGAAAACGTTGCCCACAAACTGTCAAAATTCTCCAAACGATTTGACAGTTTGTAGGCACTTTACTACTAGCGTTGAGTACGCCATCTAGGTACTCAATATATAATGTCTTTGAGTACTCTGTAATACATTGCAATGTAATTATCTATGGTGAGTTAAACCCCATTGTTAAACATTCATACGCACATAGTTATAATAAATAAATAAATAAATTAAATACAAAATTATTTAAGATACATAATAGTACATAGTATATTTTCATATACATTTCATAAAAATGCATTTTATATATTATAAATAATGAATATAATTGTCAAATTATTTGCCTGTGTTGAGGAGAAAAAGGTTTTCGTATTGCCATGTGACAATATTACTATTATTATTTGTTATTGGGTTGGCAGCTTTAGCTCACTTGTCCAAATCCCAGTGAGTATGTGTTTATTGTTCTCCAATCACTCGTAGGCCCCATTTAAGGCACTTGGAATCGTCAGGTTTACATATTAAACAAACATCACAAAATAAAATGCAGTAAATCAATAAACAGTTACAGTAAAAAATAATGAAATCAATAAACACATGGTGACAAAACAAAACTTAAAACAGGTGTGGTTTAGTTCAATGCAGGTCTGGATATAAATTGTCCAGAACTACATTACGTCAGTGAGATACGCATATCCCTTGTATTCTTGTATGTAAGGAGTTGGTGTACTCTGGCAACTGATTTCAAACACTGACGGTTCTATTGTTCGACAAGTATTTTCCATGTTGTGTGCGAATATTGTTGTCGCCCTTTTTGTGTTTCATGGAAAAATGCTGTCATTTCGGGTTATTAATTCATTAAGTCATTAAATATTTTCGAAAGCAACTGTAAATGAAACTACAGTAGACAACCAACCCAGGCTATTACGCCAGTATTTTGTAATTGAAACACGGAGCTTATAAAAAATATAAACGAAATTATTTCTATGACAAAGCGCATTTTTTTTATATTTCAAAATCACAATATTTGAGTAAGATTGCATAGGTACTAAAAATCTATGTGTTCTGTTTTACAAGGGAGAACTCTCAGACCACATATTTTGAATAACAATAGAGCAGAGTCCTGGCTAAAGACTTAGACTATTAAAAATCAAATAACTTTTACAGTTAAAGAGAAAAATGAGTTTAATTACAAAACAACATGTACGCAATGTATGATTATTTCTCCTCGACACAGAATATATGTATTATAAATTTAAAAAAAACAACGCACAAAAAATGTTGTATAAATATTTCTTTCCCTTTTAGCGTTTGGTTCTTCCTTTACCTCCAATATATCTCGAATATATTCTGCTAGTCAACACAGGTCTTCCTGAAATTTGCTTGTTAAACCATTAGTACAGTTTGTCAAGAAAGAAATGGTTTTTGATGAGGTCAATCATAGTGGCAACACTAGTATGTATTTCAATAGAAATGTCATTGTTGCTAGCAAACGAAATTGTAGTTCCAAGTTATTCCGGGACCATCTCTTCCTTGACATGCTGTAAACGTTATTCCCTAACTCAGTAATGTACTCAAAGTGACATATTATATAGGGTGTTGTCTTCCGTACAGCAGATATTCTAAGGGGTGATTGAAAATATGGAAAATGACATTTAGTGAATGTAGTCATGTTAAGGAGTTATGAGCTTTTGAAAATATAAAAGAATACAATTTTCGAGATATAATAATGAAATATTTCAGAAATGCTGGAGATTTTATAAAATTGACCCTTTCTTGAAAAAAAGCAGGTTTTTAAGAAAAATCTTACATAATGTGTCCATTTTCACATCATTGCAAACATCATTCCTTAAAATATCTGTCGTAGATAAGATAGCATCTTGTGTTCCTAGCCAATATCTCCACGATTGTCTTCCTCACTCGTACCTCACTCATCCCACCCCATCTTACATATCTTTATATAAACTAATACTTATAGGACTGTCTAGTGATGCATCACATATTACTAGGGAACCTATATAAATGTAGGAAGACTTAATGGATAAAGCCATAAACAAAACTTGACCACTGCCATTTCCGCTAGGTATCGGCCATTTTTTGTCGATGTAAAGTACGCTATTTTACCATTTAATTACATAGGTTTTATTCCAAAGGTAATTTCCACACTGATTATACATAATGAGTCACTGAAATATCACCAGGTTTCATGCAATTGTGGACAAGCAATATGACACGCAATCATATGTTTGTAGCTCCCATATGGCGTCCACCATAGATTTGTCATAGATAATAGAAGGAGCTCAATGTTCAATAGTTCTTCCCACCTTTATATAGGTTCCTTACATATTACTTCTCAATAAACATAAGGGTTGTGTTTTTGTAACAGAATATTATGACTTCATGTATTATTTTTATCTTTACAATGTTCTGTGTTTTTTTTTAATGTCAGTTCAATTAACAGCTGTAAGACTGGTGTGATAGTGAATAATCTTAAATGGTTTGGCCATGTTGAGAGAACGATTGATGACAGGCTGTAAGAAGAATGACCGCCCATGACTGACCTGGATCCATTCATCCGGTCTACATGATAAGTTTAGGTCAGTCTCATTCTCTCAACATGCCCAAACCATCTAAGGTTGTTAACTTTCATTCTAGTCACAACACGCATCTTACGGTCACGGTTATTCAATCTCCCAGTGTTTCCACACATGTTTGTCATCTCTCATTTCCATTGTACGTACGAGCTGGATTTGACCTTCTTCAGCCAAATTCAAGTCTCAATAGCATATGAAAATTCAGACATATGTGACATTTATTCATATTTTCCGTCATTTATTCATATTTTCCGTCATTTATTCATATTTTCCGTCATTTACACAAGTAATACACTTATTCTTACTTTCTGACATTTATTCATATTTTCCGACATGACATTTATTCATATTTTCCGACATGACATTTATTCATATTTTCCGACATGACATTTATTCATAATTTCTGACATTAATTTATTCATATTTTCCGACATGACATTTATTCATATTTCCCGACATTTAGTGTCATTTCAATTGTAATTACCTCTACACCTTTTAATGTATCTTCCAATGAATACTTAGATATTTCTAGTCTTGTGAATTAAGAATCCTACCATAGAATTAGGAATGCTATGTATTATTACAATCGATAGAACGTGAGTAACATTCAAAACCAAGGAAAAGATTTGGATTTTTATTCTCTATCAAGTTAGAATAAGATTCCTAATTCTGTGGTACTGATCATACCCAAAGATATTATATATTAAGTACCCTAGACGTCTGACTCCATGTCTTTTCAACAGAAAGGAAGTGACGCAATTTCATGCTCGGCACTTTTTGGTATTTTAGAGCTGCAAAACTCACACTATTAACAAGATATCAATAATAAAAACTAAAACATCTTTAAAACTATCGCTTGATTCCTAATAACGTTAAAACAAATACAGTTTTTAACTTTGATAATAAAATTATGAAAATGTTGCCCACAAACTGTCAAAATTCTCCTATGATTTGACAGTTTGTAGGCACCAGTTTACTTCACTACTAGCATTGAGTACGCCACCTAGAACTTAATATATAATGTCTTTGAGTATACCTTAATATCCACTCTCCTTACCGACAAGTTGTGTACGATATAAGTATACATCGGGATATCGGATTCTTTTCTGGAGAAGTGCAGGGACATAGAGTGAACAAAAATATTATACAGTTTATTTACTTTGTTAATACTAACTGCATAATGCACGCTGATACAAGTTACATAGAATTTATTGTTTACACTTCACTTATTGTTTTATTCCCCTATAGATATTGATGGTTGTACAGAATTCAGGTAAAGATGGAAACTCCCGTAATTTAAATACGAAGAGAAATAATAGTTTTGGTCACGAGCCGTCTACAGAATCTCTTTTGTAGGAAAGGTTTTATTGCCCCTATTCAGGTAAAAGAATCCGATATCCCGATGTATAGATTAGAGACCGACCGAAGGTTCGGTTTCGGTTTCGGCCAGTTTCGGCCAAAATTGCCGGTTTCGGCCCTAGTTTCGGTTTCGGCCAAAAAACGGCCGAATCTTCGGCCAAACCGAAACTAGCGTCCGTATTATGTCGGGCATTGTCGGGAATCTTCGGAACAGATTCACACTGTGTGTCATGTATTGTACACTAGAGTCCTTTTTAATTTCACAAAAGTGAAGTAGATTTATATGACTACTAACTTGCATTTTCAAAAAAAAATCCCTGCGGCGCTACTTGTTAGTGATTTTTTGTTAAAGTACTCATAATTATTATTGTAGTCTATATTATTCCGTTACTTAACCTCCCGAAAAAAAATTGCATTTTTTATGCCCCTTCCTAGTTTTACCGATGCCCATGTGTACATAACTGAGAAGGCTGATGCATGGGCGTCATCCCCCTCCTATAATTGGAATAGGTAAACATTTTTTCATACTAAATGATAAACCCTCACAAAAAAACACATTATTACCACACGTTTTCTCGTCATATCATAAATGTTCGTGAATATTCATCAAAATACAATTATTTTATTAAAAAAAATTGCCTGCGGCGATATTTTTATAAAAGATATTTCTCATCCATATTGTCGTGTAAAGTATTATACACATTTTCAAATAAACCAAACCTCATCACGACCTTCTTCACTATGTATCACAAAAAAAATTCGCCTGCGGCGCTGTTTAGGTACGCTTTTTTCACGCTATGTCGAATTTTTCAATTTTTGTTGCCCCCCCGTAGCTCCGAGGCTGGCGACGCCCATGAGCTGATGTGCTCGTACATAAGTTGTAGTTGGTACCTTTTGTGCTTAGATTGAGGTCCAAAAATGAAGTGATTTCCTAATAAATCTCTTAGGAAAACACTAAATATCAGGGTACCTACCTGTAGTGATTTTTTTTTTTAATTATAACTGAAATTCCTAAGTTTCGGTTTCGGCCGAAACTAGAAGGGGAGCCGAATATTCGGTTACGGTTTCGGTTTCGGCTAAAAATCCAGTTTCGGTCGGACACTAGTATAGATATAAGTATACATCGGGAGATCCGATTCTCTAGGTGCAATAAATCATTTTTAATCCCAAAGTCCATAGACGGCTCATGATCAAAACTATTATTTCTTTTCGAATTTAAATTACGGGGGTTTCCATCTTTACCTGAATTCTATACAACCATCAATATCTATAGGGGAATAAAACAATAAGTTAAGTGTAAACAATAAATTCCACGTAACTTGTATCAGCGTGCATTATGCAGGTAGTATTATACAAGTAAATAAACTGTATAATATTTTTGTTCACTCTACGTCCCTGCACATGTCCAGAAAAGAATCGAAAACGCCGATGTATACATAGATATAAGTTAGTATAATATGTATGTGTATATATTGTTAAGATGATATGTATATGTGTGTGTGTGTAATTGTGGGTGTATGCAGGGAGGTGTTATGATATAATTAGGGATGTATATGTATTATCTCAGACTGGTGCTTCTTTACATTGATGATGATGATGATGATTACGATTATGTTAGACGAAGTGAGAAACAATAACATTAATTATTTGGAAAAATACTTGTGTTTTATTTCTTCTAAATACCCCGCTTTCTTAACATATTAGGGTGTTGATTTGAGATATAACTAAATTATTTAGGTATGGAACCGGATTTATCTGTACCAAAAACACAACAGAGATGAGAGGCATCTTCATTCACATAATGTAGCGTTATGTGACCTGCCTTGGAGAGGAAGCAGGATGGGTGTTCCGACGCTTGCGAGTCGGCTTTGGCTGGCTTGAGTGATCACTTTGTGTCCGGGGCTACGTTGTCAATTGTGTATTTTTTTGGGAGTTACAGATCGAAATTATTTCACAATGAACCAAGTTTCTGATACTACCGCCATCTGCTGAGGAGTGGATGCAACATTTAGCAACCCACTGAGTACATTGTCTTCAGAGTCCTGCAATAGAATGTTAACTCATTTCCAGACTAGCAAGAGCTCTGAAACTTTCACCAATTGTGTAAACTAGATGACATTACGATTCTGTACCACATTGGATCAGCCTTCTCCAGAGACATAAAATATGTAAAGAAATAAAACATGGATATATTATTTAATAAATTTATTTCAAACCTTTTAGATCTAGCAACAATAATACTGAAGAGCTTATATTTACAAATTTTATTTACATAATCCAATTACTCGGAGCAACAAAGCAGTCAAATATATTACATACACTCTGGTTAGAGATTTCATATTGAGTTTCCTATATGCTGTCATTCGGCTTCGGCGCCCTGAACTGTTCTCAGCCAATACTGGGGGAATCGTCTTGAAACTGAAGACAGTGAAGATGAAAGTATGGACTACACATTGGCTGTTTTAGAATTACAATATTTGGAAATTCCTTGAATAAAAAAATATTCGAAAAGTACCCCTGAAATTTACGTGATCTGAGGATTTTCCGTTCAGTTTCTCAGATATAAAAGTATAATTTAGCCAAAATATTGGTAATTATAATCTTAACAAATTGGCTCTTTAAGATTTTTTAATTTGTTCCCAGGCTCTTCTTAAAAAGGTATAATCCACATTGTCTCTTACGTTATTCTTATTTCGCGCTAACATTCTCATACAAAATTTCAAAAAGTTGAGGTGAAAATAGAATGATTTTTGCTCAGTGCATATAGGCCCTTAAGGGCACTGCACTGAGGAAAAAACGCTCTATTTTCGCTTCGATCTTTTCAAATTTTGTATAAGAATGTCAGGGTGAAATTTCTTCCCGTAAATTTCAGGGGTACTTTCAGAATTATTTTTTGTTCAAAGAATTTCCAAATATTGTAATTCTAGGACAGTCAACTTGTAGTCAATACTTTCATCTATCACTGTTTTCAGTTTCAAGACGATGCTCTCAGTATTGACTGAGTAAACGCCAAAGCCAAATGACAGCATATGGCCTCTTAAGCTTACCATTAAAGTTAAAAAGTCAACAGTTTTCGGAGATGTCCGATTATTGTGCAAAACCCACTGACAAATATTAATTACCTATGTGTGAAGCTGTAATTCCATTGTACTTTGCATGGATTTACAATCAGAGATAGGGTTAGCTGGCAGAGATCGCAGCATTGCGATAAGCTCGTCCCAGTGAACAAATATTATTACTATGTCTATTGTAATGTTGACATATCTCTGTATTTTGTTCACTAAAAATGTAAATACATAAATAAATAAGTAAAAGGTAGTACAAAAGAGATACTCTCGGGCTATCTTTCTCTGACTGCTACTAAAAATACTTTACGAGAAAGAGACAAACAATTGTTTCTCTGGATGTCTATGACTATTGTGTGTCCCAGTAAATTTGGTGTAGGAGAGTGGAAGGGAGGACAGTGGAACGAAAAATTACATTATTATATTGGCAGCATGCGTTGCTATAGTTTGTCAACTCAACGATTACACAGTATTGTTTTCCCATCAGTTGCTGCTAGGGAACCTGTATAAATGTAGGAAGTCCTAAAGGATATAGCCATAGACAAAACAAGACCGCCGCCATTTACGAACTTAGAACTTCCGCTAGGTATACGCCATTCTTTCTCGATGGAAAGTACGCTAATTTACCATTTAATTACATAGGTTATATTCCAAAGGTAATTTCCACACTGATTATACATAATGAGTCGCTGAAATATCACCAGGTTTCATGCAATTGTGGACAAGCAATATGACACGCAATCATATGTTTGTAGCTGCCATATGGCTGCCATGGCGTCCACCATAGATTTGTCATAGATAATAGAAGGGGCTCAATGTTCAATAGTTCTTCCCACCTTTATATAGGTTCCTTAGTTGCTGCGACATTATTTGCAGCTAACTTTGCTTCTACCAACATTTGCAGGCGACTCGCAGATAACTTCATGATTATACCAAAATGAATGGGACTTTCATATTCCTTGGAAGCAGTCTATCCTACTTAATGGTCTGTGTTTAGAATTGGTATTCTTAAGCTTGGTGTTGCTTGATGTAAAAAATAAATAAATAAAAACAAAAATGATTATTGAAACTATTTTAATTAATAAAAAATAAACATAAAATAACAATCAAGAGATTAACATAAAGTAGCAGTGAGACATAATGCAAATAAACATTACAATACAGTACATCAAGAAAGATATGGTTTTTGATAAGGGTAACATTGATAACTTGTAGCTTTTTGGCAACCATAGTGGCAACACTTGTAAAATTTCAATAGAAATATCATTGTTGCCAGCGAAAAAAACTGTATAATCTATATCGCAACAGAAGTTCCCCGGAGCGAACCTGGTTTAGTGTTGCTTGATGTGATAATAAGATATGGTTACATTTTTTTGCTACTTTCATATTATATTTTGGAACTGTTGTTTAAAAAAAAATGACAATTTTTGGATTGTTAGAAAAAACTGGCAACATTGTTTTTCAACCTTGTGATGGCGGTTTAAAGGGATTATTAGGGTAAGTTTTTCTTTTTCCAACTCGCAAAACTATCTTGCCTTTCAAATGATTTCTCTAGCGCTGCTCTGTGATATTTTCGGCATTGTAGGTTACTTGTAAAAGATACAATTTGAGAATATTACTGACCTCTGACAGCTCTCATGATAAGATTCGACAATCAGTGCTACCAACAATACAATTTGAAAGTCCACTTGCAGCTGACATCCGCCAGCTGCCAAGTTAGACGAAACGATCTGTAGTTCTCGATTAATCCAAAACCATCTCTTTCTTGACGAACTGTATTTAATTTGTCAATCTCTGAATGAATATTTGCATTATGTCCGACAAAACACAAAACAATAATAAATAAAAAATACTTCAGAAGTATAGGAAAAATAAATAAAAATAATTTAGTAAGAAATTTCATCTTGCTACATATTGTGCAACAAATGGCGTAAAATACCAAAAGCAATATTTTATATTTGTGATATATTGTTCACTGATATATATCAGTGATATCAGTTTTATATTAGTAGTATATATCAGTGATATATATCACTAATCATGATATAAATACAATTTTAATACCTCGATATATATCAAGTGATTTTTATTATTAATTGATTGCAAATATTTTAATTTGTCCAAGTTTTTTGCTCAAATCCTGGATTTTTATACATTGTTATATGAGTAGACAATCATTTACACAAGGCACACATTGTGCAAGCTCTAGAAGAGTGTATGAAATCAAGTAGCGAAGTTAGTATCCCGAAGAATTTAGGGGTCGCAGGTTCAAATACCAATCACCCCACAACAGATTTCAGATTTTTCATCTATTTTCAGATGTGTGCCTTGTGTAAATGATTGTTGTCTGTTTTATACTCATATAACACCATCCTGTACATTAAAATTAGTAAAATAAGCAACCATATTTCAAAAAGTCAGTTTTCTATTGGTATATTATTCGGATATATGTATATCATCTAAGGATGGATGCGTTTTGAGTAAAAGGAACCGGAGAGAGTGTATGACTGCATGCATGAATGTGACGGAGGCTAGGAGTGTGTGTAAGGATAGGGCAGTCTGGCGCTCTGTCCTCTCTGCCTACCCTGCAAGGGACACGGTGTGATAGATATTTACTCTTTTGATGAACAAGATACAGAGATATGTTAACATTACAAATATAAATCATAACATTTGTTCACTAGGGCGAGCTTATCGCATGAGTGCCGCGATCTCTGCCAGCTACCCATCTCTCTCGACAGACAGTTTTTTCTTATTTCGACATTATCGCACAAAGTAGCAAATATATATATAATAAAAAAATTGCACATAACAAATACATTTTTACGATTCAGTATACAAAAATATAATATTACAAATAGTACTAGTACCTACCTAATATACGTAGGTAATAATAATAATAATAATAATAATGATAAATTGACTAAATAACACATGACTAAATATTGTAATTTCAATCAATCAACATTTTATTACTAAATATTAATAATACATATTGAAATAAATAAATAAATATATTATACACAATTCTGTGGGTCACGAATCAAACTGCGCTAACTCCATACAATAATAATTCGTTCTGGCATGTTTTTATTTACGGCTCCCAACCCAACTATGACGTCACGGTCATTTGCCACGACATTAAGGTTCAAAATCGCATGAATAATCGCATGATAAAATGGTAAAAATAGCGTTTTTTTTCTATTTTTTGGAGTTAATTTCGCTTCAATCAAAAAACTTTTACCGTTATTCCCTAGATTTTAATGCACATTATCAGTACAAAACAAAATTCTCCGCCTCTTTCGGGAAACGAGTTTCTACCTTTGGGAAAAAAGATCAGAGGTGTTTTTCATAATTTTTTTGAGAAATCTATGCAAGATATAAAAAATCTTTTACGATTATTCCCTAGATAAAGGTTCTCTATTCTTCTCCAAAGAATATTTAGTAGCGGTTGTCGAGATCTAGTCTCTCGTTTTTAGAAATTTTTGTAATGTCAATATGCCTACTCTTGACTTCAACTGCTGTCTACAAATCTTGCAATCAAATTGTAACTCATTTCCAGACTAGCTAGAGCTCTGAAACTCTCACCAATTGTGTAAACTAGATGACATTACATTGGATCAGCCTTCTCCAGAGACATAAACATGTAAAGCGTTTGAGGGGATCCAAGGGTCGTGTGGGGTCGTATGAAAGGGCGTTGGAAAATAAATTCAGACCAAAAGTCAGATTTTGTCCAGCTCAAATCATCGGGAGACACTAATAAAAAAACAATTACTAACAAACACAGTTTCAAGCAGAAGAAATTATGAGTTAGTACAGTTCAATTGTGAACCACCAAAAATAATTCCTAACATCCCTAGGATCAAAATATCAATAGATATATGTACATATTAAGCAGTAATGCTTAAAAATTGCATGGAAAAAGAAAGATGACTCAGCTAATACTAAAGATATCATCCTAAGACTTAAAACATGGATAAATGTAAGATATGCTGCAAGTCACTCTAGTGGGGAGAAATATGATTTTTATAAATTTACTCCATAAAAAATAATTCCGAAGTTACCTCTGAAATTGACTTGCACTTGAGATTATTCCCGTAGTTTGTTAGATATAATGCTGTAATTTGGTTGATAGAATGTTTAAGGTAAGACGCAGTGACTCTAGTGGATATTTTTTTGATATTCGGTACCGTTTTTATACAATAATACAAAATCGATTTTGTAGTGTACATTATTCTCATTTCCCGCTTACACTCTCATACGAAAGTTGAAGCGATAATAGAATGATCACCACATATCACTATCATATCAGTGACTTTCAATTAAAATAAGTGACTGATAATATTAACCAATGATTGCGACAACAATATGACAAATATACAGCGGCAAAGCCAAAGAGATATCATATTAAGTACTAGAGGTCTGATTCTATGTACTTTCAATAGAACGGAAGTGACGCAATTGCACGCTGGGCACTTTTTAGTATTATGTGTCCCGTTGCCGTTATTTAAAACCATTGTTGAGAGTGCGCCGTCCTTTTCTCGGTCTGTGTCGCGTTGTGCATCCCTGAATTAGACTGGTCTTGTGTTTATCCCGTATCACCTGGCTGGCAACCCTGGTGGTTTAGTCTACGGTTTGCCTTTTTGTCTATGGGTTCTTGTTTAGACGCCATTAGCGTGTCATTTTTTCCGACGGTCGGAAGCGTTGTTTTGTCGTCGTTCAAAATCGTTAAAAATATTTGAAAAAACAGCGAAGCTGTTCGAATTTCGTAAATAAAATGAGTGACGACGAGTTATCAAGTGACGAGGTGCGTCGGATCGTCGGGTGCGGAAAGGTGAAGCCGCGAACGACCCAATTTCGCGACGATCGAGTTGACGCTCTCGCCGAGCAGATTAAGAACTTGTCCGAAACGGTACATAGCTTTATCGGACAGTTCCAATGCTCATCGCCGGCTCCAGTGAGCGACGTTAGCGATGAGGAGGTAGGTGAACCGGGCGACGTATCGCCGCTATTGGTTAGACGACAGTCGCCGGTTCGTCTCGTGTTGGAGGAGGTGGAAACCACCTTGGCTGAGCCAACCATGGCTAGGGCCGACGAGGTGAGGCTAAATAAAGCCAAAAGGCTTCAACACCTCGGCACAGCGGAGTGGGACAGCGTCAGGTTCTCCGAGGTGCAAAAGGCTTACTTGGCCAAACCGTTTTTTTGCGCCTTGGAGGTGAATGACGAACTGAAGAGGATGCCCCACAATGAGGCACATGTGCCGCAGGAAAACTTTTGTGCGGCGCTGACCCAAGGTCTGATTGCACAAGGGGAGGCATTGAAAAAGTCCCTGCAGAGGATAATGGATTGGTCGGCGACAGGGGAGGTTACGTCGGCCACCTTATTCGAGAAGATTACGGAGGAGTTCTCGAATAAGGCCGATTATCAAAAAACCTCCAGAGACTTGACGCAGATGGTCTGCGGGAAGCGCTCCAGCCTAATTGCTCAGAGAAGGGAGCAGATCCTGGACAATATCAAGGATAAGGGGGTCCAGTCCACCCTTAGGCGTATCCCTCCTAGTGCCAATCATCTTTTTGAGTCCGAGGGACTCACTGCCTCCATTCAGAGGATGGGAGGCCTAGAAAAGTGCCTCCAGCGCCCAATCCCGGCACAGCCATCAGAACCTGGACCCTTTTTTCGTGGCCAAAGCAAACACCCCCGGCACGAACAACGTAAACCTGGAGGAAAGGGTAGTGCCAAACGGGACTACCGAAGATGACTCCTTGGACTTCCGGGGGGGTCAACTGAGGTTCTTCACTCACCGGTGGAGGACCATGGAAGCCTCAGAGGTAGTAATTCGGTTAATAACGAACTACAGGATCCCCTTCGGAACAAAACCTCCTCTAGCTCCATGGAAGGACATCACCAGGCAAAGTCATCTAGAAACAAAATCATCCCCTGCGATGGCAACACACATCCAGGATATGATAAATCAGAATGTTTTGGAAAAAGTGGAGCACTCACCATCATTCGTTTCCAGAATGTTCCTGGTACCCAAGCCCGGAGGCGCAACAAGACCAGTGCTGAACCTAAGGCCACTCAACGAGTACTTGAAGGTAAGCAAATTTCGCCTATTAAACTGCCAGCGAGTCCCAGGATTTCTGCAACAAGGAGATTGGATGGTGAAGATAGACTTGTCCCAAGCCTATTTTCACGTGCCAGTCCATCCCTCTCATCGGAGATATCTAAGAATAATTTACGGAGGAGAACTATACCAAATGACTTGCCTCCCGTTCGGCTTAAGCTCAGCCCCAAAAACATTTGCTACAATTACCAATTGGATCGCCCAGTATCTAAGAGAAAGATCCTTCAGAGTGGTGGTTTACCTAGACGATTTCCTCGTGGCAAACCAATCTCGCGACTTGTTGCTCAAGCAAGTCCAAGAGTTGTTACATCTACTGAGATACCTGGGGTGGTGCATTCAACTACAGAAGTCCATCATGACCCCTACACAGGAGTTGGAGTTCCTGGGCATACTATGGAATACAGTGCAGAACCAAAAGTGGCTACCGTCAGACAAGGTCCAGAAGACTCACACATGTCTAAAAGAAGTTCTCACCAGAAAAAGGTGGTCCTTGAACGAGTCTCAAACTCTTCTAGGGTTTTTGAACTTTGCAAGTTTCACGGTACCGCGAGGCAGACTCAACTGTCGACTTCTTCAACTGCAAGCCAGAACAATGTCAAGCCTACCAAGGTTTGTCAGAGTAGCATTGAGGCAAGAAGTTGTGGAGGAAATGACTTGGTGGCTGTGCAACCTAGAAAAAAGATCACCCATTCACTACCAGCCATACATAAACCTCCTAACGACAGATGCGTCAGACGTGGGTTGGGGTGCACTACTAAACAACAAGCAGCTAAGCGGAACGTGGCCATCACAACACCAAGACCTGCACTGCAATCAAAAGGAAATGCTCGGCGTGCTGGCTGCCCTGTCACCACATGCCAAAGAGCTGTCGGGCTCGGGTCTCATGATCCAGTGCGACAATCGAACAGTAGTGTCCTACCTAATCAAAGAGGGAGGCACAAAGTCACGGGCTCTCCTGACCCTGACCCGATCTGTTCTGGAACTAGTGGATCAGCATTCCATCAATCTGATCGCTCACTATCTACCTGGGAGATGCAACGCCATCGCCGACTGTCTGTCACGAGAGAAACAACCGTCAGAATGGCACCTCCTCCCAGAAGCAACATCAGTGGTGTTCAGAAAATGGGGAACACCTACAATCGATTTATTTGCTTCCGTGACTGCCCACGTAGTGGAAGCTTATGTCTCCATAGATCAGCAGGACAAACACGCATTGTTTCACAATGCGCTGAGCCGTCAGTGGGACTACAGATTAGCATGGGTGTTTCCACCCCCCTGTCTAATGCCACAAGTCCTTCAACACCTCAATCAAGCTCGAGGCACATACTTAGTAGTGGCGCCCAGATGGCACAAGGTATTCTGGAGAGCAGACCTGAAGAGTCGGGCGGTGGACTCACCATTGACCATACACAATCTACCATCTGTGTTAGTGAACACAACGACAGGCGAGCCCCCACCATCCCTGAACAATCTAGTTCTGGAAGTTTGGAGGTGTGGGGGTGGGAAGAGTCATTAAGGGACTGGGACAGTCAGCAAAAACAACTGTTAAGAAGAGGCTGGCGAGCATCAACGCTCAACTCCTACAAGGTTCCTTGGCAGCGATGGAAGGCATGGGCGAGGGCCAGTAACATTGACATAACTAGGCCAACGGGTGCAAACTTAGCCCAGTTTCTATCAGACTTACACCTTAAGTGGAAACTATCACCGAGCACAATCCTTCTACATAAGTCTGTGGTCACTACCCTCAGTAGCCCGTCAACAGAAAGTTTGTCTTCCCACCCTCTGGTGAGAAGAATAGTAAAAGCAATACAACTGTCTAGGCCAAAGGAACATAAGCCGCCGATATGGGATCCGCGCCAAGTGATTGATTGGCTCAGAGTGAATCCTCCATCTAGGAATACGCTATACGAAGCAAACAGAAGAGCTTGCGTACTCCTCTTATTAGCATCCGGACGCAGAGTCCAAGACCTAACACTTTTGCAGTGTACACCAGACAAACTCATCATGGACGAAGAAGGTATCTTCCTATGGCCAGTTTATGGAGCTAAGACCGACACTCCTTCTTATCGACAATCAGGCTGGCACCTGAAACAAGGAGATACTCAAAATATCTGTCCAGTATTCTGGATCAAGAGAGTGGTAGAACTTTCAGAACAATACAGAACTTCAGAGAACACTAGAGCCCCCTTGTTTATTACGGGCGGAGATGCGCCCAGACCAGCATCCAGATGCAAAATTGCAAACTGGGTAAAGTCCGTATTGAAGGGAGCCGGTGTGGAATCTACTCCAGGAAGCATACGCTCAGCAGTAGCATCCTTGAATTGGCTGGAAAATTTTAAGTTAGATGACATTTTGGCAAGAGGCAATTGGCAAAGTGTGAACACATTCACAAAGTACTACAGAAGAGAAATCCGAAACGTTCCCAACAACTCTTCTTCGTCAATTGCACCACTATTCCAACCTGTGGAATAATCACTGAAGACCATCCTTTCATCACATTAGCGTGTCAGTGTCCACAAGTCAGATCACCAGGCGATAACAAACAAATCTCAACAATGGTTTTAAATAACGGCAACGGGACACATAATATTGAAGTTTTACCTACCATTAAAACTTGTATTATGTTCCCTGCCTTATTTAAAACCAAGGCAAGGCCTGCCTGTTGAGTTCTAATGGCGTCTAAACAAGAACCCATAGACAAAAAGGCAAACCGTAGACTAAACCACCAGGGTTGCCAGCCAGGTGATACGGGATAAACACAAGACCAGTCTAATTCAGGGATGCACAACGCGACACAGACCGAGAAAAGGACGGCGCACTCTCAACAATGGTTTTAAATAAGGCAGGGAACATAATACAAGTTTTAATGGTAGGTAAAACTTCAATATTTTAGAGTCGCAAAACTCACACTATTAACAAGATATCAATAATAAAAACTAAAACATCTTTAAACCTATCGTTTTAGTCCTGAATAACGTCAAAACTAATGCAGTTTTTAACTATGAGAGCAAAATTTGGAAACCGTTGCCCACAAACTGTCAAAATTTTCCATACGATTTGACAGTTTGTGGGCACCAGTTTTGTTACACTTCTAGCATTGAGTACTCTGTCTAGGTAGTACTTAATATATTATGTCGCTGGGCAGAGCAGAGATCCTAGGGATGCACGGGTTATAACATAATATTAATCTTAGACATTTCTTTCCATAGTTATAGATATGGCAACATTTCATATAACAATTCTTTAAGCTTAAACATAATACAAATATGAAATAAGAATGGCCAATCAGTGATACAATTCATTTTTTGTGTTAAACATTGGATTTTCAGCATTTCGTAGTTGAATTACAAGTAGTTACCTCAACAGATATACAGCAAAGGATGGACTTTCCATTAGCTGCTGGTAGCATAACATATACTTTTTCTTTCTCGCCTTAGGCACTGGCCTTCATAGCACAGTAGTAGATAGAATACCGGCATGTTAGGCTGGAGGTCTGGGTTCGATTCCCGATCTACGGGACTTAAGGATTATCCGTTCAGTTTTTGAGATGTAATTTTTAATTGTCTAATTTAGCCAAAATACTGGTAATTACAAAGTTAACAAGTTTGCTGTCGTAGAATTTTTAATTAGTTCCCAGGTTCTTTTTAAAAAAGTAAAATTCAAATTGTCGCTTACGTTATTCTTATTTCGCCCCAACATTCTCATACAAAATTTGAAAAAGTTTAAGCGAAAATAAGACAATTTTAGCTCAGTGCATATAGGCTCTTAAAAGTGATCACACTGAACCAACCGATGATCCAAGTCGTAAACCTGAAGGAAAGCCCATCTTTCGCTGTATATCTGTTGAAATAACTATTATACATTGACCACTATAAGGCCGATCTTCTCCCCATACAAATATGTATGGGGAGAAGATCGGCCTTATAGTGGTTTTACTATAGTATTGACTGACATTACCAATTCTTTATCATATTTGTCACACTTTACTTGAATTTATGAGGCGATTGAATTAAGCTACAGGCGTGACGTACAAATCTACCAGTCCTGTACGTCCTTCAGCCAAACCAAAGCGACGGGTCACACTGACGAGGGAATCGCAACGGTAAAACTGTTTGTCTCTGTTACAAGACACAATCAGTTTATCTGTACTGCTGCTGGAGGCGGTATTGGGTTCGTCGTGGTCTCCCGTCGCTTTCCTCAGAGGCTACAACGGTCTGGCGGGCAACGGGGACGCGGGGAGACTCCAAGATTCTGTGGCACCTCTCCGGGGCGGCGGTTGGGGGGCGGAATTTCTATACCTGTCAAAAAAACAAACAGAATCAATTGTGAAAGTTTGCAATCAGCCAATGGAAGCTTGAATTTTAAAAATATACAGGGTCGTGTTCTTCATAGTTGCTTTTCGCCGGGCGATCCGCAGTTGACTAAAAATTGCGAGGCTATTTAGCGATTCGTTTTTGGATTTCTTTATTTTCTTTAAGTCCTAATAAAAAATCTAGGGCCCAAGGTCACGCCACCGAAACGAAATTTTTGCATTACGCTGCCATCGTGGAATTGGCCGTCGGCGCTCTTGCAAAAAACAACCAAAAAGAACATACTCCAGGAAGAATGTAAAAAAAATATTAACTAGCGAGTGCTATGAATGCCATTTACATTAAATACACCCAATTACAATCGAGTCACACCCCTTTTACCCTTGGCCCCTCCCCTTTTTCACAAAACTCCTCCCATTTTTATGACATTACTATACATCGGATATTTGGTTTTATTGCCGAGGTGCAATAAATCATCACTAATACCCTAATTCCATAGACAACTCGTGACCAAAAGTATTATTTCTCTTCAAATTTAAATTACGGGGGTTTCCATCTTTACCTGAATTCTATACAACCATCAATATCTATAGGGGAATACAACAATAAGTGAAGTGTAAACAATAAATTCCACGTAACTTGTATCAGCGTGCATTATGCAGGTAGTATTATACAAGTAAATAAACTGTATAATATTTTTGTTCACTCTACGTCCCTGCATATCTCCTAGTCCCATGTACCTAGGGCATTGAATCTCCCGATGAATAATCATTACACTAAAATGATAATATGATACAAATGACTGTACAGATACAAACCTATAATTACTATTGACGAAATGTCCGTAGTCGTGTTTCTTGTCCGCCATGCTGCCCGCGCTGACGTCCTGATCGCAGTCCGCTATCCGCCTGGGGATACCGCCGCCGAACCTCGGCACTCTCGAATGTCCTTCCCTTCCGTTGTTTGCATTGGAGCTGGGGCCACCCGTAGACGAGGAATAGGAATGATCGTTCCCACTACTAGCTGCGTTGTGCCCCAAATGTAATTTCACATAATACGATGTAAATCTTTTACGTACAATGCCGGCGATTGAATTCAACCACCCTATATATGTATTACATCAAATATTTACATTTTTTGAGTTGTCGTTTCGAATCAATCGTCATTTGTTTTGTTTCGTTTCGATTGTTTTTTTATTTTTAAATTCGTTTCGATTCCAAAATGATTGAATATACATATTTACACGCATATTGTGTCGTCCATAAGGCAGCAGTCAAAAATAAACGACAAAAGAGAGAAAAAATTTACAAATATTCAAATATAGAATCACATATTGTAATAATAAGAATAAAACAAAAGCGTGTGTCGAATATTAAAAAATAAGTGATTTAAGAATATAAAAAAATTGTAATTTTTTTAAAATAGCCAATATTACGTGAATAAAAAGACACAAGACAAAACAAACCACGAACAATGATTTTATAATAATTTTTTTTTCATTCATATTTCATTTAAAAAATGTGCATTAAAATTTCAAAAACATTTCCATACACAATAATGATTACAAATAAATGTGTTTTTATGTTTTTACACAATGTGTGTTTTTTGTGTTTCACACAATGTGTTTTTACACAATGTGTGTTTTTTCGTGTTTTTACACAATGTGTGTTTTTACACAATGTGTGTTTTTACACAATGTGTGTTTTTGTGTTTTTACACAATGTGTGTTTTTTTTTGTGTTTTACACAATGTATTTTTACACAATGTGTGTTTTTTGTTTTTACACAATTTACACATTACATATTGATTATATATATACATGCAACAATTATTGTAGTGAATACAAAACAAATTACATTACAACAACAACAGACAAATGAAAGCAAGCGCAAACAAGTGAATCATTTACATTAAGCCAATATATAAATATAAATAATATACAAACAAAAACAACACAAATATACAAATAATACAATACGAATACAGTGCAAAGTGAGTGCAGGATGTGCCATTTCGTAAAAAAGTGAATAAACAAATGTAATATGCAAAAATAGATATAAATATATAAAATAGAAGAAATTTTGTAATACAAATCCATAGTCCACAGATAATTTTGCGTTTGTGTGCGTGAGATCCCAGATGCAGAAGCGGTGGTGAGCCATAGACACAGAGACAAGAGGACGCCACAGACAATCACGCAGCGCGTAATACGATACAACGTACATTACGACGCACGTTGCGTGATTGCGTTTGTTTTAATTTTTTTTTTGTTTTTTTTTTGTTTGAGCAAGGATGAATGATGAGATGCGTAGCGAGCGAGCGAGCGGGCGGGACAATCGAATGATGTGTGCGTGTGTGTGTGCGTTTACGGGAAAAAGAAAAAGAGAAAAAAATAGCAAAAAACAAAACATGAATCAATGAATAGTTCTGTAAGGTTAGACAACACAATTGGTTTTGTTAATTTGGTGCAAGTGAGGCTAAACTTCAACAGAATTATATGGATGTACATTTAAAGAGGGTTCACCAATATATATCGTGATATTAATACATTTTAATACCTTGATATATATAACGCGATTTTTTTTATTAATTGGCAGCAAATATTTTAATTAGTCCAAGTTTTTGTACTCAAATCCTGGATTTCCATGCATTGTTATATGAGTAGACAATCACTCACACAAGGCACACATTGTGTAAGCTCTAGAAGAGTGTATGAAATCAAGTAGCGAAGTCAGTATCCCGGTTCAAATACCAGTCACCCCACAAACCTTTTTTCATATTTTTTCAGACGTGTGCCTTGTGTAAATGATTGACGCCTGTTGTATTCTCGTATAACACCATCCTGTTCATCAAAATTCGTAAAATGAGCAACCATATTTCAAAAAGTAGGTTTATAAAAGTATTGCTAAATACAAAATGTACCAAATCAAAAACCCCAAAAAGTGTGGCGTTTCGATCGAGGATTCGAATAACCCCCAATTGGCATTAAACGATTATAAAAACTTTAGCCATATAATTTTGTTGAAGAATGAAAGCACATAATAATATATGTACATTAGGACATACATATTATACAATATACCTATTGGTTTAGATGTAATGGGGTTACAAAGTACGCAAAACTGTCGTCGGATGGCGCACTGAGCGACTGAGCAGTCTATAAGGAAGATATCTGTACGAGTAGTGGGTGGGTACTACTGCAATGTGAATTACAGTCGGTCAAGAAAGATATGTTCACTTGAATTATTTTTGTTTTACAGATTATTCTTGTAAAGCGTTGGATTTATCTACATTCCGTAGTATATACAATGCAGTATTCCTACAACAGTGTAGAAGAATTAAGAATGAACATTGTCGGGCTTATGACCGACCTCGGCTGGCTTAAGTGATCACTTTTCGATCGTAAGCCCGATAATGTTCATCCTTAATTCTTCTACACTGTTGTAGGAATGCTGCAAGAAAGATAGTATTGTTTTCGATGAGGGTGCTGCATGTAACTCTTTGGCAACAATACTGGCAACACTTGTCGAATTTCAACATGAATGTCATTGTTGCCAGCACGTAAAATTGTAGTTCCAAGACCATCTCTTTCTTGACAGACTGTACTCAGCGTCTAACAGTGCAAAAGTTTATAACCCCATTTACAAATTTTGATAACTGTGAAAATTTGCAAATTGCCATCAATTTCGTTACAAGTCATCACCATCGGCTCTGTCTGTTGTAGACCATCTAGACACACTGCTTTTGAAAGTTTTACATACATACAAAGAGTTGACAATGTTTCGTTTCAAAATAATTTAATTAATATAATTATTGAAACTTGTGTGAAATTTGTAATTCTATAGGGAACGAGTACCAAACAAGCAAACAGACATTAGCCCTAAGGGGGTCACTATTAAGTATGAATAAATATGGAGACTTAACTACACTCCACATGAGATACGTGAAAATACTGCCGTATGCATGGTGGGTAAGAGTTTGATTTGCATTCTCTATCAATTAATAACAAATACAGGTTCCTAATTCTACGATGTTGGTGGTGAATACTAAGGAACCTATATAAAGGTGGGAAGAACTATTGAACATTGAGCCCCTTCTACATATATCTATGACAAATCTATGGTGGACGCCATTAGAGCTACAAACATATGATTGCGTGTCATATTGCTTGTCCACAATTGCATGAAACCTGGTGATATTTCAGTGATTTTTGCGGCTCATTATGTATAATCAGTGTGGAAATTACCTTTAGAATATAACCTATGTAATTAAATGGTAAATTAGCGTACTACTTTATATCGAGAAATAATGGCATATACCTAGCGGAAAGGCTAGTAGCGGCAATGGCGGCGGTCTAACCGTTAAGTCTTCCTACATTTATATAGGTTCCCTAGTGAATACTGTAACTATTTTATGACTTGGCTTAAATGGGCACGCATTTGGTTTGATTATGATTATGTTCATAATCTGCCTAAGGCCAATTCTACAATGTGACCACTAAGATGTCACCTGAACCAAACACATACAATACACAGTTATCAATATTTGTATATAATATCATTCATGTTTTACTAACAATAGATAGCTGGGAAGTTTAAGTTTTAAATACTGACATGTAAAAGTCAAAGTCATACTGACATGTAAAAGTCAAAATCATACTGACATGTAAAAGTCAAAATCATACTGGCGTGTAAAATTCAAAATCGTATTGGCATGTACAATTTTACATGTCGGTAATATGTTATCCGATTTAAATCGTCTCATATTAAAATTTCTCATAAAAAAAAGGATTTTGACAAGAAAAATTATGTCTACCATTTTGTCAAACTTCCCAGCCTCGTATGTAAAAGTACAAAAAGTCAAAGTTTTAGTTCAATATTTTAGCACCACACAGAATTAACTTCACTATATGAAAAATGACTGACGTTATTTGTACTTTTACTTAAAAATACATAGTGGAACCTCGAATGAGATAATTTAAATTTGCTGTGATTTCATTGGTCGACAGTCATCAACGTGAGTTGTGATTGGTTAATCACAATCGTTCCTCATTCAAATGTCATTCATAGACAATAATACACATTCTTCGCATCTGTCACACACTATTGAAGATATTTTGATCAAAATTTGACTTCACGAACATCAAATTGATAGGAAATTTGTTAAATATACGTATTTTACTCAAATCGTAGATGCCATAACATCGTTTGGCACACCGAGACTAATGTGAATACGGCTGCACAAGGCCACCGTGACATTTGAGCACAACTGAGAGTGAAGTAAATAGTATGGAGGTTTAGTGCATACACATATTATATTACTTTACTATAAGCACTACAAATATACACATACCTATGTAGGATACAGATTAATATTGTAAGTGTATCACCATAATACATCAATTAATGTATAGCAACATTACAGAAACACATATTTATACTTTGTGCAATAATCACTACTAATGTCATTCACAAAAACAGATTATATTGTGTTATTTCTAAAACACATCTCAGGTGGCTGCCATATTGTTTTTTTCACTTGCGGTTATACTCGAACCTACAACTATTTTAATCTTTGGTGTCATGAAATCAAATTTAGATCAAACCTTCGTACAATATGAAGAAAAACTACGTCTAAAGGTGTATCTTATTAAAGAAACGATAACGATACCTTGTTCGTCCTTGTCCTTGTGACTCTTCCCGTGTTTGTGCGACACCAGGGGACTCAGTCTCCCGAGATCCTCCTTCCCCGCGCTCTTGCTGTGTTGTACGTCTCCATTCGGTTCGTCCTTTCTCTCCCGATCTCTCGGAAAGACGTATGTCTCTTTATTGTTTCGCCTCTCTTGCAATTTCTGTTCGAATCGTTCTCTAGGACTAGTCAGATTATCTCGTTCGGTAATAATATCGTCTTTTTCAGTTCTGGATTCGCCGTTGACGTTATCGTTCTTCTTGCTGCTATCTCTGCTACTTCTGCTGTACGGTTCGTTTCGTGATCTAAATTCGTATCTTTCTTTGGGTGCTGCGTTATTGACTAAGGTTTGGTTATTGTCTAACATAATGTCTGCCGTGCGAAGTGGATTGTCTGTTTCTCTGCAGTCTTGAGAATATCTCCCCTCTCGTTCGTACCTGTGCTGCGGCCTTATTAAATCGGGCTGCTGTTGTTGTTGATGGTGGTGGTGATGGTGTTGTCTCTCTCTGTCTCGCAACGATTGCCTAGTGGTTGTGTCTCGCTCAGGTATATGTAAGTCTCTTTCTCTCTCGGCAGCGGGCATCCTCTCTCTCTCCTTTTCGAGACGTTCCAGTATAGACTGTTGATCCATGGGTAACGCTGAAATAACATAATCCAAGTATCGTTATCATATTTATATAAAGCCAGGCGATCTAGAGGTGACCTTATCCAGACATATAAGATGATGAATGGCTACTATGATGTTCTCTCTACACCTGCTCCATCTACACCCTGAATACCAATACCCATTTGAGAGGACATTCTATGAAGCTCACCAAGGGACTCACTCACCACAGTAATCCCACAAAGAATTTCATTTGCAATAGAGTGGTGAATATGTGGAACCGTTTACCCCAAAATGTGATATAAGCACCATCAGTGAACGTATTTAAGAACAGATTGGATGACTTTCTCAGAACGACGGATAGCACAGACATTGATTTGGGCCCATCAGCCTAGGCTGCTTGCCCAAAAGTTAATAATAATATTTGTTCCCACAATTTGCCAACTGAACGACAGCTAGTCTATAATGTAACATGGAATATCTGCATGTATTGTCAATATAGTTGTATACTTACGAGGGTCCGTTCTTCCCGTGCTAGGATCTCTGTGTGCTCGCCTCGGTGGTTCTGGGGAACGTCCTATACTCGCATCTCTGCTCACACTGACAATAAACACATATTATGTAGTTTGTGCACAATAATAAGGTTAACAATGGGTATCAATTTATGGGGGTAAGGGATAGTTACATCAAGCGGTACACTATTGCTATATTCTCCAGACAGTCTCTATTACTGTATTAATATACTAATTTATTTATCGTATGGCCAGCATCACGCCTATATCATTTAACATTCGTTATGTCAAAGTGCAAAAAAGTTAAAAGAGCAGAGTGAATTTTCCTGCACGTCAGAGACTCAAATCTAGATTTCTTATGTATTGTATTGCTTCGTCGCTAAGGGTGAGGAAGTCTGATGCATTGCCACTGTATGCTCTGAGTGCACATCCGGTAACTATGTGTTGAATGGTCTGCCTGTCAGCTCCGCAATCGCATTCAGGGGACTCTGGCCATCCACATCTGTTGGGAAAATCTGCGCACTTGCCAATAACAATAATAATACCTTCTGTGACTGGGACTCCCGTCTCTCAAGTCTCTCCGACTCCTACGCTGACTCTGCTGATGGTAGAACCTCTGCAGGACTATTGGACTAGTGTTGCCAGCCACCTGCACACGCCAAACAAAAATATATAATACTGTCAAACATGTCCCACGAAATAAAACAGATTACAATCAGACCTAAGGAACCTATATAAAGGTGGGAAGAACTATTGAACATTGAGCCCCTTCTATTATCTATGACAAATCTATGGTGGACACCATGGGAGCTACAAACATATGATTGCGTGTCATATTGGTTGTCCACAATTGCATGAAACCTGGTGATATTTCAGTGACTCATTATGTATAATCAGTGTGGAAATTACCTTTGGGATATAACCTATGTAATCAAATGGTAAATTAGTGTACTTTACATTGAGAAAAAATTGCATATACCTTGTGGAAATGCTGGCGGCGGTAAATTTATGTCTATGGCTTTATCTGTTAGGACTTCCTACATTTATACAGGTTCCCTAATCAGGTCACTCAATTTACATAAAAATAGTTATGCTACCTGTGGATGGTGTTGTGTCTCACTCTTCCATCTGTCTTCTCTCTCTCTGGCTGACCTCCTGGCTATTGGCTGCGGAGACCAGAGACCTGGACTGTAGTTCTTCTCTGGAGGCCTGTATATTAAATCCACAGATATTAGTTTTCCCATCTTTCTATTACAAATGAAATTCTTTCTATGGCGAATAAACAAGTACTATGTCGCTATTTTTAAGTGTATCATGAAAAATACATAAATTAAATTAAATTTAAATTGGAATGGATTATTAAGTTTTTACCTTGAATTGACGACATATTGCGGATGTCTGGAATCTCCGTAGGCCTCCAGAGAAGCCGGCTGAGAGCAGCTGCCCCCGGGGTTGTGATGATATCCGATACTGCCCTGTTCCACGTTCGGCACTCCGCCGAACCTGGACACGGTGTACACGGACGAAGTGAAATAATTAGTCGGTGCGTTGTTTCTGAAACACGGAGGTGACACTATCCTACCATCTTGAACGTTTTCGTAACCGCCGAGTGCGAAGTTAGGCGGCGAAACTAAATTGTGATGTGCGTCGCTAGTCGACGATTGTCTGGAACGTTCGTAATCGTAGCCGGGATGCGGCGGTGGCGGTCTACTGCGACTCGGCGAAAAATATTGTCTTCTGCTAACTTCGGGGGAACCGTACGTACAAGGCGGATAAACGTGGTCTTGGTGAATGTAGCTTTCTAAACTGGGGGGCCCTCCCCCGGAGAATGGTTGATTCCTAATCTCCGAACTCGCCATGTAATTTTTTGCGTTGGGCGACGCCGGGACATACCTAGGAGGTGGCGTTCTATCACTTCCGTAGACCATAGTATTACTAAGTGACCGACCACGCTGCTGTATGTAATACTCTTTGGGTGAAGTTCCCGTAACAGGAGTATAATTCGTTCTATTGTTTGACATTATAGGCACACCTGGATTGTACTGATTACTGTACGATTCCGTGTGTACGTAATTCCTATGTATTTTATATAAATTCTTATCTACGGGGCTTGTAACGATCCGAGTGCTTTCTAAATCCTCTACGACGTGTTTGGGAGTCGAGGATACAACCAAATTTTCCAAGGAATTTGTGCTGGTCTCGACGGCGGCGGCGTGTTTGTCCGTCGGCGATGAACGAGTTTCTTCCGTTGATAGTCGACTGCTGACGCTATTGTTTACGGATGAATTTTGTTCGACGCTAATGCACGAAGCTTTGCTGGATTCGGAGAAGCTCTGATCGGGTGAGTCTTGGCTCGACTTTTTAGAATCGCTCAGTTTCGTCGAATGCGGAGGTGAATCCTGTTTGTCACTTCTGTCGGGCGACGGTTTGTTGGCAAATTTAAACGAACCGTTTAGCAGAGGCGAATCTAGTTTAAAAGGCGTCTTATTGCTAATGAATATATTTTGTTGTACGGGCGACGTAGTGATTTCTTCCGGTTTGCTTTGGCTCTGGTCTGGAATACATGTTGGGGGGGACATCTCGGATCTGTAAATAAACATAAACATTGTACAATATACACTAAAGATACAGATAAAACAAAATGAAACTAGCACAATTACGGTACAAAAAAATTCATGCATCTATTTTATGTACTAGAAAAAGTAGTCAGACTCAGCTAATACTAAAGATATCATCCTAAGACTCAACACTTGGATAAATGTAAGATATGCTGCAAGTCACTCTAGTGGGGAGAAAATATTTTTATAAATTTTCTTCATAAAAAATAATTCTTAAATTACGTCTGACATTGACTTGCACTTGAGATTATTCCCGTAGTTTGTTAGATATAATGCTGTAATTTGGTTGATAGAATGTTTAAGGTAAGACGCAGTGACTCTAGTGGATATTTTTTTGATATTCAGTCCCCTTTTTATACAATAAACCAAAATCTATTTTGTCTCTTACGTTTGGTTTGCAGATTTGCAGACAATGTTAATGAGTTGTATAGTAATGTAAAGCATGCTGCGGTGTATTGTGTGTGATACAGAAGGCATGCATACCTACCGAGGCAGGATTCTGAGGAGCCACTCGTCCACTCGGACGCCAGAGGCTTCTGACTGCACGAGGAAGGGATGCTGGAGGAGGGCGTTGTACTTGGGACGGTGACTGAAGTCTTTCGTTAAACTGAAATAGAACAAAAAGTCATAAACACGCAACCGGGGTCACCGATATTAACGACATATAACTGAATAGGGACAAGTATAATTATGTTATAGATTTACTCACCATTGGCGGACAAAAGATCTGAATTCGGGAGAAAAGGTTTGATTCTCGGGTAAACTGGGTGGCTCATCGTTGATAACCTAAAATATCAACATTTACAATGAAATTAAATCATGTGTGGATAGACAGAGAAATCTTGACATCAGACATTGTCAAATTTTCTGCACCTTTGACATAACAGGCTGTGCACTGACTCTGAAGTCATTTTTTATGATTGAATAAATCTTTTTTCACGGAAATAGTCACACATTTTTTAACTATGTTCTATTTCTTAAAAATAAATTATTAAATTTCGTAATTTCTCTTTCTTTTTTTTCTTTCTTTCTTTCTTTCATAATTAAAAAGTTGTCATCTTTATTTCATAGTAAAATGGCTGTCCCATTTCATTCCCATACCAATGTCTTTGAAATTTTGTACACAAATTTCGTTACAAAATGGAAATTTGAATGGGAATGGTGTGGCACAGTCATTTTACTATGAAATAAAAATGACTGATTTTAAAAATCGTTTTAAAGTTGTGATTTTTAAAGATAAATTATGAAATTGTACTTTTAATGCGTAAGAAATAGAATATATTTAAAAAATTTGACTGTTTCCATGAAAAAAATTTTAAACCTAAAACCTACACTTCACAGTAAGCTTGAAAAACTTGTGTCGTGAAGTGGAGTAGGTCGGCAATAGGGATTGAACCTGCGCTCACTGGATTAACAGTCGAACGCGTTACCAACCAGACTACTGTCCACCTCGTTACACCACAATTAATTCAAAGTCAGTGCATGTCAGAGGTACAGAAAATTTGGCAACGTCTGTTAAAGTCATCTCACGTCGGTCGGCTTACCTTAGACAAGACCTCAAAGTCGTTCTGGCAGTCTCTGTAAGGAAATATCCCCGTGGCCAACTCCACTAGGGAGATCCCCAGGGACCACACGTCGGCCCTGATATCATAGTCCGGCTCCTGCGGATTGGGGGGGTCTATTCGTTCGGGCTAAAACAACACAACAATTAATTGCATTAAACAATACACTAAAGAACTCTGTAACTGTGTACCGTTCCGACACGAAAACAAAGGCGAATGCTAAAAAAAACCCTGACCTCAATTATAGGTAAAAATGAGTAATTAAATACTTCGTAGGTGGCATCATCGAAATCAATGGCTAAATTTGTAAAATACCTATTCAAAGTTTTACAGGGGTCACATAAATGTATTAGTAAAAGGAGCAATAAACAGTTACAACTGCGGTTTAAATGCGTATAATATGATAAGTATAAGGTAGCCCATCTTCATCTTCTTCATCAGCCTTGGTCCCTCCACTGCTGGATGGAACTAAGAAATAATAATTTTTAAAAAATCATTGCAACATACGCACTCCTGAATTGATACAATCTCTCCGTCTTCTGAATTTCGAATAGGTATTTCATACATTAAGCCATGGATTTTGATGATGCCACCTACACAGTATTTAATAACTCATTTTCACCTATCATTTGAGCTACATTTCGTTTGCACCGGGCCTGGGGTTTTTTTCATTCTCGTTTGCGTAAAAAGTGTGTTCAACTTACAGCCATGTACGCGGCACATCCCGCACTTCTCGTCTTGGCTTTGGAGTCCACCAGACGACCGCTGATGCCAAAGTCACACAACTTGATGCTGCCACGAGTGTCCACGAGAATATTAGACGGCTTCACGTCTCTGTGAATCACTCCGTGCTCCTCCTTCAAGTACGACAGAGCCTTTACCGTCTGTAATATAAACATATCAACTTGTATTATATTGATTTACAAATTTATTCTTAAATACAAATTTTCCTACATTCCCTAGTATATACAATGCAGTATTCCTACAACAGTGTAGAAGAATTAAGGATGAACATTGTCGGGCTTACGACCGACCTCGGCTGGCTTGAGTGATCACTTTACATTCGAGAAACATTCGCCATTTCAGTTCACCCCGGCTGAGATTCGAACCAGACCTTCGTCTCGCATAGTAGGGATCCTATCCACTACGCCACGAGGAGCGACGGCTGTGTTGTCGAATTCCGTGTACATTAAGTACCTACGTATTGTTGCCAGTCATAAGCCTGATGGAAGGTCCATCCTTTGCTGTGTATCTGTTAGGGTAAAGACTTGTTGAATTATAATACAAATGAATAATTACCGAGACAGTGACTTTCCCCAGTATATCTTCGGGCACAGGTCCCTCAAGTCTCTTGAGTATTTTATCGAAGCAGCTCGCCATTAACTCCATACAGATCCACACATCCGCCTCTGTTACGAAGCAGCCAAAGCATCGCACTATATAAGGACACTGTGAACGCAGCACTATATCTAAATCCATTAATATACGCTTGTTCTCCTCAGAGTTGCCCGAGCGACGCATTTGCTGAAACAGACAAACAATATAACAATCAGGGCTCGCCAATAATCTGATTTTTATACCTTGATATATATCAAGAGTTAAAGTTTGATTGCGAGATTTGGAGACCACTACAACAAAGTGAAGCAAAATAAATGCGTGTAGAAAATTTGTGTCAGAAGAATGTGTGGGAAAACGCTGAGAGATAACATAAGGAATGAGGTCATTAGGGAAATGAGTGCCTGCAAGACTAGACAAGAAAATTTTATTCCGTTGACGATATGTTGAAAAATTGATTCTATGTATGACGAAATGTCAATCAGAGCCCTTTACACTCTGATTGGCATTGATCTGATAATGATATTGTTTGCGATGCTTTGTTTAATGATATGTTATGAAATGATATTGTAAAAATTGACGAGTCCAGGTGCCCGAATGGGCCTACGGACGATAGAGAACAATAAAACAATAAAACTGGTGTTGTGACTAGAATGAAAGTGAATAAACTAAGATGTACAGGGCATATTGAGAGAATGAAGGATGACAAGAAAGATATATTTGAGCGAAAGAAGTGGTGTGAGGAAAAGCGGGCGTTTTGACCGATTATGTTGACCAGATTCTCAAGGATGGATGCGTTTTGAGTAAAAGGAATTGGAGAGCGTGTATGACTGCATGCATGAATGTGACGGAGGCTAGGAGTGTGTGTAAGGATAGGGCTGTCTGGCGCTCTGTCCTCTCTGCCTGCAAGGGACGAGGCGTGAGGGCATAGATAGATATAATATGACGTATCCTTACCTTCACGGCTATGACAGTGTGCGAGGGTTTATGCATCATCTTGACTACGTGTCCACACGTGCCATTCCCCAGCTCGCCCAGGTGCTCCAGGTCTTTAATATCTGAGGGGTATGTGTTGTCGTTGATGGTGAGATTCCGCATGCGCATCCGTAAGTCTCGTAATCTGTTGTCAGTCTCCGAGTCTTGTTGAGACATTGCCGAGGGCAGGGAGGGAGGGAGATTCAAGGCTTCGGGGCGACCTCGTGCCGTCGTATTCACTGAAAATTATACAACAAATACAATATACACTACCCGGCATAACAGCTTTTCGCCAGGCAGCGTGCAGTGCTCCACAAATGACATTTACATAACCAATAAAGGTGGTCGGTAGCCTGGTTGGTAACGTGCTCGACTGTTAACCAGTGGGCGCGGGTTCCATCCCCGATGCTGACCTACTCCACTTCACGACACAAGCTTTTCAAGCTTACTGTGAAGTGTACAAAGGTGTATTTGGTTTTTTTTTTGATAAACCCAGAATCATTTTTAATAAGAAAAAACAGGATTTAAGGGCGTCCCGAAAGGTTTGTTCGGGACACCGGGACAGAACCACAAGACCGGTGACAATTCCGATAAACCGGGACGTCTGGCAACCCTGGGAATCGTTGAACATTATCACGAACCATATCTTGCGCCCTAAATTTATCATTTTCGATTCGATCGAAACAAGATTTTGAGGTAAAACTTCCCTGTATCACTGTTTACTTCATTTAGGCCAATAGATAATACGATTCCAATGTTAAAAAGCTATAAATTAACTTGATATTCGGTCCCTGCTACATGCTGTTATGTTTTTACAACTTCAATGACATTTTATAATGTCAAATGTCTAGTTTACCAACAAATTGACATTTAAAACAGTCATAAAACATTAATAAGCGATCGCAACACGATTGCACAATCAATAACACGTCGAATTACCTTAAAATATGGATACTTTGTTAATTAGATCACAAAATATAACGATAATTCCAAATATGGACAAAATAACACCACAACAAGATGTGAAATTGACTGCAAGGTGACTGACATTTTGAGTAATTTACACGATAAAATGTTAACAAACACTCCATGGAATAGTGAAAATGTATTTATTGAAGGGATAGCTTGTCTGTGCGGTGAATTTTGTGGTATTTTACGTCCAAATGGTGTTGCGATGGCGATATATTGAATTTGTACTTACTGAATTTCGGGCGCCTGGCAGAGCCCCTGTGAGGTCCCACCGCGGGCCCCATTGCAGGATTATTACTAGACAAAGTCTCGTCTCTCCTTCTGCTTTCATTTTCAGCGGATAATCTCTGTTCAAGTCCTTGTATTTTACTCGCTATAGATTTTTTAGACATCTTACTTTATGTTGTGTTGTATATTGAATAATATTTAATATTCTACTGATTAGTGATGGCGGCGGCCATTGCTATTTCTTGTTAATGGATCGCTGGTAGCGAATAGCGATTACAATAACAGTTACTGTTATTTTTCTTTGCAAGACTCGATAAAGAAAGTGAACTGAATGTAATGCAAAATTATAACGTGAAACGTAATTGTAGGCTATTTTAGACTTAAAACACAGACTATTTAATTTTATGAATCATCACGGATCTTTATTACGATGGCATTATTTGACAATAACAATTTTGAAATAGCAGAATAATGTAGTAAAGTTTTTCTTTGGAATCACATTTGTATGCTATTTTCAAGGTTTTTTTTTATATGTAGCACACATCCGATTATTTTCATGTTAATAAAACACAGCTTATTAAAACATAAATGCAGATTTTTTCACTGCTACTTTTGGTCCCTATAAATTATTTTTTTATTCTCGCCTGTTCTATGTTACGTTACTCTGATTATTTCTGTTCCTGTTCCGAATTTACTCCTCTGTGTACAAGTTATTGACAAATTTTAACAGCAGAGGGCACTAGTGTCTCATTATGTATTGCCATACTTAGTATAATTAATTCGCTGTAACGAATAAAACCAATGAATAAAACACAATAAATAATGTACCTAAATCTTTCGGGTTTATTTTGAAATAAAGTGAAGCAAAGTAGTGAAATTTAAGAAATTTACGTAATTTTTATAATAACATTATTACTAATACGCCAAAATACACTCCTGTGTAACCAAATGATTTGAGTGGAATAGATTTTTGTAAAAAAATAATCCAAAATTCTGGCATACTTCATTATTTATGACAACACATTTCCATAGATATTCCACTACTAGAAAGGCAGAAAATTATGGACCATGGAAGAAAGTTTTTTAAGAAAACACCTAATGGAAATTTTTAAATGAGCGATTATAAAAAAACATTAAAACTGTTCATTTTTCGCAAGATTTATGAAACATTATACCTATTAGGTTTTAATCCACTTTTCATAAATTTAATTCGTATTTTTTTCATTTCAAAAGTTGTACCTACCCATTTTCTTGGTGTCATCCACCAAATTTTCATCCAAGTACATCAACATGAAGTTATCACGCGTGGTGTAGGAAACAAATGTCAAAGACGGCCTGGACCAGCCTGGACGGCCTGTCAAATTGGTGGTGCGAACATTGCAAACATTCTCGGTTTTGTTGTTTTTTGGTTGGATAATTCTAAATGGCAACTGATCAGGAAGCGGCTAAGAATACTTTCGTCGAGCAGCCAGCAGTAGTGGCTGCTGTCGCTCCTCCCGTACAAGACGTGACCCCTGCACCGAAGGCGGCGACAGAAAAGAATGAGCCGGAGAAGCCCAAGGCTGGCAGGGGCAAAGGAAAGAAGCGCAAAGCCAAAATGCCCAGAGATGTGACAGCCCCAAGACAACCATTAACAGGTTTTTATTGTAGAACTATTTAGTGATGAATCCAGCGTATTGTTATTGTGTTTTAGCTTGTAATTTACATGCGAAGTATCTCCTAAAAAGCCATATTTCTAAGATACATTTTTACAATAAAAGTTATTCAGTGCACAATCTACAACCCTCTTCTGGTATTCTTCCACTATTGGGGCCCACCCGCAGCCGAGCGAAAAAAAATGCACTGACAAACCAAACAAGACATTTATTTGCTCTTTTGGTGAACAAAATACAGAGAAATGTTAACATTACAAATATAAATCATAACATTTGTTCACTTGGGTGCGCTTCTTGTAGTGCTACGATCTCTGCAAGCTAACCCTGGCATCTGTCGCTTACCTAAATACTTTTTATTAAGAGACATAGGTACTATTGGAGTGCTGCGGCCCCACTTTTTGTGAATAAAGTTATTTTTTTCTCTCAAAAAAGCGCTATCACAGTCTTTTTTGCTATGCTCGACTGCAAGTGGGGCCGGACGAGCGCACAGAAAGTGTTTTTTAAAAAGAATGTAGTAAATTTACAATGTTTTGGACTTAAAATGTCACTCCTGTCAAAAGTTCTAAAGTTCTGAAAACGGTATTTTTTTTAAAAAAATAAACATGAACTTGAATGAGGCCATAGGTATTTATTGATATTTATTTTGTATAGGTTATGTGAGATATCTAAACGAGCGTCGAGAACCTCTGCGAGCTGCGGATCCGAGTCTGAGCTTTGCTGACGTGACGAAGAGATTAGCCAGCGAGTGGGGGCGGCTCCCCGCTGAGGAGAAGCAGCACTACCTCGATGCAGCGGAACAGGACAGAGAAAGGTGAGAACATATTTTTAAAAAAATCCGAATTTAACCCATTTCCAGACTAGTAGAGCTCTGAAACTTTCACCAATTGTGTAAACTAGATGACATTACGATTCTGTACCACATTGGATCAGCCTACTCCAGAGACAAAAAATATGTTAAGCGTTTGAGGGGATCCAAGGGTTGTGTGGTGTCCTATGAAAAGAAATCAGTTCGAAATTTTCAGTTTTTGTTCGGAAACTGTTGAGAAATCAGTTCAGTTTCTGTATAACTGTTTGTATTTATTTTTCTCTTTTCTTTTGAGTTTTCCATATTTTTCTAAGTATGTGTACAGTTATTTATCTCATTTTATTGTCACAAGTGGTTGGTTGGCAGACATTGCCTACGGCAATAAACCCGCCATTTGGTATAATGTTTTATATCCAATAAATATTTTATTTATTTATTTTAACTCTCAGACTGCATATTTTGAGTAACGATAAAGCAGAATCCCAGTTAGAACATAGGCTGTTAAAAAATCAAGGATCTGTTACAGTTAAAGAAAGAGTGAAATGCCTTTAATTACAAAACAACATGTATGCAATAGTGGTTGCATTAAACATAAAATCCAGGTGCAGACTCTTCGGGGCAAAAAACTGTAGAAATAAATAAATAGTAGCTGGATTATCCGGTCTGTATGGCCGTGGTCTATTGGGTGATGCAGTCAGTCCTAAAGTTTCGCCCATCTTCTGTGGCGGGCTTCTTCAGAGGTGAGAAGATCTCGGTCACGTGCCGTGTTTTAGCGGTCAATGTGTCCTCTCCGGCGGTTGTAGAATATGTGGGCTCGCTTGCGTTGTTATCACGGTATTTGTGGTGTTATTGAGGCGGGGAGAGGACACTTTGACCTTCTTTATAGATCTTCTCACCCCTGAAGAAGCCCAGCCACAGAAGATGAGCGAAACATTGGGACTGATTACATCACCCAAAAGACCACGGCCATACAGACCACATAATCCAGCTACTATGATCGACGCGGGCCCTGAAAGTCTCAGTATTTACAATAAATTAATATGTATGATTGCCATCAGTTGTTGGACTTCAATTCAATGGATTTGTACTAGGATTATGAAATACGTAATAACAGTTCCCGCAATGGTCACAAGCAGTTCATAATCTACAGGGAACATTTTACATGCCGTGAAGTGTGGTGATCTTCTAGCCATCAGTTGGGACCATGCTACCAGTTTCTTTGCGTCTTTTGAAGTCTCTGAAAAAAAAACAGTCACATCTTGGTTAGCTAATGTTAGTAGTATGTGAACTAGCTTAAAACACCATAAATTTTTCTCAGCCAATACTGAGAGAATCGTCTTGAAACTGAAGACAGTGATAGATGAAAGTATGGACTACAGATTGGCTTTTTTAGAATAACAATATTTGGAAATTGCTTGAACAAAAAAATATTCCGAAAGTGCCCCTGAAATCTACGGGACGTAAGAATTATAAGTTCAGTTTTTGAGATGTGAAAGTGTAGTTTAACCAAAATATTGGACAAAGTGAATTATTCGTTTGTAAAAGAAACCTGGGAAGAAATTTAAAAATCTAAAACAGTCAATTTGTTAAGATTATAATTACCAGTATTTTGGCTAAATTATACTTTTATATCTGAAAAACTGAATGGAAAATCCTTATATCCCGTAAAGTTCAGGGGTACTTTAGAAATATTTTTTTATTCAAGGAATTTCCAAATATTGTAATTCTACGACAGCCAATCTGTAGTGCATACTTTCATCTATCACAGTCTTTAGTTTCAAGACGATTCTGTCAGTATTGGATGAGTACAATTCAGGGCGCCGAAGCCGGATGACAGCATATAGGACCTTAAAGTCTTATTGCAATGTTGCTTACCTGAACATGTGTTGCATAGAAGTGTATCCAGTATGAGAGAGGTCCTCTTTGCTTCTGTAGTCACAGAGTCACAAGACAGTATTATTATAAAGAGTAGGAAGATGACATAGAGAGATCTGTCCACTGTAGTAATCAAGGGATTTACAGATGACACTGTAGCTGAATAGGCCTGCAATTTTACCATTATTAATTTACAGACATTTTTCTCAGAAAACAGGTTTTTTTGCCGATTTTATTTAACTTCACTTGGTTGTTATAGGTTTCAAATCTCTCAATCAAATTTTCTCATTTCCAGACGAGCTAGAGCTCTGAAACTTTCACCAATTGTGTAAACTAGATGACATTACGATTCTGTACCACATTGGATCAGCCTTCTCCAGAGACAAATAAAAATGTGAAGTGTTTGAGGGGATCTAAGGGTTGTGTGGGGTCATGTGCAGTGCCGGATTTGCCAAAAGGCCGAGTAGGCCGGGGACTATGGGCAGCAGAGATTTGGAGGGCGGCGGCTGGCCATGTTTCACTAAACTAAAATAAAAAATGCAGTAAAAAAAATTACTATTATTAATTACTCCTGTGAAAAGTGTAAATTCGGCTCTGGTCGTGTGTGGCATCGTATTAAAGGGTGTTGAAAAAGAAATTCAGATCGAAACTCGGAGTTTGTTCAGCACAAACCTTTGGGAGATAATTAGTAAACTAGAGAATCCAGTCACCGAGTATCTGTGTGTTTGATTCTATACTTACAGCTTCCTCGAAAACAAACATAGCCGTTGTTCGTAAAGATCTTAATATAATTATCGTGCTGGATAAAGCAGACAACAGGATCTGAAAGCATTAGCATTGTTAGAGGGTGGTTGGAAGAGACTAGTCAGTAAAAGTCAGTTTTTTTTTAACTGGTCACTAAAAGTTAGATTTTTTAGGGTTCGGCACTCAAAATTTTCACATTGGAGCCCTGAAAACTTTTAAAGCCTTGAGGAGCAGCCTTGCCCAAAGTGTGACAGAGTGTGCTTGTCCAGAATCGGCCTCCATAGTCACCTTCAATGGCCTCATCGGCAGGGCCAATAACAACGTGGCAGCGATTCTTCTGAGCTGAAGACATGCTCGGCAACAGGCTCTTGGCATTATTATTGTTAGTATTAAAGCCCTATTAAAACATAATCTGCCTGCGGTGCTAATAAACAGATAAGCGTTTTTTTTCATAGATTAAAACTAAAAAGTCGTTTTCCTCGACATGTTAAATTTCTATGCACGTCTCTTTCCATTTCTCCAATATTTCAGTTCTTAATAATAAATCGGTCCCTCAATACTGAGAATCATGACATTCATGCAGTACTTCTCGCAGCAGTCTGGCCCAACCTGGTCTGTCTTCAGCCCGCCGCAATGATTCTGCAAACGTTGCTCCAATGGCATCCGTCACCTGGTCGGACCATCTCACTGGTATACGTCCGCGACTTCTCGTGCCTTCAACTCGGCCAGTCATTATCGTTTTTTCTAAATTGTCTGGCTCCCGTCTTACAGTATGCCCAAAGAAACCAAGCAATCTCCTCAGACACACTGCAGACAAACGAGTTACATGTTTCAGTTACAATTGCAATATACATACTTTATTTACCTGAATACCAAAATATTCGTTGTACGAATCAGCCAAATCACAAGCCAACATATAAACCTTAATTAACTTGTCGATAGAACAACCATTCGTATTGAAACTCTCGTAACTCAATCGAGAGAACTTTCCACAATTCACCACATATTTCAATAATCCTGAGACTTCGTTCGATTTCACAAAATAATTATATCTTTGTTTCGGTGATGTCGTCAGCTCTGAATATAAAGTTAGATGTTCGTTTAGTAAATAAAATCGTCCCCACAAGACGTATAACTGCGTGCCGAAGTGACATATTTCCAAGGCGTTGAAGAAATAAAATACGTAATTCATTACAAACATAACGGAATTGCTGAAATTGAACGAAATTGTCCACGTTACGAAGTCGTAAATGGATATTGCGGTCGAAGAGATTATAGTGAATATCGTAAACTTTAAAATCCACAGCTTCTGAATTTTGTTCAGCGCTCGTTTATCAAGACCGAAAAGTTCGTCAATCAGTTGAAATTTCTCGTCGTTTTTCGTACACTTTTCGACGTTGCCAAACGATGTTTTTAGTATGTTGTACACGCATACGCCTCCGTCGACGGCCAAACCGAATATATCCGTAATTTTTACAATGTTTGGTACGGTGGCGTACAGATATTCCATACGACCGTCAACCGATGCGTACGAAGCGTACAAAAGAAGCGACGTCAACAGCACGCCGCGTAATTGTCTAAGAAATGTGTTGTTCTCTGACGGATCTATTGAAAATATCCTCATGATGAAGAAAAGTGGTTTTAATGGATTCAATTCCTTGACAGACTCCTTTGATTTAACATTAATTTTTGTTGCATTCGTCTTCTGATTATTTCTGGTTATTAAAAAATCTTGTAGTTTAATGTTTGGCGAAATGTTTTGCCATTCGGTTTGAAATGTATCTTTCATTTTAACAGGCGTTACGGTAACTTTTAGTCAAGTACAAGATGCGTTAATTTTGGTTGCTTTTTAGAAGTACAAGATGTGTTCATTTTGGTCCCTTTCTGTTGGTCACTTTGCAGTTAAATGATAGTAATAATAAGTAAGGACGCACACTAAAATGACTAGGGTAGTGTGTTGTATCGCTAGTGCAGGGGTTCCCAACCTTTTTGTACTCTAGAGCACATTCCAAAATATCGATAGGGTGGCGGGCACCACCTATTTTTAATCGACAAACTCTTTCCATAATTTATTTTCCCATAATTGGTTTTTTAGAGCGCTACAGCTCTAGAAGGTCGCATTTTTTAACATAACATTATAGACCCGGCAGTAACAACATACCAAAAAACGTATTTAATAAACCTAGGCACTCATGAAAACTCGAACAAATAAATAAAAATATTTCACATTTTTAATTAATGTTTATGAAAAAATTCTGTCTCTATCGAATAGTGACGGGCACATACAAATCGTTCTGCGGGCGCCATGGTGCCCGTGGGCACGGGGTTGGGAACCCCTGCGCTAGTGCATGACACAGGGTCTGAATCAAATTCACTATACATTTGTTAAATCCCGTTATTAATTGAGTTTTCAATTGCCCGATTGTTTTATGGTTTATTAAAAAATATTTAGAAACCATAAACCTTGGTTAATAATTGTACTTTTTAGTAATTATCAATATGGGAATTTATTACCCGACACAGTTTTACATTAAGGGCCATCACGCACGTACTGACATCAACTGAATGGTAGTTTCTTAATTTCCGTACTGTGTGGCTAGCCGTCTTAAGGGCTTATATGCACTGAGCATAAATCGATCTATTTTTCCTTCAACTTTTAAAATTTTGTATGAGAATGTTAGTGCGAAATAAGAATAACGTAAGCGACAATGTGAATTATACCTTTTTAAAAGAAACCTGGAAAGAAATTTAAAAATCGAAAACAGCCGATTTGTTAAGATTATAATTACCAGTACTTTGGTTGAATTATACTTTCATATCTGAAAAACTGAAATTTTAGGGGTACTTTAGAAATATTTTTTTATTCGAGGAATTTCCAAATCCTGTAATTGTAAAACAGTCGATCTGTAGTCCATACTTTCATCTATCACTGTCTTCAGTTTCAAGAGGATTCTCTCAGTATTGGCTCTGTACAATTCAGGGCGCAGTAGCCCAATGACAGCATATAGGACCTTAATATCAGATTACTTTCTAGTAGCATAGACTGATATTGCAGTAGTCATATCATAGACAATATATGTCAGTAGATAGATTTTTATAGTCAAATATCTGTGTGTTTTCTTACTTCAGTACTTCGTAATCACATGTAAAAGAGTTATAAAATTCCTATCTTTGTATTTTTAAAGGGAACATAAATTAGTATGAATCCGCAAAAAACTAACGTGATACTTAAAAAAAGTCGCCAGTGTGTTCTGACTTCTGACAGATAGATCTAATGTTCAGATCAATCTAACTTTCCGTACATGTGTGATGGCCCTAAAAATTCACATTACGTGTCTAGGTAAAACTTTTATACTCCCTTTTTGTGGGGAACAAATACCGTGTAATTGTTGCACCATAAAATCTAATCGTAAATTATAAGCACAAAATAAAAATAACATAAGTAACAAAATCTATTTTGGCTTATTGTATAAAAAGGGGACTGAATATCAAAAAAATATCCACTAGAGTCACTGCGTCTTACCTTAAACATTCTATCAACCAAATTACAGCATTATATCTAACAAACTACGGGAATAATCTTAAGTTTCAGTTAATTTCAGAGGTAACTTTGGAATTATTTTTAATGGAGAAAATTTACAGAAATGAAATGTCTCCCCACTGGAGTGACTTGCAGCATATCTTACATTTATCCATGTGTTAAGTCTTAGGATGATATCTTTAGTATTAGCTGAGTCTGAGTACTTTTCCCCCAGCAATATTTTACATGTTCAGTTACTATCCCTTCTCAAAGAAAAAATATGTAAATTCAATAGAGAAGTTGAATCAATTTGCTTTTCAAGTGCCAGTGTACTGTTACTACATTTAATAATATAAATGTCAAAGTGTTTCCTAGTTATACAGGGTGTTTGATAACAAATACTGTTCAATTTAGTCCACATTCTATATGCTGCTCACACACTGCCAACAAAAATTTTTTTGATTTGAAATATACCTCATTATTAAAGTGATCACTTAAGCCAGCCAAAGCCGACTTGTAAGCGTTGGAACACCCATCCTGTTTTCCTCCCCAAGGGAGTTCACATAATGCTATGTTATGTGAATGTAGATGCCTCTCGTCTCTGTTGAGGAAAAAACTGTACTAGTATGAAATTATTTTAAACTGGCGAACACAGTCATGAGAAGGAACCACTACCTTCTTTATTCGCACTCATGGCTCTGGCCTAAGTGCTAATAAAGAAGGTAGTTGTTCCTTTTTATGACTACGTTCGCCAGTTTAAAATAATTTCATACTAAATATTTTTTTCTTGTGTTTTACATCAGGTACTACCGATTAACTGTGATGGATTTTTTTATGTTATGTTGCAGATATATAAAAGAATGGTCCGTGTACAAAGAGTCGGATGCATATAAGGCCTTCAAACAGCAACAACAAGAGAGGAAGGACGCTGCTGAGGGTATTAAGCCCACTCCTGCAACCGCTGCAGTGTCCAATGCATTGGGAGCTACCGGACTTACATCACCACCAGCAAAACGACACAAAACTACACCGGCAACTTCTAACAAAATGCACAAGACAGATACCACTGGTTAGTTTTTATTAGACGGCGTACTCAATGCAAGTAGTGAAGTAAACTGGTGCCCACAAGCTGTCAAATGCTATGGATAATTTGGTCATTTCGTGAGCAAAGTTTTCAAAATTTTGTTCTCATAGTTAAAAACTGTATTAGTTTTGACGTTATTTAGGAATTAAGCGATAGTTTTAAAGATGTTTTATTTTTTATTATTGATAATTTGTTAATAGTGTGAGTTTTGCGACTCTAAAATACCAAAAAGTGCAGAACGTGAAATTGTATCACTTCCTTTCTATTGAAAATACAGGGAGTCAGACGTCTAGGTATGTGGTTAATATAAAAGTCTATGGTTTCTATCTATCTATACCAGTCTATCTCAAAGTGGGCGATAAGTCCAGCATGCCCATCTTACACTGTGCGTTAGTTGAGAGACTACAAAATTGTTATATTATTTAGTAATTGTTTCTTATATTATTGTGTTATTCACTTCCAGAAAGCAACATAGACTCCAGTATTGCCAGCGTAGTGAACAACATTGGCTCCGTACAAACAGGCAGCATTGTCCCAACACCTCTACAAGGCATGGGCCAGACTCCTCTGGGCAGCAACCTGGCGACACCTCCCACCAGACCTAAAGCAGCCATCACACCTTCGGTATTTGTTTACTTATTTGTTTATTAGTCAGTATCCTGGTTGGAAACATGCTCGACTGTTAATCTGGCGGCCGTGGGTTCAATCCCCGATGCCGAACTACTCCACTTTATGATACAAGCCTTTCAAGCTTACTGTGAAGTGTACAAAGATGTATTTGAGTTTATTTTAATAGGCCCAGGTTCATTAAAAAAAAATTACAAGTAGTTATATCTCAACAGATATACAGCAAAGGATGGACTTTCCACCAGGCTTATGACTGATCGTCGGCTGGCTTAATGTAATCACTTTACACTTAAGTAACATTCATCAATTTCAGTCCATCCACCTGCCGCGACCGGGAATCGAACCCAGACCTCCAACTTGACAAGACGGTATTCTACCGCTATGCTATGAAGGCTGGTAGCTGAGTAGAGGTGAAACGTGTATATATTGTACACGGCCCTCTATTGAGATTATTTTTTGATATTTGTTATTTGTTGATTTCCAGTCTGCCGTTCCCTCTGTCAACCCACTGTCTTCCCAGGACATTCCGAGTAAGATTGTCGGCAGTAATGGCGGCAGCGCGGAGTTGAATCAACGGGAAACAGACATACCAATCTTCACAGAACAATTCTTGCAACATAACAAACTGCGGGAGACGGAATTAAGACAACTCAGGAAAGCCAACACTGATTATGAACAACAGGTATGTAGGGAATGAGTATTAAGTAACAATTCAGCTCTTAGATTGGTTCTGAAGCAGTTCTAGAATGGTTCTGAAGCGGTTCTAGATTGGTTATAAAGCGGTTCTAGAACCGTTCTAAACTGGTTCTGAAATGGTTCTGGAACCATCCTAGATTGGTTCCGAAGTGGTTCTTGATTGATTCTGTTGCAACTGTAGAACCACTTTAGAATTTGAGCCGCGTTTCCTCACACCACTTCGTTCGCTCAAATATATCTTTCTTATCATCCTTCATTCTCTCAACATGCCCAAACCATCTTAGTTTATTTACTTTCATTCTAGTTACAACACCAGTCTCGCAGTCACTCCTTTCCCTAATGACCTCATTCCTTATCTTATCTCTCAGCGTTTTCCCACACATTCGTCTTAACAACCTCTTAATAACCTCAAATCATTTGCTTATAAACAAATTATTTCAAGTATTGAATAAAGCGAATACTGTCATATGTTATATTTCAGAATGCAATCCTCCAGAAGCACATTGAGAGCATGAGGGGGGCGGTAGACAGGACCAAGGCAGACATTGTGTCTCAGAAGGCCAGGACCACCATGCTACGTGGTCACCTGACAGCTCTGCAGGACAGGCTTACAAGAGGCCTGGCTAGCATATCAATACCTGGTAAGCCTGTTTATAAATCGTGTTGCTCTATGTATAGTTCATATTAATAAATCGTGTTGCTCTATGTATAGTTCATATTTATAAATCGTGTTCTTCTCATAGTTCATATTTATAAATCGTGTTCTTCTCATAGTTCATATTTATAAATCGTGTTCTTCTCATAGTTCATATTTATAAATCGTGTTCTTCTCATAGTTCATATTTATAAATCGTGTTCTTCTCATAGTTCATATTTATAAATCGTGTTCTTCTCATAGTTCATATTTATAAATCGTGTTCTTCTCATAGTTCATATTTATAAATCGTGTTCTTCTCATAGTTCATATTTATAAATCGTGTTCTTCTCATAGTTCATATTTATAAATCGTGTTCTTCTCATAGTTCATACTTATAAATCGTGTTCTTCTCATAGTTCATATTTATAAATCGTGTTCTTCTCATAGTTCATATTTATAAATCGTGTTCTTCTCATAGTTCATATTTATAAATCGTGTTCTTCTCATAGTTCATATTTATAAATCGTGTTCTTCTCATAGTTCATACTTATAAATCGTGTTCTTCTCATAGTTCATATTTATAAATCGTGTTCTTCTCATAGTTCATATTTATAAATCGTGTTCTTCTCATAGTTCATATTTATAAATCGTGTTCTTCTCATAGTTCATATTTATAAATCGTGTTCTTCTCATAGTTCATATTTATAAATCGTGTTCTTCTCATAGTTCATATTTATAAATCGTGTTCTTCTCATAGTTCATATTTATAAATCGTGTTCTTCTTATAGTTCATATTTATAAATCGTGTATTTCTCTTCACAGGAGGTCTTCGTGGCCCCACGAAACAGAACATAGAACAATACATGGAGGCCCTCAGGTGTCTGGCTGTTGAGAATAAGAACCACGCATCTGTGAAACAAGCCAGGGACTTTTTGGGCAGAATGGAGATGCCTGCGTAAACCTGACCGTACTATCTTTTCTATCATATTCTGTATTGTATTGTGTCTGTAATTAAGGAACCTATATAAAGGTGGGAATAACTATTGAACAATGAGCCCCTTCTATTATCTATGACAAATCTATGGTGGACGCCATTATAGCTACAAACATATGATTGCGTGTCATATTGGTTGTCCACAATTGCATGAAACCTGGTGATACTTCAGTGACTCATTATGTATAATCAGTGTGGAAATTACCTTTGGAATATAACCTATGTAATTAAATGGTAAATTAGCGTACTTTACATCGGGAAACAATAGTGTACTTATACCTAGCGGAAATGCTAGAAGAGAAAATGGCAGCGGTCAATTTTTGTCTATGGGTTTATCCGTTAAATCTTCCTACATTTATATAGGTTCCCTAACTGTAATTGTTACGTAAGTTATATGTATTACTATTTTATAAATCATGGCGCATAATAAAATAAATTTAAACTTAAACATAAATGTGTATATGCTTTGAGCACTAGGCAGTCCTGTGAGTGTGTTCTGGGTCCATTAAATTTCACCTGGCGATTCGTTCGATTGTTTATGGTTCTGTTGTTCTCCGTTTCATCATCGGTGCGAGTCAACCGGTTGTGCAATTCAATGTGTTCTATGTACACCAACACATTTGTAGAGTGATATTCACTCGCCATAGATAATAGAGTGGTCCGTACATGCTGCTCACTCACTCTTATTAACACGCAATATATTTATCCCTTTCTACTAAAGAAGAGTGCTGTAATATCGATATGTCTATGTACATCTATCGACTCACTCTTATTAGTATTCTCATATCTCTATTTCTGTTTGACTTGGAACAAATCACCCAAATGCATTCTGTCTTCGTGCGATAAGGGCCTGGCGAATCCTCAGGTGACGATTAATGACAAAGAACATAGCCCTAGAATCTTACGCCGGCTTCCTAAGGTGCGCGAATCCGGATTTGTAATCGCTACGAAAGTGTCTGTAGATTTACGGATGCACACCTTCCCACGGTGTGTGAATCTACGTACGAATCCGGATTCTCGCACTGTGGGAGGCCGGGGTTATGAGGAACAAAGGGTAAAAGAATGAATAAAAGATGTTTTAAAATCAAATCTCAAGAACAAAATATATTAAATAATTAAATAATGATAATTTATATGAAAATAATACAATCTCTTATTAAAATACATCAGGTAATATTTCTTCATAAATCGTAAGTTAAACATTAAAAACTTTTACATGCAGAACTGACAAAGTTTTCGGCGCTATTACTCTATTGCGGCCCCACTTTTTGTCAAGCAATTTTTTTCTTTATTAATGTATCTGGGTTTATTGAAATAAACCCAAATACATTTTGTACACTTCACAGTAAGCTTGAACAGCTTGTGTCGTGAAGTGGAGTAGATCTTTTTGTCTTTTTAATCTCGATGTTTTCGACTGTTGGAAGGTTATTTTTAATATTCACAATCGCCTGATGATGAGGGTGCAAATCCTCGAATACTAGTCGCGAAAGCTAAAGTAATTATTTTTTCGTGGATTTTAATCTAAATTTTTACTTTTTCATTTTTTCTCAATGTTTTTTTGTGTTATAAAAGCAGCAAAATTGCATTTTTTCGGCTGTGGGTGGGATCAGGCTAAAATTTTGACAAAAAGGAAAACATCTATGAGATTACTAAATTCTTTTCATAAAACACATTCTGATTTTCCGTTTGCGTGCCCGGCTGCACCCGTAGCCGAGACAAGCAAGAAAATACAATTGATTGCGCTTGTTGAAAAAAAAAATTTTTTGAGAAAAGATGGGGCCCCAATAGTGCGATATTGCCAAATTTTCATCGGATTGTAATGGAGGTATTTTTTTAAAACCATGTTTAAACATGTAAGTATCACAGTCGATGTACAGAGTACGACCAATCGTTGGTTGGATTAAGCGATCACTTTACACTCGAGAAACGTTCGGCATTCAGCCCATTAATAACTGTGTGTTGTCTTTTACATAGTGAAATTCATTTTTCACCCTGAAAAATCAGTAAAAAGATTTCGCTCGATGGGGTCAATGGTGAAAAATTGACTCGTCGTAAATCCAATACTTGCCCATCTTGTGATGTACATCGGCTGAGACACTCAGTAAAATTGACAGTAACGCAAACATAATCTAAAAAAAAACATAATCCAAACAAACATCTATGACTAAGCTTAAATACACAAATAACACTGCCCAACAATTAAAATGCTTTGACGACTAAAATATGTGATTCTTATGTTGTATTTCCACCTGCTGAATAAGAGAATCATCACAAAAATTACCCATTGACATATTGACGTTTCAAAAATTTCTAAAAACGGGAGACCTTAGATCTCGACAACCGTTACTAAATATGCTTTGGAACAAAATAGAGTAGATACATTGAACATTTATCTAGGGAATAACCGTAAAAGATTTTTTATATCTTGTATAGATTTCTCAAAAAAAAAGACAGAAACTCGTTTCCCGAAAGTCGCGGAGATTTTTTTTTTGTACTGATAATATGCATTAAAATCTAGGGAATAACCCTAAAAGTTTTTTGATTGAATCGAAATTGGGAAAGGATTTCTGTCTTTTTTGGGATTTATTCATGTTGAGCAATAATTCTTATGGGTTTTTCTCCGTGAACCAATTAGAATTGGCCCATGAAGTGAAGGAAGCAAAAAAAAATTGTTTGGCAGTGTAATTATACAGGATGTACCCTAAATTGAACAGTAGTTGTTATCAAACACCCTGTATGAAATGTAGGAAATACTTTGACATTTATACATATTATTAAATGTAGTAAGTACACTGGCACTTTTTTTAAAGCAAATTGATTCAACTTCTCTATACAATTTACTTATTTTTTCTTTGAGAAGGGATAGTAACTGACTCAGCTAATATTAAAGATATCATCCTAAGACTTAACACATGGATAAATGTAAGATATGCTGCAAGTCACTCTAGTGGGGAGAAATTACATAGCTGTAAGTTTTCTCCATAAAAAATAATTCCAAAGTTACTTATGAAATTGACTGAAACTTGAGATTATTCCCGTAGTTTGTTAGATATAATGCTGTAATTTGGTTGATAGAATGTTTAAGGTAAAACGCAGTGACTCTAGTGGATATTTTTTGTGATACTCAGTCCCCTTTTTATACAATAAGCCAAAATTGATTTTGTTACTTATGTTATTCTTATTTTGCGCTTACACTCTCATACAGAATTTAATCAGACTGAAGTGATGATTGAATGATTTTCGCTCAGTTACTATGCCTTCTCAAGAAAAATAACTTAAAAACTAATTACCTACTTAATAAAAAACTATATTTCATTTACTATGTACAATATTTGGTACCATATTTGTTTTCTTACATTAGGTAATCTTTATATTCGTTCTGTGACTAAAAATTACTTAAAACTACACAAAAACAGCTGTTTTCTTCACTCCTCAACTTTTAGCCAAGACTGTAAATTTCCGATTCTTGCGTAATTTATTCGTAAAGAAGGATTAAGTTTAATACTGAAACATAATAAACTAATATGTCTGTTTGTTTGACCACATTTTTTACAAATAGCAGCAGTAAACACTCCTAAATACTATGTGGAGTAGATGAACCACAGTATTCAACTCCATCTCTCACACAAAAAAGGTGGTTGCGTCCATTCCTCAACAGATGGCGTTAGCATCGAAAATTAGGTTAATTGTGAAATTGTTTCCAGCTACAGAATATATACTAACTAACTAACTGACTACGCCCTTTATGTCTCCATTCGGGAGCACAGGGAGGCTACCAGGCGTCTCCATTCAGAGCGATTTTGTGCGAGTGATATTACCTCTCTCCACATCATTCCTAACGCTCTGATCTCGTTGTCATAGGAACGGTGCACTGTGAAAGAGGGTCTTCCGGGGCGTCGGAATATATACAACTTTCAAAAATTACACAATTGACAGGAGAGTGTGGTGGAATGGGTGAACGTTGCCCTGGGCATAAAGTGGTCACTTAAGCCAGCCAAAGACGACTCGTAAGCGTCGGAACACCCATCCTGCTTCCTCCCTAAGGGAGTTCGCATAACGCTGCCTTATGTGAATGAAGATGCCTCTTGTCTCTGTTGAGGAAAAAACTTAACTCCTAAATACTTTTGATAAGTTTATGATTGACACTATGGCAGATATTTTTGGTTTGAAATTAGAACATTACTCTGTTTCAAATATCGTGTCCACTGGATACTCGATTCTTAGTAGTAATTCTATGGAAAAATTTTGTATTCACAAAGACCCACGAGACAAATAATGTGAAACGGAGAGTACATACGTGATACGAATAAATGAATTTACAGACTAAAATATTTATGTGGGATTTGTTCAATGACTATCGTACATCCATATGTTAGTTTTTTGTTACGTTCTTATAAGATACGTTAGTACAGTTGATGCCAGGAACACCAAATGCTTTGGTTGGGCTATACTTGCAGAATTCCCATCTGGTTTCCCCTTACATCCGAAACACGTACAGATTCCTCTGACGCACTTGCCAGGGAGATTTGTGTCTTCCATGATGCATTCCTGAAAAAAATAACAAAATATTTACATATTTTTCTATTATATAATACGATCACGGTATATTCCAATACAGGGATAAACCAAAAACCAATATGAATACAACATTCAGAATGGGTGGCGAACCTCATCATTGCTAAAAATGATGACAAGTGTCGGTTGACTCTTGACTTGACTCTTACAGCGGTTGAATGATGAAAGAAAGAAAATAAACTCGGACAAAAGGTGAGGTATAAGGAAGTGCAGCCGTCCAAGAACCACTTGGCTCGACCATGTCGACCAGTTGGGGACGTGTTCTGAGTAAAAGCAATCGTAGAGTATGTATGACGAACTGCATGAATGTAATAGAACTAGAAGTGTGTGTAAGGATAGGAAAGTCTAGCAACCTGTTTTTTCTGCCTACCCTGAAAGGGACCTGGCAAGAGGGAATAGAATATTTAGATTGCACAAATTTGAACTTTTATCCGTTGACCATATTTTCATGTTGTTTTTCATTGGGGTTTATTCTTATGACATTTTTGGTGTAGATTGAATGGGTACCCTACCTGATCTCTAATACACCGCTGTCCATTGTATCTGGTGGTCCAGCAGCTCCCGTTCACAGGGTGGAAGCCCCAGGAACAAGTACACTCCTCGTCTAGACACGCTGTACCATTCAGTCTTGAAGTGCATTGGCTCTCGATCTCACAGTGGTCTCCTAGAGCTATGGCCTCTGTAAACAAATTACAACTTTATAACTCAGATTCAACACAAATACTAATTTACGAGTAGTTATCTCAACAGATATACAGCAAAGGATGGACTTTCCACAAGGCTTACGACTAATCGTCAGTTGGTTTAACGTGATCACTTTCACCAATGCCAGGAATCGAACCCAGACCATACGGAAAATTTCGTATCTGAGCCACGTGCTAAGAGGGGAGAAGTACCATTTGCTCCAGTTAATACTGAAGGGTAAGATAGAGGGGCATTGAGGAGATGGTAGGAGACGGATGTCCTGGCTGCGAAACGTAAGGGAATGGATCGGAATTAGAAGTGTGGAGGAGCTATTCCGGGCAGCCCAGGATAGAGAGACTTTCGCTAGAGTGATCGCCAACATTGGAGAAACCTGATAGGGCACAAGCCTTTACCTTTGAGACATCTTTTCTCCCTTTCGTAAGCTACGTATCCCTCCCGACATCTGCATACTCCGTGACATCTCATGTTGGCCCCAGTGCAGTGTGGGTCATCCTCGCAAGCATCTCCTAAGTTAGCATCCTTTAGACATCTGCAACAAAACAATGATCGTTACTTTTTAGATGGAACTTTTGGAGTGCGAGTGAACATGAGAAAAATTGTGTCAGGAAATGTGCGATTACTTAGCTAATACTAAAGATATCATCCTAAGACTTAACACATGGATAAATGTAAGATATGCTGCAAGTCACTCTAGTGGGGGGAAATATTATTTAAGTAAATTTTCTCCATAAAAAATAATTCCAATGTTACCTCTGCAATTGACCGAAACTTGAGAATATTCCCGTAGTTTGTTAGATATAATGCTGTAATTTGGTTGATAAAATGTTTAAGGCAAGACACAGTGACTCTAGTGGATATTTTTTTGATATTCGGTCACCTTTTTATACAATAAGCCAAAGTCAATTGGGTTGCTTACGTTATTCTTATTTTGCGCTTACACTCTCGTACAAAATTTAATAAAGTTGAAGGGATAATAGAATGATTTTTACTCATCGATGAATGAATAATTGAGTTACGTACCTAGTGCCTCCATCTCTTGGGCTGTGTAGCAAACTACAAGTACAGATCCCCTTGACGCAGTAAGCCTGGTTGCTGATGGAGTCATCAGGCCCCAAATAACAGTTTTGCGTCACTTGACAACTCTGGCCAATCACTGGAAAAAAAATGTATGAACAAAATACAAGATTATTACACGACTTTACAGTCTCCAAATCTTGCAATCAAATTTTAACTCATTTCCAGACTAGCTAGAGCTCTGAAACTTTCACCAATTGTGTAAACTAGATGACATTACGATTCTGTACCACATTGGATCAGCCTTCTCCAGAGACAAAAAATATGTAAAACGTTTGAGGGGATCCAAGAGTTGTGTGGGGTCATGTGTGGTATCGTATAAAAGGGCGTTGAAAAAGAAATTTAGATTGAAAGTCAGATTTTGTGCGGCTTAAGCCATCGAGACACCGAGCGATTGAGAGGATCCAGTCACTGTTTAGTGTCTCATGAAGGAGCTTCACGAGCAGAACTCAGATTGTGTAGTATAACTTATGTTACTAAGATTATAAAAGATGTCATATTTTTTTTATTATTTTACTCGTTTTACTAACCAGCCGTTTCGTAACACCTCCCATCATCAAAATGAGCTCCTTCCTTGCAGACACAGACACCGTCTTGGCATATGGCATTAACAGACAATCGAGATTGGCACTGCAGATTCACTTTACACACATCTCCTAAGTTAGTCGCCTCTGTAACATAATACAATGAATCAACCATCTGACCAAGAATTTTAATACGTATATTATTTACATAGATGGCGGTAGTATATACATAAACTAACACATTGAAGAATTTTTAATAATTCTGATTACTTTAATCTTAGCGTGTTATTACAGTTTATTATTCATAGCAAAATTGCGTCGGGAAAAACAAGATGACTCAGCTAATACTAAAGATATCATCCTAAGACTTAACACATGGATAAATGTAAGATATGCTGCAAGTCACTCTAGTGGGGAGAAATTTATTTTTGTAAATATTCTCGATAAAAACTAAATCCAAAGTTACCTCTGAAATTGATTGAAACTTGAGATTATTCCTGTAGTTTGTTAGATATAATGCTGTAATTTGGTTGATAGAATGTTTAAGGTAAGACGCAGTGACTCTAGTGGATTTTTTTTTTTTGATATTCGGTCCCCTTTTTATACAATAAGCCAAAATCGATTTAGTCATTATTATTTTGTGCTTACACTCTCATACAAAATTTGTAAAAGTTGAAGTGATAAGAGAACGATTTTTAGAAGATTATAGATCTTTTTTAGAAATCAGCTCACCCTTGACGCACTCCCTGTGCGTGCTGTTATATAGGGTGATGATGTAGTCATCCTTACAGTTGCAGTAGCCACTCCCTTCAGACTGTCTGCAGAAGGCGTTATCTGGACAATCTGTGTCTCTCCGACAGAGGTTACCGGTTCTTCCTGAAAATTAAACATCAAATTCTGTGATTTATTTCAGAAATAATTAACCTTTAAGAGTATGCATAACTTGAACAGAGAGCCCAACGTTATCCAGCACATCAAGATAGGAAGGCTGCGTTGGGCAGGGACATGTGGCAAGAATGGTTGAGGAGAGAGTTCCTAAAACGGTGCTCTACTCCAAACCCCAAGGTAGACGCAGCGTTGGCAGACCCAATCTCAGATGGTTGGACGGAGTGCAGAAGGATGCACAAGTGGTTGGCATCAGGGACTGGAGGAGCACAGCCCAGGAGAGGGGGGAATGGCGACGACAGCTGGGGGAGGCCAGGGCTCACAACGGACTGTAGTGCCAATGATGATGATGATGATGAAGAGTATGCATATTGACATTTCAAAAATTTCTAAAAACGGGAGACCTTAGATCTCGACAACCGTTACTAAATATGCTTTGGAACAAACTAGAGTAAATACGTTGAACCTTTACCTAGGGAATAACTGTAAAAGATTTTTTATATCTTGTATAGATTTCTCAAAAAAAAAAAAATGTAAAAAACACATCTGATCTTTTTTTTCGAAAGACAGAAACTCGCTTCCCGAAAGTCGCGGGAATATTTTTTTTGTACTGATAATATGCATTAAAATCTCGGGAATGACCGTAAAAGTTTTTTGATTGAAGCGAAATTAACCCCAAAAATGAAAAAAACGCTATTTTTACCATTTTATCATGCTTTAGTATTTTATTTAAAGGAATTAGACTTACTTTTGAAGTTATCATCGGAAGATTGTCCTTGGACTATAGTGGAATGTACTATGATGGTCATCACCAGCAGACTGGAGGTCAGCAGACTCAAGGAGGTCCATTGCGGAGGTCTGACACGCATCTTATTCTGAAATAAAATAACAACACTCTTTATAATAAGTAGGGATTGGAAAAATAAGACCGCGAATTTGGTGTTTTTTACGTGAAAAACGCGAATTTCGTGTTTGTATAAGTATTTACAATAAATAATAAGACGAAATAAAAAAATATTATTTAAAATTAGGGATTAAAAAATTCCTCCACGAATTTAGTGCTTTTTACGCGAATTACCTAAGTACATGTTTTTTTTACAATACGATAACACGAAAAAAATGCAGAATATAAACAGGGATTGGAAAAAATCTTCCGCGAATTTGGTGCTTTTTCCGTGAATAGCGCGAATTGTGTGTTAGTTTGTTTACATTATTTACAATAATAACACCAATTTTCGCATGTTCGACGCGAATCTTCATATTTTGAATAAAAATAATTAAAACATTATCAAAAGGACTTGAGAGTAAGACGAACCGCACCGAAAACAATCGTGAGAAAAGGCGATTTTTAATTTGTTTTATTTTTTCTGTATTTTTGTGCGCCCATATATTAAAAGCTGTAAAATTGTTCATACTTTAATAAAATAAATGTACGAAAAATAACGCGATTTTTCTCAAGAAATAGCTCCGATAATTTTCAGTACCTATACCTAACCTACCTATTTATAAGTAGAATTAGGAAAGTGTAGGAATTAGGAAAAGGAATTAGAAGTAGGAAAGTCCTTGCGGTTCGATAGTAATTTGCAGTGGAGACCAGACCTAAAGATCAAAAGAACAGTTAGGTAATTTTAGTATTTACTTTAAAATTTGGTACCAGGTCCAATTTTGTATCTAGTATATCATATTAAAATTAATTTAATACACACTTATTTTAGTTAAAAAATATATAGAATTGTGTATGAAACTCACATTTTTCTATAAGTTACGAATTCACTTTCAGACAATATGTTTAGTAAGTATTTTGTTTGTAATATTATAGTAGCCAATATACCTATTTCCGCGTGGTGCACTGATTGACTTTATTTTATAAAAACAATGTCCCTTACACAGTCATGCCATTGGATTTTGTTTTATATCTTATCAGAGTAGTTCTAGGTGTGTTTGCATTCAGACATTCTATACAAGTGATAATAGTGAAAAGCATCACCACATATATCGGAGATTCGTATTAGGCGCTATGCAGTTTATTTACTACACGACAGACACACACCAAAACACGATATTTTAAGAAAGGATAGGTAATATCAGAACGTGCGAAAAATTGTGTCAGGAAATGTACTCAGACTCAGCTAATACTAAAGATATCATCTTAAGACTTAACACATGGATAAATGAGAATATTGATAAAAAGACATTAAGAGCCAGGGTCAACAGAGAGTTGTTGTCAAGTATCGAAGTCCGGAAAGTATCATATTTGAGTCATGGCTCAGAGTGGAGAAAATTATGAATTACTCCACCTGATCATTATGGGCAAAACAAAGGGTCGTAGAGGGGTTGGAAGAAGGCAAATTTCATGGCTCCGCAATACACGCGAATGGATTGGAATAAGGAGTGCTGATAAGCTGTTTTGTGCTGCCCAAGACCTGGACTCTTTCTCTAGAGTGATAATAATCAACGTTTGAGGGACCTTAAACGACACCAGAAGAAGAAGAAGTGGTTACATATTTGAATTTTCCAATAGTTCCAATAAAGATACCTCTAAAATTGACTGAAACTTGAGATTATTCTCGTAGTTTGTTAGATATAATGCTGTAATTTGGTCGATAAATTGCTTAAGGTAAGACGCAGTGACTCTAGTGAATATTTTTTATATTCGGTGCACATTTTATACAATACGTCAAAATAGATTTTGTCTCTTACGTTATTCTTATTTTGCGCTTACACTCCCAGCGAAAACAGAACTACGATAACCGAATCGATTCGTAACGCCGGAGTATGACTGCAAGTCGTCCATATTATCGTGTTATCATTGTAGGTGAGTCTTTTGATAAGAGTTACATAGTATTTTGTTCATACTACACTCTAATGTAATGAGCTACCTACTTACAACACCTGTAATTAAGGTGGGGACTAAAATACTTTACGTCGCATATCTACTTTGGCTAGGCTAGAATTGTCATAATGATTAATTAATACGGGATGTTTACGATATTTTAAGCAGCGGTCTCCAATTTCTAAACTGTTACCGATAGGTTACATGCACAGGGTGTGATTTAAATCATATATACAGGCCCCTCTTTCCCATTATAGCCACACTGGGCACTTGCTCAGGACCCCGCGATCCAAGGCCCCCCTAGTTCCTGCTAGATAATCACCAATTGATCTGAGTCACGAATGTCTTCATTCCAAAAAATTCCACTACGGCGCTTTTTCTGTTTTTTAATGTCATATCAATATCAGAATTGTAATTGCTCTCCCTGTACTGGGAACTGGGGGGCCCTGGCTTTATTACACGCGAATTTGTATTTTCAGAGCCAGTACACCACGGATTATTATCATAGAGGCAGAGCTGGGCAGAAAAGCGTTAATCCGTTAATCGTTAATTAACGAAGTTAACATTTTGGTTAACGATTTAACGCTTTTCTTACCTCCAAAATTTGTTAACGGATTATTTAACTTCCGTTACATTTTACTTCCGTTAATTAAGTCCGTTAATATTTGATTGTTTGCATAGACATCATCCACTGGAGGCGCTGGCATTAGATAATACAAGGGTTGTATGGAGTTATGTGTGGCGTCGTATATGAGTTGGGCGTTGGAAAAGAAATTCAGATCGAAAGTCAAATTTTGTCAAAAAAAATTCGGCTGCGGCGCCTTTCAAACTTTGAAGCTAGCGACGTCCATGGGCGAGTGTAATAAAAAATGTACCTAGGTGTTTGTAAAATATCTATAAGACATTTAATTCTTATTCAATAATGAGACTCGCCAGCCATTCACTGTGTTTTATTTATTGTAGGCTGCTCATTGTATGTATTCGTGCACCCACTTTTTGGGATACATCGCGATAGTGCGATAGTAGTAATACTTATGTAGTTCTACTTCATGCCATTTAACCGCGATTTTTTAGATTAACGCTTTAACGGATTAACGTTAACTTCCGTTACATTTTTCAAAATGTAACGCTTTAACGATTAACGAAGTTAACTTTTTAGTTAACGGATTATCGATTAACGAAGTTAACTTTTTCATTAACGGTGCCCACCTCTGCATAGAGGCCCCATTATATCCAGGGCCTCCAACAAATTAAAAACTGTAGTATGTGAAAACATTATTTTGGCGGGATCTAATATTACAGCCTGAAAGACAAATAGTTTTTAATACAAAACCTTCCACTATGGAAGGATTTTTGGAAATTCCGTCCCTAAGAGGGTACGAATATCTTAGAAACCAGACGTGTGGTACGAACTTGAGATTTGGCACATAGATTCTCTTATCGAAAACAGTGATAGGTTGTTTGGCAGTTTTCCCAAAATTTTATCAAAAAAGATGGAAAAGGGTGAAAATAAAAAAAATCTACCTAAAAGATGATTTTTAATCGCCATAAGTTTGCCTGTTTTAGCACACCTTTAGGCACGTTGTATAAAATGAAATGCAATGAATTTTTATGGAATTCCTGAATTATTAGATAATAATATTGGCGTGTTTATTCAAGTGTTTGTAATTGCAAATAAAATAACTACACACATCAACAATAATATTTATTACCTACATATCTGCTATACATATTTTCAAAAAATGTTGAGTGGTCATGAAAATTGTAAGTTAATGAATTTTCACAATAATTTGTGATTAATGTCAGATTTTGAGATTCCTTCGCGCCGATGGCCATGGCTGCGTATATAATCCTTCTAAATTATGAAACCTCATGATAAACAGCGCCGCATGCGATTTTTTTACAGTAATGTTTTGAATAATATTCTTTTCACAAGGATACAAATGCAAATATCGTTTATTTCTGTTACTCTTGAGTATTGTATTTTTGTATTGTATTATGGTCTTACATGTAAATCAATGGGTATGAGTTTAGCTTCTAAGACTTATATATATAAGTTTAGATTTAATTTGAATTGTAATACTAGTCTTGTGACCTCCTTGATGGGTAAGGACACTGAAGGAACATAATTCGGGGGTGGGATCTCCCTTAAGGCTAACCCTGGGCCCGCCTCTGAATAAGATTTGCCTAATAGAAGTGCGGATAAAGAGGTCGCTATTAATGCGCTTGAGCTACCCGGGGATGTGGAGGGCCTTAAGCCCGTGGGATTTTCCTTCAATACTCTTGAGCAAGTGTTTAAGGATAGGCTTAGGAAGGGGGGGGGGGGGGGCACTTGCCATCGGGCAAACTGGCATCAGGGTCAGTCTGCCACTGCATATCATGATACATCATCAAGTTACTTCACAAGTACAGTACATCAGGCATACAATATACTATGCATGCAAGTATTCACTTATTGTTAAGTGAATGAATACGTGTTACTAGTCACTATTCACAACACAACAAACAATGAGTAACAGAACAGGTATTATATTTATATGTAATCTGAGTATCTATTATTCAGCAGAACAGTGTGGAGCCAAGCGTGCATCATGCAGTCATGTAATGTGATATAACCTAATTAACAGTACCTATACTTATAATGCTAATTATTATTATAATAAAATAGCATTCCCGTCTAACTGTTCTAATTTAGTAGCAATAGCTCAAGCATTCGTACTATACCATACCCTCACGCCGCATCCCTTGCTGGGTAGGTAGAGAGAACAGGGTTGAGTTTTTTTTTTTTAAATATAGGATCTGGGCTTGCATACACAAACCCAAATACTTTCCTGCACACCTTGCACTAGGCTAAAAGCCTGTATCGCAAAGTGTGGAATACATCGCCACCGCCAGGGTTTGAACCTGGCACCTCCCGCTTGAGAGACTGCCGCCTCAGCCAACTGCGCCAACCATGTAGTTTAAGGAGAGAGTTTTAAAAGAGCGAGATTGTATTTAGATAATACGAAAAAGAAAATTACAATCTTTTATAGTGCGTATATGGAGTGATTTGAGATAGAAAGTACCAATCCAGATTGCCAGATTTTCCTATCCTTACACACACTTTGGGCTTCCGTCACATTCATGCAATTCCTCATACACACTCTACTAGGATTCCTTTTACTCAGAACACGTCCGTCCTTGAGAATCTGCTCTACATGGTCCAGTCACGTGGTTCTTGGACGGCCGCGCTTTCTTGCACTTCTTCTTTCACCCATAGGTATTTAGGAAGTGGTCAAAAAATCCATTGTATGATTTGAGCACAAACCAATAAAAAACCACAAAAAAAAACTCCACAGCGAAGTATTTTTTGTTTGTGACGATCCTATGTGGTGATTAATCTATCTATCATTTTTACTGTTTGTGACGATCCTATATGGTGAAAAGAAGAATGTAAGGTGCCTTTGGGGCGATTTTATCGCTAAACGGCGCCCAAAATTGTCCAAGTATTATTATTAAAATCCCACATAAATATTTTAGTTTGTACCTATGTTTGTAACATTTTTCACCATATCCTTTGTAGACTCGTAAACCGTTCGTCCGATTGAGATAAAACTTTGTGCTGTGCTTGTCCCAGGGATGGTTCGTAGGGAGGTAGGGGGTACGAGGAGGGGGGCACGAAGGGGGCATGAAAAAACGATTTTTTTTCGAATCCATATAGCTTTTGGTGTCTAAAAGAGGAATCGTAACTCGAGGTTCGAGGGAGGCTGGAGGGGATCGGAATGAAAAAAGTGGTATTAGTGTCGAATCCATAGCTTTCCGTGTTTTTTTGCCAAATTTTGCCTTTGCGATGTACGGGAAATACAGCTAGTTTTGTAATAATAAAATAGTAGTAACTGATAGATATATGGCTGCAATAATTTGGTTTCTATGTACATATACTGTTCCTACATACTATAGGTTAAGTCTACTTTCTACGGTTGATATGCGCTTTGACAATACTAGTGATGTGCCGTGCGAATGAGACCACAGACAATATTATAATGTTAATTATTTTAGAATGGTACTTACTTTAATTAAAAGTGAAATTGGTTTGTTAATATACAATTAATAGCTATCTACGAGTATGTATGTTAATTCTTAACTATACATTTACCGTTGACGCCTTTTTACTCATGAACACAAAACAAAAATTTGTGGACGCTCGCAAGCGTGTAGTGGCGACATTAGATTTAAATAAATAGATATGAGAGTCCCTGAAAAAATACTTTAAAACCGAAAAAAGAAAAAATCTACACATAGAAATACATACTTATGCTATTTTGCCATTTTTGCAGGTTGTGCTCTAGACGATTCTCAGTTTAGCCCAGTTTGGACTATGACTATGACACTGCAATATAGGTACAAATTATTTGAACAAGACCAGATATTGAACCCATTACCATCTATCCAAGAACGTCCTCTAACTGGAGCAACAGGAAGTAACAACGATGTAATGCAATCACATTTCCTGTAGCCGCATTGGCGTCATAATAAAATTGTATAACCGTACACTGGCCGGTGAAAAGGCGATGAGATGGTATGCCGGCAAGTGTAATACTGTACTCAAATAAAATAAAAAATAATTTCGTAACAAAAGTTGAGATGGTTGGGACATGTGGAGAGAATGAACGATGAAAGGATAACAAAAGGAAAATTTACCTGGTAAAAGAAGTGGTGTAAGGAAACGCGGCCGTGCAAGAACCACACGGCTGGACCATGTTGACCACATCCTAAAGGACGGACGTGTTTTGATTAAAAGTAATCGTAGAATGTGTATGAGGAATTGCATGAATGTGACGGAAGCCCGAAGTGTGTGTATAAAGATAGGAAAGTCTGGAGATCCGTTCTCTCTGCCTACCCCGCGAGGGAGGTGGCGTGAGGGTATAGTATAGTATTTCTTTACTTATAATTAGTTTCTTAAATTTAATTTGTTTTAACTTAGAAATGTTTTTCTGGTAAAATTGTAGGGCCTTCACTGGTTTGTTTTCTGTTTTTGTTTAATTGTTGATATGTGCTGTTATAACTGTTTGTGCCCATGTTATTAAATAAATAAATAAAGAAAATAAATAGTAAAATAAGTATGGAACTAACCTTATTTGAATCACTAGGTTATGAAGAATAGAATAAAAATGGAACACAGATTCAAAAATTCGAATGCTCGTCACAATATGTATGTCTGAGAGAGACTGCTCTATGGTTCGGTAATGATTTTAACTCTATTATGTCAGGTGACACTACTGAAGAAGATAAAAAACTACAAATTACCCTAGGTATATATTATTATCTTAAATACAGAAGTAAATGTACTCAAATTAATGTTATGGACTGTATGTATGTAAGACATGAAATTTTTTTCAGGCCATAGTAACTGAGCTAGTCATGTGGCCAGAACCACAGACTCTAGGTGGACAAAGAAAGTTTTGGAGTGGCGACCTAGAACAGGCAGAATAAGTGTTGGTAGGCCTCAAGCACGGTGGTCGGACGATGTAAGGCGAGTTGCGGGAGGCGGTCGGATGCGGTGTGCCCAGGATAGGGAGCTGTGGAGATCAATTGGGGACGCCTATGTTCAACAATGGACGCAGGGGGGCTGACATGATGATGATGATGACTGAAAATTGCTGTGGGAAAAGTACTCAGACTCAGCTAATACTAAAGATATCATCCTAAGACTTAACACATGGATAAATGTAAGATATGCTGCAAGTCACTCTAGTGGGGAGAACTTTCATTCTAGTAAATTTTCTTAATAAAAAATCATTCCAAAGTTACCCCTGAAATTAAATGAAACTTGAGATTATTCCTGTAGTTTGTTAGATATAATGCTGTAATTTGGTTGATAGAATGTTTAAGGTAAGACGCAGTGTCTCTAGTGGATATTTTTTTGATATTTGGTTCCCTTTTTATACAATAAGCCACAATAAATTTTGTCACTTATTATTATTATTATTCTTATTTTGCGCTTACACTCTCATACAAAATTTGAAATAAGCTTAAGCGACAGTAGACAGATTTTTTCTTAGAACATATTGTCCCTTGAATCAGATATTATAAGAGTAAGATTTTGTTGAGTTTTTAGTTCCCGGACAACACCGGGGTGTTTAAGTTAGTAAGTAATAAATGAATATAGCACACAGCATCTTATCAGAAGTGTTGAAATAAGGTTGTATTTACATAGTTTTACCTTATCACAGCTAGGTGCTATAATATAAAACATAAGTTAGATATTGTAGATATAACATTGAACGTTGGTAGGTCTGGTAGCATTGAAATTGATTGTGACGTGATCGGTGGTAAAAATAATGAAATATCCCCAAAAAAACAAACTTGTATGAAACGCTCATCCACCGCCATGAAATGGCGGTGGCTCAACAGAAATTAAGCGCATGATTTTATAAAATAAATATGTAATAGAAAAAGATTTTATGACGTCTTTCCGAGGTGCTTGGATTCCTTCATTCCGATGGCGCCTCCCACCAAGAATTGACAGATTCAAAATTAGTAAAAAGATATGAGTTCTACTCGTAAAGCACTTTCGTGAGATACCAAACACGGTGGTATGCGGTGATCGGATCCTCTCTATTAGTCCGAGAGCCCGCTGCTTAATTTATGACGTATCTGTTTTTTGATCGAAATGTGGTACAAATGATAGCTTACCAATAGGGTTTTACATCGCACTAGGGTTGCTTATCAAAATCTTGCCGCAACCCCCCCTGCCCCCCCCGAAAAGGTCTCTCTTCGCTGTTTTTCGCATTTTGTAGGAATATGGTAAGAGATAGGAGAAAGTAGTCAAGGACAAAAATAATCCTTGCTAAATTCTCTACAAAAAATGCTAAGTCAATTTTTTCATAGGACTAGTAGTTTACCCGTAATGGCCGGTCGAAAAACAGGATATTTTTTGAGAAAAAAAAAATTTTTTTTTGATTTTTTTTCTTTAACTTTCTTCCACCCATTATCACTAACATTTTATGGAAAAAAAATTTTGGCCTGCGGCGCTATATGGCTGGTTATTTTATGAAAAACTAAATTTCAAGAATTTTCGTCACTGAGTTTTATTGCAATAAGTCCTAAATTAATTGATGTATGAAAATAATTTATAGCCCGTTTTGTAGCTAATACTATGGTAATTAATTCGTTCTTTGACTATTTTCCTGTAGCTCTTATCAATTTTCAAGCAATTTAGTTTAAATTCATTTTTTTAGTTTTTTAAATGAATTTCGGTTTTGGACCGGCTATTGCGGGTAAACCGCTAGTTCTACGAAAAAATTGACATTACATTTTTTGTAGAGAATTTAGCAAGGATTATTTTTGTCATTGACTACTTTCTCCTATCTCTTACCATATTTCTATAAAATGTGAAAAACCGCGAAGAGGGACCTTTTCGGGGGGGGGCAGGGGGGGTTGCGGCAAGATTTTGATAGGCAACCCTAGTGCGATGTAATACCCTATTGGTAAGCTATCATTTATACCACATTTCGATCAAAAACAGATACGTCATAAATTAAGCAGCGGGCTCTTGGACTATATTGAGCTAAACAAAATCCGACTTTTGATCTGACATCATACCACACATGACCCGACACAGCCCTTGGATCCCCTCAAACACTTAACATATTGTTTGTCTCTGGAGAAGGCTGATCCAATGTGGTACAGAATCGTAATGTCATCTAGTTTACACAATTGGTGAAAGTTTCTGAGCTCTAATTAGTCTGGAAATAAGTAAAATTTGATTGCAAGATTTGGAGATGACAGCAGCCCCAAGAAATGTCTACCTACTCGTATGATGCGTGGAAGAGAGGGGTCGGGAAATAGGGGTTGAGTATGGAAATTTGGTGTTTTTATGATTGAAATACATTGATGTATTTGAGGTTGCAATACCAGTTTCGTTGTAAAACTCAAAATACCCAAAGTTAGCCCCTAATACCAGCTTATGCTGTCTAGGGACCTTTTTTATGTTTCTGATGCTATTGCTGTGTTATTGTTTATGTATGTATTATTTTTCTTTTCAATAAATAAATAAATAAAAACTTTATTGAAGTAATGACATGCATTAAACAAATGGCGGGTTTATTGCCATGGGCAATATCTGCCAACCAACCACTTGACCAAATAATAAAAAACATAATGTGCGTACAAAAATGTACCTGAAATGTCTAAAATTAAATAGTTATAATAATATTTACAACATATCAAATAAATATATATGCAAAAACTAAAAATAAATAAATAAATACAGTAAACATATAAAAATACATACAATATATACATATAAAAAGGTATGGGAATAGTGGAAGGGATGGGATAATAGGAAAAGGCTGGCCACAAACGTCCCGAAGTTCAGTTCCGGAATCGACCGTTTTGCAAAAAGGTTCCGACCAAAACCTCTTTCTGAATTTAAAATCGGGGTGACGCTGAATTCAGAGAGAGGTTTTGATCGGAACTTTTTTGCAAAACGGTCGATTCCGGAACTGAACTTCGGGACGTGTGTGGCCAGCCAAAGAAGGAGTTCTCAATTTCTTTTCTTTCTTTTTCTAGCCAATCGTGACCCGTTGATATCATTATTCTTATTAAGGATGGTAGTATTGTCGCGATGGCATTTTCCCAGGCAATCATTTTAAGAATTTATAGCGCATACCTACAGTTGTTTAACTGCTTTACAACTTACAAAATAGTATTAGAAGTACCACACGCCTATACACCAAGGTGAGTTATGAAATGCCAATGATACCCGGAGCCCGGGGCCATAACCATCTGCTTTTAACTCTATTAGATACATACGTAGTATATCATATACGGTATATATTACTAACATCATTTTCGTGACGAAAACTCACGTTTTTTGTATGTAACGTTTTTGTGTCAAATGACAGTTTTTGGAAATCGAAATAATAACAAGTACCTCAAATACGGTGGTCGGACGATGTACGATGAGTTGCGGGAGGCGGTTGGATGCGGTCTGCCCAGGATAGGAAGCTGTGAAGATTAACGGGTGAGGCCTGTGTTCAACAATGAACGCAGGGAGGCTGATATGATGATGATGATAACCTATATAGTTATATCAACGGATACAGCGAAGGATGGACTTTTCATCAGGCTTGCCGGGGGGCTCCCTTAAGGCTAACCCTGGGCCCACCTCTTAATAATATTTTGCTAGAAGTGCGGGTAAAGAGGTCGCTATTAATGCGCCTGAGCTACCCGGGGATGTGGAGGGCCTTAAGCCCGCGGGATTTTCCTTCAATTTTCATCAGGCTTATGACTGATCACTGAAAATCCGATGCTCTCACAAAAAAATGTGAGGTTCAAAAAACAAATTACAATAGTTTGTAGGGGAAAACTAGGCGAGTTGACAATGCCGGCCACCTTTGTATTTGCCAAAAAACAACAGCAGAGAGATTTTGCCTAACTTCAGGCACCTAGTTGCGAATTTTTTGTATGTTATATGGGTCGAAGATAAAAGATTCCAATTTTGCGTAATTTTTTCTCCCCTCACAACGTTGAAAAAACCAAAAAAATCTTATTTTTTTCATATTATGCAATAAATTTTCGTTGTTTCGTATTTTAAAGCAAAATTATTAACCGATTATGTCATAAAATAATATGCTTTATTAGGCCCTTTTTTAAAAAAAAAGTGTTATTGCCATTTGCCATTACTAAGGGTCCAAAGGGGCTTTAGTTTTAAGTTATTATTTTCGCCTCATAACTAGTCTTACAGAGAATTTAATTTGCTACAAAATTCATATATTAAAATCACTTATAACGTTACGCTAAAAAAGAAGAAGTAGGGATAAATCTAAAAAAAAAGTTACAAATATTTAAAAGGTTCCTAATGAAGATGTGTGCAATTTAGCCAGGTGATTGCTAGTACATCAGGTAATATAATAATATGATCATACAGATACAATATTGGATATATTACATTACGACATAACATTATTATTGTAAACATTATAAATAACTGATACCTTATAGAAACACTAGTATACCTACATATCATAAACATATTATCTATTTTATATTTTACAAATAATGTATGTACGAATGTGTTTCTTAGGTGTAAATAAACTCAATGGCGAGGGGGGCGGTGCGCCACGGGCGGCACTTCTTACGGGGCGGCATTTTTCGGGACATTTTGATTTTTAAGGGCTTGGCACCAAGAATAACGTCACAGTCTTTTCCCACGGCATTAAGGTTCAAAATCGCGTGACAATCGCATGATAAAATGGTAAAAATAGCGTTTTTTTTCATTTTTGAGGTTGATTTTACGTCTATCAAAAAACTTTTACGGTTATTCCCCAGATTTTAATGCATATTATCAGTACAAGAAAAAAAATTTACTCCGCGACTTTCGGAAAACAAGTTTCTGTCTTTCGGAAAAAACATCAGAGGTATTTTTCATATTTTTTTTTTTGAGAAATCTTTACAAGATATAAAAAATCTTTCACTCTTATTCCCTAGATAAATGTTCAATGTATCTACTCTATTTTTTCCAAAGCATATTTAATAAGGCTGTCGAGATCTAAGGTCTCCCGTTTTTAGATTTTTTTTTAATGTATGTATGTATGTAAGTATGCGTACTCACAAGAAAGATATGTATTTATTGTATAGTGGATATATACGTTTTAACGAGTATTTGTACGTAAATGGAATTATATAGAACCGCGATAAGGCGGGCCCAACAGCTAGTTTATGAAAAAATCATCTTTGTAATACATACCAGTTAGATTATTTTATTATTGACTGCGCAATATTGTTCGATGTTTTTTGACCAACAATTTTAGGATTTGGACAATGGATGTATTAAGTATAAGTATGTAACACGAATATATTTCCAGTGGCGTAACTAGCATTAGTGCCGCCCGGGGCGGACTCTAAAAGCGCCGCCCCATTCCAGACCCATACAAGTACATACCTACCCAGCAGTCTGCAGCTTTGAAACTAGGGCAAAGCTTCTAAAATTTTAATATAGCTTTGACGTAAAAAAAGCGTATAAATAGCGCCGCAGGCGAAATTTTTTAATGAAACTGTAGGCCGTGATGTAGTTTTGTTTATTATAATAAAAAGAAGTACCCACGTCCCACCTACGTCTCACAAAAAGTGAACTATTAAATAGGATATAAAAAATGCACCAAAAATGAGAGCGCCGCGGGTGATATTTTTTGAAAAAATGGGAGAAATGATGAACTAATAAGTTATCCTTCTATGGTATATAGGTACCACATCTGGTTATAGGTATATTGTATATAGGGCTAAAGATCATGCAAGTAGCCCAAACCATCTTAGTTTTTGTTTACTTTCATTCTTGTCACAACACCAGTCTTGCAGTCACTCATTTCCGTGATTATAAAACATTTTAAAAGTTTATACCTCGAAAAAATCATTCGATTACATAATACTCGTATTATCCAATTAATGTAGGTATGTAACGCTTGCCCATTGGAAAATTTTGCAAGTTCGATGAATACGTATGTAAATTTAAAGCAGCGACGCCTTCGTGGGTGACTAGACATTTTCGTCGAAGTCTCACGTTTTGTGTCTAGACATAAACTTTTATGAATGAAAAATTTGAAATATTGAATGTTACCTTACCTACTAATGAAGTTATGAATGAAAATAGTTTTGAAATATTTCTTTCGTGGAAATAATCAAGTAAGTACCATTTTATACAACGTGACAGAAAATGAAAATATAATTCTCATACATACTATATGGTACGTACCTATACACGTAAAGATTGCAAATCGAACTATTTAGTGTATCCACTATCTATATGTGTGTAAAGTACCTATGTATGTAGATAGACATGTAAGAGGAGTTTTGTGGCTTTCAGGGGTGGGTTCCAACTAAAAAAAGTCGACAATATGAATCTGGTATTACGACTTTCATGACGATATTGGAGAGACGGGGAAAAGACGGAGCCTTGTGATCTTCCTGTGTTTACTCGAGGAACTTTGAAGGGTAGAATAGTAATAGGTGGTTACACAAAAACATATTTAAGCAAGCCTCCGTGATTTTCACGGGTAGGTACCCTCTAGTCCTATATAATAATTCTGGTGATGTTAAGATGAACACTGAACACCAGATAGTGATTGCCTCAGGGCTAACACGATCATGTTACGCTTGTTATAACATTATATTAATTGTGTGTAAAGGAGAAGAGATGAGATGAATGCCGTGTGGAGCCTCAGACTCTCAGCTAATGTCATTCTGTTCCCACACTCTATGGGAGAATTTAGAGTGTCCTGTAAAACACAGAATCACGTAGGTGGGTTGGAAATAGGGATGCCACCTTTCAATGAAGGTATAGGCCCGGAGATTTGGGAAAAAATGTATTTTTTATTATAAGTATTACAAGTGAAATTTTTTATAAGATTGAGCAAAGATGGTCGTGGCAAAAACAGATTTATTTTCTATAAAAAGAAATCATAATACTAAATCCATCAAAAAGGTAGCGCCGCAGGCGAATTTTTTGATGAAACAGTTTAATTTTTAATGAGATTGAACATATTTTCATAATATATGGATCGGCAGGGGACTGCCCGGTGATAGTTAACCCACTGTATCACCAGCCAGTCTGACCCGGAGATGTACGATGCTAATCCGGAGACTGGAGAACGCCATTCAAACCCGTAGACACCGCATCGGGTCAAACCCGGAGAAGTGATAGCCCTAGTTGTAAATTATATCATCACTTCTTGCCCCGGGGGGATGAAATATAACGTCTCTATTATTTTCTACTACAGGTACTTCATTATTTTGAAAATCACAATTTTATTTTGTGAGAACATAGGATTTTCTACATGTCATAGTTGAATATAACAAGTAGTTATCTCAACAGATATACGGCAAAGGATGGACTTTCCATCAGGCTTATGACTGATCGTCGGCTGGCTTAATGTGATCACTTTAATATTTATTGAGATAATTACTAGGTGGCTTGTTCTTTTTATTCTTTTCAAGTGTTCCACCTTTTTAAACGACTATCTGAAAAATATTTTTATATAACGACAAACAATAACGTCACGGTCATTTCCCGCGGCATTAAGATTCAAAATCGCATGATAAAATGGTGAAAATAGCGTTTTTCCGTTTCCATCTGGTCGACATTATCAGACCAGGCCAGTCTCAGGTGGCCGCGTTCCCTCACACCACTTCGTTCGCTCAAATATATATTTGTTGTCATCCTTCATTCTCTGAACATGACCAAACCATCTAATAAATGAAATAAAGAATAACATAAGTACTATTAAGGCCCTATATGATGTCATTGGGCTTCGGCGCCCTGAATTTTACTCAGCCAATACTGAGAGAATCGTCTTGAAACTGAAAACAGTGATAGGTGAAAGTATGGACTACAGATCGGCTGTTCTAGAATTACAGGATTTGGAAATTCATAGAATAAAAAGATATTCCTAAAGTACCCCTAAAATTTACGGGATCTGAAGATTTTCTGTTCAGTTTTTCAGATATAAAAGTATAATTTATCCAAAATACTGGTAATTATAATCTTAACAAATCGGCTGTTTTAGATTTTTAAATTTCTTCCCAGGTTTCTTTTAAAAAGGAATAATTCACTTTGTCGCTTACGTTATTGTTCCTGAGCACTAAAGCATTTTCGGCAGTGGAAAAATACACATTTTTTATAAGACCTTGAACAACATAACAAAATAAAAAAACAATAAAAAAAACATACCTAAATTTATATTTATTTCAAAATAATATGAATCATTATAATAGTCCGGAAAATTCAGTCACACACACAAATTTAGACTTCGTGAAAAACACGGAAATACACACACATTTTTAATTACTATTTAAAAACAATAAACTAATTTAAGCCCGCAAATTCAAGGCATTTTAACAAATGAATGCTTTAAATAACACACAAATTAACACCGTGCATATAATTGTTATTTATTTGTGTTTTTTTTTTAATGTTTTTCCGCGTATTTATTTACGTTTTATATGAGCGTTCCACCGGCGCGACCTCCCGCGACTGCAGACGTTGGAAAACTAAATTATTTCATTGATATACATAATAGGCACGTAGTAATATAATTATCCTATTGTATTTTGTTACTATACTATAAATTCTCAGTCCCGCACGCTTGGGTTAAGTTTATAGGCTTATTGTAAAAAGTGTCATTTCATTTATAATATTAGTAGAGAAGGCATTTATTTATTTATTTGACAGAGGACCAGTGGCATAGCCAGGGGGGCAGGGGGGCGGTTCGCCCCTGGCGGCGCATTTCAGGGGGCGGCAAAATGGAACACCATATAAAAAACATCTTGATAAAACACACAAATTAAAAAAAAAACCGTGAATATTTTAAAATTGTTATGAAAATCAGAATAATTGATAAAAAAATGTCCAAAAAATACCTCCATAATTATGTTTTATTATAACCTAATTATAGAAAGAAAAGCAGGTTCATAATTATATCATTTTTTTTCTAAAAAAAGTGTTTTTTAAGTTTTTTTTAGGGGGGGGGTCTCGGTACGACAATTATGGCAGCCCTACTTTACATGTATGTTATTAAAATTTAAAAAAAACCTTTTTACTCATGTGCATGCATTACTAGATTCTATTTTTACAACTTTTGATTTAGATATTTCTACTTCTACAAGATATGTTCAATATTTTCCGTCAATACTACAACTAAAGTTAAATATGTTGGAATGTCTTCATGCTTCATGCTTGGACTGAACTGTAGCATGCTCTATACGTAATTCTATTAGTAGTAGGTACTTACTACTTATAGATTATCAGTTATAAATAAACAACAGTATCTATACTTAGTCTATTTACGTAACCGGTGAATCATAATCTATACAAGGCTATTGGAACTGGAAGCACCTTTATCAATATCTACCTAGATGGGGAGGGGGCGGCACTTTTTAGGGGGCGGCATTTTTGGGAAAATTTCAAAAACCAATTTCAATATGTATGTATCTTTTATTTCCAATGAATGTCACAAGTGGTTGGTTGGCAGACATTGCCGACGGCAATAAACCCGCTATTTGAAAATATTATTTTTTCAATAAAGTTTTATTTATTTATTTAAATCACATTTGCTTCATTAAAAGCTCGAGAAAATTTCGCCTCCTGCGCTATTTTTTCTTTTTGTACCATAGGTATCAATGTTTTCATTATTGATGTCTCACTCAAAAAAAATTTTTTTTTTGCACTAGGAGCTGTTATAGATCTGACATTGTTGATTTCTTTTAGTTGGCATCTATTATCAAGGCATGACTAAAAGAAGGGTTTTTTCCTTATCTCGTACCCCGTAAATATCTAGTTTTCTGTTAAAATCGAGTAATCCCGCAATCCCGCAGATCCGCGGGATTGATCACCTCAGTCCCGCAGGCTTGCGGGATCGCGATTTTGATGCGGGATTGGATTCCCTACTTGCAGCATATTATTATCTTACATTTATCCCCTTCGACTTGGATAAAGCCAGAGACAATAACTAGTTATAAAATCTATTAAAATACCCATTAAGTTGTAAGTCTAATGTGTTTTTCATAGACATTATCATCAACAGTATTGTTAGCTACATTAATATATACATACTTGCAGCACTTAAATACACTAATTATCAGAGCCGAAACTAGGAGTGGGCGAGAATGACAGCCGTCCAGAGCGCAGACCTAATATAGCGTCTGTTTTTTTAATCGCAGAGTCACTGGTAAATTATTTTAGGTATTTGGATTTTTCTGCATTGCGCAGATGGAAATAGGTACATTAAGTACAGATTTTCCTCAACTGATGCGAGAGGTATCTACATTCACATAATGTAGCTTTATGTGAACTCCCTTGGGGAGAAATAAACCTTTTTTTTCACGGAAACAGTCACACATTTTTAAAATAAATGTTCTATTTCTTACACATTAAAAGAGCAATTTTTAAAAAGCTGTCTTTTTTATTTCATAGTAAAATGACTGTCCCACGCCTTTCCTATACAAAATATACGTTTTGTATTGAAATTTTGTATACAAATTGCCTGTGAACATGGTTGCCGCAGTTGGTTAAGGCGACACGACAGTCTCTCAAGCGGGAGGTACCTGGTTCAAACCTCGGCGGTGGCGACGTACTTCGCGATACAGGCTTTTAACCTAGGGCAAAGTGTGCAGGAAATTTTTTAGGTTCGTGTATAAAAAAACCATCTGATTTTTATTTCGCCTCTGTAGAGATATAATGATGTATGACCCTATTAGTCTAACACACTAATTCATGATCAAAGTAATGTACCTACGAGTACATCAGCTTACCTACAAAAACTACATTAGAAAATTAAACAAAAACTTACCTAAATACTGAAACACCTACCAAGTAAAACGTAATTACGACAAAAAATAATTATGAGGTGTAAAAAAGAGCGTATCTAAGTATGTGATTTACCGTATAGTCTATTTGTATTGGTTGGCTGTGAGAAAACGTTTTCTAGCGATTAACTCGCCCTATAATTATGTATTAATGCCATATATTACAATATCTGAAAAACTGCGTCGGGATGCGTAATATGACTCAGCTAATACTCAGCTAATCCTAAGACTTAACACATGGATAAATGTAAGATATGCTGCAAGTCACTCTAGTGGGGAGAAATATGATTGTAAATTGATATTGAGGTGGTCGGTAGCCTGGTTAGTAACGCGTTCAACTGTTAATCCAGTGGGCGCGGGTTCAATCCCCGACTTACTCCACTTCACAACACAAGCTTTTAAAGCTTTCTGTGAAGTGTGGGAAGATGTGTTTGGGTTTATTACGTAAACCCAGAAAATTTTTATAAAAAAAAAAAATCACGATAAAAAGTAATTACAAAGATATCTCTGCAATTGACTTGCACTTGAGATTATTCCCGTAGTTTGTTAGATATAATGCTGTAATTTGGTTGATAGAATGTTTAAGGTAAGACGCAGTGACTAGTAAATCATTTTGATGTTCGGTCTTATTATACAATAAGCCAAAATAGATTTTGTAGCTTAGGTTATTCTTATTTTGCGCTTACACTCTCATACAACATTTTATAAGTTGAAGCGATAATAGAACAATTTTTACTCAGAGGCACTTAGAGCATTGCCCTTTGCTCTAAAAATAACGATTTATCATTTTAACTTGGGTTGGCCGGAAGAAAAATGTTCTCGACCAACCCTGTGCTCCAGTGAGCATGGGGAGAAAGTCATTTGCTCAATGGATATTTTGTGGACCTAGTATTTATTTTTTAAACTCATGACTGTATGCCAATAGAACACTTTACACTATAATGGCATGGATTCTGTCTCATTATTTCATAGTCCTAATATTATAGCTGTGTAATATCTATTAATAACTCAAAGAAATGATTAAAGACCTCCATGATGCATCCTTGAGAATTAGTGTCCGACCGAAACTGGTTTTTATGACCGAAACCGAAACCGAAACCGAATTTCGGCAACGGTCTCAGTTTCGGCCGAAACCGAAACCGAAACCGAAAATATCAAGTACCTAACTAATGTTTGTTTAGGTATACCATTAGCGAGAGAGTTAAATTAACCATTTTTTTTTTAGATAGTTAGGTTAAGGTCCAACTTCACGAAAAATAGAACAGTTTTCAAATTTCAAGCAAATATAGTGTCTACTTTAGTTGTATTCAATCACTGTAGTTATAAAGATCATTTTGCTTGCCCAAGTTTTCGGCGCTTACAAAAAAGACAGAAAACAAACTCTCGGAAATTTGTACTGAAATTTTTTTTCTTTTGATGTTTTGAATGAAAAATTTGCTATAATCAAAAATGTGCAAAAGGGATCCACTAGGTATTAATTCTACCATGATGTATATATTTTTTTAATACATGTTTTATAGTTTTTGCTAAAACTTAGTTGAAAAAATCATCACAAGTCAACTTCGGAATTTTTTTCTGAAGGATTGATACATTTTTTTAAAAATCTGTAAAAGGGATCCACTAGACAAAGGTAAAAACTAAATATTCTGCTAACATCTTACTAGCCTATTGTGTACCGGTGAGCAGATATTTATCTTGTAAAAACCCCCTATTTCGTGAAAACCCCTCTTAAACTTGATTCTACTATAATCTATGTATTAGTTTGTTGTTATATTGAATTATTTTTTATGTTTGCTACCTATTCTTATGAATGTATATGGTATAGCCTATATCACGTAATAAAACTTACCAAATTCAAAATAAATCACACGACACAAACAAAACGTCACAAACACAAACAAAACAAAACGACCTGCAAACGCTTGCCAGTCGCGACATGAATACACTTCATCGCGTCACAACGCGCCGAACATGACCGATCACAGCGCGAAAACTTCCGAATGCAGTTTCGGTTTTGGTCGTAGTTTCGGCAGGTTTGCCACCGAAACCGAAACTAAACCGAAACCCGTTTTTTTGCCGAAACTCGACCGAAACCGAAACCGAAACCGAACATTCGGTCGGACACTATTGAGAATTGGCCTGGAAATGAACATGGGAAAAACAAAAATCCTGAGCCCAACCCACGATAGAATTGACATCGACAATAAAACTATTGAAGTCGTCGATGAGTACATATATCTGGGGCACAAAATAAAACTAGGAAAGGAAAACCAAACTGCGGAGCTACCCCGTCGAATAGGACTGAGTTGGGCTGCCTTCGGCAGGTTGAAATACATCCTTGGGAACAAAGAGGTGCCAATAAGCTTGAAAGCTAAAGTCTACGACTCGTGTATCTTGCCAGTGACCACGTACGGTCTAGAGACTATGTCCCTCACTGTCAGAAGCGTACAAAAACTAAAATGTGTTCAGCGAGCCATGGAAAGACAAATGTTGGGCGTCAGTCTTTGAGATAAAATTAGAAATGAGGAGATCAGACGTCGAACAAAAGTTGCCGACATCGCAGAAAGAACAGCAAAGCAAAAATGGCAGTGGGCGGGACACGTGGCGAGACAGGACAGTGTCAGATGGACACGTAAAATCCTGAAGTGGAGGCCCTGGGAGAACAAAAGAGGCGTAGGAAGACCACAGAAAAGGTGGACAGATGACATTGTCCAGCTTACGGGTCGTAGATGGCAGCAGATAGCCCAAGATAGAAGACAGTGGAAGAGTTTAGAAGAGGCCTATGTCCAGCAGTGGAACGCAAGTGGCTAGCAGTAACTAAGTAAGTAAGTAATATCTATTGTAACTTTGACGTGTCCAAGTGCCCGAATCAGGGCCTAGGGATGAAGAACAATAATAAACAATAACGATATATCATTTTAACTTGGGTTAGCTGGAAGAAAAGACATCGATGTACTATAGGGATGGTAAATTCATGGATGTTGCCATGTTACTAATAAAACAGAGACAGTATATAATATTCAAGTAGATATGTTCTGTATCTCTTATTTCATCTTTTTGCCTCTCAATTTTTGTAGTCAATGACTAAAAACGTAAGGCATTAGTCGCTGATCACATTCGAAACATTCCCAGCTATTATAAAGTAGGTTATACATTTAAAGTCAGTGCCGTATACAGGTTTTCATTTCGGAGGGGGACGATCTAGTATTTGACTTTGGGGGGGGACTGAGCTTGACTAGGTATTCAGTCTGATTTCATTAAAGGTTGTTTTGGTGTATTTTGTTGACGAAAAATAACATCATAATAATATATAGAACGAACTTTTCAGTGATATCGACATTATTGGGTGATGTATCTATATAAGTGCAAGTATAGGTACATATTATGTAGAGATCATTCATTATGGGTAGGTATAAAATAATATCGCTTCAAAATATTCGGTTTTTAAGACATTCAGAGATCCGAGGGTAGTGTGATTTTTTTTTTTTGCCTGAGTAGGTATGAAACATGTGGCGTAGGTCCACAAGTTCAAATACTTAGAATTAATTTATTTTTTTGGTCAATATCGTTTTGGTTGAAGTAAGTTGAAATGTTTAACACATGTGGATTGTGGAGTGTGGCCCTATGTATAGGAATTTTTTTTGTTGTGTTCTGCACACTGTATTATGAGTCTATTCATAGGTACATACTAGGTATATATGGTCGAATGGATGTACTGCAGCCATCTATAGGTACTTATGTATTTTAGTGTGTATCTGGACATGGACGTATAATATGAGTGAGAATATTATATTGTATAATAAGATATAATATGATGTAGGTATAGTTATAGATAGATACATCCAATAGGTAGGAATATGTTTTTTTTGTATACCCACTCCCACAAGCCTGACCACACACATTATAGGATATTTGCAAGGAAGTTAGCGTGATGCAACCAGGCATCAGGACTGTTGTATCAGAAACGCCGTGGTGATTAGACCTCTCCGAGCGTGGGGAGCGTCTTTGGGCGCGAAAGCGTCCTTGTGACGCCGGAAGATTATCGCGGAGGCTTTGAGAGGGAGAATACCTCCGCCCCCTAGCCAAGAGAGGGTCATCAGCGTGGGAAGGACTGTAGCATCTGCCTGAGATCCACAGGCAGGGCGAACTTCGGCTGTGACTGCCAGGAAGGTGTCCAGGGTGGACAGAGAAAAGACCAGGGTGGTGTCGAGTACGTCTCCGCTCCCTTGGCAAGAAGATGATCTCCGGCTGCGGGTTCATCATGAAGATACGGAAAAACGACGAGAAAAACAATCGTGTGATTTGTGTTTGGTTATGAGATTTTTTTTTTATTCGTGTACGTGATTCGTGAAGACAATTAATAACGGAAATAATGTGAAACGGACACTGGGTAGTTTTAATTATGTTGTTGGGGTAATTTTAAGTAGTTAGTTAATAGTTACGCGTAGCTATCTTAGTTTTTTTTTATTATTATTATTATGAATTTTTTTCTTTGTGTGTGTTTTAAATAAAGTAATTTTAAATTGGTTATCCTGAGTTCTTACTTAAAAGTTCCTACCATAATTACAGATAATATGCCAATAAGAATCCCAGGAAAAGTTAAGTGGAATCGTAATGGAGTATAATGGACTTTAATTAGATTTGAATGAGAGGAGGAATTTTGGTCCCTCTCGTACAGATGAATTTTTTAAAAGGAGGTAAACTCATCACATCACCCCCCCCCCCTCTATTTACCCCCTCATATCAAGGTCTTAACTCGAAAAAACTTCTGGGGAAAGCGATTGAAAATTTAATCTAGACGCAGCAAAAAAAAGAATTATAGCGCCGCAGGCGAAATCTTTTGAAGGTGAGTGAAAAAGGTCGTGTTTTAGGTTGGCGTTATAAGTGTTGTGTTAAAAAATGCAACAAAGAAGAAGCGCCACAGGCGAAATTTTTCTAGAAGATGGGTGAAGTGATGAACCTGGGATCTTTCTATAGTAGATTGAGATGCCAAATAATTGCTTGACATTTCGGGGGGGGGGAGCATTGTCCCCTCCCGCCCTATATACGCCCTTGCTTAAGGTAATATTATAATAATATGTAGGCAGTCATTATGTCGTAGGAAAAAAGAAAGTAAAAACAAGATAATGGAGACATAGATTCCATAGATTATTGTGATTGTCACAGCGCGGGAAACATGACTACATAAGACTCCATTACTATTATGGTTCGTTTAGTGCCTAATGTTGTATTTCCAGTCTCATTGAATACAAATGTTATTGACATTGATATAAATGCTCCAGAAAACTGTGGAATAAAGGAATTAGGTAATTAGAGAAACTGTACACTACAATTAATATTCCTTTCTCATCGGGAACTATTTGCTGATGACACAAAATTTATAAGTTTCCGTGAGACAATTTCTAGCAGAGCCGCAGCATACTGCGCCAAGTTTTGACTGCACAACGTTTACCCTTTTGAGACACTATCAAATGTGTAATTATACTTTTAAGATAGTCATTAAGGGGTAAACCCACCTCCACCCCTGGATGTTTCAGGAGCTTTAGCTCCTATATCATTCAGTCTTTTAATTAACATTTTTTCGAAGGAGGGCTCAAGGTTCGCCGGAAGGGCTCCCCTCAACAAACCCCTCCCGAATCTACTCTGAACACCCTTAATGTTCCTTGGAGGAGACTCTCACTGCAAGGATTTACACACTACTACATTTTTTCTTAGAAACTATCATCTTACAATTACGTATTTCTACGTACTAAATCTTAATCTTAATCGTACTTAATCTAGAGGACAACATTTTACAATTTTAAGATAGTCAATGTCGACCCTAAGTAACGTTGCCGTCTCCAAAAATTAGTAAGCCGGACTTAGCTACTAAAAAAGCCGAACTTTTGGGTCCCAGGGCCGCACGCTAAATAAAAAAAAAAACTTTTTTGACTAAAAAACCGAATAAAACACATTTTTTGACAAAGTTTTAATCCGCATCATTTATATATTTTCCTTTTGCAGAAACCTACTTTAAAAAGTCAATTTCTTTAGTAATTTTATCATAACAGTTTTTACAAAACAACAAAATTTCAATAGTTTCTGAGTTTAATAAAAAGGCCAACAAAAGCCGGAAGGGCCGGACGTACTCAAATTTGGCCGGACAAGAGGTCAAAAAGCCTAACACTGTCCGGCTAAAGCCGGACGGATGGCAACGCTGCCCGAAAGCATCAGAATGTTTACTCTGCGTCCTCTCCAAGGGAGTTCACACAATTCTATATGCTATAAGATACCGTATTTTTTAAACCTCTGAGCTCTTAAACAAGCGAAACAGCCAACACCGTAAAAAGGCCCGTTAACTATAATTTATTGCCATTTTGTTGTGGTTTCATATTTGACTATATTTTTAACACATTATTATAAAAAAAATATTCTATGAAGTTTTACTGTTCAAATCTATTGAGGCGTAAGATTTTCTGGTCCACTGCCTTCGCACTGCTCGTAAATTATAAGTTTTATTAATTTAATTGTCGCCCTAAACATTCAAATAGGAAAATAACACAGTTGATGGTTGCCAACTCCGGCCTGAGTAAACTTGGGGCCCTTTTGAAAAAATCACACATTAAATGTAGGCATACTGACATTTCAAAAATTTCTAAAACCGGGAGACCTTAGATCTCGACAACCGTTACTAAATATGTTTTTGAACAAAATAGGGTATATGCATTGAACCTTTATCCAGGGAATAACCGTAAAAGATTTTTTATATATATCGTATAGATTTCTCAAAAAAAAGTGCAAAACACTTCTGATCTTTTTTCTGAAAGACGGAAACTCGTTTGCCGAAAGTCGCGGAGTAATTTTTTTTGTACTGATAATATGCATTAAAATCTAGGGAATAACCGTAAAAGTTGTTTGATAGACGCAATATTAACCCCAAAAATGAAAAAAAAAACGCTATTTTTACCATTTTATCATGCGATTGTTCACGCGATTTTGAACATTATTAACGCCGTGGGAAATTACTGTGACCTCATTCTTGGTGCCAAGCCCTTAAGAGTAGGCATACCGACATTTCAAAAATTTCTAAAAACGGGAGACCTTATAAGGTCTACCTTATATCTCGACAACCGTTACTAAATATATGCTTTGCAACAAAAGGGTGAGGTGCATTGAACATTTGGATTTAATTGACTAAAAGATTTTACTGACTTTCACTAAATGTCGTAAATTGCAGAATACACTATAAACATAGCGAGATTCGAACTCACGAGTTAGAGATTCAAACATAAGTGTCACTCGCACTAACTGAGCGAACCTTTGTTCAATGATTGGCATTATTTTCGTATAGTACCAATCATAGGCGTCACCAGCCTCGAAGCTAGGGGGGAAAAAAATAATTTTTTTTTATGTAGTATTAAAAAAGCGTAAAAAATAGAGCCTCAGGCGAAATTTTTTTTCGATATAGTGAAGAAGGTCGTAATGTGGTTTGGTTTATTTGAAAATGTATATAATACTTTGCACAATAATATGTATGAAAACATGTCTTTCACAGAAAAGTACCTAATAAAAAATAGCGCCGCAGGCAATTTCTTTTATGAGATTATTGTATTTTGAGTGGTTTTAATGAAATTTTATAATATGATGAGAAAACGCGTGGTGATAATGTGATTTTTTGTGAGGTTTTATCATTTAGTATGAACAAATATGTACCTATTCCAATCTCTAGGGGGGGCAGCTGCCCCCCTGCCCCCCATGACGACGCCCATAGTACCAATATTTCTCATGTCTTACGAAACACGATTTATTTTGTTTGCTGTACCTAATCATTATTACAAGAAAAAGTGTGGGAACTGATTTACTATTATAGTATCGCCTCTTCTCTGTAATAAGATGGTTTTATTGTTTTGTTGTAACTGTATTATAGACACTATAGACAGATTGATAGATGGAGAGATAGATAGATAGACAAATAGATAAATAGATAGATGAAATATATTCCTTCTTACGCAGTTAGCTTTGCTATCCATCTTTCTCCGTTTAGCCGGACAGTGTTAGGCTTTTTGACCTCTTGTCCGGCCAAATTTGAGTGCGTCCAGCCCGTCCGGCTTTTGTTAGGCTTTTTATTTAAGCTCAGAATTGAAGTTGGATTTGTAAAAACTTTTATGATAAAATTACTAAAGAAATTGACTTTTTAAAGCAGGTTTTTGCCAAAGGAAAATATGTAAATGATACTGATTAAAACTTTGTTGAAAAATGTGTTTTATTCGATTTTTTAGTCAATTTTTTTTTATATAGAGTCCGGTCCTGGGATCCAAAAGTCCGGCTTTTTTAGCGGGTAAGTCAGGCTTTCTAATTTTTAGAGATGGCAACGCTATACGCAGTTGGGTTGGTAATGTTGGTATCATATAACTTTTTTACAAATTTTTACTTATTTTTTATCTGCGTGCAAATCTTGAATCGATTTTTCAACCACTTCCTGACTACTTATGAAAGAGTTGAACCTTTGCAAAAGTACGTAAACTCGGTGATATTACGATTCCATACCACATTGGATCAGCCTACTGCAAAGATAAAGAACTATGTGTGTTTGAGGGGATCCCAGTGTTGTGTGGGGTCATGTGTGGTATCATTGAAAGGGCGTTGAAAAAGAAATTTAGATCGTAGGTCAGATTTTGTCCAGCTCAAGCCATCGCGAGACGCCGAGCGATCGAGAGGATTGTATTTGTAGAGTAAACATACCTAATACCTAGGCACAATGTACGATTAGGGAAATGAGTGACTGCAAGACTGGTGTTGTGACAAGAATGAAAGTGAATGAACTAAGATGTACAGGGCATGTTGAGAGAACGAAGGATGACAGGATGACAAAAAATATATATTTGAGTGAGCGAAGAGGTGTGAGGAAGCGCGGCCGCCCGAGACTGACCTGTTTCGATCATGTCGACCATCAGATCCTCAAGAATGGATGCGTTTTGAGTAAAATGAATCGGAGAGCGTGTATGACTGCATGCATGAATGTGACGGAGGCTAGGAGTGTGTGTAAGTATAGGGCTGTCCGGCGCTCTGTCTTTTTATTTATTTGTTTACTTATTTAATCTTTAAGTGAACAACAAATACATATAAATAAATATAAAAAATGGACAATGGAAGTCCGTGGCTCGCTAAATATTCAAAATTTTCTTTAAGATAATAGGGAGAAGACGTTGAATAGAGAGAATTGTGCACATGAGATAGCGTGTGAAATTCATGTCTTTGGCGTATGGTTAACCACTTCAGACTGTTACGGAAAGCTATGTTATCTGATCGGACCGGCGCAGATTAAAAATGAAGCGAATACCCACGTTTTGCAGCCTTTCAAGTTTATTTATTTATTCATGGCACACAAACAGACATCACCCACATGTAAACACAAATCAAACAAAAAACAACACAGATTAAGTTCAAGCGATGCCCTATTACATGTGTACACAACTAGTCAATGCAGATAAAACAATATTATAATGAGAGTACAACAGTCAGTGCAAAAAAAAAAAATAAGAGAAACAAAAACAGAAAAACAAAATAAAGTCAAGGTAATCAGTAGCAATATGCAGTCAAAACAATGTTTAGTCAAATTACTGAAGTCAGGCAGAAAATTGAAGCAAATCATTGAATACAATAAATAAGGTCAAAAATTGATGCAAGTCATAAACAATCACATGGAATTAGAATATTGCAAACAAAAGAAAGTAAAATAAAAACAAAAAATAAATAAAATTAACCTAAAAATACTACACTACAACCTAAGCAATAAAAAAGAATGAATAGTGTCATTAATAATCAAAACACAATAAAAAACAACAACATAAATATAAATTTGTACCAACCACGGAGGGCAGGAAAAAGGAAGGGCAAGGAAATGGAATGAGGATTATAAAGGATTGTGAAAAATCTTTCTTCGTATCAAAGTTTTAAATCTACACGGAAGTTTGCTAACTAAGTCTTGGTTTAGGTCTGTGAAGACAGTGTCGGCGTAATCTATGAGAGGCAGCAGCAGCTCTGTCCTCTCTGCCTACTCTGCAAGGGACGTGGCGTAAGGGTATAGAATGTAGGTATTAATATTTGCCCGTTATTAGCGAGTTTACTCAAATAATTAGTAACGCATGCTATATGCTTATTTAGAGTAACATGGAAAAGGGGATGTGCACAAATAACTGACCACCCATACATTGTGAGAGATTTAATAATATTTTTACGTTGCGTCCCAGCAACCAACCCTCAGGGCATATAATATGTCAGATTATATTTTTGTTATTATATTTCTACCCTAGCTTGGTATAATTTTATTTTATTCTGTAATAATGGAGACATCCGTGTATAAAATTGCTACAATATTATAACTATTATCAAACAATAAACAACCCCTGAACCAGAGGTGAGAAACCTTTTTTTATTTACGCCAAAAGGGTATTTTTAAGATCAGATATCTCGACAACCTTTGCGATTTTTTCGAGTAAAAATATGTGAATATGTGGAGTGAATATTAGAATTAATGGTCATGACTTAACTATGACGTCACGTCCATTTTCCCCGGCATTAAGACTCAAAATCGCGTGAAAAACGCATGATACAATGTAAAAATAGCGTTTTTTTTTCCATTTTTGAGGTTGATTTTGCGTCTATCAAAAAACGTTTACGGTTATTCCCAAGATTTTAATGCGTATTATCAATACAAAAAAACAATTCTCCGCCACTTTCAGGAAGCGAGTTTTTGTCTTTCGGAAAAACGATCAGAGGTGTTTTTCAAATTTTTTTTTTTGATACCAGAAATAAAAAATATACAGATAAAGGTGAAATGTATCAACTCTATTTTTTTCCAAAGCATATTTAGTAACGGTTGTCGAGAAAGGTCTCCCGTTTTTAGAAATTTTTGAAATGTCAATAAGTATGCCTACTTTGAGGCTCTCCACACACGTCCGGAGATTCATTTAACTGAATCGACCGTTTGCAAAAGAGCTCCGACCAATACCTCTCTCTGAATTCAAAATCAGGGTAACACTGAATTCAGTCAGAGAAAGGATTTGGTCGGAGCTTTTGTTAAAAACGGTCGATTCAGTTAACTGAACTTCCGGACGTCTGTGGAGGGGGTTAAACTGATTTATAGATTAGGTACTTCTATAAAACAATCACAATTTTTCATATCTTTACCAATGTCATGATTTAGTATGTTACTAGTATGTTACCCCTGGGGTAACTGGTCCAAATGGTTATAATAAAGTTTACCCCCAATTGGTTTCAAGTATTATTATATTGTATTTTGTATATTTATTGTTATTGTTACAATACACAATGCACAGCGCTATACTTATACGCTTCTATTCATACTACAATACAATGCGCAGGTTACCCCATGCGACTCTATATAAATCTAAATACTCTCCTATATCTATAGATATATCTTAATCATGATGGATCAAAATCACGATACATTTCATTTTAAAAATGGTGGTTTAGTACCTGATGATATTAATATTAATTTAAGTTTGAAATCAGGAAACCTGTCTGTCTATCTATACCCTCACGCCACGTCCCTTGCAGGGTAGGCAGAGAGGACAGAGCGCCAGACAGCCTTACACACACTCCTAGCCTCCGTCACATTCATGCATGCAGTCATACACGCTCTCCGATTCATTTTACTCAAAACGCGTCCATTCTTGAGGATCTGGTCGACATGATCGGACCAGGTCAGTCTCGGACGGTCGCGCTTCCTCACCCCTCTTCGCTCACTCAAATATATTCTTTTTGTCATCCTGTCATCTTTCATTTTCTCAACATGCCCAATAACCATCTTAGTTTATTCACTTTCATTCTTGGAAACCTGTACCTATGTTAAATATGTAGGTAAACTAATGCTTTTTATAATGTTTTATATATCATTTCATTATCTTCTTCTTTTTAGCCCCTTTCCCTCCACTGCTGGATATAGGCCTCTTCCTGTCTCTTCCACAATTCTCTGTTTGGGGCGCTTTGTCTCCACCCATCTACCACCGACTCGATGATATCATCGGCCCATCACTTTGTTTATTTTCGTAGGGTCTCCAGCTCAGTACTCTGGGGGTCCATCTGCCGTCCTTCTGCCTTGCCACATGACCCGCCCGCTGCCATTTCAGTGTCCCTACTTTCTCCGCAATGTCCGAGACCCTTGATCGTCGTCTTATATCTTCATTTCTTATCCGGTCTCTCAAGGATACACCTATCATTTGTCTCACCATTGAACACTTCTGGCTGTGAGTGACACGGTTTCAAGACCATATGTTGTCACGAGCAAAACACAGGAAATGTATACTCTGGCTTTTAGATTCTTCGGGACTTTATTTGAAAGAGCACAAATCAGAGAAGAATTTTTTTCTCAACGAAAATCCCCTCTAAAGTCGTGACTCGTTTCTGAAATATATATTTCTCGAAACTTTAACCCGATCTTTTTCATCATTATTGTTTCTTCAGATTGAAACTCATGAGTTAAATAGACTAAACACGTACTCAACTAACAAAAAATAATGATAGAACTAAGTAGGTACCTTTCTTTCTGATGATATTGGAGTAAAACTGGAGAAATAAAATAAAATAAAATAAATAAAATAATCTTTATTGTACCAAAAAAACAATCGTACAATGGGCGGACTTATTGCCAAATGGCAATTTCTGCCAGCCAACCCATAAAAATTATGAAATTCGGAATTCCATAGAAATTCGGGTATTTTCTATAGAATGTGAAAATCTCGAAAACCGTGAGACTTTGTACTAACCTAAGTTTGGCTCAAAAGATCGCAAATGACCTCTACTATCACCCCTTAAGTTATCTGTATCCATCTATCAAACACCCTCTATACAAAATTACAAAAAAGAAAAAAAACTACATTTGTCTTGTACCACGGATTGGGAAACGTTTTTAACCCCCCTTTACCCCAAATATAATAAATACAATAAAATGTGACACACATGATTATCAAAAATATACAATAAATAAATAAATAAATAAATAACATGCTTATTATTTATTACTGTTATTATTCATTCGATAATATAACGATTCCTTTCTTTATTATTGTTGCCATGCATAAAAAATAAAAATGGAAAAATATTTACAGGGTTGGGGTAAGAAAGTTACCCCCCCCCCTGAATTTGCAAACAATATTTTTTTATATTAATAAATTATTTTGAAATATGTTTTAAATTAATGGCAAAATATGCTCATGAATATATTTTTGTATTATTAAGGGCTTGGCACCAAGAATGGCGTCACAGACATTTCCCACGGCATTAAGGTTCGAAATCGCGTGAACAATCTCATGATGAAATGGTAAAAACAGCGTTTTTTCTATTTTTTGGGGTTATTTTGCGTCCATCAAAAACCTTTTACGGTTATTCCCTAGATTTTAATGCATATTATCAGTACAAAAAAAAATTACTCCGCGACTTTCGGGAAACGAGTATCCGTCTTTCGGAAAAAAGATCAGAGGTGTTTTTAATATTTATTTTTGAGAAATCTATACAAGATACAAAAATCTTTTACGGTTATTCCCTAGATAAATGTTCAATTTTAAACAAACCCTATTTTGTTCCAAAGCATATTTAGTAACGGTTGACGAGATAGAATAGAAGGTCTCCCGATTTTAGAAATTTTTGAAATGGTATGAAATTGAAATGGTTTTGAAATATATCGGTATGCATACTCTTAACGGACAATACGCTTCGAAAAAAGATCGTTTTATAATAGCTTGACATTTATAAAAATCTGTATGAGAGTGTAAGCGCATAATAAGAATAACGTAAGCGACACAATCTACATATTTTGGCTTATTGTATAAAAAGGGGACCAAATATGAATACGTATTACAAAAATATCCACTAGAGTCACTGCGTCTTACCTTAAACATTCTATCAACCAAATTACAGCATTATATCTAACAAACTACGGGAATAATCTCACGCTTCATTCAATTTCAGAGTATACCTTATATTGGAATTATTTTTTATGGAGAAAATTTACTTGAATAAGATTTCTCCCCACTAGAGTGACTTGCAGCATATCTTACATTTATCCATGTGTTAAGTCTTAGGATGATATCTTTAGTATTAGCTTACTTTTTTCCTATGCAAATATTTGCGTGTTCAATTACAATGATTAGTAGGTGTAATTATAATTTTATGTTTAGTCATTTTTCTATCACAGAATTTTATCTTGTCAATTTCTTTTACTGTACATTCAATGTGAAATTGGATAGGTTAGTCATTCCACCCTTCGATATCAACTTCAATCTTCATTATCTTTTCGTTTTTTTATGTTCACCAAATGACACAAAATGTCAATAAAAAAATTTATAATACCCCTATAGAATTTACAAATACCCCGTTAGAATAGATCTATTCCAAAAAAATATACAATAAAAATTCAGAATCGATCATAGAGTGTTCACTGATGCGAAACGCCCTCTCACGAATTATCTATGTAATCAAATTTATACATTTTTAATCATTATTTATTATTTTAACGTAAATTATTCAATTTAACAGTTGTCGTCGTCAAAAATGCCATGGCGTCCATATTGTTCTCCAGTTTGTGTCTATAATCTCCATTGGAGTAAAACGGAAAAGGAAACAGAGACAAATTATTATTATAATTCTATTTTCATACAACGCCACGGTCTAATTATATTTAAATTTGGAAATTACACGCTCATTGGTTAGGATCAGACGTTTAGTTCGGTGCACTGCTGTGATGGCGTTAATAGTCTGACGAAAAGTTCAATTCCACAAATGCGAATGTCTGCAAGTATGATTAAGTGTTCGTCTCTTATATTTATCTCAAAATTGTGAAAACAAACATAATTAAATTACTAGACGAGGTTTTTCAGGAATAAATTTATCGAAAAATAGTTTACTAGCTTCGGAACACCCATCCTGCGTCCTCCCCAAGGGAGTTCACATGCCTAGTGCTGCATTCTGAGAATGTAGATAGGTACTTCTGGGGAGGAAAAACTGGAATGTAATTCCAACTGCACGATTCAGAATAAATTCAGTTATATTACCAAATAATTTAGTTAGGTGTCGTGTATACCTACTGTATAGGTGTCAGGCGCAAAGCTCCCTAAGAACGCGATTCCCATCGAGTTACCTTTTGGAAAAAAAATATAGGTAGGAATAGTGTCTAAGCTGACGTAATCCCATAAGAAATGTTAGCCCCGACTTCCCTTCTGCAGAAATCCACTCTTCGCCACTGATAGGTACCTATGGTATCCCAACCCAACAAATATTGTATTTTTCTATTTCCATTTTGATACTTAACAATTTTACATATAACAGAGTTCGGGCAGTTAGCAAACTATAGTCTGTTGTTGCAGGTTTTCACGATGATCCATATGTGTGTAGATTTGTTTTTCGGGTTAATCGTGTAGTGATCAGATGCTCCGACGTTTCGGCGAACCTTCTGCCGCCTTGGTCACAAATGTACAAACTAATCATTGCCAAGAACAAAGCAAACTTAATACTTAATAAATAATTTCAATAAAAGTACAAATGAAATGGAAAGGTAGGTACCTATGTTAAAATATGTAATTAGAGAATGTAATGCATTCCGAAACGAGTGATACACCTTTCAAATACCTAGTTGATATTTTCTAAGATATCTGCTACCTAGGTTCCTAAAATGCAACAAATTTTTAACATTGGTATCTTTATACGTACGCTCTTTATAGTACTGTCAAAGTAAAAAAAATATGAATGACATTTTATTTCCGACTATTTAATTTGACATTTTATTGTTCCATTTTTAAATTATCATTATTGTCTATTCCAATTTCTGTTACGATAATTATTTTCTCTATACGGTTATGTTCTTGTATACTTAATATGAAAAATAATTTTATATTGTTTTTCCAGTTTATTTTATCACAGAGGATGCACATTTACAAATTGAAATAGTTTCTTTAGCTACAGGAAATTGGGTTGGCCAATTATCGCCAAATAATACTAGGTGCAGCTAAATTAAATTTCTGTTCGCTAGAGTTATTAAAACATATTCTCTTATTCATGCTTTATTGTTCAATATTTTATTAGTCTTAGGATATATTTAGTATTAGCTAAGTAATCTTACCTTTCCTTACTCAATTCACCACACAACTGAGATTCGCCGGCGGGAAATTTTTACACCTTTTCATAATAATTAATAAATGATAAAACCACACAAAAATCACATGATTACCACACGTTTTCCCCTAATATTTAAAATTTTCTACAATTAGTATGAAAATCCATTAAAATACCTATTCATGTGTTGCATATTCTTTATACCTATTTTTTTTACAAAATCAATCTGGGTTTATCGAAATAAACCCAAATACACCTTGGTACACTTCACAGTAAGCTTGAAAAGCTTCTGTCGTAAAGTGGAGTAGGTCGGCATCGGGGATCGATGCCGCGCCCACTGGATTAACAGTCGAGCGCGTAACCATTTTTTTTCAGTTAGGTAGGTACCAATATTTTCAATTTCACAAAAAAATAAACTAGATTTATACCATGACCTTTTTTTTAGATAAGTGCATCTTTGTCTTAGGAATAAAAAAAAAACATACTACCTACATAACGACCTTCTTCACTCTGCCTCACAAAAAGTCTCCTGCGGCGCTATTTACGCGGTTTTGTGCTATATCAAAGCTTTGAATTATCCTTGCCCCAGCTAGCTCCGAAGCTGGTGACGCCTATGCTACCTAATCTAATGTTTAATCATGCATAATATGATTTTTTTGTAGGGTAGGTACACCTAACTGGTTCCCATACAATAATAATTTTATTATAATAGACGGATTACAATAATTTTTTGAACAGGCAACACACCCCGCCTAACAAATTACACGCATGCGTAATGAAATCATGTATCATAAATTATTTAATAGTAAATTATGTTCGCTACATTGTCATCGACTTATTTGCATATTAATACAATTTATTACATTAAGAGTATGCATACCGACATTTCAAAAAATTCTAAAAACGGGAGACCTTATATCTCGACAATCGTTACTAAATATGCTTTGGAACAAAATAGGGAAGATGCATTGAACCTTTATCTAAGGAATAACCGTAAAAGATTTTTTATATCTTGTATAGATTTCTCAAAAAAAATTATTAAAAACACCTCTGATCTTTTTCCGAAAGACGGAAACTCGTTTCCCGAAAGTCGCGGAGTAATTTTTTTTTGTACTGATAATAATGCATTTAAATCTAGGGAATAACCGTAAAAGTTTTTTGATAGACGCAAAATTAACCCCAAAAAATGGAATAAACGCTATTTTTAACATTTTAGTCACGCGATTTTGAACCTTAATGCCGTAAGAAAAGACTGTGACGTCATTCCTGGTGCCAAGCCCTTAATACAATTTATAATTCTATGACAATTTATTACATTAGATTAAACTTGTAACGAATATTCGACTATTCAGCCTATATTCGACCGAATACTGAATAGTAAAAGCGAGCCCGAATTTACATATTAAGGGGGAGAGTTTCGACCTTTTTGTTTCGTCGTCAAAAATTATCTGGTAGTTTTTTAGTACTTTTTCGACGTTACCTAGTATATTCTAGTATTTTCTGGAAAAAAATCTGGTAATTTTGCAAATTTTGAAAGGATCCGATAGTTCTCACACCATTTCTGAAAATATCGACGCTCGGTACCTCTAGCGATGCGTCGCTGTAAACACTAAACTTGGCCGATAGCGGGGAATATGTTCCGCGATGATTCGGTTATATTTTTTAAGGCTACAGATAAAAAATATTCTAGGTACTATCTACCAAGGGTTTTTGAGAGGACCTTCGCAGTTATAACTCCACCACAAAAATAATTTTAGTTCGCTGATTTATTGTTTACAATTAGATAAAATTATATTATCAAGCGAGGTGGAATAGTTCCTACTACATATGTAAGTATATCAATAATAAAAAGTGATCTAGGCTTTTCAAAATTGAAGTAGGTATGTGTGTTCTAAAACATTTTATGCTTTTTGAGGAACATATTACGAGCTATAAATTTTTAAAATTATTATCTATCTCAATCCATTTTTACGAGAGTTATCCACAGGAGTTATCGGCTAAGTTTAGTGTTTACAGCGACGCATCGCTAGAGGTACCGAGCGTCGATATTTTCAGAAATGGTGTGAGAACTATCGGATCCATTTTGAAACGGCAACACTGATGTCAGATGGCGTTAGTGTTGCCAACTTAGCGACTTTGTCGCCAGATCTAGCGACATTTGGACATGGAAAACGACTTTTAATTTTCATTTAGCGACAAAATATTCTAGCGACTTTTCTAGCGCCTTTTAGGTCCATGGCGCTTTTCGGTTTCGTTTGTAGTATTTTAATAGAAATGTCACTGTTACGGAAGAAAGCATAGGATTTTTAATGTCATGTTGTGGCATCTGGCGACTTTTGAACCTCCGCTTAACGACATTTGGCTTTGTCGGGTTGGCATCACTGGCATGACGTTTACATATTGTCAATATTGTCATTATCATTACGTATCCACTATTTTAACAGCCTGTCAGAAATGTCACTGTCAAATTTTAATCTTATTTCTACAGATATATGTTAACTATATGTTAACGATATATGTTAACTCGTAAGAAATTCTCCGAAAAATTGTTAACTTGATGTCAATCTTTGATAAGGTTACCACGGCAACTAGGGACAAACATAAACATTTTTTTTAGTGTTTTTTGGAGACTTTCTATGGAATTTAGAACATAACTGATAAGGAACCTATGTACATTGTACAGGTTCCCTAATAACTAACGTAACTAAATAATTGACTAAATTAACTTGATCTTGAGAGATTAATAGAATGGACGGAGTCACCGTAATTTTTTGCGGAATCGGGATGGTATTTTCGCTATTTATGTGTTAGTTTTCAGTTTGTGTTTATTGTTCTGTAGTTATTGTTTGTGTATTTGTGTTGATATAACTGATAGAATTGGTCTGTTTCGATTATAATTTTACTTTTATAAATAAGTAATAATATTCAGTAAAATGCAGTACTAACCAAATATGCAAAGTGCAGGTGTAACCTCAAAATTACTTACGGGTGGATTAATAACTAGTTCTAGTTTATTTCCTACTCCTGGAACAGTATCAGAGAGAGCCTTTCCTTGCAGTTAAGAGTGATCAATGCAGATTGTACACTAAAATTAGATCTTTCAACCTCTGACATTGCATGGTTAAGACAATTATAATCTTGTCATAGAATTAGGTATAAGGGAAACATTCTCCTATATAATCTAAAAGTCTTGTATTAATTGATGACACAAAGTTTACATTCATACACACAGCACAATGTGCAAACTTTTTCAGTGATATTGCGTTGGTCTCGTTTAATCATTGTTTTTAGGTTAAACAATCATAGGTGTACGAGGACATGAACTGCACCACATATGTCTAGCTGAAAAGAGCTGCGGGAGACAGAGAGGAGTGGAGAACAAGATGTAGGAATTTGCTGCAAACCAATCCGCTGGATTGAAACTAGATAACAATAATCATAGTGTGCCAAAAGGCGGAGTTACTGCAAACACAATATCTTACAGTCAAAGTACTATATAAAGTATGTATAAGTACCCAAAAGTACTATAAAATATAAGCCTCAATTATACACAGGATATCTCAACTGAGACGTCACAGGTATACTGCTAAATACAATATGCATCGAATCGAAAACCCATATTGGGGTTCGTGGCATTGTGTTTGAGGAGCCAAATAACCCCAATAAGGGTTAGCGGCAGTGAACAAGTTAATACATATTATATGCTCTTCTGGTAGCAAGGTTAGTTGCAATTTTAAAAATCTGTGGCCACGGAGTCCCTAAATACGGCCCATGTAGGCATAGAAGATCCACCGTTCGAAAAGGTAAAGATCAAGTCGTGCTATGATTGAGTTTGTATTTGTATTGTAGGTATACAATGTATATTTTAATGAAATATTTTGTAAAGCTCAATAAAATATTTAAAAATAAATAAATATATCAATTTATTATTAAATCCTTTTTTGACCATTACAATTGTCAACTGGGTTACTGTCCTGTGTGAAACAGGGGAACATTGCAGGCATCATCACGCCACTCCTATTTGTGTCTTGATATTTTTTATTTGCAGAGGAAAGATATGTTGGAGGTTAACTAAAAAACATTACAGTGTTTTCCACAACCATGTTTTAATATATTTAAAAATTGAGAGACAATTAATTTTCCACAAAAGGAGTGGAAGAACCAGTTATTCTTGTCACACCATTTTAATACATTAATTTCCTTTTTCATCTTTCAAAGCAGAGTGCTGTCTCACACATTATTTTTATTAATTTTACCTGAGCAAACCGGCCGCATGTGGCCTACAGCATTAAGATAACCTTTTTCAAAACCGCTCGACTACCTGGGTATCGGCCGCATGTGGTCTACAGCCGTAGTTTCTTATTTTTAATTACCTGTATAGTGTCAAATGATGTACCCACCAGTTTCCTTGATCCAATGGTACAAAGTAATTAAATACCAGATTATTTTTGAAAATCACAATTTATGTTTGGTGAGAACATCTGAATTTTCTACATGTCGTAGTTGAATGTAACAGGTAGTTATCTTTGCTGTATATCTGTTGAGATACCTACTTGTTAATTAAATACTATTTCAATGGAACATAAGACACTGTGAAAGTATGATTTTAAATAAGAAGCTTCGGGACGGGGCAAAAACAAAGCAAACACAAGATATTTAAAAATGAGATATTTTAATGTACTTAATAAATTCGTAAGTCCATGAACATGTAAGCCAATAATTTTGTCTTAATGCACATTGCATAATAATAAATGTACAATAAAATATTACGTAATAGTAAATTGCACAACTAGGTATTATACAATATTCATCTTTTTATGTTGGTCAGCACTAATCTATATCCTCATCCACTCCCAGAAAGTCGCAATCTCTCCTGTGGCACACTCAGGGAAAGAGGGTCTTCCAGCGCACCAACACTTGTGCGAGTGTAAAAGCAGAGCTTACTTTCGCCAACTGTCATGAGGCATCAAGATTCCACAATCAACAGTTCCCCTGAATTGCTGAGAAAACTGATCTCTGCTGGACTGTATTAATAAAGGCTATGACGAATTTTTTCAAGTGTCCACCACCTTAATTATGCATCTATGTTGCTAAAAGTTCTCCTCCTCATTCCATAGGTATCAGGCACCCCTTCTGTAAAGCATTTCAATCAGAGATGTAGGTTTTTCAATGGAAAACAAAATTGCTAGGTAGGTACCAGAATTACAAGATTTGTATACTTACTAATACTTGGTTTGGGTCCTTCGACGCCATGGATTAAGTTAGGATTGCTTTAATGTACATAATAGTGTAAAAGTTCAGCAAGTTGGAATTAAGTATGCACAACCACAGAACTAACGAAAAAACTTTCGTGAACAAAACTTCAGCCATTATCTTGACAAAATACTCGTCAATTATTCATCTGACAGCTGCAGTGTTGCCATGATCCAAAAATGAAAATCTGTATCTCAAAGTCTAAAAATCTGTATAATAACCCAAAATCTGTACAAAAAGGGTAAAAATCTGTATAAATGAAATTTTAAAACCAATAAAATATGGTAGTTTATTGAAAAACTAATCTTTTTGATAAAATAATAAAGCATAAAATATATTAATTTCTTTTTCTACATAAGTACTTTTACTCATTCTACAAATGAGATTTTTATCTATTTACCTATTATCAGATGATAATCGTGCTCGAATCTGTTTTTTTTTTGTACTTTATTCCGTTTATTCTTCTGATTTATCATAGACAATTTCCAATTCCAAAAATCTCTATAAAACAGAGTAAAATTTATTATCTGTATTTGTCTGTTCCCGTAGCCTAAAATCTGTATAAATACACATAAATCTGTATATATGGCAACACTGGACAACTAAAATACTTCAACCAATCACTGCGCTCAATGTTTTTGCGCATGCGTTTTTCCGTTTATTATCAAGTTACATCGAACTAATACAACATAGAGCGCGTGTATAATAATGCCTATGATACACAATTTATCTCTACGATAAACAATACATGTCTATGATGTTAAAATTTCTTCTACCATAGACAAAAAGATAATTTTATCTATGGTTTTCTGTAAACAAAAGTCTGTAGAAATAAGGCTTGCCTTATCATTAATCGGGCGAAGCTGTGCGTCGGTAGGTATTCGGTATTACCTACGACTGTTATGATATTATAATAAAAGATTATTTAGTCACACCATGGCTAGCTCTAATGCCTTCTAATAGTAGATAGATGATACTGTGGAATAATCAGCGAGCTAAACAGTCAACGGTCCGCGAAAAAAACATAGAACCTGACCCTGTGGTAGTGTTCCTCAGTCAGTTAATAAATTAACAAATAATAAACGCACGAACATAGTTATGGATGAGACTAGTGCTAGTGTACATAATGAAGGTGAAATAACTGATATTATAACTGATGAAGACATCGAGGACTTCTTAAAGAATGTCACTGTGAAACAAGAACCTACTGAGGAGGAGAGTGAAGGTGATGTTGGACGTGCTATTAGTTATGGGGAGATTGATATATATGAACCTGATATTAAAGCCGAGTGCGAGAGAGCTAGTAGAGAAGATCATTTAAATTCAGCAGCCAGTTCATCTTCTAAATGTGACACAAGAATTGTACGTTCCAAAAGGGTTCCAAAGAATAAGAGTAAACAAGAACTAACCTGTAATATATGCATGAAGACATTCAGTTCCCCTTCACAATTAAACATACACAAAGTAGTTCACACTGGCGAAAAACCTTTTAAGTGTAATGTTTGCACGAAGAAATTCAGTCGGGCAGCTAATTTAGAAAGACATAAACGAATTCACGCCGATGAAAAACCTTTAGATTGTAATATTTGCTTGAAGACATTCAGTCAGGTGGAACATTTGAATACACACAAACGAGTTCACACTGGAGAAGAACTTTTTGAGTGTAATATTTGCATGAAGAAATTCAGTCGGGCAGCTAATTTAAAAACACATAAACGAATTCACACTGGTGAAAAACCTTTTGAGTGTAATATTTGCATGAAGAAATTTAGTCTTCTGCAACATTTGAATACACATAAACGAGTTCACACTGGCGAAAAACCTTTCGAGTGTAATATTTGCAGGAAGACATTCGGTCAAATGTCACATTTAAATAGACATAAACGAATTCATACTAATACAGGCATTCAGTCAGGCAACACTACAATTAAGCTTAACATAAACTAATCCACAGTACCTACTTTACATAGGTTCACACATTTAAATAAATAAAATCTTTATTGAAAAAATATATTTTCTCCAAATGGCGGGTTTATTACCATAGGCAATGTCTGCCAACCAACTACCTGTGACATATTTGATATACATAATACATACAAGTGTATGAAAAAGAATAAAAATAAACTTTGAATATCGTGACACGAGTCACGATATTCAAAGTCTCATCTCATACATTCCTTACCACGACATTTTATTCTTCACTCTGCGGTCAGTCGTCACACACTGTTGGTAGTGGCGCCTTTACTATACCTAGACCTGCGGGTGCTCGGGCCTCGCGCCCAGGCAGCAATTAATTAAATTTTAGCTTTGATCTTAATTTTTTTTTGTACGTTTATGTTGGTGTGTTAATGTAGTGATTTGAAGGTGTGTGGAGTGGTATATGTGGCTTAGAATTGTAGTATGTTGGTTTCCCTAATACCAGCTTATGCTGTCTGGGAACCTTTTTATGTTTTGTGTTGTTTCTGATGCTATTGCTGTGTTATTGTTTATGTATGTATTATTTTTCTTTTCAATAAACTCAATTTCATTTTCAAATCTAGCAAATAACGGAAAAAGGAAACCTACAATTGATTTATAAACAATTGTTAAGATAATTACCTTGTTTAATATTCTGATAGTAAGTTTGTTGGTATAATTATTTTAACATTTAAGATTTTTATTATACCTATACTGTTTATTTGTTTTACAAATAAAATAGAAGTATAAATTTAAAAAAATGCCTAACTTGCCTATTAATTAGAGACGGCCCTGATGTTCACAACGAAAATAGGTAGCCTGGTTGGTAACGCGCTCGACTGTTAATCCGGCGGGCGCGGTTTTAAACCCTGATGCTGACATACTCCACTTCACAACACAAGCTTTCTGTGAAGTGTACAAAGATGTATTTGGGTTTGCTTCGATAAACCCAGATTTAATTTTAAAAATTTATTTATTTATTATGACATAAACGGCCATACGGCCTTTGAAAATATAATTAAAAACAACAAAAATTTCTCATGGTAGCATAAGCGAATGTAGTACTAAACAAAAAATCATACAAATACATAGATATAGTGTAAGGTCGATAATAATAGTAAAATAGTTGAATCACAAAATAAAAATATGTAAATAACACAAGAGATGTAACGTTCATTGGATAAAAGCAAATAGGTAAATAATAGTGTCCGACCGAAACTCGATTTTTAGCCGAAACCGAAACCGTAACCGAATATTCGGCTCCCCTTCTAGTTTCGGCCGAAACCGAAACCGAAACTTAGGAATTTCAGTTGAAATTTTGAAAAAAAAAAACATTGTAGTTACCCTCGTCTGATATCTAGTGTTTCCCTAAGATATTTATTAGGAAACCACGCTTCATTTTCGGAAATCGATGTAAGCATAAAAGAAAGGAACCCATTAAACTATAACTTATGTCATCAGTTATGTAGGTATCCATGGCATATGTAACACTAGGGGGGGACATAAAAAATGCAATTTTTCTTCAGGAGGTTAAGTAACGGAAGTTGTGGTGTAGTTTGCTAATATGTATATTCATGGGCGTCGCCAGCCTCGGAGCTAAAGGGGGGCAACAAAAATTTACAAAATTGATATAGGATGAAAAACGCGTAAATAGCGCTACAGGCGAAACATTTTTGTGAGACATGGTGAAGAAGGCCGTGATATGGTTTGGTTTATTTGAAAATGTACATAAAAATTTGCACAATATTATGTACGAACAATGTTTCATATAAAAAGCAATAAATAAATAGCGCTGCAGGGTTTTTTTTTGTGAAACAATTGTGTTTTGATGGATTTTTTATACTAATTTTACAAAATTTATGACATGGTGAGAAATACATTGTAGGACTCCCACGGGCTTAAGGCCCTCCGCATCCATGGGTAGCACAGGCGCATATAGCGTCCTCTTTACCCGCATTTCTTGGCAAAATCTTTTTAAGAGGTTGGCTCAGGGTTATCCAGAAGGGAGCCCCCCGACAAACCCCACCCCTAACTTACATTCCTTCAGTGTCCTTGTCCAAGGATGGAAACATATTTACAATTATTTACATGGTGAGAAAATGTGCGGTAATTGTGTGATTTATTGTGAGGTCTCATCATGAAGTATGGAAAAATATACAGCTATTCCAATCTCTAGGGGGGGCAGCCGCCCCCCTTTTTTTCCTTTAGATACACCTAGAAGTAGCGCCGCAGGCAATTTTGTCTTTTTTTAATGGGCGAAGTGATAAATCTTGTTGTAGGTAAGTAAAACACTTGATTATGTTGTATCAGGGAAACGGCCGCTTAAGTAGCGCCGCAGGCAAAATTTTTAAGTAAAAAAATAAGACATAAATGATGTGTATAAAAATGGGTAGTGATATAAATCTAGTTCACTTTTGTAAAATAAAAAAGAAATCTAGTGTACAGAATCAAACACAAAGTGTGAACCTGTTCCGAAGATTCCCGACAATGCTCGATATAATACGGATGCTAGTTTCGGTTTGGCCGAAGGTTCGGCCACTTTTTGGCCGAAACCGAAACTGGGGCCGAAACCGGCTATTTTGGCCGAAACTGGCCGTAACCGAAACCGAAACCGAATATTCGGTCGGTCTCTAGTAAATAATATCAAATCACATGGGTAAAAATAATTAATACGATATAAGACAGTACAAAATTATACACTCACAACATAATACAAGCGTGCAAAATGGAACATTAAAAAAAATTGTAAGAAACAAATAACACCAACAAATAAATAAATACAATTGTTGTCTATGCCTGTCTTTTCTAATATGACTCTATATTCCCACAAGTCCATTATATAGTATTCTCTCTCACAGTACACGCTTGTCATTATTCATCCACCTACCTAGATCCTAAATCTCTACCTGGCAACACTACCATGGGGGTCGTCGGGGAGAGGCAGCTGCCCCCCTAGAGATTGGAATAGGTATATATTTTTTCATACTAAAAGATAAAAAATCACATTATTACCACACATTTTCTCATCATGACATTAATTTTATAAAATTAGTATGAAAATCCTGCATATTGACATTACAAAATTTCTAAAAACGGGAGACTTTAGATCTCGACAACCGTTACTAAATATGCTTTAAAAAAAAATAGGGTAAGTACATTAAACCTTTATCTAGAGAATAACCGTAAAAGATTTTTTATATCTTGTATAGATTACACAAAAAAAAAATTGTGAAAAACACCTCTGTTTTTTTTTCCGAAAGACAGAAACTCATTTCCAGAATGTCGCAGAGTTTTTTTTTGTATTGATAATACGCATTAAAATCTAGGAAATAACCGTAAAAGTTTTTTGATTGAAGCGAAATTAACCCCATAAATTGGAATAAACGCTATTTTTACCATTTTATCGTGCTATTCTGAACAATAATGCCGTGGGAAATGACTGTGACGTCATAGTTGGGTCACGAGCTTTAAATCTCGACACCAACACCATCTCGTGAGCAGTGCGCTCTCAAATTCATATTAGTAAAAGAAAATATGTCTCCCACCTATTTTAATATATTAATTCGACAGATCTAGTAATCAACTTATCTTGGATCTAGCTAGATCGGCTCTAGATATGACGTGATATTTAGATCACTACTGCTACAGAAGCTTACCTTTTACTATTATTAACGGTAGATGATCAATTTGTTTTATAGATCAGTGATTATCAAAACTAGTCCTGTTTTTTCTATTCTACTCTCAGACAATCCGGTAGGTACCAATATATATTTTTTACTACATGTCCAATATTGTTTGTTTATATTTTTTTCCGCTAGAGCCGCACTGACAAATGGGGTCTATTGTCAAATTTAATGTCAAAATATAATTAATAACCTCAACTTTTATACTAAAACCATAATTCTTTTATTTTTTTAATTAAACGCCTGAAAACTTAATGAATTTTCTACTCTAGCCGTGCTGTAACAGTTGGCAACATAGCATAATGATCAAACAGGACCAACACTCCTGTCAAGTCTCCTAACAGAACCACTTCTATATTGAAATATCAAAGTAAAATTACGACTTTCCAAAAAATAATTGACAATTTACAATGATGAATGTTATTGTATGTAGGTATTGTATTGATTATGATTAATGCTATACAATAGTATGCGGAGGATCGAAGGTAAGGTTGTGACCTCACAACGGACAATGATGACCTCTCGTAGCTATCACGACTCACGAGCAGAGGTAGTCAAGGTCAGGGCACGGAATAAGAAAGCGTCGCAATAATAACTAAACAAAATACTATCACCCATGGCCGTAGGCGGGGGCAATTTATTTATTTATTTATCTATGGTACAAATACAGTCACAATAGTAAAATAAAAACAGAAAAAGTATTGACAAACCTGACCAATTACATTTGTACCTACACAAATAACAACAACAATAATACACAAACTTAGACCTATACAATATACATACATAGCGAAAACACAGTTATATACTTAACTAAAAAAATAAAACTGACGAGTCCAAGTGCCCGATATAGGGTCTAAGGACGATAAACTAATATAGGTATATTATGTTTATGCAATATATTAAACCCTTAAAGCATCGGATGGAAATGGAACGAGGAGGAGCAGAGGGAGGGAAAGGAGAAGGAATTGGATTGGGAACCCAACTAGCAAAATTCGGTCGCGAGAACGTCGCCAGTGAAGTCGTATAAGAGTCATGAATACCTTCTATACGACGCGAGAAGGGCCCAGATTATACGACTATTCAGTCGGATAACCATCGTATTAACGTGATGCTTGGAAAGAGTTACTTTTATACGACATGGTGGTAACTGAATTACTTCTAAACGACGTTTATACGACTGATTAGTCGAATAAGAGGCTCGACTTACGACTATTTTGCTAGTTGGGAAGAAAATATCATGGTGAGGTATAATTCCATGGGCGTCGTCAGGGGCGCAGGGGGTCAGCTGCCCCCCCCCCCCTAGAGATTGCCTCACAAAAAATCACATTACTACAACATATTTTCTCATCATAGCATACATTTTCTAAAATTAGTATGAAAATTCATCAATTAAAACACTTCTAATTACCTCCGCCAAATATCTGTTTTACCCCCAGGTTGGGAGTCCAGGCTGTAGAGACTGGCAGACATTATGAGAAAGTGAACAATTATATAATAAACTCGGGTCCAACCAGCCAGCGATGCGATGCAATGGAATAGCGGTATAAGTTAAGTAGGTATGTATAATAAATAGTTAAGATTTAGTTACACTGTACCTACAGGTGCCGTGGGAATAGTTAGATCTTCTCTATTTCATTCGTAATACAGTTATGCCCAATCCCACCAACATGGCAGGCTGGATAAGGAATATGGTACAATCCATAAATTAATATATATTCTAAACTAACTGGGTGAATAACTCCATGCACTTTCGTGTGGTCCGACACATTTCTTCCGCTGTTAGTCACAGTTGTATGAAAATTGTCAGGTTTCTTAACGGAACGTACCCACACTACGTGACCCATTTTTTACCCCCCCTCCCCCTCCCCCTCGGCGACCACCTGTAACATATGTCAAGCCCCCTCCCCACTAGTTTTCACGTAGTAGGTATAGTAATCCATAAATATGGTTTAAATCATTTTATTGCAAACAGAAAGTCATATTGAATATATCTCGAAAAACGCGAGATTTCCTTAGAAGATATTTGCCCAATCCCACCAACTTTTACCTAGGAAGGAGAGCCCTAAGAAATTTCCATACAAAAACAGAGATAATATTCTATTTACTTAGTTATAGAGTGTGAGTCCTGCAATAATTCCATATGAAATGCAACATGCAATTCACCTACTCTGGGCGGAATAATTTAGTTGCATGTTGCATTTCATATGGAATTATTGCAGGACTCACTCTATAACTAAGTAAATAGAATATTATCTCTGTTTTTGTATGGAAATTTCTTAGGGCTCTCCTTCCTAGATAGTAGTTGGTGGGATTGGGCATTAGGGTCGCCAGACGTCCCAGGTTTTATGCCTTGTGTCCCGAACAAACCTTTCGGGACGTCGAAATGTCACAGTTTTCGAAAAAGTAATAATAACACTGATGCCAGCAAGAGTGTTATTATTAAGATGATAAGAATACTTAACTTATGCTATTAAGCTACAGTAAGAATAAATAGTAGATAAGTAACTAATTGGATAATAAATCTCAAATTATTCTTAAGTAGTATTCGACCTCGTGTAAGTAAGACATTCTGAACGTATGTTATAAGTTTATAACAAATAATAGAGGATTTGTTTCAATGAAAATATAGTCTATTAAGTTCAAGCATATGATACACTCACAGTGGTTAGTTACCAGTGTGAATTCGTTTATGTTCGCTTAAAACACTCTCCTCCCTGAATCTCTTCATGCAAATGTTGCACTCAAAAGGTCTTTCGCCAGTGTGAACACTTTTGTGTCTATTTAATTGATGTAAAAGACTAAATTTTTTCCTGCAAATATTACACTCAAAAGGTTTTTCTCCAGTGTGAATTCGTTTATGTGTTTCAAGATGTGAATCATAACTGAATTTCTTCTTGCAAATATTACACTCAAAAGGTTTTTCGCCAGTGTGAATTTGTTTATGCGTCTTTAAAGTTGATCGTTGCGTGAATGTCTTCATGCAAATATTACACTCAAAAGGTTTTTCACCAGTGTGAATTCGTTTATGTTTGTTTAATTCAGAAGGGTAACTGAATGTCTTCATGCATATATTACAGGTTAGTTCTTGTTTACTCTTATTCTTTGGAACCCTTTTGGAACGTACAATTCTTGTGTCACATTTAGAAGATGAACTGGCTGCTGAATTTAAATGATCTTCTCTACTAGCTCTCTCGCACTCGGCTTTGATATCAGGTTCACATAATATATCAATATCAATCTCCCCGTAACTAATAGCATGTCCAACATCACCTTCACTCTCCTCCTCAGTAGGTTCTTGTTTCACAGTGACATTCTTTAAGAAGTCCTCGATGTCTTCATCAGTTATAATATCAGTTATTTCACCTTCATTATGTACACTAGCACTAGTTCCATCCATAATATAATAATAATAAACAATAAACTAAACACTATAGAATACCACTGAGTGATGGACGAATCTACTACAAATGGCCGAATGCCAAACGGCCGACATGGACAAACGGCCGACAAGGACAAATGGCCGACACGACCAACTGGCCGACTGGTACAAATGGCCGAAAGACGAAAGGCCGAAATCCAAACGGCCGACATGGACATATGGCCGACAAGTACAATAGGCCGACATCCAATAGGCCGACACGGACAACTGGCCGACAAGGACGAATGGCCGACAGGACGAATGGCCGACAATGACGTTTTCAATCAAGATAATGGTTAACAAGCATCGCCCAGCAGACATGGGACATTACTGTAAAAAATAATGTTGACCAGTTAGGTTGTTTTTTATTTATACTAGTAAGGTTTAATTAAGCGCTAAAAGGCACCTGCAGCCGAAACAAATGAAAAACCGTTTTTAACGCCTAAAAATTGAGAACCTGCATGTTCGCTGGAAAGTAGAAAAAGTAATGTCCCATGTCTGCTTGGTGTTTTTGATCTAATTCGTGTAGCGGCTACTCGCGGCGCTAGTAGTAGGTAATTCTTTCAAGTATGTCTCATACTTATTAAGTATACAGTGGTTACGTAAATTCAGGAGCAAATTCTATTTAACCTTGGGTGCTATTGGCAAAAACAGTGTTACCGTTGTCTTTTTTTTTTAGAAGTCTCACCGAAGCCTGCGATAGTAGAGTACAAGCCTACATCCTCGAATTCCATCACCGCCATGAGTGGTGACGTCACCTTGTATCGGTGACAAACACCTTGTCTCGGTGACAAATACTTAAATTACGGAATATTTTTTCCCATACAATTTAGATGGCGTAACCATCGTCAGTTGGGCCCGGCCTTCATGAACAATATGGCGACGGCCTCGGTCTCACGGAGCAAACTTGGTTTAGTGTTGCTTGATATGATAATAAGATATGGTAACATTTTTTCGCTACTTTCAAATTATATTTCGGAACTGTTGTTTAAAAAACTAGCCAAATTTTGGATTGTTAGAATAAACTGGCAACTTTGTTTTTCAAACTTGTGATGTGATCATTATTTCAATCTTTTTTTTGTGTCGGCCATTCGTCCTGTCAGCCATTCGTCCTTGTCGGCCAGTTGTCCGTGTCGGCCTATTGGATGTCGGCCAATTGTACTTGTCGGCCATATGTCCATGTCGGCCGTTTGGATTTCGGCCTTTCGTCTTTCGGCCATTTGTACCAGTCGGCCATTGGTCTTGTCGGCTATTTGTCCGTGTCTGCCATTTGTCCTGTCGGCCGTATGTCTTGTCGGCCGTTTGTCCGGATCCCGTGATGGACGTAGCCTGATGACGACATTGACAGCCAGTGTTGCCACACTTTTAAAATAAGAATCTGCATTTCAAAGTCTAGAAATCTGTATAAATCTGTACGAGATTAAAATAAGCCTGTATAAAAAGTGCATAAAAAGCCAAAAAATCTGTATAAATGAAATTTTAAAACAAACAAAATATGGTAGTTTATTGAAAAAATAACCGTTGAGAAAATAACAGTACTCGTGCTTACATAAAATGTACTAGGTAATTTCTTTTTGAACATATTTTTACTCATTCTACAAATGAGATTTTCATCATTTACTCATTATCATCTGTTTCTTTTTTACTTTATTCTTCTGATTTATCATAGAAAATTTCCAAAATCCCAAAAATCTGTATAATCTATCTATCTATCTATCTATACCCTCACGCCACATCCCTTGCAGGGTAGGCAGAGAGGACAGAGCGCCAGACAGCCCTATCCTTACACACACTCCTAGCTTCCGTCACATTCATGCAATTAGTCATACACGCTCTCCGATTCCTTTTACTCAAAACGCGTCCATCCTTGAGGATCTGGTCGACATGATCGGACCAGGTCAGTCTCGGACGGCCGCGCTTTCTCACCCCTCTTCGCTCATTCAGATATATCTTTTTTGTCATCCTGTCATCATTCATTCTCTCAACATGCCCAAACCATCTTAGTTTGTTTACTTTCATTCTTGTCACTACACCAGTCTTGCAGTCACTCATTTCCCTAATAACCTCATTCCTTATCTTATCTCTCAGCGTTTTCCCGCACATTCTTCTTCTGTATAAAACAGAGAAAAATTTGTCATCTGTATTTCTCTGTTCCCATGGCCTAAAATCGTGTTTCCTACTATTCTACCAACTACATATCTCTTATATATAATATAATTTTTAAAAAATAAGAGAAATAGTTCTTGCCCAAGCTTCTCAAACATTCAATAAAAGTGCAGAATATTTTCAGAAACCACAAATACAATATTAATACAAGTGATGGAAGGACAGCTGGACCTCCTCATCCCAGGATAGCCCGCCGTCACAAACAGATCACCCGACCTAATACAAGAGGAAGAAGAAGAAATAAATGTAATACTAAATTATTACAAAAACAATAATAGTTGGAGACTAACAGAGGAAGTAGGAGGGGAGGGGAGGGGGAGTAGAATTATATACATAATCCTGTGATTTCCTCTACATTACACTGCGTGGAGACATGAGGTACAATTATTATATTTCAGTTATTTCATACAGTCATTACATAATTTACTAAATGAAATATGGAGACAGACTAAACTTAATACTTAACCCGCTAGTGTGATGAAGACTAAGATAATTAAAACAACAAGATTACTTGAACTACAATAAGAATACTTAACTTATGCTATTAAGCTACAGTAAGAATAAGTAGTAGATGAGTAACTAATTGGATAATAAATCTAAAATTATTCTTAAGTAGTATTCGACCTCGTGTAAGTAAGACATTCTGAACGTATGTTATAAGTTTATAACAAATAATAAAGGATTTGTTTCAATGAAAATATAGTCTATTAAGTTCAAGCATATGATACACTCATAGTGGTTATTCACCAGTGTGAATTCGTTTATGTGTCTTTAAATTTGACGATTGAGTGAATGTCTTCATGCAAATATTACACTCAAAAGGTTTTTCACCTGTGTGATGTCGTTTGTGCACATTTAAATGATGCGCGTGAGTGAATTTCTTCCCGCAAATATTACACTCAAAAGGTTTTTCGCCAGTGTGAAGTCGTTTATGCGTCTTTAAAGTTGACCGTTGAGTGAATGTCTTCATGCAAATATTACACTCAAAAGGTTTTTCTCCAGTGTGAACTCGTTTGTGTATATTCAAATATCGTACAAGATAAAATGTCTTCAAGCAAATGTTACACTCGAAAAGTCTTTCGCCAGTGTGAACTCTTTTGTGTCTATTCAAATGATGTATAAGACTGAATTTCTTCCTGCAAATATTACACTCAAAAGGTTTTTCACCCGTGTGAAGTCGTTTATGCACATTTAAATGTTGGGCCTGAGTGAATGTCTTCATGCAAATATTACACTCAAAAGGTTTTTCACCCGTGTGAAGTCGTTTATGCACATTTAAATGTTGGGCCTGAATGAATGTCTTCATGCAAATATTACACTCAAAAGGTTTTTCACCAGTGTGAATTCGTTTATGTCTGCTTAAAACACTCCCCTGACTGAATGTCTTCGAGCAAATATTACACTCGAAAGGTCTTTCACCAGTGTGGCTTCGTTTGTGTCTTTCTAAATTAGTTTCCCGACTGAATTTCTTCCTGCAAATATTACACTCGAAAGGTTGTTCGCCAGTGTGAATTTGTTTATGCGTCATTAAAGTTGACCGTTGAGTGAATGTCTTCATGCAAGTATTACACTCAAAAGGTTTTTCACCAGTGTGAATTCGTTTATGCCTGCTCAAAACTGATTTGTTATTGAATGTCTTCGTGCAAATATTACAGGTTAGTTCTAGTTTACTCTTATTCTTTGGACCCCTTTTGGAATGTACAATTCTTGTGTCACATTTAGAAGATGAACTGGCTGCTGTATTTAAATGATCTTCTTTACTAGCTCTCTCGCACTCGGCTTTAATATCAGGTTCATATATATCAATCTCCCCATAACTAATAGCATGTCCAACATCGCCTTCACTCTCCTCCTCAGTAGGTTCTTGTTTCACAGTGACATTCTTTAAGAAGTCCTCGATGTCTTCATCAGTTATAATATCAGTTATTTTACCTTCATTATGTACACTAGCACTAGTTCCATCCATAATATAATATTAATAAACAATAAACTAAACACTATAGAATACCGCTGAGTGATGGACGTAGCCTGATGACGACATTGACTGCTGACGTGTGTCGTGTGGGGACCACCAGTGTTGCCAACTTATTGTAATTATCATACCGACTCGTGTACTAGAAGAACACCAAATATCTCTGACGGTATAGCATATTACAGACTTGAGACTGTTTCGTGTTAAAGACACGTGGTGAATCACCGCGGATACGAGATCTTCTATAGAACTAGTGTAATCAAGTAGCCAATCGATAAGTTATAATAAAATATTCAGAGTGTATCCTGCGTCTATTGAAATTAGCATTTCTGTTGAAATCTGCAAGTGTTGCCACTATGGTTGCCTGCCTAAAAGCTACATGCAGTGTCCTTATTGAAAACCATCTCTTTCTTGATGGCAGATAGACATCTATTATTATAAAAGATAAATGTCTGTTGGATACTTGTTTGTTATTGGATCAACTACAAAGTTTCAGTTTCTAAATAGAACAAGAATATTTCAGAGTAAAACTTAGATAGGTAAGTAGTGTGTCTAGACGATTGATAGTGGAATTAATAGTACAAGACATCGAATTATGTAGAGGTAAATTAATATCTTGTGATATTGGTTAAATAGAAAGCTCATTAATATCCCAATTGTAATGAAAGAAAAAATAAAATGATGTATTTATTTATTCTTAATAATATAGTGAACATTCTCATACAATAATTTAATACAAAACAAAGGGATCCAGACAAACGGCCGACTGCGGTTTGGCCGACATGGAAGAATAAATAAATGAAATACTAAATTATTACAAAAACAATAATAATTGGAGACTAACAGAGGAAGTAGGAGGGGAGGGGGAGTAGAATTATATACATAATCCTGTGATTTCCTCTACATTACACTGCGTGGAGACATTAGGTACAATTATTATATTTGAGTTATTTCATAGAGTCATTACATAATTTACTAAATGAATATGGAGACAGACTAAACTTAATACTTAACCCGCTAGTGTGATGAAGACTAAGATAATTAAAACAACAAGATTACTTGAACTACAATAAGAATACTTAACTTATGCTATTAAGCTACAGTAAGAATAAGTAGTAGATAAGTAACTAATTGGATAATAAATCTCAAATTATTCTTAAGTAGTATTCGACCTGGTGTAAGTAAGACATTCTGAACGTATGTTATAAGTTTATAACAATTAATAGAGGATTTCATTAAAATAATAAGTCTATTAAGTTCAAGCATAGTGGTTATTCACCAGTGTGAATTCGTTTATGCGTCTTTAAATTTGACTGTCGAGTGAATCTCTTCATGCAAATATTACACTCGAAAGGTTTTTCGCCAGTGTGAATCAGTTTATGCCTGCTCAAAACTGAACCCCTATTGAATGTCTTCATGCAAACATTACACTCAAAAGGTTTTTCTCCAGTGTGAACTCGTTTGTGTGTCTTTAAACTAATTGCTTGATTGAATTTCCTCCGGCAAATATTACACTCGAAAGGTTTTTCGCCAGTGTGAATCAGTTTATGCCTGCTCAAAACTGAACCCCTATTGAATGTCTTCATGCAAACATTACACTCAAAAGGTTTTTCTCCAGTGTGAACTCGTTTGTGTGTCTTTAAACTAATTGCTTGATTGAATTTCCTCCGGCAAATATTACACTCGAAAGGTTTTTCACCAGTGTGAACTCGTTTGTGTGTATTCAAATGTTCCGCCTGACTGAATGTCTTCAAGCAAATATTACACTCAAAAGGTTTTTCACCAGTGTGAAGTCGCTTATGCACATTTAAATGTTGCGCGTGAGTGAATTTCTTCCCGCAAATATTACACTCAAAAAGTTTTTCGCCAGTGTGAATTCGTTTATGCGTCTTTAAATTTGACCGTTGAGTGAATGTCTTCATGCAAATGTTACACTCGAAAGGTTTTTCGCCAGTGTGAATTTGTTTGTGTGTATTCAAATAATCCACCCGACTGAATGTCTTCAAGCAAATATTACAGGTTAGTTCTCGTTTACTCTTATTCTTTGGACCCCTTTTGGAACGTACAATTCTTGTGTCACATTTAGAAGATGAACTGGCTGCTGAATATAAATGATCTTCTCTACTAGCTCTCTCGCACTCGGCTTTAATATCAGGTTCATATATATCAATCTCCCCATAACTAATAGCATGTCCAACATCACCTTCACTCTCCTCCTCAGTAGGTTCTTGTTTCACAGTGACATTCTTTAAGAAGTCCTCGATGTCTTCATCAGTTATAATATCAGTTATTTCACCTTCATTATGAACACTAGCACTAGTTCCATCCATAATATAATAATAATAAACAATAAACTAAAAACTATAGAATACCACTGAGTGATGGACGTAGCCTGATGACGACATTGACAGCTGACGTGTGGGGACCACCAGTGTTGCCAACTTATTGTAATTATCATACCGACTCTTGTACTAGAAGAACACCAAATATCTCTGACGGTATAGCATATTACAGACTTGAGACTGTTTCGTGTTAGAGACGCGTGGATCACCGCGGATACGAGATTTTCTATAGAACTAGTGTAATCAAGTAGCCAATCGATAATTTATAATAAAATATACAGAGTGTATCCTGCGTCTATTGAAATTAGCATTTCTGTTGAAATCTGCAAGTGTTGCCACTATGGTTGCCTGCCTAAAAGCTACATGCAGTGTCCTGATTGAAAACCATATCTTTCTTGATGGCAGATAGACATCTATTATTATAAAAGATAAATGTCCGTTGGATACTTGTTTGCTATTGGATCAACTATGAATTTTCATACAAGTTTCAGTTTCTAAATAGAACAAGAATATTTCAGAGTAAAACTTAGATATGTAAGTAGTGTGTCTAGACGATTGATAGTGGAATAAATAGTACAAGACATCGAATTATGTAGAGGTAAATTAATATCTTCTGATATTGGTTAAATAGAAAGCTCATTAATATCCCAATTGTAATGAAAGAAAAAATAATATGATGTATTTATTTATTCTTAATAATATAGTGAACATTCTCATACAATAATTTAATACAAAACAAAGGGATCCAGACGATGGGCCGACTGCGGTTTGGCCGACATGGACAAATGGCAGACGTAGACAAATAGCCGACACGACTAATTGACCGAATGGTACAAATGGCCGAAAGACGAAAGGCCGAAATCCATTTGGATTTGGAACCCATTGTACTTGTTGACCATTTGGTCAACAAGTACAATGGGTCGAAATCCAATAGGGCGAGAAAGATAATTGGCCGACAAGTATAAATGACGGAGAGACGTATGGCCGACAAGACGCATGGCCAACACCGTGAAATAAGCACGATTAACGATTCGGCCATATGTCTACGGCCATTTGACATGTCGGCCAGTTGTCTTTGTCGGCCTACAGGATTTTGGCCTATTGTACTTGTTGGCCATTTGTACCATTCGACCAATTGGTTGTGTCGGCCATTTGTAATAGACTCCAAAAAATAATTAGGTAAATATAATTTCTTCTAAAATAAAATATAATTTCTACCAAGTAGACATAGCTACATATCTCTTATAGTTAATATAATAAAAAAGAATAAGAGAAAAAGTTCTTGCCCAAGCTTCTCAAACATTCAATAAAAGTGCAGAATATTTTAAAAAACCGCAAATACAATATAATATAAGAGATGGAAGGACAGCTGGACCTCCTCATCCCAGGATAGCCCGCCGTCACAAACAAGTCACCCGACCTAATACAAGAGGAAGAAGAAGAAGAAATAAATGTAATACTAAATTATTACAAGAACAATAATAATTGGAGACTAACAGAGGAAGTAGGAGGGGAGGGGGAGTAGAATTATATACATAATCCTGAGATTTCCTCTACATTACACTGCGTGGAGACATTACAATTATTATATTTCAGTTATTTCATAGAGTCATTACATAATTTACTAAATGAAATATGGAGACAGACTAAACTTAATACTTAACCCGCTAGTGTGATGAAGACTAAGATAATTAAAACAACAAGATTACTTGAACTACAATAAGAATACTTAACTTATGCTATTAAGCTACAGTAAGAATAAGTAGTAGATAAGTAACTAATTGGATAATAAATCTCAAATTATTCTTAAGTAGTATTCGACCTCGTGTAAGTAAGACATTCTGAACGTATGTTATAAGTTTATAACAAATAATAGAGGATTTGTTTAAATTAATAAGTCTATTGAGTTCAAGCATATGACACACTCTTAGTGGTTATTCACCAGTGTGAATTCGTTTATGTGTCTTTAAATTTGACGGTTGAGTGAATGTCTTCATGCAAATATTACACTCGAAAGGTTTTTCTCCAGTGTGAATTCGTTTATGCCCGTTCAAAACTGATTTCCGATTGAATGTCTTCATGCAAATATTACACTCAAAAGGTTTTTCTCCAGTGTGAACTCGTTTATGCGTCTTTAAAGTTGACCGTTGAGTGAATGTCTTCATGCAAATATTACACTCAAAAGGTTTTTCACCCGTGTGAAGTAGTTTATGCACATTTAAATGTTGGGCCTGAGTGAATGTCTTCATGCAAACATTACACTCAAAAGGTTTTTCACCCGTGTGAAGTAGTTTATGCACATTTAAATGTTGGGCCTGAGTGAATGTCTTCATGCAAATATTACACTCAAAAGGTTTTTCACCAGTGTGAAGTCGTTTATGTCTTACAAGATGTGAATCTTGACTGAATTTCTTCTTGCAAATATTACACTCAAAAGGTTTTTCACCGGTGTGAACGCGTTTATGCGCATTTAAATGTTGCGCCTGAAAGAATGTCTTCATGCAAATATTACACTCGAAAGGTTTTTCGCCAGTGTGAAATCGTTTGTGTGTATTCAAATAATCCACCCGACTGAATGTCTTCATGCATATGTTACAGGTTAGTTTTCGTTTACTCTTATTCTTTGGACCCCTTTTGGAATGTACAATTCTTGTGTCACATTTAGAAGATGAACTGGCTGCTGAATTTAAATGATCTTCTTTACTAGCTCTCTCGAACTCGGCTTTAATATCAGGTTCATATATATCAATCTCCCCATAACTAATAGCATGTCCAACATCGCCTTCACTCTCCTCCTCAGTAGGTTCTTGTTTCACAGTGACATTCTTTAAGAAGTCCTCGATGTCTTCATCAGTTATAATATCAGTTATTTCACCTTCATTATGTACACTAGCACTAGTTCCATCCATAATATAATATTAATAAACAATAAACTAAACACTATAGAATACCGCTGAGTGATGGACGTAGCCTGATGACGACATTGACTGCTGACGTGTGTCGTGTGGGGACCACCAGTGTTGCCAACTTATTGTAATTATCATACAGACTCGTGTACTAGAAAAACACCAAATATCTCTGACGGTATAGCATATTACAGACTTGAGAATGTTTCGTGTTAAAGACGCGTGGATCACCGCGGATACGAAATCTTCTATAGAACTAGTGTAATCAAGTACCCTATCGATAAGTTATAATAAAATATACAGAGTGTATCCTGCGTCTATTGAAATTAGCATTTCTGTTGAAATCTGCAAGTGTTGCCAGCCTAACAGCTACATGCACTGCCTTTATCAAAAAACCACCTCTTTCTTGATGGCAGATAGACATCTATCTAAAAGATTAATGTCCGTTGGATACTTGTTTGCTATTGGATTAACTATGAATTTTCATACAAGTTTTAGTTTCTAAATACGTAGAACAAGAATATGTCAGAGTAAAACTTAGAAAAGTATAGTGTGTCTGGACTCTGGACAACTGATAATGGAATAAATAATATAGGACATCATATAATGTAGTAGGTAATTTAATATCTTCTGATATTGGTTAAATTGAAAACACACATTAATATCGCAATTGTAATGAACGAAAACATATTAGATAAGTATATTTATTTATTCTTAATAATATAGTGAACATTCTCATACAATAACTTAATACAAAACAAAGGGATCCAGCAAACGGCCGAATGCCGTTTGGCTAACATGGTCAAATAGCCGACACAAAGAGATTACATATTAAGTACTAGAGATCTGATTCTATGTACTTTCAATAGAACGGAAGTGTAGCAATTTCACGCTCGGCACTTTTTGGTATTTTAGAGTCGCAAACCTCACACTATTAACAAGATATCAATAATAAAAACTGAAACATCTTTAAAACTATCGTTTTAGTCCTAAAAAGTTAAAACTAATACAGTTTTTAACTATGAGAGCAAAATTTCGAAACCGTTGCCCACAAACTGTCAAAATTTTCCGTACGATTTGACAGTTAGTGGGCACCAGTTTTGTTACACTCCTAGCATTCAGTTTTCTGTCTAGGTAGTACTTAATATATTATTATGTCGCTGAGCCGACACGACTACTTGACCGAATGGTACAAATGGTTGAAAGAGGAGAGGCCGAAAATCAAATGGTAGACAAGTACAATGGGTCGAAATCCAATAGGGCGACAAAGATAATTGGCCGACAAAGATAAATAACGGAGAGACGTATGGCCGACAAGACGCATGGCCAACACCATGAACTAAGCAGGAATAACGATTCGGCCGTATGTGTTTTTGGCCTTGCAATTGACATGTCGGCCAGAATTGTCCTTGTCGGTCTTCAGGATTTTGACCTATTGTACTTGTCGGCCATTCGTATTTCGGCCATTTGTACCATTCGACCAATTGGTTGTGTCTGCCATTTGTAATAGACTCCAAAAAATAATTAGGTAAATATAATTTCTTCTAAAATAAAATATAATTTCTACCAAGACATACCTACATATCTCTTATAGATATTATAATTTTAAAAAAATAAGAGAAATAGTTCTTGCCCAAGCTTCTCAAACATTCAATAAAAGTGCAGAATATTTTAAAAAACCGCAAATACAATATAATACAAGAGATGGAAGGACAGCTGGACCTCCTCATCCCAGGACAGCCCGCCGTCACAAACAAGTCACCCGACCTAATACAAGAGGAAGAAGAAGAAGAAATAAATGAAATACTAAATTATTACAAAAACAATAATAATTGGAGACTAACAGAGGAAGTAGGAGGGGAGGGGGAGTAGAATTATATACATAATCCTGTGATTTCCTCTACATTACACTGCGTGGAGACATTAGGTACAATTATTATATTTGAGTTATTTCATAGAGTCATTACATAATTTACTAAATGAATATGGAGACAGACTAAACTTAATACTTAACCCGCTAGTGTGATGAAGACTAAGATAATTAAAACAACAAGATTACTTGAACTACAATAAGAATACTTAACTTATGCTATTAAGCTACAGTAAGAATAAGTAGTAGATAAGTAACTAATTGGATAATAAATCTCAAATTATTCTTAAGTAGTATTCGACCTCGTGTAAGTAAGACATTCTGAACGTATGTTATAAGTTTATAACAAATAATAAAGGATTTGTTTAAATTAATAAGTCTATTAAGTTCAAGCATGTGACACACTCTTAGTGGTTATTCACCAGTGTGAATTCGTTTATGTGCCTTTAAATTTGACAGTTGAGTGAATGTCTTCATGCAAATATTACCCTCAAAAGGTTTTTCCCCAGTGTGAACTCGTTCGTGTGTCTTTAAACTAATTGCATGTCTGAATTTCTTCCTGCAAATATGACACTCATAAGGTTTTTCGCCAGTGTGAAGTCGTTTATGCACATTTAAATGATGCGCGTGAGTGAATTTCTTCCCGCAAATATTACACTCAAAAGGTTTTTCGCCAGTGTGAAGTCGTTTATGCACATATAAATAATGCGCGTGAGTGAATGTCTTCATGCAAATATTACACTCAAAAGATTTTACATTAGTGTGAATTCGTTTATGTGCCTTTAAATTTGACAGTTGAGTGAATGTCTTCATGCAAATGTTACACTCAAAAGTTTTTTCGCTAGTGTGAATTAGTTTATGCCTGCTCAAACCTGATCCCCAATTGAATGTCTTCATGCATATATTACAGGTTAGTTCTAGTTTACTCTTATTCTTTGGACCCCTTTTGGAATGTACAATTCTTGTGTCACATTTAGAAGATGAACTGGCTGCTGTATTTAAATGATCTTCTCTACTAGCTCTCTCGCACTCGGCTTTGATATCAGGTTCATATATATCAATCTCCCCATAACTAATAGCATGTCCAACATCACCTTCACTCTCCTCCTCAGTAGGTTCTTGTTTCACAGTGACATTCTTTAAGAAGTCCTCGATGTCTTCATCAGTTATAATATCAGTTATTTCACCTTCATTATGTACACTAGCACTAGTTCCATCCATAATATAATAATAATAAACAATAAACTAAACACTATAGAATACCACTGAGTGATGGACGTTGCCTGATGACGACATTGACAGCTGACGTGTGGGGACCACCAGTGTTGCCAACTTATTGTAATTATCACACAGACTCGTGTACTAGAAAAACACCAAATATCTCTGACGGTATAGCATACAGGGTCATCGAAAAAGAATGCCCCTATTTTAAAGTGGAATAATTTTGGAACCATTTGGGTTAAATGAGTGATTCTTTCACTGTATGGTAACTAATAAATGTAAATTTTATTTGATATATGAAACAATGCGCTAAAACATGCGCAGAATGGCTGCGCAGTCGACAAAGCCAACCGACGCTTTTCGTCTACCGCCTCGCAATGTAATCGTGATCGTGAACAGTAATGCCCTTTTTTGAAAAGCTATAACTTTGGAACCATTTATGACAAATAAGTGATTCATTCCTTATGTGGTAACTAATTAATGTATTTTTATATGCACGATACGAACCTTAGCGCATGCGCAGGGTAGCTCCGTAGGGGACAAAGCCAAACGGCGTTAACTATCTACGTCGTCCAATACTCTAAATTGATCGTGCAAAAACAAAGCACGTTGCGTTGATTTTTTCGCAAATTTCTATTTTTATTTTATAATTTGGTCAAGATTATGATTTTTGTGGGTTTCTAACACAAAAATGGCGGATACGTTCAAAATTCTATTCTGACGTTCTTAGTCGGTCAGTCAACTGTTTTTTCCAACCCGGCCTGTTTCTCTATAAGGGGCAGTTTCAGATTGATTAGTACCTACAAAGAGCCGATGTACACTGACAATTGATTTTGACTTCGCGAACCAAATAACGCATTGCTTACTGTTGCACGATCACCATTACATTGCGAGGCGGTAGATGAAAAGCGTCGGTTAACTTTGTTGAGGGCGCTGCCATTCTGCGCATGCGCTAGCGCATTGTATCATACGTCAAACAAAATTTACATTTATAAGTTACCAGATAGTGAAAGAATCACTCATTTAACCTAAATAGTTCCAAAGTTATTCCACTTTAAAATAGGGGCATTCTTTTTCGATGACCCTGTTATTATTACAGACTTGAGACTGTTTAGTGTTAAAGACGCGTGGATCACCGCGGATACGAGATTTTCTATAGAACTAGTGTAATCAAGTAGCCAATCGATAAGTTATAATAAATACAGAGTGTATCCTGCGTCTATTGAAATTAGCATTTCTGTTGAAATCCGCAAGTGTTGCCACTATGGTTGCCAGCCTAAAAGCCACATGCAGTGCCCTTATCGAAAACCATCTCTATCTTGATAGACATCTATTATTATAAAAGATAAATGTCTGTTGGATACTTGTTTGTTATTGGATCAACTACAAAGTTTCATACAAGTTTCAGTTTCTAAATAGAACAAGAATATTTCAGAGTAAAACTTAGATAGGTAAGTAGTGTGTCTAGACGATTGATAGTGGAATAAATAATACAAGACATCGAATTATGTAGAGGTAAATTAATATCTTCTGATATTGGTTAAATAGAAAGCTCATTAATATCCCAATTGTAATGAAAGAAAAAATAAAATGATGTATTTATTTATTCTTAATAATATAGTGAACATTCTCATACAATAATTTAATACAAAACAAAGGGATCCAGACAAACGGCCGACTGCGGTTTGGCCGACATGAACAAATGGCAGACGTAGACAAATAGCCGACACGACTAATTGACCGAATGGTACAAATGGCCGAAAGACGAAAGGTCGAAATCCAATCGGGTGACAAAGACAATTGGCCGACAAGGATAAATGACGGAGAGACGTATGGCCGACAAGACGCATGGCCAACACCGTGAACTAAGCAGGATTAACGATTCGGCCATTTGACATGTCGGCCATTTGTCAATCAAACATTCAATAAAAGTGCAGAATATTTTGAGAAACCACAAATACAATATAATACAAGAAGGACAGTAGGACCTCCTCATCCCAGGACAGCCCGCCGTCACAAACAAGTCACCTGACCTAATACAAGAGGAAGAAGAAATATATGTAATACTAAATTATTACAAAAACAATAATAGTTGGAGACTAACAGAGGAAGTAGGAGGGGAGGGGAGGGGGAGTAGAATTATATACATAATCCTGAGATTTCCTCTACATTACACTGCGTGGAGACATTACAATTATTATATTTGAGTTATTTCATACAGTCATTACATAATTTACTAAATGAAATATGGAGACAGACTAAACTTAATACTTAACCCGCTAGTGTGATGAAGACTAAGATAATTAAAACAACAAGATTACTTGAACTACAATAAGAATACTTAACTTATGCTATTAAGCTACAGTAAGAATAAGTAGTAGATAAGTAACTAATTGGATAATAAATCTCAAATTATTCTTAAGTAGGGTAACACATACAGTGATGGGACAGTTAAGGATTTTTTCAGATGTTTTATTGAATAGAAAAATCACTATTGCTAATGAAAAAAACACTTAATCATTATTCGACAGGTTGATTATTGCAGAATAACAATTGATACTTAAAATTACCAAAAATTATAAGACAAATTTTATTTTTAATAAAAAAGATAAGGGGTCGTAAAAACACAGTGATGGGACACATTTTACAGTTATGGGACAGTACTAATATACAGTGATGGGACAGGTACATTTATTAGTTTATATGGAAGATTTGTGGAATTTAATATTCTTTTTCACTAATTCTGGATAAAATGCGTTTACTACATATTCATAAAGGTCATTCAACTATAGTCACTGCAACTTGGGCCTCCTGGGGGACTGACTCTAAATTTTCAGTTTGCCATACAATCGACTATAATAGACCCGGGGCCCCCAAAGACTCTTGAGACCCCAAAGACTCAAAAAAAGCTCTTGAGATTTTATAAAAATAGTAATAAATAGCGCCCAAGCTAATTTTATTTATGAATCAAGTGCAATTTAATGGTTTTTAACTTTAATTTTTGAAATTTTGTGATTTTTGGCCAACAACGTTGTGGGATCAAAGTGATTTTGTGATTGTGTGCTAAAATTTATGAGCCTATTCAAATTCCTTGCTGTGCTGTCTGATTAACGTGGTGGCTGTATGTATTTTTCAAATTCACGATCGTCCATTATAAAGAGCGCCGCAGGCGAATTTATTTAAACCTACTTTAATTTAGCAATATTCTTCCATGAGGATTATATAAATAAATAAGAACTTTATTATATGAAAATTAGACATGCAATGGGCGGATTTATTACCTGTTGGCAATTTCTATCAATCAACCTAATTTTAACAACAAGTGAAATTTTGCTAAATTTTATTGTAGTAACCCTCAATTTTCTCCAACATTTTTGTAATCCAGGGCAATAAAAATACTAATTAATATATATAATATATATAATCCCATTAGTATTATCAGCTACAGGTATAATACCAAAATCGCTAATAAACAATTTAAAATAATTAGATTTACCGGAAAATTTTTACATAAAAATGCAAAAATCGGTCATTATTAATACTTGCAATATTGTAAGACGATTCCTAAATACTGATATTTCAGGCACAATGCTTGTATTTTAGGCCCCGGGCATCTGAGCCTAATCCTGTGATATCCGTGATATCTGGATAGGTGAATTTTTCCCAGTATTAGGCTGATGAGTTTATATGTGAATCATGAATGATAATATGTAGACTCTTCTTGCTGATAATACTGAGAAGTGTGTTGGCAAAGTCATGCCTCCGCGTAGATTTAAATATGTACTCAGTAATGAAACAGAAAATTTATACTAAATTAATATCACGGGTATATAGGACACTTCTTATACTTGTCCCATCACTGTTTTTAGATGTTTATTTACTCATCATAGTCATGGGACACCCGTCCCATCACTAAAATTCATACTTTTTCAATCACAGTGATGGGACATCTATAAAGACCTATATAATATACAAAATGTATTAAATAATTAAAACTGAAACACACCGCACATCCTTATTATGTCCTCATAGGACACTTAAAATAGTAATATATGTATTTACAATTTGAATTTAATTTGGTTTTGCTTGGTTATGTTTCTTAATAAAAAGGTAAGATTATTGATGTTTTTTGTACACGCCAGATAACTAACCTTGAATCACAGTATTTAACGGCCGATTCTATGGATTTTAAGTGTTTTATTATTCGTTAAGGTTGGAACTCCTAGGAGAAAGTTGATTTGCCAGTATATAAGTTTTCAGAATCTTATTATTCTCATTTTAATCTCTTTTGTCCCATCACTGTCACTGTCCCATCACTGTATGGTTTACCCTAGTATTCGACCTCGTGTAAGTAAGACATTCTGAACGTATGTTATAAGTTTATAACCAATAATAGAGGATTTGTTTAAAATAATATAGTCTATTAAGTTCAAGCATATGATACACTCATAGTGGTTAGTTACCAGTGTGAATTCGTTTATGTGTCTTTAAATTTGACGATTGAGTGAATGTCTTCATGCAAATATTACACTCAAAAGGTTTTTCTCCACTGTGAACTCGTTTGTGTGTCTTTAAACTAATTGCTTGATTGAATTTCCTCCGGCAAATATTACACTCGAAAGGTTTTTCACCAGTGTGAACTCGTTTGTGTGTATTCAAATGTTCCGCCTGACTGAATGTCTTCAAGCAAATATTACACTCAAAAGGTTTTTCACCAGTATGAACTCGTTTGTGTCTATTCAAATGTTGTATAACACTGAATTTCTTCCTGCAAATATTACACTCAAAAGATTTTGCGCCAGTGTGAATCAGTTCATGCCTGCTCAAAACTGATCCCCTATTGAATGTCTTCATGCAAACATTACACTCAAAAGGTTTTTCTCCAGTGTGAATTCGTTTGTGTGCATTCAAATGATGTACAAGACTGAATTTCTTGCTACAAATATTACACTCGAATGGTTTTTCACCAGTGTGAATTCGTTTATGTCTTTCTAAATTAGCTGCCCGACTGAATTTCTTCATGCAAATATTACACTCAAAAGGTTTTTCACCAATGTGAATCAGTTTATGCCTGCTTAAAACTGATCCGCTACTGAATGTCTTCATGCATATACTACAGGTTAGTTCTCGTTTCCTCTTATTCTTTGGAACCCTTTTGGAACGTACAATTCTTGTGTCACATTTAGAAGATGAACTGGCTGCTGAATTTAAATGATCTTCTCTACTAGCTCTCTCGCACTCGGCTTTGATATCAGGTTCATATATATCAATCTCCCCATATCTAATAGCATGTCCAACATCACCTTCACTCTCCTCCTCAGTAGGTTCTTGTTTCACAGTGACATTCTTTAAGAAGTCCTCGATGTCTTCATCAGTTATTTCACCTTCATTATGTACACTAGCACTAGTTCCATCCATAATATAATAATAATAATAATAAACTAAACACTATAGAATACTACTGAGTGATGGACGTAGCCTGATGGGTTCCATGTCAAAATCTCAAGTGACAAAATCTCCACTGTCAGAATCTCAACTGTCAAAATCTCAACTGTCAAAAACTCACTTCCAAAATCTCTAAACGACAGATCCTCACATGGACAAATCCTCAACGACAAAAACTCACAAAAACGTCAAAATATCTCATACGCGGGAAAATTTGAAATAAATAATAAAATATTGTTTATGGATCAATACCAGTACTTTTTGAGGTTATAAGATGTTTACCTCTAAATTATTTATTTATGAGGTCATTTAAATGTTGATGCAGGTTAAATACCATATACATTAATAAAAAATATTCCAATACATATAATCAAATATAAAATTTGAAATGAACATGAAAATGCTGTGTTATATAGATTCCTTAATGCTTTGTGTGGTTTTATTGATTATTATTTTATTTAATATATATGTTTGATACTTTACCCGAATAATTCTATTAATTTGTTCTACACTGCAAGTCAGAATTAAATAAGAAATACATAGGTAATTAAATATATTATTCGTTAATGATATTTACACAGCTACCTACTTCGTAAATTCAAGAGGACTTAAGGTGTATTTGTATATTAAATTAAAATACCTAATAATAGAATAAAATCAAAAGCATTATAGTAATTTAATGAAGCACAATAAAGTCATCATATCATGTACATAATTAATAGCATAAGAGTGTAATTAATGCAATATGAATGTAGTTAACACCATATGAATGTTGTTAATACCATACAAGTGTAATATTTGCTAGAAGAAATTTTCTGATTTTGACATACCATGAAAAACTAAAACAAACATAAAATTACTTATTATAGGTAAATTCAATCACAAAAAAACGATAACGTTTTTATGTACTAGATTAAACTATTTTCAATAGAAAATTCCTATACAAAGAATTTCCCAGATGGAATATGCCCCATTCAAAGACACTAGGATATCATACTTACAAAAAACTACATAGGGGTTATATTTGCATGAAGAAATTTTTCCCGGAATCAAATTTGAGACAACACATGTGCACGATTTCATATGCTGGCACAAGCCATTTTCAATGTAAAAATGTTAGCATACATTTAATTACAGACCAAAGTATATAATTATGATAAATTTACATATAATATATTGGCATAATAAAATAATCCGTTATTAACCAAGCAAAAAAAAACAAATCCAAAATTAAAAACAATAGAAAGGCTGTGTCCCGAAGGGTAGATTTATTGTAAAAGCGGTATCTTCCAGTCATCCTGCATGCAGTATTATGAAGAAATATTTGTCAAAGATAATAGGTATGTAGCTATCTAGGTACTTAATTTTATTGCATTTAAATGCAATTTACATGTTAGGTAATATGTTTTTGGTAATTTTAATAATTATTATTACCTACGTTGAATTACCGTCGATTGCTTCTCTTCTTACATAGGTATTTTTATTTATTTATTCAGTTCATTTTGTATATTATTAATTACATTGTTGCATTTCAATACAATTCAAATTTTATGATGTTTTGTATCCTCGAAATTGTTTAAATAAATAATGTAGGTAGATACCTGATGGCTACAGATATCGGCGTTTTCTACTATAAAATCATTACATCTACAATTAATTAAGTTTTATATTTCTGGCAACTCTGCTTCGTCACATAGAGACCATCGAAAATAGAGACCTTGATAGAGACAGGCAAACATCTTTCGGTTAAGTAAATCAACATCGAAATTTCAGTAAATAGCATACGGGAATTCGATTTATTTATAAAAAGCGCTAGAATTTACCTTTGTCAATTAATATTATGTTTGTTTACTTTTGCACTAAAATAATATTTATTTAGGTGGGTAATTACGTTTCACATTATTATCGCAGATAATATGCGTATCCAAGTCAGTGATTGAAAAGCCAATCTATTAAAGAAGAAGAAGATGGCAGATGTTGCTCTATTCGTGTTCTGTTCTGTGATGATTCTGTGCTTTTATTTTGATTCGAAAGTAAATGGTTTTTTTTACAAAGTTTACGGCTTAATTGGCTTTAAATTATTTAAATTATTGTAATTTATCACAATTTTTATTTTGAATTGATTGTAGTTTATTTGTACGCAGTTTGTTTTGTGAAATATTTACTAAAATATGGAATTAAATATAAGTAGGTACATCGGAAACTAAATGTCATTAATTTTTACCTAATTTTCTTTTCAGATGTTTTATTGAAATACTTAATTAATTTGTTTTATGAGCAATCGTTTGTCACGTTCAAATATGCACAATCTTGTTAAGTATTTATAAAAGTTTCAGGTAATCCTAATAAATTGACTCAAGATGAAATTTTTAGTCTTCAGCCATGAAGTTTCGCAAGAAAAGTGATGGAGAAGTAGAATATTTGTTAGAAGGCGAATAGGCTGTCCTAGGTACTGAAGTTATGTCCGGAGTACAGATAATGAATGTAGAGAAACAGGTACTATATTATTATTATGCATATTGTACAATAAACAAAGCCAACAAAAAAAATAAATGAATCGGTGACCGAAATCTGAAACCGAGAGAAATGGACAGGATTGGGCTGTGGAATGTACAAGAAGATATGGAAAGTAATATGAATGAATGGAGCAGTGTTGTATGTTTTATGCGCGAGAAGAGGTATGAGGAAGCGGAGCTGTCCAAGACTAATCATGCCGACCAGATTCTTAAGGACGGATGCGTTTAAAGTAACTAATCGAAGAGCGTATATGACAAATTGCATGAATGTGTGGGAAGCAAGGAGTGTGTACAAGGGTAGGGAAGTAGGGTGATTTGTTCTCTATGCCTACCCCGTAAGGAACGTGTTGTGAGCGGATAGAGAGGTAGAAATACAGACCGTGATTCATTATAGAAATGATGATTCTATAATATTTAATAATACCATTTTATTTTCCAGGCAAGGAGGGTGAATAAGATACAGTGACTAAGCGGGGCACATTTTCAGTATCAAGGCAATTTTTTTGTTCTAACGATATTCTCGTGTCACTACCCAACCAACCACATCTACCTCTTTTTCTGCAAGTGGTTTTACTATAGAGGTCTGCCAGGGTACATCAAGCAGACTGCAGACTGATGGAGGAATTTACATGTGGAAGAAATAGCAATGGCTTGCGCGAAACAGTTCCAAAATAAACCATACTTGTTGTGTCTTGATATCAGGCCACTATTTTGCAATGGTGGTCACAGGCTAATTGTACGAGGTTCTATGTAACGTCACTCTTCATAACATGCTGCTGGGATTATTTCCTCAGTCCTTGAGGATCTGGTCGACATGATCGCTCCAGGACAGTCTCAGTCGCCCATGCTTCCTCACACTTTACTTTTTTGGTCATCCTGCCCTCATTCATTCTCTCGACATGCCCAAGCCATCAAGCTTGTTTCATTTTAGTCCCTATGCCCATGCTATAGTCGCTCGTCTCCATTGTAGGAGTTCTGTCGCAGGAAATTATTTAATTAAATATATAAATTTATAATTGTGTATGTTTTTTATTACATAGATACATATATTTAAGGTGTTTTTGGAGAGATTGGAATGATTGAAAATAGGATTAACATAATATATCGTTTGAGTACTCTGCGTACCATTGGGTTGGTCTTGAAAAAGATCGTTGGTTGCCCGACGTTTCGGTTGAGTTGAACCAGCCATCGGCAGGGGCGATAGGCCAACCAATAGTCTTTTTCAAGACCAACCCAATGGTACGCAGAGCACCCAAACGATATATGTTATTTTCGATTATATATATATTTTTTATTGTAAATGAAATGTGTAGTCTATGCTGTTTGATTCCTTTTAACTACCAGAATCATTCCTTAATGGAGCTAAATCAAAAAAGGTAAGAGGTGGGTAAATTTTTTCTCTTAATTTTGAAATCTTCTGTCTCCAATACAGGGTGGATAATTTTGGGACACTAGTAGTTTATAACTATTTTTATTAGAATATTTTAATTTATATAAGCGAGCCAACTATCTGATGTTACAGACACAATATAAATAAATAAATCTTTATTAGCCCAAAATCATGCAGAGTTGCAAAACACGACAATAGTAGTATGCTAAGGGACGGACTTATCGCAAAACCAATACTTACAGTAACCCGAGTATAGTAACGTTTTTAAATGCAAACGTTGTGTTTGTGATATGAATTTTGCTAGACAATGTGTATGACAAGAATAGATCGTGAAAGGATGTGGCAGAGTTTGCCGATGCTTTGGGTGAGCTGTATGGAATTCCTTCTTTTCATGGAAAGAACTCTGCCAGTGTTCCGGCAAACAATACATAACTTGTAACAATGGTTTTCTCTGACCAAAGGTGTGAAGCAAGAGTGTCGTCTTGGCTGTTGAAAGAGAGATCGAGTAAGAAACATAATATAATTAGAGAGATAGTGGATATAGTTAGGACGAGGGTTGACTGTTGAGACGAGGATGAAAACAAAGAAGTTGAGATGGTTACGGCTTACGGAAAGAGTGTCTGAGGGTGGAATGACAAATAAGTTAGTAGTTATTAAGTCTGAAAGAGAGGGTGTTAGAAAACGTAGCTATCCAAGAGTCAGCTGGAGTGAATGTATTGGTTACTCAAGGACGAATACGTTTCCAGTGGGAGAAATTGCAGAGCGTGTATAACAAATATGTGGTGAAGGCGGGAGGTATAAGTAGTACTCTGTTCTCTCTACCTGCCCCGCATGAGATACGTAATTTATCAATTTAATCAATATGTGTACCTATCGCATAAGATTTCTTGTTGAATTTCTTCGAGCAAATATTACACCTATGAGGTTTACATTTAATAGTAATCAGTCTTATCTCATTTATATGTAAACCTACCTATGTCTATAGAATAGACTCCTAGATAAGTTTTTCGCCATCAGTTGCCCGTGTTGCCAGTGTGGATGAGCGTGAATTTACAAGATATTTGTTTTGGTTTTGTCCTGGTACTTAGGTCTGTCAAAATCAGAAAATTTCTACAAGCAAACATTACACTTGTATGGTATTAACTACATTCATATGGTGGTAATTAAATTCGCATTGCATTAAGTACACTCTTATGCTATTAATTATACATTATGACGTTATTGTGCTTCATTAAATTATAATGCTTTAATATAATTATATTATTAATTACCTATTTAGAAAATATATTTAGGTAGGCAAGTACTTTAGTTATATTTTCATTATCGATGTTTATATTATTTTCATTTCATTATAGATGTTTCTTATTAAATGGAACACTTAGTAAAAAATAAATAGAATTATTATTATTGAAAACATGCCATAATAACTTTTTTTTGTTGTATAATGAGGCTTTTTTTTAATTGTTTGTTAAAAGGGGTGTAGGTATATGTCTCAGTAATACTTAATACTTTTATGTTTTTTTTTGATAGAAATAATAATGAACCAATTTTCATTTCTTTATTTAATTAATCTTACCCTCTCTCGATAATTTAGTTTTAAAAAGACGTGTAAATATTATCACTGGAGGAGAAAATAAACAGTTTATTAAATTTTCTCAGTTTTATAAAAAAATAACTTAGGTACTTTTTAACATTCATTGTTTCTATTATGGCGCGTGTGAGATATTTTGACGTTTGTGTGAGATTTTGTCGGGACACCTTACATACACTCGTTTATTTCACGGAGGATGGCGCCATTTTCAAATATGATATTGATAGTATTTTCGAGGTACATTTTTATTTCTTACAGCATTAGGAACACACTTAAATGTTATGTTACAGTGTCTCCCGCATTATTATTTTTTTACGAATCTCGAAATAAACCTATATACATATTTGTACACTTCGTAATAAATATGCTTGAAAAGCTTTTGTTGTGGAGTAAGCCAGTCGGAAGCCAGGTTGGTAAAGCGCTCGACTCGATCCAGTAGGCGCGGGTTCAATCCCCGATGGCGACTTACTCCACAACAAAAGCTTTTCAGGCATATTTATTACGATGTGTACAAATATGTACCTATTTAGGTTTATTTCGAGATTCGTAAAAAAAAATAATGCGGGAGACACTGTAACATAACATTTAAGTGTGTTCCTAATGCTGTAAGAAATAAAAATGTACCTCGAAAATACTATCAATATCATATTTGAAAATGGCGCCATCCTCCGTGAAATAAACGAGTGTATGTAAGGTGTCCCGATTTTGTCCATGTGAGGATCTGTCATGTAGAGATTTTGGAAGTGAGTTTTTGACGGGACACCTTACATACACTCGTTTATTTCACGGAGCATGGCGCCATTTTCAAATATGATATTGATAGTATTTTCGAGGTACTCACATTTTTATTTCTTACAGTATTAGGAACACACTTAAATGTTATTTTACAGTGTCTCCCGCATTATTTTTTTTACGAATCTCGAAATAAACCTAAATACATATTTGTACACTTCGTAATAAATAAGCTTGAAAAGCTTTTGTTGTGGAGTAAGTCGCCATCGAGGATTGAACCCGCGCCTTCTGGATCGAGTCGAGCGTTTTACCAACCTGGCTTCCGACCACCTCATTTGTACAGGTAACTTGAATAGTGCAAAGTAAGATATGTATTTATTATTTAAAATGTTACTACCTATCATTTAAATTTCTTTTTACAATCGAAACAGTGCTATGTTTACGATCGAAGTGAAATGAATGATAAAAGCTATTTATGAAGTTCGTAAACAATTGTATTATGTATTTAGAGATATAAGCGACATTATTTTGTTTTTGCATTGCAATAATAATGTGTTCATTATTGCAATGTAAAAACAAAATAACGCAAACGAGGTGGTCGGAAGCCAGGTTGGTAAAGCGCTCGACTCGATCCAGTAGACACGGGATGGACACGGGTTCAATTCCCGATGGCGACTTACTCCACAACAAAAGCTTTTCAAGCTTATTTATTACGAAGTGTACAAGATGCATTTAGGTTTATTTCGAGATTCGTAAAAAATAATGCGGGAGACACTGTAAAATAACATTTAAGTGTGTTCCTAATGCTGTAAGAAATAAAAATGTGAGTACCTCGAAAATACTATCAATATCATATTTGAAAATGGCGCCATCCTCCGTGAAATAAACGAGTGTATGTAAGGTGTCCCGTTTTTGACAGTTGAGATTTTGACAGTTGAGATTCTGACAGTTGAGATTTTGTCACTTGAGTTTCTGTCTGGTTACCAGCCTGATGACGACATTGACAGCCAGTGTTGCCACACTTTTAAAATCCAAATCTGTATTTCAAAGTCTAGAAATCTGTATAAATCTGTATGAGATTATAATAAGCCAAAATCTGTATAAAAAGGCATAAAAAGCCAAAAAATCTGTATAAATTAAATTTTAAAACAAACAAAATATTGTAGTTTATTGAAAAACTAACCTTTGTGGTACCTTTTTGAGAAAATAACAGTACTCGTGCTTAGATAAAATATACTAATTTCTTTTTGTACACATTTTTACTCATTCTACAAATAAGATTTTCATATATTTACTAATTATCAAATGACAATTGTGATTGAATCTGTTTCTTTTTACTTTATTCTTCTGATTTATCATAGGAAATTTCCAAAATCCCAAAAATCTGTATAAAACAGAGTAAAATTTATTATCTGTATTTGTCTGTTCCCGTTGCCGAAAATCTGTATAAATACAGATAAATCTGTATATATGGCAACACTGTTGACAGCTGACGCAATACTACCTAGAACAAAAGGCTATGACACACAACCCAAAATGGCGGCCGACAGGCCTAAGCGAAATGTCAAATCTGGGCTTGTGTAGAGTATAAGTCAGTGTTCTTCTGCGATTTCTGTCCTGAAAATGTCATCCAAGCGCCAGAATTCTCCATTATTAATGAAATAATTACATATGATAGTGGAAGATGGGAGTTATTTTAAACAAAACAACATTTGACTTTCGACCAGTAGACCTTTAATAAGAAAATGTTCATCAATACCACACAATTTGCAAAAGATGTCACCAATAAAACATATAATAACTACAATATCTCCTTAGATCAACTCTAGGCTTTGAAATAAAGAATAATTATACACCTCATTACATAAAATAATGTAAAGGAAGGATATATATACTTATACGATACAAAATACGCACGACTATACCGGTACACAAATCGACCTAACCTCACATCAAAATTAACAAATAAATGTCAACGATAACACGCGTACACATTATAAGACACAGGGATAACGTTTTATTATCATAAATAATCGAGAAATATCATTAGATACCCTCGAATATTGGTTTGGAATATATTTTTTTCCGGTGAATAGCGAGAAGCCATCTTGATCGCAGCACAGTCTTTTGGGAAGATAAAAACACGAACTTTTGGTCCTGAGGCGTAATTTCCTTTACAATTTGTAACACAACACTTGTTCACCATCGTAAGCAATGTTTTTAAACCGTATTTAGTCTATTTAATCACTGTTATACAACAAATATAGCGTATCAACGAAGGGCGACCGCACGTCCGCCATACAAAATCAACGGAAATACGTTATGGCAACGGCCTATGATAGGCCCCTTGACGAAGAATTTACCGCTAGGGGCGCTGCTAGTACCACGGCTTTATACTATAGGTGGTATTGGCTGACGTGTGGGGACCACCAGTGTTGCCAACTTATTGTATTTATGAAGCTGCCTTCCAACGGCGCGTGAATCCACAGATCCTAACTGATCTTTTCCGGATGGACAATTTCGTGCACAGCTGGATATCTTTTTGAAATGGTTCCCATTTTTTATAATACTAATAGGTACATATAATATTTCATTGCATTTTTAACATTTTTATGTTGTAAATTTTACAAAGGTCCGTTGAAGCAATAAACATATTATCCTGTCATACTGTTGAATATACCTATATACCTACTTATATCTGTTTTTGTGTTTAAAAAGTAGATCGATCAGGTAAGATTATTATTATTTAAAAAAAACATACTTACATAGATAATCATTGTTACTTAAAACTTTTTTTTTAGTTGGGCGTTATTTAAACGAATGGATTACGATAATTTAAGGTATAATATATAATAAATAATTGATTTTTGTGTATGACGAAATGTCAATAAGAGCCCTTTATACTCTGATTGGCATTGATCTGAAAATGATTACTGTTTTTGTTACATTGTTTGAATATGCCATAATTGTAAAAATTGACGAGTCTATAGGTGCCCGAATGGGCCTACGGACGATAGAAAACAATAAAACAATTAGAAAAAAATAAAATATAGACCTCGTTGGGGCGGTAATAAACACTGAAATATCAAAATGACTCCATACAACTTTTAATTTGTGCCCCCATAGGGCATCTTTTCCGCACCCCGTCCAACCAGATTTCTCAAAAAAATTATATCGCTCTTACCTAATATGCACGGGCTCCCAACACGCCTATAGCATCTACTGCTCATGCCCCCTTCTAGCTCAGTCATATTGCAGTTTTAAGTTGGCAAAATTAATAACAATTTGGAACCTATGCAGAATGATACCTTAGAATGAGCTAGGCGTTTCAGAATATCAAGGTTCCCCCCCCCCCACCTGACGCGTCCCCCCTGCCTCCCCGAATAGATCCTCCTACGTTGTTTTCTTTAATTTTTAGAAAAACCGTAAGAGATAGAAGAAAACTGTCAATGATAAAAATATTCCTAAATAAATTTTCTACGAAATGGGTTCGACACATTTTTTGACAAGACTAGCAGTTTACTCGCAATAGGTTACTCGTAATATTTTTGTATAAAATAATTTTTAAACTCAAATTGTTGAAAATTCATAAGAGCTACAAGAAAATGGTCAAACAATACATTAATTTCTATAGTTTTAGCTATAAAATGAGCTATTATTTACTTTTGCAAGATTTATAGTTTTTTAGTTATTGCAAAATATTCCAATGCCAGAAGTAATTAAAATGGAACTTTTCATACGATTTGTATTGAAATGCTATGATACTCGTTCTAATATTTTGGTTACGTCTGTATAATATACAGCTACACAAGTCTGTGTAGTATACAAAAAATGTATCAGAGTATGATTGGGTCTTTTTAGTGTTTTAAGACATAATCCTTTCGAAGTTGAATGCAATTTGGCCAACCAAGGTTCAAAGGCATTACCCTAGTTTTTATGCATTTTTATGAATAAATTTTCCGGTAAATCTGTTTTTTTAATTATTTTCAAGTGATTTTAGTATTATACCTGTAGCTGATAATACGAATGGGATTATACAATATACATACCGATCTAGAATGCCAAATATTATTTATTATTTTTATATCTGTCAAACTGTATTGTACTTAATGTTAACGGATAGGTAATTCTTAAGTTTTTCCCTCAACAGAGACGAGAGGCATCTTCTCATTCACATAATGCAGCGTTATGTGAACTCCCTTAGGGAGGAAGCAGGATGGGTGTCTCGCCCTAGTGAACGCACAAGGGTGGGGAGCAGTGGCGTATCCAGGATTCAATTTTGGGGGGGGGGGCTGAATGTCGTCACATGGTATTAGATGTCTCTACTTTTTTCATTCATCATCCAAAAGAATTGTTGTCGACCTTTTTTTTAGTCATCATAAACTATAATAAAAATACATAAAAAGTACTGTCACTCAACGTTTTGGGGGGGGGGGGCTAAGGAGCTGTCCGGGTGCTTTGTGAGATAAATAAATAGACAAAAAAAACATAGCCTTCTGTTTCATTACCTTCATAACATATGAATAGATAAAATATTAATTAGATGTAAAATACTTATACATAATATGGAGGTAGGCAACTGCCTAGGGCCATGGGGGTCGCTAGCCTCGGAGCTAGGAGGGCGGGGGGGGGGGGGGGGGGGCAACAAACATTTTAAAAATTGACATAGCACAAAAACGCGTAAGTAAATTTTTTTTGTGAGACGTAGTGAAGAAGGTCGTGAAGTGGTTTTTATTTGAAAATGTATATTATATACTTTGCACAATAAAAGTGTTTTTTTTTTTTTTAATAAATTAATGAAAAAAGCGCCCAATGCAATTTTTTTATGAAACTTATGGTTTTACATGCAAATTTTTATAAATTTATTTTATTAATTATGAAATGGTAGGAAAATAAAACTACTTGAGTAGAGACAAAAAAGTTGAAAAAAAATCGCCTCTGTAGCGCTATTCCCGTGTTTTTTTTTGATACTTTAGAGTGGGCCGTCCATAACCTGCAATTGTGTAGGGCCCCCGGATGCCTTGATACGCCACTGCCTTATAATAACAGATGTGTTTTTAATAATAAATTGATAAACATAATAGTCTGGGACTCGTTCTGGATACGTTAAATTTCACTCAGTGATTCGCTCGATTGTTTATGGTCCCATTGTTTTCCGTTCTATCATCGGTGCGAGCCAACCGGTCGTACGATTCAACCTGTTCTATGTGCACAGTTGACACCCTCGGTTGTTGCGAATAACACCGAACTGTTTGGGTGGGTGACATTCGCTCGCCATAGATAATAGAGTGGTCCACACGTGCTGTTCACTCACTCTTATTAACACGCAATATGACTATCCCTTTCTACCAAAGATGAGTGTTGTGATATCGCTATCTCGATGTATATCTATCAACTCGCTCTCATTAGCATCCTCATATCTCTATCTCTGTTTGACAATTCCAATTGGAACAATCACCCAATTGCGTTCTGCTTCTTGCGATAATCTAAGGTGACCATATTTTTAAAAATAAAAAGGAGGACAAAAAATGCGTAAATAGCGCCGCAGGCGAATTTATTTTTTGTAAGAGTGAAGAAGGGAGGTATGTTTGATTTATTTTCTTGAAAATGTTTTCCATAAAGGGTGTATAAAAAAATAGTGCCGCAGGTGAAATATTTGTCATAAGACATATCAAATTACATGTACACAAAAGGGAATGGTAATTAGCGCCGCAGACAATTTTTTTTAGGAAATAATTGCATTTTAATACTATTAGTACTAGTTAATTCATGGTATGATGAAAAAACGTCTGGTTTTGAGATTAACAGATTAGTTTTAAAATGTTAAAAGGTAAAAAAGGAGGACACTTTTGGAAGGAGGACAGGACTTAGAAAAGGAGGACTTTCCTTCCAAAAGGAGGAAGGTTGGTCACCTTAGATAATCGCCCGATGACTCGGTGAGTGAAAATTAACGGATGCAGAACGAACCCCTGGTTGATTTGATAACAACTTCATTAATGTTGTCTAATATGAAATCACAACAAATAAGGTTGTTGAGATTAACACAGTCTACTTTTAATAAAGTGTATTGTTTTTAAAGAGTGAAACATCACTATAGAAAATAACTAATTTTCCCAATGACGTATCCATTGGAATTCTGAGGCCTTCAGCAAGTTGTATTTTAATTTCTTTTTTATTATTTATTTATTTATTTTTTTATAACAGTGAAATAATTTGATGGGTTCGTGCACAGATATTGCATGTGTGTTTTATTAGGTAAGTTTTGAGAAAAACTGTTAATAAAAAAAAATAAATGAATCTAGGTTTATCGAAATAAACCCAAATACACCTTTTTACACTTCACAGTGAGCTTGAAAAACTTGTGTCGTGAGGTGGAGTAGGTCGGCATCGGGGATTGAACTCGCGCCCACTGGATTAACAGTCGGGCGCGTTACCAACCGAGCTACCGACCACCTCATTTTTTACATTTAAGGGCTTGGCACCAGGAATGACGTCACAGTAATTGCCATAAAATGGCAAAAATAGCGTTTTTTTTTTTAATTTTTTGGGGTTAATTTTGCGTCTATCAAAAAACTTTTACGGTTATTCCCTTGATTTTAATGCATATTATCAGTACAAAAAAAAAATTACTCAGCGACTTACGTGAAACGAGTTTCCGTCTTTCGGAAAAAAGATCAGAGGTGTTTTTCATTTATTTTTTTTAGAAAACTATTGTAACGGGCTTTCCTGCCCAAGCTCCTCGTCCCAAGGGGTCAGCTCCGACCCTGGCTTGGGGACCAAATAAATAAAATAGACTTACGTGGGTTATGCCACTGTCCTTATGGGAACACGGCCAGTGAGAGATCCTGGAATGACAAATGCAGGATACTCCCTTCCGTTCTGTTTCCTCACCGTTGACCTTGACAACTTGGGGCCCGCTTAGCCACCTTTCCAGGACCTCTCAACTGGTCCCTGGGTGAGCTAGAATGCAAAGGCCTTTGTTAATTCTAACATTACAATATATTTTATTGAACATAATTATTCGGGGTGGTAGATTACATATTATATCAAAGTGAAGTAAATTATATACAGAACTTGTTCTCTTTGAATTTAAATTTAAAATTAGAATAAACCCTATTTTCCCAGTTTTCGTTGCGACGTATTATATGTAGGTTATTGTCCCGGCCTTGCGTTATCCTTCATTTACACATGTGTTAAAATGACGTTATCCTTGAAGAAGTTTGGGTTACATTATCAATGGAACGACCTCACCTTGAATTTTGGACGCAGGTTCATCTAGTGGACTTGTCTTCCTTCCTTTTAAATCATCTTTCCATTGAAATTAGTTTTTCTTCTGGTACATATTTATTTATACTTTCCCTTGCAACATATTGTATATGGCTAAAACATAAAGGTCACTTACGGCTCACCTTTCGAACCGATATAATGTTATTCAACTTCACAACTCTTCTACTTTCTTTCAATTAAAAACCCATGGCCACTCGCCATCTCCCAGACTTCCGTGCACTTTTCTGTGAGCCCAATAATTGAATGAAATCCAGCGGGGGCGCCGAGCTCCCCCACACCCGACAGCAACCAAGAATCGAATTGAATCCTTCCTTCCTTCCGATCCGCGCGCATCAACCTCGCGCACACCTGCTTCTCTCTGCGCATGCGTCATCTATATTTTTGAAGGACCTTCGTCTGGTGTAGGCCCTGACGCATGGCCTTCACGAAATCACGTTACACTATACAAGATATAAAAAAATCTCCTACGGTTATTCCCTAAATAAATGTTCAATGCATCTACCCTATTTTGTCCAAAGAATATTTAGTAACGGTTGTTGAGATAGAAGGTCTCCCGTTTTTAGAAATTTTTGAAATGTCTGTATGCATACTCTTAAATATCAATGAAAAAGTAATTGAAATGTGTTATGTAATTTTAAGATATTTATGGATTTACAACGAAACGGAAACACCTCAGCTTATAATGTACACTTTACATTATTTCTACATTATGCTATTGGCCAATTACATAATTGGCACTGGCTTCTCTAACAAAGTTCTGGGTAAGATTGTTTTACATATTTTTATAATAGCGTTTTCATACAGTACTAGAAATTAATATTACGAGACCAGCAACCCTCCGAATGTAAAAAATATCCACTAGAGTCTATACCCTCACGCCACGTCCCTTGCAGGGTAGGCAGAGAGGACAGAGCGCCAGACAGCCCTATCCTTGAGGATCTGGTCGACATGATCGGTCCAGTCCAGTCTCGGGCGGCCGCGCTTTCTCACCCCTCTTCGCTCACTCAAATATATTATATTTTTTGTCATCCTGTCATCTTTAATTCTCTCAACATGCCCAAACCATCTTAGTTTGTTTACTTTCATTCTTGTCACAACATCTTATTTTATCAACCAAATTACAACATTATATCTAACAAACTACGGGAATAATCACAAGTTTCAGTAAATTGCAGAGGTCGATTTGGAATTATTTTTTATCGATAAAGTTTACAATATTATAATTTAGTGCTAGTGTCACTACTTCTTTCGTATGCACACGACCACTGTACACGTTATCTAGGAGTCATAGCTCCGCGTTCTGCAAGTAATCTACTGTCCTTGGCGTCACCTAGTGGATATCCTCAAGAACCCCTGCAAACTTCTTGTCAGGACACCTCTCTACTATAGGGGCATTTACATTTATCCATGTGTTAAGTCTTAGGATGATATCTTTAGTATTAGCTGAGTACTTTTATTGATGCAATGACAAATCCGACTCGAAGGACTAAATAGGGATTAAAATTCCGGCTCGAAGCACCAAAGAGTATGTAGTACGAGAGTATTAGTACTTTTCTTAACGCAATCTTTAGCATATTCATAAAATTTCTTAACCTACTGATTATATTAACTGCCTTAATACATTTTCAGATAAAAGTTACAGAACAATGGCATCAGTTAACTTAGTAAACCATCTCCTAGAGATTGACAACAAAAGCTTGCTCATTAATTTCATAGATGGCATCCCATGTACGATGAAATATCATTGCCAGAATAACAGAATATTGCAGAAATATAACGAAAATGAAGCAAAACAACTGAAAGGATTCCCGAGGAACTTGTTACTGAATTATAAGAGAACTGATGAAACAGACATACATATGGAGTATAAGAATGGTAGTCCAGCACACTTGACATCTCACTTGAATGACAGTCAGAAGAGACTTGTACTGTTAATTGCTGTGATTGTTTTAATAATTGTAGTGCTTGCTGTGTTTGTACATTGTGTAACGTGAATGATTTTTTTTTTAATAAAAGTTTAAAATTAAAAAAAAAAACACCGATTTATATCTTCCGCAACGAGTTTATTAATATGTACCTATAGGTACATATTATAACCTGGGCGTCTTCAGGGCGGGGCAGGGGGGGATTATTTATTATTATTATTATTGATTATTTTTTCACACTAAATGTTAAAACCTCACAAAAAAACACAATTCTACCACACATTTTCTCATCATATCATAAATTTTCTAAAATTAGTATGAAAATCCATCAGTTTCATAAAAAAATTGCCTGCGCCGCTATTTTTATGCATGTTATCGTGCAAAGTATTATATACATTTTCAAAAAAACAAAACACCTACGACATTCTTCACGATGTCTCACAAAAAAAATTCGCCTGCGGCGATATTTATGCATTTTTTATGCTGTATGCATTTTTTTAATTTTTGTGCCCCCCCCCCCCCCCCTAGCTCCGAGGCTGGTGACGCCCATGACTTATAACATGAATATTTTTAATATTCCTTTGTTATACGAATGTTTCTCGAGTGTAAAGTGATCACTTAAGCCAGCCGAGGTCGGTCGTAAGCCCGACAATGTTCATCCTTAATTCTTCTACACTGTTGTAGGAATACTGCACTGCTTCGAACGAGTTTGACAATCTGACTGATATCAAAGTGTTGCCAAATGTGGTTGCGTCAAAAATAACTAAAAAGTAATTGTTACAAATTGTATATTTTGGCCAAAATACATAACATATGTTCTTATATAATTACGTATAATATACATTAAAAAAGCATATATAGAATTAACCAATCTTAATTACCTACATTAAGTATTTACAAATATTTACAAAAAACAAGGGTCTGTATCACAACGAAATAATTAAGTCTTTTAATTTCACTTATACTTAAATAAAAATAAGAACATTTAAATATTAAGATAATGTAGAGGTATACATAGGTAAATACAATTCAAATTATCAAAAACTTATATGAAATAACTAAAAATAATAGTATTTTTATATTTTTATATAGTTACGTTTAGTAAATGCACGTTGAACACATTTGTCTGTGACGAGACAAGACTACGTGTGTAGGTTTATTAATTTTTTCATTTAAACTTAAAAAAACTGTCCTGATATCTTTAAAAATAATGGCAGTGTTAAAAAATATATTTTTGTTTTGACCTTTATACGGAAATCAAATCTCAATAGCTTTTGGGCCTTGTTTTTAGGAGCCATGCAACCACTACTGCATAACGCTGTTTTGACATTAAAGTAATTTTCATCCTTAACCTCAGACTAAGCATAGTATAGACTGGTCGACAGTAAGTTGTTCAAAATGTCCCACACATTTTTTGTATGAAAGGTGGTAGAAACATTTGGCTTTGAAAAAGGCAAAGACTGAAGTTCCCGCAAATGCTAGGAATTCCACATATTCTAATCGTCAGGTTGGCAACCTTGTGGCAACATGGCGGCAACATAATAATGACATTCCTCCTCCCACAAATTTACTGGAACAGAGGACAATCTTAATCAACTAGTGAAACTTATGTTTGTCTCTTTCTTATGGCATATTTTTAGTAGCAGTTACAGGGAGATAGCGTACGAATCTACTCACGCAGAGCTCAACTGTGTCATCTCTATACTATAATTACTCTGAGTCCTTAACCGAAATAGGTATTAGATTTTTTAATAATCTACGTTGTAGATAGGATTCTGCTCTATCTTTACTCAAAATATGTAGTCTGAGAGTTCTCCCATGTAAAACTGATACATGGACATTCATTGTGCTATATTTTTGTACGAAAGTAAGTATAATAATAGGTTTCAAATTTGCTGAGCCCCATATAAGAAAAGTTATTGTTACATTGTCTCCATCTATGTGAGATATACAGAAAGCTTCTTTCTTAATACATGAGAAATTCATTTTACGTATGAGTTTGAGGGTTTTGTTTGCTTTCATTGTTAAATAAAACAAACTGGTCCAATCTGAAAGCCGAAAGATTGTTCAGGTCTTCCGTAATCCGTCGGCATGAAGTCTACTATGGGTAAATGGTCCAATTTTGATGTTTTCAATTCGAATACTGTTTTGCCTCTAGTTTTTCCACTCTGAAACAGAAGAAAAATATCAGCTTTCAACTGTATACTTAGACTAGTCGAAGCATATTTAAGCTATAAGAAGCCTGAAAAAAATCCAAACAAAATAACCTCCTTAATATCCGCGAAAGTCACAAAGAAAAAAATACTTTCTTGTACATTTTTGGGGTCAATTTCGCTTCTTTAAATATTTTTTTTACATATATTCACTAAATTTTAATTCATAATATTGATACGAAAAATAACTGTTTCTTTGGGACTTTCGGGAAATGAGTTGCTGTCTTTCGAAAAAACAATCAGAGGTTTTTGAAGAACATATACAAAATATGAAAGATCTGCAGTCATTCGCTAGAGGAAGGTTCAATGCATTTACCCTATTTTTTATAAATCATGTTATTTATAAGGTTATTGAGATCCAAGGTCTTGAAAATCTCTTTTTTTAATGACTATACCCATTTTCTTAAATCGAAAGTAATTGACATCGACCACCGCCTCCTAGAGTAGGTACTCTAGCCATGCTGTAACAGTTGGCAACATAGCATAATGCAGCGGTTTCAACCTGGGAGGCGCGCCTCCCAGGGGAGGCGCCAAGTTTTTTTAATAAATTAATTTTTATACAATGATATCTACAAATAAATAAAACTTCATATCTTAACGTAACAGTGAAAATTCAGTGTAAACGCAGTTTCGGTAATCCACAAAGCGACCGCTAGTTGTATGAAAACAATAACCTCACATTTAAATGTCTCTCGTAGCTAAAGTGTCAACTGAAGCGTGTCGGCGGGGTGTGATATTGTTTTTGACGTGATTTAGGGACGCCTAAATGTACCGGATTTCGGAAATGTTGGTATATTCTCACGATTTTTATCATTTTATGGTATTTTTTACAGTTTATGAAGAAAACAAAGTTACGCATTAGCGGTTCGTAAAAGTTTCGATATGATGAAACTTATTTCCACCCCGCGCTTGTTTTGGATATATTTAAATATTGGAGCGCTAAAATAAAAATTCATCCAAAAAAAATTTCTTTGACGGGGGGAGGGGGGTCCGGGGAGGCGCGGAGAAAAAAATTTTTTTTAGGGAGGCGTTGTACCATAAAGGTTGGAAACCGCTGGCATAATGATCAGACAGGACCACTACTGCTGTCAAATTTCCTAACAGAATATAATACGTGGTCCATAATACTCGTTGTTAAGGGACTGTTATTCCATACATTTCCTTAGCGACGGTGAAGTGGTCTCAAATTTCTACAGCATGGCTAGAGAAAGACTCTAGGTGGCAGTGCATCCACGCCTAACAATAAAAATATATTTTACCTTGCATTCATCAACAAGAACATTTGGCTTCATCTTTGGTTTGTCATATGAGAACTCTGCCTCGCCGGATCCTCTGAGTCTGATGGCCATATCGTATCCAAAGGTGGCAGCATTGTACCAGGCGACAGAGTTCACACAGGAGTAGGTGAAATTCTGGGTCGACTGCTCGGAGAGAAGTCGCAAGAATGTCAGTTGCACTGAACCGATTGATTCGTAGGAGATCTGGAAAGAATAATCAGATAAATTGTAGGATAATGAAGATAAAATGTAGGATAAATTGTAGGATGATGAAGATAAAATGTAGGATAACAATGATAAAGTGTGGTATAAATTGTATGTAGGATAAAATCAGATAAAATGTAGGAAAATAAAGATAAAAGGTAGATTAATAAAGATAAAATGCAGATAATAAAGATAAAATGTAAGATAATAAAGATAAAATGTAGGATAATAAAGATAAAATGTAGGATAATAAAGATAAAATGTAGGATAAAATCAGATAAATTGTAGGATAATAAAGATAAAAAGTAGGATAATAAGGATAAAAAGTAGGATAAAATCAGATAAAATGTAGGATAATAAAGATAAAATGTAGGATAATAAAGATAAAATGTAGGATAAAATCAGATGAAATGTAGGATATGGTCAGATAATAGGATATAGATAATAGATCTAGGATAAATCCGGATAAAGAGTCGGATAAAAACAAAATAATAAAGGGTGAAATCAAATAAAATCTGGGATAGAAATCAGATAAAATGTATGATAGAAACAAAATAAATTGTATAATAAAATTCGATAAACGTAGGATTAATTATTAAAATTAAAAACAGATAAAATGTAGAATAATAAGGTTAAAATGTAGGAACAAATTAGATTAAATGTCGGATGCAATTAGATTAAATATTGACAAAAATCAGACAATACATCAGGTGTACAAAATCTTCCCTTACCTTAAATCCACCTCTCAAATGTGAAAACCATTCAGGCCCATCCCACTGCCAAGGGATTTCATGAAGTTGGGAAGCATGTGCGTCAGGGTAAACGCAGGTTTGCCCTCCTAGGGTCATGTTGCAGAGGACATACACAGAGTCGTCGCTCATTCCTAAGTTGGGGTCAATCCAATACCAGCCTGAAACAGACAACAATTTTAATGATAAAATGCTTCTTGTCGTCTGCCGAGATATGGCGGAGGGGTGTGATAAAGCGGACCCATATAAAGCTAAAGATCCAGACGATAAGTGGTCCAAGAGGGTCTTAACCTGGATAGGCAGAGATGACAGAGCGCTGGACTGCCCTATCCTTACACACACTCCTAGCCTCCGTCACATTCATGCATGCAGTCATACACGCTCTCTGATTTCTCTTACTCAAAACGCGTAAGTACATACTTTAGGATCTGGTCGACATAATCTATCCAGATCAGACTCTTCACACCTCTTCGCTCACCAACATGTCATCGTTCATTCCCACAACATGCTCAAGCCATTTCAATTCACTTTTATTCTAGTCACAACACCAGTCTTACAGCCACTAATTTCTCTAATAACCTCATTCCTTATCTTATCTCTAAACGTTTTACCACACATTCTTCTTAACGACCGCATTCCCACTGCATTCAGCACCAGGGCCGGTTCGTCCTACAGGGCTACGGGGCGTCGCCCACCCACATTTTTGCGCTTAATATGTGTATAATATTCTTAAGTATATAATATTTTAAAACAGATTTTTTTCCCTAAGAATGGCTCTGTTCTGTATCTGTAAACAATGTGTATTGTGTGGAGACGTTAGAAACTATCAACATGGTGCAAGTGTGCAACATGTGTTACCTTACTACCTACGAGACCCTTAGCCGTAACATTACGAGAATGAAAGGTCTATGACGAGAAGTGCAATAAATACTGCCGACGGGGCAACGAAGATTTTTGTCCCGAATTTGTATTGTACATATTACCTGCTTCATGATGGTTTCAAACGCGCTTAGTATAGGCAGCCTCGGGCAAAAGGGATTTCGCCCGTACGGGTCCCCAGATTTTTTGTACGAGGTTTAGCAGATGGTCATAAACAAAAAGGATACATTTAATTTCTTAGCTGCAATACAATGATGATGCTTTTATGAATGGACGCTTACTTATAGTCTAACTTTGACTCCCAAAATTGCAAAACTCGTAAAACTGTTGAATTTCTACAGTACATATTGTGCATTTGCTTTGAAAACAATGTAGTCATATTCCCCACAATGAATTAACAGTCTTTGATTCCAAGTATGGTAGAGAGTAGTGTAAGCATTTCGTTAGTTATAGGCTTATAGCGTATGCGTCCCGTAGGTTTCTATACTATAGGTACACAATGTGTAAATGAAACCTATGATATCCTTGTTTATGTTTTTGAAGTGTTTTTGTTAATACGTAAAAGATTATGTACTTATTATTAATGCGTCGATCTGAGTGTGATACTGATAAGTGCTTTTCTGAAGATTTAGTGATTCTATACCTAAAGCCACGAAAACAAACATTGTGCGTTCGGTATTGTCAATAATTAATAATTAGTTTTGGAATGACCACAGTTGAGAACGAGATAATCTGAACAATAATAACATTTTTAAGAAACACGGTGGATCAAGATAGGCTATGCAAAAAATGCGATTTTATTTATCAGTGATCAATTTGAATTTTATATATCTAGTGTTTGGTGACCTGTTTCTTTAATAATAGTATTGAAAGTTCGTACCCATTTCTTCTTAATAACCTCATTTCCCCTGCATGTAGGAATAGTCGTGTAAGTCAAAAGTCTCCTCACGCAAATGTAAGGGTTTGGTACCTACCAAGAATGACGTCACAGTCATTTCCCACGGCATCAAGGTAATCGGCAATCGCGTGAAAAATCGCATGATAAAATGGTAAAAATAGTTTTTTTTTTCCATTTTTTGGTGTTAATTTTGCGTCTATCAAAAAACTTTTACGGTTATTCCCTAGATTTCAATGCATATTATCAATACAAAAAATTGTAATCCGCGACTTTCGGGAAACGAGTTTCCGTCTTTCGGAAAAAAAGATCAGGGGTGTTTTTAAATTATTTTTTTGAGAAATCTATACAAGATATAAAAATATACATATTTAGTAACGGTTGTAGAGATATAAGTTCTCCCGTTTTTATAAATTTTTGAAATGTCGGTATGCATACTCTGAATCGAAATATCTATCAAAAATACTCATGGCGATGCGAGGAAAACACGTAGTCTTCTATTTTACAATGAATGATGTTCTTGGAGGGGTCCAAGTTTTGATCGGAGAAGTAATTGGTAACTTCTAATAAGTATTCGGCAAATTTATTTTAATTAGTATCTTCTAATAAGTATCTGCGTGGTGACTAATTAGTATATTCTAACTAGTATCTGCCTGGTGACTAACTGGTAAGTCTTTTAATTTACTGTTAGTCTTTTGTTTGCTTATCAAAAAAATAAAATAATCAATTATTAGTTGTACAATTGTAGTTTTCGTCAATAGCGTTTCGTTTATATCATATTTATATGTAATATTACGTAGCAAACATAGTGTTACGGCTTGAAATGTATGTATTGGGAGAAAAAGTGATGGATGGCGCTGGTACTAGGTATTTATCGTTTTAGGTAGGTATATTGGATTTTATTATTGCCCTCCTATCCCTCCAAGGCACGAGCCGCCACTGTTCAGCACTGATTCTTACTGCCTTAATAAAATAATGTACTGATCATACATGGTTGGCGCAGTTGGTTGAGGCGGCAGTCTTAGAGGTGCCATGTCCAAACCCCGGCGCCGGCGATGTATTCCGCACTTTGCGATACAGACTGCAAGTGCAAGGTGTGCAGGAAAGTATTTGGGATTGTGTATGCAAGTCCAGGATCGGTATTTTGTAGCTTTTGTCGCTCGCTATACGATCTATATGAGTTCCACAATCGACCGACACTTAACATTCGTTGTTTGAAATTCTCACGTCACGCGAAAACCTTTTTGAATAATAAAAAAAATCATACCGTCTTTGAATTTAGGATGACTGAAATGCAAATCCCTACACGTCCTGGCTGGATTGTCTCTGGTTCCTGATGGCTTTCTCATTTTCTCCAAGTCCTCTCTCATTGAATAAATGGAAGTGTACATGTCCAGGAACTTCGGTTCAATATCAGCATCGTCCATATCATCGAAACCTTCTTCTCCAGAATGCATCTTTGTTTCTTCTCCGGAAGCGTACTTGAATTTAGGAGCGCTTCGCTTACTGATGACTCTGTCCAGTTCCGATAGAGGTCTGAGAAGAGCGTCTATATCTGACTTTGTGATGTCAAATTCGCTGGAAAATATTGTCACAAAATTAATTATTACAATCAATATTAAAACCTCACAATTTATTATCCCATCGTTTGCTCATCATGAATTTTCTAAAATTATTGTGAAAATCCATTTTTTGAATATCACAATTTTTATTTTTTTGTGAGAAACATCGAATTTTCTACATGTAGCATTTGAAATAATTTAATAATTTTTTTTTTTTTTTTTTTTTTTTTAATAATTTATTAATCCATATACGGCGAAACGCCATTAAATCACATTTCAATACATCTTTCCTTTATACAACAACCAAAACATTAAACAACTCAACAATATCATCAGTCACAATACAACAATATACATCAAATATTTTTAGTTACACACAAACATAGAGACACCGATGCATACATACATAGTGTCCAACACTACGCGCACACATTGTAGTATGCGTGCGAGAGCGAGGGACTACAGAGAACACTGCACAAAGTAGGTACATCGCCATCTATAATAATAATATTAATAATACTACACCGCCCGCCTGACTCGTCAAGAGAGTTGCCAGATCGCAATACAAAATAACAACATAACAAGTAGTTATCTCAACAGATATACAGCCAAAGGGTGGGCTTTCCGTCAGGCTTATGACTAATCGTCTCTCTATCTATACCCTCACGCCACGTTCCTTGTTGGGTAGACAGAGAGGACAGAGCGCCAGACAGCCCTATATCCTTACACACACTCCTAGCTTCCGTCACATTCATGCAATTTGTCATACACGCTCTCCGATTCCTTTCACTCAAAACGCGTCCATCGCGACTAATCGTCAGCCCGTTTATTGTGTTCACTTTACACTTAATTAATATTCACCAATTGCAGTCCAACCATCTGTCCCGGCCGGGAATCGAACCCAGACCTCCAGCCTAACACACCGGTGTTCTATCCGCTATGTCATGAAGGCCGATGATGATTGAAGCAAAAAAAAGAAAATCCGATGTTTCTTACAAAATAAAAGTTGTAATATTCAAAATACAATAAAAGTTATAATAATGTAATAAATAGAAGACATAACATACTGTTTCCCTCGCGTACTTCTTCTAACTCTTGGACTTCCATCTTCCCTGAACAGTAATTCTGGTGGTAGCAGGGGCATTTCTGCAGGAGGTCCCGGTGGCCCGGCGGGTCCTGATGGTCCCGTTTCACCTTTAGGTCCGTCAGATCCAGACGTTCCCTTAGGACCTACTGGACCTTCGGGTCCTTGAATTCCATGTGGTCCATCTGAACCTTTTAGACCCATAGGCCCAATCGGTCCCTAGAATCGATGCGAATTTTTATAATATACCATCACGGTAAAGTGGGTTAGTTGGAAAAGATCGCTCTAGTGAACATTACATATTTTATTGTATCTTGTTTTTTATTTTTTTTTAATTTCTGACAATCAAACATGAGCTCTATTATTGTAAATTGATGTGATGTACCATTATTGACCATACGATAAATAATAAATATGTTGTCTACATAGGAATGAGTTTTCCTATATAGAAGGCTGACATAAATGAAATAATAAGGTTGCGTGTCTGGTTGAATTTATAAATGAATTAAAATTAGGTTTTACAAAAATCCTTATACACGATCAACGGTGTAACAGTCATCACGGACCAACCGAAGCAGGGTGATAGAGGACCTCAATACCTATCGATTCAACCCCCACGAATTTTCAGCATTTTTTTTATAGTTTTCGAGTTATGATTTTTTTTCGTATTTCTTCGTTAAACCCTGACTTATAAGACATGGTCAAGTCATAGAAACACCAATTATTGAGATACATACTTGAATTTTTTAGAATAGGTGAATTATAGTGTACCTTGTAGATACAAAAACAATTATAGGCCTATCTGATGCCATCACGTCATAAAAAAATGTAGAATCTCAAAATTTGTCACAATTCAAAATTTTAACAAATAATGTGTGAGGAAGATTTTAAAAAATAATCACGGAATTAAATTTTTTCAAATTACTTTAATAAACTTTCCAATTTCATGAACCATTTAGCTGTAAAATTGTAAATTTCATTGAGCTTCTCTCTCTACGGAATCATACCTAAAAAATGATTCAAAGCAAAAAGGGCGGTAGCTCAAGAAAAGAAATTTTAATGGTTCGCCATGTACGACTAAAAAATTTCCCAAAAAATTTCATAAATTTATACCTATTATTTTCATATTCGATTTTTTAAATCTTGTACTCGAAATAATTCAAGTAAATATTTTGTAATAACGGAACTTACAGTTTCTCCCTTTGGTCCTTCGGGCCCAGGAGCTCCAGTGAGTCCCCGTTCTCCTTTCTCACCCTGAGGCCCTCTCTCCCCAGCGAAACCAATCTCACCGCGATGTCCCTTGGGCCCCCTGCGTCCCCTATCTCCTTTGATACCTCGAGGTCCAGCATCCCCTTGTCTTCCGGGCAGTCCAGTTGATCCTTGCTTTCCAGGCGGTCCGTCCTCTCCCTATTGCACAAATGAGAAAATATTTAACAAATTCTTCAATTAATTAAAGTTTGTTCAATTAAAGGGAGAGGTGCGATCTAAGGAACCTATATATAAAGGTGGGAAGAACTATTGAACATTGAGCCCCTTCTATTATCTATCACAAATCTAATCGAAACCTGGTGATATTTCAGTGATTTTTGCGACTCACTATGTATAATCAGTGTAGAAATTACCTTTGGAATATAACCGTTAAGGTTCAAAATCGCATGGGAAAAAGTTAAGAATAGCGTTTTTTTTACTTTTTGGGATTAATTTCGCTTCATTCAAAAAATATTTTACGGTTATTACCTAGATAAAGGTTCAATGTATCTAGTCTATTTTTTTCAAAGCATATTTAGTAACGGTTGTCGAGGTCTAAGGTGTCCCGTTTTCAGAAATTTTTAAATGTCAATATGCCAACTCTTAATGTGACGGAGTGTGTTAGTATAGGGCAGTCTGGCGTTATGTTCTCTCTGCCTACCTCGCAAGGGACGCTGTGTGAGGAGATAGATAGAAAGTATAAACTTACAGGTTGTCCCGTTTGTCCTCTCAGTCCTGGTAAACCTGCTATGCCCGGTTCTCCTGTTGCGCCCACCGGACCAGGGGGTCCCGCAGGCCCAATCAACCCTAGATCGCCCTTCTCTCCAGGAAGTCCCGTACTGCCTTGAATTCCAGCCGCGCCCTCTGGTCCCTTTAGAATAATATAATACTTATTAATGTAACGATTGGGGCTTTGAAGTAAGAAATAGAGATTGTCTAACTGGACCGTTTTGTTTTGAAAATTCCATTTGACATAAGTCATAATTCATATTTCAATCGTTTCGATACAAGTCCATACAAATTTAACATGACGCCAATTTATAACAACTTTGTCATAAGTACCATATTTTTATGTCTCTCATTATTTCACCAATTTTCAACAATCTCTACCTAAAACGTTTTCACTCACCATTTTTCCTGGCAACCCTGCTTCGCCTTGTTTCCCTGGTTCACCAGATTCCCCTTGGGGTCCAGGATGCCCCGGCGACCCCTCCGTCCCAGGTGGTCCTTGAGGACCTCTAATGCCTGGTAGTCCAGTTTCTCCTGGTGGTCCGACCGCTCCAGCAGCTCCTTCTAAGCCTCGAGGGCCTTCCGGTCCAGCCGGTCCCCTCGGACCTATTTCACCTTGAACTCCGGGTTTGCCTTCTTCTCCTCTTAATCCTTGTGGTCCTGGTTCACCCTAAACATTAGATTATTATTTTAATTAACCAATGAATAAAAAAACTGATCTACAATAATATTAATAACTATCCTGTAAGATTAACCTACTTGTTTGCCCATTTCTCCGATAGGTCCTGGTGGCCCGGCCGGACCATCGTTTCCTCTAAGACCTTGTGGTCCCTCCGGGCCTGGTGGTCCAGGAAGCCCGTCAACTCCAGGTGGTCCTCTGCGTCCGGGTTCACCAGGGGTGCCGACAGGTCCAATAGGTCCTAAGGATAATAAAATCTTCCATTTAATTCATATTTCATATTCATATTACATTACTTGAATTTCGGTTCAACGACATTAAGCATTATGAAAAAAACATCAAGGTGCTACGATTTTTTTAAAGAACCATTAAAGCTATTAATTGCTAATATAGGGAGAGCGTTTGCCATATACTACAATAAAAATTTAATGCATCCAACCATACCATCACAGGATTTCCTACACTGTGGAGTAACCAGCGACAGATGTGCATAATTTCAAGTTTCCAAGACATATGCATGTTTATCTACAGAATATTTTGTAAACCTAACTTGGAATAAATATAGAAAAAAGGATTTGGACTTGTGTACAAAAATGTAAATATTTTTCTGTACACTTCTCAGTAAATAACAACTTGTGTCGTATAGTGCAGAATACATCATCAGCGTCATGAGATTCGAACCTGACACCTTCTGACTAGAAGTTAGTGCTTTAACCAACTGCGCCAACCATGTAACTACTCAATACTATATGTTATTTTGTACCTTTTGCGCCTTCATCTCCCGGTTCTCCTTTCAGTCCCGGTGGTCCTGGTGCGCCCTGAGTTCCTGCAGGTCCCGGAGCTCCTGCAGCACCTCTCGGTCCAGATTCTCCTTTAGATCCAGGTCGCCCTGATTCCCCAGGAGGTCCCCTTTCACCGGTTGGTCCCGGCGGACCAGCGGGTCCACGTGGCCCTAGCGGTCCAACAGATCCTATGGGACCCTGCAAAAAAAGAAAAATGTTACAGAAGACAACTTTGAAAAAGATAATATGCCAATAAATAAATAAAAATGATTTCTTACCGTTTCACCTCGAGATCCTTTGAAGCCCTTTTCACCAGGAGGACCGATATCTCCTTTGTCCCCATCTTCACCCGGTGGGCCTACAGGACCTGGCGGACCGGGAAGGCCTCGCAGACCCATTAATCCGTCTCTACCCATCGGTCCTGAAATGAAAAATAATTATAATATATTGTAGACAAAAGTGATAACTTGACAGGAAGGAAAATAAGCAATCATCTAACCCGGTGGTCCATGTTCCCCTCTGTCTCCTTTGGCTCCTGCCGGTCCTGGGGAACCTGGTGCGCCTGTTCTTCCAGCGGGACCCGTTGGTCCTTCAGCACCTGTCTCTCCTTGTTGTCCTTTGTCTCCTGGAGCACCAATTGGCCCTAATGGACCAGTATCACCTTTGAGACCTGGCATACCCTAAAAAAGAACAAACAAAATTTTCAACTTTTTTTAATAGAAGCAACATTTTTACTTTGCAGACTTCAGTTTGAAAAAAAATTACCTGTAAGCCGTTGTTGCCTCTTTCCCCGGGAAAACCTGGCAAGCCAGATGGTCCAGGGGGCCCTGGTCGTCCTTCGGGTCCCGGGGGCCCTGCTGGTCCCGTTCTACCAACGTCTCCAGGTGTTCCGGGTTCTCCTCCTGGGCCGGGCGGTCCAGGAGCACCTGGGTCGCCTGCAGGCCCAGGTTCTCCTGTTGGACCTTGTAGACCTGTTGCACCTGGAGAACCTACGGCTCCTGGTGGACCATTTTCGCCCTGGAAATTATAAAATTAGTTCTGTAAGAGGCACTCGAAAAATGTAACATAAAACATTAACTGAATTCTAGTTATATTTCTTACCGGAGCACCTCTTTCACCAGGCAAACCCGCTGGTCCGTCTTTTCCTGAAGGTCCCATAGCTCCCTGAGGTCCGTGCGGCCCCCTCTGTCCCTCGCTTCCGGGAGGGCCTCTCTCGCCAGGAGGTCCGGATGATCCCGGTTGACCTGTATCACCTTTCGGACCTGGCAGACCTTCCGAGCCTCGGCGACCACGAGAACCACGGAATCCCTTAATTTAAAATTAAAACATTAGAGCAGGGTTAAGACGTTTCATTCATTCATGTTTCATAATTAAAATAGAGTATTTCTTACCCTAGGGCCAACTTCTCCGCGCTCACCTTGTAGACCGTGAATTCCCTGAAACATAATTATGGATTTGTTTGAAATATATTATAATAGAAATTTGCGAAAGGTTCTCATAGAAATCGAGAGTATTTTCAGAGCTATAGTTAGATGAGGGGTTGGTAGAAAATTTAAAGACAAAAACATGCTAAAATTGATAAAGATGATTAAGAGCCGGTTGCTCCAAATATTATAACAGTAGTTTATTGTCACCGCTACTGATCAACAGAATATTAGATCTACGCGCTGTCCCGCATCGACAAACAACGCACAGTTTAACACAACGGTCTTACGATGACACGTCACTTTTTTGGGCCAACGATTTTGGTCACCTTATCCTTATCACATCGCTCGTACCTAGAGGGGGAGATAGTCTCGAGAAACTGATAATCACAGGAAACACGCCGGGGCAGACCCAGAGGAAGATTACCTTTGCGATGGACGGACCAAGTTACGCAGACTGTTGCCCACTCCATCTATAGGGCAGTGCATCTTGCCGAGGACTGAGCTGCATGGCGGGGATTAGTCAAGCAACGGGTGTTTGGAGATCGCGACCCTCAGCAGTGAGGAAAGAGAGAGAGAGAGAGGGATCCTTTTTAGTCGACGAAACTGGCTCTTAAGACAAAATTTTGCCAATATTGAAGGTCCCTCCTCACACCCGAATAACAAAATATTGCCAAGGCATTTCATATTACCTGTTCTCCTTTGTCCCCTGTTGCTCCTGGGTGCCCTATGTTTCCCTTATCGCCTTTATCTCCTGGAGCGCCAGGGTATCCTTGCGGACCAGGTGGACCTGGTTTCCCTCTTTCACCTGGAGGTCCGATAGCACCAGCCTCACCACGCGGTCCTTCGAAGCCCTGTAAGAGAAATAATAAAAATGGATGAGATTGATTTAATTGTGTCAAGACACGGAAATGTGATGAAAATTTTTGTGTCTAACTTTTCATCGACCTTTGATGCAATCTGGACATGGATGATGCAGTCTTCTCCTCCACAGCTGGGACGAGCGGAACAATCCTAACTGCCTCTGTGATGGTTAGGAATCCGTTAACTACATCGTCGGGAAATGTTAGTTCACTAGGCTCAGCGGCACAATGGAAGACATTCACAACTTTTCTTTTCTTTTTTTTTAAAGGATCTGGGCTTGCATACACAAACCCGAATACTTTCCTGCACACTTTGCACTAGGCTTAAAGCCTGTATCGCAAAGTGTGGAATACATCGCCACCGCCGGGGCTGAAGACCTTTAGTACCTGAGCTCTCACGAACTTAATCCCCGACTCTGGTCTCTTCAATTCCATAGGAATTATACGATACACATAATACATCAATCAAAAAAGGCTTCGTAAACGTAATTAACAATTTATGAATTCGACGATTAGTTGAGACAGTCACTTCAAGCTTAAACATTACCTTTGGTCCTTCAGGTCCTTCAATTCCTGGTAAACCAATTGGTCCTGCGGTTCCTTTATCACCTTTAGAACCCATCTCGCCTCGTTCACCATCAGCTCCTGTAAGGTCGTAATACATACGGTGAATAATTATTTTAGGTCCTATATGCTGTCATTCGGCTTCTAAATTTTTCTCAGCCAGTAATGAGAGAATAGTCTTGAAACTGAAGACAGTGATAGATGAAAGTATGGACTACAGATTGACTGTTTTATAATTACAATATTTGGAAATTCCTTGAATAAAAAAATATTCCTAAAGTACCCCTGAAATTTACGGGATCTGAGGATTTTCCGCTCAGTTTTTCAGATATAAAAGTATAATTTAGCCAAAATACTGGTAATTTTTTATAATCTTAACAAATTGCCTGTTTTAGATTTTTAAATTTCTTCCCAGGTTTCTTTAAAAGCTTACGTTATTTTTATTGAGCGCTAACATTCTCATACGAAATTTGAAAAGGTTGAAGCAATAATAGAACAATTTTTGCCAGTTTAAATATATACAATACTGTCTTATACCTCTTGGTCCACGGTCCCCTTTATCACCCGTTGCTCCTCTTGGTCCATCGTCCCCTTTCGGGCCACGACTTCCAGGGAATCCAACTGTACCCTGAAATAAAACCAATCATCATTTTTTAGTTCATATCGGATATGCTGTGGCAAATTATATTTGAAAGTAGGTATGAAGAGATGATACTTATATTTCTAATGTTCTTACCTGCTGTCCAGTTTGTCCCTGCTCTCCTTTTGCTCCTTGAGGACCCGTAGCTCCTGGATTTCCTGGGGGGCCGTCTGTTCCTGGAAGACCTGGTAATCCTGGTTTACCCGGAGGACCCTAAGACATTATCAAATTGTTAACGACTGATGCGCATTTATAGGATTAGTAATAGAAATTACAGAATTTAACCTAGACAAATTTACCTGGATTCCTGTTGGTCCCGTAGGTCCAGTAGGCCCCGGTGGTCCGACAGGTCCTGGGGGTCCTGGCTGACCGGGAGCTCCTGGACCTCCTTGTTGTCCTGTCATTCCTTTTGGTCCCATGCTTCCTTCAGAACCTGGAATGCCGGGAGGGCCAGGTAGTCCTGGGAAACCGCGTGGACCGATGAAACCTCGTGGACCCTGAAAAAAAATTACATATTAGAAAGAATATTTGATGTTAATTACCAGGAGGTCCAATGCCACAGGTGCAATAAAACTTTACTAATCCTCTAATTCCATAGACAGCTCGTGACCAAAAGTATTATTTCTCTTCGAATTTAAATTACGGGGGTTTCCATCTTTACCTGAATTACTATACAACCATCAATATCTGTAGGGAAATGAAACAATAAGTGAAGTGTAAACAATAAATTCCACGTAACTTGTATCAGCGTGCATTATGCAGGTAGTATTAACAAGTAAATATGCTGTATAATATATTTGTTCACTCTACGTTCCTACACATCTCTTAGCCCCAGGTACCTAGGGCATTTAATCTCCCGATGGATATTTATAACAAACTGGAATTTTTATTCAGGAGCAGTTCATGCTGCCTAAGAGAAAGTTGTAACATAAGATATTTTGGCATCAGTCTTACCAACTCGCCCGGTATTCCTGGTGGACCCGGGGCCCCGTCTTCGCCTTGAGGTCCTTCATGTCCCGGCAAGCCTAATTCCCCTGGTGAGCCTGGCGCACCACGTTCCCCCTTCTCGCCAGGTAGACCTGAAAGAACATCACTTATATATAATATGGTTTGGGCATGTTGAAAGAATGAATGATGACAGGAATAAAAAAAAATATTTGGGTGAACGAAGAAGTGTGAGGAAGCGCAGATCCTCAAGGATAGAGGCATTTTGAGTAAAAGGAATTGGAGAGCGTGTATGACAAATTGCAAGAATGTGGCGGAGGCTAGGAGTGTGTGTAAGGATAGGGCTGTCTGGCGCTCTGTCCTCTCTGCCTACGATGGTATAGATAGATAGAATATTATGTTTTTCTCACCCATCAGTCCAGGGTATCCGACTTCCCCTTTGTTTCCTGGCATTCCTGTTAATCCTCTCTGGCCATCTCTTCCTGGCTGCCCTCTCCTACCTTCTCTACCAAGAAACCCTACTGGTCCAGGCAATCCATGTGGACCTTGTTCTCCGATGTCTCCAGGTTCTCCTTTTGAGCCTTCCGGACCCGGACGTCCTTCTAAACCGGGCGCACCTGTTAGACCCCTTGGACCAGTTGCTCCCCTCATTGACGTCTAGATAAAAACAGATCACATTATGTATTGTTTCGGAAGAAAATAAATCTAGGAAATGAAGAAATTTTCTTACAATATGTTGAGCTAATTGTTGTTGAAGAGCTTCAGCTTGACCATCAGGTCCTTTGTCGTGTCCTTGTTGGTGATTTAACTAAAAACATAAGCATTGGATCAGTTTAACGATGAAAGTAGTCACGCCGACTTTGGTATAGATGAAATTATAAGGTTTTACTTACAGGAATTAAGAAAACATGTCCTGGAGGGCCTTGGATTCCATCAGTCCCTGAAATTCCATCTCTGCCTTGTTCTCCTTTGGGTCCTGGAGGACCTTGAGGTCCGGGTGGTCCTGGATATCCTCTAAGTCCTGGAGGACCTCGCTTTGGATCAAACGGCGTTGTATATGGACCTTCGGGTGCCGTTGTAGTATTTGGCTGAAAAACGACACGAATAATATATTGGGGACAGGATTTTTACAGCTTCATTCAGAATGTAATCCGTAATTCCAAGTGTTCGATATAACTCTACTAGGAACAGAACCAAAGTAGCAGATGTAATGGATCGCGTAGCAAGTCTGAAGTGGCAAAGGGCGGGACACGTAGTAAGACAAAATCCCACAAGATGGACCCCAAAAATCTTAAAATGGAGACCTTGGGAGAATAAAAGAGGCGTCGGAAGACCCTAAAAGAGATGGTCCGACGACATAGCCTCTGTGGGGGTAAAAAATTGGCTGCAAGCAGAAAACAACAGAAAGGAATGGAGTAATATGGAAGAGGCTCCTCCTCTCTTTCTCTATCCAGCAGTGGAGGACAGAGGACTGAAGAAGAAAGAAGAAGATGTAACTTAAATTTAAAATCCTTTAAGAGCGAATTACAACGCAAGCAAGCTTTACTCACTATCGGCCTCGGAGTGACTGCTGTTTCTGGTCCTGCTTCATAATCTACATCATTGTCTTCTAAAGTTGTTGTAGTATTAGGCGAAGGCGATGTATCAGGAAAGGCGCCACCTGGTAGATTTCCTCCTGTACCCGCAGCGTCGCTTCCAAGCTAAAAAAAAAACCAACATGAAAGACCTGCAATATGAGGACCGTTTGAAAGAGCTTAAACTCACTACACTGAAAGAGAGACGCGATCGGGGAGATCTTGTTGAAATATACAAAGTGTTGCATAAGAATTGAGGTGCACCTGAGAGGACACCAGCTGAAACTGACAACAAAAAGATTCAAATTCAACCCATGGAAACACTTCTTGACCAATAGAGCTGTCAGTGCTTGGAATCAGTTGCCAGAGTCAGTGGTACTTGCTCCCACCACCAACTGCTTACATACAAGAATAGACTGGATAATATAAACACAACTTAACTGGGACTTGGGCAAAATAGCGGAAGCTGCCTACCCCAATAACAAATATTAATAATAAATAATGTTTTAGCTGTCGTTGCCCCTTTGAAAAAATGATACCATCGTGCCCATTTGGGGCAATAATTTGTGTAGTGTGACAACTTACTCCGTCTTGTCGGTTGGGTCCAATCAAAGTTCCAGAAATATTTCTTCCACTAACACCACTAGGTCTTCCACTTCTAGCATTTGTAGGAACATTCCATCCATCGGAATTTGAATTGACGTTTGCTGCATCAGTGGATCCTGTAAATGATTTCGTGAACATAATAATTGCAATCTTCAATATTCTGAATATATCACAGTTTTTATTTAGTGAGAACAACTGATTTTCTACATGTCTTATGCCCAATCCCACCAACTTCCACCTAGGAAAGAGAGCCCTAAAAATTTCCATACAAAAACAGAGATAATATTCTATTTATGGACCGCAACTGCAGGAATAATTCCATATGAAAGCAACTCACCTAACTGAGGAGATTCTGGGCGGAGATATTTGGGCACCTAACGTAGGTGAGTTGCATGTTGCATTTCATATGGAATTATTCCTGCAGTTGCGGTCCATAACCAAATAAATAGAATATTATCTCTTTTTTGTATGGAAATTTCTTAGGGCTCTCCTTCCTAGGTAAAAGTTGGTGGGATTGGGCATAAGTGAATTAACAAGCAGTTATCTCAACAGGTATACAGCAAAGGATAGACTTTCCATCAGACTTTTGATGGTTGGAGTATACGCTTATACCAAACCACATCTCAGTTGGTACCTGTAGTACAAAATGTACAGCGTTTCCTTCTCGCTTCGTTAATCAGCCTTCATGACACAGCGGAAAGAATACCAGGATGTTGGGCAGGTCTGGGTTCGATTTCTGGCCGCGGCAGATGGATGGTTTTGAATTGGAGAATGCGACTTATGGGCATAAGCCTGATGGAAAGTCCACCTTTAGATGTATATCCGTTGAGATAACTACTTACAATCTAAACTTTGAAATCAGGGAGTACATTGCTATACAAATATTTAACCAACCTCCATAAGGAACCGCTTCCAATCTAGTTGTTCTAAAACTGCCTCTACTGTTATCAAATTGGAAAGGTCTTTCTGAAGATGAACGACCAGCGTATCCACCCCTATCACCTTCACTACTTCTGCCGCTACTGATTCTGTTGGAGCCACCGCCAGAAACTGGTCTTGATGCTGCTGGTCTGTTAATATCTCTTGAAATTCCAGATCTTGGGGAACTGGAATCGAAATAGCTTCCGGGTCTTGTGTAGGTGACCGATGTTGGTGATCCCCTTCCAACTGTACGACCTCTGGACGATGCGAATCTATTAATAGGTGGTCTTATTGAACTATCATCATAGTCTTCTAATTCTTCATCTTCGTCTTCATATGATGGTACGTCATCTTCGTCTGGTCTTGGAGAACTCGCGTCATATCTGTAAGGCGGTTCAGTTTGTCTATATAAACGCTCATTTGCTTGTGGAGGTCTACCACTAATTCCTTCATAACTAATATCTCCCATTGATTCTGATCCGGCAGTGTTTCTTGTTGGGTCAATGATGACTCCTGCACCATCTACGCTACCAATAACTTCTCCAGTTGGTCCGAATAACATTTCTCCCCTACTGCCAATCCTTCTTTCGCTTTCAGAATCACTGGATTCATTTCTTCTAGCTCCTGGTGTTTCGTTTTCAAACTCCGCTCTTCGTCCATCTCCACCTTCTTCCCCTCTTTGATATTGTCCGGATGTTGTGGATCTGGACGACCCTTCTGAATAACCAGCGATTCCTTCTCCAAATGCGCAATTCGGTGCTATTGTGTTACACATTTCGTACGCAATATCCGGAGTGTCTGCGATGCGAATAAGTTGGACATCTCCCTGGAAAGAAAACAATACATGAAATTACAGTTTTTTCCTCAACAGTGACGAGAGGCATCTTCATTCACATAATGTAGCGCTATGTGAACTCCATTTGGGGAATAAGCAGGATGGGTGTTCCGACGCTTACGACTCGGCTTTCGCTGGCTTAAGTGATCACTTTATGCCCAGGGCAACGTTCACCTATTCCAACGCATCCTGATGTTTCACTTAAGTGATTCTCCAGCCAAAGCCGACTCGTAAGCGTCGGAACACCCATCCTGCTTCCTCCCAAGGGAGTTCGCATAACGCTACATTATGTGAATGAAAATGTCTCTCGTCTCTGCCGAGGTAAAAACTGTAATGTATTTCCGTCTGGGCAATACAGATAAATCCAGTCCCATGCCTTAAATAATTTAGGTATATCTGAAATCAATATGTGAAATCTTTGACTTCATTTAATTCAATTTCAATTTCAGAATTCTTTTTATTTTTCTCAATATTTTACACATACAGATATGGTTCCTTAAAACTATACATCATGTTTCGAGATACCTCCCCAATAGAGACAAGTCTCGTGTGTGGGGAGGAATAGAGGGATAAATAATTATTTCGGTTAGTACAAATTATACACTTACAGTAAAGAAGTCCTCTTCAGACAATTGTTTGCCAACAATGATGACACCCATGACATTGAGTTTTGAAGATGGAAGTCTTTGTAGAGACCTTGTGATGATTTGTTTGTTACAATCAACAAGAAGAGTCATGGAGTCTCCCTTTACACTCAGACCAAGACGATGCCACCTGAAAGAATGTTATTAGGTATTATTTTGAGTAAGCAGTCTAGGCTGATGGGCTAAAACCAATGTCTGTGCTATCCGTCGTTCTGAGAAAGTCATCCAATCTGTTTTTAAAAACGTTCACTGATGGTGCTTGTATCAAATTTTCGGGTAAACGGTTCCACATATTCATTACTCTATTGCAAATAAAATTCTTTCTCGGATTACTGTGAAACCGTCGTTTGGTGAGCTTCATAGAATGTCCTCTCCAATGGGTATTGGTATAAATAGAGCTGATATTGGGAATAGTAGCCATTCATAATCTTATATGTCTCGAAAAGGTCACCTCTAGATCGCCTAGCTTTAAGTGTCGTGAGCCCCAGTCTGGTGAGCCTCTCCTCATAACTAGTGTAAAAAAATAGTGGAATACAAAGATTACCGACTTTGCAGAGAGAACAGCAAAGCCAAAATGGTAGTGGAGGGAGGGCATATGGCAAGAGAGGACAGTGTTAGACGGTCACCTAGAATCCTGAAGTGGAGGCCTTAGTACAATGAATTAAGAGACGTAGAAAAGCCATAAAAAATGTGGACAGATCCCATTGGCCAGTTTGCAGGTCGTAAATAGCCCAAAATATTGGAAAAGTACGCACTATGAGATTTTGCACTTTAAATTCACTGTTCTCCAGAAATCAATTCGTTTACAGAAGAATGTGTGCTTGCAAAGTAAACTGGCTTTAGCAATCTGGCATAAATTCTTCATATAGTATATGCACTCAACAATCAACTGTGAACGTAGTCGCTACCAGACGGTGGGCCATATAGTTGAGTGTCCAATTTTTGGTTTCGAGCGCGGTCTAACTGAAATTCACGGGGTCACTGCTGACGCTGCCTATTGGCTTTTTTGTAGTTGCCAGGTCTTTTGCCATATGTATGAATTAAAAAAAAAACAGTCAATTTAACGTTTAAAGCTGCAGAACTGCGCAAGTCCCTAAGTAGTACTGCATTCATATTTTAAAAGGAGTTGCTTTACAGAATCATAAAGTAAGAAAAATCGTACTGTCCGTCATCGATGCTAACTCCAAATGATATCATGTTCCCATCTGCTGGATTGCCATCAATGTCTTCATAGAAGACGGAGATATCTGTACCCAGTGATATCATTAATTGTTCATCTCCGCCATCGGAATATAAAGTCATCAAAGTGTTTTGTCCATTGCCTGAAATATTGAAGTTTTTTTTTTTTTTTCAAATCGGTTATTGATTGGTTAGAAATGGGGAAAATATTGTTTTTTTTTTGTACTCAGGTTTCTCTCTTCATCATTCATATTTCTAACATTCATTTCCCTCACATTCATATTTCATATTTCTAAGATCATTCAATAATTATTTCTAACCATCGTTTCTTTCACATTAATATTTGTAATCATTCAATAATTATTTGTATTTCTAACCATCACTTCTTTCACATTAATATTTGTAATCATAATTTCCCTAATTTTTATGCGTACCTATTTCTAAGATCATCATTCATACATTCAACCATAATTTCCCAGACATTCATCATTCATATTTCAAAATTTCATTTTTCCTTTACATCACATTTACATTTTCTAAGATCATCATTCATATTTCTAACCATAATTTCCTCATATTCATATTTCTAAGATGCCACTCTTTCACATTCATATTTCTCACTTTCGTATTTTTGAGATCATCGTTCATATTTCTAACTACAATATCCCTCATATTCATATTTCTAAGATCATAATTTAAATTTCCAGCCATAATTTCCCTCAAATTCGTATTTCTAAGGTCTCATTCTTTCACACTCATATTTCTCACTTTCGTATTTTTGAGATCATCATTGATATTTCTAACTATAATTTCCCTCATATTCATATTTCTAAGATCATCATTCATGTTTCCAAATATCGTTTCCTTAATTCACATTTGTATTATTTCTAAGATCTTCATTCATATTTATGACTATCATTTCCTTACCATTCATAATTGTTATAGTATTTCTAAAATTATCATTCATACTCTTAACCGTAATTTCGTAAGATCCCATTCCTTCACAATCATATTTCTCACATTCATAGATATTTTTCACATTCATAGTATTTCTAAGAACATCCTTCATATATTTCCCTAAAATTGTGGGAAAATGTACTTGTATTCAAATGAAGGGATATGTATAAGACTTTCATTCCTCATTCATATAGAAATATGTAGTCTGGTATTTTAATTAATAATATATATACAAACCTTTGATTGTTTTGACAACTAGAAGAAGTGAGAAATCAGTTGGGAATCCTTCTGGAAAAGCCACGGCAGTCTGAGCTGTAAGCTGCGCAGAGACATCCAGATGATAAGCTCTCTCCATCTCAATGTCTTCAGGATTCTGACCATGAGGACTTCTGGTTTCATGGCTGAAGTTGGTAAAGCAGTATGGTGTTGTGATGGTCACTCCAGGGGGGAGATCAGCAATGCCGATGTAATCCAGAATGTCGACAATGATTCCTGAAATTAAAAGAATTTTTAATATTATAATTACACTCAAAATACTGGACAATATTTCTAAAAGAATCAAATAATAAATCATAATTATTCGCTTTTCTTAAAGCTGGGAATCCAACTATCACTTGCTGCGGCATTAAGGTTCAAAATCGCATGAAGAAATGTTAAAAAAGCTTTTTATTCATTTTTTTGTGGTTAATTTCGCTTCAATCAAAAAACTTTTACGGACATTCCCTAGATATTATCAATTCGAAAAAAAATCTCTGCGACTTTCGGGAAACGAGTTGCTGTCTTTCGGGAAAAATATCATAGGTATTTTTGTCATTTTTTTGAGAAATCTATACTAAATATAAAAAATCTTTTAGGGTCATTCCCTAGATAAAGGTTCAATGTATCTACTCTATTTTTTTTCCAAAGCATGTTTAGTAAGGTTGTTGAGATCGAAGGTCTCCCGTTATTAGAAATTATTGAAATGTCAATATGCCTACTTTAAGAGCGTCTTCAATTCAGTAAGTATTAATTTATTAAGTATGTAATATTAAATAGGCCAATCTGTTATGACAATAAAACATTTCAATCAGACGCCGTATTACATCACCACCAGTGGCATAGCGTCGGGGGGGGGGGGGGGGGCACAACAATTTATAGGGGGCGGCATTTTTTGGGCAAAAAATCAAAAATCCCTTTAATCACATTTTTTTCATTGAAAACCCAAAAAAATCGGGATTTTCTCAAATCTAATATTTAATATATAAGTTTTAAAACTTTAGTTGTCCCACTCCAGCTTCGAAATTCTTAAGTATTCGTGTAAATTTTGGAGCTTTCGGAAATAAATGCCTAAACAAGGGGGCGGCGGATTTGGCCTCCGCCCCGGGGGGCAGAAACTCACGTTACGCCACTGATCACCACGCTAAATAATTTACATTGTGATTTGTGTAGGCATCTGAATTTAATGGCTCTCAAATGTTAGTTCGTGGGGATCCCCGAGTTGTAAAATTGCCCCGCCTCCCATTATTTTTAGTTTTTTTTAGTGTTTTGTTAGAGTCAGATCAGGTGTTGTAAAACTTCCTGAGTCGCTGAAACTGTTGCAGAGAGCTTACGGTGAAATGACTTTATCAAAAACACGTGCATATGAGTGGTACAATACATTCAAAGGCGGTCGAGATGTAGTGGAAGATTCGCCTTGCTCTGGTCGGCCATCAATGTCTTGAACTGAAGTTAACATCGCTAAAGTGATGGGAATGGTGACTTTTTTTACTATCACCGCGTTGTGCACTCGAAATTCTTGCCAGAAAGTCAGACGATAAATTAAGAATATTAAGTGAGCGTTATGTGGCGTTTGAGAGAGCAAATTCGCCGAAAACGGCCAGATTGGAAAGGAAGCTCTTGGATTTCACACCACTCCAACGCGCCATCGCACAAGGCCATCATTGCAAACATTTTTTGGCCAAAAACTAAACAAATACCATGGAACAACCACCGTATTCACCGCATACGGCTCCGGCCGACTTTTTTCTCTTTTCAAAACTCAAATTACCACTTCGAGGCACCCATTTTCAGTCGATAGAACACATCAAAGAGAATTCGTTTGGAAGAATAACTAATATTTTGGGTATTATTGACCTTTTCCCGGCACATTCTTGACAGGGTGGTATACTGTGACAATAAAAAAATACTTTATGGGTAAGTACCTACTAATTTAGTGCTATCCCACAGTTTGGTATTAACTGTTACACAGATGGATAAATAAAAATTAAGTACGTAGGTACGTTATGTAAAATAAGTATAATTTCTTGGCGCCTCTACGATTGGTCTTAATTTTCTGTGGTATGGTAATATTTTATTAAGCTAATAAGCAGACGTTTACACTAAAATTCAATTTGCAACTTAAGATTTTTGTAGGCAAAAATTTCCTTATTTACAATTTCTTTTAAAGGACTATAATATGCTCCCGATTTTTCATATTTTGTGTAGCTGTGTAGCTACAAGATCGATTTTCGTTTATTGTATAAAAAAAAGACTGAATATTAAAAAAAAATCCACTAGAGTCACTGCGTCTTACCTTAAGCATTTCATCAACCAAATTACAGCATTATATCTAACAAACTACGGGAATAATCTCAAGTTTCAGTCAATTTCAGAGGTAACTTTGAAATTATTTTTTATGGAGAAAATTTACAATAATGTAATGTCTCCCCACTAGAGTGACTTGCAGCATATCTTACATTTATCCATGTGTTAAGTCTTAGGATGATATCTTTAGTATGAGCTGAGTAATTATTGGTAAAGGCAGCTTACCATCTTGTCCAGTCGTTGGCGTGATGCTGGATATTAGCAGTAAGATCAATAAGATCCATTTCTCCCAACCGGAATCACCGCGTCTCTCAATCTTAACTCTGTCCTGTCCCTCCCATCTCTCGCTGTGTATCTCTCCGTGTTCTCTTGTATTATCCTGTAATCCTCCTCCGTCATAACACACTGACATGGTGATCACTCAGTGTAGAACTACCACATAATGTGGGGCGAGCTTGTGGATTTGGGCCTGGAGAAATATAAAATTTAAAGTAGTTATCTATATCTCAACAGATACACAGCAATGGATGGACCTTCCATCAGCCAGCCGACGATCAGTCATAAGCCTGTTGGAAGGTCCATCCTTTGCTGTATATCTGTGGTTATATTCAACTACGACGTGTAGAAAATTCCGATGTTCTCACAAAACATAAATTGTGATTTTTTGTGAGAACTAATTAGGCTAAACCCCTTTTTTGGTCTAAATAAGTCACAAACAAGACAAAAGCCACAAAGAAATTAACATCTTCAAAACATTCTCGATGTTTTCGACCGTTAGTACTCGGTGGAAGTCCATTTTTAAGGGAAAAAATGATAAAACTAAATATTTAGATTAAAATCCACAAAAAATGACTTTAGATTTCGCGACTAGTATTCGAGGATTTGCACCCTCATCAGTTTTATTAGTTTTTTTACCTACTAGTCGAGAAATCTAAAGTCATTTTTGTGGATTTTAATTAATTTTTACTTTTTTCCTTAAAAATGGACTTCCACCGTGTACCGACGCGACGGTCAAAAACATCGAGATTATTAAATTCTTTATTACTAAGTATTAAGAGAATGCATACCGACATTTCAAAAATTTCTAAAAACGGGAGACCTTATATCTCGACAACGGTTACTAAATATGCTTTGGAACAAAATAGTGTAGATGCATTGAACACTTATCTAGGGAATAACCTTAAAAGATTATTTATATCTTGTATAGATTTCTAAAAAAAAATTGTGAAAAACACCTTAGATTTTTTTCCGAAAGACAGAAAATCGTTTCCCGAAAGTCGCGGAAATAAGTATGCAAGCTTTACAAGCTTACTGTGAAGTGTACAAAGGTGTATTTGGGTTTATTTCGATAAACCCAGTTTCATCTAATTAAAAAAAAAAATAAAGAAATAATTAAGGGCATGGCACCAGGAATGACGTCACAGTCTTTTCCCACGGCATTAAGGTTCAAAAACGCGTGACAATCGCATGATAAAATGGTAAAAATAGTGTTTGTTTCCATTTTTTGGGGTTAATTTTGCGTCTATGAAAAAACTTTTACGGTTATTCCCTAGAATTTAATGCATATTATCAGTACAAGAAAAAAAGTTTACTCCGCGACTTTCGGGAAACGAGTTTCCGTCTTTCGGAAAAAAGGTCAGAGGTGTTTTTAATTTATTTTTTTTGAGAAAAATATACAAGATATAAAAAATCTTTTACGGTTATTCCCTAGATAAAGGTTCAATGCATCTACCCTATTTTGTTCCAAACCAAATTTAGTAACGGTTGTCGAGATAGAAGGTCTCCTGTTTTTAGAATTTTTTGAAATGTCGGTATGCACACTCTTAAAGAGAGAGATTTGAATGATAGCATGAATACGATTTATTAATATTGTTGTTATTTCTTTTTTCTGTTATAATTTGTAAAAAAAATGTGTCATTGTTTTGTTGGTGATGTTGTATAATAGAATTGATGAAAACCCCGGAACTCCCCTCCAATACACGAGGTCTCCTCACATTGGAGGGTAGTATGGAAAATGTAAATATTGTAATAAGTTTTATATGTGTGTACTAGAAATGTAAGATATTAGTTATTAAGCCCCTATATGCTGTCAGGGGGCTTCGGCGCCCTTAATTTTACTCAGCCAATACTGAGGGAATCGTCTTGAAACTGAAAACAGTGATAGATTAAAGTATGGACTACAGATTGACTGTTTTAGAATTACAGGATTTCGAAATTTCTTGAATAAAAAAATATTCCTAAAGTACCCCTAAAATTTACGGGATCTGAAGATTTTCCGTTCAGTTTTTCAGATATAAAAGTATAATTTAGCCAAAATACTGGTAATTATTATAATCTTAACAAATCGGCTGTTTTAGATTTTTAAGTTTCTTCCCATATTTTTCTTTTAAAAAGGTATAATTCACATTGTCGTTCACGTTATTCTTACTGAGCACTAACATTCTCATACAAAATTTGAAAAAGTTGAAGCAAAAATAGAACGATTTTTGCTCAGTGCATATTAGTTATTAATAAATTTATTTGAATTAATTTAATAATGAATTGAATAAAGATTGAAGAATACCTCAGGGAAGCTGCCCTCTACCGTGGACGTCTCCTGGGCCACTGGCATCAGCATTCAGTAGAGCAGAGAACTTCTAGCCATCATCAGACAATTACGTAATCATTACATTCCCAATCAATTTAAATATGGCATATAATAATATGTCAGCCTATTATTCTAATGAATATCATTTAAACAAATTACTTGGGTAGATACTTTAAAAGCAGGGATTACCAACTTTTTTTTTCTCGGCATTCCACCCATAAAGAACGAGTGATCACTGCCGTGAACTATTTAACTATTTAAAAGCTGTCGGGAATCGAAGCATAAATATAAAAAGGGCCGGCCCCTCAAACAAGTTTTTGATTTGAATTAAGAAATTTCAGAATACAAATGTAAATACCAATATCTCTAGTTGAGAAAAGGAATTGTATACTCACCGGGAATGTTGTACACTTTCTTCTTATTTCACGCTCGAAATCAACACGATTCATCAGTGGACATTCGAAGAAGACATGGTTAATTGTTTCTTCCTCTGCACCACAAGCACAAGAGGGAGAGTCGATTACTTTAATTCTGTGGAGGTGGGAAGCCACACAGCAGTGGCCAATACGAAGTCTACAAAGTATAGAAACGTTCTGTTTGGACATTTTCTTGCCCCAGAACCACATTCCACCTCAACTTACCAACACGTAAATATGAATAGGGGCAGGTCACCAAATTTTAGGCTCGCAACCCAAATATGGTCGCGGTCATTTCCCGCGGCATAAAGGTTCAAAATCGCATGATAAAATGGTAAAAATGGCGTTATATGCCATTTTTGGGGTTAATTTCGCTTCGTAGATCGACAGTATGACCCGAACCACAATCATCTATTCATTAATTCAGACAACTTTCAAGAAAGTTCTGCAATGTTCTATTAACTTCCACAACTTTCTAGAACGTTCTACGTTCGATTAATGTCTGCTGTTTTCTGAAAGGTTCTACAAACATCGCCTTATTTCCACACTCCACAGCCTTCCAGAAGATTCTGCGTAATTCTCTGAGCGCTTGGATTCCTTCGTTTTGATAGAGTCTCCCACTATGACTTGCCCGATTTAAAATTTGACAAAAGATCTGTGTTCCGCTCGTGAAGATCTTTCATGAGACACCATCAAACACGGTGGTATGCAGTGACCGGATCCTCTCGATCGTAAGCGTGGAGTTTGCCTGTAATATGAATTATTGCCATAGAATGGTACATGCCTAATAGTGCGTAATGTGTTTTAAATAAATATTGGTACTCTATAAGTATGTAACCCCAATATACCAATGCGTACTTCAATTTATAAAACAAACACAAAGCAATCAAAACCATACTATGTCTTAAATTATATTGAGACGGAGGTTCAAAACCATTGGAAATGGTTGCCAATGTTGCATGTTACTCTCAACGATTTCATGCTTGTGTTTGAAAATGACATCAAACTCCGTTTTCCCGCTTTTTTCCACATTTGATCCAAAACTCGTTTTGCGCCTGGTTTTTATGCAACCACGATTGCTTACATATTGTTTTTATACCAGTCTAAAAACATCAAAAAAGGGGGTATAGCGTGAATAATTCACGGAGAGCTGGAAACCGTTTTATTCTCTTCATTAACATGCAAAAAAGGTTTCTTGAAGTTTGCACCAAATTTGAGCTCGTGCTAAGTACAGGGTGACCCAAAAACCGAAACACTTTTGTACTTTATTCAGTTTTTCACTAATAACTTCTGAACGATGCTTTCTAGAAAAATATTGTTTTCTTATAAATTAAAGTACGTGATATTCTGCTTCCATTTCTGGATATAGGCCTCCTTCATTCGTCTCCATCTCTCTCTGGATTTTGCCTCGGATGTCCATTGGGCATATAATGAATAAATATATTAAAGAATATAAAGAAAATTGTTAAGGGCTTTAGCCGTTGATATATAAATAAATAAATATTCCCACATTTTTTTTTCGAAATAACATCATTGTACTAAAACCATATTAAAAAATGTTGTCTATTTCTTCATAATGATTAATTTAAATAATGTGTTAATAAGAACGCCTTCCTAGTTTGTATTTTAAATCAAATTGTCGTACACTTTATGTATCACACTGTAGATGTCGTGGTCCCATCGTAGAATTGGTCACATCATGATGTGCCCAGTCATTTCATGAATTGGTGGCATTTCATGAAATGTAACATTGTTGGTTGGCCACATCGTGATATGCCCAGATGTCCCCTGGGCAGATCAATGAATAGTTATCGTTTGTCGATATTCCTAACTAAACGCTTGGTCACTTCATTAATTCATTATATGACCAAAATTCGACTGGCCATATCGTATAAGCATAGTTGCAGTAATTACCGCTGTGGCGCTGGCAGCGTTTCGCTTTGTTTTTGTTTGACATCTCGTTGCAATGGCGGTCGAAAACAATATCAATGTTTCGGTTTTACAAACTTATAATCAGTCAGTTGAAGAGGAAAATACAGTTAAATTTAATTAGATGTTTTATTTTTTAAATAAAAAGACAATGAAAAAAAAACTGAGTATTTCAAATTATATTTTTATGATACCTATTATGGAGACCCTGCACAACGATGTGGCCAAACGTGAGCTGGCAAATCGACAAACGTTGTTTGCTGGACGATATGCCCGATATCCGTTGGTCATTTCATGAAATGCCACCATTTCATGAAATGACTGGGCACATCATGATGTGACCAATTCTACGATGGGACCACGACGTAGACATATTGACGCGCTTTGTGTTGATCGTTATTTATTGCTAATAGATCTTTAGATCATAGATCACACCGAGAAACATGTGAAGCTAGACAATAGTCGTAATGACTAATGAATATAGCATTGTGCTATCAATTAAGTTGTCCCAATTTTTGAAACAGTGCCTACCTATTATATTTTAATATGTAGCACTGTTTTGCAATTTATTTTAAACCGATTTATTTTAAAAACATTCCAAATGATATGAAACATTCCTTCAGATGGTTCCTCTGTCTTGGCCACCGTGTGGACGTTAGCTACAAGTGGAGTTCAAGTTATTGGTAGCCCTGATTGTCGAATCTTGTCATAAGGCTGGCCACAAACGTCCCGAAGTTCAGTTCCGGAATCGACCGTTTTGCAAAAAGGTTCCGACCAAAACCTCTTTCTGAATTTAAAATCGGGGTGACGCTGAATTCAGAGAGAGGTTTTGATCGGAACTTTTTTGCAAAACGGTCGATTCCGGAACTGAACTTCGGGACGTGTGTGGCCAGGCTAAGAGCTGTCAAAGGTTTCCAATATTCTCACACTGCATCTTTTAAACGTAACCTACAATGCCGAAAATATTGCAGAGCGGCGCTAGAGAAATCATTTTAAAGGCAAGATAGTTTTGCGAGTTGGAAAAAGAAAGATTGAAATAATTAAAATAATAATAATAATATATTCATTAATGGTCACGTGGACTTTAAGAGTTTCCAATTAATATATTGCCATATTACATAATACCATTTCTTTTACATACTACAGACAAATCTTAACCAAATAAAATTCTATATAATATACTACACACATATTATATACTAGTATATACAATTCATTTAACATCTCGTAGGTAGGTGGGCATTTGGTACACAGATATGATAGTTCACACAATACTTTGGTACCAATTAATTAATATACAGGAAACTCGTTTGAAAAACAAAAACCATGATAGAATAATACCTACTTTAGGGATATATTTGGTTTATATGAGTAAGTTACCTACTGAGTTCAATCTACCAATCAACCTGATCCTCAGTATTATTTATTTCGAGAAGAATCTATTGTAGTATTCTATATTGCAGTGTATTCTGTATAATATTATCTAATCAGTGTAGGTAATATTATACGCTATTAATATTAAGATTAACTTAATGATTGCTTCAAGTGAATTCGTTTATGTTTGTTTAAATAATCAGCGCATGTGAATTTCTTCATGCATATATTACATTCAAAAGTTTTTTCACCACTATGAACTCCTTTATGTCTGCTTAAAATACTTGCTTGACTGAAGGTCTTCCTGCAAATGTTGCACTCAAATGGTTTTTCACCACTATGAAGTAGTTTATGTCTGCTTAAAATATTAGCTTGACTGAATGTCTTCCTGCAAATATTACACTCAAAAGGTTTTTCACAACTGTTAATTACTTTATGTCTACTCAGTTTTGAAGAGTGGTTGAATGTCTTCATGCAAATGTTCCACTCAAAAAGTTTTTCGCCAGTGTGAACTCGTTTATGCCTGCTCAAATCTGATCCGCTACTGAATGTCTTCATGCACATATTACATTCAAAAGTTTTTCACCACTATGAACTCGTTTGTGTCTGCTTAAAATACTTGCTTGACTGAAGGTCTTCCTGCAAATGTTGCACTCAAAAGGTTTTTTGTCAGTGTGAATTCGTTTATGGGTCCTTAAAGTACTCGACCGAGTAAATGTCTTCATGCAAATATTACACTCAAAAGGTTTTACATCAGTGTGAACTCGTTCATGTGCAATCAAATGTTGCGACTGACTGAATGTCTTCCTGCAAATATTACACTCAAAAGGTTTTTCACCACTGTGAATTACTTTATGTTGACTCAGGTTTGAAGAGTGGTTGAATGTCTTCATGCAAATGTTACACTCAAAAGGTTTTTCGCCAGTGTGAATTCGTTTATGTACACTTAAAAAACTCGGCCGACTGAATGTTTTCATGCAAATGTTACACTCAAAAGGTTTTTCGCCAGTGTGAATTCGTTTATGTCTGGCTAAAACCGACGGATCCCTGAATGTCTTCGTGCAAATATTACACTCATAAGGTTTTTCACCAGTGTGAACTCGTTCATGTGCAATCAAATTTTGCGACTGACCGAATGTCTTCCTGCAAATATTACACTCATAAGGTTTTTCACCAGTGTGAACTCGTTCGTGTCTTTTCAAATGTTGTACAAGACTGAATGTCTTCATGCATATATTACAGGTTAGTTCTCGTTTACTCTTATTCTTTGGAACCCTTTTGGAACGTACAATTCTTGTGTCACATTTAGAAGATGAACTGGCTGCTGTATTTAAATGATCTTCTCTACTAGCTCTCTCGCACTCGGATTTAATATCAGGTTCATATATATCAATCTCCCCATAACTAATAGCACGTCCAACATCACCTTCACTCTCCTCCTCAGTAGGTTCTTGTTTCACAGTGACATTCTTTAAGAAGTCCTCGATGTCTTCATCAGTTATAATATCAGTTATTTCACCTTCATTATGTACACTAGCACTAGTTTCATCCATAATGTTGTATAATTATGCAGGCAATATGTCGGTTAGATTAATTTATAATAAACTAAACTACGGTTATTTGACAAGCAACAAGCAGCGTAGACATGACCGCCATGACACAATCACTACTTAGTGTTGCCAGATATGTTGGAACCTTCCAGAATTTCAAAAGTCCTTTTTGGATATTTTGTCTCTGTGTCGTAAAGTATTTTTATTAGCAGGTAAAAGAAGTAGCATGAGTGTAGTAGTGTAGTCTTTATAACTATTTAAGTATAATTCACATAATGGTGATGCTTGGAACTTCTTCATCTGCCTCTCTAGTCTAGTGTCACTCGATAGATTGTGGAGATAGATTTTTAGTTTACTCTCATACATATAGTTGGATTAAGTTGAAGCGATAACAAAAGTATTTTCACTCAGAGTATATTGCCCCTTAAGGACTGACACAGTGAAAAAATAGATTAATAAAATAGTAGTGAAATTAAAGTCCAAAAATAAATGCAAAATTGAATATGAAATATGTCCATCTTTAAACATTACAATCTGTGATAATTGCTATAGAATTCTATTTATACATGTCAGAGTATTAATGTAGGTATTTGTTATTTAATATTATTTCATAAGAACATTAAACTATACAGTAGGTCCAATTTTGTAACTTATTAAAGGCGAATTAACTGAAATAAGACCTTCTTTTTTTCATTTTTCACAGTACAATAAATTTAAAATATGTTTTAGTTCAAAAACATATTATGTAGGGTTAATGTGTGGGTTTGGCAACTTGCAGTTCTTTTTTCATGTTTGAAAGTGTATTACACAAACATGTTACAACTTCTTGATGTTGTACAAACATTAGCTTTTCACGATAAATATATTAGTAATGAAAATATATTTTTTTTTTTTCATTTTTCATTTATTTAATATCCACAAAATATATAACAAAGTAAAAAATATAAGTAAGAAACAAGTATTGGATTTTATTTTATTTTATTAATATATTATTAAGTTTTTTTTTTCCACTTTTCACTTCTACTTTTTCCCCCGGTTTGGCCACTCATGTGGAACTACCAATGAATAAAACAATGTTTTGACAGCATCAATGTTTATTATAAAATAATGGATTACGCCACTGCCACCTAGACACTCTTTCTCTAGCCATGCTGTAAAAATTTGAGACCACTTATGATTGTTATTTCACACATTTTCTAAAAAAATTCGCCTGCGGCGCAATTCTGGGTTACATTTATTTTAAGAAAATAAATCAAATGACCTTGGCTACATGACCCTTTTCACTCAGTCTCAAAAAAAGTCGCCTGCGGCGCTGTTCACATTTGTAAAATCACAAGGTCATATTTGCATGAAAAAAATGGAAAAAAGAATGAGTTTTTTATGGAGGGGGGCGGCAGATTTTCCCTCCGCCCCGGGCGGCACAAACCCACGCTACGCCACTGAGCGTCACCCCGATTTTAAATTCAGAAAGAGGTTTTGGTCGGAACTTTTTTGCAAAACGGTCGATTCCGCTGGATACTTATGGGTAAAGCCACCAATTTTGCCAGAAATCGCGAAAAAGTGTCGCAGACTTTTTCGCGACGGTGACGTGAAAGTGACGAAACATTTAACGCTACCGTAGTGAAAAAGTGACGAAGAATGGTAGCGAAAATTCATAAAGTTTGGGTTACATCAAACACAATATTAAAATAAATATTTATTATAATTTATTAACAGCAAGAAAGTATTTATTTTATTAGTTGTTCACAAACTATACCTACCAATTAAAATATTATAAACTAGAAAATGTGAAAAGGGTGAAGCTTTGCAGACTTCGGCCCCTGAGTAAATACTTTGTACCAAATAATTGTAGCATTATCAGTTTTTAGAACAAAAATGTTTTTTTCATGTATGGGAGCCCCGTTACCCAATAATTGGTCAAAACTTTGGGCTTGATAAAGTTCGATATGATTAATTATAAGATTCCGGACAAAAAATCTGTCAAAAAACTTTTAATAGCGAAAATTGTAATTTTTACGGAACTTTTGTATAGAAACTATGTGATGAAAGCGACGTAGAGGCCTTAAAATCCTGTCATCATCATCCAAACTGTCATTTTTTTCATAAATCTATTGTAAATGACCCAAAACGTCAAGAAAACATAAAAGAGTGGTGTTATTTTTTTTTTGTCAAGTCGATTTCAGAAACCTTGTGTTTGGGTTGATTTTCTCAGCGAAATCATAGATAAGTAAAGAAGGTATAAATGAAAGATAAATAAAGAAAACGCATGTACATATTCAGCTATTTATTCCACATACCAGTGGAGATTGATTATCTAACACAATAAAATTTAAAATAAAATAAACAAAATAAAATTAACAAAACAAAATAAATAGTTCACAACAAAACTGAAAAATAATTTAATCAAGTGTTTTTATATATTGAAACTGTAAGTACAAGTTTATTTTCTCTGTAAGTCAGACAAAAATCATGTACATATTCAGCTATTTATTCCACATACCAGTGGAGATTAATTATCTAACTCAATAAAATTTAAAATAAAATAAACAAAATAAAATATGAAATAAAATTAACAGAACAAAATAAATAGCTCGCAATAATTTGAAAAATAATTTTGTCAAGTGATTTTATATATTGAACTGTAAGTACAAGATTATTTTCTTTGTAGCTCAGACAAAACTCATGTACCTACCTACATATTCAATTATTTTTTACACATACCAGTGGAGATAAACTATCTATCATAATAAAATATAAAATAAAAGAAATCAAATATGAAAAAATAACGAAACAAAATAAATAGTTCACAATAAAACTGAACAATAATTTAACAAATCTGAAAAACCCTTCATAAGACTTGAAACGAAAAGGGTTTTGTTTTTATCAGCCAAGTTAGTCTATCTTGATTGTCATTTTTGAAATGTCGAAAGTTTTGACTCCGCGTCTATCTGACAGCGGGTTTGGCCAAATCTGTTCGATATTTCTTCTATAAATTAAGGATACATCATCAATTATGGGCCACGCAAATTTTCCGTTCCCCTTATGCCTTAAAAATTTTATCTTATAAGAGTTTATTCCAATCACTTTCAAAACTTGGCCCAAATAAAATTTATTTCTCTTTTCTAAATTAAATTTTACCAGCACGTACATATCTTTGGTCACTTTATTTTCATCTTGCATAGCGTTTATTTCAGTATCTTTGGTTTCTTCCTGATCACCTGGCATATCGCTTTCTTGAGTACTTTTGGCAACTTTTGTATGATCTTCCATAATATTGTCTTCTCGATAATCTCCATTTTGATTTAAAATTTCGGGTGTGTTTTCTTCAAGATAATCTTCGCAGGAGGAGGTATCGTGTAGTGACATAGTGTCACTATTTTCTTCAGAACTTTCCTGGTTATACACACTCGTCTTGGACCTTTTGATTTTAGTATTATTATCCAATGATTCATGTCCATTACATTTCCGTTTAAGGACTGAGCTGTCTTCTATTTGAACTGTTTTATGCAGTTCGTTCCCAACTAAAATTATCAACGACTCATTTAAAACATCTTCATTTAACTCCTCCATATTTAAAAAATCTACTAACTCGTCATCGGAAATGTTGTTTTTGTCATTTTCTTCATTAAATATGGTTCTCTGCACATTACGCACTTCTCCAGTATGTTCGTCCAATTCTAATACATACTCTATGTCTGTGCCTTCTTCTTGAGTTGTAGACGCGAATTCAAATTTATGAATGCGTGGGTCATGGCATTCGCATTTTCCTTGACGATTTTCACAAAAACAAGATAATATTCTGTGTGTCAGCACATATTTATCTTGAAGTACCACTTGGTGGACTTTCATGGTCTGCTTTAAGGGAGTAAGTTTTATAACTAGGTCATTCTCTAACAGTTTTATGTTTTCTCCAGCAATGTAAAACAGCTTAATAACAGTTTCTGTCTTGCTGAGAACATCAAATGCTGTTTTTGCGTCCGGTATATCTACCCCATGGGCAACTTTAAAGTCCAGCGATCTCTTTATCGCTCCTCCGATGCCATCCGCAGCGCCTTTGCCATGCGAGGCTTCGAAGAAATTCCAAGTAGCATTGTGAATTCTATATTTTGGTAAATAATGACTGAAATAGTAAAAATTCTTTTTTTGCCTATATTGAGTAGTCGGCCCGTCTGAGAAAAAATGCATGGTGGTTACAGCTGGAAAATTATTTTTAATGTATTCCAAAATAGGGTCTAAATGAGCCCAAATTGCTTCAGGGTTGTGCATATTATTAGGACAGAAAGTGCAAAAAGAAATTGGTTTTTCGGCATCCTTATAATATAAAACGCCAGTGTGCAGAGTAATTTGATTTTTGGAGGACCCAAAATGCATAGCTTGAACCTCTTCTTTATATTTGCACATCCAGTTTTCTGAAAAATCGATGTGGAGCGCTATTTCATTTGCTTTTAAGTTCTTGGTGCACCACTTGTACTGTTGAAATTGATACATGACATTGAAAACGTGCGTTTTGAATGCTTTTAATTTACTATTAAATAATTGTATTAACTCATTCACTGTTCCTTTCATTTCTTCCTTTACCATCTTTTTAGATTTTTTTGAAACTCCTTTATCACAGTATATGTGCTCTTTAAGATTATATGCTAACCAGGATATTTCATCACTGTTTCCTTCTTTTTTTTCGATGCCATTTTCAAAACAGACATTACATAATCCGTGCATACAATCCTTGAACGTCGTATCACATGCAAATTTTGAAATGACTTCGTTTATATTATTCATATCTAATACACCACATGATCTGAGTGAATTAATTATAAATTGCATGTTGCTATGCTGGACACAAGCGCAGGTTTCCAAATCTTTCAGTCTCGGCGCAACTACGTAAAACGGTCTGTGCTTTTTGAAAGTGCTCAAACCAATGTATCCGTTCTCTAAAATGTACTTCTTGTGCAAGTTATATAGAGTATCCAGTAGGTATCTTTTCTGTTTTTTACGTCCCTTCAATGTTTTACATTCTTTTTTCCCAGCGCTAGCGCGACTCACGTCGTCTTGTTCATAAAAAGCTGTTATTTTGCTTCGCAGATGGTTACTTATATACTTCTTGGTTTGGTATTTCTTGAAACTGGTGTTCAGTCCCAATTTTTTTGTCAATTTAGTTTTCATCTTGTATTTCTTTACCAAATCACTATTCACGATGCTTTTAAATTTACTTTTGTCTTCATTGGATGACGTCTTATATCTATTTTTCAATGCTTCAGTCAGTACGTTATGTTCCAAAATAACTCTCTTAACACTTTGCTTTTTTGGCGTTTCAATATCTGGCATATTTACCATAACAAATTGCTCGGACATCTTAAGTGGAGTCAATTCGAGGACAGTTCTAGTAGGAGATTCATTCCCTGGTTCTTTTATTAGATGTTTTGTTAAAATATCCAGTTTTTCGTTAATTTTAGTTAGTTCTTGTCGTTGATTTTGTACCTTTTGATAAAGATTATTGTACCCCTTTTTCAACAACCGCACAGTATTATACAATTTTACATTTTCAAGTTTTAAATTTCGTTCAACGCGTCTTTGCATGTTTCTTTCAATGATTTTATTTGAGGTAGTAGCATTCTTAGATGTTTCAATCTGAGGGGTATCTTCTCGTGAATTACCACCCGTTTTGTATTTTTTATTTCCCTTTCTCCATCGTTCCCGCAAACCTTCTTTCTGTTCTTCAGTCAAATTAGCCGTTTTTTCTTTGTAACGTTGCATTCCCCTTTCTGAACTTTTTTTAAGCATTTGTCTATATCTTTCTGGATCTGTTTGTTTTAGCTTTTCTCTGTACCTTTTCGATTTTTCAGCTGATGTTAAAGGCATCTGTAAATAAAAAGATTTATTATGTAAATATCTTATAAGTACAGTAATTTGGGTAGTTGAAGTCCCGCGCTAAAATTATGGTACTCAAACAAATTGAAAACTTTCGCCAAAAAATCGGTTGACACTTAAAAATGACTTCCACAGAAATTAACTGGCGCATACAGCTGAGCAGGAAATTCTATTATTAATTAAATGGCACTAGTTGATTCCGCGACTTACGCCATTTGGACCTAAGTTAAGTCGTGATACAGTATCAAAAAGTATAAATTTTAAAATACCAAATTTTATCGATAAAGTGGCTCAGCTGCAGTGAATAGACACACTTTCGCGTTTATAAGTAGGATTAGGTAGGTAATATTCCCTAGATTTTGATGTTTTTTTTAAAAAACGAGTATCTAGGTATATATAACTCAGCCTTTACATGGTAACGATGAGGAGGTGACGAAAACTATCACGCCACCGGTGTCGATGAAGTGTCGAAAAAGTAGCGAAAAAGTAATGGTGTCGGTGTTGTAAACAAAGTTATTCGCAAATACTTTGTATTTAAGTAAATGTAATTAATAATATCGAACAGCTTACGTTTTTGCCACCGAGAGCAATAAAGATCTTATTGAAATTCAACACTTACCTTTGAAAATTTCACAAAAACTTGTCTGTCGAGGCACTGACCGTTTTCACTCACAGCTGAAATGACACACTACTGACACAAACTGACCGTTGACGTACAAGTCTTGTTTTTTTAAATAATCGTTGAGTGTTGCCAGTCGAACAGAATATAAATCACACGTTTTACTCACAAAGAGGCGAAGAAAATGGTCGCGTTAATGTAGTGACGAAAAAGTAAAAAATCAGAAACATTTTTCGAGCATCGAAAAAATTAGGGTAGGTTGCCAGTATTCTTATGCAGTAAACATAATAAAGACTAGCCAATAGGGAACTTGCACATTTTTTTTTTATTGTTCAGGATCATTAATTTAGTCATTAGAAATACATATTACCTAAAAAAAAAAATTTGCGTTGCTTAATTAATTTTTTATAGCACTTTAAAATTTTGAAATTTGAATTCCCGCGAAAACGCCGTTCCCAGAGCCGCTGTATTGGTGACGTCATGTATTCCACATAGTCCAAGGCTGTGCCTGCGTTATGTTTGCGTTGTTCGGTCACTTTGTCGAATTTCTCGTCCGGATCGGTTGTGGTTGCAAGCTTTGTGTCGAAATTTTCCAAATAAAATCGAGAGTAGTTTAAATTCTGTTTTTATCTTACAATTTGTTTATTTTATTCACATATAATATGACGGAAAAGGGTTTTGTAAAAGGCCAGTCGGATAATTTGCCGAAAATCGGCTCCGTGGCTGTTGTAGATTTTTATCTTGGAAATGACCATTTTGTCAGTGCTGAGATGCGTGGAGTTAAAGCTGCAAGGTAAGAAATTTATCTTTATTTATTTATTATACAATTTAGAACCAGTGTGTTCTGTTTTGATGTGGCTAAATAAGATTCAAAACAGGTGCGCGCCACGTGCGTTTGTTTTGACACGCGTCCTCCTGTCAAAACAAACTGATACCTAAGTGATGACTCATAATGTGATTGATTAAACACATCCTTTGTTAAATATGTTTTAGTGTATAGAATAAGACTAGTCCTTCATAAGAGTATGACGCATTTATTCCAGTGAAGAACCTTACATAATAGAGGCACATTTCTGCTGTGTAGATAAGGAATGAGGTTATTAGACAGTTGAGTGACTGCAAGGCAGGGGTGTTGTACTAGAATGAAAGTGAACAAGCTAAGATGGTTTGGGCATGTTGAGATAATGAATGATGAAAGGATGACAAAAAAGATATATATCTTTTGTTTTTACCCATATGTATGGGTGAGCGAAGAGGTGTGAGGAACCGCGGACGACCAAGACTGTCCTGAACCGATCATGTCTACCAGTTCCTTGAGGATAGACGTGTTATGAGTAAAAGAAATCGGAAAGAGTGTATGACTGCATGCATGAATGTGACAGAGACAAGGAGCGTGTATAGGATAGGGCAGTCTGGCGCTCTGTCCCCCTAGCCTACCCTGCAAGGGACGTGGTTTGAGGGTGTAGATAGATAGACCTACATTAATTTATTTCTACTGATTTGTTTTCAGCTCCGCCAGGGATGAGTATGGAGATAACGCTGTTGGTACGTGCAGGTGAAGAGGGATGCAGGTGTGTGCACTGTGAAGGCACGGATAACCCCTGAACATAAAGTTCGGGCAAAGCCCTACAATGTCATTTTAACCTGCGATGAAAAAAATGACGTTCTTCTCTCATGCATCTGTGAAGACTGCCCGGCATCTCAAGGTACATTTCTAGTTAATAATTTACAATTAAAATTTCTACATCCTATTTCTGTTCCATCATCTGGTCCTAGGGTCGCAGGCTGGGTGCGGCCCGCCGGGCATCTAAATGGGGCCTGCGGGCATCTAAATGCGGCCTGGTAGGCAATCTCATTTTTAGAATCTGGCCCGGCTGACGAAAAGGTTGGCCACCCTTGATTTAGACAATATCACACATTAAATATTAAGCCCTCCATTAGATGTTTTTACTGTCTTTTATAATCTTAATAATAACCAGTAATAGTGTTTTATTCATTCATTTATTCAAAATGTTACAATCCTTTGGAATACATTAGTCAGCACTAATTCGGTACTATTAAAAACCAGAGAGGAATCATTGAAATGTTCAGATTACTGGATAGTATAAGATTAGTGAGACTACTGTAATCATATCGTGTTAATTTTTCATTATTTCTGTATTTGTTTACAGGAGGTTGTAAACACGGAGTTGCATTTGCGCATTGGGTACACCGTCGGGGCGCAGAACCTGCAAGAACATCGGTTCAATGCTATTGGAAGAAATCAAAGTTGGCGGAAGTTGGTGGGCCAGTGAAATTTGTAACTTGTGCGGAAATGGGTCGCCTTCCAGCTGCCAATGTGTCAACGCCAAGTGGGATTTTGTCAGCTGTCGTGGCAAAAACCAAGGAATTATGTGGCAAAAGTGAATCCCTCTTGATGAGTTATTTTAATGATGAGACAAACGCTGACAGCTTAAGTATCCACTACTTGATGGAAATATTCATCAATAACAATATAGGCGTCGACGGAGATGATTTTGTCTTATTTTGTCGCGGGGCAATGGAAGTTGAGAGCTGCAAGGAAGTTGCTGAACTGACGATGCAACAAGCAGATAGCAGTATGTGGCATGAAATGCGCTATGGGCGCATAACTGCATCCAAGTTATACGAAGCAGCACGTTGCAAGACATTAGACGGGACACTGGTGGAGCATCTGCTTGGGGCCAAAATAAAAGACACAGAACCAATGAAGAGGGGTCGGATGTTAGAAGGCCAAGTGCTGAAACAACTAAAAAAAAATAGACGTGATATAAGACGTTGCGGCCTTATATTGTCAAAGGAGTTTCCCCTGTTCGGCGCATCACCAGATGGCATTTGCGAGGAGTACGTTGTGGAAATAAAGTGTCCAGTGACACAAAACTGGAAAGAAAACTATTTCACCGGCAGTAACCCAAGTGCCAAGTTCATGGCGCAGATACAGTTGCAGATGTTTTTGGCAAAGAAAAAACGTGGGTTATTCTGTGTTGCAAGCCCGCAGTTTGAAGAGACTGGTGAAACTGTTGAGACCTTCGTAGACCTGGACGAACATTATTGTTTAACACTAATAGACCAGGCCACGGAGTTCTGGAAAAAGACAGTCTTTGTCAAATTGTTCGGGTAGTGTAGTTATTTAGTTTTATAATTTTTTTTATTTATTTTTTAAATACTTATTTAAAATGTATTATTGTTTTTATGTTTTTTTGCTTGAGCATACCCTTCTCTTTCCTTTTTTCCTCCTACTTCTGTGCCTTACTTCCCATTTAATTTATTTATATGTATATTGTTGCTTTATTATTAGCTTGTAAGCCCGCCCTTTAGCGGGCAAGATTGTTTTGTTCTTTGTATTTTTCTCTTGTGTCTGTGTATATCGGGTTGACTGTTAGATATTGCGTTTGCAATAAGTCCGACTTTTGACACACTACCATTGTTTTGTTTTTGTAATTAGGTATGGATATTTTTCTTTGGCCAATAAAGATTTATTTATTTATATTTTGGCCGATAAAGTTTTATTATTACTATTTTAACCTTGCAATATGTAAACTTAGTTCCATAGTTTCGTCAATTAGTATTGAAACTAGCAAATATTTATTATCATGCTACATATGTATATTGAACAATTACAATACCTATTGTGTTTCAATAGTTTTACCATTATATTTATTCAATAAATCATGTATCTTTCGAAAATTTATTTTATTCTCACACCCAATATTTATCTTAGTGTTAATCCTATTTAATAAAATTGAAAACTTGGAAATAGAAATTCAGTAAGGATTTTGAAATCTTTATGCTCTGTTCACATGACTGTTAAAGAGATGCTGTTGCCATTAGGGAGTGAAGAAGTATTTGTGTATACCAGGATGAAGGCCCAGGCTGTGGCGCCAAAGATGATGGTGATTAAATTACTAACTGGGTATTCCGGGCTGGGCACTCCACATTGCTTATTTATTAGTATCTTATAGTGTACAACAAACCTCGCAGATCTTAATTGATATACCAGTAGTGTTTATCATTGTCACGCACACTGGGGTTCTCTATTATTACTGGTATCTTCATTAGTCATCCTGATTTCCCGGAGAGGTAAACTTCAAAACACTAGGTGACTCATGTCAATGCATTCTGCTTGAAATGGTTATCAATTAAAAACTGTTATTCATTAATTAACATTCCTTTATTTGACACATATTTAGGTATACCTACATAATAATATACAGATAGATAGAATTCAACAATCATAGAAAAAGTTACAACAGGGACTATGATCCAAGATCAATGTCGATCGGAGTGTAAAAGGCTCCGACCAGCATTTCGTCAATTAGTAGAAAACAATTATTTAACATCAGAACCAACAAAACAAAACATGGTTCATTTCTGGGTGATTCACTCAGTCATTATCTATAATCTTAAACGATATGTTTGAGAACAAAGTTAAGTGTATTTAAAGTAACACTATTATTATACATGGATGGCATGAAAGCATTTTATTGTTCAAATAAACAAATTTAAAATCAAACTTTAATTAAGGCATTTTGCAAATTTATTATTCCACAAACAATAATGATGATATTGTCTGTATGGGAGATAAGATTGTGGTCTATTGTTGAATGCATTGTAAGCATATGGAATTCTCGTACTCTACTAATAACACGCTCCACGTGGATACGTAGAGCAGCTATCATCTTGCTTGCTTTAACTTCTGCCGCAGTAGGAAGTGTGTTTTCTGATACACTCGGAGGACGAACAAGAACACAGCCATTTTCCTCCACAGTTTGAGTGATATTCTTGAACCCTCTGTCAGCCATCACCCACATTCCACTTGTAACATTATTAAAATAGCCGGAGTCCTCAAAAATGACAGTGTCAGAAGTGCGTCCTCCGTAGCCATTGGAAACAAAATTAACCAATCCATCAGGAGTACAAGAGATTAAATACTTCAAAGTATTACATTTCTTGTACTCCGACCATGTCAATGCTTGATGGACCGGGTTTGTTGGTCTCTCAATTTGGATCTCCAAACAGTCAATAATTGATTGCACATTGCGATATCTTGCCCTGAAAGATATTGGCAAACGTTTGCGTATATCGCTAGCTGAAGGCCACAAAATTAGTTGCCTAAGCATGTGCGCTAACACTGGCAACGATTTGTTGAAAGCACGGCAAATCGAGGCCTCCGATTTGCCAAAGTGTGCTCCTAATAATCGGTAAGATATGTCTAACCTTATTTTCTTCAAGGTAATCATGATATTGAGCAATGATACACCACCCATTTCTTGTAGGATAGAAAGTACATGATACATTTGTTCTGGAATCCCTAGATACAACTGTGGTAGTCGTTCTAAAAGCATCATGAAACCTTTTCTCATATACTGATTTAAATCGTCCTGTTCAAATGTGTCACATTCGAAATCCGGGTCGTCACTTTCTTCTTCATAATCAGGGTCAAGTGATTCATGTGTATATGTTGGCGAGTACACTAGAGGAAGATCTGGTAAAACAACTACAGATTTAGGTCTGTCAGTTGTAGATACAGGCTCATGACGTAAAGCTTTTATTGGGGAACAGCAGCTTGTTGTCACTTTAGGTGATGAAGTAGAAGTTCCTTTGCTTCTAAATTTACTCAGCAACTTAACCTATAAAATAAATAAACATTTATTAATAAAATGAGTATTATATGAATATAAATACATAAATCTTCAGATGCATAAAAAATAGACAACTAGCTTTAATTGTATTTGTCGTCTCATATAAAAAGATCTGAAATAATATACAGATCCTTATTTAAAATTTTGAAAATAATGTACCTGTACTGATTTATCTTGGTGAGTTGGCGTCCTATGCTGTACATCCTCCTGTACAATTGTTTCCTGTGCATCCCGTACTAGTCCCTGTATATCTTGTACAGAAATTAGTACATCCGGTACAGGAATTTGTACATCTTGTACGGGAATTAGTGCATCTTGTATGGGAATTAGTGCATCTTGTACGGGAATTAGTGCATCTTGTACAGGAATTAGTGCATCTTGTACAGGAATTAGTACATCCTGTTGAGAAGTAGAGGGTCCAGGGTGCCTCAATATTTCCTCCACCATTTGTGTGCGACGCCTCCGCTTCCCAGTTTGCCTTTCTGGTTTAGGGTGCTCTCTCTGGCAATCAAATTTATGTGGAAGAACCCCCTTTTTTAGAATAGCATTCCCACCCATAATCTTGTATCTCATGTAATTCTCCAACTCCTCTTCCAACTGTAAAAACACAAATAACAGAGCATTACGAAACAGCATGTAATGGTAGGTAATATGACATGCAATGGATTGTAGTTTATACACAAACGAAAGCAAGAGAGTTTATTTAAATGTAATAAACGGGTAAAACATAAGATCATACTTACATTGAAATGGTCTTCACAAACATAACGACTAGTTTTATTTGACAAATCGTCTCTTTTCATAATGCGACACCATTTTCTTCGCATAACAGGATCTGCCGGCATTCGTAAAAACACTTTATTTGGTGTCTTGCGCGTCGTATTTACGCACTTTGGCACTACACAATACTTGTACCATATTTTCTTATCCATTTTATGTAAATGTGGATTATAAACAGCTTCAAAACAATTTAAAAACGAACTCCGAATCGAGAAATCGCGGCACCCATAGTACTAATGTTCTATGTTTTGATCGCTGTCAAAACATTTGGGATTCGTGACGACACGAACCGATCGACCAATAGCGTGGCGTTTTAGCGGCAGCTGAAAAGTCGTGATTTTATTTCTGAAAAATAAAATTGAATAATTTTTTTTTGGGGTTTTCATCAACATAAAATTGATATTTAACCTTAATTCTACCCAATTAATATATTTTCCGCTATATTCCTCACTAGTGCAAGTTCCCTATTATGTTAACGCTGTAAAATAAAAGTTTTACAATATAAAGTTCCTAGAAGTTTACGAAAATTTTGTTCAAAATTAGCTCTTCCCAAAAAATACCCGATTTTTTACCCGAATTTCCCCCGATTTTGAGGAAAAACTTGGAATTACTCTGTTATAGAACAATATACTGAAATTTTTTCTACATGCCATTTAAGAGGATAAACTACTTAATACGATTCAAATATTTGAAAAACCGTAATACTTATATTTTTTGAGAAATTTTAGTTTTAATTTCCGAGTAGTGCAAATGTGGCAAAATTGGTGGCTTTACCCATATGTTAATCTTAATTAGTTTATTCTTTATCTTGTATAACATTTTAGCTTTTTCCACATAAATTATTTCTTCCAGATTAAGCATATTGGTAATTTTATAGACCTCTACAGTTCTGGTGTACTTATTTAAATTAAAAGTTTTCTCCAATGCTTTATTCATTATTCTTTGAATCTTTATCGATAATATTGATTTTTGTAATCTTTCACAGTATAATGGACTAATTCGCTGGGAAGATTTCTCGACCTAGTTTTCTCGAACGTTGAAATTTCTGTGTCTCCGGCTGGTGAGGCGGTGGTGCCTGAGGATATGCACCATAGCTCTATTGTTACTTGTGTGGCTCTTCCCTCTGCAAATGTGCTGCCTATTAATCACACTACGAAATATCTCTTTCACAAGGCGGACTACTCACAATTTCTATTTCAAAATTATTTTTATTTTTCTTCAATATTTTACATATACAAATTAAATACGTACTTAAAACTATACACGTTTCGATATACCTCCCAATATAGACAAGTCTCGTGTGTGGGGAGGGATCCTGCCGCATTTATATATTCATAGCAAATATCATACATATAGCAAAATATCACATATAACAAACATCATACACAGTAATTTCATACATAGCAAGCATCATACATAGCAACAAAGTTACATCCCGCGAAACAAATGAGCAAATTTCAGGAGACTACTGGGCCAAGTGCCTCTATCATGTGTCTCTTAATTTCTTTTTTGAAGGCCACTCTGTCTCTAATATCCCTCATTCCGCCTGGTAGCTCATTAAAATACTTTATATAATAAATATATATACCAAATCAAATGCTGGCTTCCGCTGACTGGACGGTCTTTTAGCTGGTTCGGTGGACGACGCGATGTATTCCACACTTTGCGATACAGGCTTTTTAGCCTGGTGCAAGGTGTGCAGGAAAGTATTTGGGTTTGTATATGCAAGATTGCAAGCTCAGATACTTTAATAAAAATAATTTAATGCTTCTTTTTGAATCACGAAATCATGACCATAATTTGTCATTTTTTATAAAATACCTACATAGACTTTAAAATAAAATAAAATAATCTTTATTGCACAGAAACATACAAAGGGCGGGCTTATTGCCAAATGGCAATTTCTGCCAGCCAACCCGTGACAGAAACCAAAGTGAGACATAACTAATTATAAATTTAGTACCAAAAGGGTACATTTACCTAACAATAATTGCGAAAACATAAATACATAAATAGATACAGTTACACACTTACTGTAAAGTGATCACATTAAGCCAACCGACGATCAGTCATAAGCCCGATGGAAGGTCCATCCTTTGCTGTGTATCTGTTGAGATATAACTGCTTATTAAATTGATCGACTACGACATGTATAAAAATTCCGATGGTCTCACAAAGCATAAATTGGGGTTTTTAAAAAAATAGTCTTGCACTGGCTGGTTGCCTACGGGACACTGTAAGGGGGAATAAACACATGTTAACTACCAGCAAAGTCGGAATATACAAGACATGCGTCCATCCCATCATGACATATGGGATAGAAGTGAGAGCCGATACCAACCGGACAAAAAGTCTTCTCAGAGTAGCTGAAATGAAAACCCTACCATCCATCGCGGGCAGAACACTTAGAGATAGAATCAGAAATGAGACTATACGATCTGACTGCGATGTTGAAGATATAGTAAGGTGAGGGAGAAGTAGAAGACGCTTCTGGAGGGACCATGTCGACCGAATGGATGACACCAGATTGGCAAAGGTAGTCAAGATGGAAAACCCCACTGGTAGAAGATTACCCGGAAGGCCGCCCAAGAGATGGAAGGACAGCTGGACCTCCTCATCCCAGGACAGCCCGCCGTCACAAACAGGTCACCCGACCTAATACAAGAGGAAGAAGAAGAAGTCTTGCACTTATGGTTTATCCCGAGCAGTAGTGGTATGCTAGTTTTAGAAGATATCTGAGTTACAATGTTGATGTAATAATTAATATGTTTATAGGAATAGAATATAAATAAATATGATTGACCTTAATTGATTTCACATATGTGAATACCAATCATACCAAACTAATTAATTCAATTCAAATATCAATACAATTCATCTAACACAGTGGCTCCCAAACTCATTTAGCCTACATTGGGAATCAGTGATCTAACATGGTCAGAACATACAATATTAATATTCCTACAACAGTGTAAAAGAATTAAGGATGGACATTGTCAGGCTTACGACGGACCTCGGCTGGCTGATGTAAGTGATCACTTTACACTCGAGAAACATTCCCCATTTCTGTTCACCCTGGCTGGGATTCGGACCCAGACCTCCGTCTCGCATAGTAGGGATCTTATCCACTACACCACGAGGAGTGACGGCTGTGTTGTCGAATTTCGTATACATTAAGTACCTACGTCTGTTGTTGGAAGATGGGGTATACTACGGAATGTAGGAAAAATCCAACCCTTCACATGAATAAATATATAAATCAAAATAATTCTAATTACAATATTGTTCCCCAAGAACAAAAGCCTCACGGAATTCCAAAGTTACCTCTACTGAAACTTGAGATTATTCCCGCAGTTTGTTAGATATAATGCTGTAATTTGGTCGATAGAATGTTTAAGGTAAGACGCAGTGACTCTAGTAGATATTTTTTTGATATTCGGTCTCCTTTTTATACAATAAGCCAAAATCAATTAAGTCGCTTACGTTATTCTTATTTTGCGCTTACACTCTCATACAAAATTGGAATAAGTTGAAGCGATAATAAAAGGATTTTCACTCGGAGTATATTGCCCCTTAAGGACTGACCCACAGTGAGAAAATGGGTTTATAAAGGGTGTGAAATTATTATTAGATGTTATCAGCCAGGCAGCTATGGTGATATGTCTGATCTCACAACAGTATTCACTCATTCAGTCTGTCAAGTCCATTGTTTAAATACATTCACACTTTGTGCAACAACCAACTCCGGTGGCAGACTATTCCATCCATCCACTACTCTATTGGATAAGAAATGCTTCAAGGGATTCTGCTTGAAACTGTGTTTGTTTAACTTCAAACTGTGACCTCTTAAATTGGTGTTTTGGTTGAGGCAGAACATCAGCTTCAGTTCAGGGCAATCATAGTGTTCGCTTAATATATTTTTATATGTTTCTATGAGATCCCCTCTCTTTCTCTGATCTTCTCTGCACCCTCTCCAGCATGTTTATGTCTTTCTCGAAATATGGATTCGAAACCTGTTTAAATTAAAAGTTAAAAATCAAAGTCCATTAGTAAAATATATATTGTTTATTAAAAATAAATGCAAAATCGAATATAAAATATGTCCATCTTTAAACATTACAATCTGTGATAATTGCTATAAATAAAAAAATATGTAGAATTCTATATACATGTCAGAGTATAAAATGTAGGTATTTGTAATTAAACATTATTTCATAAGAACATTGAAATATACAATCAGGGCCGCAGACAGAAATTCATTTCGGGGAGGGGGTTCGAGCTCATGATATTGCCAAATGGAATTCTTTCAAGAATGGGTGAATTGATGAACCTGATTCATTTCACTGGCAACCCATCTGGGATCTGTATATATTTCTGGGCCGCAACATGATGAAGGACTAGCGCAAGGAAGTGTTGCCATTATGGTTGCCAAAAAGCTACATGACGCTCTCATCGAACACCAACTCTTTTTTGACAGATTGTAGATAAAACCGAATCGTTTAAGTCCAGTTTATTTTTTATGAGCAAACCCTCATTTTGATTAGATTATCAAAATTCGATTAGGCTATTTTTTTAGTGAAACAACTGTGGTTTAATGGATTTCCAGAATAAAAAAATTTTAAAATTTACGATGTGATGAAAAAACGATGTAATAATGTGATTCATTTCCGATGGGTTGCTGAGGAATCCCCAAAACTCCCCCCCTGACAATAATAATACACAATGAAGAAGCAATAATTTTTGAACTACTCAGTATGAGTCAATTAAAATTTTACATTCACATAAATATTTTACAATGAAAATTATCAATATTTTTTTGGAATGTGTATTCAATAGGTATTTAGATAAAGGAATGGTTTTTCAATCATCATCATTTAAACATCGGGAGATTTGATGCCACAATATGAGGTGCAATAAAACTTTACTAAACCCCAATTCCACAAACGGGTTGTGAGTAAAAGTATTATTTTATTTCGAATTCAAATTACGGGGATTTCCATCTTTACCTGAATTCTGTACAACCATCAATATCTATAGGGGAATAAAACAATAAGTGAAGTGTAAACAATAAATTCCACGTAACTTGTATCAGCGCGCATTATGCAGGTAGTATTATACAAGTAAATAAACTGTATAATATTTTTGTTCGCTCTACGTCCCTGCACTTCTCTCAGTCCCAGGTACCCAGGGCATGGAATCTCCCGATGTATAAATTATTAAAATTAGGTATATTTAGAGAAGTTAGACCACTACAAAAAAGGCCTCTCAAAGTGTTGGTCAAATTAATAGCTTGCCGTGGACTGATGTGTCCATAGTAAAATCATTTGTTTTGATTCTAGCTCAAGAGTAATTATTATAGTATAAGGCTCACCACAAACGTCCCGAAGTTCAGTTAACGGAATCGACCGTTTTGCAAAAAAGTTCCGACCAAAACCTCTTTCTGAATTTAAAATCGGGGTGACGCTGAATTCAGAGAGAGGTTTTGATTGGAACTTTTTTGCAAAACGGTCGATTCCGGAACTGAACTTCGGGACATGTGTGGAGAGGCTAAGGATGACACGGTTAAGCCCTGCATGCGTAGACTCGTGCTATCTCCCTTTAACTGCAACTAAAAATACACTCGAGAAAGAGACAAACATAAGTTTCCCTAGTTGATTAAGATTGTCCTCCGTTCCAGTGAATTTGTGGGAGAGCTGTGGAATCGGAGGAGGAATGTCATTATTATGTTGCCACAAGGCTGCCAACCTAACGATAATTTAAAAGTGTGGGACATTTTGAACACCTGTCGACCAGTTATTTTGCCCATCACTAAGGCCTCCTAAACTAATGAAATTTTATTAGTATGTAGTGACTGTACCTCTCTGAATATACCCATCTTGATTAGCATCCATAGATAAAAAATCTGTTAAATTAAATCACATAAATGCAAAATATCTGTGGAATTGTCTTAAAAATTATGTGAATTTTTCACAGCACAATATTCTCACTGTATGTTTAGAAGACGTGAGTTTTGGCACTTTTATAATAACACTCAGTATGTGTAGAGTTGCCAGTTGGAAGTCAAACTGAGACAATACGTTCCACAATAATAGGTACGAAAATAGATTAACACACCAAGTAAATAGCACCGCAGATAGGGTTGCCAGATAGTATCCAAAAGGAGGACATGTCCTCCTTTTCCATGTTTTGTCCTCCCGTTCTCCCTTACCTACTGTAAGTCCTCCTTTTTGCTAAACAACAGGCGGGACTGGCGGGAGACGAAAAAGGGGGCGCACTCAATACACACCAATGAACCCCTAAGTGTGTGCATTTATTGGAGATAACGCGAGTGTAAATTTTGGGGTTGTGAACTGAAACCCAGGTAAAACGTATTTACGCACCTAAAAGAAAGTTTAGGGAAAGAAAACCTTATGGGAGTCGGCTGCCCTGAATTTCTGAATGTCCTCCTTTTTTACAGAAAATCCTCCTTTTTAGAGCCATCTGCCCTCCTTTATCAAATTATATCATCTGGCAACCCTAGTCGCAGACGATTTTATTGCACATTGTATACCACATAATCTGCCACTGTTTGTGCACTATAAAATATAAACTGTCAAAAATACCACAAAATGATAAAAATCCTAAAAATATTCCAACCATTTCGAAAACTGGGACATTTAGGCGTCCCAAAAGGTTTGTTCGGGACGCCATGACACAAAGCGTAAAGCCGTTGACAATCCTGGTATACCGGAACGTCTGGCAACCCTATGTACGTGTAAAGTGATCTGTGATGAGTTAGGAAACTTATAAAACTAGATATACATTGGTTAATTAACATTTTCTCTTAAAATATAATTATAATTCAGTCATCTTATAATAAAAAGCATTTAATAAAGCATTCATATCATATCAGAAGCACAAATTTTCGACGTTTGTCCAATATAAATGTTATACAAGAAATCGGACATTGCCAGTTTTTCTGTACGTCTGACAAAAAACGCTGTCCATTGTCTTTGAATTAATTGTTTATGATTAAATAAACCTTTTTTTATGGAAATAGTCACACATTTTAAAATATGTTCGATTAAATACAATTTTGTAATTCATCCTTAATAAATCATAACTTTACAATAATTTTTAAAAAGCAGATTCTCCAGGACGTATGTGTTCTGAGTAAAAGGAATCGTAGAGTGTTTATGACAAATTGCATGAATGTGACGGAAGCTCGAAGTGTGTGTAAGGATAGGAAAGTCTGGTGATCTGTTGTCTCTGCCTACCCCGCAAAGGATGCGGCGTGAGGGGATAGAATAGAATATAATAGAACATTGATGAAGGAAAATCCCGCGAGCTTAAGGCCCTCCACATCCCCAGGTAGCTCAGGCGCATTAATAGCGACCTCTTTACCTGCACTTCTAGGCAAATCTTATTAAGAGGTGGGCCCAGGGTTAGCCTTAAGGGAGGCCCCGGTAAACCCCACCCCTAAATTACACTCCTTCCATTCATTCTTTCATTACATTATTTACTTAAGTCTCTTATCTGTAAGTGTGAATTGTAACTAGGGCTGCCACCTTTGTAAGAGCGTAGACCCGGAGATTTACTATGCTGACCCGGAGACCCAGTTTTTCTATGGGGGGGGACCGGGACCCCGAGTATTTTCCTGTTTTTTTTTTTTTAGTCCTGACAAAAATTTCAGACCCGGAGATACACTATGCTAACCCGGAGCCCGGAGAACACCACTCAAACCCGTAGACTCCGGGTCAAACCCGGAGAGGTGGCAGTCCTAATTGTAACCTCCTTAGATAAGGACACTGAAGGAATAGAAATGAACAGAAAAATTAGCAATGTCCCGTACTCCTGTATGCTTTTGATATGATATGTTTCAGTAGGTAACAGTAAATAGTAATTGGTAGATAGTGTCTCAAGCTGCCTTAGGTTTCCTGGGAGGACAGTCGGGCTGGACATCCGGGTGAGTCAGGAAGAATGATGGCTGCCTCTCTAGATGTTCCCCTATTCTCACCAAGTTCGGGAACGGAGATAAGTCTACCTTGAATCTGAAATATAAAATAATAAAAAAATTTGAGATGAGTGGATATTAGAGGCTTATATGCTGTCATTCAGCTTCGACACCCAGTAGCGTAGCGTGGGAGGGGCAGGGGGGGGCGGACCGCCCCGGGCGGCACTTTTTAGGGGGCGGCATTTTTTGGGGAAAATTTCAAAAATCCATTAAATCACATTTGTTTCATTTTAGAAAATAGAAAAAACTTCGACTGCGGCGCTATTTTTATCTTTTTGTACCATATATATATATAAATTTTAGTTGTCTCACTTCAAAAAACTTCATCTGCGGTGCTATTTGATATCTTTTTAGGCCATATCAATATCAAAATGTTAGTTATCCCACTCCAACCTAGAAGTTCTTTATAATTCCTGTAATTTTTTGGGAATTTTGGATTTATATGCCTAAAAAAGGGGGCGGCGGATTTGATTTCCGCCCCGGGCGGCAGCAACCCACGCTACGCCACTGTCGACACTCTGAATTGTTCTCAGCCAATACTGAGAGAATTGTCTTGAAACTGAAGACAGTGATAGATGAAAGTATGGACTACAGATTGACTGTTTTAGAATCACAATATTTGGAAATTCCTTGTATAAAAAAATATTCCGAGAGTATCCCTGAAATTTACGGGATCTGAGAATTTTCTGTTCAGATATAAAAATATAATTTAGCCAAAACGCTGGTAATTACAATCCTAATAAATAGGCCAAAGAAATCATTTTAAAAGCAAGATTTATTTTGCAAGTTGGATAAAGAAAAAAATACTCCAAAAATCCCTTTAAACGGCCACCACAAGTTTGAAAAACAAAGTTGCCAGTTTATTCTAACGATCCAAAAGTTGGCTAGTTTTTTTAAACAACACTTCTTAAATATAATTTGAAAGTAGCGAAAAATTGTAACCATAACTTATTATCACATCAAGCAACACTTAACCAAGTTGGCACCGTGGGACTTCTGAAAATAAAATGGACTGTAGATAGTATATCTTACTTTTTAGCATTATATATCTGTGGTAACAGACAAACATCAGCAATGGTGACCTTGTTTCCAACACAATAATCTCCAGAAGTTTTCTTCGTGATGTCCTCCAGAGCTCCGAATCCTTTGTTGATCCAGAAGTGAGAGAATTTCATGAAGGCTTTCTCATCAGACAACATTGGGATCTGCTTCAGGCCTATGTTCTGTAATGGCTGAATTCCTGATGCAATCATCTGAAATTAAGAACATTTTATCAATAAGTCTTCTCAATATATATAAATAAATCTTTTTTTTTTTAAATGAATCTGGATTTATCGAAATAAACCCAAATACATCTTCGTACACTTCACAGAAAGCTTAAAAGGTTGTGTTGTGAACTGGAGTATCAATCACGGGATTGAACCCGTGCCCACTGGATTAACAGTCGAGCGAGTTACCAACTAGGTTACCGACCACCTCAATAAATATCAAAGCAATATCCAATAGTCACTGTGTCTTACCTTAAACATTCTATCAACCAAATTACAGCATTATATCTAACAAACTACGGGAATAATCTCAAGTTTCAGTCAATTTGAGAGATAACTTTTGAATTATTTTTTATGGAGAAAATTTACAGCTCTCCCCACTAGAGTGACTTGCAGCATATCTTACATTTATCCATGTGTTAAGTCTTAGGATGATATCTTTAGTATTAGCTGAGTCTGAGTACTTTATCGGAAGCAGTTTTTCACACGTGGTATGCGCTCTGTTACCAACAATCACAATAAACAAATACAATACCTACCAAACTAATTTCCTGGGCGCGTGCTTTCGCCACAGTGTCTGACGGATAGAGGGGATACGTCCCGGGATAGTGCTCCTCTAAATAACTGATTATATTGAGAGACTCCACTAGGGTCTTGCCACCTGGAAAACGAAAGTCGTACACATGATTTGAAAGGTTCCATAGTATTTCATCTGTCATCAGTTAAGTGCCATCTTTTGAAAAAAAATAACAAGATAATAGATTAGTCTTAAGCCGACTTCACACAGTCAAAATACCTCTCTGAATTCATATTATTAACTCACAAAGCATGGAAATGCATTCAATATACAGCGCCGGCCGGTGCCCGAGATATTCCGGCTGTGTGAGGACAGCCCTAGTGAGATAGTCATTGAATGAAATTTATATGGACAAACCCAATACAATTGCTGGCCTGAGAAATCCCCTATATAGGATGACCGACACATACAACAGTAAGTTCTCTAACCACATAGATGTGCTCACTATTACATCTCAGCGGCTCAAGAAGCAGGTGCTACATTGCTTACAGTCCAGGTAAACCCTTCCTGACTTCTCACTCACTCCTAAAAACCTTTCCTTCCCTCCTCATTTTATTATGTATGTTTAATTTAAGGTGAAATATATAAGTTTTTTTTCAGTTATCTATGTGTGTACACACGTATAGATAAGTAAGTGTGGAATGGATTACTTGTGTTTGTGTCTGTTTGTCTAAAATCTATGTATGTTTGTATCTGTTCTATGCATGTATGCTTAAACTAAATAAATAAATAAATACCAACCTATAACTAAAGCTGGAACTTTCTGCATTGGATTGACGGCTTTAAATTCTTCTTCCAATTGTTGTCTCCGCTTGACAATGTCGACCGTCACCAACTCATAGTCAATCTCTTTCAGGTGGAGGGCAATCCTGACACGCCAAGAACATGAACTCCTCCAGAATGAATACAGTAGTGGCTGGAAAACATAAACCGATAAGTAATAAGATTTAACATATTGTTTACGATCAGTAAAAAATAGGTATGTAGTGAATATTCTGTTACAGGTCTATTCAGCCTCTTTTTGGAGGTTTTTGAATACCTAAAAACAGGAGAATGAAATAATATATATAAGGAGTTGTGTGTGAATATAACATGTATTATGTATGGCCTGTGTATCTATCTGTGTGTATTATGTATGATTGTTAGGTGATGGATGAATCAAACATGTTATATTAATGTATTGTATGTCTAAAATTCAAACTCATATGTACAAAGTTTATTCAAAACTTTCAAATATTGAAGAAAAATTTGCGAAATTCACACATGCGCAAATTACAATTCATCAAAATTCGCGCAAAATTGACATTTAAATAATAAAACAGAAATCTGCAATTTAATAATTACCATTAAACAAATCTTACGTCACAAAGAAAAAAACATAACCTCACATTTTGCGCGACAATACGCGGACGTCTGTGACCTTACGACAAAAAAAATCACGTAAGTTTCTTGAACGACACATTGAAAATATAATAAAAACATAATTTGGACTTACCTTAGCCATTTAGAATTGTAATTAAAACACTTTATATGATATTTATGAGTTAAATTTACGAATTAAATTAGGTTATCGCGACGATTGTCCGCCACTAGATTGAACTTTGCTCCAACAGTGCACCGCCTATGTGTTTGACAATACAATATTTTAACATAATACGTACAATTGTATGTTTTTAACGTATTCCGGTTTTAATACACATCTATAATTGTGTGTTTACTTTATAAGGTACAATGAAACTAATGTTTTATTGTGGCAGACGATGTTACAGAGGTTTGGCGATCTTGTTAATTAATTTTTACGATACCTACTAAACTACGTAACAACAAGCGACTATATTGTCGTGTTATGTACTTTTTTTTATCAACTAATTGAAAACATTGACTCGTCTGTTATCTCATACCTACAATTGAATGTAATTAAGTAATAATCAAATTTAATTTGTATTCAGTGCAATTTTCTGCCATTTTGAGTACCTATGTTAAATGTTTATGTAACATTTTTAATTTTCACTTTTAAATAGAAAAATATACAATTTTTAATACACAAGCTACCATTTTTTAGTCAGTCATTCTTTAGCCATGTCTAACCTAGCATTTTCAAGTCCTTTTTTGTGTATTTTGGTTTATAGAATAGGCCCCACTTTTTTTATATATAATTTTTCAAGCTTCCTGCAAGATTTTTCAGCAACGACGTTCGCCATCCATTCTGTAGAATTAGTACAGAGTGTCGTGAACTCCCTATATTTTTTCATACTAATTAGTTACCCCCTCTCTCCATACCGTTGTCTCCTTACTTTTTTTTTAGTTAAGCTAATCTTCCTCATTGCATCCCAAATAAAAACATTCAAAATGGGTGGTGTACCTTGTTGCTGAATTTATTTTTGTCTCTTGCTTTTACAGGACACTGGAAAACATTAATAAAAAAGAGTGGATGCCCTATTCAATAGCTGACTGGGATTTTCTTACTCTTTTTGATTTACATTGGGATCAGCTGACAGGAATCGCAGCGTTGCGATAAGCTCGCCCTAGTGAACAAATGTTATAATACCTGTTTGTAATGTCAACGTTATTTAATTACGCTTTTGGTGAACAGAGATATATCAACATTACGAATATAAATCATAACATTATTTGTTCACTAGGGGGAGCTTATCTCTGCAAGATAACCTTGCAATTCTGTATTTTGTTTACCTATGTATCCAGGACACCTGAAAACATTAGTTACAAAGAGTGGAAGCACCATTCTATGTCCACGATTATTTTTTCATAATTTTGTCATTTAAATTTCAGCTTTTTGCTTCAAAATGTCCGCTTGGCGTCATGCAGGTCTCAGCTACATCAATTACTCGACCATCGCCGCCCGAGTTCTCCGAAGATCTCTCAAACCTGAGGAAATGCTAAACGCCGAAAAAAGGGGAGTGTCGCACGTCAGAATAACTAAATGGGCCGAGGGAAAACCAGTACAAAAAGATGCCGCCGCTAAGTAGAACAGCAATTGTTTTAAAAAAACAATCGAGCTACGTTTGTTTTCGTTGTTAGTATTCATTTGTTAATTTAATTATAGAATAAACATTCATCTGTTGATCATTTGATTATAGTTTTAATATTTTTAGTAAACGTCTCAAATAGTCAGTGCTGCCAAAGTGGACACAAATCTGCCGTCGATTGGTAAAACGCTGTAAGTCGATAAATATAGTTACGAGAAAAACGCGTTTGAAGTTTTTGATTTGCCGATTTTGTAAATATTTTTATAAAGGAATATTAAAAACTACTTCAATTTTACTTTCTCGTTACGACAAATTGAGTACATGGTTGGCGCAGTTGGTTGAGGCGGCAGTCTCGAGCGGGAGATGCCAGGTTCAAACCCCGGCACTGGCGATGTATTCCACACTTTGCCATACAGGCTTTTAGCCTAGTGCAAGGTGTGCAGGAAAGTATTTGGGTTTGTGTATGCAAGCCCGGATCCTTTTTTTTTTAAAAAAAGGTTTTGACTATATTGAATCATTTTGTTGTGGTATTCCTTTCTCACTTTCACTTACGAACTCGCCATTAATGTTATCTCACTCCGAGTATTAGTTACTGTGTTTTGCCACGATCATTTAAGATCTAGGAACCACGATAGAACGCCGTAAGTCGAAAAATTATAGGACGAATTACCGCATTTTGCCGAAGTCTCACAAGAATGTACAAAACAATGTAACTTTAGTTGCATCTTTTTGGAGTGTCTTCGTAGACTTTTTTTACAGCCTTTCTAGAATCAAAAACAGAACTTGTTAAATTTTTTTATGATATAATGAATAAGCGGCGACAAGTTAAAACACAGTAAGTCCACATGCCGTGTTTTACCATTTGTCGGCAGTATTGTGCATAAAAATACTATGTTTTCTACTAATTGTCTATACTGCAAGCGAATATTGTTACATACCGTCACATAATATTTACACAGATGTTTTCATTGCGATACAAATACACAGAAATTTATTTGCATAGGTATATTTTCTGCCTGCGAAATCATTTCATAATGTAAAATATAAAATGTCACAATAAAATTTTTATAAAACTATAATATTTCTATCAATTCTAATCCTTTTTATAATAAGCTGCCTTTTTATAATAATCTGCACCTGGATTTTAGGTTTAATGCAAGCTCTGTTGCATACACATTGTTTTGTAATCTGGCTTCGGCGCCCTGAATTGTTCTCAGCCAATACTGAGAGAATCGTCTTGAAACTGAAGACAGTGATCGATGAAAGTATGGACTACAGATTGACTGTTTTATAATTACAATATTTGGAAAATCCTTGAATAAAAAAATATTCCTAAAGTACCCCTGAAATTTACGGGATCTGAGGATTTTCCGTTAAATTTTTCAGATATAAAAGTATAATTTAGCCACAGTGCCGGTACCTAATTATAATCTTAACAAAATGACTGTTTTAGATTTTAAAATTTGTTCCCAGGTTTCTTTTAAATTCACTTTGTCGCTTATGTTATTCTTATTTCACGCAAACATTCTCATACAAAAATTTTCAAAAAAGTTGAAGCAAAAATAGAACGATTTTTGCTCAGTGCATATAGGTCCTTAACCGTAAAAAATATTTGAAATCTTAACAGCCTATGTCCTAGCCAGGATTCTGCTCTATCGTTACTCAAAATATGTAGTCTGAGAGTTCTCCCGTGTAGAATTGATTCCTGGACATAGGCAATGCAGTATCTGTGCAACCTTGCTAAAATATTATGATGATATAGCTACATCTGTTGAAATATTTGGACAAGAAATCATTTCACAATAAAACCACGATATGTTTGCATTTTAGTGGCGCTAGTATCACCAATTTTTTTTACAGGCAAAGTTTTTAGTTCGCCAGTATCATAGAATAATAATTGGCCAGTATTACTTTACTATAAACGCTAAAATGACGTTTGTATGATACAGGAGTATATGTGTTCTGTGATACAGATGCATATTAAATTATTATTGCTGGTTTGTTGAGTAAATGTGATGCACGTTTATTACGTCGCTCTCTTTATACATAAAAATACATAAATTAACATATAGCAACATTACAGAAACATATATTTATAGTTTGTTTAATAATCAGTACTAATATAGTCACAAAAACAGATTTTATAGTGTAATTTGTAATATGATCTCTGGTGGACGCCATATTGGTTATTTTTTCTGGTGCTCTGTCTCGGCGAATATTTTTGATTACCCCCACCTTAGTGGTGTCCCATAGGGTCTCGCTCTTGTCTCCGTACTAACTGTGTTGCTTTCTTTGATAAAATACATGGCCTGCTTAGGATAAACCAATCTCCTCTGCGGTTTGTACTCGTCAATGGCGTTTATGAGATTTGCAAAGAGTTTCAGTCTGGTCAACATGGACATGCCTCTCTTGTTTATTGGTTCGTAGGTTGAATAACTCGAGGGAAACATAGATGTGTGAATCCCAAAGATCTTGTCATGTTTGTACGTTGCCCATGTTCTTGTCTCCCAGTACGGAAGTGGATCCTCATTGGCAAAGAATTCTGTAAATAATGTAATGTCTTAGAGCGGTGGTCAGCTGTAGGAAACACACGCAAACCCATTCTAAAATATATGACATCACCAAAGAAAAGTACCCAGACTCAGTTAATACTAAAGATATCATCCTAAGACTTAACACATGGATAAATGTAAGATATGCTGCAAGTCACTCTAGTGGGGAGACATTTCATTCTAGTAAATTTTCTCCATAAAAAAATAACTCCAAAGTTACCTGTGAAATTGAATGAAAAAATGAGATTATTCCCGTAGTTTGTTATATATATATAATGCTGTAATTTGGTTGATGAAATGTTTAAGGTAAGACGCAGTGACTCTAGTGGATATTTTTTTAATATTTGCTATCCTTTTTTATACGATTTTATCACTTACGTTATTTTTATTTTGCACTTATGTACACTCTCATACGAAAATCGAAGCGATAATAGAACGATTTTTCCTCAGCTACTAATTAAAAGAAATGGGGGGTGTTTTGGAACAAAATAAAAGAAATAATATTGAAAATAGAGTAACATGAGGTTTATTTGTTGGAAAATGAATTATTTACATGTGAAGAACTTCAGGTTTGATTAGAGGATGTCTTGGCTTCGTATAGTCCCTCGTGTATAACATATTAATGAAACAAATAAACAGGATGAAGATATTAACCAAACAGATGTCGAAAGTGACGAACAAAAAAGGACATAACTGAAAAGAAATCAAAACAAATAATACAACAAACAAACGTTTTGCAGTATTCCTACAACAGTGTAGAAGAATTAAGGGTGAACATTGTCGGGCTTACGACCGCCCTCGGCTGGCTTATGTGATTACTCGAGAAACATTCATCATTTCAGTTCACCCCGGCTGGGATTCGAATGAAACGGCGAATGTTTCTCGAGTGTAAAGTGATTACTTAAGCCAGCCGAAGTTGGTCGTATGCCCGACAATGTTCACCCTTAATTCTTCTACACTGTTGTAGGAATACTGCATTGTATATACTACGGAATGTAGAAAAATCCAACGTTTTACAAGGATAGTTATAAAAACAAAAATAATTAATTTAAAAAGTAAATAAATGCTTAATTTAAAAAATACGTTCTATCCTCTCACGCTGCATCCCTTGCAGGGAGAACACATGCCATACTTTCCTTTGCATGCTACCGTCACATTCATGCAATTTGTCATACACACTCTACAATTCCCGGTATTCAGAACACGTCCATCCTTGAGAATCTGGTCTACGTTTTACACGCTTTTATAATCTTTGTAATCTTAAACTGGACAAAATCTGACTTTCTTTTTCACTGCTCTTTCATACGATACCACACAACTCGTGGACCCCCTCAAACGCATTACATATTTTTTGTCTCTGGAGAAGGCTGATCCAATGTGGTACAGAATCGTAATGTCATCTAGTTTACACAATTGGTGAAAGTTTCAGAGCTCTAGCTAGTCTGAGAATGAGTAGAAATATAAAAACGTATAAAAGAAAATAATCTTGTAGGCTTTCGCAGCGTGATGAATCCATTGCTATGTTGTTGGTTCTTCAGGTTTCATTACTGCGTGTAGAGTGGTTGAATAACCGAGCTTTCGGCAGCTTCACACTGAAGATGGCAGTCGTATCGTTAACCACTCTTACACGCAGTAAGAAAACCCGAAGAACGAACAACATAGAAATGTATAAAAGGAAACGTGATTAGCTGGAAGATTACTTTATCAATACTACATTTAAAAATACATACATAATTTATTACCTGGATTACGTTCATTGCTTTCTTCGTTTACAGTTTCTGTTTTATTCTGAAATTTATCTTCAATTAAAACTTTTCTTTCTCCTTTCAACCAGGATCTGTCCTTCTTCAAATCTTTACTACCATTGTCAACATTCGAGAGTTTTATTATTTTTTGGTCTACGTTTTTAACACCACCAATGTTAAGTTTATCCATACTGTCATTGCCACCTTCTTTAGCGATCTTTCTTGAAACTACGATAACGCACGGTTTTTTCGCGTCAATATTCTTGTCTTTCGACGTATCTGGGTACACTTGAGATTTATCGACTAAAAAACACGGTTTGTCGTTATTGTTTACGATGTTCTTATCGTTGTGACTCGATTTGACCAACTGGTTCTCGCCAACAATCAAACACGGGTGTTCTTTAGTATTGCTTGGCATATCTTTATTTCCCGAATTTACGCCGTCACCGTAAGGCAGTGCACCTTCCAATGTTTCAACTTTGTCGATCAATTTGACCATTTTCAACAAATAGTTGAGTTCACGATAAAAATCCTCACTAGGCATGAGATCATCGGAGAATATATTTCTAATTCTGTCTTGGGTTCTCCAATTTAAAAACTTTACAATTTTCAATTTCACGTCTGATAATTTCATCGCAATGATTCTATCGTAAATACTATCTTGCTTTTTTTCTCGCTTGTCTTTATCCCCGATCATCATGTATCTGTATTTCTCTAAAATATCCAGTTTCCTCAGTAAATCTCTTTCTTTTAAAAGCGATATGAAAGTCTCACGGTCCAATTTGAATTTTTCTTCGACGTTTATTGGATTATCCGCGTATTCATTATTTTCACCCACGTTTGTCAATTGATTCTCAGTATGGACTCCTGGCATTAAAACGTTTTCATTTCTAAAGTCATCATTAAGTGTTTCAACTCTTTCGTTGACGTTTTGTATGTTATTCGGTTGGTCACCGTGTAATCTTTTAAACAGAATGAATATTGGTCTACTTTCGACTTCTGGTTGGAGATATGTCTTCTCAGGTTCATCAACTCGCCAGTTTATAAAACTATCTTTCCTCTGTGGTTCGCTGTTTATATTATAGTCATCATAATCTATATCGTCTTGATAAAGACTTGGAGCAGAATCGTTCTCAAGATTGTCGCTCAGCTGAGGAATATTGACGAACGCAGACGTTGCAAAATTTTGCAGAAGAAAGTAAGAGAAGAGGGTCTGCCACATCTGGAAGAGAAAATCATTAAATGTAGGTATATTTCATTTTGGTATAGTCTGCTGAGAAATACATGACTTTCAACGATGGCACTTTTTTTGCAACCATAGTGGCAACATTGATAAAATTTCAATAGAAATATAAATAAATCTTTATTGGCCAAAACAAAATATGCATATTAATTACAAAAATAAAACAATCGTAGTGTGCCAAAAGGCGGACTTATTGCAAACGCAATATCTTACAGTCGACCTGAGATATCACTATTGCCAGCAAGCAAAATTGTAGTTCTAAATTATTCCGAGACCATCACTTTCTTGACGAACTGTAGACATCCTGACAAATAAGGGTGCCACAAACATTAATATATAATCTAAATCCAGGGCATTATTTTTATAAAACATGTTACTTTGTTTGCACCACAAATGACTCTCAGATAGGGTTGCCAGATGGTATCCAAAAGGAGGACATGTTCTCCTTTCCGTGTTTTGTCCTCCCTTACCTACTGTGTGTCCTCCTTTTTGCTAAACAACGGGCGGAACTTTAATTCTTACTCAATACAACTTCAAAAACATGACATGTAAAGATTTTCATAATTATTTGTTAAAAAACAAAGAACTTCTTACCAAAATTGTCAGCTAAATATGATTAAAATAATATAAAAAAATCATTTAATTTCTGAATGTCCTCCTTTTTTGACCCATCTGCCCTCCTTTATCGAATTATCATCTGGCAACCCTACTCTCAGATGAAAATACCCTTTTAACAAAGTTTCTACTACTCGTTCTCGAGGAAATGCGTTATCAGGCACGCTCACCCAGATATTTCTTCCACGTCACAGTCTGAAGGTGTAGGAAGCTGATAAAAGATGTGTAATAAAGAGGAGCTGAAGAATGGACACACATAAAAGTCCAGGTTAGCGTAAAATGGAATAATTAAAAGATTTCATTCATTAAAAGTACTTTTAATAAATAATATTGTCTAAGTTATACCACAGTAAGAACAAGATGACTTTTTTTTATTTATTTTCAGAATAAAATACATCTTACATAATATAATACAATAACAAATACATATAAAATAAAATTATTATTGTAATCGTGCATGGCGAAGCTGCGTAGTGCATGCTTGTGACTGGATGGACCCTAAAATGGAGACCTTGAGAGAATAAAAGAGGCGTCGGAAGACCCCAAAAGAGATGGTCCAACGACATAGCCGCTGTGGGGTAAAAAACTGGCTGCAAACAGCAGAAAGGAATGGAGGAATATGGAAGAGGCCTATATCCAGCAGTGGAGGACAGAGTGCTGAAGAAGAAGATTTCCTTTCTATGAGTTCGCGCTTATCTTTTTTTAACGATGGCATCTGTGTGAATTTCTTCATGCTTCATTGACGATGCTAACCTGGAGCCCGGAGAACACTACTCAAACTCAGAGAGGTGGCAGCCCTAATTATAATAAATCCCGGTACAATCCAGTGAAGAAAATGTTGATTAAAAAAATACTTTGTTGATACAAACTATAGTTAATGTGGTCACTAGACAATGATTCGGGGCACATGTGAAATAAAATAGTAAGTAGGTATAGTATTCACTAAGTTGTGATATAATATTGTATTACATATGCCGCCTTATACACTGTACATCCTTAAGGTGTGGATATACGGGGTCTCAGGAGACGCGCCTCCAGGCACTGACAAAATGGCGTCAGTCTCTTCAGTGAAATACACGACGGGAGATTTTCGTCTCTAGAGACGGCATCTCTAGTAAAAATGGCCGACAATCGCCTCCTGTCATCAAATTCTAAAATACACGGGACCATCTCGAGACGCGAGACTTTGGTCTGTTGCTGCATTCATTCTATTAGTATTTTTGGCGCCATAATGGCGTTTGGTTTTATGTACATACTCTAGTGTCATGTATTTACGAGTATTGTGATTAAAAAATATAATTATATACCGCTTTGAAATTATTTATCGATTCAGTAAAGTACATATGTCGGTCGGTACTTTACTTACATGCGTATGTGTATATTTCCTTTTCTGCGTTACTAAATGAAATAGAATACTTAATTAGACCTTCTTTTAATGTACACCATTCCTATGAAATCAGTGACATAAGCCAAAGCAAGTATCGGTATGCACTACATAGCCGAAACCGTTGTGAGTAGCGAAATTTTGTTTCCTCCTTATGTTCCTTCGATGAATATTAAAGGGTGAATTAATGGTAACTACATAGTTTGCTATAAATGTTGTAGGACATGAAGGGAATAACAAAACACGTAATGTTAATGTATTTTTCACAACTGTATTCATATTTCAAATGCAAATGCAACTCTGTTATTAATCCGCCATTATTTAAAAATAATATTATAATTATAATCAACTAACAATTTTATTATTAACAATGTACTAATATCGTCATAATCGCAGGAATGTTTAAAATTAAATATCAATACAAAAACCACGTGCCCAAGCGCGCCAATCCAATTCAGTTGCAAACATCTCCAAGAGACCTCAGATTAAAATTGAACATGTCAAAAGACCGGAGACGCGTCCCCTGAGACGAAAATATGTAAAATACACGACGCGAGACTTGCGTGCTCAGACCGTCTCAGGAGGCGCGCGGTATCGAGAGATATCTCGCGTCTCCGATGTGTTTACACACAAGAGACCTGTCATTTTGGTATTCGGGAGGCCAAAATCTCTCGTGTGTATCTTCGCCTATCATCATTCAAATATTTCAAACTAAATAATTATTTAATATGACTAAACAATAATAACGTCTATCAATTTCAAAGCAAAATGTCAGTTGCTCTTAGGTTTATCCCGAGTGTGAATTCGTTTATGTCTCCTCAAACTTGAACCGTCACTGAGTGTCTTCAGGCAAATATTACACTCAAAAGGTTTTTCACCGGTGTGAATTCGTTTATGTTCCCTTAAACTTGAACTCTCACTGAAATTCTTCTTGCAAATATTACACTCAAAAGGCTTTTCACCTGTGTGAATTCGTTTATGTTTCCCCAAACTTGAACCGTCAATGAATGTCTTCTTGCAAATATTACACTCAAAAGGCTTTTCACCTGTGTGAATTCGTTTATGTCTGCTTAAACTTGAACCGTCACTTAATGTCTTCTTACAAATATTACACTCAAAAGGTTTTTCACCGGTGTGAATTCGTTTATGTATACTTAAATGCTCCGGCCGACTGAATGCCTTCAGGCAAATATTACACTCAAAAGGTTTTTCACCGGTGTGAATTCGTTTATGTATACTTAAATGTCCCGGCCGACTGAATGTCTTCATGCAAACATTACACTCAAAAGGTTTTTCACCACTGTGAATTCGTTTATGTGAATGTAGATTTGAAGACTGGCTAAATGTCTTCATGCAAATATTACACCTAAAAGGTTTTTCGCCGGTGTGAATTCGTTTATGTGTGTTTAAAATTGATATGCCACTGAATGTCTTCTTGCAAATATTACACTCAAAAGGTTTTTCGCCAGTGTGAATTCGTTTATGTGTACTTAAACTTGAACAGTCACTGAATGTCTTCGTGCAAATATTACACTCGAAAGGTTTTTCACCAGTGTGAATCCGTGTATGTGTGGCTAAAGCCGACGAATGCCTAAATGTCTTCGTGCAAATGTTACACTCAAAAGGTTTTTCTCCAGTGTGAACGCGTTTGTGTGTATTCAAATGTTGTACAAGACTGAATGTTTTCATGCAAATATTACACTCAAAAGGCTTTTCACCTGTATGAATTCGTTTATGTCTGCTTAACAAGTCTGCCCGACTGAATGTCTTCGTGCAAATATTACACTCGAAAGGTTTTTCACCAGTGTGAATCCGTGTATGTGTGGCTAAAGCCGACGAATGCCTAAATGTCTTCGTGCAAATGTTACACTCAAAAGGTTTTTCACCAATGTGAATTACTTTATGTTGACTCAGGTTTGAAGAGTGGTTGAATGTCTTCATGCATATATTACAGGTTAGTTCTCGTTTCCTCTTATTCTTTGGAGCCCTTTTGGAACGTACAATTCTTGTGTCACATTTAGAAGATGAACTGGCTGCTGAATTTAAATGATCTTCTCTACTAGCTCTCTCGCACTCGGCTTTGATATCAGGTTCATATATATCAATCTCCCCATAACTAATAGCATGTCCAACATCACCTTCACTCTCCTCCTCAGTAGGTTCTTGTTTCACAGTGACATTCTTTAAGAAGTCCTCGATGTCTTCATCAGTTATAATATCAGTTATTTCACCTTCATTATGTACACTAGCACTAGTTTCATCCATAATGATGTATACGCAATATATATTTTGATGTTAACCAAATGTTAACTAAGAAACTGCGGTTGCTGCAAACGACAAGTAAAGATAGTAAAGAGTACGCACCAGTGTTGCCACACTTTTAAACAGTGTTGCCAACAACTCTTGACCCAATATCGCCGTTTCTCATACATAAAGTAGCCTAAAGTCGCCGAATTTCATTTGTAGTACTAAGTAGCCTAAAGTAGCCCAAACACCAAAATATCAATATGATTAAAATGTAATTTTTATCAATTTATGATAAAATGTATTGATATATAGGCCTAAGCCTAATACAAAACAATGTAATGTATCTTAAAAGAAAGTAAAGTAAGTAAATAGGTAGCATTTTAAAAACAAAATTTGGTTGCAACACATATCTCTTACTTTCATATGGGTTCGAATTCTACGAATGGCTGGAATCTTTGAAGTAGCCTAAAAGGCGACCAGTCGCCTTTTAGATTTTTTCGTCGCCGATTCTCGTTCTGAGTAGCCTAAATGGCGATAAATCGCCTACGTTGGCAACTCTGCTTTTAAAATAAAAATCTGTATTTCAAAGTCTAGAAATCTGTATAAATCTGTATGAGAATATAATAAGCCAAAATCTGTAAAAAAAAAAGGCATAAAAAGACAAAAAATCTGTATAAATGAAATTTTAAAACAAACAAAATATGGTATGTTATTGAAAAACTAACCATTTTGCGACCTTTAAAAAAATTGCTGCGTGGCTTTCATTAGTAAGAATTGTTACTTTTAAGGAAGTTCTGAAAATGTTTGCTGTTCTACTTTTTTCGATTCGTTTACCAATTTTTGAGGCAAAACCTAAGATTTTTGCTGCGTGGTTTTTTTCAGCACTTCTGTCAATAACCCCCCACCCTACCCCTAGCTCCCTCGTCAAATCTCTCATAGTAAAGGTCAACAGCTCTTTTAGTCCTCCTCGATTTTCAAATGGAATTCAAGTTTTTTTTTTATTTTGGCTAGGAACCATCCCCCCGGGAGACGAAAAAATAATCTGGTAGAAAAATTCGTTTTCTTAGCGAGCGGGGGGGGGGGGGTTGTCCCGGTTTGACTTGACAGAAATCTGGCAACACAATTTTGGATGTCTCAACTTTATAAATAAATTTTACATAATTTAATATGAGTAGGTAAATTGTTGCGAAATCAAACAACGCATCCTGTTATGGGCGCCCAGGGGGGGGGGGGGGTGCAAGGGAGTCCACTAGACTAGTGGCACTAGCACTCCCCCCCTGTTTTGAAAGAAAATAGACAGAATAATTAACCTGCTGTCTAATTTTATATACCTCCCTATCTAAAGTCATAAGGATGTAAATAAATAAATAATTTAAACAAATCTTTATTAGCCACAGACCAAATATAAATAATAAATAAATCTTAATTAAATACAGAAGTATACCAAGAGGCAGACTGATTGCAAAAGCAATGTCTTACAGTCAACCCGAGAGAAAACCATGAGAAAACTAAACTTATGCATACCTAATGGACCAATAGTCTGGGCTAACACAGGAACAAAGTAGAATGGAAACATCGTTTGTACTGGATCGGTCACGTGACCGTTGGCAGCATGGTAGGGTGGACCGTTTTATTTTTTTTTTAAATCCGGTTGGGCGGGGTGCGGGAAAGATGGTGACATAAATAAAATGTAGTATGAAGGCATTTTAATTTTTAGTGTTTAGTACCGCCCCGAAGGATCAAATTTATTATTATTTCCATATAATGCCCATTTTGAAAACTAAATTTAAAAAATTAACTATGTAGTCCATTTGTCCAAATAATCCGCAAATATCAGAAAAATAATTGTTTTAAATATCTAAAATACAAATTTAATTGTACCTGCGAATCAACACATTTATTTAATACCACGGACCGGACGGCAGTATTAAACGTCTATTTTTTGGAAAATATTTCACATGGTAAATGCTAACATGACACTGCTTCAATCGATGTCGAGCACTTTATTTTTTCCCCATACAAAATCGCTCCACCCTTACATGCAGGTAAGAAAGGCGGTAACACGTGTTCGTTGGCAAGCGATGTTTCCACCCTTCAAATATCAGATTATCAGATACCTAAATCAACCATAAGGTAAATAAATAAATACATACATACATGGGCGTCGTCAGGAGGATGGGGGGGGGGGGGGCAGCTGCGGTACATATTTTTCATACTAAATGATAAAACCTCACAAAAAATCACATTACTACCATACATTTTTTCATCTTATCATAAATTTTCTAAAATTAGTATGAAAATCAATCACTGTCATAAAAAAAAATACCTGCGGCGCTATTTTTCGCTGCCTTTTTATATAAAAATATTTTTTTATACTTATTATTGTGCAAAGTATTATATACATTTTCAAATAAAAAAAGCACGTCACGACCTTCTTCACCATGTCTTATAAAAAAATCGCCTGCGGCGCTATTTACACATTTTTTATGTGCTTTATCATTGTTTTCATTTTTGCCCCTCCCCCGAAATGTAAAACAATTACATAAAAAACGTTATTTGAAAACATTTTGAAAGACACCCAGGTTTACACTTCACCCATTTAAAAAATAATAATCCTGCGGCGCCATTCTTTCTTTCTTTGTAGTTTTTTTACACCACAACTACAATATTTACCTTTGCTTCACAATTTTAACACCAAAACACGAGTTTTTTCACTCACATTTACGAAAAATTAAGCCTGCGGCACTATTATGCAGGTTTAATAGTCAGGTTTGGTTTTTATTTATTTATTTTTATTTATTTAATCTTCAAGTGAACCACAAATTCATATAAATATAAAAAATGTACATAGTACGGATTATAAATCGCTGTTCACTAGGGCGAACTTATCACAGAACTGCGATTTCTTCCAGTTAACCCCAAATCATCATATTCCCTCCCCAAAGTCAAATACTATATTGCCCCCCCCCCCCGAAATGATAACTTATATAATATGCCACTGCACGCTACATACTTCGTTATAAAGTTTCTGTTAGTAACTATTTCCATCTGTATCTAATATTCATTTCACATCTTAAGAAGATGCATACCTACATTTCAAAAATTTCTATAAACGGCAGACCTTATATCTCGACAACCGTCACTAAATATGCTTTGGAACAAAATAGGGTAGATGCATTGAACATTTATCTAGGGAATAACCGTAAAAGATTTTTGCTATCTTGTATAGATATCTCAAAAAAAAAAATGAAAAACACCTCTGAATTTTTTCCGAAAGACGGAAACTCGTTTCTCGAAAGTCGCGGTGTAAATTTTTTTTGAACTGATAATAGGCATTAAAATCTAGGGAATAACCGTAAAAGTTTTTTGATAAATGCAAAATTAACCCCAAAAAATGGAAAAAAATGCCATTTTTAACATTTTATCATGCGATTGTTCACACGATTTTGAACCTTAATGCCGTGGGAAATGACTGTGACGTCATTATTGGTGCCAAGCCCTTAAAGAAATAATTTAAAAGTAAATTGCATCTCATCTACTAACCATTAAAAGATTCCACGTAAAAATATGAGAGTGAAATTAGTTCTGTGTTGGAAGGATACGGGGAATATTCTCACAAGTACGTCTTCACTGTAGAAAGTTTATAATGAAACTAAATGAAAACACGATGCTGAAATAAAATGTTATGCTATCAAGGCCGTAGCCAGGAATTCATTTCGGGGGGTTCGAGCTCTGGAAAATTTGATATCACCCGATGAAATAAAAACGAGTAAATTGCGCCGCATTCTGGTTACGCATCTAGATTAGGGCTGCCACCTCTCCGGGTTTGACCCGGAGTCTACGGGTTTGAGTGGTGTTCTCCGGGCTCCGGGTTAGCATAGTGTATCTCCAGGTCGGAAATTTTTGTCAGGACTAAAAAAAAAGGAAAATACCCGGGGTCCCGGTCCCCCCCATAGAAAAACCGGGGCTCCGGGTCAGCATACTAAATCTCCGGGTTTGGAATTATGGTGTGGACCAAAAAAAAAGGTCAACTATTAATACAAATTCGTTTTTTCCGATATCTCCGGGTCTACGCTCTTACAAAGGTGGCAGCCCAAATCTAGATATATATTTTTGGGCTTCAACAAGATAAACTCGACTATAGCGCCGGAAGTGAAAATTTTGTCACAAAACATAAGAAGTTAGTTTATTATAGCGCCGCAGGCAAAAAAAAAAACAAAACAACTGTGATTTATTGGATTTTCATAATAATTACTTATTGATAATTGAGGACATGATGAAAAAACAATGGGGTAATAATGTGATTCATTTCTCCTATGTATAAAACGGTGGATTATAGTTGTAAGCTTTGATTATTGAAGTACTTAATCAAATATATTTCGTCATAGGTTGTAAGGAATTTCGGAGGGGGTTTGAACCCCCAAACCCCCCCTGCCTACGGCCATGTATGGTATACCACGTTTCAGAAAAAAATTGACAATAATTTTATTGTTTTATAAATATAATCTATGTGACTAGATACTTATATCTATTTCTACTAATAGCTAAAACATAACGCTTTTGTTTTATTTCTTTCCTTATCAACAGTCGTGACTTCATGTAACAACCAGCCAGATACTATATTTTCATTTTTTTCAAAGTGAAGTTCTGTTTTTAAGGGAACAAAAATAATTTCCGTTGCCAGTACAAATTTCTACCTTTCTTACCGAAAAGAAATCCAGATGGTAAATTAGATTTTGCCCAGCTCAAGCCTTGGAAGACAACGAGCGATCGAGAGGATACAGTCATCGCATGCCGCCGTGTTTGGTATCTCACGAAAGTGTTTCACGAGTAGAACTCGAATATCTTTTTACAAATTTTGATTCCTTCTGTTTCAACAAAGTGATAGATTATGGAAAAATATACGTAATAAACATACTGTCGTGACAAAGCTGTAAACATTTTATAGTTTTCTAGTAGATTTTATAATATAAACTCATTTCATATATTCAAAATAACCTTGCAGAAATTTGTGACTCATTGTAACATTATTTTTTTCTACTCGTTCGGCTCTTGTACATAGATCTAGAATACTCATACGAGTATATTGCATATTGCTGTATAACCATATCTACGAGATTCCACGTTAAGAATAGGAAAAAATATCCACGTAGGTGTACCTGATGCTTAACTCAATTTACGCAAAATCTACAAACCGCCGTTTTTGGTGCTTGCCTCGCAAATAACGTTGCCGTTGGCTTTAGCTGGATAGTGTTAGGCTTTTTGACCTCTTATCCGGCCAAATTTGACTGCGTCCGGCTTTTGTCAGGCTTTTTAGTTTGCTTAAGCTCAGAAACTATTGCAATAATGTTAACTGTTGAATTTTTAAAATCTTTTATGATAAAATTACTAAAGAAATTTACTATTTAAAGCAGGTCTCTACCAAAGGAAAATATGTAAATGTTACGGATTAAAACTTTGTTAGAAAATAAGTTTTTTGCGATTTTTTAGACAAAAAAGTTTTTTTAGTTAGCGTCCGGCTTTTGGACCCAAAAGTCCGGCTTTTTTAGCGGCTAAGTCCGGCTTTCTAATTTTTAGAGATAGCAACGCTACTTGCAAACAATGGTCCACCGTCCACGGTAGATTCGGAGTACTTGCTCCACAAATGGGGCAAGAGGGACCGCCACCTTTGTGAATGTGGCCAGATCAAGACTGTCTATAGTGGAGAGGTGTCCTGACAAGAAGTTTGTAGGGGTTGTTTTGAGGTTATCCACAAGGTGACGCCAAGGGCAGTAGGCTCTTGAAGAATGGAGCTACGACACGGAGCTATGACTCCTAGATAACTTTGACAGCGGTCGTATGTATACGAAAGAAGAAGAAGATGTACTACGAGTTTTCGACTCATATAATCAGGGAAGGATTTAGGGGCTACTGCCCGGGGCCTCCACAAAAGAGGGGTCCCCACAATAAAGAGTTCGGAAAAATATCAAATTCAGACTAGTAAACAACTTTTCCTTTGATAATTTTTCTCGCGTTTTACCTTTACCAACAGTACTTTGTACAAACAAGAAATCATCGATCTGTATCTATCGGGTTATCTGTATCTATCGGTATATCATCGAGCTGTATCTAAAATTTAATTTCAGATCATTCTTATTTCCGATTATATTTTATACGTTTGTTAAATAATAAAATAATCTTTACTTGGTTTCACAATAAATTATCTATTGGAAAACTCGACTGAAAAAAATTGACCATTTCATTAGGAAAATAATTGAGGGGCCAGGGGCCCTCCACTCCTTTGTTGCCCCGAAGCCTCCACACCTCCAAGGCCCTGCATATAATATTCTATGAATTCATTTTGTGATCAAAGACCTGATGATAACTGATGTGATGTAAATAATGAGATAGCAATGGAGGAAGGTAGAAGAACAGAGGGGCTGAAATACTCTCATAGGAGTCATAGGCACTATATTCAGTGTTCATGTTTAATCGCTAATTAATAACGAACCTATAATACCTATTTCAGGTAGACTAAATCGGAGCATCTTATCTGTACTGACATGACTACAGCAGATATATTAGTAAGATTTCTTTACAACTCAATCAGCGACTGATTATTTAAGAAATAATATGACAATTTTACCTACCAATAAAATTAGTATTATATCATCCTGAGACGTCCCAAGTCCCTTTGAGAGAGCATCTCCTTGTTTTGCTACTTCAGGCGCGCCTATGGTCAGTCACATACGTTATTTCCTCAATTTATCTATTCCTTTTCTTCTCAGGCCGGCGTCTATGCCTCATGACAGCTGAGGCGTGTTTATTACGCCGCCATTTTATCATTGCATTTCTCACCAGGCAGAGATTGCCTGGACTTGGGACGTCTCAGGATGATATAATACTAATTTTATTGGTAGGTAAAATTGTCATATTATATATCCGTTCGACGTCCCAAGTCCCTTTGAGATGTGTTTGTTATCGTCTGGTGAGGCATAGACGCAATGTGATGTTAGTGATCTGTTGGTGTGAATAGTCTCGTCACAGTCTCTGAAACCTGGGACGAAGCAATTTCTTTCCGGTAAAACCGGCTGAAAGTGTTTTCACTTCTCCAATTTCCTCTGGCTAGGATTTCTTCTACTGGTGACTGTTCAATCCAGCTGAGGGATGCTACAGCGGAACGAATACTACCCGGCGAGGCAAGAATGTTGGCTTCTTTGAACACGGTTTTTAGCCAGCCCCCTATAACTGTTGCTGAGGCTCTTTTAGGCTCTCCACAGGTAGTAATGAATAATTCCGTTATATCTCCTCGTCTATCTTTGGATGCTGCCAATAATGTTTTCAACCAGAAAATCGGGTCGGTAGCTTTGTCATCCCCCTTAGAAAACCGCCATCCTGACTGTCTGTAACTCGCGGTATCCGTCTTTGATCCAAATGCTGGCCAGAAGATTGTAACCTCCCCTTTGTCTTCCATATGTTCTGAGGTAACTTTCAGCAGTGTAAGATCGTGTACCCTTCTGCCCGACGCTAGGAGAAACAGTATTGCCGTACGGCGGGAAGCTTCAAACAAGGATATATCCTTTTCCAATCTATTCGACTTCAACCAGTCAACCAAAAGTGTAGGGTCCCATGTAAAGGACTTGTTTGATTTTGGTTTTGTCAAAGAGATCGACTTCAATATTCTCTTAATCATAGGGTCCGAAGCTAAGTTCTTAGCTGGGTCACTGAAGGTACAGATTACAGATTTATGGAGTAAAATAGATCTATATGCCAGTTTCTCTTTTAAATGTAACCTGGCGAGGAATTTTGCAACTTCACTTCCCGAGGGTGTAGTCCAGTTTACTCCATTTTTTAGTGACCACGCTTTCCATCTGCGCCAGGCCGGTGCGTATGTTTTGAGGGTTGACTCTCTCCAGCTGTTACAGAACAATTTTCTCTCTTCCAAAGATCATGTATCTAGATGTTCGCTCCACCCCCAACCTTCCACACCTGAAGTTTCAAATCTCTCACCTGTGGTGGTGGTAGATTTGTGGCTACGTCTTTGAGAATCAACTCTAGGTCCTTTATAGTTACCGGAGGGTGGGACGCCCGACTCTTCAAGTCCGTCTTCCAGAAGGACTTCGGCCAATTGGGTGCTACTAGAAGGTATTCTCCCCTCGCTTTCTTCAGATGATTGAGGACCCGGGGGATCAGACAAGGTGGAGGGAACACCCATGCTAGGTGATAATCCCACTGCCGACTGAAGGCGTTGTGAAATACCGCGTTGTGATCCTTGCAATCTAGGCTCACATATTGCTCGGTGATGTGACATCTTTCTGAGGCGAAAAGATCTATGAGAGGAGTTCCCAGCTTGGCAAAAATCCTTGTCAACGCACTCTCCTCCAGATACCACTCTGATAGCCCTTTTCCTCGTGATAGGTGATCTGCGAGACAGTTGTAACGACCGGGGAGGTATTGCGCTGTCAGCCTTATGTTTGATTGTTTCAAGAACATGAACAATTGAAGCGTCAGTTCCTGTAGGTGGGGGGATTTTGTGCCCCCTTCGTTTCGAATGTAAGACACTACTGTGCGATTGTCTGTCTGAAGGAGGATGTGTGAACCCTTTAGAGATTGATCGTGTGACGATAGTGCAGCTAGCACTGCGTACATTTCCTTTCTGTTGCTGTGCCACTGGAGTTGTGCTGTGGACCACAACCCCGCCAAGGGGTGGTCGTCTAAGAGCGCCCCCCATCCTGTGTCGGCCGCATCTGTTGTCAGGAAATGATCCACCGGTGGGGGATGAATGGTGGAGGAGGCACTGAGCGCAGCGCTCCACCAGAGAAGATCCCCTTGTACCCTTTGTGAGAGGGCCCTCTTCAGAAGAGGGTGTGCTCCTCTCAAGCAACGGCTTTCTCTCTGCATCAGTCTGCAATGAAGCCTTCCCTGAGGAATGGCAAAGTTTGCGAAGTTTAGACGTCCCAAAAGGCTCTGGGCTTGTTTGAGAGTCCAACTTCCTCTCTCCAGGGTACTGCGAAGGGCTAAGCAAAGGCTTGAGCGCTTCTTTGGAGAGAGAGACTTGCGATTCTGGTGAGTGTCCCAAGTAATGCCTAGGTACTCCAGTATCTGTGTTGGAATCAGTATAGATTTCTGAATGTTCACACACCACCCTAAGTCTTGCAGGAGCTTGATTGCCATAGTTGTCTGTGCTGCAAGTACTTCTCTCGATTCGTTTGCCAACAGGAAATCGTCTAGGTAAACAATGTTTCGAACTCCTTTTTTCCGGAGTGTCTCCGCTATCCAGTTTGTGATAATGGTGAACATCCTTGGGGCTGATGACAGACCAAAGGGGAGAACTGTCATCTGTAGAAGTTGCCCGTTGTATACCAGTCTTAGAAAGGGTCTGTGACTGTGAGCTATGGGGACGTGAAAGTAAGCCTGACAAATGTCTAACTTTACCATCCAGTCCCCTTGTTGTAGAAAGTCCGGAACTCTGTAGAGGTTTATCAGGGAGAAGGGTTTTGCCTGTACATAGTCGTTTAGGCCTTGTAGATTGAAGACCGGCCGTTTTGTGCCGTCCGACTTCTGGATGAGGAACATTCTCGATAAGAAACTGGGCGTGTGATCGGCCCGTTCGAGAACCCCTTCGTTCATCATCTTCTCTATTTCCGTGGACATCTCCTTTGTGGCCTTCGTCTCGTACCTCTTTGCCCACTGGCCGTGGAGAGGTATCAAAGGGGGTTTCTTTACAAACGGTATCCGAGCACCTGAAATCATCCTCACTACTGTCTTTGGTGCACCCGCTTGTAACCAGGATCTCCGAAAATCTCGGAGCTGGCCCCCTTTGAAAGTCTTGTTGTCACGGCTTCCTTCCCGAGCGACTCCTATTGTGTCGATCGCTCTTGGGTCTGTTGGGCCCCGGGGCGTTGCCCCCTCTACGAAAGGGCTTTTCTTTCTTGGCCTTTTTATATGTGCGAAAAGGCCTATCCATCTCTTCTGGGCCTTTTCTCGGCCGTTTCTGTGCCCTTGGGAGTAGAGGCTGTGGGGTGTGTGCCGAAGTGGATGGCTCAACCAGCTGCAGCTTCTCCGTCTGTGTCGCTTCGAATAAGTGATGGAGGGAGGGTGGTATCTTCCTCAGCTTGGCCTCTAGGCATCCGTCTGGGATGTTACGAAGGACCGCCTCCCTCCTCAGCTTCACGCACTCTGTCCTCTTTCCGCAGACCATCTGGAGGATGTCCTTGGACACAGCACTGTGGGGTGATCCCACACCAAAAGCTTCGGAGAACTTCTGGTGCAAAGCTGCACCGTCAACAGCCGTCCCCGGCTTTGCCGCCCAGTCTATTATCTCCTGCAGGGACTGGGTGAGGGCCTGCTTCTGGCGGATCAAGGCCTTGGTGACCGCCGCAAGGGTCCTCTCCATCTGGGCCAGCCTGACATCCCTGTCATACCTTTTCAGGTCCTCGTTCGTAGAGCACTCTACGAAGCCTGGTCTAGATATGTAGGGCTTCTGTGCCTCTACATACCTGATGTCTTCCCACGTCTCCTTTCCCAACATCTGAATTTCTTGGAGGACCTGGAGGTCCGCCTCTTCTGATGGTGGTATAAGTGGCTCCTTCGCCACAGTAACAAACCCACCCAAATCGAGTTTAGTGGGCGTCATCTGTTGCGGCGGTGCCAATTCCACCCCGAAGCTCTGGGATGTTGACGGGATAGCCGCCGTCATCCCAACCGTCGCCGTATTGCCTCCCAGTAGGGCCGATTGCCGGCCGCCGATTATGTGATCGGTCAAGATATTCACCTGGTCGATTAATGCGTCGACTCTGGGGTCGGCAACGACGCCGTAACAGCTTCTCTCTTCGTCTTCGGACGAGTTCGAATGAAAGCTTTCGTCCATTGTCAGTGAATAATCGCGTACACTTGTGTACTTACAAGTACCACTAAAGTAATTTACGCACTAAAAAACAGTCTGTATCTGTGACTAAAACTAACTTAGAGCTAAAACAGTCAATTTCTGTGAACTAAAACGAACTTATATACGAAAAACAGTCAATTTCTGCACTTAACCCTAAGAAAGTATGTCACTGACGCTACTCGAAAAACAAAGTCAATATTAAGGTTATACAAAAACTAAAAGTGTCTCTATCACGCGTATGGACTGACCACAAAATTTCCGTGGAAAAAAATGCGAAAAGCAGACAAGTTTCGTGCTTAAAACCCGCTTTTTGAACACGAAACCGTTAGCGCAACCGTCAGTTTGCGAAAACAATGACGCAATGATAAAATGGCGGCGTAATAAACACACGACTCTCTCTATAATACAGGGACAAAACTTTTTCGGAAACGGAAATCGGTAGATAGGTACATAGGTACGTACATGTGATTGCGATCTGTCAAAAAGTATGAAAATATAATAATTTGATTTCATCAGGTACTTCGATTATATTGCGTTGATTTACTATGTATAATCTTTGATTACATCTGCGTGTTGCTGCCGTGGCGGTTCGTCTTGTTTTTGAGTTGCTTTGCCGTGGTGTTTTGTGTATTTTCAGTGTAAGAGACTCTTATATTGTATATAAAAGGAAGGCTTATTTCGTTTTTTTTAAAAACATTGTTGTGTGTTTTCATTTCGACTCGGAGACTTATATTTTGAGACAAAAACTCCTATACCTAGTTCTTTTGAAACCGTTCTGTGCTTTTATTTTGAGATAGAGACTCCTTTAGTTCTTTTAAATTAAATGGTTGTGCTATTAGACTAGTTTTTCGAAACCTTGTTGTGTTTTCATTTTGAGATACAGATGGTGAGACATGGGCTGCTTTTTCTGTTTCTTTTATTATTGTCATGGCTGCTTTTATAACGAAAAATGTAAAAAAAAACTTTAATCCAAATGCCCGCATCAAATTAGACTGTGAAGTCTAATTTCCCAACAATGCTCAATTGAGAAAGCACTTAGAGACCAATCACAGCAAACAAATGGAAGAAATTGGATTTTCCGACAAAAGAAGGTAAATAAACGTTTAAATTCATTAAGCACCTGTCTTATTTATTAGGAATTGTAATGGTAAATAACGGATCTCCCTATACCATTTAAACATCGACTCCGCTCTAGGAGGCCGGCTCATGGGACTGCCCTTCACTTAACTGAGGGTGGTTTTAATGGGCACTCCCAATGAGGGGAAGCGGCTGTAAAGAACCAAGACGGACCATCCAACATATCATGGAGACGGGCCCTCGGAGAATGTTCTCTGACACGTATAAAGACATAAATAATGCCGCTCCAAATGTTTTGCAGAGGCTTGGTTCCTTGAATGCTGCTCTCAAGTGGCTCCAGGATATAACAAAAAACTCCCTTAAATCTCTTTATCTTCTGACAACAATGCCAAACGATAATAATTTTTATTTATGTATAAATAGGTATTGTAAATAAGTCCTGTTTTTTTTTCAGAATTCAGATCATGACTTTAAAAAATTGTTGACTGTAAATATATTGTAGCAGTTGGAACAAAGAGGAAAATAGCAGATGAAGAAGTGGTTCAATATATTTATTTTAATTGCTCTCGCAGTCTTATCAAAGGTAACTCATTCTTTAAATATTTAACTACCATAAGTGGCGTGAAAATGTTGTCCATTTTTCCCAAAAAGACTATTATACTATTATCATTGTTCCCAAATACTTGTATTCTTGGCACTTTTCTATTTGTTGGCTACTGATATTTATTGGCGTTGTGTCTGTGCCAGGGTCGTTTAGGACCATGTTTTTTCCTGATCTCATTTCATATAATAAATGAGAATCATCGTCAAGTCCCCAGTCCCGGCAACTATAAATATAGGTCAGTGCATTATAATATTGTTGTATATCTATTGCAGATCCAATACTAGTTGTTTATCCATGAATGATAACTTAGAAAAGGAACATAACTAGAATAATTATCAACAACAAGAGGATAATAAGAAATGCCCACTGTGTGAAGTACAGGAACATACACTAAACAACAAATCATTGCTTTGAGCACTAGTCCTAAAGACGATCAACCGCAGGTAACATGTTTCAGAAATGAAAATAAAGTGAATACAAAAAGTAAGATCAATAAGCAAGTGAGGTTTTAAAATTCCACAAAAAAAAAGAAAAAAAGAGATTGAGCCTAACAAAAAAGAAACGCTGAGTATATCACAGACACTGAAGACATCATCCGAAGTATTACATATCCACTCTGGATTTGACCATACTTACGCTAATTGAACATAACCTACATGCCTTTCTTTAAGCATCCGTTTCAAACTAGAAAGAGAAAATTAAATGTCAGACTTACGCATTTCTACAAATGCTTTTCCGTCACGGCCACACTCTCTTAGGGAGATTGAAAGTATACTACATAAAATCAAGGCATGGTGAGTTTTTATTATATCTTATATATTTATACATAACATGATGTTTATTTTATTTGCTATTATATGTTACACTTACTAACTGTTCAATAACGGTGGAGGTACATTTTATTTCAAATTTATACATAATTTAATATCATTTGTTTGGTTTGCTATTGTAATGTTACAATTACTAACTTGTTGATAATGTGTTGAGGTCGTACGTCTCCACTTATATTTGTATATTGGGATTGGATTGTACCATGCAAAATTATCTTCATTCAATAAATATTGATATTCAATAATTGTTTTTGCCTTTTCTTTTACTACAAACATCTCTTTTACTTGATATTTTTGTAGTCAAACTTCTTTCTACTGCATCACAATATAAAATAGTTTTGAATAAAGGAACAAACATGCAATAGACAAGGCAACACACCATGTGTGAATATTACTAAGATTACTTATGCACTATGTTATCCAATCTGTCACACACTGGTGTGGATCCAGGATTATGTCCTACTACAATCCTATTTCATTTTATAGAGCAATATTTAAGTTCAGTATCACTAAATTGTGTCACAGATGGACATCAATTAAGAAGGCAGATTGGAGACTTTGAACGGGATGAAAGCAAGCCCCAAATCAGATGCTCTAACTCATATCTGAGAACCTGTAACAGTCTCGTCACAAAAATATCTTTATGTGTAACTATAACGGAATCAACGCTTGTGTTCAGTAGAAAAATGAAATTATTTAAATCTGAGAGTTGGACATGGTGTTTGTGTAAACCGGTTGCTTATAAGTATGGAGGTGTTCTGAGTATGATTAATTCCGTGAATGTGACAAAAGCAAGAAGTGTGTCTAAGGATAGGATAGTGTAGTGATCTGCTCTCTATGTCTATCTACCTATGAGGGGATAGAATTGAATTGATAATATCAGCTCAGATAATAATAGCCCACTACATTGAGTGCTTCATGTACTTAAATAACTTTTATTCAAATAAATGTAAGTACACATCTTTTTTTTTGAAGTAGAGGTTTATCGAAATAAACCCAAATACATCTTCACACACTTCACAGAAAGCTTAAAAGCTTGTGTTGCGAAGTGCAGTAGATCGGGGATTGAACCCGCGCCCACTGAATTAACAGCCGAGCACTTTACCGACCAACTTTTGCCGAAGAACCTAATATGCTGGAGTATGTGCAGTGCCCACACATCGAGAGAACACAATGTTAATTTGAGTTAGGTACCCTGAAAATAGTGGCGTATATAGGGGGGGGGGGGGGATAAAATGTTGAACAATTACTTAAAAAACGTTATTTTATAACATAAAAGTTACTCAAGTTTATCACTTCACCCATTATTATATATTCTTATTTGTATTTTCTGCACACAATATTAATACCAACCTAAAACGCGACCTTTTTCACCTCCATTCACGAAAAAATTTCGCCTGCGCTTCTTTATTTTTTATACTGTACGTCTATGTTCAAATTTTTGTTGCTTCCACCCCCCAAAGTCAAATATTAGATCGGGCCCCTCCGAAATGAAATCCTATATACGTCACTGCCTGAAAATATTATAGTACCTACTTAACAAAAGTATTTTGTGGATATGAAATATTTCATTCAATTCAATTTATTAATCATTAATATAATTAACAGGTATGTGTATCATTAAAACATTATTTATGCATATATTAAACAACAAGAATGACAACATCCCCAGTCAGCAAATATTTTCAGAATCGATTTGTTGATATCTTTGATTATTGGAGTACCTAATTAAATTATTTTCATGCGATATAAATGTATGACTAAAATAGATGTAAACCAATTCGGATCATATTCGGATTTCCCCAAGTTAATCCACGCGCGTACGCAATCGCTACGGTCCCAATGTTCAAAAATGGCGCCATGTTTTACTGATAAACTTCCCTTCGAATCTGGGGCGCTGTGATTGGTCAAATCGTTGCCTACGATATGACCAATCGTAGGCAACGGTCAAATATCAACAAATCGGAGCGTCTTCACCATTTTTTGTTGTACCGACTTCCGTTTCCGAAAAAGGTTTGAGCATGTATCGCCGAGGGAGTCGTATAAACACGCCTCAGCTGTCATGAGGCATAGACGCCGGCCTGAGAAGAAAAGGAATAGATAAATTGAGGAAATAACGTATGTGACTGACCATAGGCGCGCCTGAAGTAGCAAAACAAGGAGATGCTCTCTCAAAGGGACTTGGGACGTCGAACGGATATATAATAGGTACTTTTCGATTTTGACAATCTGCGTAATGTGAGCTTTTACTGTATTTTTATGTTAGAATATGTGATTACAGTGTGTGTGACCATAGGATAAATAAATAAATTAGTAAAAAGATGTAGTGAAATTGGTAAAACTGCATTTATGTGCCTGACGGGCTTGCACCTGTATTTTAGGTTTGATACAACCACGATTGCACGAATGTTTTGTAATTAAAAAGTCATTTCTCTCTTTAAGGTCCTATATGCTGTCATTGGGCTTCGGCGCCCTGAATTGTACTCAACCAATACTGAGAGAATAGTCTTGAAACTGAAGACAGTGATATATGAAAGTATGGACTACAGATTGGCAGTTTTAGAATTACAAGATTTGGAAATTCCCTGAACAAAAAAATATTTCGAAAGTACCCCTAAAATTTACGGGATCTGAGATTATCCGTTCAGTTTTTCAGATATAAAAAAAGTATAATTTAACCAAAATACTGGTAATTATAATCTTAACAAATCGGCTGTTTTAGATTTTTAAATTTCTTCCCACGTTTCTTTTAAAAAGGTATCATTCACTTTGTCGCTTATGTTATTCTTATTTCGCGCTAACGTTCTCACACAAAATTTGAAAAAGTTGAAGCAAAAGTAGAACAATTTTTGCTCAGTTTGATTCTCATGTCCTTAATTCTCTATCATTACTCAAAATATGTAGTCTGATAGTGTTTGCGCCGTTTTTCACCATTTTCTAGAAGTGTGTATGTTGGCTACATTTCCCAGTTCCTCATTCCTTATTCCAATTTCAATTTAATCTTTGTACAATTATCAGTAAAATCTACCTTCCTTTTCGCCATTCATATCGCAATAATCATCCATACAGTCCACTACTTTAAAACCCTACAGTTTCTTGTTTTTATTATCCAAACAAGCGCAAACAGATAGTGTAGTGTATTGTTTGACTGATTCCTGGAAGCATAGGCATTTTTTCTGTAATTATTAAACCTTTATTTTCCACTGCTTAGTTAACTAGCAATATCCATATCACTGCACATTGAATAATCGTCACTTCACTAAGCAATTATCATCGGTCTATCCATAATCAACCTATAGGATTGTATACTGCATGGGACTTCAAAGAGGTAGAAAAAATATAAACGAATTATGAAATAACGTACTTACCTAAGATTCTTTAGCTAAGCTTCAACTCTAACCCATATCATGTGCGTCGGCAGCTTAGGAGCTAGGGGGGAGCAACCAAGATTCAGAATTCTGGTATAGGACGATGAAGCGTAAATAGCGCCGCAGGCGAATTTTTTTTTGTCAGACAGATTGCAAAAGGTCGTTTTATTTTTATTTTATTTTATTAATCTTATAGAGTGCATACAGTTATTACATACAATATAAACAATCACAATATATCACCTGCAAATAAACCAGTGAAGACTCAAATATTACTTAATTACAAATCCTGGGCAGCCAAAAGCAACACACAACATTTAAAAATCATATACAAAATTAACATCAAAAAATCAAACAGATAAAGAGAAAATTATGTACAAAGAATTCATAAAATAATCAATTGTTAAGTTAATTTAATAACCCTTTTGGTACTTATTATAATTAGGTATATCTCAATTTAATCTCTGTTATGGGTTGGCTGGCAGAAATTGCCATTTGGCAATAAGTCCGCCCATTGTACGATTATTTTTAGTACAATAAAGATTATTTTATTTATTTATTTAAAATTAAAATCGTTAAGTAGGTAGTTTGGTTTATCTTCTAATTTAAAAAATGCACTAAAAAATAGCGCCGTAGGCCATTTTTTTGTGAAACCATTGTATTTTAATTAATTTTCACACTAATTTCAGAAAACTTTTGATGTGGTGGGCAAACGACTCGTAATAATGTGATTTTTGTAAGGTTTTATCATTTAGTATGAAAAATTATATACCTATTCCAATCTCTAGTGTCCCCCCCCCCTGACGACGCCCATGAGCCATATATAATGTATGTTGATTAACCTGGGGTTAACTGGAAGAAATCGCAGTTCTGCGATAAGTTCGCCCTAGTGAACAACGTTTTATAATCTGTACTATGTCCATTTTGTATATTTATATGTGTTTGTTGTTTACTTTAAGTTTAAATAAAATAAAATAAAACATACCCTCCCATACTACCCAATATTTATGCCATTTTTCATCCCTTTTAATTTTTTTTTTTGTATAAACACCCCGAACACCCAATTACTAGTTTCAATGGGGGAATCTATGTACCAAATCTCACGTTCGTACCACCTCTAGTTCCTGAGATATTGGTATACCTAGTACCAGCGACATAATATATTAAGTACTACCTAGACAGAGTACTGAATGCTAGAAGTGTAACAAAACTGGTGCCCACAAACTGTCAAATCGTATGGAAAATTTTGACAGTTTGTGGGCAACGGTTTCGAAATTTTGCTCTCATAGTTAAAAACTGTATTAGTTTTAACTTTTTTAGGACTAAAACGATAGTTTTAAAGATGTTTTAGTTTTTATTATTGATATCTTGTTAATAGTGTGAGGTTTGCGACTCTAAAATACCAAAAAGTGCCGAGCGTGAAATTGCTACACTTCCGTTCTATTAAAAGTACATAGAATCAGGGGTGAAACTTTCTAAAGGTTTCCCACCCGAAACACGCAGATAAAATGCACACGAAAAACACCCTTATGTATATTGCCGTAAGGGTCATTTTCCATTAACATTTTATCTGCGTGTTTTGGGTGAGAAAGCTTACAAAGTACCCCCCCCAGATCTCTAGTACTTAATATGTAATCTCTTTGCCTAGTACCTACATACTATTAAAAACTTTCATTCCTATTTTTGAATTTACAAAATTCCTTCCTTATAAGTAGTGAAAAGTTTTGTAACCTATTCGTCTTCCAAATATGCTTTTCTACGATCATCCGTTTGTACTGTGTTTTGATGAGTGAGTAGATACGTCTTTACGTGGATAGAGATTTACGTTTAAAATCAAGATACTTATCAGTTATTCTTGTTTTATCTACTGTATACTGATACATATTGCAAAAAAATGATTATTCATGCCAGAGCTAATGCAATCTACCTAGCTAGGTATGTACTATTGTGTATGTATAAGACTAGGAGGGTGACGTCATTGTCAAGGTTAATTACAGTTTTATCGGCATGTGCTGAGTGAGGTCCGTTAGCTCAATTGGTCAGAGCGTCAAACTCTAGCGAACCGAAGGTTGGAGGTTCAAGTCCTCCACGGACCAGCCTACTTTTTTTGACACTATATTATGAAATAGACACAAAAGCATCATTGTAGAATTCATAGTAAACAAGAAAATCGTATGTCGTGAAGTGGAGTATTTTCCTGGGGCGCTATTTTTATTTAAGTATTTATTTATTCTTTGAATGAACTAAGTATATCTTTAAGTACCCTTTATTTAGAAAAAAAATCCACCATTCGTCATGAAAGGAAAATGAAAAAATGATTACCTTTCTATTTGCATCTAGCAACTCTAGAATAATTGAATATTACAATCCATTAGTTATTTCCCATTGAAGATTGGATTATATTAATCTAATGAGTATAAAATATCTTCCTGAGATGTATCCGGGATCCGCCTCTACTAACACGGACATGGACGTCGCCAGCCTCGGAGCTAGGGGGGGGGCACAGAAATTTATTTATTTATTTAAACTTAAAGTAAACAACAAACGAACGAATAGAACGTTGTTCACTAGGGCGAACTTATCGCAGAACTGCGATTTCTTCCAGTTAACCCCAATTTACAAAATCGATATAAAATAAAAAAACGCGTAAATAGCGCCGCAGACGAAAATTTTTTGCGAGACATGGTGAAGTAGGCCGTGATGTGGTTTGGTTTATTTGAAAATATACATAATAATTTGCGCGATTTCAAAAGCACGAAAAATGTTTTCTATAAAAAGTAGTATGTAAATAAATAGCGCTCAGGCAATTTTTTTGTGAAAAAAATGTATTTTGATGGATTTCTTCAACTAATTTTACAGAATTTATGTTATAGTGAGAAAATGTGCGGTCATAGTGTGTTTTTTGCGAGGTTTTATCATTTAGTATGAAAAATATATACCTATTCCAATCTCTAGGGGGGGGGGGCAGGGGGGCGGCTGCCGACACCCATGCTAACAGACATCTATTACAGTAATCTTACCAAATCATTTTTATGAATACAATAAAATACTGCACGATGCACCCCTTGGATATACCCAGTGTTGCCATTTGTACAGATTTATCTGTATTTATACAGATTTTAGGCAACGGGAACAGAGAAATACAGATGACAAATTTTACTATGTTTTATACAGATTTTTGGGATTTTGGAAATTCAGAAGTCAGAAGAATAAAGTAAAAAAGAAACAGTTTCGATCACAATTGTCATTTGATAATAAGTAAATAGATGTTGTAAATGAGTAAATAGAGGCTGAAAAGATGAGTAAATAGAGGCTGTTCCTTATTATAGGTTACGGTCCAGGGAATGATGCCTTGGATGATGAGAAGGATGAGTTTTGGAACTTAGTGCGGGAGACAGCGGATAAAAGAAGAGCGAATGAAAAAGTAATATTGGCAGGTGATCTGAATGGTTGGGTCGGTGTCAGAAGGAAGAATTTTGAGAGAGTGTTGGGATTGCATGGCGATGATAGGGTGAATGATAACGGGAAAAGAGTGTTAGAAGTATGTTTGGAGTTGGATCTCTTTGTGGCGAACACATTCTTCGCACACAAGGAGATCCACCAGTACACTTGGCAAAGAGAGAGAGTTGATCGTATTGAAAGGTCGATGATTGACTTTGTATGTGTGGACTCTGAGCTCCGGAAGGCGACAAAGGACACCCGGGCATTTCGGGGCGCCGGACTGTGGACGGATCACTTCCTTGTGATAACAAGGATTGATCTTTTCTCCGGTTGGCGCTCGAGGGCTCGGAAGTTGGAGCCTGTCCGGAGAATCAGGGTCGAAAAACTGAAAGAGACGAATGTTAGGGATGAATATGAAAGACTAACTAACGAAAGGCTAGAAGTACATGATGATGAGGAACGCTCGACGAGTGAACTATGGAATGTTATGAAGGAGGTGCTAGTAAATAGTGCAAGAGAAGTATGTGGAGAAGCGTTGGTAGGAAGGAAAAAAGGTGATGCGTGGTGGGATGATGAGGTGAAGGATGCTGTAGTGAGGAAAAAGAAAGCGTGGAATGATGTGCTTGGTGCGAAACCAGATGATGGAGGTGAGAAAGAAAGAAAGGAGAATATATATAAAGCGTGTAGGAAAGAAGTGAAAGAAATGGTTTGCCAGAAAAAGAGAAAACTTGAGGAAGAGGAATGTATGAAATTATCGAGGAACGCCGAGGAGAATTTGAAAATATTCTGGAAGGAAGTAAAAAGAAAGAGATCTGGAAGTGAGAAAAACAGTATGAATTGCATCAAAGATAAGAATGGTGATTTAGTGATGAATGGAGAAGAAGTTGTTGAAAGATGGAAAGAATACTTCGAAGAATTGTATGAAAGTGGTACTAGTACAAACCAGACGAATGTTGCAGATAGTATGAATGTAAATATTGCTGAGGACGAGGAAATACGTATGAATGAAGTTGTGCTTGCATTGAAAAAAGCAAAGAATGGTAAAGCTGCGGGACATGACTGTGTGGCCATAGAGTTCATCAAGCAAGGTGGCCCGAAGATTCTCGAGTGGTGCCTGAGGCTCTTCAACTTGTGCTGGGAGAGTGGCTGCACTCCTGAGGATTGGAGGAGGGCAGTCATCTGCCCTTTGTACAAGGGGAAAGGCTCAAGGTTGGAATGCGGCAGTTATCGGGCTATCAGTTTGCTGAGCTCTGTGGGCAAACTGTATGGAAAGGTATTGATTGAAAGAGTAAGAAAAGTGACTGAAAGTAAAGTATGGGATGTGCAGGGTGCTTTCATGAGTGGCAGGGGGTGCACCGATCAGATCTTCTCCCTACGGATGGTCGTGGAGAAGCTTCTGGCTAAACACCAGAGGCTCTTCTGCGCGTTCGTGGATCTGGAGAAGGCATACGATCGTGTGGACCGAGAAAGACTGTGGCGTGTACTGTCGGAATATGGGGTGAGCGACCGACTGATTGGCGCAATCGCGTCTCTATATACGGAGAGCTCTGCTTGTGTCAGGGTGAATGCTGCGTTGTCGCAGTGGTTCACTCTCACAAAAGGGGTTAAACAGGGTTGCGTCATGTCGCCTTGGTTGTTCAACCTGTTCTTCGACTACTGCATGCGTCCTCTGAATGAGCTGAATGTTGGTGTGGACCTAAATGGAGTGAAAGTATGTGCGTTAATGTTTGCAGATGATTTAGTGTTGATGGCTGATGATGAATGTGAGTTACAACGGATAGTATCCTGTGTGTACGAAAGCTGCGATATGAATGGTATGAAAATGAATGTAAATAAAACGAAAGTATTAGTGTTCGAAAGAGAGGAAATAAGGACAAATTGTGTGATAAAGGTTGGTAATGACTGTCTGGAGCAAGTGAATGAGTATGTATATTTGGGAAGTTTGTTTACTAGAGATGGACGCTGTGATGGAGACATTGAAAGAAGGAAGCTGGCCGGTACTAGGACGAATGGTGCGCTCGGTCCGATTGTTAGTAGTAGCAATGTGTCTATGAAAGCAAAAGTGCTAGTGCACAATGCTGTCTTGGTGCCGACCCTGATGTATGCTAGTGAGACGTGGACGTGGATGAAGAAGGATGAATCAGGGTTGAATGCAGTAGAAATGAGGTCATTAAGAAGAATGTGCGGGAAAACGCTGAGAGATAAGATAAGGAATGAGGTTATTAGGGAAATGAGTGACTGCAAGACTGGTGTAGTGACAAGAATGAAAGTAAACAAACTAAGATGGTTTGGGCATGTTGAGAGAATGAATGATGACAGGATGACAAAAAAGATATATCTGAATGAGCGAAGAGGGGACGCGTTTTGAGTAAAAGGAATCGGAGAGCGTGTATGACTAATTGCATGAATGTGACGGAAGCTAGGAGTGTGTGTAAGGATAGGGCTGTCTGGCGCTCTGTCCTCTCTGCCTACCCTGCAAGGGATGTGGCGTGAGGGTATAGATAGATAGATAGATAGATAAATAGATGAAAATCTCATTTGTAGAATGAGTAAAAATATGTACAAAAAGTAATTTATATTTTATGTAAGCACGAGTATTGTTATTTTCTCAAAAAGGTTAGTTTTTCAATAAACTACCATATTTTGTTTGTTTAAAAATTTCATTTATACAGATTTTTTGCCTTTTTATACAGATTTTGGCTTATTATAATCAAAATACAGATTTATACAGATTCCAATACAGATTTTTATTTTAAAAGTGTGGCAACACTGGCATATACCTGCGCCTGTTTTTTAGGCTTGATGCAACCACTATTACATCCCTACAAGTTGTTTTTTTTTTTATTTAAAAGTATGCATACCGACATTTCAAAAAATTCTAAAAACGGGAGACCTTAGATCTCGACAACCGTTACTAAATATGCTTCGAAAAAAATTGAGTAGATACATTGAACCTTTATCTAGGGAATAACCCTAAAGGATTTTTTTATATCTTGTATAGATTTCTCTAAAAAAAATGTGAAAAACACCTCTGATCTTTTTTCGTTTCGTTTTAAAATGAAGAAACGCTAAAAAGTTTCAGAGAATGTGTCTCCCAGGTGAGAACTTCTTTTCAAAGGCCTTTAGAAGGTGATTTCTACTTTCACCCTACGGCGCACTCAACTTATTAATCCAACCAAATGTCAAAGCTATCATAAGCTAAATCTAATATAGTAATTTACTATGAACCTACTCAGCCGTCATAAGCAAAAACCGCGCATAAACCAAAAAGCTGAGACTGAGATAAACGCGAAAAACGTCTAGTACCATGGGTTCCTGAGCTAAGGGTACCCATGGGCGTCGCCAGCCTCGGAGCTAGAGGCGGGCAACAAAAACTGAAAAAAATGATACAGCTCATGAAAAACCCATAAGTAGCGCCGCAGCCAAAAAAAAATTGTAAGACATATGTAAGAAGGTCGTGATGTAGTTTCGTTTATTTGAAAATGTACATAATATTTGCACAATAATAGGTGTAAAAATGTCTTCTACAAAAAGTAATAAAAAAAATAGCGCCGCAGGCAATTTTTTTTTATGAAACAATTGTATTTTGATGGATTTTCATACAAATTTTGAAATTCACATGATGAGAAAATGTGTGGTAATAATGTGATTTTTTGCGAGGTTTTATCATTTGGCATGAAAAATTTTGTTTTACACACATTTTCCCATCATATCATAAATTTTCTGCATAAAAATCTATTAAAATGCAACTGTTTCATAAAAAAATTGCCTTCACACATTTTTCTTTGAAAAAATATTGCCTGCGTGATGTGAAAAATGAAAATGTGAAAATTTTTGAAATGTTGGTATGCATACTCTTAACTCCAAAAAGTAAAAAAACTATGTTAATTAACATTTTAAGAGTAAATTAAAATTATAAATAAATAAAAATTTCCGTACATTTACGTCGACTAGGGAGGTTGGAAAATAGGTGTTGAAACAGATAAATAATATATGGATCTAAATCTAAGAATAAACTATTGAATGTTGTGTTATGCGTGGTTCTGTATGACGGCAGTATTATATGCCATCTCTACAATATTACTCGCTCAAATAGAATTAGCTTTGGAAACGTCGGTATATTCTGTGGCTCGGAAAAAATAAGGCTAATCCCCGTTCAGAATTATATATTATGTCGTATGGATCACCATGGATACGACATTTTGACGACGATAGAGTTACTAGGGATATAATGGAGTACCCGTCAACTGCCAATCAGTCTAGTTACAAAAAATAGTCTAAAGCGAAAAATTCCTAGACTTCGTGCACACTTATTAGTACATAGATACATTATTGTCCGTATGTTGCAATAGGGTGCTAGCACTTTTTTTATTGATCGGAAAATATATTAAATCGATAGTTCTACTTACTAGAATTACAAAATAAAATTATGAAATGTAATTTTAATTCACTGTTAATTTATAATAATTGATTGAAAATGTTAATTTGACCCATTTTTCTCAGGTGCTCTGAAACGAGCGGTCATCGGTTAACGTGATTGTGACGTCATAACTACATGAAATTCATAGTCAGAAATTGGATTGTTTGTGTTATGTGTTTGGGTTATGTATGGACGAGTTGGGGAACGTGACGTCGCAATATGGTGGCCAGTCAAAAACCTGTTTTTGCGCTGGAATCGAATATGGGACTTTGTTTTATTTTACTTTATTTACAAAGACACCAAATTAAAATGTCAAATTTTTGGAAAACCTTAATTTACAGTTAATGCACCGAAAACCGAAATAAAAAAAACATGCAAGGACCCTATTGTTTTTATTAGATGTCGTCTATTTTTTAAATATACCTATGTATTTGTAATTGAATCTGAAATATCTATGTTCTACTTATATTGTACATTATTATAAGAAAAATATAAATCTATCTCCACAATCTATCGAGTGATACTATGGTAGCGGTCCGTTTTAGCTAGAGAGCCAGATGAAGAAGTTCCAAGCATCACCATTATGTGAATTACTGGCAACCCTAAGTAGAGATGGTGTCATGGCGGTCATGTCTACATTGTCTACGCTGCTTGTCAAATAACCGTAGTTTAGTTTATTATAAATAAATCTAACCGACAAATTGCCTGCATAATTATACAACATTATGGATGGAACTAGTGCTAGTGTACATAATGAAGGTGAAATAACTGATATTATAACTGATGAAGACATCGAGGACTTCTCAAAGAATGTCACTGTGAAACAAGAACCTACTGAGGAGGAGAGTGAAGGTGATGTTGGACATGCTATTAGTTATGGGGAGATTGATATATATGAACCTGATATCAAAGCCGAGTGCGAGAGAGCTAGTAGAGAAGATCATTTAAATTCAGCAGCCAGTTCATCTTCTAAATGTGACACAAGAATTGTACGTTCCAAAAGGGTTCCAAAGAATAAGAGTAAACGAGAACTAACCTGTAATATATGCATGAAGACATTCAGGGAGGCTTGCAATTTCAATACACATAAACGAATTCACACTGGTGAAGAACCTTTTGAGTGTAGTATTTGCACTAAGACATTCAGACAGGCGGGAGATTTAAAGAAACATAAATGCAGTGGCGTAACTAGCATTAGTGCCGCCCGGGGCGGACTCTGAAAATGCCGCCCCGCCTGACCCCTGAAGTACCTATACAAATACATGCCTACCCATGGGTGTCTGCAACTTTGAAGCTAGGCGAGAGCAACAAAACTTTAGTATATATGTGGCATAATAAAGCATATAAATAGCGCCGCAGGCGATTTTTTTTTAAATAAAAATAAATGGAAATGATGGTCGTGTTGTAGTTTTTTTACTTTCTTTAAATAAAAATATAGAAAATAAGTACGCACCTATCACAAAAAAAGATATAAGTAAAGAAATAAAAAAAAAGCGCCGCAGGCGAAATTTTTTAGACAAATGAGTGAAATGATGAACCGGGTTATCGTTCTATTGTATGTAACACATAATATGGTTAGAGGTATTGTATACGCGGAAGCGACCATGCAAGAAGTAACGAAATTTTAGGCATAAGATATCGAAAATCTAACTTTTTTGAGCACCTTTAAATAATATGTACCTAAGACGCGAACAGGATTAATTAGCGCCGCAGGCAAAATTTTTTATGAAAATTATTGTACTTTAATAGATTTTTATAATAATTTTAAAAAAGTCAGAGATTTTTTTTTAATTTGTGTGTTTTATCAAGATGTTTTTATATGGTGTGGCATTTTGGCGACCCCTGAAATACGCCGGCCGGGGCGGACCGCCCCCCACGTGATTGTGACGTCATAACCCCATGAAATTCATAGTCAGAAATTGGATTGTTTGTGGGTTATGTATGGACGAGTTGGGGAACGTGACGTCACAATATGGTGGCCAGTCAAAAACCAGTTTTTGCGCTGGAATCGAATATGGGACTTTATTTTATAAAGGAGAATGCTCATTTTGTATGGGAAAAAAACCCAGGCCCGGCGCAAACGAAATGTAACTCAAATGATAGGTAATAATTAGTAATTAAATACTGCATAGGGGGCATCATCGAAATCAATGGCTTAATGGGTAAAATACCTATTCGAAGTTTCACATTGGTCACACGAATATATAAAAAAAGGAGCATTAAACCGTTACAATTGCGATTCAAAAGTATATAATATGATGAGTGTAAGGTATAGCCTGTCTGATTTTTCTTCTTCTTCAGCAGCCTTGATCCCTCCACTGCCGGATGTAGGCCTAAAGGTAAATGCTCATGAATTATGTAAAAAATAAACATGTCCGGCGCAAATGCAATGTGACTCAAATGATAGGTAATAATGAGTAATTAAATACTGCATAGGTGGCATCATCGAAATCAATGGCTAAATATGTGAAATACCTATTCAAAGTTTCCCGTATACAACTTCGAATAGGTATTTCACACATTTAGCCATCGATTTCGATGATTCCTCTTATGCAGTATTTAATAACTCATTTTTACCTATCATTTGAGTTAGGTTTCGTTTGCGCCGGACCTGACTTTTTTTTACATATTTCATGATCATTTTCCTTTCGGCTTATATCCAGCTGTGGAGGGACCAAGGCTGTTGAAGAAGAAGACGAATAAGACGGGCTACCTTATACTCATCATATTATACCCTTTTAGACCGCAATTGTAACTGTTTAATGCTCCTTTTCTTATATATTCGTGTGACCAATGTAAAACTTCGAATAGATATTTCACCCATTAAGCCATTGATTTCGATGATGCCACCCATGCAGTATTTAATTACTTATTTTTACCAATCATTTGAGTTACATTTCGTTTGCGCCGGGCCTGGGTTTTTTTTAGCATTCTCCTTTACTTTATTTACAAAGACACCAAATTAAAATCTTTAATTTTTGGAAAACCTTAATTTATAGTTAATGTATCGAAAACCGAAATAAAAAACATGCAAGGACCCTATTGTTTTCATTAGATATCGTCTATTTTTTAAATATACTTACCTATGTATTTGTAATTGAATCTGAAATATCTATGTTCTACTTATATTGTACATTATTATAAGAAAAATATAAATCTATCTCCACAATCTATCGAGTGATACTATGTAGACTAGAGAGCCAGATGAAGAAGTTCCAAGCATCAGCATTATGTGAATTACTGGCAACCATAAGTAGCGATGGTGTCATGGCGGTCGTGTCTACGCTGCTTGTTGCTTGTCAAATAACCGTAGTTATATTATAAATTAATCTAACCGACATATTGCCTGCATAATTATACAACATTATGGATGAAACTAGTGCTAGTGTACATAATGAAGGTGAAATAACTGATATTATAACTGATGAAGACATCGAGGACTTCTTAAAGAATGTCGCTGTGAAACAAGAACCTACTGAGGAGGAGAGTGAAGGTGATGTTGGACATGCTATTAGTTATGGGGAGATTGATATATACGAACCTGATATCAAAGCCGAGTGCGAGAGAGCTAGTAGAGAAGATCATTTAAATTCAGCAGCCAGTTCATCTTCTAAATGTGACACAAGAATTGTATGTTCCAAAAGGGTTCCAAAGAATAAGAGGAAACGAGAACTAACCTGTAATATATGCATGAAGACATTCAGTAGCGGATCAGTTTTAAGCAGGCATAAACGAATTCACACTGGCGAAAAACCTTTCAAGTGTAATGTTTGCATGAAGACATTCGGGGAGGCGTGCAATTTAAATACACATAAACGAATTCACAGTGGTGAGAAACCTTTTGAGTGTAATATTTGCAAGAAGACATTCAGTGACGGTTCAAGTTTAAGCAGACATAAACGAATTCACACAGGTGAAAAGCCTTTTGAGTGTAATATTTGCAAGAAGAATTTCTCGCGAGCAACAAATTTGAAGACACATAAACGAATTCACACTGGTGAAAAACCTTTCGAGTGTAGTATTTGTAACAAGAAATTCAATTACCCGTCTCATTTAAATACACATAAACGAATCCACACTGACGAAAAACCTTTTGAGTGTAGTATTTGCACTAAGACATTCAGACAGGCGGGAGATTTAAAGAAACATAAACGAATTCACGTGACCAAAATCATTTAGCAAATCATAATATTTATCTCTAAAAAAAACTAAAATTGTTTGAGTCCCCGAACACAGATATTAGGATCAGGAAAAATCTTATAAAAACGTTGGTGTGGAGCATTCCATTGCATGGATGCGAAACATGGACAATAAGCAACAGAGAATGCGAACGTCTCTAGACCCTTGAGATGTGGTGCTACAGACGTATGCTCAAGATTCACTGGATAGACCTCACCACAAACAGCGAGGTGTTGAGTAAGGTCGGAGAGATAAAATAAATCTTGAATAAGATTGCCTAACAGGGAGCGCGATGGATGGGCCACAACATCAGGCACCCCGGCCTGCTCATCACCATAGCAGAAGGAATGGTAGAGGGCAGTAATATGACCTTTTGACGATGATAGAGTTACTAGGGATGTAATGGAGAGTACCCATCAACTGCCGATCAGTCTAGTTACAAAGAATAGTCTAAAGCGAAAAATTCCTAGATTTCGTGCACACTTAGGTCATACATTATTGTCCGTATGTTGCAATAGGGTGCGTGCACTTTTTTTATTGATCGGAAAATATATTAAATCGATAGTTCTACTTACTAGAATTACAAATAAAATTATGAAATGTAATTTTAATTCACTGTTAATTTATAATAATTGATTGAAAACCGTTAATTTGACCCATTTTTCTCAGGTGCTCTGAAACGAGCGGTCATCGGTTAACGTGATTGTGACGTCATAACCCCATGAAATTCATAGTCAGAAATTGGATTGTTTGTGGGTTATGTATGGACGAGTTGGGGAACGTGACGTCACAATATGGTGGCCAGTCAAAAACCTGTTTTTGCGCTGGAATCGAATATGGGACTTTATTTTATAAATTCACTTTATTTACAAAGACACCAAATTAAAATCTCAAATTTTTGGAAAACCTTAATTTATAGTTAATGTACCAAAAACCGAAATAAAAAAAACATGTAAGGACCCTATTGTTTTTATTAGATGTCGTCTATTTTTTAAATATACCTATGTATTTGTTATTGAATCTGAAATATCTATGTTCTACTTATATTGTACATTATTATAAGAAAAATATAAATCTATCTCCACAATCTATCGAGTGATACTATGTAGACTAGAGAGCCAGATGAAGAAGTTCCAAGCATCAGCATTATGTGAATTACTGGCAACCATAAGTAGCGATGGTGTCATGGCGGTCGTGTCTACGCTGCTTGTTGCTTGTCAAATAACCGTAGTTATATTATAAATTAATCTAACCGACATATTGCCTGCATAATTATACAACATTATGGATGAAACTAGTGCTAGTGTACATAATGAAGGTGAAATAACTGATATTATAACTGATGAAGACATCGAGGACTTCTCAAAGAATGTCACTGTGAAACAAGAGCCTACTGAGGAGGAGAGTGAAGGTGATGTTGGACATGTTATTAGTTATGGGGAGATTGATATATATGAACCTGATATCAAAGCCGAGTGCGAGAGAGCTAGTAGAGAAGATCATTTAAATTCAGCAGCCAGTTCATCTTCTAAATGTGACACAAGAATTGTACGTTCCAAAAGGGTTCCAAAGAATAAGAGGAAACGAGAACTAACCTGTAATATATGCATGAAGACATTCACTCGGCCGGGACATTTAAGTACACATAAACGAATTCACACTGGTGACAAACCTTTTGAGTGTAATATTTGCATGAAGACATTCAGGGAGGCTTGCAATTTCAATACACATAAACGAATTCACAGTGGTGAGAAACCTTTTGAGTGTAATATTTGCAAGAAGACATTCAGTGACTGTTCAAGTTTATGCAGACATAAACGAATTCACACGGGTGAAAAGCCTTTTGAGTGTAATATTTGCAAGAAGAATTTCTCGCGAGCAACAAATTTGAAGACACATAAACGAATTCACACTGGTGAAAAACCTTTTGTGTGTAATATTTGCATGAAGACATTCAGGGTGGCTTGCAATTTAAATACACATAAACGAATTCACACTGGTGAGAAACCTTTTGAGTGTAATATTTGCAAGAAGACATTCAGTGGTGGTTCAAGTTTATGCAGACATAAACGAATTCACACGGGTGAAAAGCCTTTTGAGTGTAATATTTGCAAGAAGAATTTCTTGCGAGCAACAAATTTGAAGGCACATGAACGAATTCATACTGGTGAAAAACCTTTCGAGTGTAGTATTTGTAACAAGAAATTCAATCACCCGTCTCATTTAAATACACATAAACGAATTCACACTGACGAAGAACCTTTTGAGTGTAGTATTTGCACTAAGACATTCAGACAGGCGGGAGATTTAAAGAAACATAAATGCAGTGGCGTAACTAGCATTAGTGCCGCCCGGGGCGGACTCTGAAAATGCCGCCCCGCCTGACCCCTGAAGTACCTATACAAATACATGCCTACCCATGGGTGTCTGCAACTTTGAAGCTAGGCGAGAGCAACAAAACTTTAGTATATATGTGGCATAATAAAGCATATAAATAGCGCCGCAGGCGATTTTTTTTTAAATAAAAATAAATGGAAATGATGGTCGTGTTGTAGTTTTTTTACTTTCTTTAAATAAAAATATAGAAAATAAGTACGCACCTATCACAAAAAAGGATATAAGTAAAGAAATTAAAAAAAAAAGAGCCGCAGGCGAAATTTTTTAGACAAATGAGTGAAATGATGAACCGGGTTATCGTTCTATGGTTAGAGGTATCTTGAATAAGATTGCCCAACAGATAGTGCGATGGATAGGCCGTAACATCAGGCGCCCCGGCCTGCTCATCACCATAGCAGAAGGAATGGTAGAGGGCAGTAATGTGAGAGGTCGCCCAAGAAGCAGTTATATGGAGCAGATTATTGAGAGCCTGCACTGTAACACCTACATGGAAGTGAAGAGATTGGCGAGTGACAGGACGGCGTGGAAAGAAAGAACGAAAATGCTTGGTACAAACCAATCAGAGATCAAGATTGCAACCACATCATCATCAAGAATCAAAGGAAAATGGTTATGATGGACTAATATTTAAATTAGTTTTTTGTATGAGAGGTGGTCTGGATGACTTGTCACAATAAAAATGAAACTGAACAAGTTGAGATGGTTTGGACATGTGGAGCGGATGAGTGATAACAGAGGAGCTGTGAAAATCCAGTTTCCCAATAGTGAACTGAATCCATCATGTCGACCATATTCTTAAAGATCAACAACCAATGACTTTATATGGAGGTGCTGTAAACATCTCTGCCTACTGCACAAGGGATGTGGTGTAAGGGGATAGATAAATAATAAAAATATACATTATAATCTTAAAAAATGTTTTTATTATCAACATGATTATAAGGATTCCGTGAACGATCCTAAGAAAATGTTTAAGATGAATAAACCACAAAAAACTGTAGTTTGAGGCGAAACTATGAAAATTAAATAAAATAAAACGCTCTTTATTAAAACATGGAATGTGCCACAAGGCTTATTGCCAAAGGCAATTTCTGCCGGCCAACCTAAACTCCGTATATGGCCCTGCGTCCATTAAGAGTTTGAGTTTTAAAGCATTTTTACTGTAAGGTTTTTGCTGTTTTTGGGGTTTATCCATCCTGAGCATTTTTCTAATGGGATTTTTTGGAGTAACGGATTATTCCTTACATACTCAATTCATTAAACATTAATTTTCTATGTGATGAGTAACAAAATACAGCAGTACATGTTCAGTGTACATACAATATGGTACATGTACAGCAATACATAATACAATATGGTACATGTACAGCAATACATAATACAATATGGTACATGTACAGCAATACATAATACAATATGGTACATGTACAGCAATACATAATACAATATGGTACATGTACAGCAATACATAATACAATATGGTACATGTACAGCAATACATAATACAATATGGTACATGTACAGCAATACATAATACAATATGGTACATGTACAGCAATACATAATACAATATGGTACATATACAGCAATACATAATACAATATGGTACATGTACAGCAATACATAATACAATATGGTACATGTACAGCAATACATAATACAATATGGTACATGTACAGCAATACATAATACAATATGGTACATGTACAGCAATACATAATACAATATGGTACATGTACAGCAATACATAATACAATATGGTACATGTACAGCAATACATAATAGAATATGGTACATGTACAGCAATACATAATAGAATATGGTACATGTACAGCAATACATAATACAATATGGTACATGTACAGCAATACATAATACAATATGGTACATGTACAGCAATACATAATACAATATGGTACATGTACAGCAATACATAATACAATATGGTACATGTACAGCAATACATAATACAATATGGTACATGTACAGCAATACATAATACAATATGGTACATGTACAGCAATACATAATACAATATGGTACATGTACAGCAATACATAATACAATATGGTACATGTACAGCAATACATAATACAATATGGTACATGTACAGCAATACATAATACAATATGGTACATGTACAGCAATACATAATAGAATATGGTACATGTACAGCAATACATAATACAATATGGTACATGTACAGCAATACATAATACAATATGGTACATATACAGCGATACATAATACAATATGGTACATGTACAGCGATACATAATACAATATGGTACATGTACAGCGATACATAATACAATATGGTACATGTACAGCGATACATAATACAATATGGTACATGTACAGCAATACATACACTAACAGATAGGTTATTAGGCCAGTTAGTCTATCAAAGAGATGGTTTTCGATGAGAACGCTACATGTAGCTTTTAGGCAGGCAACCATAGAAGCAACGCTTGTAAAATTTCAATAGATATGTCATTGTTGCCAGCAAATAGAATTGTAGTCCCAAATTAATCTGACACCATCTCATTCTTGACAGACTGTAATGGTTATAATAATTAAAATAAGCAACAGTGGCAAAGAGTGGATTTTCGCAACAAACATTTTTTATTAAACTATGTCAGTAGACCTAAGGAACCTATATGAAGGTGGGAAGAACTATTGAACATTGAGCCCCTTCTATTATCTATGACAAATCTATGGTGGACGCCATGGGAGCTACAAACATATGATTGCGTGTCATATTGGTTGTCCACAATTGCATGAAACCTGGTGATATTTCAGTGACTCATTATGTATAATCAGTGTGGAAATTACCTTTGGAATATAACCTATGTAATTAAATGGTAAATTAGCGTACTTTACATCGGGAAACAATAATGTATACCTAGCGGAAAGGCTATGAACGGCAATGGCGGCAGTCATGTTTTGTCTATGGCTTTATCTGTTAAGTCTTCCTACATTTATATAGGTTCCCTAAACAGACCTATTATTTTATTTATCATCCTAAATCAAAAAGGTAACTCGATGGGAATCGTATTATGGCGACCCTTTACCACTGACAGACGAGGTTATTTTTTTATTAAAAAATAAAATATAACTACAGAATCACTCACATAATAAATAATTTTACTATTTACAAGATATAAACTGTACTAACTAAATTATTCAAGTACTTAATAACAAATCTATTAGTAAGAATAAATTTACAAGATAGATAAGAGATGTTGCCTTTTTTTCTGTACCTTTATAGGTATTTCTACATTGTTACAAAGTGGACACAGAATCCACTACAATTTGCATTACAAAATGGAACAAAAAGTTGCAACTTTTCGCAGAAAATATTTTTTATAAGACACTCTGCTAAACATACTTGACTGTTATAATACATATTTGATTTCATTGTATTTATATGCATTACTCAATTATAAAGCATTTTGATTTCATATACTAAGTACAATTTTATTTGAAATATAAATAAAATAGGACACTCATTTTACTATTAGTTAAAAAACGACAGTTTTTAAAAATGATTGCATAATTGTATTTTTCATGTGTAAGGATTGACCATGTTGCATAAATATATGACTATTTCCGTGAAAAAAAGGTTTATTTAATCATTTACAATTAATTCAAAGTCAATTGACAGCCTTTATTGTCAGACGTACAGAAAAAAAAGCAATGTCCCATACATGTAATATCTGCTATGATTGTGATGCAACACATATAGATTTCTTATTAGGGCTCTAAAATGTACAACTTTTAAATATCCCCTCACGCCGCATCACTTGCAGGGTAGGCAAAGAGAACAGATCACCACACTTCCATATCCTTACACACACTTGGTGCTTCCGTCACATTCATACAATTCCTCATACACACTCTACGATTCCTTTTACTCAGAACACGACCATACTTGGGAATCTGGTTTACATGGTCAAGCCTCACACCTCTTCTTTCTCCCAGGTATATTTTCTTTCTTATTCTTTCATCATTCATTCTCTCTACACGTCCTAACCATCTCAACTTGTTCACATCCAATTTAGTTACAACATCCGTTTTACATTCAAATTAAATTTCCACTCATTTCCAGACTTTCCAGACTAGCTAGAGCTCTGAAACTTTCACCAATTGTGTAAACTAGATGACATTACGATTCTGTACCACATTGGATCAGCCTTCTCCAGAGACAAAAAATATGTAAAGCGTTTGAGGGGATCCGAGAGTTGTGTGGGGTCATGTGTGGTGTCCTATGTAAGGGCGTTGGATTAGAAATTCAGATGGAAAATGTGACGCACTTAGTAAATTTTACATTTACAAAAAAGCAATAATTAGAATTATTATGAAATAAATAATATTAAGACTAGGTTTTTTTATAAAAACTGCGAAATTATTAACAATTCATTTATGTATATACAAAAATTTTGAACTTCCTGAAAAGATCACGTAATTTAGCTATTAAAAACCCTAAAGACACACAAAGGAAATTATAAAATCTATGAATGATTAAGCGTAAAAAAGACGCAACGAACTGCCATCATCACCGTCATCCAAAACTTCACAATTCCGATCAACGTCATCAACGACTTCATCATTCCGATCATCGTCAACAATTTCACCATTCCTATCATCGTCCTCAACAATGTCACCATTCCGATCAACAATTTCACAATTCCGATCATCGTCATCAACAATATCATTGTTTCGATCACCGTCATCCACACTCTCGAATACGTTGATTTCCATAGTAATATCTTGATTAGATTCTGAATTGGTCTCTTCAACGATTACCTCGGTCGTGACTACAGTTTGATCAACGTCCTCGTCCGAAACGCATATCTTTTTAGTTCTAGTAGTTTCGGTCGTTTCTGTAATCGTAACATCAGTGTCTTCGGAAACCGTCGCAGGAATATCAGACTCTTTATCTTCCTCCACGGTTAAAACTTCGGAACTGCTTGCCGACGCAGATGTCGTGTCGTCGATTACCGCTTTAATAACTTCGTTCACGGGCATGTTTTCGTATAGAGACTCGACAACGACTGGAATCAGACCTGGAATAAAAGACAACAACAAATTAAATGAACAATCCGTCCCACTAATAATTTTAATTAATAATCAATATCATGAGACGTGTGTCAAATCTCAATTGGCAATAGGCAGGACATATGGCCAGGCAGGGTGACACCAGATGGGTGCCACGAATATTGACTGGACAGACAGAAGGAGTGTCGGAAGGCCACCAAAGAGATAAACCGACGACATTGTCCAAATCGCTGGAAGAACCTGGATGTGGAAGGATCAAAACAGAGACGAGTGGAAACAGTTGGAAGAGGCCTATATCCAGCAGTGGAGGGAAAAAGGCTAATGAAGAAGAAGAATTTTAATATACCAACGAGATGGATTAATTTATGTAGTATATACTTTTTGAATTGCAGAATATTATTTGTGAATTTCAGATTTTCCATGTCATAGTTGAATATAACACAAAGATATCTCAACAGATACACAGCAAAGGATGGACTTTCCATCAGGCTTATGACTGATCGTTGGCTGGTTTAATATTCGTAACACACCAAATAGAATACCGGTGTTTTGGGCTGGAGGTCTGGGTTCGATTCCCGACCGGGGCAGATAAATAAATATTTATTGGCCAAAGAAAAATATGCATAGTTGCAAAACGAAGACATTAGTACTGTGCCTAAAGGCGGACTTATTGCAAAAGCAATACATATCTTAGTCAACCTATCGAGAAGGATGAGAATCGGTGAACGTTACTTAAGTGTAAAGTGATCACATTAAATGGAAAGTCCATCTTTTGCTGTATATCTGTTGAGATAACTAGCGTTAGTTTAGTCACTTTCAGTCATAATCCAATGATTCACCGCCACCTTGACATTTCTCTCTCTCTCTAGCCATGATGTAGGATTAATACATAAAACATTATAGGCGAGGTTGCCCTCACCGTCGCTAAGGAAATGTATGGAATAACAGTCCCTTAACAACCAGTATGACAGACTACGTATTATATTCTGTTAGGAGATTTGACAGGGGTAGTGGTACTGTTTGATCATTATGCTATGTTGCCAACTGTTACAGCACGGCTAGAGTACCTACTCTAGGAGGCGGTGAATGATTACATTATTATTTCGTTCATGTGTTAGTAGCAAAAGTTAAGTCATTAGTAGATTTATGTACAGTTTTCATTTTACCTTTTGAAATAAACTTCCACCACGAACAAGCGAGTGAACAAACATGCAAGGATGGGTGGATTTTACTTGTTTTTAGTTATGAGTCGGGGTGAGCTGTGTGGGACTGGGAGAAGCTGTTGTTAAATATAAATTTTCCACGTAAAATTGTAGGTTAGTGTATTATGAAGACAGGTTGCTTCCACCACATGACAATATCTTGTTAACTATTTCACAGTTCACCCCTGGTTACAAGTGTTGATGGTGATGCCATCTGTGGTGAATCGTGGTTGAAATTTGGTGTAATTGAAGAAATTTGATGTGTCTGATGAAATATGATCGATGAAAGTGGTTGAAATTTAGTAAATATAATGCTCTAGATCAGAGGTTCCCAATCTTAATACATCAGATTTTCTCCACGGGCCCTTAACGGGTTGCATGCTAATGATACATAGTATACTTTGTGCTTTTGATGCAAATATGCGACATGATACTATTCAATGTTCCTCGGCCTATTTTCTTGTAGCGTAGTATGAAATATACTACAGAGAATGTAGCACACGCGAAAATCGTACTTTTTAGGGTTTTTTAAATTTCTGCAACTCAGTAATCAGTAGGTATTTACTTTAGCAGTGAACGGTTAATACATCAGATTTTTTTCAAAATTTTCGACTTTCTTGCGAATCTGAAATTCTTCTTCTAAACAGGTCTTGAATCCATGTAAATTTGTGAATATTTATCCGCTTGAAAGTATTTTTCGAAAATTGGAAATTCCAAAAAATTTGCCGAATTGCTTAATTGAATATTTCACGGACGCCCACTTTAGGAACCACTGTTCTAGATGAAATGATACCAGTTAAAATAAAAAAGAAGCTCTTCAGTTGTGTTTCGCTCACTCGAAATTCAAACCTTCGTAGACAGTCAATTTGAGGGGAAAAATACGTATGTAAAATACTATTCTAAAAACCATTGCTTAAATTATCACCTAAGTTCTCTATGACCGTCGTGTTGACTTCATCCACACTCTCATCCACGTCCATAACATTGTCCTTCTTGTGATCCATACTGACGCTATCGTCGTTGAGCAAATCCACGCCGGACATTGCGGAACTGGGCCGCACGGTTTTAAGTTTCTTGAACCTTCTGTCGGACTTGCTGTCTTCGGTGTCGGCCTCAACGCCGCTATTGAAACTGTCCCTCGAGTCCGACGTTATTAAATCCACGAGCGACAGACTGCTGTTGCTTTTACTATCATCTTCGTCTACTTCTTTAACACTATTCGTCGTTCTGGCTTTTGAGAACTCTTCGACATTTATTTTTTCTTTTTCAGATTCGACTACTTCGACGTCATGGACTTGCACACTTACAGCATTATCGTCTGCATCCATCTCGTTTAAACGAGTTTCTACAGCGGGATCCGAACTTATTTCGTCAACGTGAACACTTATGGCATTATCGTCCGCATCTAACGGAGTCTCTGCATTAATATCCGAATGTATTTCTACAGATTTTACACTAATTTCATTAGAGTCCTTAACGCTATTTATTTTATTTACATCTGTGACGGTATCGCCTTTGACCAAATTACTTTTATCGTTTGACTTAATATTTTCTACATGTATTTCAGCCTTTGCTATAACTTCAGTCTTATCAGTATTGTCGGCGCGTTTGGATTTATCGTCCCCTGCGGTCGAGGTCGCATCTTCGTCTCCGCTTTCATCCTCTGACCCCTCGGATTTGTCGGCGTCCACGTCAGGCACGTCTTCGGGAACCAGTTTGAGGTTGTACTGCTTCTCAACGAACCTGGAAAAACACAATCAAATCATCGTAAGCAAGGTTGCAATGGATAATTATTATCATAATTTGATAATAATATTTTTAAGATCATCCAAGTAGTAATCCAAGAAAGAATTTCATTTGTAATAGAGTGGTGAACATGTGGAACTGTTTACCCCAAAATGAGATACAAGCACCATCAGTGAATGTTTTTTAAGAACAGATTGGATGACTTTCTCAGAACGACGGATAGCACAGACATTGATTTGGGCCCATCAGCCTAGGCTGCTTGCCCAAAAGTTAATAATTGTCACAATAAAATAACAATACATATTTCAGGAGGAAAATTCATTTTAGTTGATGCGTTCTAATTTTTAAATGACCAACTTTTCTAAGCAATATTTTATCAGTGGTTAGTATTTATCATACTTATTGAGAATTTCCATCTCTCTATTCTTGGAGATCTCCTTGTTCTTCTCCAAGGCCTCGGCCAGCTTGGTGTCTTCCTCCGCAGGGTCCACACTGGATCCCAACATGCAGCTGAAGTCTTCGTACTCTGCCTCGCGACGCTTCTGTTGCAGCAATGTTCCAATCTCCACAAACGCCTCGCGAGCTGAAACACAAATAAAAGTTATTGAAAACTTTAATGTGATAAATAATGAAAGACATTACTCAAATGGCAGGTTTATTGCTATTAGCAGTAGCTACGTCCCGTTTTTACAAGATTTTATTTAATTTCACTCCATTGTTTTTTTCAGCAAGCGATGGAGAGACAGCTGGAATCACAGGAGAACATCACAGGAGAACAATCCCGTCAATACAGACTCGCTGAGTCTAGACGCAGTTTAAGAAAAATAGGTTTTTTTACGTTTGATCTTTGAATCAATTTTTCAACCACTTCTTGACTGTTTACAGACCTGAAACTTGTGATATCACTATGTCTATGCATATCCATCAACTCACTCTTATCACTTTCTCTGTTTGACAATTCCAATTGGAAAAATCACTCAAATGCATTGTCTTCGGGCGATAATAGCACCTAGAGACAAAAAACCCAGCTCAAAATCTTCATATACATCTATCACTAGTTACTCCAAAATTAAATGATTACCTTCTCGGTGTAGTTCATCCGCCCTGAGGTTAAGTCCCTGCTCTTTGGCACAGTGCTCCACGCACTTTAACACATCCACGTAGTCAGGGAACCAGTGTGGTCTGGAGTTAGCAGCAGTCTTCACGGCAGACACCAGCTTGGGGAACCTGCCCCCGCAGAGCGTGAGACGACTCAGGCCCTTGAGGGCCCGGGAGCGCCGGCTACAAGCCTCCTCCCTCTCTCCCGTCAGTTGACAGAGTTTCTGGTAGATGCGAATCAGGCGAGACTTGTACCTGGAAATGAGACACATAATATTGGGAAATGGAAAAAAAACTGTATTCGAGTGAGTGGGTATTTAATTATCTATTACTAGGGCCAAAAATCCCGCCAACCTGGCATCAATATTTTCAATAAAAAGAAGAACGAATGCGTCAATCTTATCTGAGCTACACATTACAACTCGTTTGTCTGCAGTGTGGCTGAGGAGATTGCTTGGTTTCTTTGGGCATACTCTAAGACGGGAGCCAGAAAATCTAGAAAAAATAATAATGACTGGCCGAGTTGAAGGCAGGAGAAGTCGCGGACGTATACCAATGGGATGGTCCGACCAGGTGACGGATGCCATTGGAACGACGTTTGCAGAGTCATTGCGACGGGTTGAAGACAGACCAGGGTGGGCCAGACTGCTGCGAGAAATACCATATGAATGTCACGATCCTCAGCATTGTGGGACAGATTTGGGAGAAGAAGAAGACACTGCACTACATCATAATACTGACAAGACTCGCCTCTGTGAATGAGATTATTCACTGAAAGAATAATTACTAAATAGTTACCTATCTTCTAGAATGTAAGCAGAGTTGTCATCATCACAGTCAACCTCCCTCTCCTGCAGTTTCTTGATGGCCTTGTTGAGTTTCCTCATGGCTCGCTCCAACTTCCTGATCTTACTCTTCAGCACCTCGTCCACTCCCTCATCATCTGAACTGCTCTCCTCCTTGTCGCTCTCATCCGACTTGCTCTTGTTCAGTCGCAACGGGGATTTCTCTGCAATCATATATTATTATTAATTTTGGGCAAGCAGCCTAGGCTGATGGGCCCAAATCAATGTCTGTGCTATCCGTCGTTCTGAGAAAGTCATCCAATCTGTTCTTAAAAGCATTCACTGACGGTGCTTGTATCACATTTTCGGGTAAACGGTTCCACTTTATTCACCACTCTATTGCAAATAAAGTTCTTTCTCGGATTACTGTGAAACCGTTCCTTGGTGAGCTTCATAGAATGTCCTCTCAAATGGGTATTAGTATTCAGGGTGTAAATGGAGCTGATATTGGGAACTTCATAGTAGCCATTCATAATCTTATACGTCTCGACAAGGTCACCTCTAGATCGCCTGGCTTTAAGTGTCATGAGTCCCAGTCTGGTGAGTATATATGTTATAAGAAAATTGGTTGTTAATCGGACATAGCCTTAGACATAGCTTAATCTGACTACACTGAAAGAGAGACGCGATCGGGGAGATTATTGAATTATACAAAGTGTTGCATAACCATTATTCCTGTGAGATTCTACCGGCTATGTTTACCATGAACTTTAATGTGCACCTGAGAGGACACCAGCTTAAACTGACAACAACAGGAAGACTACCGAAAAATCTAATACAAACCTCTCTCATTGAATGCAATGGGCCCATCCTTCTTCTTAACTCTCCTGACTTTCAATTCCTCCACGACGTCTTTTATGAACAAAAACAAACTCCCGGGACTTTCAGTAATATTCTTAATCTTCCCCTCCATGAATTTCATAAAACTCTTGGACTCCGTGAAACTCTCGTGCACCGACATATAGTACGCGATAATCTTCTTATCCACGATCTTCTTCATATCCTCAGAGGAATCCAATTTAAAACACAAATCGATAAAACGTTGGTACGTTTCGTTAATCGTACGAATTTCCGATGAATCGTCTGCTTTCGTTTTTTTCTTTGGCTGATCAAGTTGAAATGGTGCAATTCTTTTTTTCGTCGCATTTTTTTCAAAATTCTCTACGCGTTTTTTATCTTCGGGCGTTAAGCTCACTTTAACTACGACGGGAACAGCGACAACCGCTCGGTCGCCTTCATCTTGCCGTAAACCGTTTAAAGCATGCGACACGTTTATAGAAATGTCCGACAATAATTGGACGTCATTATCGGAGAGTTCTTTTTGCTTTTTCGGCGTGTAAAAATCACACTTAGATAAAACAGAGACGTCATGATTGGACGGACACGTTTCCTCGACATTTTCGACACAATCGCTGTCGTCTGCGTCTGACGTTCGCTTGCTTATAACGCCGATTATTGAGGACGAGGAAATGTCTCCGACCGAATCTCTCAAACTCTGAATACCTGAGCTGATAACTTCTACGTAGCACGAGTCGTTGGACTGCATTTCGGTTAATGGTACTAATAAAGGTTCCGTATCTTCGATAACGACATCGGCAACGTCTACAGGTGCGGATTCAATCGGATCATCATTAACAATCTGTTCTATTGGATCGAGTTGCAGAGGATCCGTCACGGGGACATCGATACAAACCAATTCTTCGTTCTCTTTAGAATTATCCGGTTCGTATTCTATGGGAATCTCCGTGTTGTTAGGAACAGGTGACACAATTTCGTCATCGTCATCGTCAATTTCAACCGTAGGAATGATTTCATTATTAACTTTACTACGACCAGCGTCTAAGTTTATACTCTGCTGTTTGGCTACCTTACGCACTATACTGTCCACGGCTCTTTTATCAGGACTATCCAACACTATTTTTCGTTTCTTTCGAAGCGGCATTGAGGCATTACCGCCCTCTCGCTTACTGCCAGAGATCAGCTGTTCCCTCGGCACTACTTTACCGTTGTGTGTGATGGTTATATTGGCACTTATTTGATTGACATTCGGTTGATTGTTTGTGATGTTTCTTATCTTTAAAGCCGAAGACGCGTTGACAGCTTTACTAACTCCCACCGATGTCTTGATTCTTTGCGTGTTAGTCTTTGCTAATGATGAAGAATTGACTATAATAGGCATTTGTGTGAAAGATTGTTGCGCTTTTATGAAGGTGTTGTTTTTGTTAACAGGACGAATAACTACGTTGCTTATTTTTGTCGGCACAGTAGGGGGAGCCGGATTTGAAGCAATTCTCACATATTTATGGGGAATAATCTTCGGTACGGGAGTTTTCTTTATCTGCGTATTACCGATTAGAGTCGGGTTAATAGGAATTATTCCAGTGGGTCCTCGAATGACTGAAACTTTATTTATGGCTACATTACTCGGAATACCAGTTCCCCGTGATTTGTTGTTCGTTATTTGTGAACTGACAGGTTTGATGTTCAACTGTTTGCACCGGCGACGTAATTGGTCGGCAATCGGCTCCTGAAATTAAAAAAAAAGTATTAGTGAATTCGATAAAACAAACGCAAACAAAACAAAATATTTTCAAATAGGATTTCGCGTATACACACCCAATCAAGATTCTTCAATTTTTAGAATATCTATCGGTACTATTGGAGTGCTGCGGCCCTATTAAAGGTCAAGCTTATTTTGTTTTACTCGCACCCAAACCGAGCGAAAAAATACAGTTTTTATCACCTTTTTAAAACATGATAAACTTTTGACAGGAGTGACATTTTAAGTCCAAAACATCGTAAATTTACTAAATTCGTTTCAAAAAAACACATTCTGACTTTCTGTGCCCACATGCGGCCCCACCCGCGGTCGAGCCGAGCGAAATAATACCGTTTTTAGCGCTTTTTTAAATTGAAAACAAAAGTTTTTCACAAAAAGTGGTGCCGCAGCACTCCAATAGTAACGCTTTCTTGTGGGTGAATCTTGTGAATAAATAAATAAAAAACATGACTGATTATGGGGTGGTCTGTCCCAAGCCAAGCCAAAAACAGAAACTGAAATGAAAATGTAGGAATCAGATTTCGAAACATCAAAGTGTACATTTTATCATTCCTATAAACAATAAATTCAATTTTTATGATCTACATATGTTGGAAGTTATATAGTAAAAGATATTAAATCTAGTCATGATAACCGAATCGATAAAATAATAATAAAAAAAGACAAATTGTAAAAAAATGACAGCAGATTGCACTCACTTGAGAGGCGGCTGGACTCGGTTCATCGTCCGACGAATCCAATGTTATTACGTCGTCCGACATTTTAAAAGATTATTTAACTCGTATTATGCATTTATATGCGAACTTTTAAAATTATAAATGCGATTGAGAAGCAAAATTATAATTATTTCGCAAAACTTCGCCAGCCAAACATCCACAGACGACGAATCAAAAGACAAATGCATAGACAAAAATCTTTTGAACCGCCATTCGCCAAATAGTGTTGCCAACTTATTGAAATTAGGAACAGTTCTTCTTCTTCTCATGCTTTTCACCAAACAGTCACGGTTAAACAGGCATTCATATTATGTTAAAAAATTAAACTTATAAAGGCAAATCGTAAAAAAATAAGGTTTTTAGAATTTAGAGACAATAATACAGTAGCAACAATGGGCATCGCCAGCTTCGAAGCTGGAGGGGCCGATAAAAATTTTGATATCGCCAAATGGAATAAAAACTTGTAAATAGCGCCGCAGGCTATTATTATTATTTTTTTATTTATTCAAAACATGTGTTATTACAATAAATAGACAGATTAAATTTGTGTTTGAGGATACAGATCTTAAAAATACATATAATAACGTTTTTCCCCCCCTTATAAAGTAAAACTTGTGTTAAGGGGGAGGAGTATCCCGTAATTAACAGGGTTTGAAATATTATAATATTATTACATCATAACCCACACAGTAGGTATCAACCAAACAATTACATTAATAACTAAATACAATACACAATATAACACGATGATGCAAAGACATACGTACCCAGGTACCCAAATTTATTTACAGCTACACCGCTGATACAAAATTGTGACAAAACTTATTCATTATAATTATTCATTATAATTATTTTTTTAATGGGCCAAATTATGCACGAACCTGGTTGATTTCAATAGTAAGGTGTCTGGTTATATTTCTGGGTTACAACATGACAAAGGACTAGCGCCGCAGGCGAAAATTTTGTAATAAAACATAAGAAGGTAGATAAAACAGGATTGTTTAAAAGTCCAGTTTATTTTTCGTGAACAAATCCTCACTTTAATTACTAGATTATCGCCGCGGGCATTTTTTTTAATGAAACAACTACCTAATCGATTTTCACAATTAATAAATATTGAATAATCATGACATGATGAAAAAACGATGCGGTCAAAATGTGATTCATTTCTCCTTTGTGTAAAATGGTTGGTTAGCTGTGGAATTTCGTGGGGGAGGGGTTGAACCCCCCCTGCCTACGCCCATGGTCTAGGCGTCAGACATTAATAATATTGACAGGAGACAGAATACCTAGTTCCAATATTATATGACTAAGATCTTTTGTTCGTAATGTGCGGATTACAAGTTTTTAAAAATTATAATTCAACTCGAACATGGCATATCCTCTTAGGACACAAAAACTAATATTTTTTCCATCTTGAAAACAAATCATAAAAAAAGTGGTGGCAACACTTAAAAAATTCGCCTCCCACAATGTCGGAACGATTTTCTTTATCATAATTTTCTATGGAACTCGCCAGTCGGCCATGTTTATCGGTGTGATGTGTTTGTGGTGAGTGTTGTGCTATTCAAAGGAAAATATTATTTATCAACAAAAATTAAGAAGTTTACAGTGCATTTAGATGTGCGTGATATTGTGAAAAGTGTTTGGTGTTGTGTGTAAAACATTCAAAATGAGTTGGGGAACCGAATTATGGGTATGTAACGAAATATGTTCGCATAATAATAATGTATACAACACACATACTCAACCTTGATTCTCAAAGAACTGGTATAATGTCGACGATTATACTAGAATGTCGTTTTCCTACATTACAACGCCTTTCTACAAATGTCTCGCGGTAATAATAACATCTGAATTGCGTAAAAAATAATTGTGAAAATGAGAATCATGCGTTTTAGAAATTTGTTGCAATTGTTCATTCGATGCAGACTTTTTTGATATTTTTTTACAATGTTATCGACCTAGAAACGAGATTTTTTTCGTTTATTCTCATGCGTTTATTGTAACTGATTATTGATTGTAATGTTTAGTGTACATTTACACATTTTTCTATTCGTTTTAATGCATTTATCCACACATTGTTACTATATGACTCACCGATACTGTTCCCCCATTAGTATTTAGTACACTTGACTGACAAACAGGTGAAGTGCATTTTGAGGTGAAGTTTTTTTAGGACGCATCCGGATTGCGACAAATGCACAGTATTTTTGTTTTTTTCTCTAACTTAGTTACAAATAGATATGTATACCTTCCTACTTAATTACCTACTGCCGTTTTTCTAAACAGTTACCAATTTTACCTGAAGTAAAAAATGTATATGTGGGAACTATTACACTATTGCGGCCCCAAGTCAAGCCTATTTTGTTTTAAAAAAAGCAATAAAGGGGGCGCACGCCCAGACCCACCCGCAGACGAACCGAGCGAAAAAATACAGTTTTTAGCACCTTTTTAAAACGCGATAAACTTTTGACAGGAGTGACATTTCAAGTCAAAAACATCGTAAATTTAATAAATTCTTTAAAAAAAAACACATTCTGACTTTCTTTCCGCTCGTTCGACCCCACACGCAGTCGAGCCGAGCGAAATAATACCGTTTTAGCGCTTTTTAAAAAAAAAAAACTTTATTGACCAAAAGTTAGGCCCCAATTGTGTTTAGTTCCAATACATGCTGTCGCAATGTCTGAAACCTATATGTACCTACTTTAAGTATAAAATTATAGAGCTTGCAATTCCAATTGTTTTGTCCGCCAACCATAAGTTATAATTTTAACGCATGTACTATTTGTATATTACAGCACGTAAACTTAAGTAAATTAGTATGGAAGTAATTCAGTCCCCATAATTTTTCATAATAAACCCAAAAAGTGACCCACACATTCCATACTGACCCAGTACTCTTATCAGAACGTAGGCGCCAGGACTTCCCATTGGTTTTCATGTTCTGTCAATTGTAATATTTATATAAATATTAAATACTAGGTAAATGAATTAAGGTTCAAAATCGCAAGAAAAATTGTGTTTCTTTACTTTTTGCTCAATTCAAAAAAAAATTACACGGTTATTTACTAGATTTTAATCAAAACAAAAAAAAAACAGTGAGACTTTCGGGAAACGAGTTTCTGTCTTTGGGAAAAAAGATCAGATGTGTTTTTCACATTTATTTTGAGAAATTGAAAATGAGAATTATTTTGAGAAATAAAAAAAATAATAAAAAAAAATCTATACAAGATATATAAAACCTTTTACGGTCATTTACTAGATAAATGCTTAATGTATCGACTCTATTTTTATTCCACAGCATATTTAGTAAGATTGACGAGATCTAAGTTTCTAAGTTTTCTTGAAAAAAAAAATAATGTCGATATGCTTAGCTTTAAAACAGTATTTCATAATCACGATGTTGTTGACCGTTGGTTCTTTAACCTTGGTGGAAGTCCATTTTTAAAGAAAAAAATGAAAAGCTATATACTATTTAGATTAAAATCCACAAAAAAGCGAAAGCTAGTCATTTTTTCCTTAGTATCTCGTAATACGAATATATCGTTCTGATGATTGGAGCCTTGCGACCTTTCTGTTTTTCTTTGAGGAACAATACAGGTCGAAGTATGTTAGTTATGTTGCGTTATTAAACACCTATACAGTATCTATGTACATAATATAATATGTAGAGCAATCATCACAATAATTTGGCCTCCGAAACCCACTTTCACTGTTCAGTTGTACCTCTATACGCATTTATAACACCCAACTCAACTTATATATACCAAATGCAGCATAACGTAGCATAATATCACACTATATCATTATCAGATACCCATCATACTATACTAAATACTATGTCTTACGGCAGCCATGTCAAACTCAAAGTCACTGATGGGCCAAAAGCACGAAGAAGAAGCATAGACTAGGTGGGCCGCAAAACCTAATCTTAAACAAGATAAACTACTGAAAATCTTAACGAAAGTACTATTATAGGACAAGTATATTTATTAAATTTTCAATAAAAAGGACATTACAATAAAAGTACATAAATTATCTTTTGTTTTGCCAGGCATTTGACATCTTTTGTCTTTAATTAAGTTGTCTAATTGTGGCGTGAATTTATCACCGGAAATAACTTTTAAAACTGCGTCCAAGTGTGCGTCCAATCGCGATCTTGCGTTTCTTGTTTTGTTTCCTTTATTCAAATTTTGAAAACAGCCTCATTTCATACTATACCACAAGCGACCCCGCACATCCCTTGGATCCCCTCATCATCATGGCGTCTCCTAGCAAAAGATTTTTCTCCAAAAACCGGCGACGTTAGGACACAGCCTACATTTTCGCAAATGTTATTCTAAATTTTCGCAGCAATCCATCGTAAAATGCGGGAGTTTTACGAACACTTACAAAAAAGCGGGCGTTGTTTTAGTATATTAGATTTATCACGATGCAAGGCGCCCCACCTACAGTACATAATATACTACTACTACTTACAATGTAGGCATTGTTATCTGAAATGTGTGTGAAGTTATATTTACGTTGCACACAATATGACGGAAACCACAGCTTGCAGTTTCAATACCACACTCAGATACTTAGGTATAATACGCATTATATACCTACATACATCTTTACATATTTTGTATAAATACTTCAACTATACTAATTAGGTTTGTGTGATGATGATGTGGTTGCAATCTTGCAGATTGGTTTGTACCTACCAAGCGTATTCGTTCTTTCTTTCCACACCGTCCTGTCACTCGCCGTCAATCTCTTCACTTCCGTGTAGGTGCTACAACGCGCGCTATCAATAATCTGCTCCATATGACCGCTTCTTGGGCGACCTCTCACATTACTGACCTATACCATTCCTTCTGCTATGGTGATGAGCAGGCCGGGGTGCCTGATGTCCAGGCCTATCCATCGCGCTCTCTGTTGGGCAATCCTATTCAAGATTTGTCTCGTCTTTCCGCCCTTACTCAACACCTCGCTGTTTGTGATATCACATCACAAACAGCGAGGTCCAGTGAAACTTGAGCTTGTGTCTGTAGCACCACATCTCAAGTTCGTATATATATCCCCGTATTTTTAATCACACCTATTCTTATGCTGAATCCAAACCAAACGCTTGGCATTTTCCAACGCTTGACGCAAAGTTTCTTTAGTTTTGTGAAAAAGAACTGGCACGCGATAAGCCACAAGTGATAGCTAACCCATTCAAGCTAAGCGCACCACCCACACGTTCAAATTTATTATGCTTGTCGACCCGACAATGCAATGTATATTATTTGAAAATAAGATTTTTCCACAGACAAAAAACACCACAGTGAAGTCTGATAAAATCTTGTAAAAAGACATTGCAACATAGGTTCTATTATTCTACCCCATGTCTGCTTGGCAGTCAACTGCTTTCGTATGCTTGGCAGTCAAACGCCATATCAATCAGAACCGACCACCTCGAAGCAAAATAACAAGCAGGTAGTCTAAAAAATCAGTTCTTCAATTTACATAATTACCTAGAACCTCCATGTCAAACAACAAAATTGAATCTCCCTACCTATATTGCAGGTTGCAGGTATAAAAAGCATCTACTAGAAAGATAATAAATCTATCCAAAAATTCCATCCAAATTATACATTATTATTAAATTAAGTTTAAAATAAATTAAAATTTTGATGTACCTAGTATCTACTAAGATAAATTACATATTAAAAATACACCCAAGGATTGATTATTTACCCGCCCCGGCCACAGGGCTTCTCGTGTTTTGGGACCGCGAAGGGTAAAACCGCGGGCGAGCTATACAAAAATATTATGTAGATTATTAAGGGAGTATATTAAATAGGGCAAAGATTGTGTAAACCAGCGGTCGGCGAGTGGTGGTCCGTAAGAAAATTCAGGTGGTCCGCAGTATCAAATCCTTTAAAAAAATTATCTAATTACAAATTTTAGGGTATATTTTTACAATATTTCACAACGTTTGTACTTAAAGAAAATCATGATTTCCTAGAGAAAAAGTATCGCTGATCAAGGTTGCTATTGAAAGAAAGAACGGACTTTTCAAGGGGAAAAATGACATAATATTCCGAGAACTTGTGGGGTTCAAAGCAGTAAAAAATTTAGTGCAACCGTAGACGGGAGGGGGCGGGACCGGTTTAAAATTATGAACTTAGTGGTCCGTGAACCCAAAAAGTTTGGAGGCCTCTGGTATAAAGGGATACTTATATACTACGGAAAAAATCTCAACAAAAAAGGGTTTGGTATTTAAATACTCAGACAATATGAAAAAAAGCTGATGTACTCAGGTGTTCTGATTGTATTATATGCATTAGGTTGTCTTGTAAACTGGTCGTATAGGTTGTTGCTGTCTTTTATATTTTACAACGATTGAGATACTTTACTTACATGGTTGTTTATAAGATCGTGAACATCGCAATGTATGTGGTTTATTTACCTGATAGACATTTTCAGATTCAAACTAAAAGTTAGTGTTACTGTTTTTGTTGTAAAAGTAATTGTCACATTGTTGCAATATACCTATAACCATTAGTTAAAAATAGAGATGTATAACGAATATTCGGTTACTATTCGGTATTCGGTCTACTTTTTGGAGTAAGCGGTATTCGGACGAATACCTACCTAAAAACAGGATAAAGAAATAATAAAAACGCACAAAATTAAGGCTGTGTACCATGTCTAGGTAAATTCATATTCTTGACCCAATAGATTTTGTAAATGTATCTTTGTGTAAGTATTAGCAATAACCAATTAGGTATTTACCTATTACCGATATAAATGTCAGCTTTTAACGGTCAAATATTGGCAAGTTTTAGGCGATTTATTTCAGCGGGCAGTCAGGCAGCGGAATGTGCGATATTTGGAATATAATGTGATTTGCGCGTCAAAATTTGTATGTGAGTTAACCAGGTCGAATTGTTTGGCCGAATATATTATTCGTTGCAACAATAGTTAAAACATACTATAAGTAGTATATATTTAGATACTAGTCAGATGTCTGACTGAGGGTTACGTCATCACCATAGTTTATTGCGGCTTTAAATCTTGCAAATGTCAAACGTGAAGATGAACCGATGTTGGGGGGCGACCTCTGCCATATATACGTGTGAAATGAAACATCAACATTATGTTATCGTTTCTTTCCCATAGCCTTGTCCTCTTCTTGTACAGTGTATAGTGTTGCAAGCGATGTTTTGTAAAGGATTGACTAGTAGAAATCAATTCATGTTATTATTATTGATAGCGAATTGAACGTTTAGTTTGTCTGGTGTTGTGGAGAGAATGAAAATAAACAAATCAGTGTATGTGGCTTTGAGAGTAGGTGTTCAAAAGAGGTAGTCGTTCTGTTCTCTCTGCCTTCTACTTAAGGTAAATTGTCCACTTTGAGAGTAAATAAAAAAATAAACAAAAGGGGATGAAAAATCCATGACTCAGGTTGGAGTTGAACTCAGGAGTTTTTGAATGCCGAGTCATCGCATTATTCTCAGCAATTTGGTGGATCCTGGCCAGGGAATGTTGAACACTTTGGGCGAAGTTCGTTGTGATAAAGGATATGATAACTTTTATGCCACAGAGGCCTGTCGTTTTTAATGTAATCATTAATTATCTGAATGCGATTGCGGAGCCGACAGGCAGACCATTCAACACATAGTTACCGGGTGTGCACTCAGAGCGTACAGTGGCAATGCATCGGATTTCCTAACCCTTAGCGACGAAGCAATACAATACATAAGAAATCTAGATTTAAGTCTCTGACAAGCAGTTCACTCTGCGCTTTTGACTTTTATTTTTACACATTGACATAACGAATGTTATATGATATAGGCGTGATGTTGACCATACGATAAATAAATAAATTAATTATCTAATGTATAATTGTATATACATTTTGTTTGTACTTGTATTGTTTTCTTCCTAGTCTCCCATTAACTTAAGTGTCCATTAGAACGACAATTTTAATTAACATACTTATTACATTAATAACATGGCCTATAATAATGTGGTATTATCAGCGCAACAGTTTCGTATAGCGAGCCAGCCCAGCGTCCAGTATTTGGCTATATAAAGTTGTTATATGTATCCCGAACTTTCTTCAGTTCAACAGTGATCCTCTTGTACTTAGGTATTTACCAAAAAATATAGTAATTTAACAGGCAATTTTCTGTTCCCATAACCACCTACTTTACTTTTTTTCAATCAGGGTTCGCCGATTTGTATCGTAGATGTATGTTCGATCTTTATTGTAAAAATCTTATTTTAAAAGTATGCATACCGACATTTTAAAAATTTCTAAAAACGGGAGACTTTATCTCGACAACCGTTACTAAATTTGCTTTGGAAAAAAGTAGGGTATATGCATTGAACATTTATCTAGGGAATAACCGTAAAAGATTTTTTATATCTTGTATAGATTTCTCAAAAAAAAAAAATTAAAAACACCTCTGACCTTTTTTCGAAAGACGGAAACTCGTTTCCCGAAAGTCGCGGAGTAATTTTTTTCTTGTACTGATAATATGCATTAAAATCTAGGTAATAACCGTAAAAGTTTTTTGATAGACGCAAAATTAACCCCAAAAAATGAAAAAAAAAACGCTATTTTTACATTTTTATCATGCGATTGTCACGCGATTTTGAACCTTAATGCCGTGGGAAAAGACTGTGACGTCATTCCTGGTTCCATGCCCTTAACGAAGTAAAGAGTCACGATTTGATTATTTTATTAGATTTGGAAGAACCCTGTGTTCAATACAATTAGGTGACATTGTGGTTCAGCTGTTCACAAATTAATTCGATACGGTCGTTATTGAGTGAAATCTCCATGGAATACGAGCAGCACAACATTTCATTTGAAACATTTGTATACAGACACAAGTTCATGTTAGTCCGGTAGTTAGGCATCAGGCATAGTCCCATAGAGTAAACATTACCACGATTTTGTTGTGTATTTATAGCACGGGGATTCCTCTTGGCCCTGGGCCAATTTCTCATGTAACTCGCTCTATGTATAATCGCATCAATATGTATTATTATTAGCTACTTATTATGTAGGATTTTCACGTGATCCGAGTGATCGATATTTTTATTTGCGTATACTACCTGCCTACCTACTTAGTAGTATAGAAAGTACGATGTTTGTTCGATAGTTCCATGAATCAATTTGCGGAACTAAATGAAAGACTGATTCCGATTAAAATTCACGCTCCTAATGACTTATTACACCCGATTAATGTTCAATAATTCTTCTATAATTAGATAATTCACCACTCCACCTTTTGTGCAATCCTGTGGTGGAATGGAGTCCATTAACCACATTGTGGAGGAATGTCGGCTCACTAGTTTCAGCGGCCTAATAGAAGACATTCAGAACTTGTCTCCTGAAGCACTTTAACACATGAGCTCTCACCATATCACTCCGACTCTGGTCTGTCAAATGCTGTGCGATATGGTACAAACAAAGCTCAGTTCCTCATCATACAACTGTGTTTATTTGGAGCCCAACACATATCTCGGTATTAATAATAATGCCAAGAGCCCGTTGCCGAGCATGTCTTTAGCTCAGGTGAATCGCTGCCACGTTGTTATTGGTCCTGCCGATGATGCCATTAAGGGTGACTATTGAGGCCGATTCTGCACAAGCACACTCTGTCACACTTTGGACAAGGCTGCTCCTCATTTGTAACGGCTCTGCGGGTGGTTCTGTTATTATCAGGCAGGAAACTCTACATAATATAGTCTTGGGTATATCAGACAGGTATATAAGTATAAACTCTTAAGATAATTTTAAGATTGAATAATTTGAGATCTATTAACAACAAAGCAGAATTTCCGGAAGTGCTTTAATAGTTTAAGTGCCAAGTCCTCATACTCCCTCCATCATGAAAAAATCAATAGCATGTTTTATAACAGAGATTGACATTTGAAATTTATACTTACATTTAGTTTATTATAATGTGGATTGATATTGACGTTATGCGTATAAATATTATAAGTATTGATATAATATATTATTGTACTACATACATGTATGTATTAAACGAGGCTTGCGACGACGCGACCTACATTATGTTAATATCATATATCAATATAAATACATGTGTAGGTATGTAATATGTAAGGTAAAGGTCGGCCCGAACTTTCGCCCCTCGGGGGCTCGCTAAACACCTATTCGTGTTTTGCTGCCGACCGAGTGATGCTGTAAGGCAAGAATCTAAACTAGATTCAGTGTTTGAAGTGTTCACTTGTACTTGGAAAACTTGGGACAATAATTAGTATTTATCTCACCAGATATACAGCAAAGGATGTAGTTTCCATTTTTGTAATGTCTTGTTCCTACTTATATATATATTTTTTAAGAAGTTTTTTACCAGTTTTGAGAATCTTAAGGCGGTTTTTTTCCCTTCCAAAGTCGCGACTCGTTTTTGAAACATCTATTTCTCGAAACTTTAATCCGGTATTTTTTATCGTTCTTTCTTTAGATTGAAACTAATGAGTTAAATAGACTAAACACATGTATTCAAGTAACAAAACAATTATAGAACTGAGTAGGTACCTTTCCTTGCAATGATATTGGAGTAAAACTTGAGCGATTCGAGTATTTTCTATAGGATGTGAAAATCTCTGATATCTGGAAAACCTTGAGACTTTGGACTAAACTGAGTTTGGTGCATAAGATCGCAAATGATCTCTACTATCACCTCTCAAATATCTGTATCCATCTATCAAACATCCTGTGTTAAAAAGATCTGGTCACATTTTAGTTATAATAGCGAAACTAATTTGTAGTATGTAGTGGTGTGATATAGTCAGGTGAAATGTCGCGTAAAAATGGAAAGTGTCAAAACAGCGAAATGTTGCCAGAATTTGAAAGTAGGCAGTGGACACCTATACAACGTTATAATATTGATAAGGTGAGGGCCTGGTAGAGGCCTATAACTATCATAATTCTTCTTCTTTCGTATGCGAATACAACCATTGTACATGATCTGGGAGTCCCGAGTCAGACTTCCGCGTCAATATTTCTCAGATATTCAATTGTCCTTGGCGTCACCTCATGGATTTCCGAAATATCCCCCTCGAACTTCTTGATGCGACAGTGCCTCGCAGTGTGATCGACCGTCTCGACCTGCCCGCACTCGCATCATAATTAAAAACTAAATATGAAGTCTGAAACTACTCTTTAGTACACAAATTTTGACTCTGTTTTGTTCTCATTTTCTGAAAAGAAAATTCTCTATGTACGTTGACCCACTGTGCGTATAACGTACTTTCCACGGGAGCAATAATTCAAAACATAGTGGTGATAACTAATATACTAACCACACACCAGGTCACCACACGTTTGATATTATTTATTCTAGTACACATATGTATCTACAATGCATTTCGCCTTAGAAGTCCCCTGGTGCAAACTTGGTTTAGTGTTGCTTGATGTGATAATAAGATATGGTTATATTTTTTCGCTACTTTAAAATTATATTTTAGAACTGTTGTTTACAAAAAATTGGCAATTTTCGAATTATTAGAATAAACTGGCAACATTTTTTCTAATTTGTGATGGCGCATGGCGGTTTAAAAGGATTATCGGAGTATTTTTTTTCTTTTTCCAACTCGCAAAACTATCCTGCCTTTAAAATGATTTCTCTAGCGCCTATTTGTAATATTTTCGGCATTGTAGGTTACTTGTAAAATATACAATGTGAGAATATTGGGAACCTTTGACAGCTCTTACGACAAGATTCGACAATCAGGGCTACCAACAATACAATCTAAACTCCACTTGCAGGTAACGTCAGAACGGTGGACAAGACGGATGGTACAGATAATAGTGTCTATACAATTTGTAATTGATTGTAGAGAATATAATATACAACACAGCGAAAGGGTGATTAACTCGCCGATAAAAGTGTAACATCATAATAATAGTATGAACCGAGCCTAAGGCTGCGATACAACCACTGAGACAACGGATAGTATCGGCCGAGTTTAACAAACACAAATTAGGTATGAAATATCTGCATCGCCTAGTATCAATAACATCTGTAGTATCGATACTAGTAATTATATATATATGTGTAGTAGATTCTTTATAGGAGCGCCCGCCATTGACCTTCATAATATTATGATAGGCGTACTGTATTATAATCATAAGATATGCTAACTACTTTGTACCGCTTTATAAAAATACTACTTATTTATTGTTCCTACTACCTACAACACGCGATCCGAAGAATCAATATCAAATTTAATGACAGTCATAGCTTCTAGTGAGTTCATATAGTACATAATAAACCTTAGGACAATTAAGTTTCCGAAAGGTTTATACTTACTTACTTTACGTGTCCGGGTGGGTCATACCCTGCCACTCCAATATGCGTCAACATACATCGCCTTGTCATTTCCTAGAATCAGCTCCTCAGGGGTGCAGCTCTCTCCCATCAGAGTTGGCTGTCGTCTTGGGTCGCTCGCGATTACAATTACTATGCACATACATAGCTACGTCCACTCCCTATGTGGAGCAAGTGGTTGTCACCCAGTTGTTTTTCCAAGCTTTTCCGTCCCGGGCCAACGCCTGTTCCCATGTCATTCCAGCCTGGCGCAACTCTGACGTGTACAGTTTCTGGGTGAGCAATGCAAGCCTGCCCAGACGTTTGTTGCCTACAGGGCAATATTGGAGACAGCTGTTGTTGATGCTGTCAGCGGGTATACGCAGAGTGTGCCCGAGCCAGTTTAGCCTGTGAGTCTATATCACTTGGGTGACATAGTCAAACCAATGTATATTATGGACTATAGGCCCCACTTTAAGAAAGAGAACCTGATAGGTTGTAATGTCTTATTATGTATACTATTTACAAACGATATGAAAGTGAGCAATGCCTTGTTATATACATAACGCGTCGCGTTGGGAAAGCCGCTTATTATCATAATACATATGTACATAACAACACATAAAGGCTGGCCACAAACGTCCCGAAGTTCAGTTCCGGAATCGACCGTTTTGCAAAAACTTTCCGACCAAAACCTCTTTCTGAATTTAAAATCGGGGTGACGCTGAAGTCAGAGAGAGGTTTTGATCGGAACTTTTTTGCAAAACGGTCGATTCCGGAATTGAACTTCGGGACGTGTGTGGCCAGGCTAACAATTCAGAGTAAACAGTATGTAAGCAAATTAGTTAGCGGTGCAAACACCTCTATACGCGCCTTGCATCCATGTGGTCAGCTAATAAAATAGTATGCCAAATGGGCCCCACCTACATCAATTAATCAATCAGATATCTATGCATAGTGCTAGGTGAATGATTGTGTATTTTTATTATACCATTGGCAAACCTGCTCGGTCTGTTTGTGTTTGTAGAGACTGCGGAGGGACACTTGGAAAGTGATAATACGGACGTAGAACCTTCGTTAGTTGTTGGTATTATTTCATCACACCGCTCCGTTTTATGGATTATCTATTTAAAGGACGCGAGGAACTGGCTTTGAAGATCGACGTCTTCAGTTTGCTCCTGAATGTAGTGATGGTCCGGTCACTACGCAAATCCTCGGGAAGTTGGTTCCATCTGACAGGGCCGGCTACGCTGAAGACCAATTCCGGGTCAAATCAACACACTCTTTGAACCTCACCATCTCAGATTTTCATGAAATTTGGCACATTTGTACTATTGATAGAGATATGGAAAAATACCAAATTACATTGCAATATGTGAACTCGTTCCTGAATTACAGCTATGTAAAGTGCTGAAAAAATGGACGAAAAGACCGCGACCATCTATTTTTGAAGTGCTCTAGGAGCTCTTCTAATTGAGCTAGAGAGCTGGGAGAAGTGTCATTTTATAGCATTTTTAATGGCCTTTTGAATGATATACAACATGATGTGGGGTGCGCAACATTTTTTTTTTGAAAATTTTATTTTAAAAATTTAAATTTAAATATTTCTATAAGTACATATTTTAAAAATTTCAAATTAATTCCATAAATAGTTTATATTTACACAAATCATCTGGCAAAGTTTGGATTTAGGACGGCAATGGGTTCGCTGTTAAAAAAAATTAAAACTGTTGCATCGTTCATTAATTCCCTGTATAATACAAGGAAACAGAGGAATCGTTAGTACGGAGTCATGGGTTTTTGGTATATTTAGGTAGGTGGGGTAGTGGAGAATTCAATTTTAGACACATTTCCTCCCCCCCCGCCACCATTAAGAAACCTTCTAAAATCAACGTTTTTTTTATATTATGCGATATAACTTTATTGATTCACATTTTAGGGCAAAATATATGTATGCCGATTTAAAAATCATTAAATATCCTGCAGATTTGCCATGGAAAATTTTGCTCTAAAATAAATAGCAGGGGAGCTATCAAGCTCAAAAGCTGGCCAAATTTTGAGTTTCTTGCCATTATATACATCACATGATAACTTCGTTATAAGGGCTCATAGCTAGGCCTTTAGGGGCCCAGGGACAAAAATAACGATTGGGGCCCCTAATATTGTAAGAATAACTGATAAAATTAAGAATAAACCTAACTAGGCCAACCTTTTTCCTCACATTTTCATTGTTTAAACATTAAAAAATATAGGGGCCCCAAATGTAATTTTTGCTCCAAGGGCTCCTAAAGGCCTAGCTACATGCCTGAATAACGGAAGTTTTCATGATATATAATGCCAAGAAACTAAATAATTAATATACTAGTACCTACATAAATACAAATTTTGGCAAGTTTTTGAGCTTGATAGCTCCCCTGCTATTTATTTTAGAGCAAAATTTTCTATGGCAAATCTGCAGGATATTTAATGATTTTTAAATCGGCATACATATATTTTGCCCTAAAATGTGAATCAATAAAGTTATATCGCATAATATAAAAAAAAAACGTTGATTTTAGAAGGTTTCTTAATGGTGGCGGGGGGGGAGGGGGGCTGGGGGAGGAAATGTGTCTAAAATTGAATTCTCCACTACCCCACCTACCTAAATATACCAAAAACCCATGACTCCGTTCTAACGATTCCTCTGTTTCCTTGTATTATACAGGGAATTAATGAACGATGCAACAGTTTTAATTTTTTTTAACAGCGAACCCATTGCCGTCCCAAATCCAAACTTTGCCAGATGATTTGTGTAAATATAAACTATTTATGGAATTAATTTGAAATTTTTAAAATATGTACTTTCAGAAATATTTAAATTTAAATTTTTAAAATAAAATTTTCAAAAAAAAAATGTTGCGCACCCCACATCATGTTGTATATAATTCAAAAGGCCATCAAAAATGCTATAAAATGACACTTCTCCCAGCTCTCTAGCTCAATTAGAAGAGCTCCTAGAGCACTTCAAAAATAGATGGTCGCGGTCTTTTCGTCCATTTTTTCAGCACTTTACATAGCTGTAATTCAGGAACGAGTTCACATATTGCAATGTAATTTGGTATTTTTCCATATCTCTATCAATAGTACAAATGTGCCAAATTTCATGAAAATCTGAGATGGTGAGGTCAATTTTGCTATAAAATTGTGTTGATTTGACCCGGAATAGGTCTGAACGCTCTCTCGTAAAAGGACTTACTAACCCTGCTGAGTTCGATGAGTTTGTTATTAACTGTAGTTGCCGAGCGCAGAGGTCTTCTCGAGGCGTATCTTCTGTGTATATGTATTTCCAATTTCACAGACTTTTGAATTATACCTACCTAATGCATACGGGTCGTTGAACTTTGTGATTTGTTTATAATATAGTCGTGTTTTTCATCTGTCATTTGCGGTCGATACTTGAAACGTCACGCACCAGATGCACTAACAAGCCGGCTAGACGATCTGGCTGAACACTGAATACTGATGGACATTAGCCAGATTGATATCGTAGAGACCCAGTACGTTTTATTTCCTTTATGTGTATACCGCACCCACAGAAATTTCTCTCCACAACCGCACAAGTGCATACATATTATTTACATGCATCGGGTAGTTAGTTATGGTTTTAACTTTCTACCATTATGTCAAATCATTTTGGAATTACATTCGATAGGAATCCTACCCACCCATTTCTTTAATACTCGTATGTAAAATTACTTGTATTATTGCCTATTATAATTATAGTCATCCAATGATCACTTTTGATATTACCTGTGAATTGTATTGGAGTACTTATAGTAATTTACGTAATAGGTAACATAACATTTGGTGGCAAGAGGATGTGGTCAAACAGCCCATTGTTATCTTTAGAAAGTTAATACATCCATGACACATGAATGTGCTTGAGGAGATTCAGTTATATTTTGTCTTAAGGTCCTATATGCTGTCATTGAGCTTCGGCGCCCTGAATTATACTCAGCCAATACTGAGGGAATCGTCTTGAAACTGAAGACAGTGATAGATGAAAGTATGGACTACAGATTGCCTGTTTTAGAATTAAAAGGATTTGGAAATTCCTTTAATAAAAATATGTTCCTAAAGTACCCCTAAAATTTACGGGATCTGAAGATTTTCCGTTCAGTTTTTCAGATATAAAAGTATAATTTAGCCAAAATACTGGTAATTATAATCTTAACAAATTGGCTGTTTTAGATTTTCAAATTACTTCCCAGGTTTCTTTTAAAAAGGTATAATTCAGATTGTCGCTTATGTTAATCTTATTGAGCGCTAACATTCTCATAAAAAAATTGAAAAAGTTAAAGCATAAATAGAACGATTTTTAGTAATATCTTATGCAGTTTTCTCCTTATCTGACTCATATGGTCTGGGTTTTATTGATAATACATAATTTGGTATTATCTGCACTTAACTCAACAGTTTATGGAGCTGCAAACACATCTTTTATTACACACTTTTATTCAGCTAAACTCGTTCTTGTTGTTTCCAAATCTTGTAACAGAATTTCAACTCATTTTCAGACTAGCTAGAGCTCTGAAACTTTCACAAATTGTGTAAACTAGATGACATTACGATTCTGTACCACATTGGATCAGCCTTCTCCATGTAAAGCGTTTGAGAGTTTCCGAGGGGTAACATGTGTGGTATCGTTGGGATTCACGTCCCAATAATTTTGTCCAGCTTTAGCCAGTTATCAACAGGATCCAGTTACCGCATACCGCCGTGTTTCGCATCTCGTAAAAGTGCTAAACTAAGTTTTTAAAGCGTATCGTCATATTTTATTTTAATTTGATTGTTTTTATACACGTTTTAAAAGCAGCCATTCAGGTATTTATTTATTCTCGATTCTAGTGTTATTTTATTCGATTAATTTGATAACAACAACATATAATCGGATATGGGACACGAGCGATTCGTCGACGCAATGTCAAGAGACATGTGGATACTTTCGATTTCACTTTTTTTTCGTCGCCTTTGCGCGTGTTTTGCATACGCCATTGAATTAAAAGATTCAAGGTGTGTGGAAATTATATGTATTTTTATCGGTTGTTTACTCATACGATTATCTACTTGTTGAGCGCGTTATGAGGAATACTAAAGTGACTTTCATTATTTATATATTGTTGTTATGTATACCTACTACTTGCTCTGGCTACTAGGGTTGCCAGATGTCCGCTTTTAGAGAGGACAGTCCGTTTTTATGACATCTTTTTTTCGATCGGACGTCAATAAGTTCCTGTTTTTTCATAAAATTATTCAATAAAATACAATCTTGATTATTTCCATCATGTTCTTGTTTTTCATACGTAGAAGACACCTACATTCGTTGTGGAAACCAGAGTATTTCAATATTTATGATTTTTTCATAAAATAAAATTCGTCTACTTAGTAAACACTACTTTGAACTACTTACGTTAGTATATTTTTTATATTTCCTTGGGCGAAAATATCACTATTCAGAGTTCATTGTCAGCATGAATTTCGCGTGCGGCGCAAATTATGTGTGTATGTTTTAAAAATATTTTTATAGTGAGGGGGGGGGGGGGGGGGCTGCAGAAACTAAAAATTGTCTTTTTGTACAACATATCTGGCAACCCTACTAGCTACACACTTGCTGTATTGGTATTATACATACGGGCGATGATCTTGAAATGTCAAGCGTGTTTAAGGAAACTCAATTTCTATTCAATACAAAAGTTATTCACAATTTACGTGTACATTATATCGGGTATTTTAAGTATTCATAGTGCTTATTAGCAAACTGCTTGAAGAGGTGAAAAATTTGGATCGTTTAAAATTTCGGAGAGGGGTGAAAGAGTATCTTGTCGATATATAATTTTAGACCATAGACGAAATTCTGAATGAAGGCCAGGATCCCAATTCTGGTTCTTTTTCTTTTCTTAAGGAAAGTCTCCTGACGCCTAGGGATGATACAGAAACAATAAACATTAGCCATACCGCTAGACTTTAGCAGTTTGAAATCATCTTCTTCTTCTTAGCAGCCTCTTTCCCTCCACTGCTGGATATAGGCCTCTTCCTGTGTCTTCCGCAATTCACTATTTTGGGCGCTTTGCCTCCACCCATGCCCCACCGACTCGATGATATCATCGGCCCATCATCATTGATCAATCGGATAAAATGCCGATTTAAGACTATTTTCCATATTGTACGAGTACTCGCACGATGGAGAATGGAGGTCTGCAGAACTTATGGTGACAGACAATGCTCTGATTACATTTGTACATATTAGCATGTTAGCATTGTATAGTACAACTTCACTCACTCGACCTCGTCATCTGCGCAATGCATTGCATTCGCGTTACATTCCATTACATAACACTGGTAAGAACCAAGTCATGTATGTTTGTAACGATGGCCCTTTGGCAAATTTTGCAAGTTCTATGAATATGTACCTATGTAAATTTAAAGCAGCGACGCGTTCCTGTGTGGCTAAAAATTTTCGTCGAAGTCTCACTTTTTGTGTCACATGTTTGCAGAGCTTGATCGAATCAAATAGGGGCTTTGTAAACAATGGAATTAATATCAGTTTTTTGTTTGAATGTATGAGTTTTTTGAATTCACTATACTATCAGCGCTTTGAATCGGTCAAAAAATATTGGTTGACCAATCCGTCTAGACGTTAAGTTTTATGAATGAAAATTTGAAATTTCGAATTATACCTACTAATGAAAATAATTTTCATTCATAATTTGCAATTCGAATTCTCATACTTACCGTAGGTACATATAGTAGGTACGTATGTAGAATTAGTATTGAAAGTAGGTAGGACCAAGACCTTCTCTGATACGTTCCTTCGAAGAACTTTGAAGGGCGTGGTCAAATGGCGAATGCCAAAATTCGTGAATATAATTTTCACGGGTACCCACTAGTATTATTGTAATACTGTACCTACATATATGTGATACTACTTATTACGCCGTATCGTATAGTATGTCTATAGACTAGATACAATATTGTGTAGGAATGCTGATTTAAATAAATTGCCTACTTCAGAGTATTACGTACTCTAGTGCTAACTGCTAACTAATGCGATCAGATGGCTAAAGTTGAATGACATCCTTTCAAATATGTATTCACTATGTATATGTATGTAGGATTGTACGTAGGTACTCTAATGTTACATTGTTATGTGCCTATGTAGAAACATTTGTAAATATACTGTACGTACGTTTACTAAAAAACGATCTAGGTATTTGGTTTTTAATTTAAATGTGATTTAAATGAAAATTTACACATAGGGTCATTTATCGTCATAGAGTTGCCTAGCAAAATCTTGCAGCGTCACCCCCAAATAAGTCCCATACGAGATTTTTCGCATTTTTAAGAAGTGATCACTGACAAAAGTAATCTTTACCAAATTGTCTACATAAAATGTTGTATATCTAGATATTTTTTCATAAGACTACAAGTTTAGCCGCAATGGCCGGTCAAAATGCCGAAACTTTTTGAATATTCATGGATTTTTTCGAAAAACGAAAAATCCACAAGAGCTACTAGGGAATGGTTAAGGGGACAAGCCACAGGTGGCACCCTCAACGGCAGTACCAGAACCAGGTGTACGAAGACATGAACTGCGCCACATATGTCGAGCTGAAGAGAGCTGCAGAAGACAGAGAAGAATGGAGATCAAGATGTAGGAATTTGCTGCAAACCAATTTGCAGGATTGAAACTGGAGAAGAAATATGGGTGTGTGCATACCAAGACAAGCCCAGTTCCTTAAAAAAACACTTTCATTCCTCTCACCACACGCTAGTCATACATCTCCCCGATTATTTCTATCATTGGAGTATAGGTATGTGAGTAATTTCCGTTTTAGTCCGAATTCCTATGCACTTGGCACCTTAGCGCCACACTCGGACTCAGACATCCCATCATCCCACACAGTGGAATACACAATACCCACTCTACTCAACTCAAGGGATCACACGCCAAAACGAAACTATTTTTAATGAAGAGTTCCGATAGCAACAACGAGGCAAAAACAGGTTCTCATATGGAACTAACATTCAAGTTGAACACACACGTATAAGATGCTGATGCTTCACACATACTCGTAAAGTTTGTGAATACTCGCAGGCATGATAACGAAAATTTTGTGGTTCCCTGAGAAAAACTCAAAAGAATATTGCTCAACATGAATAAATCCCAAAAAAGACAAAAGCCCTTTACAAATATCCACAACGGATTAAAGCCCAAACTTTCTAGTGGATGAATTATTTATAAAATGTTGACTATTTTATTGTCCATCCCATTTTAGATCCGCTTATTTATTTGTTTATTTTATAATGTATGCTAGTTTCTAACACACTGAAAGAAATCGTATACTAATAGATACAATTAATTGTATTATCAAAATCCAATTAGATTTGAGGTTTTGTCCCTTGAGCCAATTTCTTTCCAAGGCTTTCGTTGTTTTTTTAGGATTTAGTCATGTTGAGCAACATTCCAATGGGTTTTTGTCCGGTCACGGCAAGGTAGATGCAGGCAGGTATGTGTCTGCTGTGTTGAATGACCCCTAAAAGATTTGGCTGGTGTATCATATACCTGCATAGTATAGTACATCTAAGTATTCGAGGCAGAACAGCTGTAGTAATGTGGTATCACCGCAAGCAATAAAGAGCGCATCGACTGGTGTTGTATAGTTGTGATAAAATGATAATGTAACTACTATATGCACTAGAGATGTAACGAATATTCGGTTACTAATCAGTATTCAGCCCCTATTTTGAAGCATTCGTTATTCGGCCGAATACCTAAAAACAGGAGAAAGAAATAATAAAAACATTCAAAATTAAGGCTGTGTACCATGTCTAGGAAAATTCATATTCGTGACATAATAGATTTTGTAAATGTATCTTTGTGTAAGTATTAGCAATAACCAATTATTTGTTATCGATATAAATGTCAGTTTTTAAGGGTCAAGTATTGGCAGGTTTTAGGCGATTTATTTCAGCGGTCCAGTCAGAAAGCAGGATGTGTGATACTTGGAATAATGTGATTTGCGCGTCAAAATTTTTACGTACGTTAATCAGGCCGAATATTCGGCTATGCTCCTGGCCGATTCGGCCGAATATACTATTCGTTGTAGCACAAGTAATTACACAGTACCTATACAAACGAATGGTTTAAAGAGGATATTGCAAGATGCACCTCCGACAGGATACTGTGGTTTTAGGGTTTCATGGACCTTACGTTGAAATCTTTTAGTGTAAACTCATAATACATAAGTACGCACTAAACACACTTGCTTCCGTGACGGTCATATAGTTCGTCATACACGCACGTCTTGTATTTCTTTTACTCAGTACACGTCCGTCTCTAGGTATCTGGTTGATATAGTGATCTATCCAGGTTACCCCAGGACGGCCACGTTTTCTAACAGACACCTACGCTCTTTCAGTAATTCTATCGTCGCTCATTCTTTCAGTATGTGAAATTAGTAACAGTTTTGAAATTCTATTAGAGTATTGGAGTTCCTAGTATATAAGAATACAAATACTTTTACAGTCCTTATACTTTTATCAGTAATCTATATAAAGCTTACCCCCGTTTTCACCGACTATAGCTATTCCTGCTCCTAACTGGGTGGCTATCCTACCTACCAAAAAATCCTACCTAATTTACGTTTCACCAACAAATTTCCACTTAATTGGGACAAATCCAGCTAGGAAGATTTTTATTTGTAGGGTTGCTACATGTAAAACAAATTGATCAGAAGTAGTTATTTTTTTTAAACAATGCTTACTTTATAGAGTAAATAATACAACTTAAACACAGGGATTGTATTTAAAAATATTTAAATATTAAATATCATTACAAAAATAATTTACAGTCGTTAAATAACCGCGTATTTTTATTTTTCATATTTCACACAAATATTATTACCTAATGGCAACACTAGACTTTGAGATTGACTCATGCGCGTTTAGGGTACGTGGTAAAATGAAAATGGCGCCTAACAGTAAACATTGTTTGTATGCAAAGTGTCATGTTATGATATTGTGTTTCGTTGTGTTCTAGGACTGTTTTGGAGTTATAAAATAACCCCAGGTCGGAAAAAAACACTACCTGATTGATAAAATTCAATGTGGCGGCCGATTACGTAGTTGGGTGAAGTTTAATATGACAGATCTTACCGTTAGGTGCCCAATTTTCGTTGCCTAAGATAAGTGGGATTCCTAGCCGTTAGGTAGGTATTTTCGCGTGGTGAAACGCAAATGTGGGCTAGGTGACTTTTATCTCTGCTATTCATCACCTAACCAGTTAGTGAAAACGGGGGTTAGTCTATTTTCTTCAAATATATGTCAACGCTTTCTGTAGATAGTGCTTCAAGTGTAAACTTTATGACAAAACGCAGATCAAATAAACGAAACTCTAAAGAAAGTCGGCTTCCAACGGTACGCAATCCGGCTTCGTACGTAGATTCACACACCGTGGGAAGGGGTGAGTGCGTAAATCTACAGACGCTTTCATAGCGATTTGTATGGCGGTATGTACAAATCCAAATTCACGTACAAATCTAGAATCACGTACAAATCCGGATTCGCGCACCGTAGGAAGCCGGTGTAATACGCAAACGACCCGATCTCAACAGACAGCTGATAGGGTCATACTAGTAACATTAAATATAGTATACCTAATTAACCTACAACAACTGCATGTCCAATACATTACATTACATTAGAACATGATGTGACATCAGGGCTGCCACCTTTCAAAGAGGGTAGGCTCGGAGATTAAGGAAAAAAAAATCATAAATGTGTTTTTACTGTAGTACAAATGTGGAAGAAAAACTCGTAAAAAGCGCCGGAGGAGGCGGAAAATTATTGTGAGATCGAGCAAAGAAGGTCGTGGTATGAACTGAATTATTTTATATAAAAATAAATAGTAATACTAAACCCACCAAAATGATAGCGCTGCAGGCGAATTTTATTGATGAAACCGTTTAATTTTTAATGAGATAGGTCGGAAGGGGTCTGCCCAATGATAGTTAACCCACTGTCTCACCACCCACTCTGACCCGGAGATATGCGATGCTAATCCGGAGCCCGGAGAACACCATTAAAAACCCGTAGACTCCGGGTAAAACCCGGAGAGGTGGCGGCCCTATGCGACATCGGAAGAGAGAGGTCACGGTGACACAGTCACAATCGTGTCGCAATTAGGTATTATAACCTGTACAACATATATGTAGTTACAAGTACATCACCAATGACACTCATTTATTTGACTACGTTGATTCATTATTACTATTACTACTACTATGGCATATGGATGGACAGTCACTAACTTCATTCATTTGTACAATCACTCACTTCCGTAGTCAACAATCATATAGTAATTAATTAATAGGGTCGATGTTAAATCAATGTAGTGCTCATTTTTAATCGACATTCAATCGGAATATCTGCGATTTTGCATCATTTATGTGTACCCATTATATGTGTTTGCTATATGCAGTATCTTCGACAAAAGTGTTTAGTTTTAATATGCAATTTTTTTATCATAAGTTACAAGTGGCACAAATCATCCAGCCTCGGTGGACTGCCTAATTACAAATAAATAAAAAATTGCTTTCATAACTTACAAACCTACCTTATATAAATAACGAAATCTTTATTAGCCACAGACCAAATATAAATAACAAATAAATCTTATTAGACACAGTAGTATACCAACGGGCGGACTTATTGCAAAAGCAATGTCTTACAGTCAACCCGAGAAAAGTAAACAAAACTAAATTATTAGAAAAAATACATCTATTGATCGATCTGAAACTCTCATCTTGCTGCACCATTCGCGAACAGGTGGAGGTCACTATAAAAAAGAAAGAAACTCATCCTAACTTTGTGGATATTTCAAACGCTTCTAATGAAACACTGAAAGCGATCTGGCTTCCCTAAGAGGATAGGCTACTAAAAAAATTAAAAGCTCAATAATCCGGTCCACTTATACCTGCTTCTTGGGCGACCTCTCACATTAATGCCATCTACCGTTCCTTCTGCTATGGTAATGAGCAGGCCGGGATTCAAGATTTGTCTTGTCTCTCCGGCCTTACTCAACACCTCGCTGTTTCAGATGTGGTCTGTCCACTGAATCTTCAAAAAACTCCACGTTTGCCTAATGCCTTTAGCAGAGGTGGGCACCGTTAATCAAAAAGTTAACTTCGTTAATCGATAATCCGTTAACTAAAAAGTTAACTTCGTTAATCGTTAAAGCGTTACATTTTGAAAAATGTAACGGAAGTTAACGTTAATCCGTTAAAGCGTTAATGGAAAAAATCGCGGTTAAATGGTATGAAATAGAACTACTTACATAAGTACTACTACTGTCACACTATCGCGATGTACCCAACAAAGTGGGTACACAAATACATACAATGTGCCTATAACAAATAAAACATATAGAATGGGTTGCGAGTCTCATTCTTGAATAAGAAGTAAAATGTCTTATAGAAATTTTACAAACACCTAGGTACATTTTTTATCACATTTGCCCATGGACGTCGCTAGCTTCAGAGTTTAAAAGGCTCCGCAGCAGATTTTTTTTTTTGTGGGAGTATAGAAGGTCATAATTTAGTTTATTTTGTTGAAATAAAAATGCAGGCTTGAGAAGGACAAAATTTGACTTTTGATCCGAATTTCTTTTTCAACGCCCAAACCACATACGATACCACACATAACCCCATAGTATCTAATGCCAACGCCGCCAGTGGATGATTTCTATGCAAACAAGCAAATATTAACGGACTTAAATAACGGAAGTAAAATGTAACGGAAGTTAAATAATCCGTTAACATTTTTTGGAGGTGAGAAAAGCGTTAAATCGTTAACCAAAATGTTAACTTCGTTAATTAACGATTAACGGATTAACGCTTTTCTGCCCAGCTCTGGCCTTTAGTCATTTCCTAATTTACTACTGCGAACAGACTTTTGATGATGTATCTGACTCAAGATGTTTTGAAATGGTATTCTAGCTAGACATTCAATACAATATAATAGCAAGTCATATTTCTGTAGATGACGTATAGTTGTCTAGGTGTGTCTGTTCTTCCATACAACATACACACCACAATAGAACAACACCATGTGATCATCGCAATAAGATTAATCTGTATAAGATGATAATATGTGATTCCAAACAGCTATTGTGTACATAAATCATTCGCTAAATTAATACCTACGTATACATAATAACTAGGTAAGTATATAAGTGGAGGTATTTATTTTACCTGCCATTTTCATTGTTCAGCAGTCAGATTATTCAATATACTCATATCCGCGTGTATAAATGCAAAAATATTCATCAAAATATCGTCGAATCTGTGAGTGTAACCGATTAAAAAATACGGTAGAATAATATTCTTCTTCTTCAGCCGTCCCTCCACTGCTGGATATAGGCCTCTTCTAACGATCTCCAATTTCTTCTACTTTGAGCTTTGCTCAGCCAGTTTCTTCCTGCGACTGGGACTACATCATCTACCCATCTTTTTTTGTGGTCGTCCTACAGGTCTTTTGTTCTCTCATGATCGCCATGTTAGGATTTTGGGTGCCCATCTACTATTTCCCTGTTTCGCAACGTGGCCTGCCCATTGACGTTTTAACTTAGCGATACGGTCCGCTATGTCGGTAACCTTTGTTCGGCATCTGATTTATCTCTCAGACTTATTCCTAACTTTTGTCAATTAATATTAATTTTGAAAATAACAATTCACAATTTTTTGTGTGAACGGCGGATTTTCTACATAGATACCTACCAGCTGACGATCCGTCATAAGCCTGATGGAAAGTCCATCCTTTGCTGTATATCTGTTGAGATAACTACTTGTTACAGAAGATTAAATTGTTTAACAATGAAAGAAATTTATTTCTACATACTAACGCCTAAAAATGTGATAAATATATGGGATGCCGATGTCGGGAAGCTTAATAAAACAACGTGCTTGTATTACATAGGGTTCACTGTAAGATATTGCGTTAGCAATAAATCCGCCTTTTGGCACACTACGATTGTCTTATTATTGTAATTAATATGCATTTTTGTTTTGGCCAATAAAGATTTATTTATTTTATTTACACCTATTGATTGTGGGTAATTGTTTGTATGAATTATTACACTACCTCAGTGATTCGCAGGTTTTCGAATCGTTATGTTTGCGAATCGAATCTGCTGACCTCTCAAATCAATTCGTATTGTATCTTAATTAGGTACCTTCAAGGCTTGATTAAAATTAAAATATCGGTATTTCGTGACTCGTAATTGTTCAATCAGAAAATAGTTTAGTTAATCTAAGTACGGCACCATTAGTCGTTAATTGTTAAGGGCCTATATGCACTAAGCAATAATCGTTTTATTTATGCTTCATTTTTTTCAAATTTTGTATGAGAATGTTAGCGCGAAATAAGAATAGCGTAAGCGACAATGTGAATTATACCTTTTTAAAAGAAACCTGGGAAGAAATTTAAAATTCTAAAACAGCCGATTTGTTAAGATTATAATTACCAGTATTTTGGCTAAATTATACTTCTATATCTGAAAAACTGAACGGAAAATCTTCACATCCCGTAAATTTTAGGGGTACTTTAGGAATATTAATTTATTCAAAGAATTTCCAAATCCTGTAATTCTGAAACAGCCGATCTGTAGTCCATACTTTCGTCTATGTATCAATGTTTTCAGTTTCAAGACGATTCCCTCAGTATTGGCTGAGTAAAATTCCGGGCGCCGAAGCCCAATGACAGCATATAGGGCCTTAATTATTAATTATGATTTTACAACGCAAATGTATGAGAAGATGAGCCACATATTTCATTTTATTACAATTTGAAATATCATCTGTAAAGGTCGAACTAGTCATCATAATATCATTTTATCTTTAAATAAGTTATCTTAAATACTTCACTTTTAATATTATTTCTTTTCTTGACCCAAATCGTCAAGGTATGCTCTGCAAAATGTAGTTTTATAAATGGTATTGAAATCAAAGTAAATTTAAAAAAATTATGACTCACTTTTATAATCTTTGTGACCTTGAACTGGACACAATCTGGTTCTCGATCTTAATTTCTTTTCATATACGATACTACACATGACTCCACACCACTTTTACATGTTTTTGGTCTCTGGAGAAGTCTGATCAGAATCGTAATGTCATCTAGTTTACAAAATCGGCGAAGTTTCAGAGCTCTAGCTGGTTAAATGAATTAAAATATTCGATTGCAGAGTTCTAGGCTATTAAAAAATCATATGCCTCTTTCGGTTTAGCTAATTACAAAAGAACATGTATGTAATAGTGGTCGCTTTAAACCTAAAATCGTAGTGTAGGTTCGCCAGGCTCAAAAGCTAGAACGTAATAGTAGATTATTTATTTATTAATACATTTCGGCAATCCACGAGATGCCTACGAGGAAGGGAAGAATAGATTCTGCTACTAAAAGTGGAATATCGTTGAATTTGTATTTCGACATGTGGTGAGCGAGGACTAGATAATTAAGATAATATGTATTGTAAACATTAGAATAATCAACTGTACTCTATGTAGTCTTGAACTCGTCATATTTGATTAGAATAATTTGAAGTGGAGTACCATCCTAATGGCACCGGTATATTTCTTACCGCTAATTACAAATTACTCTTATTTTAACGGTGTTTATTATGATTATTGTTGATGGTGGACGCTCAACATTTTTTCCCACATAAGTAGGTAGTAGATATGTATTTATTCTGACAATGTTTGTAATCTTAGAAATGTATGCGGACGTAGAGTTCATTGAAGAAGATCTTCTGAGTACGCATCTTGTTTCAAGTATTTAGTCTAAGGTACTCGGGTGATTCTTGATTAAATAGTGAAAAGACGGTGGGTAATGTGTGTTTATATTTTGAGGTGTGCTTGTGTGACGAATGAGTGTGTGACCGAGACTGAGTTTTATAATACTCTAACTGGTGGTTCTCCCTCGCCTTTGTCCCATTTACTTGAGGTCGACTCTCCTAGTCCTCATCCTCCAAGTCCCTCTGTCCCGCTCATCCTCCGCACGAAGCCTCGCCTCCTTTAGGTCTCTTGCGATTGTGGACATCCAAGTAGTCAGGGGTCTGCCTGGTCTCCTGGGTCTGCTTCCATGTCCATTATACTTTTTATCAAATAAATTAAGTAAATTTTAATGCATATTATCACTACGAGCAGCAGTTTTTTTCCATGCCACTTTGCAAAGAGAGTTATTATCTTACACAAACAATATACAGAGGTATTTTTCACATTTTTTGTTTTGGAATCTACAAAAGACATGGAAATGGAATCACAAAATATGACAGATCTGTTAAAGTAATGCACTAGATGAAAAATCAATCTTATTTTTTTACAAATCATATTTAGTAAGGTTGTCGAGATACTAGATATGAAAAATATCTTTTTGGCGATACCCATTACTTTAACTAAGCCAACCAACAATCTTAATGGGTATGATGTAAGTCCATCCTTCACTCCATGTCTTTTTAGATTATATACTATTCACCACTTTGAATCAGACAGTCAGAAATTTGAACTTAATGAGATGTTATATATTTTTACATGTTTCGTAGCTATGTTTACGAGTATATTTTGATTAGGTACGTAGCAATTTGCATAGCACCGCACTCACACGTTCAGTAGGTGAATGTTAATAAGCAGTGTGTACAGTGTAATAATATTATTAATGCACAATATGTGAACGTGACATTAAGTATACCGAATGTGAATTGTGTGAAGTGGTCTTTATGTATCGCGATGTATCGTCTGGACTTCCGTTAGGTGTGAGTGTGAAATGAGTTATTCGTGAGGTCAATTAGGGCTAATGGGAGGAGGAGAATCACTGCTATTTGCTAATAATATTATTCTATTCTATTATCACGGACATTGTCCAATTTTCTGTACCTTTGGCATGCACTGACTTAGAATTATTTTTTTATGATTAAGAGTACACATACTTACATTTCAAAAAACGGGAGACCTTAGATCTCAACAACCGTTACTAAATATGCTTTGGAAAAAATATTGTAGATTCATTGTGAACCCAGGGAATAACTGTAAAAGATTTTTTTATCTTGTATATTTTTCTAAAAAAAAAATACGTAAACGCACCTCTGATCTTTTTTCAGAAAGACAGAAACTCGTTTCCCGAAAGTCGCGGAGATTTTTTTTGTACGTATGATAATATGCATTAAAATCTAGGGAATAACTGTAAAAGTTTTTTGATTGAAGCGAAATTAACCCCAAAAGATGGAAAAAACGCTATTTTTACCCTTTTATCGTGCGACTGTTCACGCGATTTTGAACCTTGACGTGGTAGATGTCCATGACGTCATAATTGGGTCGCGAGCCTTAATATGTAAGTATATTATTGTATTATGCTGCGGTATACAAAAATAATATCTTAATTATATAACTGGGATTAATCTACCGTAATACAATAATAGTGGAATACCTGAATTAATTATATATCATAATAGTTGTAAATATATTGATATTCTATAGACCGCAGGTGGTGATGCTATAATCTATTTAAATAACGGAAGCATCCGAATTATTATGTAACTAATCTATACCTACATGTATATACGTAGTAGGTAATGCAAATACCACAACTACGTACCTACGGGTCAGTCACTGGTTAGCCAATGATAGGTCAAGTTAGCCGAAACTGATTAGATTAATTCATTTTTATTATTTTGTTTTGTGACGATCCTATGTGGTGATTTAATTATCATTTTTACTGTTTGTGACGATCCTATATGGTGAAAAGAAAAATGTAAGGTGCCCTTGGGGCGATTTTATCGCTAAACGGCGCCTAAAGTTGTCCAATTATCATTATTAATTAAGTTTGTATGTGTATGTGTGTCTATGTCAATATTTTCTGCAAAAGTGATAGAAAAATGTTGACTTAAGCTTTAAGACAGTCTATTTTTTCTGTTAACACATTAGGTGCGGTCCCTGGATTTGCATTTTTGAGATTTTGGAGATATTTAGAAGTGAAACCCCCTTGACTGATGCCACTCTTTATATACGTATTTTTAAGAGGTCTATTCCTCAACTATTCTTTTCTTACATACAAATTGTTAGCCCCTCTCTCCGAAACCATGTCATTTTGACTTTTCGATAGTTTTGTACTTATATTATTCATGTTTCTATATCAATATAATATTACAGAGGTGTTCAAATTATTAGACTAAAATATTTTTTCAGTAAATAATGACTTCATTTATGAATAAATACAATATTTTAATAGACAATTTGAAATTAATACTTTGTGCTTCTCCCTTTGACATTTCTAAGTATATATATGTACTACCTTTTTTACACTTTTTTTATATCATCGACATGGTGCCAGATTTTTGAACTTTTTTATTATGGGCACTTATGTGGTTAATGTCATTTTTTAATTTTTATGTTTAACCATGACCCACAAATTCTCAATCAGTTTCATGATTGGGCTATTTCCTGAGAAGCAGAACAGTTGTGGTTTTTCTCCAAATACATGTTATACGAAGATATAAAAAAAAATGTGCAGAAGTTTAGTAGAATCAATGTCTACAAGAATAAACGTGCTTATAAATGTCCACGGAATGCATACAAATTATTAAATTCGAAATAATTACATACTAAAATACTGCCAAATCATTATATGTTGAATAAGCTGTTTTCAGTCTAATAATTTGAACACCTCTGTAGTATTTCTCTGATTTTAGGTATGAATTGTTATTTTGAAATGTTTCTTGATTTTGTTTCAGGTGAGTACGCACTGACCAAATCAGGTGACCTACTAAACTAACACTATACCAAATAGTCATCAGTCTGCCGCTAGGACGACGTGAGTAAACACAATAAATCACTAAACGACACAAACTTTTAGCTTTACTGTGTAATGTCTTCGACTTCTTCTTTCTCAGACGTTTCAATTACAATGCCGGACATAGGCCTCCCCTTTGACTTTCCACAGATCCTTATCCTAGACATGCTGCGTCCACTTACTTCCTGCGATTCCCCTCACATTACAAAACTGTAGCTGTGGGATGTGAATTGTTCTTGGTGGATAGTATATGGAATGAGGTAATTAGCGGAATGAGCGATTGTGAGACTGGTGTTGTGATGGATGAAGGATAGCAGGATGAAGGAAACGCGGCCGCCCGAGACTGACCTGGTCCCATCACGTCAGCCAGATCCTCAAGGATGGACGCTTTTTGAGTAAAGGGAATCGGAGGGCGTGTACGACTGCATGCATGAGTGTAACGGAGGCTAGGAGTGTGTGTAAGGATAGGGCTATAGACCTACTCTGGTCGCAGTGACGCAGGGGATAAACGGTCTCCTGACCTATCAAGAAAAAAAGGATAGGCTGTCTGGCGCTCTGTCCTCTCTGCTTACCCTGAAAGGGTCGCGGCGTTAGGGAATAGATTGTGCGTAAAAGAAATAAACGTGCGTGCATGACGAATTGAATGTCTGTTCTCTCTGCCTATCCCGCAAGAGACACGGCGTGAAGGGATTGTATGGTGAGAATAATTAAAATTCTATTAAAACCGAGTGCACTAGGTACCTATTGTTGCATACATAAGTCTCGGAAACCAGACCCTGCTATATTTACGTATTTTGATGGTTGTACAATGTACGTAGGTATATTGAAATATTATTGAATGTTGCGAAACTGGTTTGGTGTGTCGGGTGTCCGCTCCCTCCCCCGCACTGTGGAGTGTGGACCACTGGCCATTGGTTCCTATCCTATAATAAGTAACAAATATTTATAAGCAATGTTTGCAATCTCCTCCTCAGAGAATACTAATTAATATACCTTACTGCTGGCTGAACAAACATTACTGAACTGACCGTCTCTGCATTATAATTTGCACTCCGTCTTATAGTCCGAGAGCCCGCTGCTTAATTTATGACGTATCTGTTTTTTGATCGAAATGTGGTATAAACGATAGCTTACCAATAGGGTATTACATCGCACTAGGGTTGCCTATCAAAATCTTGCCGCAACCCCCCCTGCCCCCCCCCCGAAAAGGTCCCTCTTCGCGGTTTTTCGCATTTTATAGGAATATGGTAAGAGATATGAGAAAAATAATCCTTGCTAAATTCTCTACAAAAAATGTTAAGTAAATTTTTTCATAGGACTTGTAGTTTACCCGTAATGGCCGGTCAAAAAACAGGATATTTTTTGAAGAAATAAAAAAAAAAGTTTGATTTTTTTTCTTTTACATTCTTCCACCCATTATTACTAACATTTTATGGAAAAAAATTTTTGACCTGCGGCGCTATATCACTGGTTATTTTATGAAAAACTAAATTTTAAGAATTTTCATCACTGAGTTTTATTGTAATAACTCCGAAATTATTAGATGTATGAACATAAGTTATAGCTCGTTTTGTAGCTAAGACTATGGTAATTAATTCGTTCTGTGACTATTTTCCTGTAGCTCTTATCAATTTTCAACCAATTTAGTTTAAATACATTTTTTTTGTATTTTAAATGAATTTCGGTTTTGGACCGGCCGTTGCGGGTAAACTGCTAGTTCTACGAAAAAATTGACTTAACTTTTTTTGTAGAGAATTCAGCAAGGAATATTTTTTTCATGGACTACTTTCTCCTATCTCTTACCATATTCCTATAAAATGCGAAAAACCGCGAAGAGGGACCTTTTCGGGGGGGGCAGGGGGGGTTGCGGCAAGATTTTGATAGGCAACCCTAGTGCGATGTAATACCCTATTGGTAAGCTATCGTTTATACCACATTTCGATCAAAAAACAGATACGTCATAAATTAAGCAGCGGGCTCTTGGACTATTATATTTTATTTAGCATCAGCTAAGGCGACCTGTGAAGTCGGTACACTGCAGTGCTGAAATAAAAATGTTTTTCCGATATAAAAACTTTACACTTTAGTCGGACGTCTTTTCCTCGACAAAATAATAGTTCTCTATTAGTAGTATGCTCAACAGACAGCAGTGGGTTCGAATCCCAAGGAACGGTGAACGTTTGTCGAGAGTAAATTGATCGCGTAAACCAACGTCGTAAGTACAGTAGATATTATTTTATAAAATACTTTAACACGTGTTCCTTTTAATGCACTAGACCCTCACGCCGCGTCCCTTGAAGGGTAGACAACTATTGAATTAACAAATCTTCTTCTTGTAACTATCCCAACTTATTCCCGCTGAAGTTGCTGAAGGCTATTGGGGTCGGCTCCTCTCGTCCTAACGTTGTATACTCTTCTATTCCTTATATCATCCTCATCTAGTCTAGGCCATTTCTCCGCAGGATCCTGTCGCATTGTGTCATCCAGTTATTCTTTGGTCTCCCTCTTGATGTATGTCGAGGGAGATTCATTGAAATTACTTTGTTAACGCTGTGTTCCTGTGGTCTCCGCCTTGTGTGTTCATACCATCTTAGTTGCATCTCTTCCAGCTGACTGTTTATGTCAGAACACCCATGGTACCTCGAATGCGTGAACTTGTTATTTTATCTTTCAATGATACACCCGCTGACCACCTGAGCATTCGCATCTCTGCCGTCTCAAATCATTTGCTGTAATTCCATGAAATATCTTGAGGAATTTTCCCACGCGCACTGTCGTATGAAGGCAGCCCTTTTTATTAAAATTAAATACTTACATAATTTAATTATGCCAGATTATTAATTTGCTGATTAAATTCTGAGAAAAAATGTCGCTCTCTGATGCAGTCACGTTACATCTCGCGTGCAGACACTGTCGACAAACGAAACGCTGATGTGATTAAGTAACAACGCGTTAAATCGCGTTTCAGGGGGATCGGATTCGTATCCCACGCAATGTATGATGTAATATTAACGCATAGTCTGGGTTGGCTGTAAGATACTACATTTATGTAATAAGACCGCCTTTTGGCACTGTTATCTCAAACTATCTGAGTTACCCGTGCTTTACAACGCCAAATTTAGATGGTGAAGTAGATCGACAGTACGATCCGAATCGCGTTCATCTGTTCATTCATTCCGACAACTTTATAGAAGGTTCTAAAATGTTCGATTAACCCCACAATTTTCCAGACCGGATCCTCTCGATCACTCGGTGTCTCAGATATATTTCTTTGTTATTCTCTCTACATGTCTCGACCATCTCAACTTGTTCACTTTCATTCTAGTCGCAACATCCGTTTTACATTCACTCAACTCTCTGATCACTTCATTTCTTATCCTATCTCTCAACGCTTTCCCGAGTTCGAGGGGATATTTGGGTAGTCCACGAGGTGAAGACAAGGGCAATTAAATATCTGAGAAATAAGGAGCTCTGACTCAGACTCCCAGATCATTTGTACAATGGTTGTATTCGCATACGAAAGAAGAAGAATGCTTTCTCGCACATTCTTCTTAAAGATTAGGATCAACCTAACATTCAGAATCGTATAAAGTAAATAAAACTTATAATAATGGCATGTTTAACGTCAGCCATTGCAGGTAAAATAAAATAAACATTGCGTAAAGTGATGTCAAATATGCAGAATATACGGGATGAATACCGCAAAACAAAATGCTTCATTCATTCTATGGAGTATAGACGATCAATTATTAAAATAACGTACGTGCCCTGAAGCATAACACAATCACTACATAACAACATCTCTTATAACTGAGTTGTATGTCATAGTACTAGCTGTATTACCCAGCGTTGCCCGGGTAACTGTATTGGTTATTAAGAAATTGTTCTTAAAAAACAAACTACCTCACCCCTTTAGCCTTAATAATTGTCTTTTTTTTTGGGAACGCAATAACATATTTTGACCCTTTCTAAAAAATCGTTTTTTTTTTTAAATTCCTATAAAATTACTGTTTAGTTTATTAAGAAACACTTAGAAATCATTTCTTCTCTATGCCCTTTTTCATCCCTGTTAATATAAATTGGGAAAAAAGGCTAAACTTCCTATTACTAAGGAGAATGCTCATTTTGTATGGAAAAAAAACCCACCTATGCAGTATTTTCATTCTCATTTTTACCTATCATTTGAAATATATTTCGTTTGCGCCGGGCCTGGGTTTTTTATGAGCATTCTCCTTTCGATAGGAGAATCTATGTGCCAAATCTGAAGTTCGTACCACGTCTGGTTTCCGAGATATTCGTATACTTTAAAAAACTTTCAACCCTATTTTTCACCCCTTTGGGGGCGGAATTTCCGAAAATCCTTAGTGAAAGGTTTTGAATTATATCCTATATAGGACGGTAGACGATCTGTTCCGGGCAGCGCAGGACAAGGAACTTTTCGCCAGAGTGATCGCCGACATCGAGGGGGACCTGATATGGCACAACAAGAAGAATATAGGTATCTTTAAAATTTGAGTTCTCTAGGATTAGCCGTTTGGGCTCTGCGAAGATGACTATGTATGTAAGACAGTCACTCGGTCAGGCGCTTTCGTATATGAGTAGAGATGAGCTGTTGATTCGATTCGATGGTAAAACGTCACAGATTGCCTTCGAATTCTTTACATATTAAATCATATACCAGCAGGTAATACTCAACATATTATTAGAATGTTAGCATTGCATATAGGTATACGTTACATCACTACTTATAATATGAATCTCTATGGATAGTATGCAAATAGCATAACGGACCATAGATGATGATTCGAGACCGGATTATATGCAACTTAAAACGGCTGAAATATGCATCAAATCACCAAAAAGTACCATAATACGCAATTTAAATAAATACAACAAATTAACGTTACTACAAGATTTTATATAACTTTATTTTATTTGTTTGATATCGTTTGAAAGACCGCGAAAAACAGTTAGCCTACGACGTGAAGTCAAAAAACTTTTTTTATTTTGTTTTACGATTAGGCATTTTTTTATTTATTTACCTACTACATTTTCAAGTATGCATTAACATTTTTGTTTTTGAAACGCTTATATTTTACAAATACAGTCAAGATTTAAGAAAATACGTATACCCAAATATGCATGATCAGTACATTTTGATCGAAATATGCAAAATCTTGAAAAAATTACCAAAATATGCAAATGCATATAATGCGGTCTCTAGTGATGGTATTGCCTGCATGGTTCTATTAGTCCAAGAGCCCGCTGCTTAATTTATGACGTATCTGTTTTTTGATCGAAATGTGGTATAAATGATAGCTTACCAATAGGGTATTACATCGCACTAGGGTTGCCTATCAAAATATTGCCGCAACCCCCCCTGCCCCCCCCGAAAAGGTCCCTCTTCGCGGTTTTTCGAATTTTATAGGAATATGGTAAGAGATAGGAGAAAGTAGTCAATGACAAAAATAATCCTTGCTAAATTCTCTACAAAAAATGTTAAGTCATTTTTTTCGTAGAACTAGCAGTTTACCCGCAATAGCCGGTCCAAAACCGAAATTCATTTAAAAAACTAAAAAAATGAATTTAAACTAAATTGGTTGAAAATTGATAAGAGCTACAGGAAAATAGTCAAAGAACGAATTAATTACCATAGTCTTAGCTACAAAACGAGCTATAACTTGTGCTTGAGTTATTGCAATAAAACTCAGTGACGGAAATTCTTAAAATTTAGTTTTTCATAAAATAACCAGTGATATAGCGCCGCAGGCCAAAATTTTTTTTCCATAAAATGTTAGTAATAATGGGTGGAAGAATGTGAAAGAAAAAAAATCAAACTTTATTTTTTATTTTTTCAATAAATATCCTGTTTTTTGGCCGGCCATTACGGGTAAACTACTAGTCCTATGAAAAAAATGACTTAACATTTTTTGTAGAAAATTTAGCAAGGATTATTTTTGTCATTGACTACTTTCTTCTATCTCTTACCATATTCCTACAAAATGCGAAAAACTGCAAAGAGGGACCTTTTCGGGGGGGGCAGGGGGGGTTGCGGCAAGATTTTGATAGGCAACCCTAGTGCGATGTAAAACCCTATTGGTAAGCTATCATTTGTACCACATTTCGATCAAAAAACAGATACGTCATAAATTAAGCAGCGGGCTCTCGGACTATATGCTATCCATAGATAATATTTCCAGCAATGTATATGACAGTATACGTCATGGAATATTATATTATGCACTCGCTCAACCGTAACTGCATTGCGAACCACTGTGCAGTGTATGACCATTGAACAAAGTGTAACAGCGCTATTTGTAGTGATTTTAATTGTGAGGCATTCGGGAATACTCCAAGCTAATTGTTCTTTTACCACTAAATTGTTACAGCTTCCAGAACGGTTCTAGGACTGCTCTAGAACCAATCTAGGATGTAAATTGTTACGAGGACTGTTGTGGGTGTAAGTTGTGGATAGCTTTGATTTCTACCACTCTATATTATGTTTTTTTGAGATGCTGAATCCGAATCTAAGGTTTTCCAGCAATATATTTCTTGACAGAACAATGAAAAAAAAAAGTTGAAAAAAACTCGTTTTAGCGGTTTTTTGCTTATAACTAAAAAACTATCAATACTTCTTGAGTAACGTTTCTATTCCAAATCAAAGTAGCTAAATATATAAAATTTTCTCTCCCATAAAAACTGGCCAATTTTGAATTGTAACGTTGGAAAATGTACGGAGAATAGTTGACCTACATATTACATATGTTAATGCTTAATTTTATCAGCTATGCGATGTTTTCGTACATTAATGGAATCATAAAGTATGCCTCTCCACACACGTCCAGAAGTTCAGTTAACTGAATCGACCGTTTGCAAAAAAAGCTTCGACCAAAACCTCTCTGAATTCAGTATTACCCTAATTTAGAATTCAGGAAGAGGTTTTGGTCGGAGCTATTTTTGCAAACGGTCGATTCAGTTAACTGAACTTCCAGACTTGTGTGGAGAGCCTATGAGGGAAGTTTTTAGGATGAATATAGAGAATGTTAGGAGAGACTTAAATTCTAAGGGAGTTGAACCTGCCTATACTTTGGGTAATCTGAGGTACTTAAATGAGTTGTTATAAAAATGTCAAGTGACAAAATGTTAATGATAATAATACGTGAAATATCGTGACATGATTGTAACAATGGGAATACTTTACATATAGATTCTATACTAGAGTACAATGATGTATGTATGTTAAATGGCCAATAATATTATTATCAGTTACATTATTATATTTGTAGGCAGGTTAGGTAGACATGTTGTATTATTTCAACTTAACACAATCAGCGCGGTGTAAGATTTACACGTTTGACCTTCACAATCACAATGTTATAATATATCTAATCACTGTGCATAATTGTCTACACCGCCAGGTACACTACACAATCATTATTAGATATTACCTATATTAATATCATATTGTATTCTCATATAGTCGTACTGCAGGTACACCAGTACACGCTGGATACTAATCAGGGTTCGTTAAGTGCCTATATGCACTGAGCAAAAATTGTTCTATTTTTGCTTCAACTTTACAAATTTTGTATGAGAATGTTAGCGCTCAACGGTAATGATCAATTAACTGATATAAATAACACGATATAAAAATTCGATTCGAGTGAACCCTGATACTTCTTCTTCATTAGCCTTCTGACCCTTCCGCATCCAGGTTCCTCCAGCGATTTGGACAATGTCGTCGGTCCATCCCTTTGGTGGCCTTACGACGCTCCTTCTATCTGTCCAAGGCCTCCACTTCAATATTCGTGGCGCCCATCTGGTGTCACCCTGTCTGGCCATACCTCCTGCCCATTGCCACTTCAGTTTTGACACACGGCTGTCATGATATCGGCAACTTTGGTTCTCAACCCTGATACTAATAGTTAGCAAACAAAAGTTATTGTAACAACAATACTGTTATACAATGCAGTATATTATTATTATTATAGGTAATTGTTATTAAATACACGACTACCTATCCACCTAACTGCCGAGTCGCACTCGCAATTATATGCACAGCACACTGTTGAATAATGCGAGGGAATTTGCACGAGTAGTCATTTTCACTTTTTAATCGGTCGCATTATGGATGAGATTGTACTGCGTCGTATGAAAAACAATCGATTGATCCGATTCCATGAGAGATTCCATACTTTGAGGTCTAGATGATATTGAGCACCGTAACAATTCTTTTAACTTCTCTCGGTATTTCCGATAAGTATTTGAGGTCAATGGCTCGCATTCAGCTGTTGTAGAATTTTGCTCTGTCATTGCAGTGGCGTAACTAGGGGGGGGGGGCGGTCCGCCCCGGGCGGCGCTTTTCAGGGGGCGGCAAAATGGCACAACATATAATAAAACATCTTGATAAAACACACAAATTTAAAAAAATCTCGGAATTTTCTAAAATTATTATGAAAATCTATTAAAATAAGTACTTAAGTACCATAATTTTCATAAAAAAATTTGCCTGCGGCGCTAATTAATCGTGTTCGCGTCTTAGGTGCATATTATTTATACATAGGTGCTCAAATAAGTTAGATTTTCGATATCTTATGGCTAAAATCTCAAAAAGCGCTCTTCTTTTTATATTATTTATATCTTTTATTGTGATATGTATTTATTTTTATTTACAAAAGCAAACAAAACTACAACATGACATTCATTTTCATTTAGTTTTATGAAAAGATTTTCGCCTGCGGCGCTATTTACGTGCTTTCTTATGCCATATCTACATTAAAATTTCAGTTGCTCTCGCCTGGCTTCAAAACTGCAGACATTAATGGGTAGGTATGTACTTGTATAGGTACTTTAGGGGTCGGGTGGGGCGGCATTTTCAGAGTCCGCCCCGGGCGGCACTAATGCTAGTTACGCCACTGTGTCATTGCAATCTCTCGCAGAACTTCTAGGGGACAGTCCACAATAGGTAGATGTCCATTCCTTCTACATCGACAACAAAAGTTTTAAAACAATCGTGTTCTTTAATTTATATTACGAAAACATTCTTCTACATTAGTTATTGAGAATCAGTCACACATCTCGTATCAATAATTAGTCGAGTGGTCCTCCAATGTACAATCTGTAATATTGTAAGTACACTACTGTGATTGATTTCTGATTACGTACAACAGTAGTTACTGCATAGAGACTTGTATATAATTTATTTCATTTGACTCAAGTATCGCGTTATTATCATTTGTTAATAATTTATCATATCTATCAATCTATAAGATGTTTGTTAACACTAGCTCTATATATTATACATCCCTTCACTGCTTATGGAAATGTACAGAGTTATACATATTATTAATTACTGGACACTTGTCAATTGGTTTGAATCAAATCGATACCGAATTCCATTCACATCACAAGTGGTTAACCTACCGCAGTTACACACTTTAGCGTAAAGGTTTAAGAGTATGCATACCGACATTTCAAAAATTTCTAACAACGGGAGACCTTATATCTCGACAACCATTACTAAATATGCTTTGAAACAAAATAGGGTAGATGCATTGAACATTTATCTAGGGAATAACCGTAAAATATTTTTTATGTCTTGTATAGATTTCTTCCAGGATCCTTTTTGGAACCCGTGATGGTGGCATTCTCTGCACATGTCCGGCCCTTCTTATTAAATTTAATCTTAATATGCTTTTGTATTATTTTATAAAATTAATTTATTATGTAGAGAGATACATAGTCTCAATGATTTATGAAGTTTTTAAGTTCACATACAGACTGTCCAGTCTCCATAGAAAATATGGGACGAAATGATAAATTAGACTACAAGAAGAAGTCTTCGTTCATCATTCACACGAATAAAATATACAGGAATGGAGGTATTTAAATACATACCTAATATGATTTTAAAGATTCCTCCATACAATTATATAATGACAAGAGCATTACATATTCTCAATGTATCCATTGTTATCATTGTGGTAGTGATGGACATTACTATGGCATTACATCACTGTTTGCAAACTGCATCATTACTTGCACATTGTATAATAAATTGAACGTAATAAATTAAATAGAATAAAACACCATACAGTCTTCTTTATTATTCTCGTTTATCACCTCAACATTGTCGCTGGTGTATTAAAGAGTAGCAATCAATGTAGTTGTTACAGAAAAGGCTTAAACAGTCGTCAATGTATGCATTAACTGATGATTTTACTCTCCGTAACTCCGTATAAAAATTAACGCTATAACTAGTGAGTGTACACATTCCCTAATCAATGTATACAATAGCCACTGGGGACTCGTTATAGCATAAACAACAACCAACGGGGTATTTTCTATAGGTTTAGGATGCATTTTCGAAGAGTATTCTAGATTAATGTGAGAGTTGTGTTAAAAAATGTATATTTTTGAGGTAATCCTGCTAATAAATATGAAATCAATCAAATACATTTTTCACAGAGATCTGACAACAGTGTGTATAGGATAACAGCTGTTCGCGAATGGTGGCCAATTTATTTGGTAAGAACATTGTGCAAGCTTTGACTGAATCTCCGTCATAAATGTACGCACTAACTAGTCTAAGCGTAAATTAGAATGATTGTGAACACATTAACTGAGCGTGACAGTCAATGTATACATTGGCTAGTTAGTGCATGCATTCACTAAATAAACGCTTTAACATTTCTATAGACTACACGTGGAAAAACTTTGAGAGATAGAATAAGAAATGAAGTGATCAGAGAGTTGAGTGACTGTAAAACGGATGTTGTAACTAGAATGAAAGTAAACAGGTTGAGATGTAGAGAGGGCGAATGATGAAAGGATAACAAAGAAAATATACCTGAAAGAAAAGAAGAAGTATATGGAAGCGCGGCCGTCCAAGAACCACTTGGCATGGTCATGTCGATCAGTAAAAGACCCCGCATAATTAAAAATGGAGGTGTTTTGAGTAATACGAATCGCAGAGAGTGTATGACGAACTGCGTGAATGTGACGGAAGCGGGAGGTATAGGAAAATAGACTTCTTTTTTTAAACTCATTAAGACTTAAATAGTTGTTGAAGGTTTTCACGATTATCCAAATCATGTAGATTTGTTTTTCGGGTTAATCGTGTGAACTGATGCTCCGACGTTTCGGCGAACCTACTGCCGCCTTGGTCACAGATTGTGACTTGTTTATGTTCGTAGATGAACTAAATAAATATAAAAATTCAACCGACAAAAGTAACCAAAACTAAAGGCAGTATTTGTATAGAGGCAAGCCTTTTGAGGATAAATGGCAGTGTATTCAATAGACGCAGAACTTTCTTCTAAAGTCACCTGCATGTGCGCTGTCTAAGGCCAAGGAGTGAACGCACCGTCGCTGCATATTAAATTAGCAATGTTGTATTTTCTATGGAAGGTATTTGTGTTGTACCTCACATTATGAACACATTGTCGTTGGAATGCGTTGCGATGTTAATTATTCACATCACATCCTCGAGAAAGACATTATGTATGTTGTTATTGTTCACTACAGTATTGTATGGCATACTGAAGGCACAACATTATTCATACTTTCCTTTTAGCTATGTTATGTATAGATGTCTCGCGTCTCAGACGATGCGAGATGGATATTTGATGTAGGTAAAGCAATATAAGGATACTTTATGACTAGTTTTTAAGACACACTGTCTGCATTTATTATGGCCGGAGTTTGAGAAATCTGAAAGGGTTGTTTTTTTAGAATAAATATTTCGACAACCTTTCTAAATAAGTTTTGTGGAAGACTGTTTTGAAGCGAAAGCGATATCATCCCCATAAAATCCTGTTTCAAAAATTTGAATTATTTGGACGTTAAAGACCACATGTTTTCGGTACCTCGGCATCTTAACGGCCTTAACACTCACGTATGTTTATGATCGGGAGACAAACGGACAAACGTGTAGGCAAGCGCTACCGGAAACTTGCTTAGCTGACACGCAATCGGATCGACCACAAATGCTAGCAAGACCACACAAGTTGAGCCGAACGCCCTATCCTCACATTTGAATTTGTGATGGCTTGTCGAGGTTTCGCAAGCGTGTGGACCCGACATGACAAACATGTACGAGTATCTTATATTGTAAGCATCGTCCTATCTGGCACAGTGACACATTCCGGTTGTATCATCTGAATGTAGTACACTCATTATTTGCAATTGCAATACAGAAACAACACTACTTGGATCTTATTGCGGTCTATTGGAATCGGAATCTACATTGTTTGTACTATCACCCGCACCTGCTGCTATGCTGTGAATGTTTCTATTGTGAAATGACATTGTTTCCAATTAATTATATGTGTTGGTGATCCTATGTTGTCACGCATATGTGTCGGCTAAAGCAGTGAAGATGTTGCATAAGAATGTAGTCTTACTATACAAAAATAAACGTTTTCTTCTTCCCTCCACTGCTGTATGTAGGCCTCTTCCAACTGTTTCCACTCGTCTCTGTTCTGACCCTTCCGCATCCATATTCCTCCTGCGATTTGGACAATGTCATAACAAGTACCACAAATTCAATCATATTAAATGTATCTATCCCATATGGCGTCGGAGATTAAGGTCGTTAGAGCTCAGGTATTAAAGTTCTTCAGGAGACGCTGAACCCAATGAGCTGGCATCCCTCCACAACGTGGTTAATGGACTGCACCCCACCACATGGGCAGTTGGGGTTGTGTCGCTGTCGACATTGTGGTCAAAATCAAGAAAAGGCGCTTTTCTAGCAAAATATTCATCCAAAGTTGGAAACTGAGTTATAATTCCGTAAATGGTATTTGCCCCGTCTCATTTTCTGGAATGCTCACTGCAAAAAATTGTGAAACATTGCGGTTGCACAATTTCTAAGAAAAAGTGCATTGAATTGTGCAACCGCAATTGTTCGATTCTCAAAAAATCTTCGAAACGATTTACAATTTTAAAATACGACTGTTGCACATCCGTCAATGTATATACATTTACAAAGCCAACGGCCGCTGAGCATGTAGTTTCATACGTTCGTATACTCGTATGTCACAAAAACTAGCTCCCGTATGGAGTACGTTCTCTGTGTACTAAACTGACTGGCTGGTCTCCGTGTAAGGACCGACCGGTTCCCATTGCTTCGGTCGCGGCTTGTGGAGTATGTCGACTTTTGAGGACTCGTCTCTCATGCCGTGACAGACGACGGAAGTTAGTATCTATATATGTCGAAAATTGTTTTTGCGTGTGTCGAATTTGATCTTTCAACTCATCTACAAAATCATTCTTCTGATTAATGTAATAGAATTTGTATTTCATGTAAAATTGTTATATTCTTTTCTATACCCTCACGCCGCGTCCTTTGCAGGGTAGGAAAAGAGAACCGATCGCAAGGCTTTTCTATCCTTTCGCACACTTTTGCTTCCGTCACATTTATGTTATTTATTATACACATATCCTCCTTACATGTCATATATTTCTTAACTTGTTTACTTTCATTCTTGTTAGGACATTCGTTTCCCTACTCTCTCCGCAATGTCTGACCCTCTTATTAAAATAAATAAAATTCGCTCCCCCAATTCAAAACTAGGACATCTTAAAAAAAAGTGAAAATGAGTTAAATATGAGGTTCGATAGGATTTTTAAAGCTCTATCTTTCCTCATTTTTGGATTTTCAAAATTCAGTTTTTTTAATGCTTTAAAAAAAATATCCTAGTATGACTCTGAACCAAATGCTTCAACAAACTCACTTCAAAACTCAGACATGTTAAAATGTCTTAGTGACGTCACTGAAATACATTTTATTCCCATGGAATTCAATTTATAGTTTATAATTAAGATATTATAAGCATAGCTAGTGCCTTCCAGATTAGTTAACTGAAATAAAATTACAGATAATTTGGTATATAAAAAAATTACATTACTTTTTCAGTAGTATGAAAATAGATGCACATAGTAAATCCACTACCTGAGCTGGATCAAAACTCAGACATCTTAAAAAAAAAATTTAAAAAAAATGTTTTCATAATTCAAATGGACTCATTTGGTTATAAATCATTAGATGAACTGTTTCTATATCAAAAGCTGTGCTTTAATTAATTTAATTAATTAAAAGTATGATTTCACTATAGAAAACTATAGGAGAAATCCTGGTGCAAAACAAGGACATGTTAAAATTTAAAGTATAAAAAAAAGTTTTTAATATTTTTTTCTTTAAAATCTGATAAAACACCCAATTTTATACCAGAACAATATTATACAAAGAAAAAATATATGATAATTACAGTTTGGTTTATGATTATCTATTGCCAAAAACTTAAATGTCATTTATCTCAAAACATAGTGTGTTCAAGATGTCCTACTTTTGAACTAGGGAAGCGAAATAAATAAATAAAAACTTTATTGAAGTAATGACATGCATTAAACAAATGGCGGGTTTATTGCCATGGGCAATATCTGCCAACCAACCAAAAATTATTCCATCACTCAACGTTTATCCACACATTCTTTTTAGCGATCTCATCTCGACGGCGTTTATACATGATTCGTCCTTCTGCAGCCATATCCATGTCTCGTTTACTACTCTTATATAGACTTTTATGATTTTTCTTACAGGAACTATGTGGGTCAATGATACATGTAGAAAAAGTATTGTTGCATTACGTGTCATACGAATCGATTAGTTGTCATATTGTATTGTGCTGATATCAACAAGTGTTCTTTTTTAACGCGAGTCCGTGACAATACGAGTAGACAACATTTCTATTGTACGTGCGATTAACGTCTCGGTCGACAAACAGGCGGAAATTGAACGAAACAAAAAAAAACAATAATTGCAATATTGTAATTGTCAGTTGTGTGTGTGTATTGTTATTGTAACCGTGGGAATCTTACATCTAATGGCGTATGTAATGTTAGTAATGCAAACACTCGAAGGCAATAACACCATTGTGACAATAATAGTCATTGTGACGAGACACTATCTCTCGCTTCTCACTATAAAGTCTAAACAAATATGTCTCACTATTGTGTGTGTGAGTGTGTCAACAGTATGATGACATCAACACCACATAAATGTAACGTTTTTCATCTTGCGTGGCCTTGTTGGTCTCCTATTTCAGGTACTGACCAATGACCGCCTAGAATTTTTTAAAGAAATAAGGATCTTAACGGGACACTGCAGACTGTGGAAGCACATCGTTTGCTTATCATTCAGTATTTTGTCACTATTTTATTTATTTTTTGTACATACATGTAACCTTGAGCTATTATATTGTGGTTAGTATTGCCCCGGAACAGGCTATCGCCTAGTGGGGCAATAAAATCGAGTACTTTTTGCCTATGTTTTTACTTTGTAAAGCTTTGGATAATAAATAAATGAAATGAAAAAAATGAAATAAAAAAAAAAACATGGGTGCTTGGTTTTCGGACGAACTGTGTGTAGGTAGATTGACTTTTGATCGACGTTTCGACACTCCTGCTGGTGTCCTCTTCTCCAGAAGAATAACGAGAACCGCCAGAGTGTCGAAACGTTGATAAAAGTGAATCTATCTACACACGGTTCACTGAAAACCAAGCAGCCATGTCAAATGTTCAAGATTGCAGTCAGATACCCCAGTCAGTAGATTTTGCTCAGATGATAGCGATACACCTATCTATACTTGGAGGGCCACTACTAAACTCCGAGAAGCTAAGACTACTTGCACCAAGACGAATTGTGGGATACGTGACCCACGTGGGCCTTGAGGGCGAGATGTACATAACATCGAGAGATGTCTCATTCTTAAGGGATTCTTGGTCCCTTCACCTTCCTTCAGTATCTTGTAACAAGTCGTAACCCTAGAGTGCTCTTATTTCCACAGATGGTGTTGAATACTTTGGTATAATTAGATGCGGTCAATTGATAGTAGGTATGTTTAAATATTTGTTTTGTCTGATCTTTAATGTAGTGTTAATAAGTGTTGCTATATTTAATCAGTTCATTTTCCTGATCCTTCCTGATAATAATATGTACTATAATTAACTATACACTCTTTTAAGTTTAAGGGGTTTTCCATGACTCTTTCACACGCGCACACACAATACTTATCCTATTCATTTTCCTGGTATTACTCATTGATTTAAGGATAAAGACGGATTAGGATTAAGTTACTGTAATAAATATTACTTAGAATAAAACAACATATGACCTATTGACCTGCATAGTAATATGTAACTGAATGTATAGTGCTAAAATTGTAGAAATATCGGACATTCTGAAATTAGGTCCTTGGATTTCCTCGACCTTGTTGGCTTCTTCTTTCACTCATGTATATCTCTTTGGTCATCTGTCCTCATCCATTCTCTCCACATGCCCAAACAATCTAAGCTCTCTGTTTCTCGGTTTTCCCACACATTTTTTTTCCAAATTTCCACTGAATTCAACACTGATTCGTCCTTCTTCAGCCATGTCCATGTAATTCAGTAAATTCTGTAATTCAGTAAATACCGGATGAGACATGAACTTTTGAAACATTTACAGGTAGAAATGGATTCATCCTTAACGTCTAACTTCTCTTCTTCTCCTTAGCAATAGTCCCACATGGTGGTGGGGTCTGCTTTTCTGGTCTTGCCGCCACTTTGCTCTGTCTTGCGCATCCTCCGGTACAACGTCACTCTATCTCATGTCCTGCCTCACCACATCGCTCCACCTGCGCTTGGGTCTTCCTCTGGATCTCCTACCGGGAACATTAAGTTTTTGTACCATGTTACCAACATACTCTGGCGGTCTTCTGCTGACATGCCCGTACCATCGCAGTTTAACTAAGATAACGAAATATCCTAAAATAGGGTATTCATTCATACCAAATGTATGAAATAATACGTAGGTATTGGGTAGATACTAGGTATTTTTTTCACCCAGATAAATGTGCGCTTATCACCGTCCTTTGATATCTCGTGGTAGGTTAGGTAGGTACTGTGTCACAGCGGATGTTTGCAAACAATCGGTCGCTCGCATCGCCGCCGGGTCGATGATCTCAGATCTGTCACAAGCCCGACACAAAAAATGCACCGCCCTAGTGTAACTCGCAATACAATATCATGAATATTTCGATGCGTTCGGGGGACAATGATCTCCCGAGTGTTGCATTGATTATGCCACAGGACTGTGAATGTATGGAAGCTGCCTTAATTGTTTATGTTTTGCCGTCGTTTTTAGAGTAATTCTTTTACACATTCTTTATTTTTGTACCACTAGGAAATATCCTGCGATTGTGGAGCTGGCTAAGAGTAGGAAATTTAGTATATGGGTGATTTAACTAGTGATATGAAAGCAAATATCTTATGAGATGTTCTCTGAGCAGCTAGTTTCCAGCAATGCCCACTACTTGTCAAACATACCAACACACATATACTGTGGCAGTCGGGTACTTGTACTGGTAGCTCTATTATAAAATAACGTATCCATGCGACTTATTATTACCTTTGAAAAACATTGAGGTTATGAATTGTATTGTGACATTAAATTTGACAATAGACCCTACTTGTCAGTGCGCCTCTGGCGGAAGAAAATTGAAACAGACAGCCCATTGGAACTTGACACGTGATGGTTAAATAATTAAAATATTGTTGTCCCCTCTATAGATCCATTTTTCTGTGATGACCCTTGATAACTTTGTTTTATGTCACGTCCTTCCACGAATCGGTGAAGTTGCGACCGCATCACTTCCATTGCGGTTATGCTCATGAATCTTATGATAACCTATTGCAATATGTTTTTTGCACCATTTCTGTAAGGGAAAATGCATTTTATTTAAACAGGAAAGAATAAACAAACTCTCAGCATTGTCCTTTCATTCTCAGGATTTGATGATTGAAGTGTTTACTGGTGCAGCGTGAGCATATCATTTATTTATTTTTTAATCTGGGCTTATCGAAATAGACCCAAACACATCTTTGTATACTTCACAGAAAGCTTGGAAAGCTTATGTTGTGAAGTGGAGTAAGTTGGCATCGGGGTTAGAACCCGCACCCGTCGGATTAACAGTCGAGCGCGTTACCAATCAGGCTACCGACCACCTCGTTGTGTAAGATAAAGTATTTTATCTCAACAGATATAGAGCGAAGGATGGATTTTCCATCAGGCTTATGACTAATCGTCGGCTGCTTTACACGGGTGTTAGGCTGGAGATCTGGATTCTCATCCCGGCCGTGACAGATGGAACTGGTGAATTTTTCGTACGTGTAAAGTGGTCACATTAAACCAACCGATTATTCGTCATAAGCGTGATAGAAAGTCCATTCTTCACTATATGCCTGTTGAGATAACCACTTGTCATTCATCTATATCATGTAGAAAATACGACGCTCTCTTGTGTTATCCAATTCAAGCTTTTTTGTGGTGTCCAAGACAGGGAAACTAACTCTCGAATTACGTTGGGGGGACCTACAGGACACCATAAAAAAGAAGGTACATTAAAAAAAGTGTTTTCTCGTATATGGTTCTACTTTTGTTGTGAATTCATCCTTTACCTCCATACGCCCACAGTCGCTTCTCCCTTGAGAGAGTAAATATTTGTTGACTATTCAACGCTTGTTAAATATAAATAATATATGTCTGTCTGGCAGGTGAACGCTTGTTAATATCTCTGGATGCAGTCGTTTCACTCGTATCAAAATATTATTGTTATTTTATGACGCGATTATTGCATTTTTATTACCAACTCCGGTTACTTCTAATAAAATTAGTTCGTTCGTTATGTATGTTTTATTTTATTCACACTTACCTGTGAAATACTATTGCTAGAGCCCGTTGCCGAGCATGTCTTCAGCTCAGAAGAATCGCTGCCACGTTGTTATTGGTCCTGGCGATGATGCCAGTGAAGGTGACTATATGGAGGCCGATTCTGATAGACATGCAAACTCTGTCACACTTTGGACCCACTGTGAGCCTTGGCCTCCTCCAGAATTCTTCGCCATTCTATTCGGTCCATTGCTCGCACCTTCCAGTTCGTCACTCCAATTGCCTTGAGGTCTCTCTCCACGCCATCCATCCACCTCAGCTTGGGTCTGCTCACACTTGATCTCCCATCTTTCGTTGGTATTCGGTTGTCCTTTATTCGCTGGATATGTCGCTTATGCGGTAGATTTTTTTTATTTCTCCAAATACGGTACGTGGTTGGCGCATCAGTTGGTTGGAGCAGCCATCTCCCAAGCGGGAGGTGCCCGGTTGAAACCCCGGCGATGACGATGTATTCCACATTTTGCGATACAGGCTTCTAGCCTAGTGTGCAGGAAAGTATTTGGGTTTGTGTAGGCAAGCCCAGATCCTTTAAAAATATATAGTATATATTTAGATGAATATCCCAATCGTCTATATCATTTAACAGATAGGTGTCAAGATCAAAAAGATTATCGTGGAGAGAATACTAATATTGTCGTACATACATATGTGTGTGACATCATCCGTCAAAGAAAACAATCCAAATTCCTCGAATATGTTCGTGTAGAAAATCGCCAATACAATCACACTACTACATATAATTATACATACACCACACAATACAATAGGATGGACATGCCATCATTTGCATATTACCAGGGCCTTTTTAGCGTGTGGCTTTGTTACAGCGGACACAACAAAATATTTATAGGTACTGGTCATGGGCGTCGTCATGGAGAGATTGGAATATTTTCATACTAAATGATAAAACCTCATAAAAAAATATTTGTAAAATAAAAAACACTGTTTTTTACTTCCACTATTTATTTTTATAAACTAATATCATAGAAAACCACTGAAGATAAAGCAATAAGCTTTGAAAGATCTCTGGTGTATGTACTCAAAAATAAATAGTGGAAGTAAAAAACAGTGTTTTTATTTTACAAATAATTTAACAATGTGCTTCCATAATGTTAACCTTCAAACAATCAATAAATCATAAAAAATCATATTATTACCACACATTTTCTTATCGTGTCATAAATGTTCTAAAATTAGTATGAAAATCCATCAAAATACAATTGTTTAATAAACATATTGCCTGCAGCGCTAGTTTTTTGTTGCTTTTTATTTAAAATATTTTTAATACATACTAATTGTGCAAATTATTATGTACATTTTCAAATAAACTAAACCGCATCACGACCTTCTTTACTATGTCTCACAAAAAAAATTTACGCAGCGCTATTTACGCGTTTTTCGTGCTATACATTTTTTTAATTTATGTTTCCCCGCCCCCCTAGCTCCGAGGCTGGCGACGCCCATGTTACTGATACTTGGAAGTTGGGACCTAACTGTGGAGAATGACCATATAAATGATAATACTACCTTAGGCATTACCTCACACAGGCTTGTTCAGTGTTCACAGCATAGCATAGGTATTATTATTATAACCTTCAGAATTCAGCTACAAATCCTATCACCCGTATCGACTGTATAGTGTATACTAATTCGGTGTATATATCTACAAACTTCAACGGTTTTCTGCAAATTACCATAAGATTATATTAGTATGCAGTATGCATGAGCCGTACAAAAAATGTTTTAACGAATTCTGGTAGACACGCGATGATTCAGGATCATCTGTCTTCGAGGATTCCACGCTAGACAGGTTTCGGTGATGTAACATGCGACCCTAGATATCGTGCATCGAATAGCAAGGCGACAAACGCAATCTTGGAGGCTGGATCTGGGACTTGTCATAAGCTTAATATTGTATCAATGGTTGTATTATGTTCGTCTAATGCCGGCCATACACACGGTCTACCGGAGCGTGTGTTGGATCAGACCTGTGCAGTTTTTGGTCTAGGTCTACCTGTGCAAGTATACCTGGACAGGTAGACCTCTCCGGTAGACCGTAGTGTGTATGGCCGGCATAAACATTGGTAAATAGTTTTGGAAGCGAAAGATGGTGATTTATTGGCATTTTATTATATTGAACCGTTCAATTATTTGATAATAATAATTGAATTATTTTTATAGCGCCGTTTTGTGGGTATTCCCTCCTCAAGGAAGCTCTGTATTCCCACTCCCTATGTAGTTGGGAAGGATTTCTTAAATAAAAATCTTTTTAATAAGCCTTTGAACCCGGTTAACTTTTGTGCCTGTCTGATGTCTACAGGAAGTACATTCCAGGCTTAAGGACTTGCTGCTGCAATTTAGGTAGTAGCTTTGCCTTCAGGACCATATTGCAAAACGTAGGTTATACTCCAATATTGACACCTGACAGACCATAAAAGCTTGTGTTGTGTATCTAGTACAGAATACAGCTCTGAGATTCTATACAAGAAAGACTTGATCTGATCAAATTTTGAAATCACTGTTTTTATTTCTCGAGTGTTTCTTACATTCCAATCAAAACAGCTGTCTACCTCTTATTGTATGGTTGTATTGTTATTTTACTGTGTTGTTCAAGTATAATATAATATGCAATGTATTGGTAGTGGTGCTCAGCAGTCAGCACCCACGACCTGTTGTATTGTGTTATCCTTTTATTATTTTCCTTATCCTCACCACACACCAGGTATCAAGTATTTGCTCGCCAAGTATTATCATTTTATCATTGTCACTATGTGGGCGGAGTGTATGTTTAATTTTAATACTTATATCTCATGAGAAGGTACGCTTTTTACTTTTTAAAATCATCGTCAGATGTGAGACTGTTGTGTATTTGTTATTATTAGTATTAGGATGATATTCAGCAAAGTGTCAACGTCTTCGATAGATGACTATACGAAAACTGAAATTCTTATTGGATAGCTTTGTAGATTTTCACGGTCCTTGTTAAGAGGGCTACAGTAGCAAACATGGCGATTTTAGTGATTTTTCAATCGATATACCCGCGTTATTTATTGTTGGATTTCGATGAAAAAAATATATTATATAGATTGAACTTTAACGAAGCGCATTATAGAGCAATATAATTTATATACTATATAGTTTCTTGTAAAAAATAAAAATTGTGAACGTCGTTTTTCATCATTTTTTTGATATTCCAAGTGATTCGTCCGTCGGAATTAAATAATTCTTTTTTTGTCTTAAAGAACACTAAAATATCTAGCGCATTATAGAAAGAAACGTAAATATTTTTTGTTTGCTTCGCGTCAAAACCCAAAAAACCTCAATTTCATAAAAAGTCTCCGTACTAATATACGCTATCGGTTTTAGCGTGCACGCGAATATGACACTTATAACACGGGAATTACAAGGAACGCACTATTTTTCGTTTCGCCAAGGATTCAGACGCCCACAAGACTGTGGACTGGTAAGACGTGGATTCTGTGCTAATTGAATTGTCGTTCCATACTTTTATTCTTATTGACGAATGTTCGCATATTACAGAGGACGGCAAACATTGGCAACTGATTTATATTTTAAATTATTTTCACATAATATTACGAGTACGTAGTTCCCACATGTTTTAGTGATTTTTAGATTATTTAGATACTTATTACTTAAATGTGCGTGCCTATTAATTATATTATCCCGGACTAAACTAAACTATCTTTTCCAAAAATAGGTAGATTAGCTTTTTTGTGTTTTTTTTTTACTCTCAGCTATTATCTCATCAGACTATAATCGTATATAATAACATATACTTTTTTATATATATACATCCATGAGCGTCGCCAAGGAGGGGAAGGGGGGGCAGCTGCCCCCCTAGAGATGAAATAGGTATATATTTTTCATACTAAATGATAAAACCTCATATCATAAATTTTCTAAAATTAGTATGTACATCCACCAGTTTCATAAAAAAAATTGCCTGCGACGCTATTTTTTATTACTTTTTTAAATAAAACATTTTTCGTACATATTATTGTCCAAAGCTTTATATGTATACATTTTCAAGTAAACAAACTACATCAAGACCTCATTCACCATGTCTCACACAAAAAAATCGTCTGCGGCGCTATTTACACCTTTTTTAATTTTAATCCAGTATACCAAATGAAATAAATACATGTATATCACCCACCCGTTGTAGATTGCGAACACATGTTGGCTATTGCAGTGAAAACAACTTTGAAGGTTTTGAATAGGCCATTATAATAGGCTCGAAGACAATGACCCTAATTAAACTATAAGATTTTTCGGGAAGTTGGTACTAAGATAGCTACATATATGAAATATGGAACTGTAATGCAACTGATGTTGGAATCTACCTGTGGGTCTATATCTCATGGCCAAAAATTCTTTATTACACAACTAACTGTAGTGTAAATATTGCGGTGATTTCCACTGGTTATGGACTCCTAACACTACAAGTCCATGCGTACAAACATTGTAGAAGCGGGGCAGGGGAGAAATTTTTACGCTCCGCCCAAAATTGACCTTGAATTCAGAACTGTAGCCCTCTTAATCTCTTCTCCATTCTTCTCGGGTGTACCGTGTGTAGGTTGTCCTTGCTGAGGCCATCTTCAGGACTAATGTAGTCCTGTAGTTAGTACGTCGAAAGCTCGACAACATAGACAACCTACACACGGTACACCCGAGAAGAATGGAGAAGAGATGAAACTATTATATGCTAACTTTTGTGTGTGGCTTGCAAATTTTTAACGCGGAGGCACCAGGACTTGCCGCTACATTTGTCATTATTATCGGACAGAAAAGTCTACATTTTAATATAAACTCATCAACCTAATACTGGGAAACATTCACCTACTATTACGTGTATTAATAATAGCCACTTTTTGATATTTTTAACAGATTTCCTGGCAAATCTAATTTGTTTGAATTATTGATTAGTAATTTTGGTGTTATACCTGTAGCTGGTAATACTAATGGAATTATATGTGCCGACTCGCAATTTATTGACATGTACTGGGTGTAATTAATTTTGTTTTTTAATGCTTGTTCTCGATTACAATAATTAATAAAAATCTTTGTTAAAAATAAAAGCAAATAGGTATTATAAAACACGAAAATAATTATCCAACCAAGATACTAATAGACTATTCACGAACTTATCTTTACATAGCTACAAGTATTAAGAGGAATAAACCCATTCTTACGACATCAATATCTGCTGGTCTTCCCACCGCATACCCTACATAAATACTAGCTAAACGCGCCCTTATATTTACTATAAATACAATCATGATATTATACTCTAAATAGGAAATTTCGGAGAGTTGTAGATTCAATGTCCAATCCAATACCCTCAGTAGGCGAAGCAGGAATGATTTGGAAACGATGATTGTAAGAGAAAGGAAACCCGCGCGCTGTGGAATATTCAGAAATTGTTTTTTTTTTTAATGTTTTAAATGAAAAATTTGCTATAATCAAAAATGTGCCATTAGGATCCACTAGGTAATTATCAAATTCTATGACTATGTGTATTTTTTTATAACTATGTTTTATAGTTTTCGCTAAAAACGAGTTGAAAAAGCCATCACAGGTTAACTTTAGAGTTTTTTAGATTTTTTTCTGGAGGAACCATACATTTTATAAAAAATCCGTATTCCACTAGAAAAATGTACAAACTAACTATTCTCTTAACATCTTATTAGCCTGTACTGGTGAGTAGATATTTATCTTGAAGAACTCCCTATTTCGGAACGAAGACTCTTAAACAAGAACTATCTGTGTTTCAACTACTGAACTACCAATAGTACCAATAGGAGAAAAATCACAGGTAATATGGTAATAACAGATTGATATAGCAATTGAATCAAACGTATAAATAACATAGCTAAAGTATGCCGCTTAAGAGTATGCGTACCGACATTTTAAAAATTTCTAAAAACGGGAGACCTTATAACTCGACAACCGTTACTAAATATGCTTTGGCACAAAATAGGGTAGATGCATTGAACCTTTATCTACGGAATAACCGTAAAAGATTTTTTATGTCTTATATAGATTTCTCACGAAAAGTGTGAACACCTCTGATCTTTTTTCCGAAATTTCCATTCTGAATGGACCAAACTAAGAACTACGTCACAGTCATTTCCCACGGCATTAAGGTTCAAAATCGCGTGAACAATCGCACGATAAAATGGTAAGAATAGCGTTTTTTCCATTTTTGGGGTTAATTTTGCGTCTATCAAAAAACTTTTACGGTTATTCCCTAGATTTTAATGCATATTATCAGTATATAAAAAAAAATCGCGACTTTAGGGAAACGAGTTTCCGTCTTTCGGAAAAAAGATCAGAGGTGTTTTTCACATATTTTTTTGAGAAATCTATACAAGATATAAAAAATGTTTTACGGTTATTCCCTAGATAAAGGTACAATGTATCTACCCTATTTTGTTCCAAAGCATATTTAGTAACGGTTGTCGAGATATAAGGTCTCACGTTTTTAGAAATTTATGAAATGTCGGTATGCATACTCTTAAATATTGTATGTACATATAGTATATTATTATGCAACTAAACAATATCAGGTATAAAGGTATGTAGGTATAGGTAGATATGAACCAGACGTCGAGCACGGCACGATCTCGTTAGCGAGAAGTGGTACAGCACGGCGCTATAATGTAGTCATACTTGTACCGACACAAATTATACTAAACTAAACCTAATGAAACACAGTGTGCACTCTGCACGCGTTATCAATTCATTCTTATCACATTCATTTACATTGATAAAAAAGCGTGCACTACTAGTGTAGCTCGGAACTCGCAAGCGGTAGATCACTGGTTCAAATCCCAGTGTCGCGTAGTATACAATGTTAACAAAATTGTTTTGTGTGTAATGTTTACTTGAAGAATTTATGAAAATATATAAATCGATAGTGTGTACGCGTGCAGAGAAGGGACGAGGATTCCGCTCTGAGGAGGGCAACAAACTGGTCTGTAGAAGGACAAAGAAAGAGAGGACGGCCGAAGAAGTCCCTTGAGGAGACCATCAGAGGGGACATGGAACGATGCTCCGATCGGATCAGATGGAGAGAGAGAGGATCCGAGCCGCCGACCCCAGATAAATGGAATATGGTGCAGAGAAGAGAAGAGAGAGAGTGTGTACGCTTCTTCTCTTCTTTATCAGCCTATCCCCGTCCACTCCTGAACAAGGGCCTCCTCCATCTGCCTCCATGTTCTCTTGTCCTGTGCAGACTGCATCCAGGTTGCGCCGACATGTCGGACTAGGTCGTCTCTCCATCTCAGCTGTGGCCGTCCCACACTTCTGTTCCCATCTCGAGGTCTCCAATTTAGGAGGTTCTTGGTCCACTTGCCCTCTGCGCGTCTAGCCACGTGCCCTGCCCATTTCCATGTTAGGGATGCTATGCGGTGTATTATGTCAGTCACTTTGGTTCTACGTCTTATTTCTTCATTTCTGACTCTGTCTCTTAAGAGTGTGCATACCGACATTTCAAAAATTTCTAAAAACGGGAGACCTTCTATCTCGACAACCGTTACTAAATATTCTTCGAAAAAAAAATAGGGTAGATGCATTGAACCTTTATCTAGGGAATAACCGTAAAAGATTTTTTTATCATGTATAGATTTCTCAAAAAAAAAATTATAAACACCTCTGATCTTTTTTCCGAAAGACGGATACTCGTTTCCCGAAAGTCGCGGAGTAATTTTTTTTTCTGTACTGATAATATACATTAAAATCTAGGGAATAACCGTAAAAGTTTTTTGATAGACGCAAAATTAACCCCAAAAAATGGAAAAAACGTTTTTTTTACCATTTTATCGTGCGATTGTCACGCGATTTTAAACCTTAATGCCGTGGGAAATGACTGTGACGTCATTCCTGGTGCCATGCCCTTAAGCTTATCCCTAACATGGCTCTCTCCATGGCTCTCTGTGTTACGCGCTTATATGAAATGATTATAATTCTATAAATTGTAGTGTTAGTAAAGTTTATACATAATTCATTGTACAACATATCTTAAATTAAGACATATTACATAGCAATGTGTATGTACAATTACTTGGTAGATATGTTTAATGTATAATAACAATTAATAATTATGTGCGTACTGCTATTACATACTCGTACAAGTTAAGATATAATATGTGTTCACACATTAATTTTAACAAGGAAACATCAAATTTAACTTTTGTCTAACTTGGTCCTGTAATACTATATTACATAATACATACTAATGCGGAAGAAAAACACATACTTACCCACATAGTTTAGACAGATTAATACCTTAGTCTTAAGGGCTCGGCACCAAGAATGACGTCACAGTCATTTCCCACGGCAATAAGGTTCAACATCGCGTGAACAATCGCATGATAAAATGGTAAAAATAGCTTTTTTTGCATTTTTTGGGCTTAATTTTGCGTCTATCAAAAATTTTTACGGTTATTTCCTAGATTTTAATGCGTATTTTCAGTACAAAAAAATCCTCCCACAACTTTCGGGAAACGAGTTTCCGTCTTACGGAAAAAAGATCAGAGGTGTTTTTCACATTTTTTTGTAAAACTATAGAAAATCTTTTACGGTTATTCCCTAGATAAATGTTCAATGCATCTTCCCTATTTTGTTCCAAAGCATATTTAATATCGGTTGTCGAGATATAAGGTATCCCTTTTTTTTTATTTTTGAAATGTCGGTATGCATACTCTTAATATTTATACCATAATAATGTTGTAATGGTTGAAATGCGTTGTTGACTTAGCTAGCGCTGTAGTGAGCCTTGATTCTATCTTTGATTCAGAAAGAATTGCTTCAAGTCTAGTCAGATAACACAGAAATTGTGTTTCTGTCAAGTTATGATAATACATGATATGGAGGAATGGGTGAACGTTGCCTTGGGCATAAAGTGGTCACTTAAGCCACAGCTAAATCCCAAATTTCGGTACACCCATCCAAGGGAGGGCACATAATGCTGCGTTATGTGAATCCAGATACCTCTCGCTGTTATAGAGGAAAAATGTGTTTCCTCCTGTGCAGTGCAGATCAAATGCACTTCCAATACGTATATTTCAATAACATAATATCCGACGATATTTGGTTAAAAAGGAGTAAACTGGAAGAAATCGCAGTTCTTCGATAAATTCGCCCTGGTGACCAACGATTTATAATCTTTACTATGTCCATTATTTATGTTTATATGTATTTCTTGTTCTTTCATGCTTTCATGCATGCAAAAGAGCTTTTTTTTTCATGTAAAACTTTCAACTATCTATTCAAGGTTCAATGTATCTATTACTCTATTTTTTTGCAAAGCATATTTATAATAGTAAGGTTGTCGAGATCTAAGGTCTTCCATTTTTAGATATTTTTGAAATGTCAATGTGATTACTCTTAACAGAGAAAAAAACGTTAACCTAACATACATGTTTGTTTGTCTATAATGTGATTTTTATCTTAATTTTCCTTTTAATAATGAATTGCTTTTGTAACACAGATAATTTGGTGGTCACAGTCTTCGCTGGTGTATTTGTTGCTGATGTTGTATTGTTTATAATTATGCTTGTTGAAAAACTGTTTGTACTCCTAAGATTAATAAAATAAAAAAAAAAAACATGTTCAATTTTCCATACACAGACGTGAAAGACCTACAATCTATCATGATGAATTGAAGACATTCTCCATATGACTGTCAGCGCCTCGCTCACAATTTGTCTTACATATTACTTATTATATTATAGAGAGAAGCTGGCAGTTGTTGTTGATATTTTAATTATGACATTTAGTTAATTAGATTCTGATTAGATTCCGCTTTGATTGATTTTAATCGCACGTCACGCCATCTATCCGCTGTACACTTAACTACTGATGTCGCTGCTGACATTTCACTGATGGGAAAATTGATTCTCAGACAACTCCGCTGATAACACCATTAATATTAGATTAGTTATAATGTGAACAATTGACATTTTACGTTATCTTGTGTTCTTTATGAACAAAGTTGCGATTGGCTACCGTGTTGAAATTGTGCTTTTTTGCCATTCAGGCTAACCCGCCTCCACCACTGAATGTTTTAGAAGCTTCAGCTCCTATGTCATCCAGTCTTTCATACGTTTCATACAACTTTTTTTCCACGGGAGGGCTTCAATCATCCAAGGTACTCGGAGTAACAGCGATCCTCTATACGTGCTTTACGAGTAGAATGGTATTTAAGAAACCTACAAAACTTGTTTTTTTTTTCATAAATTACTTAAAATACCAAAACTTAAAATACTACTTAAAATGCTAAACAAAAAAAAGCTGATTTCAAAGCAACGAGCTTGTTTTTGTAGGTAGGTTTATAAAAGGATTTGTACTAGATCTGTCTTTATTTTGTAATCTTTTTTCACACTGTGAATTAACATATTTCTTTCATTGATTCAATGTCTTGTATTTAAAAATAAGGACCAAATTTCCCACAAATAATGTTTTTAATTTTCATTTTGCTCTCCTGTAAAATTGTTAATTTGTCGATGGGCTAGTTTTTGCTGTGTGCCTTTCAATTACTTAATCAATTTCTAACTACTTACTGTATTTTATATAGAAGCTATCGTCCTTCGTGTTTTGTTAACTATTAAAATACAGTGCGAACGATCATGTTTTTTACTGGTATATGTAGATATTTGCGAAGATTGTATAATGTAGTAGGTATCTACTAAGTACTAGTATATAAATATATGCTTCCATGTGATATCACTTCACTATGACCAAACCAAATGAATGTACGTATGGTGGATGGATTCGTTACAAATTTAGACCAAGGCCAGCCGAATTATTAATTTATTTCTTTGTTTTGATTAGTGTTTTCGCTTTATTCATATCTTGTCTTAATTATTCCATGATTGATATTAATATTATCATTATGTGTAATATATTATGTACTGTACATGCTTACATGTATGTGCCACTCCATAATAGTATAAATAATGTGTTCGTTGCTAGTGTTGTAGCAGAAAGGGACATTGAAAGCACCGTCGGCTGCAGATATGTACCCCCATTTTCGGGATTATTTAACATCATTCTTTAACATTTTTTTTTAAATAAAGGATCTGGGCTTGCATACACAAACCCAAATACTTCCCTGCACAGCCCAAAAGCCAAAGCCTATATCGCAAAGTTTGGAATACATCGCCAGCGCCGAGGTTTGAACCTGGCATCTCCCGCTTGAGAGACTGCCGCCTCGACCAACTGCGCCAATCGTGTACTCGATTGTGGATAACATTGTACATTGATAGTGGATTAGAAAATGCATAAGTGTGAAGGATACTTGTAGGGAGATAAAGAATGCGGAGAGTGCGTTCTCATCTTCTTCAGCCCTGGTTTCTCCGCTGCCGGATATAGATATAGGCCTCTTCCAAATGTTTCCATTCCTTTCTGTTTGGCTTTCGCACCCATTGTCCACCTGCTGCCGAGGTTACGACATCTAACCATTTCTCCGTAGCCTTTCAATTCTTCTTGTTTGCACATGATCACCTAGGTGTCCACCTACTATCGTATCGAAACATTTCGCCCCAGTTTGTTCAACGTTCGCTAGAATCGGGGCCGGAACTGGAGACATGATGTTTATTATTTATCATCATTGCTTGTTTTATGTACACTGTACAATCATCTGTAATAATAAAGTTAGTAGTATTAGGTACACGCATGGTATAATACTCGTATGCTGACTGATATCCCACGTGCCATGCTTGATGATTGAGGCCGAAAATAACACAATCATTCATTCCCATTACTGAGTAGCTCAGTACTTACCCCCGTTTTCACCAACTATTACCTAAGAAGGAGACCCCTAAGAAATTTCCATACAAAAACAGAGATAATATTCTATTTTTTGACACGCAGGCCTACCAACCACACCCTGATTCCATACAAAATGCAACACGCTACTCACCTACGTTAGGTGCCCAAATATCTCTGCCCAGGCTAGGTGAGTTGCGTGTTGCATTTTGTATGGAATTAGGGTGTGGTTGGTAGGCCTGCGTGTCAATAAATAGAATATAATCTCTGTTTTTGTATGGAAATTTCTTAGGGGTCTCCTTCTTAGGTAAAAGATGGTGAAAACGGGGGTCAGGGTTCCAAGGAGTACGATATTTATGATAAATATTTGAGTGAATGAATGAAGATTTATTTCCCACATATACACACATAACAGTTGAACACAAAAATAGTAATAAGTACAAAATAAACATACATAAAACAACAAGATACATAAGACATAATAGATTCAACTGTCATTATGGTCAGGTACATGTAGCAGTTAGTCTGTGAATCCATTGTCCTCCACAAGAACACGAGAGGGCAGAGACATCCAGGGTCAGCGTGCCAGGTATAAAACATAACACACCGCGACAATTTGACAATTGTCATTCTTCTTCTTCGTCAGCCTGTCAGATCCACTGTTGGAGTCAGGCCTCCCCTTTGATTTTCCACAACTACTCCATGTCCCGGGTACACTGCATCCATCTCCCTCCGGTGCATTTCTTTATGTCATCAGACCACCTGGTGTCGTCGGCTTGTTTTTGGTCGCCATTCTGTTATCTTTTCCGCGATTCGTCTCACATCGTCAGACCATTGGTTTATTGGTTTTTAATCATCCGTAGGCCTTATTTAAGGCAATCGTCACTTTTACATGGGTATTGAACAAACATTACAAAGTCAAATGGAGCAAATCAATAAACAGTTAGAAATGAAATCAATAAACACATCTTGCCTGAGGCCTTCCTTCGCTCCTTCTGCTCATTCTAGTTTGCAATTCGAGAATCTTTTCGGTCCATCACCATCTTGAATCGGAGCGTGTGGAAACGTTTCCTGCCCAACTCCATTTTAAGACAGCTGCTCTTTTCTTTATCAGTGACCTTGGATTTCTATCGTGTCCATTTGTTTGTCCGTCTCATTAGATGTATTTAATAATGATTGAACCCTGTTACACATACCACCTCAATACGCCTTTTAATACACATTGTAACAACAATGTGTATTAAAAGAAAATAATATACACATCATACATCAGTAGGGCTGCAACCTTTCAAAGAGGGTAGGCCCGGAGATTTCGGAAAAAAATTGTATTTTTAATCCAATAAAACGTGTTTTCTTTATTATAGTACAAATGTGGAAGAAAAACTCGTAAACAGCGCCGCAGTCGGAAATTTTTTGTGAGATTGAGCAAAAAAGGTCGTGGAGAAAACAGATTTACTTTTTATCAAAAAAAATAATAATAATAATCCATCAAAAGGGTAGAGCCGCAGGCGAATTTTTTGATAAAACAGTTTTATTTTTAATGAGATTTAAAGGATTTTCATAATGTATAGGTCGGCAAGGGTCCATCCGGTGATACTTAAGCCACTGTCTCACCACCCACTCTGACCCGAAGATGTACAATGCTAACCCGGAGCCCGAAAAACACCATTCACACCCGTAGACTACGGGTCAAACCCGGAGAGGTGGCAGCCCTATACAGCACACTGCTAACAGTTGTTAGTAATGTAATGTAAACACCCACAATGTGTATGAAAGAATTCGAGCTGGTAGGCAGCAAGTAAGGTGTAGTGTAGTAACAATGTTAGTCGCTATACATGAAGGTAATTCATTTAAAATCAAGGAAGTTACATAATTTATCTATTTAATGATAATTTAAAGTTTAATTTGTATAAGTTTAGGGCATGCTCTGTAATCGTATAAAGGCCGCAGATTCCACGCCAAAAAGCATAGTTTGCTAATGATTAAGAACGGCTTTAAAGTTGAATGAAATCGGAAAAATATCGTACCAACGCCACATGTTTTCAAAAAGGGTGTATGCAGATTGCTGGAGTGTCGCAGCTCTTGTTCGTTTGATCCTCTATAATCAGCCTGAGTAGGCCTGGCCATGACACTTTCTTGGCCATGATCAACAGTTTTAGTCTTTTGTGGCTTTTCCTAGGGACCCCCCTATTTCTTCTCTCAGTGAACAATCTCGTTTAGTAATTGAGTCTTCTTCTTGTCGTGTCGGTCGGCACTCACTATACCTATCCCCATCTACTCCTAGAAAGCCACAACCTCTCCTGGGTCATCGTCCAAGGGGGAGCGATCTGCGAGGCTCTCCCATGTGCAATTGGAAGTCATTGAGTGCATAACAGATAATGTTTTAAATAAAGAAATGCTCACGGAGACGAGAGCTCTTTCAGCTAACCTTAGGACATAAGCTGAAGAAAAAGTTCTTGTCCAGGCATCAAAAACACTAAAATAATTTTAAAAATCTGTATGTCTAATGTCTTTTTCTTTCTTTGTTTCAGGTAAGTTGATTGTCGTGACGTCATCGAGAAACTCGTCTAGACGTAAATCTGGTGAAATATTTCCTTTTATTCATTGTGGTATTAGCAAATTATACCGATGGAACAGAAAAACAACATCTCTATTCCATATTGTCCATTGTAAGTCAGACATATTGGTTAAAAACAGCTATGTCTCTTGAGTGCTGGTTATCCTTTGTAATATTCCATACAGTGTACGTACACCTAGACCACGGGTCACCAAATGGCGGACCGCGGTCCCGGTACCGACGGCATATTTTGTGCGGACCTTAAGAAAATTACAGTAGGTAAAATACATAATTCTTTTTAATGTGGTAGAAGGAATTTAAGAATATAGAATGACGTCGCTTTTTCATCTTGTTAGAATTTTCAATCATTACTGTGAAAATCCATTAAATGACAATATTTCATTTAAAAAAATTGCCTGCGGCGCTAATTAAAATGGAGATTTGTTGTGCATTGCATTCTTCATAAGTATTTTTATATCACGAAAAATAAACTGGACTTTGTAACGACAGCGATGTTTTTTTTAAAAAGGGATCCGGGCTTGTATACACAAACCCAAATACTTTCCAGCACACCTTGCACTAGGCTTGAGTGGCTTTTATGGCAAAAATTTCTAGTAGTTTCTCTTGTGGGAAATAACCAATAAATATATAATAAATAAATAAATAAAACTTTATTGGCCAGTAAATATATGTAACAACAAAAACAAAACAAGATAATACAGTGTGCCAAAAGGCGGACTTATTGCAAAAGCAATATCTTACAGTCAACCCGAGAGAGAGATGAGATACTATTAATAGGCAACCATTCAAATGAATTGCTGGCCTTGGTTGCTTATCAACAACTACCAAACGGACCGCGACTGTCAAACGGTCCCCTAAATGAAACTATTTGGTTATCCCTGCATTAGACAATAAAGGCGTGAGTTTTTCACAAAGCCAAGGAGTGAATTACTATCTATTATCCAGCTATGGTTGTATTTCTATTACATCGTCTGGAAAATTATGGTGTGTTTTTATAATGGCGATATTGTACTACGAGCATGGATCTATGTAAGTTGTACCTACTACTCGTCTAGACTAGATCCAACCTACACGACAAGCCTACGATATAGGTCGTCTGGCTGGCTGCCTGGCTGACTGGCGGCTATAGCTAGAGGCTGGGAAATTTCGCGTTGAGATTTCCCTTACCTAATACGAGAATTTCAGAAAAAGTTCGCGTATTAATAATTGGAGATATTGTATGTAGGTATGATACGTCGTTTCAGTTTTATGTTCATACATTTTTTAAGGATGTTTTTGTTTTGTTCTATTGCGGGGTAGGCAGAGAGAATAGATTGCCAGTCATCCCTGTCCTCACACAGTTCTTTCTTCCGTTACATTCATGCAAGCTCAACGATTTCTTTTACTCAAAACACTTCAGTCCTTGAACAACTGATAGACATGGTGGAGCCAAGTGATTGGTGAACGATCGCGCTTCCTTACATCTCTCTTTTCGCCCAAGTATATATTCTTTGTCATCCTATCGTCATTCATCCTCTCTACATGTCCTAATCATCTTAATTTGTTCGCTTTCATTTTAGTTCTCAACTCTAATGAGATGAGAACTAATTATTAAACGAAGTTATTAAACTTAATTTCTTATCCTATCTCTCCATCACACATTCTTCTCAGCGATCTCATCACAACAGCATTGACACCTGTTTCGTTCTTGATTCAGCCATGTCCATGTCTCGCTACCACACATCAGTGTTGGTACCAGGACGGCGTTGTGCACCAGTTAATTGACTAATCATTGACAAACGTAATACTCGCGTTATTCCCATACGAAAAGAAAATTAAATTAGTGTACAGTGCGTTTTCCATATCTAGTCAGGTGGCGGACGTTAGTTTGTATTGTTGGTAGCCCTGATTGTCGAACCTTGTCATAAGACCTGTCAAAGGTCTGCAATATTTTTTACATTGTATCTTTTACAAAAAACCTACAATTCCGAAAATATTACAGAGCGGCGCTAGAGAAATCATTTTAATGGCAAGATAGTTTTGCGAGTTGGAAAAAGAAAAAAATACTCTGATAATCCCTTTAAACCGCCATAACAAGTTTGAAAAACAAAGTTGCCAGTTTATTCTAACAATCCAAAAATTGACAATTTTTTTAAAAATATGATTTGGAAGTAACGAAAAAATGTAGCCATGTCTAATTATCACATCCAGCAAACACTAAACCAAGTTTGCTACGTGAGACTTCTGAAAAGAATAATGGACATAAAATTCGCGTATAGTCGCGATAAATAAGTTTTCAGTTTTATAGCACATAGAACATGATCATCCCTGATATTCTCTGCACATAGAGATGTTGATATTATTATTATTTTTAATTACTATCGTTATACTCTCGTATGAACATACAGCGACTAATGGCCTTCTTTGTGCCTTAAAAAGCACGTACAAGTTTCATCGTTCGTCCTATAGAGGTCGTTGTGCTTTTTTATTTTCTCCCATGAATTACGTCAAGAACTTTTATAATTATTGTCTACCCGTCTAGCCATGTCATATTTAAAAAAGTTTCAATGGGAGTTTTGACAGTCCGATAGTTTCTTGAGGTGACTGCTACCATCGATTGTTATGAGTCATTGAAAGCCCACCTCATACCCTATATATATCTATGGCGTTGGAGAGACCAGAGTCAGAGATTAAGTTCGTGAGAGCTCAGGTATTGAAGTGCTTCAGGAGACAAGTAGTGAATGTCTTCCATTGTGCCGCTGAACCTAGTGAACTGACATTCCTCGACGATGTGGTTAACGGACTCCACCCCACCACAGGGGCAGTTGGGGTTGTCCCGCTTGCCAGTGTAACACAGGTGCCTGATAGACAGTGTTTGTGATATTTGGAATTGTGTGTGGGAGATCCCGAGGAAGACCCAAGCGGAGGTGGCGCGAGGTTGTGAGGCAAGATATGAGAGACTGTGGAGCATCCTCAGAGGACGCACAGGATAGAGTCGAGTGGCGGAAAAAGACAATAATGGCGGACCCCACCATCATGTGGGAATAATAATTGCCCAGGGAGAGAGGAATTGTGTGTGGGCTAAGTAGGGTACAATTCCTAGTAAGTATTCATTTCCCTTCCACTTTATCCTGTATACTTACATACCACATTCTTCTTCTTGTTCAGCCGTCCCTCCACAGCTGGATATAGGCCTCTTCTAACGTTTTCCAAATTTTTCTACTTTGAGGTTTGCTCAACCAGTTTCTTCCTGCGACTGGAACTATATCATCTACCCATCTTTTTTGGGGTCGTCCTACAGGTCTTCTGTTCTCCCATGGTCGCCATATAGGCCTCGTTCAAATATGTTAATTTTTTGGTCGACTTTTATCTTTCAAAAAATAGGTTTACAAATTACTGTAGCGGATACTCTAAGCGTCTTTGAGACGACCTACCGTAACTTCTTTATATGAATTTGTTCTACTACACGAAATAAACAGGCTTGCTAAGGGAATATTATAGTTGTATGGCTTCTAACATAATCCTATAATATTAGGTATAACCTTAATTCCACCCTTATCTAAGTACCCGCATTATTATAAGATACACTTTCATACTGTGATATGTAAATATTATGATACACATACAAGTGTGTAGATGTGTAGGTGTACTGTGTAAAAAACAGTTATATAGGTGCTGACAAGTGAATGAAAATGGAAAATTAATCGGGTATCAATGTTAGTGTAATAATGATGAAAGTGAACAAGCTAAGATGGTTGGGATATGTAGAGAGCATGAACGATGAAAGGATAACCAAGAAAATATACTTGGGAGAAAGGAGAGGTGTAGGGAAACGCGACCGTCCAATAACCACATGGTTGGACCATGTAGACCAGATTCTTAAAGACGGACGTGTTGTGAGCAAAATGAATCTTAGAGCGTGTACGACAAATTGCATGAATGTGACGGAAGCAAGATGTGCGTGAAAGTATTGGAAAGTTTGGCGATCTGTTCCGTCTGCCTACCCCGCAAGGGATGCGGCGTGAGGTGATAGAATAGAATATAATTAATTTTAGTTTATCAAGGATGGATGTTTTGAGTAAAATGAATCGTAGACTTGTGTACCTATAATATTTGTATCATTATTTTGAAAATCACAATTTATGTTTTGCGAGAACATCGGAATTTTCTACATGTTGTAGTTGAATGTAACAAGTAGTTATCTCAACAGATATACAGCACAGGATTGACTTTCCATCAAGCTTATGACTGATGACTTATCACTTTACTCTTAAATAACATTCACCAATCACATATTAAGCCAGCCGACGATCAGTCATAAGCCTGATGTAAAGTCCATCCTTTGCTATATATCTGTTGAGATAACTACTTGTAATGTAATTCTTGTTAGTTTTGTGTTAGGCTGCAGTGAAAATTAGCAGAATTACTTGCATTTTTTATTAGTATTTCATAACAATTCCCGCATTGTTTATGTATAAGACTCATGATAATGCAGTACTTTACATACAACAGCCTATTATTATGTATCTCTGAAACAGATTAGCCTCATACTGTAGTACTTATTGTATGTATTGATATTTACATACGTATTATTATTTTACCGTAACTATTGCATTCCTCACTGCTTATATATTCTCATTCATTAGCGCTGTGGGTAGGGCTGCCACCTCTCCGGGTTTGACCCAGAGTCTACGGGTTTGCGTGGTGTTCTCTGGGCTCCGGGTTAGTATCGTATATCTCCGGGTCAGACTGGGTGGTGAGACAGTGGCTTAACTATCACTGGGCAGTCCCAGCCCGACCTATATATTATGAAAAACCGTTAAATCTCATTAAAAAGTAAGCTGTTTCATCCAAAAATTGGCCTGCGGCGCTACCTTTTTGAGTGATTTAATATTACTAGGTATTTATTTTATAGAAAATAAATCTGTTTACACCACGACCTTCTTTGCTCAATCTCACAAAAATTTTCCGTCTGCGGCGCTATTTGCGAGTATTTCTTCCACTTTTGTACTATATATAATAAAAAATACATTTTATTCCGAAATCTCCGAGCCTACCCTCTTTGGAAGGTGGCAGCCCTAGCTCTGGGTAAAGTAGACATACTCAGGTATTGCGAAATATTGTCAGATTCAGAATACGACTCTCTCATACTGACTATATAGCTAGCTTATATAGTGGAACCTTTTACTTTCATCAATAACACAACACAGATATCTGTAGATATCATTACAGTATCAACTTATATAATTCTGGTGGAAGTCGGGTAACAATGTAACGCAGGACCGTGGCAACTCTAGACAGTTGTTCGAATACCTACGGAATTTAAAAAAGACTGCGTAATCGTACCGCTCTCACCTAGAGTCGAGAAATTTTCATTTGATATCACTTTTCATTGACAATTACGAGCACAAAATGTTTTAAATGGTTATCGATAGATGTCTACATCTTTGGAACAGCGGGCATATTCAATTTGCTTATTATGATTTGTAAATTGAATTTGGCTAATATGCATTGTAGTTCGTAGAACAAATATTGTTAAACTAGATTAGAAAATACTATGCTAAATAAAAATTTATTTTTTTCTAAAAATGTACGTACGATAATTATAGTGTGAGGATAGAGTCTGTTATAAGTCTGGTCTTCTTCTTCTTTAGTATGCACATGACCATTGTACAAGTTATCTTGGAGTCATAGCTCCGCGTCAATATTCTGCAAGTAATCTATTGCCCTTGGCGTCACCTCATGCATTTCCTCAAAAACCCCTGCAAACTTCTTGTCAGGACACTTCTCTACTATATGGTCAACAGTCTCGATCTGTTGATTTGTTCTATCTACCTACCCTGCAAAACGGTTCACTTTTGACGGATTACAGCTAGTATGATAATAATATGCAACCGAACCACTATAGATATTGCGATATTGTAATATTGATTGATAATCTATTGATATGCAATACATATCTATCGATTGTTCTCTTAGTTCAAGTGTTTACTTCAGATCTTGTATGGTTGAAGTGAGCTGTAGGTACGTTCGCTCAAGGCTACTAAAAGCGATATCCCACGGTGCGCGAATCCGGATTCGTACGTGATTTTGGATTTGTACGTACCGCCATACAAATCGCTGCGAAAGCGTCTGTAGATTTACGTACTCACCCCTTCCCACGGCGTGTGAATCTACGTACGAATCCGGATTCGCGCACCGTGGATATCGATTTTATATACCAACACGGTATATCTTAAAAGGCCCGATGTGCGCTAAATTGACTTTGGCGATAGGTACATGGTTGTCTCAGCCAATACTGATTTTTTTTTTAATGTGAATATGTTAACTCTTAATTAAAGAGGGGGAAATTTAATGTCCAGATATTAAAACTATAATAGATAGTAATTAGACAAACATAATTAGTCGTTTATGTTTGCCGACCGTCCCACAAATGTTTGAAACCTGATAAGGCGAGACGTTAGACAAATTTGGACGACGCGACGCCCTCCAGTCTGTGGGTTTTGTACATTATTGTTTTTATATTTGCTGTCATCGATCCGCGCCATCCATCATTAGGGCATGACGTATCAGCATACGTCCGTACATTGCCCTGCGTGGTACATCTTTTTATATTTCACTAGCTTGGTTATCCGTGCTTCGCAACTGCAAATTTGACAAAACAACCCGGCATACTTTATAGGCTTGAGCTGGACAGAATGTGACTTACGATCTGAACTTCTTTTCCAACGCCTTTTCATTCGATACCACACAACCCTTGAATCCCCTCATAATCATGGCATCTCTTAGGAAAAGCTTTTTCTCCAAAAACCGGCGACGTTTGAACACAGAGTATATTATCGTAAATATTATTCTAAATTTTTGCAGCAATTCATCGTTATGCGAACACTTACAAAAATCAGAGTTTACGAGTACTTTATGTATATAGATACATATTTGGTACCTGAACAGTGAACATGCGGAAAATTGCGCGAGGTAAAGTACTCAGACTCAGCTAATAGTAAAGATATCATCCTAAGACTTAACACATGGATAAATGTAAGATATGCTGCAAGTCACTCTAGTGAGGAGAAATTTCGTTCTAGGAAATATATCTTATATCTATAAAATATTTATGATAAGGAAAGAAGGAAGGATGGGAAGAGGAAGAATGGAAGAATGGAAGGGAAAATGAAGGAAGCAACGAAAGAAGAGTTAAGAATTATTACATTGGATGATCAGGAGATCAAGAACAATAAGACATATACACCATTCCGTGCACTGAGATTTTACTTCATACATTAGGTATTCTCGTACCTAAAAGTATTTGTATTCTGTAAATTATTTACACATGTTCTCTTTTCTCTCGCGTTTTGTTTATTAATATTATTATTTGCTGTTTACCTCAGCTCCATCTCCATTGTACCTCTGCAAGTTTATTGCCCCATCCTGTCGACGAGTTCAGGGCAGTTTATATTTCATTGTTTACTAGTCAATTTCCTGCACATTTCTAGGTATATGGGGCTGGGTGTGGCGTACACTCTTTTTTATATTTGAATATGTTGCTAATTGAAGAGAAATATGCAATGAATGGATACGAGAGAAATCCAAGGTCACCGACGTGGTAAAACGAGCGGTTGCCTTAAAATGGAGTTGGGCAGGACACGTTGCCAGACGCTCCAATTCGAGATTGACCAAAAAGATTCTCGAGTGGCAACCTAGAACAAGCAAAAGGAGAGTAGGAAGACCTCAGGCAACATGGTCTGACGATGTGAGGTGAATCGCAGGAAGCAAGTGGATGCAGCATGCCCAGGATAGGGATCTGGAATTAAAACGGCTGAGAAAGAAGAAAAGAAGAAGAAGAAATGCAATTGGGGATCTGAAATTAGCAAAAGTTCAGTAAGAGGATTGCAAGCTCTTTAGGCTATGCGATCTATCCATAATGCGTTGTAATTTGTGTCCTTATCGCTGGACTCTGAGCACTACTTCTATTTCCCATGATTATATTTCTTTCCAGGTTTCCCGACTCTCTTTTGGTGATGTGACCAAAGAAACCCAGTACTCGACCACTGCATACTACAGATAGTCGTTCCATTTTAAGTTCTTTGAGGACCGAGTCATTTTCTTTACTTCGGTATATCGCTTCCTTCGTCCTGCTTTCATTGTTTCCTTTAACATTGTTGCATTAAAATAGAATCCTTATTTCCCGACCTTTCAAAATACAATTGGTTATCTCAGAGCTTACTAAACTGGGCGGACATGTAATATTTGTGCAGTAGACCGTCGATATACATATGGTAACAATACCATCAGTATACTTATCGTTATAAGTATCCATGAATTATGGATAAAAAGTCTGGATGCAATTCTGGCAGCGAGCAATATGGAATCGCATTGGCAGACTTGTATGTAATACTAGTTGAGTTACCCGCGCTTCGCAACGGCAAATTTGGATAGTGAATTAGATCGACAGTATGACCCAAAACCTGTTCATTATATGGCTTGAACAATCCACAATTTGACATCTACTCGTGGAGATCTTACATGAGACACCAAACACGACGGTACGCGGTGACGGGATCCTCTCAATCACTCGGTGTCTCCAGATGGCTTGAGCTGGACAAAATATGACTGACGATCTGAACTTCTTTTCCAATGCCCTTTCATACGATACCACACATGACCCCACGCAACCCTTGGATACCCTCATCAGCAAAATTTCTCAGAACGTTCCGCGTAACACATTGTTCGTTTTCATATAGCAAGGCATTCGTGCACCAAGTTTGGTCGAAATTGCTTCAGGCGTTCCAGGGTTATAGTGGAACAAACATAAGTACATCCATTTTTATGATATGTATATAAGATTACTAGTATACATGGTGTAATGTCGGTGCATAGTCTGACTGGGTCGTAGCGCAGGAAGTTGTTATCTCACATTTTATAATATTATCTCACAGAGAGTTTTCTTCCTGTACCAATGTACACTGTACAGACTACGGACATGACACATACCATTATTACTATTGGTACACATTTCCATATTGCAACCATACTCTCTAACTATTTATAGGTATATAATTTAATACCGAAAGACAGGCACATACAGAATTATGGATTTCGTCTGCTCTGGAAAGTCACTAAGAACGATTGTTAAGATTTTATTGTTGTTTATCGTCCTTAGACCCTGCTTCGGGCACTTGGACTCTACAGTTTTACATCTTCTTCTTGTTCGTTCTTAGCCGTTTTAATTCCAATGCTGGACATATGCCTCCCTTTGACTTTCCACAGATCCCTATCCTGGGCATGGGCATGCTGCATCAACTTGCTTCCTACGATTCGCCTCACATCGTCAGACCATCTTGCCTGAGGTCTTCCTACGCTCCTTTTGCTTGTTCTAGGTTACTACTCGAGAATTTTTTTGCTCCATCTAGAATCTGAGCGTCTGGCAACGTGTCCTGCCCAACTCCATTTTAAGGCAGCTGCTCGTTTTACCACCTTGACCTTGGATTTCTCTCGTATCCGTTCGTTTGTCCGACTATCTCTCAACGAAATATCCGGCATTCTCTTCTCCATGTTTTGCATAATTAGACATAATACAATAAGTAATTGAAGTATACAGCAGATATTATGCAGAATATCAATGCTAAAAAGTGCAAAGGGCTGTTAGCATTTCCTCAGATACAGTAACATAGTATGAAGCAAGATAATTATATAATGAAAGCACAATAAACAATTTATGATATAGTCAGCTCAATGCTGGAGTGAATCTAAATGGTTCATTCCAGCATTTCGTCGACAGAGTAAAATTATTTTTCAACGAGATACCTACATTTTTGTGCGAGACTCCTGTATACATACTAGACATGAGCGCCGCGCCGGCGCGCCGCCGCTAATCATGGTCGGCGCGCCGCCGCCGGCAAAACGCTCACGCCGGCGGCGTGGGAACTGCGTGACCAAAAATATGTATCCTGTGTTTTTTGAGACAGAAATCGAAATAAGTACTTTTCCAGGTAAAAAAATGAAGCATTCAGCTGTGGCGACGCTAGGATTCAGTAATTATATAAGATGTCGAATAACAACTAGTTAACCCACTCCTACGTCTCACATATTTCGTTCATTTGGTTTGGAATAAAAAAAAATCGGGGAATTTTAAATAAAATAAAATAATCTTTATTGTACCAAAAAAAACAATCGTACAATGGGCGGACTTATTGCCAAATGGCAATTTCTGCCAGCCAACCCATAACAGAGATTAAATTGAGATATATCTAATTATAATAAGTACCAAAAGGGTACCTTAACTTAACAATAATTGAATACTAAATACATACACAGATAAAATACACAGTACCTTATTTATTTGATTCTAAAACAAGAAATAGTATGGGATGGAGGCATTAATAATTTGGTTCCTTATGGTGGAAATTAAATGAACAAACGTTATTCTATGTTAACTGGGAATCACAAGGAAAACTCAGAATTTATAGTTGATCGAGTTTTAGGACAGCGGTCGATTTTATCATACCACGCTGAAATTTTTAAACCACGTAAATTTTAGCAGAAGGCTATATTTTTCTTCCAGGAACATCTGACCAAAATATTCGGCCTTTCGTCTTTTCGGTCAACCGTTCTATCTTTTCATTAGTTTAACCTTTGATTTTATCGAAGTACCTAATCGAAATTATTTTCATTCCACTTGACTAGATTCGCTATTCTCCAGATAACAGGTGCACTCACTGACCTGGAGGTTGTCGAGAGTTTCACATACCTCGGATCCGTGCTAAATAACGCACGAGGATGCGAGGCGGAGATCAGAAGACGGATTGGGATGTCAAAGAACGCTGACACGCCTTGATAAAATATGGAAAGACCGAAGAATATCCAGAGGGCTAAAAATTAAATTGGTGCGGTCGCTTGTGTTCTCTATTTTCCTCTATGGGGTGAAATCTTGGACCTTGCGGGCGAGGGACAAAGCTAGAGTTGACGCTTTCGAGATGTGGTGTTAGAGGCGCATGCTGCGGATCCCATGGACTTCAAGAAGGACAAATGCCTCTATCCTTCAGGAACTTGGAATCACATCTAGATTGTCATCTCCATGCTTAGAAAGAATTCTCCAATTTTTTGGACACATCGCTCGCAGAGGGGGAGATAGTCTCGAGAAGCTAATAATCACGGGAAACACGCCGGGATGGAGACCCAGAGGACGATCACCTTTGCGATGGACGGACCAAGTTACGCAGTCTTTTGCCCCCTCCAGTGCATCTTGCCGAGAACAGAGCTGCGTGGCGGGGATTGGTCAAGCAACGGGTTTTTGGGTTTGGAGATCGCGACCCTCAGCAGTGAGGAAATCGACAGGAGAGAGAGAGATGCTATATTTAATTTATTTTAATACAATAAGTACTGTAGAAATAGTTAAGACTCCTCTTCTCTTGACAAAAAACGATATTCATTTGGTAATTTTTACGTTTACGATCTTCAAAGTGTCAAAATGTGATTATATTTTGATATGAGATATTTTAACGTTAAAATCCAATTATTTCGCTCACCCAAGGCCGCATTTTAATAAAAAATAATAATTTACTATCCCCTAACGTGGTTTCTCAGACTGTGATTACAGACTACTCTCAAATTGTAATTTATCTTTCCACCGGTAATCATTACGTATTTTGGTTGATGTCATTATTAATTTATGCACCTTTCGACTAAAAACACCACAATATATCTTTATTTATTTATTTTCCTTATTTTTACACCTAAAATAACATCCAAAATAAGTTTTTTTTTAATAAAATGAATCTGGGTTTATCGAAATAAACCCACATACATCTTTGTACACTTCAGAGAAAGCTTTAAATCTTGTATTGTGAAGTGGAGTAGGTCGGGGATTGAACCCGCGCCCACTGGATTAACAGTCGAGCGCGTTACTAACCAGGCTACAGACCACCTCAAAACTTAAATTAGATAATTTTATTAAATTACCCTTCCATTCCAAGCAACAGCACATATAACACATATGTTTTTACAGCTTATGCTGAACCGTAGTTCTTGGTTACATAGGAATTTTGCATTTTGTGGAAGGTCGACCTCGTCTTCGCAATTCTGGACTTTATTTCAGAGTTTGAATTCCACTCACCGTTTAGCTAACAGCCCAAATATTGCCAAATGAGAAACCTGTTCGACTGCACTACTGCCCATAGTTATGCTCATTCTGACGCGTTTGACTTTATGGATTTGTTTTTTTTGACCTGCCCTCCAGCACCATAAAAAGGCAATAATGAATTTTTCCATTATTTTTCAAATATGAGCTTTTATTTCACTTTATTATTGAAATAATCATAGTTTTTCAAAATAAATAAATCGATTTTATCATTATCCTTTTCACATATACGTATTTAATCATTTAAAACAATATTGCAAAAAAATCCAATGCTCCCCCCCACTTTGGATCCACGCCGCCGGCGTGGCGCCGCCGCCGGCTATTTTAGACATGGGCGCCGCCGCCGGCTTTTTTGCAGCCGGCGCACATGTCTAATACATACATATCCATGTCAGCTCTCTATGTGGAGCATGTGGTCGTCACCCAGTTTTTCCAGGATTTTCTGTCCTGGGCCAACTCCGTTGCCTGTTCCCATGTCATTCCAGCCTGGCGCAGCTGTGATGCAACTCAGTTTACTGGTCCATCAGTAGCTGAGATGAATCAGCGATGAGATGATATAGTGTAGTAGTTGTACATATAATCTGACACCTGTTCATAGCGATCGCTTGTGTTATTTTGTCTCTTTACAAAAACATTCCTCTCACACACACACACGTTGTAGTCATATTGAATATATTGTTATTATAACAAATTGAATAACAATATGTTAATATAACATTTTATTAGTAGACAATGTATTAGCCGATCGCATGTGAATATCTCTGCTATCCTTTCTGATTTAGCTGGTTGGAATGTTAAACTGTTTCTGTTAATGGAATTTTAAGCACAAAAAAGCAATACACACAAAACACACAACATGGAATAACATCACCGAATTCCCCCTGAAGATGCCCACCAAAGCGTGTGGCGAAACGTCGGGTACAATAATGAAACCCCTTCGACCACGGCCATATAGCCCGGAAAACAAAGAACATTGTGACTCCGGCCGTGAAAGCCTTCGAACTCATATTAATTTTAAGCTGTTGTGATGAGATCGCTAGGAAGAATGTGTGGGAAAACACTGAGAGATAGGATATGGAATGAGGTTATCACAGAGACGAATGACTGGAATGAAAGTGAACAAGTTAAGATGGTTAGGTTATGTAGAGAGGATGAATCATTAAAAGGTAAGGAAGAAAGATGAGGTGTGAGGTAGCGCGGCCGTCAGAGAACCACTTGGCTCAACCGTGTGAATTAATTTGCACGCATGTAACGGAAGCAACGACTATGTATAAAGGCAGGACGGTCTGGCGTTCTGTCCTCACTGCCTAGCTGGCAAGGAACGCGACGTGAAGGGATAGATAAGGACGTTCAGAGATTGCAGGATTTTCTCTAGATCTGTTGGTCTGTCTTACTCTAATTATTTTTGTTTGTAATATAGTGTAACACCCATACAATCCTTTCTTATCGCGATGATTCTTCAAACACACATAATATTAAATACTATTTCACAATGCATTAGATATAAATAAATAGATATATATCTGTAGTAAATAATCTATCACTTATCGTGTATTTTTAGGAAGTTTATATGTGTATTGTGTTTACATACAGTCAGATTACGAATATTGTAGTTTGATGCACGAACGATTCGTTCATCGGACATATTCATTATTAAAAATTCCGATTTAACGTTTTTTTACGCAATTTTTTTAACATGCACTGAATTTAAAAAGATGACAAGCTTTTGCAATAATGTTGCACAAATGACTAAACTAAGTTCTGATGCTCGTGAAACATTTTCATGAGACACCAAATACGGCGGTGTGCGGTGACTGGATGTCTCGATCGTTCAGTGTCTCGCTTGCAGTTTGACAAAATGTGAATGTATTTTCCAACCCCCTTTCATCCCCACACGACCCTTGGATCCCCTCAAATCCGCGACATACATTTTTCTCTCTGGAGAAGGCTGATCCAATGTGGTACAGAATCGTAATGTCATCTAGTTTACACAATTGATGAAAGTTTCAGAGCTCTAGCTAGTCTGGAAATGAGTTTGGAGGCAACGTGTGAAGTTAAATAAACTCGTGTTGAAAATTATCAATCAGGGAGGAACGGAACACGTCAAACGATCCGCTCCCTACTCAAACCCTTTTGAGATGAGGATTGACTGTACATCAAGTATTATCAGTGACTTTATCAATACTATTATTTTTGTTTGGACTCTCTTATCACTGTACTCATGCTGTACTGGAGTTATCGATATTAATACATATTATTATCGATTATTGATTACATTACACGGTAATATTAGATATCTTCGATGACAACAGTCTGTCTCTTACTTCAGAAGTTCCCCTCCTTATCGTCCTGTCATACTATGATGACTGACTCACTAATAAGCATTACTGTTCGCTGCAGTAGAATCATTCATAATCTTGTCGATACGTTTCAATGATTTGATTCAACAAAATGACTCGAGTTTTGGATCCGGTCGCGAATTCTTCAGTGAATCATTGAATGAGTTGAGTCCATCCCCTCCGTCATTCCAAATTATATCAAAGTTTCTAATTAAATTAAATAAATTTGGAAAATCATAATAAACAATCTACATACAAATATGTTGGATTATTTATTTGTATTTTCATTCTTATTCAATATGCTAGCTTTAAATAGTAAGCCATACCAATGAAAATTGTACTTTACGCGTAAGTATGAAAGTATAGTGCTATTACTAATCGTAACTCCCCTTTCGTCTCCATTGTTTCATATAGGTATAAGAAAAAGAAAATTTAACTCGCGGGTCTGAGCAAAACAACTGTTGAAAAAAAAGAAATTTCACGTTCCAGTAGGACAGGCATGTGGGCACCTTTAAAGTCGGAAAACCACACAAATAGATTTGGATTCACTCGATTCATTGATTCATTACCCGATTCGTTCATTAAAGGAATCGTTCTGTCTCAACGCTGCAGTAGGTGTGTACTTAAGGTGTGGATATACGGGGTCTCAGGAGGCGCGCCTCCAGGCACTGACAAAATGGCGTCAGCCTCTTCAGTGAAATACACGACGGGAGATTTTCGTCTCTAGAGACGGCATCTCTAGTAAAAATGGCCGACAATCGCCTCCTGTCATCAAATTCTAAAATACACGGGGCTATCTCGAGACGCGAGACTTTGGTCTGTTGCTGCATTCATTCTATTAGTATTTTTGGCGCCATAATGCCGTTTGGTTTTGTGTACATACTCTAGTGTCATGTATTTACGAGTATTGTGATTAAAAAATATAATTATATACCACTTTGAAATTATTTATCGATTCAGTATAATGTACATATGTGGTTCGGTACTTTACTTACATGCTTACATGTATATTTACTTTTCTACGCTTGTAAATGAAATAAAATACTTAATCAATTTTTATCTATTTTTATGCAGATCTTCTTTTAATGTACACCATTCCTATGACATCATTGACATAAGCCAAAGCAAGTATCGGTATGCACTACATACCCGAAACCGTTATGAGTAGCGAAATTTTATTTCCTCCTTATGTTCCTTCGATGAATATTAAAGGGTGAAATGGTAACTACATAGTTTGTTATAAATGTTGTAGGACATGAAGGGAATAACAAAACACGTAATGTTAATGTATTTCTCACAACTCTATTCATATTTCAAATGCAAATGCAACTACGTTATTAATCCGCCATTATTTAAAAATAATATTATAATTATAATCAACTAACAATTTTATTATTAACAATGTACTAATATTTTCACAATCGCAGGAATGTTTAAAATTATATATCAATACAAAAACCACGTGCCCACGCGCGCCAATCCAATTCAGTTGCAAACATCTCCAAGAGACCTCAGATTAAAATTGAACATGTCAAAAGACCGGAGACGCGTCCCCTGAGACGAAAATATGTAAAATACACGACGCGAGACTTGCGTGCGCAGACCGTCTCAGGAGGCGCGCGGTATCGAGAGATATCTCGCGTCTCCGATGTGTTTACACACAAGAGACCTGTCATTTTGGTATCCGGGAGGCCAAAATCTCTCGTGTGTATCTTCGCCTTTAGTAATAATGTAAAGTACTCACAGTGTGTTATCAATATTGTGCGATGTACAGTTTACTTACTGTGTATTATTGTTATCGTAAAGCTGAGGTGTTTGGTGTCTGACATATCTATCATTCTCTTCCTTGTTGTTTCTGTCATATCATAATTACCTAACCCACTTTCCTTTCCCAATATTTATTTTGAATCATCTGCAGACACGTGTGATTTTGAGCTAGGCGTGCACTGTGAAAGAATATCAGAATAGTGGTCGGTAGTTGGAGTGCCCACCAATCTGGAGGTGCCAACTTCGAAGTGTTGATGATGTATTTTGCACTTCACGACACAAGCTTTTACCTTACTGTGAAGTGTGTTTATGTATGAAAGTATTTGAGTTTGAATACACAAGCCCAAATCCCCTTTGTTATTAAACCGTAACGATTAATTTTACTTCGAGATCGAGACCCTAATTATGTTATATGTCATTAGATTAAGTAAAGAACCCTACATTGGCTCCCAATATTTTCCATGCTTTTAAACTCCACTATTACATAATGTGTGACGGAAGCCTGAAGTGTGTGTAAGGATAGGGCTGTCTGGCGCTCTGTCCTCTCTGCTTACCCTGCAAGGGACGTGGCGTGAGGGTAAAGATAGATAGATAGATATTACTTATTACATAATAATATGATTTCGTGGTCATTAAGTCATTGGTATGTAAAAATTGTTATAATAAACACGATTGCATAACGCCTTTGTATAATATCTCTGGGTAATTGATTTAATATTGTTGTTGTATTGTGTGATTACTTTATGTTATGCAGTACAATTGTAATTAATTACTATGGTAGTAAATATTTTATTATATGGCAATAATTAATACATTTTATATCGCCGCACCGAGACACCTTTCCCTTTTTTTATTCTTTCACAATTTAATGGGAGAAATGTGTGACTGCATCGTATATACGCCATACGGGGTGATAATTGATAATATACATGGTGTGTAAGGAATATCTAAAAAAAAATCATACCCATATGTTATGGGGGAAGAATGGAGAGCCTCAAATAGAAATACTCGAGGCCTGGTGCAGGGGGTGCGATTGCAAATGCCTCGCTTTGATCTCCCCAGACGTCAATGGGTGGCATTCAATCGGATCCGATGCTCCATAGATGGCAAATGCGGGAATCCCCTGCCTGCGACTCTGGAGAACCAATACAGACTATAATCCAGCACATCGCGGAGACGTGCCCTCTGATAGCGTTCTCTGGCACATATACCGACATACATAACGCCACTCCAAACGCCTTGCAATGGCTTGATGATTTGGATGTTGCTCTCTAGTGCCTCCTGGATGTAACAGCGAACAATATTTGACTCTATTATCATTGAGTATGTTATGTACTCAATAGATTACTATTATACTCCCATATTATGAATCACAACAAAATGACACAGAAATGAAACTCAGACACGAAACCTATGATAATGTTACCTACATAGTATATCTACTCACATAGTAATTTGTTTTTAATTAAGTACATTACGTACTTGTTATTTATTATATAACGTGACAGATACTAAGCAGAACATTGTTATTGTAGGTATACCTATTACCTACTATTAAATGGAATAAATCTGTGTTTTGGTTGAGGCAGAACATCAACTTCATTTCGGGGCAACCATAGTGTTTGTTTAATGCTTTATAAGTTTCTATGAGATCCTCTCCATCTTGGCGAACCTTCTCCGCACCCTCTCCAGCATGCTTATGTCTTTCTCGAAATATAGATTCGAAACCTGGTAGCCATTAAAAATTAAAAGGACCTTCGATAAAAACACTCAACATTTGCATTGTTATTATAATTGGAAGTTTATAGTTGTGCACATTGACCGGTTACTAGGAACTAGGAACCCCACCTGGCACATATTATATAGTGTGCAAGTGATACGCTGTAGGGTGATAGGGTGAGCTCTGTATAGTACACAGTAGTAGTACTCGTATCATATCAGTTCTATTTACACCGCACTTCATATCAGTTGTATGGAACGCATGGGTAAACATTGCACTTCCCACGCGACACTACTATACTAACCTGACTAACACCTAGGTATAGTATTACAATACTATACCTATACACTACAGACTATGTAGGTTGAATAATATACTATGTAGTGCATATACATAATACCTGTGCCAATAACCTCTCCAGGGTGCAATCTTCTTCTTCTCAGCATTCTCGCGCCCAGTGTTGGGCATAGACCTCCCCCTTAGACTTCCACTGCTCCCTATCTTGTGCCGACTACATCCATCCGCCCACCTTGCCTGGGGCCTACCAACGCTTCTTCGCCCTGTTCTTGGTCGCCATTCGAAAACTTTTTTAGTCCATCTAGCATCTGATGTTTTTGTTATATGGCCAGCTCAACTCCACTTTTGTTTGGCGACCTTAAGGACTACATCGGTGACTCCCGTTTTCTGTCGTATCCATGTATTGGTTCTTCTGTCTCTAAGTGATATCCCTAGCATTCTTCTCTCCATGGCTCTTGGTGTTACGGCTTCTTTATTTAAAATTCTTTAATTTATTTACGTGCTCACGTTTTGTCCAATCTATACTAAAAATGCGTAAGATAAGCAGTAGGTTTTGTCCTCAACAGAAGTGAGAGATATCTACATTCACATAATGCAGCGTTATGTGAACTCCACTAGGGTTGAAGCAGGTTAGGTGTTCCGACGCTCACTAGTCTGCTTTGGCTGGCGTAGGTGATCAAATTATGCCCGGAGTAATGGAGTAACATTCACCCATTCCGCCACATCCTTCTGTGTAATTTGAACAAAGTATTGTATATTTATGTGCTACAGATCGTAAACTTCTGGACATTCTGGGTTTATCGAAATAAACCCAAATACACAGTAAGCTTGAAAGGCTTGCGTCGTGTAGTGGAGTAGGTCGGCATCGGGGATCGAACCCGCGCCCACTGGATTAACAGTCGAGCGCGTTACCAACCACGTCAATAATTTATAAGTAACATCGTACCTGTATGTGCGTATTAATCTGAAGATCATATCTACATCTATACTTAAAGTAAAGTCTGATTTTTGTAAGTGTTCGCATAACTCCCGCATTTACCGACGGATTGCTGCGAAAATTTAGAATAACATTTGCGATAATATAGGGTGTGTGTTAAATTACTGTAATGTAGATTCAGGTGATTAAAAGACTTGATAATCTTGACGACGTTTTTATTCTAATCTTTACAAGACGAGAACCAGACAGGAAGTGGTTGCTTCCAACCATAGACAATTATTAAAACTACTTAATGTTGCCATATACATTAATTGTCAACATGCTAATACAACAGTGTGTTCTAACATCGTCGGTTTTTGGAGAAGAAGTTTTTCCTAAGATATGCCATGATGATGAGGGGATTCAAGGGTTGTGTGGGGTCGAGTGTGGTATCGTATGAAAGGGCTTTGGAAAAGAAATTCAGATCTTAAGTCACATTTTGTCCAGCTCAAGCCTATAAAGTATGCCGGGTTGTTTTGTGAAATTTGGCTGTTGCGAAGCACGGATAATTCAGCTAGTATTATATTATAAATAGCTTGTCTATTAACCAGCAGGCAGTAGTAATACTTGAGTCAGTAGTTCACTCCTGCTTTCTACTACATACAAGTATAATAAAAATACATTTACCTACCACTCTCCTCAGAATATAACATATTACACTCATTAATCATCTATCTACTATATGTGGAATATTTATAAACCATAAGTGATTAAGAGTATGCATACTGACATTTCAAAAATTTCTAAAAACGGGAGACCTTATATCACGACAACCGTTACTAAATGTGCTTTGGAACAAAATAGAGCAGATACATTGAACCTTTATCTAGGGAATAACCGTAAAAGATTTTTTATATCTTGTACACATTTCTCAAAAAAAAATGTGAAAAACACCTCTGATCTTTTTTCCGAAAGACAGAAACTCGTTTCCCGAAAGTCGCGGAGAAATACTTTTCTTTGCACTGATAATATGCATTAAAATCTAGGGAATAACTGTAAAAGTACTTTGAAGTGAAAGTAACCCCAAAAAATTGAAAAATACGCAATTTTTTACCATTTTATCATGCGATTTTGAACCTTTATTGTTTTATTGTTCTCTATCGTCCGTAGGCCCATTCGGGCACCTGGACTCGTAATTTTTTTTTTTTTTTACCTTATTGCCGTGGGAAATGACCATGGCGTCATAGTTGGGTCGCGAGCCTTATTTAATATCAATAAACAAACTACACGCCGTCAATGAATCAAATACATACTCTATACTAATATGCCAACGCTGATGTTGATTGTATCGCCCGGAGCATATTAGTGATAGTGCTTAGTGCTACCTACCATACGAGTTCCTAGTTTTTGTAGTTCACTCAGATTTCTGCACTCGTCTTTGTAGAAAATGAACTACAATCTAGAACTAGTGAATAATTATATCAATAGATGTAAATTCTACATTGAAGGAAAATCCCCGGGGCCTAGCTAGAGCTGCCGCCTCTCCGGGTAGCTCAGGCGCATTGATAGCGACCTCTTTACCCGCACTTCTAGGCAAATCTTATTCAGATGTGGGCCCAGGGTTTGCCTTAAGGGAGCCTCCCGGTACAAATTGTACATTGAAGGAAAATCCCGCGGGCTTAAGGCCCTCCACATCCCCGGGTAGCTCAGGCGCATTAATAGCGATCTCTTTACCCGCACTTGTAGGCAAATCGTACAAATAAATGTGTTTTGTACATGATGAAAGAGTGAGTGTGTCTATGAAAGCAAAAGTGCTAGTGCACAACGCTGTCTTGGTCCCCCGCCCCTTATGTGTATGCCAGCGAGACTTGGACGTGGATGAAGAAGGACGAATCAGGGTTGAATGCAGTGAAAGTGAGGTCGTTAAAAATAATGTGTGGGAAAACGCTGGGAGATCAGATATGGAACGAGGTTATTAGAGAAATGAGTGACTGCAAGACTGGTGTTGTGACGAGAACGAAAGTGAATAAACTAAGATGGTTTGGGGACGTTGAGAGAATAAAGGATGACAAAAAAAAATTGAGTGAGCGAAGAGGTGTGAGGAAACGCTGCCGTCCGAGACTGACCTGGTACGATCATGAAGACCAGATTCTCAAGGATGGACGCGTTTTAAGTAAAAGGAACCGAAGAGCCCGTATGAATGTGTATATTAGATTTCTGTATTTATTTAAGTAAACTATTAAAAATAACTACTTAATGATTTAAATTTATAAATACTCGTAGACTGTCATCTCTGAAGGAGGCCCCAGATCGTTCGATCGAAAGATTGCGGCGATCGATTGACGATAATCTTCTAACGGGTTCCTAGACGATCAACCATGCTTGACTCAATCGATTGAAATAACCTTTTAGTCAGAATGATTGACCGTCGAGAAACTACTATATAATATACATCCTGTTATCAGGTGTGACTAAGTATGACTCATAATACATTATTTGATACTCCATTAATATTAATCAGTTGTTTGTTTTTATTTTCTGTTTACTTTGCATTATTAGGTATTATATCAATTCAGACATTCTTATCAACACACATTAGGTATAAACAATCATTATTATCAATGTTTTGGTAATTTAAAATATTCGCTACGTTTTTTTATTTATTTCTTTACTATTCAAAGTACGCTGCCCAACAATAGAAATGTAAAAATAACTGACATAGGTTTTTGTGATTTTCCTTATATCGCGTAAATGCTGAAGAAAGTTTAGCTAGAAAAGTCCATCCACACGGCACTCTTTTGTGATAGTTATTCATCACTCTAGTTATATGTTTGTTTACTAAACTGCCTTTATTTTATTTTTTTTGAACCGGATCTGGGCGTCCATACACAAACCCAAATACTTTCCTGTACACCTTGCACTAGGCTAAAAGCCTGTATCGCAAAGTGTGGAATACATCGCCAACGCCGGGGGTTGAACCTGGCACCTCCCGCTTGAGAGACTGCCGCCTCAACCAACTGCGCCAGCCATGTACTCTACCATCTACCTTCTTACATTTTTTACGGGCTTCTCCAATATATTGTTTCAATTCTCATAAATACTCACTGTCTCTATATTCCTGTTTACTTTATTCACAATCGCCTGATAATGAGGGTGCAAATCCTCGGATACTAGTCGCATAACCTAAAGTCATTTTTGTGAATTTTAAACTAAATATTTAGTATTTCTTCTTACCTTAAAAGTGGACTTCCACGATGTAGCGGCGGTCAAAAACATCGAGATTAAGACAGCCTCCCTCTTCCTATCAACACAAGGTGTGTTTGGTTATGCAACTGTCAAAATCTTTTCGGCTGCGGGTGCGGTTCCTATATTGCCTTTTACCCTACGCCCTCTTACCACCCTTATAAATATTATAATGTATATTTACCCCAATAGGTAGTATTATTTTATGTATAGTTCGCGTGTCGAGATGTTTACCCTATTTCCAGTATTATTAAAGTATACGTAAATGTGTATGTAATTCATTATTTATTTGATATTGGAAATACTATTTGACGACAAATCATCATTTGTGTGTTTCATTATTTGACGTGTACATAATAGCTATTGGGCGAGCTGCCCATTACTAGTACATTAAGTTTATTAAACACCCTGTACTAATAATTTATTTTCTATCCCCTCACGCCGCGTCCCTTGCGGAGTAGGCACAGAGAACAGAACGACAGATTTTCCTATCCTTTTACGCACTCTTTTTCCTTCCGTCACATTCGTGTAATTCATCATACACACTATGATTCCTCTTACTCAACACGTACACACGTAAGCAAGTCTAGTCGATATGGTGTAGCCAAGTGGTTCTTGGGCGGCCACGCTTCCTTACACCTATTCTTTCGCCATACCCGTAGTATATTTTGATTTTCTTTGTTATCCTCTCCTCATTCATGCTCTCTACATGTCCCAACCATCTCAACTTCTTCAGTTTCACTCTGTACGTACAACATTAGTTTTACAGTCACTTATCGCTCAAATCCCTTCATTTCTTATCCTATCTCTAAACGTCTTTCCACAAATTCTTCTCAGCGATCTCCCGCGACATTACCATTGCAATTCAGCACGATCAATAATGTCTGCATCTACATATATTCACTTCATTTCTAGAGATTACCTTCCTACATTGTTAAAAGGTACAAGTTTATCAGCTGATTCTAAATATTCGTATCATTGCTTCTTATTTATTTTTCATAAGATCTAGATTTCTTTTCCACCGCCCTTTTATACGATACCACACATGACCCCACACGACCCCTGGATCCATTTGAAACTATTTACATCTTTTTGTCTCTGGAGTAGGCTGATCTAAAGTGGTACAGGATTGTATTGTCATCGACTTTACATATGTTTGCAAAGTTTCAGGTCTCTAAGTAGTCAGGAAGTGGTCGAAAAACCCATTGTAAGATCTGCGCACAAAACTCCACAGTGAAGTTAAACAAAATCTTGTGAAAAAAAGACACCCCCTTTCCGATCGACGGGGTGGAGATTTCCTCTTTAGAAAAATAAGTGGGTGGTTGAAACGTCATTACGTATTCCACTAGGTGTGATGTCGCCCTCTTTGAATTGCTCAGCAAACATTCCCCGCTTAATGGGATAAGAATATTGTATCGGGAATAATCCCAGAGTGTGGGGGAGGTGTTATGTGTGCTCGTAGACTGTCGGGAGTGAGAGTGACCTTGTCTGGGGACGACCCTGTGCTGGAGTGTTAGTTGTACTTAGTAACAAACTAATCTATACTGTAATAGGTAAGTGTGTAGAGATTGTGCGTGGGGACTGGGGGGTTTGTAAGGAGGACGAGTGATAAGACTAGCGAGGGGATTCCCGGAAAACGAGGCCACAATCTACCAAGTAGTAGTATCCATAGACGACTGTTGATTCTCTATTTTCATTACGTAATTATTTGTGGCAGGACCAATGACAACGTGGGAGCGATTCTTCTGAGTAGAAAAAACATGTTCGGCAACGGGCTCTTGGCATTATTATTATTATTATTTGTGAACATGTATGTCTGCTTTTATCGTTTTTTCTTTAGCTTTTAGAAATATGTATGATAAACTGAAAACTGGTTGTCTATACGTAGAGGAATGTAGGTAAGTATTATGATTTTTTTCCCTCTGACATCTCTCTCCCTTCTTGTATTCTGCTATTTCCGCTTGATTTAAACACCGGAAATATCACTAAAGTATTCTTCGTAAAGGCTTAGGATTTCTTTAACAAAAATGAAGGTTTAATGTAACACTCACTCCCTTCGTCGGGATCCGCCAAGGTTCATCCTTCACTGTATATCTGTTGAAATGGTTGAGGTGTACATTATTTATAACCAAATTGTATTATTCTCTCAGACTGGTACTTAAGATATCCCAGACAAAAAAAATAATGAACAGATAAAAGCATGGCAGTCACAGCAACAAACATCCAATACCCACTGTTTGTACTGCATAATATTATATTAAGAGTATGCATACCGACATTTCAAAAATTTCTAAAAACGGGAGACCTTATATCTCGACAACCGTTACTAAATATTCTTTGGAACAAAATAGAGTAGATACATTGAACCTTTATCTAGAGAATAACCGTAAAAGATTTTTTATATCTTGTATAGATTTCTCCAAAATAAATAATTGAAAAACACCTTTGATCTTTTTTCCGAAAGACGGAAACTCGTTTCCCGAAAGTCGCGGAGTATTTTTTTTTGTAGTGATAATATGCATTAAAATCTAGGGAATAACCGTAAAAAATTTTTGATAGACGCCATATTAACCCCAAAAAATGGAAAAAAACGCTATTTTTTCCATTTTATCATGCGATTGGTCACGCGATTTTCAACCCTAATGCCGTGGGAAATGACTTTGACGTAATTCCTGGTGCCAAGCCCTTAACTTTGGATGAATCATCTCTCCCGAGTCTCGTCTCAATTTAATACAGTTCCTCTATATTTCCGTCAACATTCCCCACCCACACCCTCACGGCAATGGCATGGTGGGGTGACGGATGACGTATGCGCCCGAGGGGAGGAAGATGTAGATATTGTACACACTATATGACGGGGGTGGGAGGAGGTACTGTGACGTCATCACGGATGGGAGAGGGCGGGGGAGGTGTTGGTTGTATGTATGACTCATCCAAGACTTTATATATTATGTGATTTATACATGAGTCACAGCTACGTAATATAGTACAATATTACTTGTAGATATTATGTATAGTGGTTTGTTATTTACATATTATGAGTGTTGTGACATTGCAAGGACGATGTACGTCGATATTCGCGAACCATTAGAAAAACCATAAGAATTTTGACAACATGAATAAATCACAAGAAATTTGCCCAAGGGACAGAAGCTAAAATCCAATTGGATTTTGAAAATGAAATTAATTTTATCTATTAGGGTAAACCGTACAGTAACGGGCCACCCAACAGTGATGGGCCACTTCAGAATATATGTACAAAAATAATAAACATGTGACCTGTAATTATGATATATTGCATAATAGATGTTTGTATACTTTCAGTGTGTTAGAAACTACCATAGATTAGAAAATAAACAAATAAATAAGCGGATCTAAAATGGGATAGACAATAAAATATTCAACATTTTATAAATAATTCATCTACTGGAATCCAACTAGAAAGTTTGGGCTTTCATTCCTTAAACCAATTTCTGAAGGCTTTTGTCATTCTTGGTATTTATTCATTTTAAACAATATTCTTATGGGTGTTTCTCCGGGAACTAGTAAAATCACCCAACAACATCATATTTTCATCGGAACGTTGTGTATCGATGCTATGATATATCACTGCATGGCGCCATATTACTAAACTAATCTTTAAACGTTTCACACGTACCTACGTGTTTAACGCGCCAAAAAATGTGTGTTTTATGTGAATAATATAATCGTGATAGGAATTACCAAATAACCATAATAATAAAACATGTCGTAATCTAATCTATAGGGGGGCCGTGACGGTAAGACAAAATGTTACTCTACACTTGATACTATAAGGAAAGTGAATGTTATGTATAGGACGTTAGTAGAATACAGATTATCTATTTATACCCTTGCGCCACGTCCCTTGCAGGGTAGGCAGATGACAGAGTGGCAGACAGCCCTATCCTTACACACGCTCCTAGCTTCTGTCACGTGAATTCATGCATGCAGTCATACACGATTTCCGAATCATTTTACTCAAAAGGCGTCCATCCTTGAGGATCTGGTCGACATGATCGGACCAGGCCAGTCTCGGGCGGCCGCGTTTCCTCACACCTGTTTGTTCGCTCGAATTTTTTTACGCATAAAAAGTACGATTTCGTAATTTATCTTTAAATAATCACAAATTTAAAAGAATTTTTAAAAAGCTTTCATATTTATTTCATAGTAGAATGACTGAAGAAGAAATAGAGCATATTTAAGAAATGTGCGACTATGTATTTTCATAAAAAAAGGTGTATTTATTCATAAAAAAATAATTCAAAGTCAATGCACGTCAAAGAAAGGTACAGAAAATGTGACAATATCCGAGCTAACACCAATTTAGGATGAAGGAACGACTTTGGATTTGTTTCAATATTGAGACAGCATTCAATGGTAGGTATTATACACTATACATAGTCATACAGTGAGGTGAGCGAATACTGAGTACATCGACTCTACCAGAGTGACTCATCAGATCACATCTTCCTATATATCTGTAGCACACCACTCATACATTGTATTGTTATCCAAATCTGGATAGTCTGCTATATTATACTGAGCTAAATGTATTATTAAGTATGTGATTTAGTTTTGCTAATATTACGCGGAGATATGGTGATGGTAGGTAGCTGTATTAGGAATAGCAATGTGTCGTGATCAGAATCGTGTTGAAGAGGACCTACCCACTCCAAATACCAAAACACAAAATAAGATTTAAGACTCATATGTATGTCTTATCACAAAATTAGAATTTGCTCGCAATATCTAGTCAAACTGCTTATTTAACACCACCATTCCTTCTGCTGTGGTGTGATTAGGCCGGGATGCCTGGTGTCATGGCCTATCCATCTCGCTCTCTGTTGGGCAATGTTCTTCAAGATTTGTCTCGTCTCGTCTCGTCTCTCCGGCCTTACCCAACACCTCACTGTTTGTGATGTGGTCTGTCCAGTGAATCTTGAGCATGCGTCTGTAGCACCATGTCTCAAAGGCTGAAATACGTTCGCATTCTCTGTTGCTTATTGTCCATGTTTCGCATCCATACAATGAAATGGCTCCACTTGACAATTTTAGATTTTTTGTTGAATGCGATTCTGATAGCGGGTAGTAATGTGAGAGGTCGCCCTAGAAGCAGTTATATGGAGCAGATTATTGAGAGCGTGTGCTGTTGCACCTTCATGGAAGTGAAGAGATTGGCGAGTGACAGGACGGCGTGGAAAGAAAGACCGAAAATGCTTAGTGCAAATCAATCTACAAGATTGTAAAGATTGATTTTACACTAGCGTTTGTGTCCGGCGGGCCTGCTCCCGGATTTTAGGTTTGATGCAACCACTCTTGCATACATGTTGTTTTGTAATCAAACTCCTTTTTCTCTTTAATTGTAAAAGGTATTTGATTTTTTAATAGCCTATGTTCTATCCAGGATTCTGCTCCATCGTTACTCAAAATGTGTAGTCTTTGAGTGAAGACATTGGCGATTTAGTACTAATGAGACCTTGCTAAAATATTATCCCGATTTAGCACATTTTTAGCATTAGATCAATCGTTGCCCAATATAAGTACATGATTGAACGGCGCTATTGATTTTGATTGTTAATAATAACACATGAATGCTATTATTTATTGTAGAATGTAGATTGATAAATGGTGATTGTGAAATGAGATAAGTGTTCATACAAAATCGGCAGGTCATAGTTCATTACCATTAAATACTATGTATTTTAATTGTTTCTATTACATATCACACTATACTAAATACTATTGCATATTGTTGTAATACTTATGCGGTTCTTGTACTGATATCTTGTTAGATAACACCACACTTCTTCTTCTTCTTCTTCTAGTCACCACACTAGGTCATTGTTTTTCAGAGTTCCTCTAAAATGTCTACTTAGGTTATATATTGGTTTTAAATCATCCGTAGGCCCTATTTAAGGCACTTGGAATCGTCAGGTTTACACATTGAACAAAATTTACACATTGCAAACTTATAAACAGTTACAGCAAAAAAAAAGTATGGAAACAATAATTACATGGTGACAAAATAAAACTATAAAAAAAGGTGCGGATTAGTTCGATGCAGGTCTGGATGTAAATTGTCCAGAACTACATTACGTCAATGACAACATAATTTTATAAAGAAATCGCTAAATCAGTATACCTAGATATACGGGTGCATCGTACTCAATTCGCCGATACCTAGAGCGATCCGTCGTGTCAACGAGCTGTCATACACAGCACGTCGACATTTTCGCTGTTGACTACACCAAATTTATGTTGTTCGCATCAAAATATACGTCGATGGTAGTAAATTGTCCCGCGTAACTGTCATTTTTACTAATATTGAGTTATTTGTACATGAAAAGTTCAAACTTTCGGGCTGCATCTTAAAACTGACATCTCAAAGTGTCTCAAACATTTCTTCCTGAAAATGACAACACGCAATTCATACACTCCAGCGTTTTATATGTTACGTTTTTTCCTTCTTTGGTTTTTTCAGGGGTCAGTTTTGACCATCGATGTAGATACGTGTCCTATTGTATAGTTTTATCTTAAAAACAAGTAGACCGAAGATTCACTGTAGATATTAATAGTTATTGATTTAATTGTTTGTTTGTTCGGCAGATACTAATCGACATACTTATATTAGCGAAAGGTTAACCTATTTGTTATATTACAATACAGTATACAATGCATAGTTGTGTAATAGTACTCATGTGTGCCTTCTTTTTATGTGCTAGTTGTACACATCATCTATATAGATAGATGAGGTTTTTACACATCGCTAAGCCTAATACATGATTCCATAATAGTTCGCTTTCAGTCTCTGTATACACGGTGTAACACAACCGGTGGATCAACCGAAGCAGGATGATAGAGGACCTCAATACCTATCGATTTAACCCCCATGTATGTTCAGCGATTTTTTGTAGTTTTCGAGTTATGAATATTTTTAGTATTTTTTCGCCAAACCCCGACTTGCAAGATGTTATTAGTCACAGAGACGCCAATTATTAAGATACATACTTGATTTTTTTTTTCTAGAATAGGTGAATAGTGTACATTGTAGATAAAAAAAGAATTTTGGGCCTACCTAATACCATCTTGCCATAAAAAAATATTAAATCTAAAATTTAGTCACAACTTAAAATTTAAATAAATGTTTGAAGACGATTTAAAAAAAATAATCACAGAATAATTTTATTTTTTTTTATTTTCAAAAACTTGCCAATTTTATAATCTATGTACTGTGTGAATTTCATTGGGCTATCTTTACGGGATCATACCTAAAAACTGTTCCAAAGCAAGAAGGGCGGTAACTCACGAAAACAAATTTTAATGAATCTCTATACAAAATGTATGAGGAGAAAATTACCCAAAAAAAATCATCAATTTATACCTACTATTTTCATACTCGCATTAGATTTCGACTACCAGATTAAAAAATCGAGTATGTATCTTAATAATTGACGTCTCTGTGACTAATAACATCTTGCAAGTCGGGGTTTGGCGAAAAAATACTAAAAATATTCATAACTCGAAAACTACAAAAAATCGCTGAACATACATGGGGGTTAAATCGATAGGTATTGAGGTCCTCTATCATCTTGCTTCGGTTGATCCACCGGTTGTGTTACACCGTGTATATGTATGCAAAGACTATTGGCAACTTTGAAAACAGCGATTCCAGCAGCGATTCCAGCAAATTACCTGACGATTTTATGTTCCGAAGACTTGTGTGATTTCGTTATTGGTTGTTAAAATAATCCATTTTAATATTTTTTAACCCTATTACTAATTTTATTAGGTGAATCTAAGTTCGTCGCACGTCTAGTTACCGAAATATTTGTATACCCTAAAAAACTTTCAACCATATTTCACCCCCTTGTTGGCGGTATTTCCAAAAATCTTTCATTAATGAAAGTTTAGTATTAAAACCTATCTGTCTTTTAAATGTCACATCTCTACGAGTCAATGAGTGAGTGTCAGTATGTCATTCGCTCGGGACAATTTGGTATTAAGATATCGAATTCGTACATATTACGAAGAACGTCCGTAATAATAATAGGCTCCCTTGTATTGTCGAAAAGACGTGGGCAGGTGTATAATCTGTATCACAATAAATTCTCAAGTGGTTTTTCTCAGTGCATTATATAAAATCTCGATCTGTCTTACGACTTTCTGGTCCGCCTACGACCTCCGCATTTCCTTGTACTTATTACCAACATCAAGTATGACACTTCTCCATAATATCCTTGTTTTATATTCCTATTCTTACATAAGTGTTTCGCACTTATTGTCTCCGAGAACTGGTCCACTTCTAGTCGGTGGTCAGTGCCCACTCGTCTGGTGCAATGATGCTGCTTTCACAACAGCTGACACGCAGTAGTTCTGCTGCATATTGTCGTAATGATTATGCCTATTGGTTTGGTGTGACACGCGACATTTGATATTACGTATTAAATAAATAAATAAATAAATTATTGGATATAAAGAAACATTATTCCAAATGGCGGGTTTGTTGCCGTAGGTAATGTCTGCCAACCAACCACTTGTGATATAGAAATGAAAAAAAATGTACACATTCTTGGGAAAGTATGGAAAACCAAAAAGAAATACAAACAGTTATACAGAAACAATAAGAATAAAGGAAATAATAATAGTAATAATAATACATGGTTGTACATGAAGTACATGGTTGGCGCAGTTGGTTGGGGTGGCAGTCTCTCAAGTGGGAGGTGCCAGGTTCAAACCCCGGCGCTGGCGATGTATTCCACACTTTGCGATACAGGCTTTCAGCCTAGTGCAAGGTGTGCAGGAAAATATTTGGGTTTGTGCATGAAAACCCAGATCCTTTTAAAAAAATAAATAAAAATGAGCGAAAGGACCTGACTGACATCCTCACTCATCAACACAGAGCCCAAACGGCTAATCCTAGAGAAGTGAAATTTTGAAGACAGATAGGTTTCAATACCAAACTTTCCATTGAGAAGAGATTTTTGGAAATTCCGCCCCTAAGGGGGTGAAAAATAAGGTTGAGAGTTTTTAAGAGTATACGAATCTCTCGGAAACTAGACGTGGTACGAACTTGAGATTTGGCACATAGATTCTTCTATCAAAATTAGGAATAGGGTGTTTGGCCGAATTTTCCAAATTTTTTGAAACGGGATGAAAGTAGACTCAAAGAAAAGAGATGTCAAAAATAATTACCCGGGCAACGCCGGGCAATACAGCTAGTTACAACTAAGTTATCCGTACAGCGATGAGTCGGGCACCACAGGTTTACATAAAATGTATTGTCATCCAAGTGTTTTTCCAGAAATGGATGTGTGTTGTTCGGAGTTTGATAGTAATGTGGTTTGTCTATTTGTTTCAGGACCAGTACGACAGCCTGTCCCTACACACACAGAAGGGCATAGACTTCTTAGAGAAATACAGTCACTTCATCAAGGACAGGTGCGCCATAGAGACAGAATACGCGGGGAAATTGAGGTAACCAACCAAATCACTACTCATATAACATGCTAATCTACACAACAACTCTTATGCCCAATCCCACCAACTTACACCTAGGCAGGGGGGCCCTAAGTAATTTCCATACAAAACAGAGATAATATTATTTAAAGAATAAAGACAACAGCAAGCAGAGCGTAAATCCATATGAAATTCTACGCAAACATTTTAATTTTTATTACTTACATTTTTTTTTCAGGAGACTAGTAAAAAATTATCAACCAAAAAAGAAAGAAGAAGATGATTATCAGTGAGTATTCCATTAAATTAATGTTATTTTGGAATAAATACATACATTAATTGTTAGATAGAGGTTTACAACTACATTGGGCAGTTGGAATCAAATTGTTGCACGAAAATCTCAACAGATGGTGATAGCTTAGAATCGTTGGTGCCATGTGAAACATTCTTAAACTGCATCACATTAAATTCAGCTTGCAAAACTACACATTTGACGGTAAAATATGGCGGAATTTGTGATTATTGCTCTGGACACGATGAGATCATTTAAAACAGCGAAACTTTTTGTAAGCATGAGAACGCCTATCTTATGTTCTTTCCAAGGGGATTCACGTAATGCTCCATTGTGTGAATTAATATCTCTCAGCTCTGTTAAGAAAAAACTCACTAATACTTCGACCAACTATTTATTTATCGTATGTTCATACACATTGTACATCGCATAATCCAACACAAAATTACAGTAAAATCCCACATGTGGATTGTCAAAATTCAAAAGTATTATTTCTTAAATAATCAGTCGCTGATTTATTGAGTGTGAAGAAATCTTCCGGGTTTCCTCCATAAGTCCATACCAACTGTCTGCGGCAAACAATGTATTTTTGATTATCCATCTTTTGCAGATATACGCCATGTAAGGCATTTAGACTTATGATGAATGAGATCAACGATCTAGCGGGGCAACACGAGGTCGTGGCTGAGAACCTGCTGGCCAGTGTAATCAGAGATCTAGCCCTGCTTACCAAGGAGATCAAAGAGGAGAGAAAGGTATGTAATAGTGTGACTGAACTGGGATGTGATATTCAGTAGTATGACTGAACTGTCATGTAATATTCAATAGCATGACTGAACTGGCATGTGATATTCAGTAGTGCGACTGAACTGGCACGTAATATTCAATAGTGTGACTGAACTGGCATGTGATATTCTATAGTGCGACTGAACTGGCATGTAATATTCAATACCTTGATTGAACTGTCATGTAATATCTAATAGTGCGACTGAACTGGCATGTGATATTGACTATTGAGTACTGTGACAGAACTGACATGTAGTATTTAATAGTGCGTCTAAACTGGCATGTAATGTTCAGACTGAACTACCTTGCATGTGATATTCAGTTGAGTGACTGAACTGGCATGTAATATTCAATAGTGTGATTGAACTGGCATGTGATATTCTATAGTGGGACTGAACTGGCATGTGATATTTTACAGTGTGACCGAACTGGCATGTAATATTTAATAGTGTGACTGAACTGGTCTGTAATATTCAATAGTGTGATTGAACTATACCTGGTATATGATATTCAGTTGAGTGACTGAACTGGCATGTAATATTCAATAGTGTGACTGAACTGGCATGTAATATTCTATAGTGTGACTGAACTGGCATGTGATATTCTATAGTGCGACTGAACTGGCATGTAATATTCAATACCTTGATTGAACTGGCATGTGATATTCTATAGTGGGACTGAACTGGCATGTGATATTTTACAGTGTGACCGAACTGGCATGTAATATTTAATAGTGTGACTGAACTGGTCTGTAATATTCAATAGTGTGATTGAACTATACCTGGTATATGATATTCAGTTGAGTGACTGAACTGACATGTACTATTTGATAGTGTGACTGAACTGACATGTAATATTATTGTTGAATTAATTTGTAAATAATAATGATTTTTGTAATTATAGAAACAATTGAATGAAGGTGCAAAGATGGCTACTGCCCTCCAGGCGCAGGAGGTGACGCTGGAGAGGACCAGGCGGAACTATGAGAAGGCCTTCAGGGAGGCAGAGAGAGCCTTGGAGAATTATCAGAGAGCCGATGCCGACTTCAATCTTAGCAGGGCTGAGGTAATATCACACAACAAAAACATGATTCCTGTAAAACACAATCAATGTATGGACCTTGTCTTTGTATCCAGTGACAATAGATAAGGTGCCCAACCGTCCTCCTTTTGGAAGGTCCTCCTTTTCTAGGTTCTGTCCTCCCTCCAAAAGTGTCCTCCTTTTTTACTTTTTAACATTTTAAAACTAATCTGTTAATCTCAAAACCACACTTTTTTCATCATACCATGAATTAACTAGTACCATAGTATAAAAATACATTAAAATGCAATTGTTTTTTAAAAAAAAATTGTCTGCGGCGCTAATTACCTTTGCCTTTTGTGTATATGTAATTTGGTATGTCTTATGACAAATATTTCACTTGTGGCGCTATTTTTTTGATACATCCTTTATGGAAACATTTTCAAGAAAATAAATCAAACAATGTAGCAACCTTCGTCACTTTCAAAAAAAAATTCGTCTGCGGCGCTATTTACGCATTTTTTGTCCTGCTTTTTATTTTTAAAAATATGGTCACCTTACAATAGAGATTATTCCCATAGTAAAATTCTGATGAATTGTTAACTGGTGATATGCACTTAGAACAAATTGTTCTATTATCTCTTCAACTTTTTCAACTTTGAGTGTTTAAAGCAACAAAATATCACCATCAGAGCTAAACATATATGTATCTATATTTTGCTATTGTGTCTGTATGTGTGTGATGTGTATGAACGAGTTGTTGAATGTTTGTTTTTTTACCATACTTTTTTTTTCATGTGTTCATTTAATATTTTCATTTTCATCTCTTGACTTTATATATTAATGGCCTTGCGCCGTGTGTTCTTTAAAATAAATAAACATTATCAACCGAGGTTTGAAGTTATCAAGCAAGGTTGAAAGTTATCAACAGAAGTTCAAAGCTACATGATTTTAACTAAAGTTGTTAACCAAGGTTTAAAGTTATCAAGCATTGTTGAAAGTTATTAATAGAGGTTTAAGTTACATGATTTTAACTAAAGTTGTTCACCAAGGTTAAAGTTACATGATTTTAACCAAGTTATCAACCAAGGTTTAAAGTTATCAAGCGAGGTTCAAAGTTATAAATATCAAGGTTCAAAGTTGTCAAGCGGAATTTAAAGTTAAATTATTTTAACCAAAGTTATCATGCAAGTTAGGTGATATTAGTTTCTCTCGCATGATATCAATGACATTGCAACGTGTGTTGTGTGTTTTAGGTTGAGAAACAGAAGACCAACATGTCCATGAAGTCGCAGCAGTGCGAGGACGCCAAGTCGGAGTATGCTAACCAATTACAGAAGACAAATGACCTGCGGAGGTCCCACTACAACATCTCACTGCCACAGGTGTTCAGACAACTGCAGGAGTTGGACGAGAAGAGGATAAAGAACATTAAGAACTTCATACACAACTCTGTGGAGATAGAGAGGAATGTCTTCCCCATTATAGCCAAGTGTTTAGACGGAATTGATAAGGCTGCCGATTTAATTAATGAAAAAGAAGTAAGTTCTCATATCTTTTTTTTTTGTTTCCTGATAGGTCAGGGGACCGTTTATCCCCCGCGTCACTGCGACCAGAGTAGGTCTATTGTGACTTCCTTTTATGTTACATCTCGTCTTCAAGGCCGACGCGTCTCATGTAGCTCACCATCTGTCTTGGTGCGAGTAGTTTTGCCTTCTCGGAGTCCAGTAGGGGCCCTCCAAGAATGCGACTTCTTTTGTGAGCGAGTGCGTCACAGTTACAGAGGATGTGAAAAGGTGTTTCGTTATCCTCTGAAGAGAATCTACAGACTGGGGTGTCTGATAGTCCAGTTTTGAACATATGCTTCCGCAGTCTGCAGTGTCACAACACCCCTCCTGCTTCCTCCCCAAGGGAGTTTAGATAACGCTACTTTATGTGAATAAAGATGCCTCTCATTTCTGTTGAGGAAAAAAAACTGTAATTATCGTGAGTTGTTTACACAATATAATTCATTCCGTTTCAGGATACACTAATGGTAATAGAACGTTACAAGTCGGGCTTCCATCCGCCTGGCGATCACCCCTTCGAGGACCTCAGCAAGGTGACGCACCACGGAGGCAATGGCCACAGCGCGGGCAATGGTAACGGACACGACGGAGTGGACGGCTCCAGGCTGGGGGGCGGCAACACGGACCCCACACCCAGGAAGTCCGCCACGCACACAACCAGGGGGACTGTGGGGGCCAGCAAACTCAAGAAACGAGTGGGACTATTTGGAATATTTAGCAGTAATAAGGTATGTGTCTTTCAAATATTATTTACAGTAAATTTAGCAGTAGTTTATATGTATTATGCATCAATGTATGGAGATTTTTTTACGAATATCGGAACAGAAGAGATGTCAAAATTAGTGTATTAACGACTAGTTTCAGACTGCATATTTAGTTTTTAATTATGATACTACTTTTATGCTGGATTTCACCAACTTCTTAGGTGAAGAATAGCGGAGATAGGAGTCACTTATCATTATTATTCATACAAAATTAATACTAGGTGGCTTCTATCTCCTCTATTCCTCACCTAAAACCTAGGTGAAATCCAGCATTAGACCTGTATCAGGCCCCAAAGATGAAAATTTGTATCTGAAACATCATTTTTCACATCTCTAGGGCCTGGTGGAGGTCTACAAGTAGTATCATAATTATAAACTAAATATGCAGTCTGAAACTACTCGTTAATACACTAATTTTGACATCTCTTCTGTTCCGATATGCGTAAAAAAAATTCTCCATACATTGACTGCACACTCTAATGTACAGTCCATCAAGAAAGAGTTGGTTTTCGATGAGGGCACAACTTGTTTCATTTGGGCAACCATAGTAGCGTAGAATTTCAAATGTCATTGTTGCCATCAAGCAAAATTGTAGTTCCAAGATAATCCTAGACCATTTCTTTCTTGGCCGACTGTAGGTAATATGTAGACCCCTTAGTAGGAATCATTGAGTACATAATTTTACAGTTTTTAAAATAATTGAGATTTTTAGTTAAACAATTTTCTGCCGTTTTGCCCCAATTTTTTCTACCATTTTTGTTATTTAAGCAATTTATCGTTACGTTTTATTTACCATTTGTTGAAACATCAATTTTGCATAGTTTTAATAATATTTATTATATTAATGTAATTTTTATTTTTTTTCCAAATACCTCCATACCTACCTTTATCTTTCATTCATCCATTTCTCTCGCACATTCTCTCGTCTCCTCGTCGCACTCTCTAATTCCATATCTTCTGGTGATGGAACATCTTGTTGGCTGGCCGCACCACTATCATGCCTACTATAAATTAAACGCCTACCATTACAATCAATCGTACGCGATGTTATGTAAGTAATAGTATTGTCGCCATCGTTGTTTTAACAAAAGCTATCATTAATCAACGTTTTTGTTTTTTTTTTTTTTGTTTCTGTCGGAATGTTTCATTTTACACTGTAACAAATGCATCCAATAAAATGTCACCAGCTTTTACTTCAAAGGATTTCTTTAATATGAAGGCGAATGCAGGTTTTGATCACGTTTAATGATACAAGTTTTTAGTAGCGCATTTCAATGTACGAAATTCACAAACAATCCAACATGATCGCATAATCAAATGTTCCAATATGCTCACATAATTACAATATCCATGTGATAACATAATCACAAGATCCAGTATGCTAAGTTCCACTATGGGTAATAATCATATATAGGGTTGCCAGATTTCTCGCAAGTCAAACCGGGACAACCCTCCCCCCTGTCGACTTAAAAGTTTTTTGATGCATTTTTTATTTTAGCACTTCATTTTTTTTATCCCTTTATAAATGCATCCAAATAATTTATCATCGACGGGGGAGGGGGGGGGGGGGTTCCCTAGGAAAAGATGCGGAGACTAAAATCTTAGCCAAGAAAAAATACATAAACTGTCAAAAATACCACAGAATGATAAAAATCGTAAGATATTACCAACATTTCCAAAAAACGGGACATTTAGGCGTCCCGAATGGTTTGTTCGGGACACAAGGCGTAAAACCAGTGATAGTCCCGGGATGTCTGGCAACACCACATATATTCCACTATGATCACATAATCAAAAGCTCCATTAGGCTCACATAACGTTGGTTTCCAAATACATCACCATCCACGGTAATTTGGTACAACTGTCACAATTGGACCATAGTATTCGAATGATTCTCTAAATAATTTAGGCAAATTTAAATAGTATGTTCAGCTGTTTTATAATTTACTTTATTTGCTCATAAAACAACAATTATAATACATAATTTATTTTATAAATTACGTTGTTCTGCTTTTGTTTGGCTTTATATAGTAATAATTTTGTTTTTTCTGCTTTTCTCTTTTCTTTCACACATGCTTACCTCGATACGTATATACTATATCATATATCTATAATATATATAAATGTATATACGTGTCGTATAATATGGATTTCTTATGCGGACAGAGGTTGATTGAGGCTTGTCAATCCATTAAGGTATGATTATGTTGCTTGCAATCTTAAACACTAATTAAATCATACACAGTGTCAACAAATGATGTCAGGATTGTATAACATTGAATTGTTTGTTGTTCATTATCATCCCTAGGCCCTAATTTCGGGCACTTGGACTCGTCAAATTTACATAGTTATAACAAAAGAGTTTTGAACAATCAACAGTGGCAATGTGCCAGAGAACTAGAATCAATGCAAATAGAGTGTAAAGGGCTCGGTTTGCATTTCGTCATGCAGATAATAATATCCTTACATAATGATCCATGCTAAACTGGACTTATTGTCCTGGATAGCATTTCGTCTATTGTATGTTAAATGAGAGATTCTTTCATTTTGTCGTAACTGGTTAGCGAAATTTTCGTTTGATGCACAACGGAATGGGTCAGACGTACGATATTGACCGTTCAACAATAATGCATTCGTAAAGTTTTTTCCTCAACAGAGACGAGAGGCATCTTCATTTACATAATGCAGCGTTATGTGAACTCCCTTGGGGAGTTTCCGTTCCAAATCTGGTTCCATACCTAAATAATTTAGGTATATCTCAAATTGCAATAATGCATTCTGTCGTGCACCGAACAAAACTTGCGCTAATCAGTTATCGCACAGCGAGAGAATCTCTCGTTTAACGTAAAAAGTTTCATTTTTCATTGGCATTGTTTCTCGTTGATCCTGAATTATATTTGACAGATTTTTGGTTAGTGATTTTATGTGTTGTTTAATTTGCTCTGCATGATCATTTAATTTAGTTTTACATATAATTTGTTTCATCTTGCGTCTACGCCTCACGTGAAGTAAAAAATACAGATATAAGTTAACATCACAAATGAAGACTGCAGGAGAAAAACAAAGAATGTCAGTTAAAATCCAAAATTAAAGTAATAATGCCGTCTAGTGGCATTTGTGTGTACCTATAATCCTGCAAAATTAACAAAGCAACAAAAGTCGTTGTTACAGACTATGACAGTTTTATTGGTTATTTGTACAAGGCAATATCTGAGCGCAATAAGCAAAAACCGTCGATGTCACTGAATTGTCAATATGCCTAGTATAGCAACAGAACAACCTATGGTAGGAAAAAGCATTAACAATGAATGTCAGTGACACTTAAAAATTAAATGTTGATTTACACAATTGTGCCTTTGATTGACATTCCTTGTTTTTCCCCTGTAGTCTTCCATATAAATCATAACATTTATTTATTTATTTCCAGAATAATATATCTATGGACGGAAAGGAGGACTTTGGAGACCTGCCGCCGAACCAGCGACGGAAAAGGCTGGCGGCCAAAGTGCAAGAACTCAAAAAACAAGTACGCATAATATTTCATTCTTTTTTCACTTCTTCTTCTTTCGTCGTTTCCTCATTGCTGAGGGTCGTGATTTGTGGAGCTACCCACGGACAAAACAGGACGCCTCCAGTCCTCTCTGTTCTCCGCAATCCGCACCGCCGAGCACAAGTCTCTCCCAGTCATTTCTTTAATCCGGTCGCACCACCTTGCAGGAGATCTACCTCTGCTTCTTTTGCCTGATTCACTTATATATAACTAGCTGAGCTACCCGGCGATGCCCGGGAAAAAACAACCCATTCTGCACAATTAAATTTATAGGTTTGCGACTCTGCTACTTCTGTCAATTTGTATAAAATACCCTGGTTCGCAACCACTATATGTAAAATGTTGCCATATTGTGGAATTAAGAAGACTTACCCATGTTAATCTAAGGTTGGTACTAATTGTCTGCTTTGCGCATGCGTCAGGAAATCATCTGCACATGCGTATTGCCTGGTCTGTCTACTGTGGCGTGACGTTTGTCATGACCAACATGGCCGCCTTGTTTTGGTACTGCCTCCGTATTTCGATTTCAAAGTTAAATATCTCTTAAAATAAGTTTTTTTTTCCAAAAATGGCCCTGTCAAAACCTGAAGCGGATTGGTAGAAGTGTTTATGTGAATTTTCACAGCAATCCATCGTAAAATGCGGGAGTTATGCGAACACTTACAAAAAACCGACTTTCCTTTAGTTATATAGATGAAATATAATAAGATATGTATATTGTATTGATTGTGTGTATTGTTTGCAGGTAAACCAGGAACAGGCTGCAATGGACGGCCTGATGAAGATGAAGGGAGTCTATGAAGCCAACCCAGCACTAGGAGATCCAATGACTGTTGAAGGTAGCACCTCTTTACACTATCTACACTTTTAAATTTGAATACTCATTTTGTTTTTCTTCCCACGAGTTGCTATAAAAACTAGAGCCCTGGTTAAACAATGTTGTACCTCTTTATAAACCTTAGAGGCCAGCGGGTGACAGGCTATAAATATTTCCAATATATTAATCGAGAACTTCAAAAAAAGACTTTGAAACGCATAAAATTCGAAAAGGGTTCTGCGATAATATCGCCATCCCTCTTTTTCATGTTCCGTTCCTTTCTCTCTCACGGAGTTAATACGAGAAGTTATGTAACTTTATAAAACATGTTATCAGTTATCACATCGTGTATTAGCATGTAAGTACCACTTTGTAAACATAACCTGTACCTGGACTGGCGCTAAGGCAACAATAGTCGCTGTTAAGCTGGTCCAGGTCTTTTATACTTTATTAAATAAATAAATAAATAGTATTCGTTGGCAATTTTTGGAACTACAAAGATTATTATTATTGCTAATGGGCTCAGAGCTTATAGCTGATATGCCTAGGTATATCCAGCTAGCACAATTAATTGTCTCTCAAATATTTGTCCAACTTATTTTCAAACACATTAACACTTGGAGCACTGACAATATCACTAGGCAGTCTGTTCCATACTTCAACAACACGGTTCGGAAGAAAAAGCTTGGCCGGATTGGAGTTAAATGTAGTTCGACTAAGTTTCTTTTTATCAGATTCTAGATTACAAGATACTTCACTTTTGTCTGTCATTTTTTTCTTGTAGATCCAGCAATTGCTGTCAGAAATAATAATATGTTTTATTTGCAGGTCAATTAAACGAATGCAGTCACAAGTTAGAGAAGTTACGTGGTGAGTTGTCCAGGTATACAGCGTGGTTAGAGGCGGCCTCCAACGACTTACCACACGGACACGCCAGCCTCAACGGCAGCAACAGTCTGGGGGTGAGCGGGGGACACAGACATTCCATCGGGAGCAACGAGGAGTCTCTCTCTAGGTCAGCGTCAGACAGCAGCGTGGGGCAAGCTAAACATTCTGCACCACACACGCCACAATTACATCATGGGTAATTTTTTTTTATATAAATGAATCTGGGTTTATCGAAATAAACCCAAATACACCTTTAATAATTGTTTATTGTTCATTATCGACCCTAGGCCCTAATTTCGGGCACTTGGACTCCTCAAATTTACATAGTTATAACAATCAAAAGGAATTTTTAACAATAAACAGTGACGAATATGTCAGAGAACTAGAATCAACGCAAACAGAGTGTAAAGGGCTCAGTTTGCATTTTGTTATGAAGATAATAACACCGATAACATAGGTGCTTAACGTTATGATAGTGATCCATGCTAAAGTGGACTTATTGTCCTGGACAGCATTTCGTCACTTGTATATAATTCTTTAGCCATAAGATACTTTTTCACCTCTCTTCTAAACGCTCCAAGCTCCAGGTGTTTCAAGCTGTCAGGTAATACATTAAATAAGCGACCATATGACGAATATGACCAAATGAATTTGTTTCAGTTTGAGCGGAAGTCCCGAGTCTGGGCTGGGAACGTCGCACAACAGCCTGGGTGGCACCAACAACACGGCCAACACCAACGGGCTGGCGGGCAGCGGGAACCCCATGCCCGCTGTGGGAGGGGGGGACCTGGAGACGGGGGAGGGGGTGGGGGATGCGGATGAGGAGTATTATGAGACGGAGCCCTTGCAACCACTGGGGACGTGTAGAGCACTGTATCCATTTGAAGGTAAATATTACACAGATCTTGCAATCAAAGGAGGATGCTAAAGAAAACCCAGGCCCGGTGCAAACGAAATGTAACTCAAATGATAGGTAAAAGTGAGTAAATAAATACTGCATAGGTGGCATCATTGAAATCAATGGCTTAATGTGTACCTATTTGAAATTCAGGACTTCCCAATATTCCAAGTACCGAAGTTGACGATTGACAGCAGGATGTGGTGGAATGGGTGAACGTTGCCCTGGGCATAAAGTGATCACTTGAGCCAACCAAAGCCGACTCGTTAGTGTCGGAACACCCATCCTGCTTCCTCCCCAAGGGAGTTCACATAATGCTGCATTATGTGAATGAAAATGCCTCTCGTCTCTGTTGAGGAAAAAACTTAATGTAATTCCGTCTGTGCAATAGCTACAGATAAATCCGGTTCCATAGCTAAATAATTTAGGTATATCTCAAATCATGATTATAACAATTTGTTTTTCTTTTTATAAAAAGGATCTGGGCTTTGTGTACACAAACCCAAATACTTTCCTTCACAGTAAGCTGAAAGCTTGTGAAAACTTCGTCAGCGCTCAGATTCGAACCTGGCACCTCGAAAATCCGCCAATTATGTTTTTTGATACATTTGTTTGTAATGTTTCCAGCGACGTCGGAGGGCTCCATGGGCATGAAGGAGGGTGAAGAGCTGCTGCTGGTGGAGTTGGACCAGGGAGACGGATGGACGCGGGTGAGGCGGACGGATCTCAGACAAGAGGGCTTCGTGCCCACTACCTACATACAGTGCACTCTCTATACATAGTCCCGTAAGTTTGTTTATTTATTCATACAGGTGATAGATATCAATATACTTGCATTAATATAACATGTTTAACTGACTGCACTGAAAGAGAGACGCAATCGGGGAGATCTTATTGAGTTGTACAAGGGCATATCCATTTTTTCTGTGAGATTCTACCGGCTATGTCAACCATGAACTCTAATGTGCACCTGAGAGGACACCAGCTGAAACTGACAACAACAAGATTCACATCCAACCCACGGAAACACTTCCACAACCAATAGAGCTGTCAGTGCTTGGAATCAGTTGCCAGAGTCAGTGCTACATGCTCCTACCACCAACACCTTACATACAAGAATAGACTAGATAATATAAACACAACTTAACTGGGACTGGGTCAAAACAGCAAAAGCTGCCTACCCAATAACAAATAATAATAATGTTTGATTCATCCATCACCTAACAATCATACATAATACACACAGATACACAGGCCATACATAATACATGTTATATTCACACACAACAAGCCACACACACTACACTTGCAGCATATCTTACATTTATCCATGTGTTGAGTCTTAGGATCATATCTTTATAATACATTATTTTTTCTTGCAGGTCCGTATGGTATAAGTTGTTTGCTAATAAGAGACTCTCTCTCCAGCGCACCGTGGATCGCATGAATCCGATTGGTCGTCAGTGGTTCGAACAGTGAATAGTCAATTTATGGATAAATATTATAATTGTGTACGGACAGATAAATATTAATTATATAAATGAACGTGTATTTTTGTTTATTGTAAATTATTATTGTTTTAGTTAAGACGAGGCCGAGATATTCGTGGGTGATTTGTGATATTTAGATCGAAGGACAATTAGAATATTATTATGTTAGAATTACTCTTATTATATTTGTTTTAATATTTATTATTGCATATATTTAGGATATCGGACATTGCAATTTTTTCTGTACCTCTGACGATAATGGATTTTGAATTAGTTGTTTATACTTACTTGAATTAATTGTTTTACAAACTGTCCTTGTAAAGCGCTGGATTTTTGCTACATTCCATAGTATATACAATGCAGTATTCCTACAACAGTGTAGAAGAATTATGGGAGAACATTGTCAGGCTTACGACCAACCTCGGCTGTCTTAAGTGAGTCGTCGCTCTTCGTAGTGTATTGGATAGGATTCCTACGATGCGAGATGAAGGTCTGGGTTCGAATCCCAGCCGGGGTGAACTGATATGACAAAAGTTTTTCGAGCGTAAAGTGATCACTTGAGCCATCCGAAGTCTACTTAATTATTTCTTTTACACTGTTGTAGGAATACTGCATTGTTTATGGTTAAATAAACCTTTGTTTCATAGAAATGGTCACACATTTTTGCAACATGTTTAATTTCTTACACATGAAAATTATGATTTTGCAATCATTTTTAAAAACCTGGGTTTTTAACTCATAGTAAAATGGAAATCGAAAAAATCGAAAAAAAAATTGATAGGTATAATAGTGTCTAATCTGACAGGTATAATAGTGTCTAATCTGACGTAATCCCATAAGAAATGTTAGCCCCGGCTTCCCTTCTGCAGAAATCCACCCTTCGCCACTTGCAGGTAGTCTAATAAAAAAATGCTGTTTTCTGCAAACGGTGCCAGCTTTTTGTAACAAATGTTACAAAGAATTCTGCGTTCTAAAAAAACGGAAAATATAGATAAAAATGGAGGTACAGAAAAAAGGCAATGTCCGTTGTAATTACGCCTATTGTTTTACAAACGAACAATGTAAGTTTTACGTAAGACGACGCAGCGATATCTTACGTCGTAAAAAACGCTTTTTATAAATTAACAACTAAGTAAAATTCCTCTCTAAAATGTGTAGTGCTTTTTTTTTGTATTTATTTTATTTACAAACAAATATTTCTCTCTTCATACAACATATTAATTAATTGTTTTGATTAAGGAACCTATATAAAGGTGGGAAGAACTATTGAACATTGAGCCCCTTCTATTATCTATGACAAATCTATGGTGGACGCCATGGGAGCTACAAACATATGATTGCGTGTCATATTGCTTGTCCACAATTGCATGAAACCTGGTGATATTTCAGTGACTCATTATGTATAATCAGTGTGGAAATTACCTTTGGAATATAACTTATGTAATTAAATGGTAAATTAGCTTACTTTACATTGAGAAAAAATTGCGTATACATAGCGGAAATGCTGGCGGCGGTCAAGTTTTGTCTATGGCTTTATCCGTTAGGACTTCCTACATTTATATAGGTTCCCTAGTATCGATGGTTCACTTTTATATAATGTTGACATTTTTGTTTCACCGATGCAGCGAATCTTGCATCAATTAATTATTTTAAACTTATTAAATACAATTGCACAGGATGGACCTTCCATCAGGCTTATGACTTGCTCATCGGCTGGCTTAATGTGATCGCTTTACACTTATGTAACTTCACAAATAATCTCAATAGAGGGCCATGTACAATATATACACCTTTCGTCTCGACTCAACTACCAGCCTTCGTAGCACAGCGGTAGAGTACAGGATGAAGGTCTGGGTTCGATTCCCAGCCGCAGCAGATTTGTCGAATGTTATTTAAGTGTAAAATGATCACATTAAGCCAGCCGACGATCAGTCATACGCCTGATGGAAAGTCCATCCTTTGCTGTGTATCTGTTGAGATAACTACTTGTTATATTCAACTACGACATGTAGAAAATTCCGATGTTCTCGCAAAACATAAATTGTGATTTTGAAAAATAATCTTAAATACAATTGTCTGTAGAATGACATCACGACATAACCTCCAAAGCAAGTGCATTAGATCTATACCTAGGGTTGCCACCTTTGTAATAATGTGTAATAATAGTTTTTAATTTTTGGTCCACACAATAATTACAAACCCGGAGATTTACTATGCTGACCCGGAGTCCCCGTTTTTCTATGGGGGAAACCGGGACCCCGGGTATTTTACGTTTTTTTTTTCTCCACACCATAATTACAAACCCGGAGATTTTGTATGCTGACCCGGAGCCCCGGTTTTTCGATGGGGGGGACCGGGACCCCGGGGTTATTTTCCTTTTTTTTTTTTTTTTTAGTCATGACAAAAATTTCCCACCCAGAGATACACTATGCTAACCCGGAGCCCGGAGAACGCCACTCAAACCCGTAGACTCCGGGTCAAACCCGGAGAGGTGGCAACCCTATCCATACCTTACGCTTAATTTTTATATTGGGATTAGCTGGCAGAGATCGCAACACTGCGATAAGCTTGCCCTAGTGCAAATGTCATGATTTATACCCGTAATGTAAACATATCTCTGTATCTACAAGGAATGAGGTTATTAGGGAAATGAGTGACTGCAAGACTGGTGTTGTGACAAGAATGAAAGTAAACAGACTAAGATGGTTTAGGCATGTTGAGAGAATGAATGATGACAAGATGACAAAAAAGATATATTCGAGTGAGCGAAGAGGGCCGAGGAAGCGTGGCCGCCCGAGACTGACCTGGTCCGATCATGTCGACCAGATCCTCAAGGATGGACGCGTTTTGAGTAAAAGGAATGGGAGAGCGTGTATGACTGCATGCATGAATGTGACGGAAGCTGGGAGTGTGTGTAAGGATAGGTCTGTCTGGCGCTCTGTCCTCTCTGCCTACCCTGCAAGGGTATAGATAGTTCATCAAAAGGGTAAATAAATAATTAAGCCATAAAATAGTGTGGAACTGCTTTGGTATTTGTGTTAAGATATCATTTGATTTTGTGTGCTATTTTTGCTCAATTTAATGTGTAATTTTAATTCTCGTCTTTCAATTTTAGTCAAGGTAAACTCTGCTATTTTCAACTTGACTAATTTGAAACTTGTAAGAGATTTTATGAGACCTAAATAAAATTAAATACTCTTTATTGAACAGATAATACTATAATAAAAGGCGGGCTTATTGCCTAAAGGCAATTTCTACCAGCCATCCCGAATGTGCTATGTGCTAATTTTACACGAGAAAAAAAATAAGTATTCAAATTTATGTATTTTAATGTATTGGATTTTAACAAACTAAAGGGTTCCTTATATCTAATGTTTATTGTGATATATATCCAATATTTATCATAATGTATTTCCAATGTTTTTTATTTTAAACGAATCTGTGGAGTATACCTTTGTACACTTCACGGTAAGCTTAAAAAGCTTGTGTCGTGAAGTGGAGTAGGTCGGCATTCGGGATCAAACCCGCACCCGCTGGATTAACAGTCGAGCGCGTTACCAACCAGCCTACCGACCACCTCATTATAAGATGTAGGTATATGCATCCCTCACGATATGACAGATAAATACCGTGATATATTTCAAATATTTATCATGATATATATCAGATATTTATCATAAATATCTATACAAACCCTGACATTAGCACATTGAAGGTATATATTCGCTGAATCATTTTTTATCTGGATTTCGAGTCACATTAGTTTTCCGACTTTTGCTTAATGTATAGTGATCACATTAAGCCAGGTTCACTGCGTATGAATTAGTATACTAATTACTAAGTTGTTATATATAAGTTAACATGTGATGTATAAGTAATTTATATACTAAATGCTGTTGTACATATTAATCCAATATGTTGTGTAACTATGTACGTATTCTCTGTTGTAAATTAATTATATAATGAGGCAGTGAGAGAGAATGTGATGCAAGCCACATACACCCCTCGCAGGGTGAGCAGAGAGGACAGAACAACAGACCACCCTATCCTCACACACACACTCCTAGCTTCCGTCACATTCGCGCAATTCGTCATACACACTCCGGTGTCTTTTTTTTTTAAAGGATTTGGGCTTGCATACACAAACCCAAGTACTTTCCTGCACACCTTGCACTAGGCTAAAAGCCTGTATCGCAAAGTGTGGAATACATCGCCAGCGCCGGGGTTTGAACCTGGCACCTCCCGCTTAGGAGACTGCCGCCTCAACCAACTGCGCCAACCATGTACACTTGTTCAAACCGTACCCATATAATATATTGTAAACAGGCGGGGCATTAAAATAAAACACTTTTAGATAACTTTAAACGTGTATTTTTGGAATTTCAATATGGCATCGATTCACATCTATTCTCAACAATGCCATCCGCCATATTGTAAAGTGCCGCCATGACACCTCCACATCATGTCTCCAAAGGGGCGACACTAACGCCATCTCTTGGCCACAGCTTCACACTCTTCGCAATATCTTTTTTTTTTAAACTCGGCTTAGGCGTCTTTGTGGGTTACCTTACATTTCCTCTCGTTGCCTCATGCTGCTTTGGATATTGTCAGTGGTAATATTGCAATGTGCTATATAATATAAACTACATACATAATATAATTCACTACAAATTTGTCATTTTGTAAATAAGAATAAATGCTCAAAGTTTCAGATCGCTTGCTTTGTTTTGTAAATACTTTACCAGATAATATATTTTATTTATGTATACATCAAGTGAACAGATTACAGAAACATCAGCTAACCTGGGGTTGCCAGATTTCGTGGAAGTCGAACCGGGACAACCCAAATTTTATTATTTGCGGGGGGGCATACCAGCGCCGGATTGTCACTCTAGGTTTTGGCAACACTGACTTTTGGCCACCCCTTCCCCTCGTGATGTTTTTACCTTATAAAAAACGCATGAAAAAGTTAGCGCCGCATGTCAGAAATACCACTAATTATAAAAATTGTAAAAATATACCAATTCCTAAGAAACAGGGTCATTTAGATGTTCTGAAAGGTTAGTTCGGGAACGAGGCATAAAACCGGGGATGTCTGCCAACCCTAGCTAACCCCAATATCTTCTGTTTTTCACTGTTGTTGTCGTACAGAAACTTTGAGTTTTTTTCTAATACTTCTGCCACATTCCTTCATCTTATCTCTTATGAACAGCACTTGCCTTAGTGTCTGCCTTAGAATTGACGGCTCGCTGTAGCTACGCCTGCGCCTCCCAAGCTGTCTTCCACTTCCTTCATTACTCGTTAACCTTACGTTGCCTTAAACTGCAAGCAATAACATAGTACCTTATGATGTTCGCGTTACAATCAGAATTCTAAATGCCACTACCTATAAAAAGACGTATAGAAACTTGGTGGCTTGTATGTAAATTATTGTAACAATAATCCAGTGAGAGCAGCTTCCAGCAATGCCCACTAGACGGCAGCACGCGCATAGGGGTCTGTTGTCAAAAATCATTCATAGACTATGACAGTTGTAATCTCGATGTTTTCGACCGTTGGTACTCGGTGGAAATCCATTTGTAAGGGGAAAAAACTTATTATTTAGATTAAAATCTACAAAAAATGACTGTGTTTCGCGACTAGTATTCGAGGATTTGCACCCTCATCATCAGGCAATTGTAAATAAAGTTCTTCTATAATCTTCACGACTTTATTTACAATCGCCTGATGATGAGAGTGCAAATCCTCGAACACTAGTCGCGAAAGCAAGAGTCATTTTTTGTGGATTTCAATCGAAATATTTAGTTTTTTCATTTTTTCCCTTATGACAGTTGTGTTCTTGATAGTTTTACTAGCATCCCTATTATAAAATCACGTGCCCATGTGACCTATTTGGCTAATACGTTTGAAAAGCATTGAGGTTATGAGTTGTATTGTGACATTAAATTTGACAGTAGACCCTAGTTGTCAGTGTTCCCTCTAGTGGCAAAAAAAGGAAACAGCCAACTTATTACAGATAATGTTATCGTCAGTTAATTTTATCCGTTGTTAATTGATGTTAAATGATTTCTATTCTATACAGGGTGTTTGATAGATAGATACAGAAATCTTCAGGAGTGGGATTGAAACTCACGAGTTAAATAGACTAAACACATACTCAACTAACAAAAAATAATTACAGAACTAAGTAGGTACCTTTACTTACAATGCTATCGGGGTTAAACTCGAGTAATTCGGGGTTTTTCGATAAAGTATTAATATCTTAAATAATTCGAAAACCGTGCGACTTTGGACCAAGCTATGTTTGGCTTAAAAGATTCTAAATGGCCTCTACTATCACTCCTGAAGATATCTGTATCCATATCAAATACTAGTTTTTCAAGGACTTAATTTCAATCTGACAATTTTAGTTTTACATTTAGTAATACGTAAAAGTTTGTTATGTTAAAACATATTGTACTATATGTTAAGTTGAAACATAACGCTAATGTCGCCATATCACACTTTATTTTATAAGAAATATAAAAGTCCATTAATTATATTATTTTTATTAATTATGTGCGGCGACACTTTAAAAGTAATTCACTGGATTCTGTTTTTACACACGCAATGTTTTTTTGTCACGCAAAAATTAACATATTTCCATGATTAATTTTGATTTTTGTTAAAAAGTTGGACATAGCGTAAGAAATGAAGCGATTGGAGAGATGAGACGGATATTTAACTGGAATGAATGTGAGATGTACAGGACATGTTGAGAGAATGAATGATGAAAGAATCAGTAACAAAGAAAGTACTTGGGTGAAAGAAACGTGACGATTTGAGAATTATGAATCTCGCGAATTTATTTAGGTGTAAAAAGATGTGTGTGTAAGTATAGGGAATTCAGGAGTTTTGCCTATCCCGCGAGAGATGTAACGTGAAAGATATAACCATGGTTGGAAAATATCAGGATAATTATTTTAATTAATTATCCGATATTTTTTTTTTTGTAGAAAGGATCTGGGCTTGCATACACAAACCCAAATACTTTCATGCACACCTTGCACTAGGCTAAAAGCCTGTATCGCAAAGTGTGCAATACATCGCCGGCGCCGGGGTTTGAACCTGGCACCTCCCGCTCGAGAGACTGCCGCCTCAACCAACATTTATTCAATAATGACACAAAAATAAAAGTAATTCTTGTTTCAAATTTGCTATATTTATTACTTAAAAAAAAAATAAAATGGCACCAATAAACTTGAATTTCGCTTGAATTACTTTTTTGCAAGATTGAATCCCTTCCAACCGTGGATATGTCAGAATCGTGGATTGTTAAAATGTTGCCGGAGCAATAAAAAGAACTAAGTCTAATTTTTGTTTTGTGTAAAAACAGAATCTATTGTATCTACTGTCAATGTACGGAAAAAAAAATCTGGACACAAGAGGTGTAAAAATTTGTGTATTAACGAGTAGTTTCAGACTGCATATTTAGTTTTTAATTATGATACTACTTGTAGACCTCTACCAGGCCCTAAAGATGAAAATTTGTTGAAGTATTCCCACAACAGTATGAAGAATTAAGGATGAACATTGTCGGACTTACGACCGACCTCGGCTGGCTTAAATGATCACTTTACACTCGAGAAACATTCGCCATTTCAGTTCACCCCGGCTGGGATTCGAACCCAGACCTTCGTCTCGCTTAGTAGGGATCATATCCATTACACCACGAAGAGCGACGGCTGTGTTGTCGAATTTCATGTACCACGAAGAGCGACGGTGTGTTAAAAAATACCACCCTCTCCCTTCAACACGACAATGTTCATCCTTAATTCTTCATACTGTTGTGGGAATATTTCAACAAATTTTCATCTTTAGGCCCTGGTAGAGGTGTATATACTACGGCTGTAGAAAAAAATCCAATGCTTTACAAGAATAAAAATTTGTAAATTAAAAATAATTCAAATGTAAATTTGTACCTGAAACCTTATTTTTCACATCTTTAAAGCCTGGTACAGGTCTACGAGTAGTATCATAATGAAAAACTAAATATGCAGTCTGAAACTATTCGTTAATACACAAATTTTTACACCTCTGTGTTCCGATACTCTTAAATTATTTTTTTTATACATTGACGGGACAACCGTTTAATGGTACATGCATAACAGATTGGAGATTTTGTCAATCTAACATTCAAAGTTAATCTAATATTAAAGTGTCCCGTAAACAATGAATTAATGCATAATTATTATTGTATATAATTAATTTTATTGACATTTGTAAATATTATTATTATTCAGTTAATTAAAGTTTCTATGTTTAGTTATTTTTATTCACTTTAAAATAAATTATATTTTATTTAATGCCTAGTTGAACTAAAAGGTATATATATATTACATATATATATATATATATATATATATATATGTGTAAGTGCTGATGAAAAATATATTGTTTTATTTTGTTTTTTATTTTTATTTTCATATTAAAATTATTTTGAATAATTTATTTATTTTGTTTTATTTGTTTTTCCTTTTTTGTATATACGCTATTATTTTTATTAATGGAGAAAAAAATATCTGCTGGAGCCGCATATGCATGCATTTCAAGCCTAGTTCTTGCAAATTTCAATAGTAAAATACTGTACCTATGTTACGTAAATATTTAATTTTCGAAAAAATGAATCTGAGTTTATGAAATAAACCCAAATGCATCTTTGTACACTTCACAGAAAGCGTGAAAAGCTTGTGTTGTGAAGTGGATTAAGTCGGCATCGGGGTTTGAACCCGCGCCTGCCGGATCAACAGTCGAGCGCGTTACCAAACAGGCTACCGACCGCCTCATAATATGATATGGATAGGTGAATGTTTCTCAGTATGCTGATGAGTTCATATGACAATTGTGTGACTTTTCTGGCTTATATGCTGAGAAGTGTGTTGGCAAGTCCTGCCTCCAAGTCCGGGTACAAAACAATTCATATTCTACATGTAATTTTAAACCTTGTTTGATAACTTTGCTTAAAATTGTGTAACTCTGAACCTCGTTTAATAACCTTGTTTAATAACTTTAAATCTCGGCTGATAACTTTAAACCTCGGCTGATAACAAACCTTGTTCAACAACTTTAAACCTCGGTCGATAACCTTTAAAACCTTGGTTGATAACGTTTAAACCTTGTTTAATAACTTTAAACCTTGGTTGATAACGTTTAAACCTTGTTTAATAACTTTAAACCTTGTTTAATAACTTTAAACCTTGTTTAATAACTTTAAACCTTGGTTGATAACTTTAAACCTTGTTTAATAACTTTAAACCTTGTTTGATAACATTTGATTCTGATGGTGTGATTTGGTTGTTTCTCTCAACTCAATACATTTAACAATGTGCTTTAATGATTGTCTATGCAATATTATGAACCTAATTGGTAATTAATTCCTAGTTAGCTAATTGATTTAATACATATCTTGTGTTTGTGCTATTAGGTGTTAAGTTATTGTGTGTTTATTGTTGCTGACTGTTTTGTTGATTTGTGGTTTAAAGTTATTCATGAATAATACTTGATATATTAATATACATCGGCATCTTCGATTCTTTTCTGGAGATGTGCAGGGACACAGAGTGAACCAAAATATTATACAGTTTATTTACTCGTTAATACTACCTGCAAAATGCACGCTGATACAAGTTACGTGGAATTTATTGTTTACACTTCACTTATTGTTTTATTCCCCTATAGATATTGATGGTTGTATAGAATTCAGGTAAAGATGGAAACCCCCGTAATTTAAATTCAAAGAGAAATAATACTTTTGCTCACGAGCCGTCTATGGAATCTCATTCATAGGAAAGGTTTTATTGCCCCTATTCAGGTAAAAGAATCGAAGTATATATATTAATTATTCATCTAATGTTGTTTTATACTAAACACCAATTAATTTCATTGGGGGTCCATTTTTGAAAATCATTAGACTGTTGCAGTCCGTTTAGTAGTGGATGAGGAGATTTAAAATGTGAATAACAAATAAAACGAAAACAAATATAATTTTCTTATTGAATTCAGGATACATCTATTGACTTAATGCATAAATATAACAAGGTACAGTCTGTCAAAAAAGAGTTGGTGTCGGATTACACTACAATTTTGTTTGCTGGCAATGAGGCCGCTTGTATGGAAATTATACAAGTGTTGCCATTATGGTTGCCAAAAAGCTGCACGTGGCGCCCTCATCGAACACCAACTCTTTTTTGACAGACTGTATATTGACGCAAAAAGTCACAGAATGAATTTTACTGTTTTCTTAAGGTCCCCATAAAACATGTTGATAGTCCTGACCCAGACTGCGGTCCGCCATTTGGTGACCCCTTATCTAGTATACTTAATTAAGGTGACCATATTTTTAAAAATAAAAAGGAGAACAAAAAATGCGTAAATAGCGCCGCAGGCGAAATATTTTTTGGGACAGTGAAGAAGGTCGCTATGTTGATTGATTTATTTTACTTGAAAATGTTTTCCATAAGGGATCCATAAAAAAATAGGTGAAATTTTGTCATAAGACATACCAAATTACATATACACAAAAGGCAAAGGTAATTAGCGCCGCAAGCAATTTTTTAGAAAACAATTGCATTTTAATGTATTTTTATACTATAGTACTAGTTAATTCATGGTATGATGAAAAAACGTGTGGTTTTGAGATTAACAGATTAATTTTAAAATGTTAAAAAGTAAAAAAGGAGGACACTTTTGGAGGGAGGACAGAACCTAGAAAAGAAGGACTGTCCTTCCAAAAGGAGGACGGTTGGTCACCTTAACTTAATTACATGGCCATTTCACTGCCACTTCTGAATTTCTACTACATATCTGCTTGTTACAAATTTCAAATATAAACCCAGTATTTGAAAATACTTTTTTTCAATTAAGATTTTTGTTTTATTTATTTAGAGAAACTCTTGATGCAAACATCCACTCAACATTTTTAATTTGATTAAGTTTTAAACATTTTGGTGATGGTGTCCCGTTAATCTATGGAGATCTTTTTTACAAATATCGAAACACAAGAGGTGTGAAAATTTGGGTATCTGCCCCCCCTAGAGATTGGAATAGGTCACATAACTATAACACATTTTCTCATCATAGCATAAATTTTCTAAAATTAGTTTGAAAATCCATCAGTTTCATAAAAAAAAAAATGGCCTGCGGCGCTATTTAAGCGTTTTTTAATGATACATCAATTTTTTAAATTTTTGTTGCCCCCCCTAGCTCAGAGACTGGCGACGCCCATGGTATTAACGAGTAGTTGCAGTCTGCATATTTAGTTATGACACTACTTGTAGACCTGTACCAGGCCCTAGAGATGAAAATTTGTACTTGAAACCTAATTTTTAACATCTTTAGGGCCTGGTAGAGGTCTACAAGTAGTATCATAATTAAAAACTAAATATGCAGTCTGAAACTACTCGTTAATACACAAATTTCGCCACCTGGTGTGTTCGATATTTGTAAAAAAAAATCTCCATACATTGACGGGACACGCTACTGTCCATATACTTATTTTATTTATCTCTGTATCTGTAGAGTTTATTGTATTACAAATTCAGATGAGGAGTAAACCATTATTGTTGTTATATCTTTATCTTCATATATCATGTGCACACCTCATGCTCATAACATAATACTAAGGAACCTATATAAATGTGGGAAGAACTATTGAACATTGAGCTCCTTCTATTATCTATGACAAATCTATGGTGGACGCCATTGGAGCTACAAACATATGATTGCGTGTCATATTGGTTGTCCACAATTGCATGAAACCTGGTGGTATTCCGTGATTTTTGCGACTCATTATGTATAATCAGTGTGGAAATTACCTTTGGAATATAACCTATGTAATGAAATGGTAAATTAGCGTACTTTACATCGAGAAAAAATGGCGGCGGTCAAGTTTTGTCTATGGCTTTATCCGTAAAGTGTTCCTACATTTATATAGGTTCCCTACATAATACTATAGAATAATGTAATTAAATAATAGCAATAAGTCAATAAAAAGATGCCAATACATCAAATGTCTTTTATTTTACTTATCCCAATTATATCTCATAAACAGACCACTTTTTATGGCAGGCAACAGACAAAGGTGGACCACACTAGACCTCCTCAGAGTGCTGGACTTCGTAAGACGTCTAGGACTAGAGGAGCTGCTCTAACTGGGTAGTCACCACACCAGATAGGCAGAGTGGGGGGAGTACAATAGGTCGCAGTACACAATACACCCCATCTAATGAAATGAAATATAAAATAAAATCGACAAAAATGTATCAATAGTTTCTGGAGGTTTAAACGATGGTCCATGATACGTAGTAACATAGGTTCGTCGAAACGTCGGAATATCTGGTTTCTACGTAGGATAAAACCCGAAAAAACTACATACTTCAAGGTCCGGTTGAATGTCTTCATGCAAATATTACTCTCAATGCTTTTCATCAGAGTGAAGTCGTTTAATGTGTTCATTTGATTTCTCTTTAAGAGTGAATTTCTTTTTGCGAATGAAGAACTCAAAAGGTTTATCACCAGTGTGAATTCGTTTATGTCTACTTAAATGTCCCGGTCGAGTGAATGTCTTCATGCAAATATTACACACAAAAGGTTTTTTACCACTTTCAATTCGTTTATGTATCTCTAAATCACACGCACGCCAGAATGTCTTCATGCAAATATTACACTCAAAACGATTTTCACCCGTGTGGATCAGTTTATGTGTAATTAAACTTGACACCTGAGTGAATCTTTTTTTGCAAATATTACATTCAAAAGGTTTCTCACCACTGTGAATTGTTTATGTGTATTTAAATTGCAGGCCTCCCTGAATGTCTTCATGCATATATTACAGGTTAGTTCTCCTCTACTCTTATTCTTTGGAACCCTTTTGGAACGTACAATTCTTGTGTCACATTTAGAAGATGAACTGGCTGCTGAATTTAAATGATCTTCTCTACTAGCTCTCTCGCACTCGGCTTTGATATCAGGTTCATATATATCAATCTCCCCATAACTAATAGCATGTCCAACATCACCTTCACTCTCCTCCTCAGTAGGTTCTTGTTTCACAGTGACATTCTTTAAGAAGTCCTCGATGTCTTCATCAGTTATAATATCAGTTATTACACATTCTTAAATAAATATTACGCTCTAAATCATTTTCGTCAAGTGAATTCGTTTATGTGTGGATAAACTAAACGCTCGAGTGAATGTCTTCTTACAAATATTACACTCAAAATGTCTGTCACCAGTGTGAATTCGTTTATGTGAATTTAGACTTGATGACAGGGTAAATGTCTTCATGCAAATATTACACTCAAAAGGTTTTTCATGAGTGTGAATTCGTTTATGTCTGACTAAATTCGACAGATTCCCGAATTTTTTCGAACAAATATGACACTCAAAAGGCTTTTCGCCAGTGTGAATTAGTTTATGTGAATTCAGACTTGAAGACTGGTTAAATGTCTTCATGCAAATATTACACGCAAAAGGTCTGTCACCAGTGTGAATTCGTTTATGTGCACTTAAATGTCCCAGCAGACTGAATTTCTTCAAACAAATATGACACTCAAAAGGTTTTTCGCCACTGTGAACTCGTTTATGTACATTTAGACCGGAAGTGTTACTGAATGTCTTCATGCAAATTTCACACTCAAAAGGTTTTACACCAGTGTGGATCAGTTTATGTGTATTTAAACTTGCCGCCTGAGTGAATCTTTTTTCGCAAATATTACACTCAAAAGGTTTTTCACCCGTGTGAATTCGTTTACGTCTACTTAAATGTCCCGGCCGAGTGAATTTCTTCCTGCAAATATTACACTCAAAAGGTTTTTCACCTGTGTGAATTACTTTATGTATGTTTAATTGTGAAGGGTAACTGAATGTCTTCATGCATATATTACAGGTTAGTTCTCGTTTCCTCTTATTCTTTGGAACCCTTTTGGAACGTACAATTCTTGTGTCACATTTAGAAGATGAACTGGCTGCTGAATTTAAATGATCTTCTCTACTAGCTCTCTCGCACTCGGCTTTGATATCAGGTTCGTATATATCAATCTCCCCATAACTGATAGCATGTCCAACATCACCTTCACTGTCCTCCTCAGTAGGTTCTTGTTTCACAGTGACATTCTTTAAGAAGTCCTCGATGTCTTCATCAGTTATAATATCAGTTATTTCACCTTCATTATGTACACTAGCACTAGTTTCATCCATAATGTCGTAGATGATGAACTAACAATATTTATATAACGCTATAACGGCGGGTACTTGAGGTAATGTTTGTATTATGTATCCAAAGTTATTAATTAAAACCACAACACTCTTCTTTAGTAGAAAAGAAAAGTCATATCGCGGGTTAATAAAGGGCATGGATGTATAATACTTCTAGTAAACTGGATTCATCTCTTGGCCGACTATTGCGGTTCTAGGGGAAATGGCCAGTTAGGCAAAAGAAGCAAAATGGAGGATTTTCCATACTAAACGGGCTATAGGAAACTGCGGTTTTCACAGGGATTTTTGGTTTTCACTGTTTATATTTTAACTGAAAATGAATTATAGACATCATATTGACATAATTATAGGACCAAGGGATGTAAATACTCCGTTAATCAGGATTTATAAGCAATTTCTTTAACAAAGGAAACGGCACACGATGGAAGTAAATTAAATTACTTTTATTTATTTTTCTTATTCTTTTTTTTTCAGATTTTCCTTTAAGAATTAAACCTTATGCATCGCCCGTTAAGTCTATGGAAGACAATTAACAACTAAGAACGTAGCCCAGGTGGCCATAGACATATTTTTGTTCCTGTCGCAGTGTCACTTGTCATGTCACTTTCTGGGTTTTGTGTTTTAACGTTTTTGATGTGCATATTTTCTATTTAATTCACTAGCATTTATTGAAATTAAACACAAAACTAATAATGTTAGCTGCAAGTAGTAATAGCAACAATGCAGGGATTCCTGATAAATCATGGCAGCCTCCAGTGGCCGTCATTGAGACATCGTAAGTATATTCAATTTACATAAGGTGACCAACCGTCCTCCTTTTGGAAGGACAGTCCTCCTTTTCTAGGTTCTGTCCTCCCTTCAAAAGTGTCCTCCTTTTTGTCCTCCTTTTTTACCTTTTCACATTTTAAAACTTATCTGTTAATCTCAAAACCACACGTTTCTTCATCGTACCATGAATTAACTAGGACTATAGTATAAAAATACATTAAAATGCAAGCATGTCCTAAAAAAATTTGCCTGCGGCGCTAATTATAATAAATAAATAGAACTTTATTGGCCAGTAAATATAGGTTTGTAACAACAAAAACAAAACAAGATAATACAGTGTGCCAAAAGGCCTTTTTTTTGCTTCCCTTTTGTGTATATGTAATTTAGTATGTCTTATGCAAATATTTCACCTGCGGCGCTATTTTTTTGATGAAAAACATTTTCAAGAAAATAAATCAAACAACATAGTGGCCTTCTTCACTGTCCCAAAAAAATTTAGCCTGCGGTGCTATTTACGCATTTTTTGTCCTCCTTTTTATTTTTAAAAATATGGTCACCTTAATTTACACTCGAAATCAGTCGATCTAACTCACTCACTGAGTTAACTCAATAATATAGTGTTGTCATGAAATAGTATTGTTGTATCCCACGGTACTATTGTACAATTGGAGCCCCAACCATAGAAAAAATATCAATACAATTGGGGCCCCAACCATAAATATACCAAAAAGTGACATATAAAGTATGGAAAAGGCAAATAATTCGCCAGCAATATTGTTGAGTTAGGTTTGTTAGGTTGTTTTTTTTTTGTTTTTTTGCGAGAAAAGAAAAAAAAAACAACCTAAGGGTCATTCCATTGTAACGGTCGTTACAATTGTAAATGTTTGAATTGGATTTATGTTGTAAAATAATATCCTTTAATTAAAATTTTAACATGAAATAAATAAAGCCTTTATCAATTGCTAATGCCTAATAATTAAAGTTAATGTACATAGTATAATAAGGAAGAAATAGAATCAAGAGTTGCTGTAACGGTTGTTACAAAAATTGGACATAGAAAGTGAGGTGTCATGCTTTATTGAAATAAAACTGCGAATTTTGAACGTTTTATGGCACCACAAAATTACCATCTAAACATGACACTATTTAAAGTCTAAATATCAAATCTAAAGACAGTATAATGTACTAAATAAAATAAAAAATAATAATAATGGTGTAACGGTCGTTATGTTCTTCTGTAACGGTCGTTACATGTACAAAATTACAATTTTTGACATCGTTTTAATCAGCTCGGTTTCCAAATTGATCACTTTCTGAGTGAGTGAATAAATCAGAATACTTCAGTTTATCGACCATTCTTCCACATGTGCCGAAAAACCTATTTTCCATGATGTTATTTTAACTCGTCTTCATGCATGTTTTATACACTTTTCTGCTTCAAAATACTAAGCCGTATGCTATTTTCCGAATTCCAAATCATTGACTACATTGTCAGCGCTTGTAATGGGTACAATAATAACATAACAACCTAATGTAAGTTAGGGTACAAAGAACAACCTAATATAAGTTATAGATCATGCACAGGACACATTAGAAAAAAAAATGCCCATGTCCGTTTTAATCTGGAATGACCCCTAACAAACCTAACTCAACAATATTGATATTTTTTCTGTAGTTGGGGCCCCAATTGTACAATAGTACCACGTAGGGTGAGTTGCATTTCATATGGAATTATTGCAGGACTTACACTCCATAACTAAATAAATAGAATATTATCTCTGTTTTTGTATGGAAATTTCTTAGGGCTCTCCTTCCTAGGTGGAAGTTGGTGGGATTGGGCACAGTTTTGCCACACTTTTGAAATACAAATCTGTATTTCAAAGTCTAGAAATCTGTATGATATTATAATAAGCCAAAATCTGTATAAAAAGGCATAAAAAGGCAAAAAATCTGTATAAATGAAATTTTATAAGAAACAAAATATGGTAGTTTATTGAAAAACTAACATTTTTTAGAAAATATCATTAACTTGTGATTACATAAAATATGCTAATTACTTTTTGTACATATTTTTACTCATTCGACAAATAAGATTTTCATCTATTTACTTATTATCAAATGACAATTGTGAACAAATCTGTTTCTTCTTTACTTTATTCTTCTGATTTATCATAGACTATTTCCAAAATCCCAAAAATCTGTATAAAACAGCAAAATTTGTCATCTGTATTTCTCTGTTCCCGTTGCCTAAAATCTGTATATATGGCAACACTGATTGGGCAATAGCGTTTGGAGAGGCCTTTATACATTGTGTTGTGATTCATTACAGAATGGGTGATGTCACAGTGGAGATGTACTGGAAGCACGCCCCCACCACCTGCAGGAACTTTATGGAACTAATCAGGAGGGGTTACTACAATAACACCAAGTTCCACAGGTAATTCACATATGGTTGTATATTGGGACATGTGGAGAGAATCAACGATGAAAGGATAACAAACAATACATACCTGGCAGAAAAAAGCGGTGTAAGGAAACGCAGCCGTCCAAGAACCACATGGCTGGACAATATAGACCAGATTCTCAAGGACGGACGTGTTCTGAGTGAAAGGAATCGTAGAGTGTGTACGATAAATTGCATGCGTGTGACGGAAGGAAGAAGTGTGTGTAAGGATAGGAAAGTCTGGTGATCTATTCTCTCTGCCTGCCCTGCAAGGGATGTGGAGTGATGGGATTGAAATAAAATATATTTAGGCTACTTTCAAACTATATTTTGGGGATGGTTTTTCAAAATTTTAGATTGTTAGAGCAAACTAGAGATTTTTAGGCAATATTATTTTTCAAACACGTAATATGGTGGCAGTTTAAGATACTTCAAATGAATTATTGTAGCATTATGTTCATTTTTCCCTCTGGCAAAACTCTCTTACCTTTAAAATAGTTTCTCTAGAATTGCTCTGTAATATTTTCGGCATTATAACTAGGGTCGCCACCTCTCCGGGTTTGACCCGGAGTCTACGGGTTTGAGTGGCGTTCTCCGGGCTCCGGGTTAGCATAGTGTATCTCCGGGTGGGAAATTTTTGTCATGACTAAAAAAAAAAAGGAAAATAACCCTGGGGTCCCGGTCCCCCCCATCGAAAAACCGGGGCTCCGGGTCAGCATACAAAATCTCCGAGTTTGTAATTATGGTGTGGACGGAAAAAAAAAAAAAACGGAAAATACCCGGGGTCCCGGTTTCCCCCATAGAAAAACGGGGACTCCGGGTCAGCATAGTAAATCTCCGGGTTTGTAATTATTGTGTGGACCAAAAAAAAAAAAAAAAGGTCAACTATTATTTATTACACATTATTACAAATCTCCGGGCCTACGCTCTTACAAAGGTGGCAACCCTAATTATAACTCACTTGTAAGTACAGTATGAGAAAATTACAGGCCTTTGACAGCCGCTTATGACGGGATTCGACAGTTAGGGCTGCCAACAATTCAATTTAGCAACAAGTCACTTGCAGATAACATATGGATTGCTAGGTAGATAAAGATGATATTATGTAGGTTTCTGTTTTGACTAAATATTTGTAAGAATGAATTGTAACCTCCTTGGATAAGGGCATTGAAGGGATGTAATTTAGGGGTGGGGTTTGCCGGGGGGCTCCCTTAAGGCTAACCCTGGGCATACCTCTTAATAAGATTAGCCTAGAAGTGCGGGTAAAGAGGTCGCTATTAATGCGCCTGAGCTACCCGGGGATGTAGAGGGCCTTATGCCCGCGGGATTTTCCTTCAATTGACTAAATATTGTTGATATTTCAGGATAATACGTGACTTCATGATACAAGGAGGGGACCCCACTGGCACAGGGCGTGGTGGGTCATCCATCTACGGAACCAAATTCAATGATGAGATCCATCCAGACCTCAAACACACGGGCGCCGGGATCCTCTCCATGGCCAACTCTGGTCCCGACACCAACGGCTCCCAGTTCTTTATAACACTGGCCCCGACTCAGTGGTTGGACGGGAAGCACGCCATCTTTGGTAGGATACAATCAGGGATGAGTGTTGTGAAGAGAATAGGACTAGTAGAGTGTGACGCTAATGATAAACCGGTGGATGATGTTAGAATCATTAAAGCATTCATACCTAAATGAAAATACTGTTTTTTTTTCTTATGCTCCATTTAAGAGACTTTTTGACTAAATCAGAACAAGGGTCTTGAATTTTTGCTTTGTTATGTACCAGGCATGGGCGTCGTCAGGGGGGGGGGGGGGCAGCTGCCCTACCTAGAGATTGGAATAGGAATATATTCATTCATACTAAATGAAAAATATATAAAAACTCACAAAAAATCACAATACTACCACACATTTTTTCATCATATCATTTTTTTTTTAAATTAGCATGAAAATCAATCAGCTTTATAAGAAAAATTGCCTGAGGCGCTATTTACGCATTTTTTATGCTATGTCAATTTTTCTAACTTTTGTTGCCCCCCCTTGCTCCGAGGCTGGCGACGGCCATGATACCAGGGGTGGTACTTTCTAAGGTTTCTCACCCGAAACATGCAAACATAAAATGCAAAATAAAAACGCCATTATGTATATCGCTTTTCCACAAACATTTTATGTACGTGTTTCAGGTGAGAAAGCTTAGAAAGTACCACCCCTGGTACAGTCTTACAAGAAAGATATGGTTTTTGATAAGGGTGTTGCATGCAGCTTTTTGCCAGCAAACAAAATTGTAGTTCTTAATTAATCCAGGACCATTTCTTCCTTGAAACACTGTAGGTCCACGAAGGTAGTGGAGAGTCCAATTTAAAAAGCCTCGAGAAATCGACACTCTTTTATTACGCAATGAGGTGGTCGGTAGCCTGGTTGGTAATTCAGTGGGCGCGGGTTCAATCCCCGACTTACTCCACTTCACAACACAAGCTTTTAAGCTTTCTGTCAAGTGTACAAAGATGTATTTGGATTTATTTCGATAAACCCAGATTCATTTAAAAAAAAAATACTTCGTCATTTAGCATTTTCGAGCAAAAACAGTCATTTGTCGATTTGTGAATCACAAAATTTCCTATATTGCTGTATGAGATTTCAAAGGACAATGCTCATTTTGTATGGAAAAATGAGCATTGTCCTTTTAAACATGAGTGATCTTATTATTTGTGATACCAACTGTGCAATCAGTGTTGCTATGAGCCAAAAATAAAAATCTGTATCTCAAAGTCTAGAAATGTATGAGATTATAATAAGCCAAAATCTGCATAAATGAAATCTTAAAACCAATAAAATATCGTAGTTTACTGAAAATTTATTTTTTTGAGTCTATAATGAATAACTTTTTGAGAAAATAACAGTGCATAAAATATATTAATTTCTTTTTGTACATATTTTTACTCATTTTACAAATGATATTTTCATCTATTTACTTATTATCAAATGATGACCATGCTGGCATCTGTTTTTTCGTACTTTATTCTTGTGATGTATCATAGACTATTTCCAATTCCAAAAATCTGTATAAAACAGAGTTAAACTTGTCATCTGTATTTGTCCGTTCACGTAGCAAAAAATCTGTATAAATACAGATAAATCTGTATATATGGCAACACTGTGTGCAATGCAAATCAAATCCAATATCACAAATACTGTTTTATGTTGTAACCAAATAGCTACATGTGACGCCCTCATCAAAAACCATGCCTCTCTTGACGGGCTGTAGGCCTTATTCCTAAATAATGTGAGAGGTTGATATAACAATACATCATTTTATAATCAATGTTTATTACAAGAAAAAATCACAGATTATTAGAATATTTGGTCCTCTTTGGCTTAAAACAATCTTATAATATAACTGAGTAACAAAATATCTTCTTTATGCACTAAATAATTAACTTTATAATAAAATAACATGAGACATGTATCAGGAGTAGAGAACCAAACTACCTTAGGTATAATTCTCCTTCTTCGTCAGCCTACTCCCGTCCACTCCTGGACAAAGGCCTCCTTCATCTGCTTCCACGCCGCTCTATCCTCGGCTCTCTGGATCCAGTTGGTACCCACGTATTTTACCAGGTCGTCTCTCCACCGTAGTGGTGGTCTTCCTACACCCCTGGTAGTCATTCTGGGTTTCCAGATAAGGAGCCTCTTCGACCACTTATCATCTGGATCTCTAGCCATGTGACCTGCCCACCGCCATTTGAGAGATGCGATACTAGAGGTATTGTTTCGTTTCCTACTCTATCTCTCAGGGTGATACCTAGCATGGCTCTTTCCATGGATCTTTGGGTAACCCTTAGGTATAATTAGAAGATGAATATAATAAGTATACAATACAATATAATAGACAAGTGATCTCCAGAGAGTGACTGGCAGCCATTGGGAGCACAAAGCTGAATTAAACCCAAATAAACCTAATTAACTCTTTACTTTATACTCTCACTTGTATTTCAATTATATAATGATGCTTCCATTCATAAAATAACTAACCAATAGTTTAAATGTATTGTCATGTCATTGAGGTAACATTCTCAAGTCTTCATTACTCAGGCAACTCAATACTATGTCAATACAAACATCTGGTAATACAGGGAAGAGATTATGCAAGACTTTATTACATTGTTGAAGTAACTCTTGTTGTTCCATCCCCTGTCTGATATTCCTTTCTATCATGTCAGCGTATATTGGGAATGTTGCTTTATACTCGTCTGATTTTAAAGCACTCACTATATTTTCATTCCTCATATACATTGCTAATGAGTTTGTATGTTTTGTTAAGATATCATGAAATGATATGTTAGTCATATCAATCTTTTTACTTTTCATGTTTGCTATTTCTACTTCACATTCATTCTGAAAGTCACTAACTTCATCATCTATATTACTCACTGCTTGTAAATTCTCTTCACTTACATATAAGTTAGCAGCTTTCATTTTAACTATGTGGCGTATAAGAACATCAACTTCTTCATAATTATAGTCCTCCATTGCAACACCAATAGGCGTTAGATTATCAAAATCTGTGATATTAATATCGGCCCCATACTTCAGAAGTGTGATAACAACTTTTGTACGTCCATATCCAGAAGCAAGGTGAAGAGCTGTTCTTCCACTGTTTTCTCTAGAGTTGATATCAGCACCCAATTGCAGGAGAGTCTCAACAGCTTTCTTATTCCCGCTATTAGCAGCCAAATGCAGTGGTGTGCTCCCATCTTCATCTCTAGACTCAACATCGGCACCGCGTTCTAACAATATTTTTACAATCTCTTTATGATAATTTAGAATTGCATGGTGCAATGCTGTCAGTCCATCTTCATCCCCAGCATTAATATCAACACCATGTTCCAATAGAGCTTCCACAATATCAATGTGTTCCTGTATAACAGCAGTATTCAGTACTGCAGGATTCACATGAGCTCCATTAGTTTTAGGCAAGAGAGTGGTAAAAAAGAAACAGAGTAGTTTGGTCATTTCTAAATCATTATACTCAACAGCACGCACTAGAGGTGTTTTATCAGACTCATCTCGAGCATTAACATCAGCTCCATACTTCAGTAGTTCTTGGACAATTGTAAAATATTTTTTACCAATAGCAGCATGTAATAACTCAGTATTGTTTGCATCTTCTGGATTAATAACAAAACCATATTCGAAAAGAGCTTCGACAATCTTGTTACAGTCTCCTCCATAGCCGAGCACTGCGGTTATAAGAGATCTTCTATTAATTGGATTATTAATATCTGGACGATACTTTAAAACCTCCTTAACAATAATTATATTTCTTGTTTGAACAGCGTGGTGTAGTATACTAGTGCCGTCCTTATCCTGAATATCAACATCAGCTCCGTGCTGTAAGAGTAGTTGTACGACTGTATGGTGTCCTGCTCTGAGAGCAAAGTGTAGTGGCGTATGTCCTTTCTTCAATGTTGAAGAATCAATACAAGCACCACAGTTTAGAAGATGTTCCACAATACTTTCATCTCCTCTCCCAGCAGCAACATGAAGTGGGGTCATATTATCTCCCCCTGTAACATTAACATCAGCTCCATGGTTTAAGAGTAATTCGATATATTCCATAGTATTACATTCAATGGCACAGTGTAGTGGAGTTCTACCATATCTACCAATAGTATCAACCTTAGCCCCTTTGTCTAGAAGCGTCTTGAAAATTTCTATATCGCTGTTTATAGCAGCGACATGAAGAGGAGTATCGGAAGGTTCTACATTTTCACTGTTAACTTTAGAACCATTGGTTAAAAGTAGTTTAGCAATCTCTTTATGATTATTCATAAGAGCATGACAAAGTAAAACATATCCTCCTAACCATTCTTGTGAGTGAGACAGTCCATAAGAATTGATTAATTCCCTCACTGTTTTTTGTCTTCCATCCATAACTGCATCAAGGAGTCTCTCATATATATCCTCAGGATCTGCCATAACTGTTAAGATTACTAAAATACAGGGAACCCAAACCACACCCGAACACAAACCGCAACTATTTATGCAGGTTCCCTAACCACAACAACTGAACACTGACAGCAAATTAAAATGTCATCTGTGACCATAGAAGGTGTCAAATACTTAGTAGTGAGTAGATATCGTTACTAGAGCGTTCGTTATAAGAAAGGCACATCGGGCGGCGGGCCGACACATCATTACAATACATAGGGAATTTGGATGCCTTTTATTGGAGGCAGTTCCATAAATTATCCCTAATTCCATAGACGGCTCGTGACCAAAACTATTATTTCTCTTCGAATTTAAATTACGGGGGTTTCCATCTTTACTTAAATTCTGTAGGTACAACCATCAATATCTATAGGGGAATAAAACAATAAGTGAAGTGTAAACAATAAATTCCATGTAACTTGTATCAGCGTGCATTATGCAGGTAGTATTAACAAAATTTGCCAAGTAAAAAAAATGTGTAATACCATTTTATCATGCGACTATTCACACGATTTTGAACCTTATTGCCGTGGGAAATGACTGTGACGTCATTCGATCTTGATACTAGGGAACCTGTACTTGGTACCAAGGCCTTAAAACTAATATAAAATTGAACATAACAAATATACGAGAAAATTATGATGTGTCAACTTTGACTCCAAAATTAATGAGATAATCAATATATTTTTAGAACCAATGTATTAGATATAAAATTGTAGTGCATTTTTAAGTGTGTTTCATAAAGTTTTTGTACACTTTCCCATGTAAAATTAATATATGCGAATATAAACAAACCGCCATGCGTTGCTGCAGGGGCGTAGCCAGGAATCCATTTCGGGGACGGGGGGGGGTTGTATATTAATTTCTTTTTAAGTTGTGTGATCGGGTAGTTGAATGTAAACTCGTCCACGAGTCTCTGGAGTTGAAAATCATGCGGGTGTCCTGCAGCAGCTTTTGTCGCTCCCTGGTCAGAAACTCCCTGATCATTAAAGGTGATCCCTTGAGCATCTTTTTCTCGTCCCAAATTTCATTTTTAGTGCCATAGAACATCATAGCCTGCAGAATTGTACCGATGTCTTCATGATTTACACATTCTTAAATAAATATTACGCGCTAAATCATTTTCGTCAAGTGAATTCGTTTATGTTTGTTAAAATTACAAGAACGTGCGAATTTCTTCAAACAAATATTACACTCGAAAGGTTTTTCATGAGTGTGAATTCGTTTATGTCTGGCAAAATTCGACATATCCCCGAATTTCTTCGAACAAATTCGACACTCAAAAGGTTTTTCGCCAGTGTGAACTCGTTTATGTACATTGAGAATGGAAGTATCGCGGAATGTTTTCATGCAAATATTACACTCAAAAGGTTTTTCGCCAGTGTGAACTCGTTTATGTACGTTTAGACTGGAAGTGTTACTAAATGTCTTCATGCAAATTTCACACTCAAAAGGTTTTTCACCCGTGTGATATCTTCGATGCCCGCTTAAATGTGAAGCCTGCGTGAATTTCTTCCTGAAAATATTACACTCAAAAGGTTTTTCGCCATTGTGAATGACTTTATGTATGTTTAATTGTGAAGGGTAACTGAATGTCTTCATGCATATATTACAGGTTAGTTCTCGTTTCCTCTTATTCTTTGGAACCCTTTTGGAAGGTACAATTCTTGTGTCACATTTAGAAGATGAACTGGCCGCTGAATTTAAATGATCTTCTCTACTAGCTCTCTCGCACTCGGCTTTAATATCAGGTTCATATATATCAATCTCCCCATAACTAATAGCATGTCCAACATCACCTTCACTCTCCTCCTCAGTAGGTTCTTGTTTCACAGTGACATTCTTTAAGAAGTCCTCGATGTCTTCATCAGTTATAATATCAGTTCTAAATCATTTTTGTCAAGTGAATTCGTTTATGTGTGGATAAACTAAACGCTCGAGTGAATGTCTTCCTACAAATATTACACTCAAAAGGTTTTTCATGAGTGTGAATTTGTTTATGTCTGACTAAATTCGACAGATTCCCGAATTTTTTCGAACAAATATTACACTTAAAAGGCTTTTCGCCAGTGTGAATTAGTTTATGTGAATTCAGACTTGAAGACTGGCTAAATGTCTTCATGCAAATATTACACTCAAAAGGTTTGTCACCAGTGTGAATTCGTTTATGTCTACTTAAATGTCCCGGCTGAGTAAATGTCTTCATGCAAATATTACACTCAAAACGTTTTTCGCCAGTGTGAATTGCTTTATGTATGTTTAATTGTGAAGGGTAACTGAATGTCTTCATGCATATATTACAGGTTAGTTCTCGTTTACTCTTATTCTTTGGAACCCTTTTGGAACGTACAATTCTTGTGTCACATTTAGAAGATGAACTGGCTGCTGTATTTAAATGATCTTCTCTACTAGCTCTCTCGTACTCGGCTTTGATATCAGCTTCATATATATCAATCTCCCCATAACTAATAGCATGTCCAACATCACCTTCACTCTCCTCCTCAGTAGGTTCTTGTTTCACAGTGACATTCTTTAAAAAGTCCTCGATGTCTTCATCAGTTATAATATCAGTTATTTCACCTTCATTATGTACACTAGCACTAGTTTCATCCATAATGTCGTAGATGATGAACTAACAATATTTATATAACGCTATACCGGCGGGTACTTTAGGTAATGTTTATATTATGTATCCAAGGTTATTAAAACCATTTAACTATAACTGAGAAATGCCACTTATGTGAACAACAGAGTAAACTGTAAACTCATACAGAGACAGATAGTGAAATTTTCGGCTCAGCTGTCATCGCCAGTGTTGCCGTTTCAAAATTTGCAAAACTACTAGATTTTTTTCCAGAAAATACTAGAATATACTAGGTGGGGTCGAAAAAGTACTAGAAAATACCAGACGAGTAAAAATTTGACGAGCGGGGGGGATGGGAGGGGGGGGGTGAAAAATGTATAAACCCACAATATTCACATTTTTTTCATTCATTCTTCACTAATTTATGTACAAATTTTGTAAACATAACAAAATAATAATGCAAAGTACCGAAAAATACTAGAATTAGGTCTAAATATACTAGATTTTGATCGAAAATACTAGAATATACCAGATTTTCAGAATATACTAAATTCTTCAAAATGCCTCAAAAAATACTAGTTTAGTATTAAAAATACTAGAAACGGCAACACTGGTCATAACCGCCCAAAGAGACTTGCCGTTTCAAAAATAGAGAAACTTCGGGATCCGGACAAACGGCCGACAGGACAAATGGCCGACACGGACAAATAGCCGACATGACCAATGGCCGACTGGTACAAATGGCCGAAAGACGAAAGGCCGAAATCCAAACGACCGACATGGACATATGGCCGACAAGTACAATAGGCCGACATCCAATAGGCCGACACGGACAACTGGCCGACAAGGACGAATGGCCGACAGGACGAATGGCTGACACAAAAAAAAAGATTGAAATAATGATCACATCACAAGTTTGAAAAACAAAGTTGCCAGTTTATTCTAACAATCCAAAATTTGGCTAGTTTTTTAAACAACAGTTCCGAAATATAATTTGAAAGTAGCGAAAAAATGTTACCATATCTTATTATCACATCAAGCAACACTAAACCAAGTTTGCTCCATGAGACTTCTGAAAAAAAAGACAATGGTAACACTGTTTTTAACAATAGCACACAAGGTTAAATCATAGAGATACCATATATCAGAGTGTCACACGTTTCTATTTTGGTCTTCTGCGCATAAGCCAACATCTATCACATGGAGTGTGGCAAAACAAACACGTTTGGGGAGTGGGTTTGTATGGACAGTCCAGTATTATTGATAAAGAGGCAAATAATTGATTTTTAATAGTAAAATCACGGATTATCGCTGATGGGAGTTCAAATTTCGTACAAATATTAGTACACAAAAATACGTTTTGCCACACTCCACGTGGCCGCCCCATACAAGATGTTGGCCTACGAAACTGTCTACTGCGCAGGTTGTCAAACACTCTAACTATTCCTATCTCTATGGGTTAAATAGCATCTACTCCTGAATTTATGTAACCACTGTATACTTAATAAGTATGAAACATGAAAGAATTACCTACTACTAGCGCGGCGCGTGGTCAATTTTGTACTAGGAGCAATTTGCATTTTAAAATCTCGCTTTTACCATAGATTAGCCGCTACACGAATTAGATCACCACCACCAAGCAGACATGGGACATTACTTTTTCAACTTTCCAGCGAACATGCAGGTTCACAATTTTTAGGCGTTAAAAACGGTTTTTCATTTGTTTCGGCTGGAGGTGCATTTTAGCGCTCAATTAAACCTTACTAGCATAAATAAAAGACAACCTAACCGGTCAACATTATTTTTTACGGTAATGTCCCATGTCTGCTGAGCGATGTTTGTTAACTATTATCTTGATTGAAAACGTCATTGTCGGCCATTCGTCCTGTCGGCCATTCGTCCTGTCGGCCATTCGTCCTTGTCGGCCAGTTGTCCGTGTCGGCCTATTGGATGTCGGCCTATTGTACTTGTCGGCCGTTTGGATTTCGGCCTTTCGTCTTTCGGCCATTTGTACCAGTCGGCATGTTGGTCATGTCGGCCATTCGTAGTAGATTCAGAAACTTCTAAAGCTAAACTTTTCGCGAAAAAATACTAGATCTATAAAAAGAAAATTCTGAATTAAATACTATAGGTACGTTATGTACGTAAAAACAGAGCTTGACCAAGAAAAAATCATTCGTCGAGCGGGGAGGGGTCTCTAGGAGAAAATATTGTAACTGTTTAATGCTCCTTTTACTGATACATTCATGTGACCCCCGTAAGACTTCAAATAGGTATTTCACACATTTAGCCATTGATTTCGATGATGCCCCCTATGCAGTATTTAATTATTCATTTTTACCTATCATTTGAGTTACATTTCATTTGCCCCGGGCCTGGGTTTCTTTGAATTTCCTCCTTTAGTATTATTTTTATTAATTTGGAGTAGATTAGTAGTTCTCCATTGACTGCTCTATTATCCGAGTGGATGTTATTACCAAAAAAGAGTAAGATAAGATGGAAGAGAATGGAGGAAGCCTACTGTCAGATGGAAACAGCTACAGGCTGAAGAAGAATACTTTTACATAGTATTTGATTCTAAGAATCACTCTATTCAGCTTTGGCTAATTTGCCCAAATCCCAGTTAGTATGTATTTATATGCGCATATCCATTGTATGTGAGGAGTTGGTAAGTTGATGGGACAGCTCTACTGGTCACGAGATACTCTAGCCGTGCTGTAACAGTTGGCAACATAGCATAATGATCAAATAGGACCACCACTCCTGTCAAATCTCCTAACAGAATATAATAAGTGGTCCATCATACTGGTTGTTAAAGAACTGTTATTCCATACATTTCCTTAGCGACGGTGACGGCAACCTCGCCTATAATGTTTTATCTATTAATCCACTGCCACCTAGAGTCTTTCTCTAGCCATGCTGTAGAAATTTGAGACCACTTCGTTTTGCAGCGTTGCCATCACCGTCGCTAAGGAAATGTATATGGAATAACAGTCCCTTAACATTGCTTAACAACGAGTATGATGGACCTCGTATTATATATTCTGTTAGGGGATTTGACAGGAGTAGTGGTCCTGTTTGATCATTTTGCTATGTTGCCAACTGTTATAGCATGGCTAAGTGATTAATCTTACATCATGGCTAGAGAAAGAGAGAAATGTCAAGGTGGTGGTGACCTGTGGGTTTGTGGAATAAATGAAACACAATGAACTGTACAAAATGTTTGTATATGAATGATTAGTTAATACAATACAGTAAGTATGCAATCATATAATGAGCATTACATAACATACAGTGGTATTTATATGGGTAAGGCCGTATTTTTTTCCACATGTAACATAAGTCCTTTTATGTTACGGTAACGTAAAAGTAACATAAAGGTAACATTAAACCATTGTAAAGCTGGATGTACAGTGATATTTTTTTATAGAAATATGAGGAGCCCCATACCGTTCCCCGTTAGAACAAAATGAGCGCCGACGCCACTATAATCTTTTCCTCGGAAGTCAGAAGTTTTTGAAGCTGGGAATATAAATTACATTCCCAAAGTCCACATTATATGAAATCAACCCTTAAAATATTATTTCTTCATACGAAAACAGTAAAAAACTGTACAAATTTTGTACGTACCGACCTAAATATTTAAAAAAAATGATAGGTTACGAAAAACGTAAAACTGCTAATGGAGAAGGTTTTAATTTAAAAGCCGACATTTTTGACAGTGCAGTTAAATTGTAGTTTGAAAAATACTAATGCTCGGTAGTTCTGATTTTTTTGTGTGGTGTTAATATTGGCCCTTGAATGGCAATAAAAATAAACCTCACGCGTAGTGGGTAATAAAAGAACATAAAATGATAATGAAACGTTGTTTAAATCTAATATTTTTATTATATTTGCAAATTCCAAATAAAACGTTCACAAAATATACGAGTATTAAAATTATTGAGAGAATTTAAATGTACTTTTATTAATACAAATGTGATGATCTTGTGTATCACCAGCTTTACAGTGTACTTACGTTACGTAACATAAGTATTTTCTTAAGTTACGTAACATAAGTAACATAAAAGTATCATAAAAGTAACATAATCACGGTTTACAAAGCAGTAAATTCAACATAAAATCCAAAGCAGATGAAAATAGGTATTGCAATATATTTCATAAAAAACTGTAGCTGTATACGCGTAGCATAATATTAGAATTCATTGATAAAATGGTAAACTTACCTTGATAACCACTTCAACACTTTCTTGATAATTTGTAACCAAATTTTTTAGCAGAACGCTTAGACACAAAACACTCAAATGTCATATGATAATTGCCGAGAAATGTAGTTTGACAGTAAGGTGAAGGATTAGTTGTGTAGAAAACCCAATTACATGATTAATACTTCGATGCATTATAATACATATATAATTAATATCGAAAATTGGGTAACGTAAAAGAAGTGTTTTGGTACACTTTTTCAGAGTCTGAAAACTACCCTATGTATTTAGACTTGTTCAAAACAATATAAAAAACATTAGTTTTATAAAGCTATGATACAAAAACTTAAATAGATCACCTCTAATTTAAGCAAATTTCCATACTTTACTATAGGTACAGTTGCATAGTGAAAAACACATTTCCTTTCAATTTACTTTTTCCGAATTTGTATGGAAATTTGCCTAAATTAGAGGTGATCTATTTAAGTTTTTGTATCATAGATTTATGAAACTAATGTTTTTTATATTGTTTTGTATATCACTTGAAAGAGCATAAACCAGAGAAGTTTTTTCCAGATTTCTGAATCTTTCAACATTTTTTTTCTTATCTAAAATCCTCTCCAAAATTCTTACTCGTTTTTGAAATATCTCTTTCTCGAAACTTTAATCCGATATTTTTTTAACATGATTGTTTTTCAGATTGAAACTTATGATTTAAATAGACTAAACACATATTCAGGTAACAAAAAAGAATGATATAAGTAAGTAGGTACCTTTACTTACGATGCTATCGGGCTAAAACTTGAGTAATTCGGAGTATTTCGAAAAAAAGTTAAAATCTCGAATATCTCGAGAACCGTGCGACTTTTGACAACGCTAAGTTTGGCTCAAAAGATGCTAAATGATCTCTACTATCACATACAGGTTACTTAACTATCACTCCTGAAGATATCTGTATCCATCTATCAAACACCCTGTATATCGTGATGTGGCTTGCTATACTGTCAAGTGATTCACTATCAACTCTCAGGAGACGGATGAAACATCGTGGAACCTACATGGAGGTTTATGTATTTAAAATGTATTCAAAAGGTTTTTCGCCAGTGTGGACTCGTTTATGTGTACTTAAATGTCCCGGCCGACTAAATGTCTTCATGCAAATATTACACTCAAAAGGTTTTTCGCCAGTGTGAACTCGTTTATGTACGTTTAGACTGGAAGTTTTACTAAATGTCTTCATGCAAATTTCACACTCAAAAGGTTTTTCACCCGTGTGACATCTTCGATGCCCGCTTAAATGTGAAGCCTGCGTGAATTTCTTCCTGCAAATATTACACTCAAAAGGTTTTTCACCACTGTGAATTCGTTTATGCGTTTTTAATTTTGAACTGGTGTTGAATGTCTTCATGCAAATATTACACTCGAAAGGTTTTTCACCACTCTCAATACGTTTATGTATCTCCAAATCACTCGCACGCCTGAATGTCTTCATGCAAATATTACACTCAAAACGTTTAACACCAGTGTGGATCAGTCTATGTGTATTTAAACTTGCCGCCTGAGTGAATCTTTTTTCGCAAATATTACATTCAAAAGGTTTTTCGCCAGTGTGAACTCTTTTATGTCTACTCAAAGAATGAACAAGACTGAATTTTTTCCTGCAAATATTACATTCAAAAGGTTTTTCACCAGTGTGAATTACTTTATGTTTGTTTAATTCTGAAGGGTAACTGAATGTCTTCATGCATATATTACAGGTTAGTTCTCGTTTGCTCTTATTCTTTGGAACCCTTTTGGAACGTACAATTCTTGTGTCACATTTAGAAGATGAACTGGCTGCTGAATTTAAATGATCTTCTCTACTAGCTCTCTCGCACTCGGCTTTGATATCAGGTTCATATATATCAATCTCCCCATAACTAATAGCATGTCCAACATCACCTTCACTCTCCTCCTCAGTAGGTTCTTGTTTCACAGTGACATTCTTTAAGAAGTCCTCGATGTCTTCATCAGTTATAATATCAGTTATTTCACCTTCATTATGTACACTAGCACTAGTTTCATCCATAATGTCGTAGATGATGAACTAACAATATTTATATAACGCTATAACGGCGGGTACTTAAGGTAATGTTTATATTATGTATCCAAGGTTATTAAAACCATTTAACTATAACTGAGAAATTTCACATAAATGTGAACAACAGAGTAAACTGTAAACTCATACAGAGACAGATACAGTGTTGCCGTTTCAAAATTTGCAAAACTACTAGTTTTTTTTTCCAGAAAATACTAGAATATGTGGGGTCGAAAAAGTACTAGAAAATACCAGACGAGTAAAAATTTTTTCGAGCGGGGGGGGGGGAGGGATGGGGGTGAAAAATGTATAAACCCACAATATTCACATTTTTTTCATTCATTCTTCACTAATTTATGTACAAATTTTGTAAACATAACAAAATAATAATGCAAAGTACCGAAAAATACTAGAATTAGGTCTAAATATACTAGATTTTGATCAAAAATACTAGAAATATTAGATTTTCAGAATATACTAAAGAAAATACTAAATTCTTTAAAATGCCTCAAAAAATACTAGCTTAGTATTAAAAATACTAGAACCGGCAACACTGGTCATCGCCGTCCAAAGAGACTTGCCGTTTCAAAAATAGAGAAACTTCTAAAGCTAAACTTTTCGCGAAAAAATACTAGATCTATAAAAAGAAAATACTGAATTAAATACTATAGGTACGTTATGTACGTAAAAACAGCTTGACCAAGAAAAAATCATTCATCGAGCGGGGAGGGGGTCTCTAAATCCCAGGTAGTATGTATTTATATGCGCATATCCCTTGTATGTGAGGAGTTGGTAAGTTGATGGGACAGCTCTACTGGTCACGAGGTACTCTAGCCGTGCTGTAACAGTTGGCAACATAGCATAATGATCAAATAGGACCACCACACCTGTCAAATCTTCTAACAGAATATAATACGTGGTATGTCATACTGGTTGTTAAGGGACTGTTATTCCATACATTTCCTTAGCGACGGTGACGGCAACCTCGCCTATAATGTTTTATCTATTAATCCACTGCCACCTAGAGTCTTTCTCTAGCCATGCTGTAGAAATTTGAGACCACTTCGTTTAGCAGCGTTGCCATCACCGTCGCTAAGGAAATGTATGGAATAACAGTCCCTTAACATTGCTTAACAACGAGTATGATGGACCTCGTATTATACAGGGTTTCCCGTAAATCAACGTCATCCCGTGGAGGGGTGATAGACCAGCTCATAACCTACCAGAAAATCGAAATATGACATTAGTAAAAATCGCTCATTCTCGAGATATCGGCACTTTTTTGTTTTTCGTGAAATTCGACACCTTTGATCAGTTTTTCGATCGCCACGGTCACAAAATTCAATATTATAGGATTAAAATTTTTGATTCGTAATCCTGATTAATTCAGCTATTTCATTATAGTCCAAAAAAAACCGATTATTTCACAATTTTGAAAAAAAGAACATCATTTCCGCCTCTCGAGTTTTTTGTTTTTTATTAGCAAATTTCGACTCCTTTACACTGTAAAAATTTAGTATGACATTAAGCTGGCAAATTATATTAAAAACTTCCTCATTTAGTGTAGTTTTTAAAAAGGTACAAAACTGGATATAGTTCTCTTTACAAAAAAAGATGTTCGTGTTTTACTTCAAAAGGACCTCATTATAAAAAAAAATCAAATGCAGGGTTGTAGCTTCCTTATGTCCAATATTTGGACAAGTGAGAGAGGGTGAAAAAATATGAAAAAAAGTTTAATAAATGCATGTCGAAAAATCAACTGTTTTGGAGTTATGGTCTTTTGAAAATTGAGGAGTATGAAAATTTCTCATTTGGTTTTTTTGACTATAACTTATAAACCATCAACTCGATTTTGACAAAATAAATTAAAAATCATTCTGAGTAATGTGGCCTTGCGATAAAGTTCCTAATTTGTGGCCTTTTCTTCAAAATTTTGTGATAATTCTGTTAAGAAACATGTTTTTTGTGAAATAATGATATATTTTTTACAGAATTTTCACTAGATTCTAAGGAAAAGGCCAAAAATTAGGATCTTTATCAAAAGGCTATTTTATTGACTATGATTTTTAGTTTGTTTTGTCAAAATCGAGTTAGTAGTTTGTGAGTTATTGTCAAAAAACCCAAATGAGAAATTTTCATACTTTACAATTTTCAAAAGACCATAACTCCAAAACGGTTGATTTTTTGACATACGTTTATTAAACTTTTTTTTCATATTTTTTCATCCTCTATCACTTGTCCAAATATTGGGCATAAGGAAGCTATAGCCCTGCATTTGATTTTTTTTGTAATGAGGTCCTTTTGAAGTAAAACACGAATATATTTTTTTGTAAAGAGAACTATATCCAGTTTTGCACCTTTTTAAAAACTACACTAAATGAGGAAGTTTTTAATATAATTTTCCAGCTTAATGTCATACAAAATTTTTACAGTGTAAAGGAGTCGAAATTTGCTAATAAAAAACAAATAAGTAACTCGAGAGGCGGGAACGATGTTCTTTTCTTCAAAATTGTGAAATTATAGGTTTTATTTTGGACTATAATCAAATAGCTGAATTATTCAGGAATACGAATCAAAAAATTTAATCCCATAATATTGAATTTTGTGACCGTGGCGATCGAAAAACTGATCGAAGGTGTCGAATTTCTCGAAAAACGAAAAAGTGCCGATATCTCGAGAATGAGCGATTTTTACTAAGGTCATATTACGATATTCTGGTAGGTTATGAGTTGCTCTATCACCCCTCCACGGGATGACGTTGATTTACGGGACACCCTGTATATTCTGTTAGGGGATTTGACAGGAGTAGTGGTCCTGTTTGATCATTTTGCTATGTTGCCAACTGTTATAGCATGGCTAAGTGATTAACCTTACATCATGGCTAGAGAAAGAGAGAAATGTCAAGGTGGTGGTGACCTGTGGGTTTGTGGAATAAATGAAACACAATGAACTGTACAAAATGTTTGCATATGAATGATTAGTTAATACAATACAGTAAGTATGCAATCATATAATGAGCATTACATAACATACAGTGGTATTTATATATCGTGGTGTGGCATGCAGTACTGTCAAGTGATTCCCGCACAACTCTCAGGAGACGGATGAAACATCGTGGAACCTACATGGAGGTTTATGTATTTAAAATGTATTCCAAAGGTTTTTCGCCAGTGTGAACTCGTTTATGTGTACTTAAATGTCCCGGCCGACTAAATGTCTTCATGCAAATATTACACTCAAAAGGTTTTTCGCCAGTGAGAACTCGTTTATGTACGTTTAGACTGGAAGTGTTACTAAATGTCTTCATGCAAATTTCACACTCAAAAGGTTTTTCACCAGTGTGAATTCGTTTATGTGTACATAATATGTCTGCCCGTCTGAATGTCTTCAGGCAAATATTACCCTCAAAAGGTTTTTCGCCAGTGTGAATGACTTTATGTATGTTTAATTGTGAAGGGTAACTGAATGTCTTCATGCATATATTACAGGTTAGTTCTCGTTTCCTCTTATTCTTTGGAACCCTTTTGGAAGGTACAATTCTTGTGTCACATTTAGAAGATGAACTGGCCGCTGAATTTAAATGATCTTCTCTATTAGCTCTCTCGCACTCGGCTTTAATATCAGGTTCATATATATCAATCTCCCCATAACTAATAGCATGTCCAACATCACCTTCACTCTCCTCCTCAGTAGGTTCTTGTTTCACAGTGACATTCTTTAAGAAGTCCTCGATGTCTTCATCAGTTATTACACATTCTTAAATAAATATTACGCTCTAAATCATTTTTGTCAAGTGAATTCGTTTATGTGTGGATAAACTAAACGCTCGAGTGAATGTCTTCTGTGCACTGACATTCATGTGACCCCCGTATTTCACACATTTAGCCATTGATTTCGATGATGCCCCCTATGCAGTATTTAATTAGTCATTTTTACATATCATTTGAGTTACATTTCATTTGCGCTGGGCCTTGGTTTCTTTAAATTTCCTCCATTAGTAAACTTTTTATTGATTTGGAGTAGATTAGTAGTTCTCCATTGACTGCTCTATTATCCGAGTGGATGTTATTACCAAAAAAGAGTAAGATAAGATGGAAGAGAATGGAGGAAGCCTACTGTCAGATGGAAACAGCTACAGGCTGAAGAAAAATACTTTTACATAGTATTTGATTCTAAGAATCACTCTATTCAGCTTTGGCTAATTTGCCCAAATCCCAGTTAGTATGTATTTATATACGCATATCCCTTGTATGTGAGGAGTTGGTATGTTGATGGGACAGCTCTACTGGTCACGAGATACTCTAGCTGTGCTGTAACAGTTGGCAATATAGCATAATGATCAAAAAGGACCACCACTCCTGTCAAATCTCCTAACAGAATATAATACGTGGTATGTCATACTGGTTGTTAAGGGACTGTTATTCCATACATTTCCTTAGCGACGGTGACGGCAACCTCGCCTATAATGTTTTATCTATTAATCCACTGCCACCTAGAGTCTTTCTCTAGCCATGCTGTAGAAATTTGAGACCACTTCGTTTTGCAGCGTTGCCATCACCGTCGCTAAGGAAATGTATGGAATAACAGTCCCTTAACAACGAGTATGATGGACCACTTATTATATTTTGTTAGGAAATTTGACAGGAGTAGTGGTCCTGTTTGATCATTTTGCTATGTTGCCAACTGTTATAGCATGGCTAAGTGATTAATCTTACATCATGGCTAGAGAAAGAGAGAAATGTCAAGGTAGTGGTGACCTGTGGGTTTGTGGAATAAATGAAACACAATGAACTGTACAAAATGTTTGTATATGAATGATTAGTTAATACAATACAGTAAGTATGCAATCATATAATGAGCATTACATAACATACAGTGGTATTTATATATCGTGGTGTGGCATGCAGTACTGTCAAGTGATTCCCGCACAACTCTCAGGAGACGGATGAAACATCGTGGAACCTATATGGAGGTTTATGTATTTATAAATTAGACAATTCCTTGGACATTTTTTTTATGATCATTCACATAGTTAGAGGAGTCTAACGTGGATGGTAAGGATGGAAATTTTATCAAAAATCTTTACCGGTTCCAGACGGCTGATATTAAAGTCGGTAACGCCCGCTCGGGGGAAATCGAAATTAAAAGAGGCGTACGTCAGGGATGTATATTGTCACCGCTGCCCTTTAAGACGTATTCTAATTACGTCTTTAAGAAAACCCTAGAAAACTCGACAAAAGGATCGAAGGTCAGTGGCGAATATATAAATAATACAAGATACGCTGATGATACTGTCATTCTGGCTGATAGCATCGCAGATCTTCAGGAACTACTCATAAGCATTAATAATGCAGGAGAAGAATTAGACCTGAACATCGATACAAAATGGATGGCACTTAGCAGGACCGATTATTCCCAGTCACATGAAACATTGAGACTTGGTGGTGAATAATTGGAAAGGGTGTAACAGTTGAAATACCTGGGCAGTATGATTACAGCACCCGTGGACTCGGAGTGGTCGAAACAGCCTATACTTATTCAACAAAATGAGATAACTTGAATTTGAAACAAAAGTAGATAATGTTGTAGTGTATTGTTATGTTGTATAGTACAGAGATTTGAACCCTGAATGTGCATGCTATGAATAGATAGATTATTGGTCAAGTGGGATGAAACGTTCAATATCACCTTTACTCTCCTCCTCAGTAGGTTCTTGTTTCACAGTGACATTCATCAGTTATAATATCAGTTATTACACATTCTTAAATAAATATTACGCGCTAAATCATTTTCTTCAAGTGAATTCGTTTATGTTTGTTAAAATTCGACATATCCCCGAATTTCTTCGAACAAATACGACACTCAAAAGGCTTTTCGCCAGTGTGAACTCGTTTATGTACATTGAGAATGGAAGTGTTGCTGAATGTCTTCATGCAAATATTACACTCAAAAGGTTTTTCGCCAGTGTGAACTCGTTTATGTGTACTTAAATGTCCCGGCCGACTAAATGTTTTCATGCAAATATTACACTCAAAAGGTTTTTCGCCAGTGTGAACTCGTTTATGTGTACTTAAATGTCCCGGCCGACTAAATGTCTTCATGCAAATATTACACTCAAAAGGTTTTTCGCCAGTGTGAATTCGTTTATGTGTTTTTAATTCTGAACTGGTGTTGAATGTCTTTATAAAAATGTTACACTCGAAAGGTTTTTCACCACTTTGAATACGTTTATGTATCTCAAAATCACACGTACGCCTGAATGTCTTCATGCAAATATTACACTCAAAACGTTTTACACCAGTGTGGATCAGTTTATGTGTATTTAAACTTGCCGCCTGAGTGAATCTTTTTTCGCAAATATTACATTCAAAAGGTTTTTCGCCAGTGTGAACTCTTTTGTGTCTATTCAAAGACTGAACAAGACTGAATTTTTTCCTGCAAATATTACACTCAAAAGGTTTTTCACCAGTATGACTTCGTTTATGTATTTCTAAATTAGTTGCCCGACCGAATTTCTTCATGCAAATATTACACTCGAAGCGTCTTTCACCAGTGTGAATTCGTTTATGTGCACATAATATGTCTGCCCGTCTGAATGTCTTCAGGCAAATATTACACATAAAAGGTTTTTCGCCAGTGTGAATTACTATATGTTTGTTTAATTCTGAAGGGTAACTGAATGTCTTCATGCATATATTACAGGTTAGTTCTCGTTTACTCTTATTCTTTGGAACCCTTTTGGAACGTACAATTCTTGTGTCACATTTAGAAGATGAACTGGCTGCTGAATTTAAATGATCTTCTCTACTAGCTCTCTCGCACTCGGCTTTAATATCAGGTTCATATATATCAATCTCCCCATAACTAATAGCATGTCCAACATCACCTTCACTCTCCTCCTCAGTAGGTTCTTGTTTCACAGTGACATTCTTTAAGAAGTCCTCGATGTCTTCATCAGTTATAATATCAGTTATTTCACCTTCATTATGTACACTAGCACTAGTTTCATCCATAATGTCGTAGATGATGAACTAACAATATTTATATAACGCTATAACGGCGGGTACTTTAGGTAATGTTTATATTATGTATCCAAGGTTATTAAAACCATTTAACTATAACTGAGAAATGCCACTTATGAGTGACTTATGTGAACAACGGAACAACAGAGTAAACTGTAAACTCATACAGAGACAGATACAGTGTTGCCGTTTCAAAATTTGCAAAACTACTAGTTTTTTTTTCCAGAAAATACTAGAATATACTAGGTGGGGTGAAAAAGTACTAGAAAATACCAGACGAGTAAAAATTTGACGAGCGGGGGGGGGGGGAGGGGGGGGGGTGAAAAATGTATAAACCCACAATATTCACATTTTTTTCATTCATTCTTCACTAATTTATGTACAAATTTTGTAAACATAACAAAATAATAATGCAAAGTACCGAAAAATACTAGAATTAGGTCTAAATATACTAGATTTTGATCAAAAATACTAAAATATATTAGATTTTCAGAATATACTAAAGAAAATACTAAATTCTTTAAAATGCCTCAAAAAATACTAGTTTAGTATTAAAAATACTAGAACCGGCAACACTGGTCATCGCCGTCCAAAGAGACTTGCCGTTTCAAAAATAGAGAAACTTCTATAGCTAAACTTTTCGCGAAAAAATACTAGATCTATAAAAAGAAAATACTGAATTAAATACTATAGGTACGTTATGTACGTAAAAACAGCTTGACCAAGAAAAAATCATTCATCGAGCGGGGAGGGGGTCTCTAAATCCCAGGTAGTATGTATTTATATGCGCATATCCCTTGTATGTGAGGAGTTGGTAAGTTGATGGGACAGCTCTACTGGTCACGAGGTACTCTAGCCGTGCTGTAACAGTTGGCAACATAGCATAATGATCAAATAGGACCACCACTCCTGTCAAATCAGTGATGGGACAAGTATAAGAAGTCTCCTATATACCCGTGATATTAATTTAGTATAAATTTTCTGTCTCATTACTGAGTACATATTTATTAATTAGTATTTTTATTGCCTTAGATTACAAAAATGTTGGAGAAAATTGAGGGTTGCTTCAATAAAATTTAGCAAAATTTCACTTGTTGTTAAAATTAGGTTGATTGGTAGAAATTGCCAACAGGCAATAAATCCGCCCATTGCATGTCTAATTTTCATATAATTAAGTTCTTATTTATTTATATAATCCTCATGGAAGAATATTGCTAAATTAAAGTAGGTCTAAATAAATTCGCCTGCGGCGCTCTTTATAATGAACGATCGTGAATTTGAAAAATACATACAGCCACCACGTTAATCAGGCAGCACAGCAAGGAATTTGAATAGGCTCAATAATTTCAGCACACAATCACAAAATCACTTTGATCCCACAACGTTGTTGGCCAAAAATCACAAAATTTCAAAGATTAAAGTTAAAAGCCATTAAATTGCACTTAATTCATAAATAAAATTACCTTAGGCGCTATTTATAACTATTTTTATAAAATCTCAAGAGCTTTTTTTGAGTCTTTGGGGTCTCAAGAGTCTTTGGGGGCCCCAGGTCTATTATAGTCGATTGTATGGCAAACTGAAAATTTAGAGTCAGTCCCCCAGGAGGCCCAAGTTGCAGTGACTATAGTTGAACGACCTTTATGAATATGTAGTAAACGCATTTTATCGAGAATTTGTGAAAAAGAATATTAAATTCCACAAACCTTCCATATAAACTAATAAATGTACCTGTCCCATCACTGTATATTAGTACTGTCCCATAACTGTAAAATGTGTCCCATCACTGTGTTTTTACGACCTTTTATATTTTTTATTAAAAATAAAATTTGTCTTATAATTTTTGGTAATTTTAAGTATCAATTGTTATTCTGCAATAATCAACCTGTCGAATAATGATTAAGTGGTTTTTTCATTAGCAATAGTGATTTTTCTATTCAATAAAACATTTGAAAAAATCCTTAACTGTCCCATCACTGTATGTGTTACCCTACTAGATTTTGATCAAAAATACTAGAATATACCAGATTTTCAGAATATACTGAAGAAAATACTAAATTCTTCAAAATGCCTCAAAAAATACTAGTTTAGTATTAAAAATACTAGAAACGGCAACACTGGTCATCGCCGCCCAAAGAGACTTGCCGTTTCAAAAATAGAGAAACTTCGGGATCCGGACAAACGGCCGACAGGACAAATGGCCGACACGGACAAATAGCCGACATGACCAATGGCCGACTGGTACAAATGGCCGAAAGACGAAAGGCCGAAATCCAAACGACCGACATGGACATATGGCCGACAAGTACAATAGGCCGACATCCAATAGGCCGACACGGACAACTGGCCGACAAGGACGAATGGCTGACACAAAAAAAATGATTGAAATAATGATCACATCACAAGTTTGAAAAACAAAGTTGCCAGTTTATTCTAACAATCCAAAATTTGGCTAGTTTTTTAAACAACAGTTCCGAAATATAATTTGAAAGTAGCGAAAAAATGTTACCTACCATATCTTATTATCACATCAAGCAACACTAAACCAAGTTTGCTCCATGAGACTTCTGAAAAAAAAAGACAATGGTAACACTGTTTTTAACAATAGCACCCAAGGTTAAATAGCATCTACTCCTGAATTTATGTAACCACTGTATACTTAATAAGTATGAGACATGAAAGAATTACCTACTAGCGCCGCGCGTGGTAAATTTTGTACTAGGAGCAATTTGCATTTTAAAATCTCGCTTTTACCATAGATTAGCCGCTACACGAATTAGATCACCACCACCAAGCAGACATGGGACATTACTTTTTCAACTTTCCAGCGAACATGCAGGTTCACAATTTTTAGGCGTTAAAAACGGTTTTTCATTTGTTTCGGCTGCAGGTGCATTTTAGCGCTCAATTAAACCTTACTAGCATAAATAAAAAACAACCTAACCGGTCAACATTATTGTTTTACGGTAATGTCCCATGTCTGCTGAGCGATGTTTGTTAACTATTATCTTGATTGAAAACGTCATTGTCGGCCATTCGTCCTGTCGGCCATTCGTCCTTGTCGGCCAGTTGTCCGTGTCGGCCTATTGGATGTCGGCCTATTGTACTTGTCGGCCGTTTGGATTTCGGCCTTTCGTCTTTCGGCCATTTGTACCAGTCGGCCAGTTGGTCATGTCGGCCATTTGTTTCTGTCAGCCGTTTGTCCATGTCGGCCGTTTGGCATTCGGCCATTTGTAGTAGATTCAGAAACTTCTAATGCTAAACTTTTCGCGAAAAAATACTAGATCTATAAAAAGAAAATTCCGAATTAAATACTATAGGTACGTTATGTACGTAAAAACAGAGCTTGACCAAGAAAAAATCATTCGTCGAGCGGGGAGGGGGTCTCTAGGAGAAAATATTGTAACTGTTTAATGCTCCTTTTACCGATACATTAATGTGACCCCTGTAAGACTTCAAATAGGTATTTCACACATTTAGCCATTGATTTCGATAATGCCCCCTATGCAGTATTTAATTATTCATTATTACCTATCATTTGAGTTACATTTCATTTGCGCTGGGCCTGGGTTTCTTTGAATTTCCTCCTCTAGTATTATTTTTATTAATTTGGAGTAGATTAGTAGTTCTCCATTGACTGCTCTATTATCCGAGTGGATGTTATTACCATTTACCAAACAAGAACAAGATAAGATGGAAGAGAATGGGGGAGGCCTACTGTCAGATGGAAACAGCTACAGGCTGAAGAAGAATACTTTTACATAGTATTTGATTCTAACAATCACTCCATTCAGCTTTGGCTAATTTGCCCAAATCCCAGTTAGTATGTATTTATATGCGCATATCCCTTGTACGTGAGGAGTTGGTAAGTTGATGGGACAGCTCTACTGGTCACGAGATACTCTAGCCGTGCTGTAACAGTTGGCAACATAGCATAATGATCAAATAGGACCACCACTCCTGTCAAATCTTCTATCAGAATATAATACGTGGGCCTGTCATACTGGTTGTTAAGGGACTGTTATTCCATACATTTCCTTAGCGACGGTGACGGCAACCTCGCCTATAATGTTTTATCTATTAATCCACTGCCACCTAGAGTATTTCTCTAGCCATGCTGTAGAAATTTGAGACCACTTTGTTTTGCAGCGTTGCCATCACCGTCGCTAAGGAAATGTATGGAATAACAGTCCCTTAACAATGAGTATTATGGACAACGTATTATATTCTGTTAGGAGATTTGACACCAGTAGTGGTCCTGTTTGATCATTTTGCTATGTTGCCAACTGTTATAGCATGGCTAAGTGATTAATATATGGGTAAGGCCGTATTTTTTTCCACATTTGACGCATGAAAAACGTGCCACCAGATTTCAGGAAACCCGTTGCACCCAATGTTATAATTGTGATTTATTTTCATTCTTTGTCTATTTGGCTATATAATTTCAATAATTTATTTACCATAAAGGTTACAATTAATATAAATAATCAACAAAATAAAACCGAAACGGGGGAATTTGATGAAAAAACGCCTTGTAGCAAATCAAATTTTCTGAACTTTTTTCTTCATTGTAAGAAATCGTTAACATATAATTGAAAAATTCTTTTTCTATGGAACAGATGTAGTTCTAAGGTATAATATCCTTTAATTTCAGCAATTTAGTCTAAATACATAGGGTAGTTTTCAGACTCTGAAAAAGTGTGCCAAGACAGTTCTTTTACGTAACCCAATTTTCGATATTAATTTTCTATTATAATACACCGAAATATTAAGCGTCTAATTGTGTTTTCTACACAAGTAATCCTTCACCTTGCTGTCAAAGTACATTTTCTGTTAATATTTAAGTGATATTTCAGGGTTTTGTGTCCACACGTGTTAGTAAAGAAAATGATCAACAATTATCAAGAAATTTTCAAAGTGGTTATCACAGTATGTTTACCATTTTATCAATGGATTCTAATATTATGCTATGCGTATACATATACAGTTTTTTATGAAATATATTGCAATACCTATTTTCATCTACATTGGATTTTATGCTGGATTTACTGCGTTGTAAAATGTACTTATGTTACTTTTATGTTACGCTTATGTTACTTTCACGTTACCGTAACATAAAATACTTATGTTACGTAACATAAGTTCACTATAAAGCTGGTGATACACAAGATCATCACATTTATATTAATAAGAGTACATTTAAATTCTCTCAATAATTTTAATACTCATATATTTTGTGAACGTTTAATTTGGAATTTGCAAATATAATAAAAATAATAGATTTAAACAACGTTTTATTACTATTTTATGTTCTTTTATTACCCACTACGCGTGAGGTTTATTTTTATTGCCATTCAAGGGCCAATATTAACACCACACAAAAAAAAAATAGAACTACCGAGCATTAGTATTTTTCAAACTATAATTTAACTGCACTGTCAAAAATGTCGGCCTTCAAATTAAAACATTCTCCATTATCTCCATTAGCAGTTTTACGTTTTTCGTAACCTATCATTTTTCTTTATATTCAGGTCAGCACGTAGGAAATTTGTAGTTTTTTACTGAATTCGTATGAAGAAATAATATTTTAAGGGTTGATTTCATATATGTGGACTTTAGGAATGTAATTAATATTCTCAGCTTCAAAAACTTCTGATTTCCGAGGAAAAGATTATAGTGGCGTCGGCGCTCATTATGTTCTAACGGGGAACGGTATGGGACTCCTCATATTTCTATAAAAAAACTATCACTGTACATCCAGCTTTACAATGATTTAATGTTACCTTTATGTTACTTTTACGTTACCGTAACATAAAAGAACTTATGTTACTTTTATGTTACATGTGGAAAAAATACGGCCTTACCCATATCTCGACAAACGTTACTAAATATGCTTTGGAACAAATTAGGGTAGATGCATCGAACATTTATCTAGGGAATACCTAACCGTAAAAGATTTTTTATATCTTGTCAAAAAAATTGAAAAACACCTCATGTTTTTTTTCTTCAATTTTTTTTTTGTACTGAAAATATGCATTAAAATCTAGGGAATAACCGTAAAAGTTTTTTGGTAGACGCAAAATTAACCCCAAAAATGGAAAAAACACTTTTTATCATTTTATCATGCGACTGTTCACGCGATTTTGCATCTTATTGCCGTGGGAAATGACTGTGACGTCATTCTTGGTACTAGGGAACCTGTATAAACCTTTATATAGGTTCCTTACTTGGTACCAAGGCCTTAAAACTAATATAAAATTATACGAGAAAATTATGATGTCAACTTTGACCCTAAAATTAAAGAGATAATCGATATTTTTTTAGAACTAATATATTATTAGACATAAATTGTAATGCATTTTTAAGTGTATTTCATAAAGTTTTTGTACACTTTCCCATGTAAAATTAATATATATGCGAATATAAACTAACCCCCCCATGCGTTGCTGCAGGGGCGTAGCCAGGAATCCATTTCGGGGATAGGGGGGGGGGGAGGGTTGTATATTAATTTCTTTTTAAGTTGTGTGATCGGGTAGTTTAATGTAAACTCGTCCACGAGTCTCTGGAGTTGTAAATCATGCGGGTGTCCTGCGGCAGCTTTTGTCGCTCCCTGGTCAGAAACTCCCTGATCATTAAAGGTGATCCCTTGAGCATCTTTTTCTCGTCCCAAATTTTATTTTTAGTGCCATAGAACTTCATAGCCTGCAGAACTGTCTTCATGTTTTACACATTCTTAAATAAATATTACGCGCTAAATCATTTTCGTCAAGTGAATTCGTTTATGTTTGTTAAAATTACAAGAACGTGCGAATTTCTTCAAACAAATATTACACTAGAAAGGTTTTTTATGAGTGTGAATTCGTTTATGTCTGGCAAAATTCGACATATCCCCGAATTTCTTCTTACAAATACGACCCTCAAAAGGCTTTTCGCCAGTGTGAACTCGTTTATGTACATTGAGAATGGAAGTATCGCGGAATGTTTTCATGCAAATATTACACTCAAAAGGTTTTTCACCAGTGTGAACTCGTTTATGTGTACTTAAATGTCCCGGCCGACTAAATGTCTTCATGCAAATATTACACTCAAAAGGTTTTTCGCCAGTGTGAACTCGTTTATGTACGTTTAGACTGGAAGTGTTACTAAATGTCTTCATGCAAATTTCACACTCAAAAGGTTTTTCACCCGTGTGATATCTTCGATGTTCGCTTAAATGTGAAGCCTGCGTGAATTTCTTTCTGCAAATATTACACTCAAAAGGTTTTTCACCACTGTGAATTCGTTTATGCGTTTTTAATTCTGAACTGGTGTTGAATGTCTTCATGCAAATATTACACTCGAAAGGTTTTTCACCACTCTCAATACGTTTATGTATCTCCAAATCACTCGCACGCCTGAATGTCTTCATGCAAATATTACACTCAAAACGTTTTACACCAGTGTGGATCAGTTTATGTGTATTTAAACTTGCCGCCTGAGTGAATCTTTTTTCGCAAATATTACATTCAAAAGGTTTTTCGCCAGTGTGAACTCTTTTGTGTCTATTCAAAGAATTAACAAAACTGAATTTTTTCCTGCAAATATTACACTCAAAAGGTTTTTCGCCAGTGTGAATTACTTTATGTTTGTTTAATTGTGAAGGGGAACTGAATGTCTTCATGCATATATTACAGGTTTGTTCTCGTTTCTTCTTATTCTTTGGAACCCTTTTGGAACGTACAATTCTTGTGTCACATTTAGAAGATGAACTGGCTGCTGAATTTAAATGATCTTCTCTACTAGCTCTCTCGCACTCGGCTTTAATATCAGGTTCATGTATATCAATCTCCCCATAACTAATAGCACGTTCAACATCACCTTCACTCTCCTCCTCAGTAGGTTCTTGTTTCACAGCGACATTCTTTAAGAAGTCCTCGATGTCTTCATCAGTTATAATATCAGTTATTTCACCTTCATTATGTACACTAGCACTAGTTTCATCCATAATGTCGTAGATGATGAACTAACAATATTAATATAACGCTATACCGGCGGGTACTTTAGGTAATGTTTATATTATGTATCCAAGGTTATTAAAACCATTTACTATAACTGAGAAATGCCACTTATGTGAACAACAGAGTAAACTGTAAACTCATACAGAGACAGATAGTGAAATTGTTCGCTCAGCTGCATGGATGTATAATACTTCTAGTAAACTGGATTCATCTCTTGGCCGACTATTGCGGATCTAGGGGAAATGGCCAGTTAGGCAAAAGAAGCAAAATGGAGGATTTTCCATACTAAACAGGCTATAGGAAACTGCGGTTTTCACATGGATTTTTGGTTTTCACTGTTTATATTTTAACTGAAAATGAATTATAGACATCATATTGATATAATTATAGGACCAAGGGATGTAAATACTCCGTTAATCAGGATTTATAAGCAATATTTTTAACAGAGGAAACAGCGTACGATGGAAGTAAATTAAATAACTTTTATTTTATTGTCATTAATTACAACATAAATCAAACATTGCACAAAAATTCATAAATACATACACATTAGCTTTAAATAACAAAAAATATGAAAATATAAATTCCTACATAATAAATGATATATTTAAAACCTCTTCACATCCGTGATATTCAATATCATAATTAGTGATAGGAAACTACTGAAAACACATTTTTTCTCATTTTTTTTTTCTTAAACGATGCATAAGGTTTAATTCTTAAAGGGAAATTTGAAAAAAAGAATAAGAAAAATAATTAAAAGTAATTTAATTTACTTCCACCGTGTGCCGTTTCCTGTGTTATAAAATTGCTCATAAATTCTTATTAATGGACTTTTTACATCCCTTGGTCCTATAATTATGTCAATATGATGTCTATAATTCATTTTCAGTTAAAATACAAACAGTGAAAACCAAAAATCCATGTGAAAACCGCAGTTTCCTATAGCCCGTTTAGTATGGAAAATCCTCCATTTTGCTTCTTTTGCCTAACTGGCCATTTTCCCCAGAATCATACAGAACGTATAGACAAACACCTATGTTCTCTATCCAGTTTACTAGAATAGTATTATAGATCCATGCTCAGCTGTCATCGCCGTCACAAACAGTGTTGCCGTTTCAAAAATAGAAAAACTGCTAAACTTTTCGCGAAAAAATACTAGATCGATACAAAGAAAATACCGAATAAAATACTGTAGGTGCGTTATGTACGTAAAAACAGAGCTTGACCAAGAAAAATCATTCGTCGAGCGAGGAGGGGATCTCTAGGAGAAAATATTGTAACTGTTTAATGCTCCTTTTACTGATACATTCATGGGACCCCCGACTTCAAAAAGGTATTTCACACATTTAGCCATTGATTTCGATGATGCCCCCTATGCAGTATTTGATTATTCATTTTTACCTATCATTTGAGTTACATTTCATTTGCGCTGGGCCTGGGTTTCTTTGAATTTCCTCCTTTAGTATTATTTTTATTAATTTGGAGTAGATTAGTACCTAGTTCTCCATTGACTGCTCTCTTCTAACAGAATATAATAAGTGGTCCATCAAACTGGTTGTTAAGGAACTGTTATTCCATACATTTCCTTAGTGACGGTGACGGCAACCTCGCCTATAATATTTTATGTATTAATCCTACATCATGGGTAGAGAAAGAGAGAAATTTCAAGGTGGCGGTGTCTCTAACCAATTCGAACCTATCACTACACATATATTTCTTCTCGGTTTGCGTCTGATAGCAGAGTTATAAAAATCAATCCACTGCCACCTAGAGTCTTTCTCTAGCCATGCTGTAGAAATTTGAGACCACTTCGTTTCGCAGCGTTGCCATCACCGTCGCTAAGGAAATGTATGGAATAACAGTTCCTTAACACAGAGTATGATGGACCACGTATTATATTCTGTTAAGGGATTTGACAGGAGTGGTGGTCCTGATTGATCTTTTTTGCTATGTTGCCAACTGTTATAGCATGGCTAAGTGATAAATCTTACATCATGGCTAGAGAAAGAGAGAAATGTCAAGGTGGTGGTGACCTGCGGGTTTGTGGAATAAATGAAACACAATGAACTGTACAAAATGTTTGCATATGAATGATTAGTTAATACAATACAGTAAGTATGCAATCATATAATGAGCATTACATAACATACAGTGGTATTTATATATCGTGGTGTGGCATGCAGTACTGTAAAGTGATACACGCACAACTCTCAGGAGACGGATGAAACATCGTGGGACTTACATGGAGGTTTATGTATTTATAAATTAGACAATTTCTTGCTCATTTTTTTTATGATCGTTCACATAGTTAGAGGAGTCTAACGTGGATGGTAAGGATGGAAATTTTATCAAAAATCTTTACCGGTTCCAGACGGCTGATATTAAAGTCGGTAACGCCCGCTCGGGGGAAATCGAAATTAAAAGAGGCGTACGTCAGGGATGTATATTGTCACCGCTGCCCTTTAAGACGTATTCTAATTACGTCTTTAAGAAAACCCCAGAAAACTCGACAAAGGGAGTGATGGTCAGTGGCGAAGATATAAATAATACAGGATACGCCGATGATACTGTCATTCTGGCTGATAGCATCGCAGATCTTCAGGAATTCCTCATAAGCATTAATAATGCAGGAGAAGAATTAGGCCTGAACAGAGAATGTTGTAGTGCTATGTCTGGTCTGTATTGTTGTATGGCGCAGAGATTTGAACCCTGAATGTGCATGCTATGAATAGGTAGATTATTGGTCAAGTGGGATGAAACGTTCAATATCACCTTTACTCTCCTCCTCAGTAGGTTCTTGTTTCACAGTGACATCCATCAGTTATAATATCAGTTATTACACATTCTTAAATAAATATTACGCGCTAAATCATTTTCTTTGAGTGAATTCGTTTATGTTTGTTAAAATTACAAGAACGTGCGAATTTCTTCAAACAAATATTACACTAGAAAGGTTTTTTATGAGTGTGAATTCGTTTATGTCTGGCAAAATTCGACATATCCCCGAATTTCTTCTTACAAATACGACACTCAAAAGGCTTTTCGCCAGTGTGAACTCGTTTATGTACATTGAGTATGGAAGTGTTGCTAAATGTCTTCATGCAAATATTACAATCAAAACGTTTTACACCAGTGTGGATCAGTTTATGTGTACTTAAATGTCCCGGCCGACTAAAGGTCTTCATGCAAATATTACACTCAAAAGGTTTTTCGCCAGTGTGAACTCGTTTATGTACATTGAGATTGGAAGTGTTGCTAAATGTCTTCATGCAAATATTACACTCAAAAGGTTTTTCGCCAGTGTGAACTCGTTTATGTGTACTTAAATTTCCCGGCCGACTAAATGTCTTCATGCAAATATTACACTTAAAACGTTTTACACCAGTGTGGATCAGTTTATGTGTATTTAAACTTCCCGCCTGAGTGAATCTTTTTTCGCAAATATTACATTCAAAAGATTTTTCGCCAGTGTGAACTCTTTGGTGTCTATTCAAAGAATGAACAAGACTGAATTTTTTCCTGCAAATATTACACTCAAAAGGTTTTTCACCTGTGTGAATTACTTTATGTATGTTTAATTGTGAAGGGTAACTGAATGTCTTCATGCATATATTACAGGTTAGTTCTCGTTTCCTCTTATTCTTTGGAACCCTTTTGGAACGTACAATTCTCGTGTCACATTTAGAAGATGAACTGGCTGCTGAATTTAAATGATCTTCTCTACTAGCTCTCTCGCACTCGGCTTTAATATCAGGTTCATATATATCAATCTCCCCATAACTAATAGCATGTCCAACATCACCTTCACTCTCCTCCTCAGTAGGTTCTTGTTTCACAGCGACATTCTTTAAGAAGTCCTCGATGTCTTCATCAGTTATAATATCAGTTATTTCACCTTCATTATGTACACTAGCACTAGTTTCATCCATAATGTCGTAGATGATGAACTAACAATATTAATATAACGCTATAACGGCGGGTACTTTAGGTAATGTTTATATTATGTATCCAAGGTTATTAAAACCGTTTAACTATAACTGAGAAATGCCACTTATGTGAACAACAGTAGTGAAATTGTTCGCTGCTGTCATCGCCGTCACAAACAGTGTTGCCGTTTCAAAAATAGAAAAACTGCTTAACTTTTCGCGAAATAATACTAGATCGATACAAAGAAAATACCGAATAAAATACTCTAAGTACGTTATGTACGTAAAAACAGAGCTTAATCAAGAAAAAATCATTCGCCGAGCGGGGAGGGGGTCTCTAGGAGAAAATATTGTAACTGTTTAATGCTCCTTTTACTGATACATTCATGTGACCCCCGTAAGACTTTAAATAAGTATTTCACACATTTAGCCATTGATTTCGATGATGCCCCCTATGCAGTATTTAATTATTCATTTTTACCTATCATTTGAGTTACATTTCATTTGCGCTGGGCCTGGGTTTCTTTGAATTTCCTCCTTTAGTATTATTTTTATTAATTTGGAGTAGATTAGTAGTTCTCCATTGACTGCTCTATTATCCGAGTGGATGTTATTACCAAAAAAGAGTAAGATAAGATGGAAGAGAATGGAGGAAGCCTACTGTCAGATGGAAACAGCTACAGGCTGAAGAAGAATACTTTTACATAGTATTTGATTCTAAGAATCACTCTATTCAGCTTTGGCTAATTTGCCCAAATCCCAGTTAGTATGTATTTATATGCGCATATCCCTTGTATGTGAGGAGTTGGTAAGTTGATGGGACAGCTCTACTGGTCACGATATACTCTAGCCGTGCTGTAACAGTTGGCAACATAGCATAATGATCAAATAGGACCACCACTCCTTTCAAATCTCCTAACAGAATATAATACATGGTATGTCATACTCGTTATTAAGGGACTGTTATTCCATACATTTCCTTAGCGACGGTGACGGCAACCTCGCCTATAATGTTTTATGTATTAATCCACTGCCACCTAGACACTCTTTCTCTAGCCATGCTGTAGAAATTTGAGACGACTTCGTTTTGCAGCGTTGCCATCACCGTCGCTTAGGAAATGTATGGAATAACAGTTCCTTAACACAGAGTATGATGGACCACGCAATATTCTGTTAGGGGATTTGACAGGAGTAGTGGTCCTGATTGATCTTTTTTGCTATGTTGCCAACTGTTATAGCATGGCTAAGTGATAAATCTTACATCATGGCTAGAGAAAGAGAGAAATGTCAAGGTGGTGGTGACCTGTGGGTTTGTGGAATAAATGAAACACAATGAACTGTACAAAATGTTTGTATATGAATGATTAGTTAATACAATACAGTAAGTATGCAATCATATAATGAGCATTACATAACATACAGTGGTATTTATATATCGTGGTGTGGCATGCAGTACTGTCAAGTGATTCCCGCACAACTCTCAGGAGACGGATGAAACATCGTGGAACCTACATGGAGGTTTATGTATTTAAAATGTATTCAAAAGGTTTTTCGCCAGTGTGGACTCGTTTATGTGTACTTAAATGTCCCGGCCGACTAAATGTCTTCATGCAAATATTACACTCAAAAGGTTTTTCACCCGTGTGACATCTTCGATGCCCGCTTAAATGTGAAGCCTGCGTGAATTTCTTCCTGCAAATATTACACTCAAAAGGTTTTTCACCACTGTGAATTCGTTTATGCGTTTTTAATTTTGAACTGGTGTTGAATGTCTTCATGCAAATATTACACTCGAAAGGTTTTTCACCACTCTCAATACGTTTATGTATCTCCAAATCACTCGCACGCCTGAATGTCTTCATGCAAATATTACACTCAAAACGTTTTACACCAGTGTGGATCAGTTTATGTGTATTTAAACTTGCCGCCTGAGTGAATCTTTTTTCGCAAATATTACATTCAAAAGGTTTTTCGCCAGTGTGAACTCTTTTGTGTCTATTCAAAGACTGAACAAAACTGAATTTTTTCCTGCAAATATTACACTCAAAAGGTTTTTCACCCGTGTGATATCTTCGATGCCCGCTTAAAGTTGAGGCCTGCGTGAATTTCTTCCTGCAAATATTACACTCAAAAGGTTTTTGACCACTGTGAATTCGTTTATGTATTTTTAATTCTGAACTGGTGTTGAATGTCTTTATGCAAATACTACACTCGAAAGGTTTTTCGCCAGTGTGGACTCTTTTGTGTCTATTCAAAGACTGAACAAGACTGAATTTTTTCCTGCAAATATTACACTCAAAAGGTTTGTCACCAGTTTGACTTCGTTTATGTTCGCTTAAACGTCCCAGCCGATTGAATGTCTTCATGCAAATATTACACTCAAAAGGTTTTTCTCCAGTGTGACCTCGTTTGTGTAAATTTAAATATCGTACAAGACTAAATGTCTTCATGCAAATATTACACTCGAAAGGTCTTTCACCAGTGTGAATTCGTTTATGTGCGCTTAAATTACTCGCCTCACTGAATCTCTTCATGCAAATGTTACACTGAAAAGGTTTTTCGCCAGTGTGAATTACTTTATGTTTGTTTAATTCTGAAGGGTAACTGAATGTCTTCATGCATATATTACAGGTTAGTTCTCGTTTGCTCTTATTCTTTGGAACCCTTTTGGAACGTATAATTCTTGTGTCACATTTAGAAGATGAACTGGCTGCTGAATTTAAATGATCTTCTCTACTAGCTCTCTCGCACTCGGCTTTGATATCAGGTTCATATATATCAATCTCCCCATAACTAATAGCATGTCCAACATCACCTTCACTCTCCTCCTCAGTAGGTTCTTGTTTCACAGTGACATTCTTTAAGAAGTCCTCGATGTCTTCATCAGTTATAATATCAGTTATTTCACCTTCATTATGTACACTAGCACTAGTTACATCCATAATGTCGTAGATGATGAACTAACAATATTTATATAACGCTATAACGGCGGCTACTTTAGGTAATGTTTATATTATGTATCCAAGGCTATTAAAACCATTTACTATAACTGGGAAATGCCACTTATGTGAACAACAGAGTAAACTGTAAACTCATACAGAGACAGATAGTCACCAGATAGTGAAATTTTTCGCTCAGCTGTGTGTTGCCGTTTCAAAAATAGAAAAAGTGCTAAACTTTTCGTGAAAAAATACTAGATCTATAAAAAGAAAATTCTGAATTAAATACTATAGGTACGTTATGTACATAAAAACAGAGCTTGACCAAGAAAAAATCATTCGTCGAGCGGGGAGGGGGTCTCTAGGAGAAAATATTGTAACTGTTTAATGCTCCTTTTACTGATACATTCATGTGACCCCGTAACACTTCAAATAGGTATTTCACACATTTAGCCATTGAATTCGATGATGCCCCCTATGCAGTATTTAATTATTCATTTTTACCTATCATTTGAGTTACATTTCATTTGCCCCGGGCCTGGGTTTCTTTGAATTTCCTCCTTTAGTATTATTTTTATTAATTTGGAGTAGATTAGTAGTTCTCCATTGACTGCTCTATTATCCGAGTGGATGTTATTACCAAACAAGAGCAAGATAAGATGGAAGAGAATGGGGGAGGCCTACTGTCAGATGGAAACAGCTACAGGCTGAAGAAGAATACTTTTACATAGTATTTGATTCTAAGAATCACTCTATTCAGCTTTGGCTAATTTGCCCAAATCCCAGTTATAGTATGTATTTATATGCGCATATCCCTTGTATGTGAGGAGTTGGTAAGTTGATGGGACAGCTCTACTGGTCACGAGATACTCTAGCCGTGCTGTAACCGTGCTATGGATTGGAACAATTGCGAAATCTCACTCTTCATAGTGGACTTAATGTTCTCTAGGTGAATCTGGTGAATAGAAAAGGTGAAAAAAATACGGTAATACATATTACACTTACAAGCATATCTTAATAATGTGCCCAGCTCATATAATAAATCATTTAATTGTATGCTCCAAGACAAAATAATCCATTCATAAAATAAAACACCATCTATATAGAATAACCGTTGAAATGGCCTGTGACCCAAACAAGAACTAAAATAATATTATTAGTCATTTGTTCATATCCGCTATGCATTGTGCCACGGCCACCGAAGTGAACTGAAATTTCGTAGATGTAGGTCATATCCACACAAGAATTAAAACAGTAGCTTTAATTGATTTTGAAATTCGGAAAAATAAATTTTATTCTATTTTTGTTGTGCCCTTCTTGTCATTGTCATACTTTTACATTTAAATATTTGTGAAATTATTCGCATAAACACAAAAAATGCTCTCCTGTAAAGTTTGGTTAGTGGCGCGTGACCAAAATAAGAACTGAAGCGAGGAAATGTATGGAATAACAGTTCCTTAACACAGAGTATGATGGACCACGTATTATATTCTGTTAGGGGATTTGACAGCAGTAGTGGTCCTGATTGATCATTTTGCTATGTTGCCAACTGTTATAGCATGGCTAAGTGATAAATCTTACATCATGGCTAGAGAAAGAGAGAAATGTCAAGGTGGTGGTGACCTGTGGGTTAGTGGAATAAATGAAACACAATGAACTGTACAAAATGTTTGTATATGAATGATTAGTTAATACAATACAGTAAGTATGCAATCATATAATGAGCATTACATAACATACAGTGGTATTTATATATCGTGGTGTGGCATGCAGTACTGTAAAGTGATTCCCGCACAACTCTCAGGAGACGGATGAAACATCGTGGAACCTACATGGAGGTTTATGTATTTAAAATGTATTCAAAAGGTTTTTCGCCAGTGTGGACTCGTTTATGTGTACTTAAATGTCCCGGCCGACTAAATGTCTTCATGCAAATATTACACTCAAAAGGTTTTTCACCACTGTGAATTCGTTTATGCGTTTTTAATTTTGAACTGGTGTTGAATGTCTTCATGCAAATATTACACTCGAAAGGTTTTTCACCACTCTCAATACGTTTATGTATCTCCAAATCACTCACACGCCTGAATGTCTTCATGCAAATATTACACTCAAAACGTTTTACACCAGTGTGGATCAGTTTATGTGTATTTAAACTTGCCGCCTGAGTGAATCTTTTTTCGCAAATATTACATTCAAAAGGTTTTTCGCCAGTGTGAACTCTTTTGTGTCTATTCAAAGACTGAACAAAACTGAATTTTTTCCTGCAAATATTACACTCAAAAGGTTTTTCACCCGTGTGATATCTTCGATGCCCGCTTAAAGTTGAGGCCTGCGTGAATTTCTTCCTGCAAATATTACACTCAAAAGGTTTTTGACCACTGTGAATTCGTTTATGTATTTTTAATTCTGAACTGGTGTTGAATGTCTTTATGCAAATACTACACTCGAAAGGTTTTTCGCCAGTGTGGACTCTTTTGTGTCTATTCAAAGACTGAACAAGACTGAATTTTTTCCTGCAAATATTACACTCAAAAGGTTTGTCACCAGTTTGACTTCGTTTATGTTCGCTTAAACGTCCCAGCCGATTGAATGTCTTCATGCAAATATTACACTCAAAAGGTTTTTCTCCAGTGTGACCTCGTTTGTGTAAATTTAAATATCGTACAAGACTAAATGTCTTCATGCAAATATTACACTCGAAAGGTCTTTCACCAGTGTGAATTCGTTTATGTGCGCTTAAATTACTCGCTTCACTGAATCTCTTCATGCAAATGTTACACCGAAAAGGTTTTTCGCCAGTGTGAATTACTTTATGTTTGTTTAATTCTGAAGGGTAACTGAATGTCTTCATGCATATATTACAGGTTAGTTCTCGTTTGCTCTTATTCTTTGGAACCCTTTTGGAACGTATAATTCTTGTGTCACATTTAGAAGATGAACTGGCTGCTGAATTTAAATGATCTTCTCTACTAGCTCTCTCGCACTCGGCTTTGATATCAGGTTCATATATATCAATCTCCCCATAACTAATAGCATGTCCAACATCACCTTCACTCTCCTCCTCAGTAGGTTCTTGTTTCACAGTGACATTCTTTAAGAAGTCCTCGATGTCTTCATCAGTTATAATATCAGTTATTTCACCTTCATTATGTACACTAGCACTAGTTCCATCCATAATGTCGTAGATGATGAACTAACAATATTAATATAACGCTATACCGGCGGGTACTTTAGGTAATGTTTATATTATGTATCCAAGGTTATTAAAACCATTTAACTATAACTGAGAAATGCCACATATGTGAACAACAGAGTAAACTGTAAACTCATACAGAGACAGATAGTGAAATTGTTCGCTCAGCTGTCATCGCCAGTGTTGCCGTTTCAAAATTTGCAAAACCACTAGATTTTTTTCCAGAAAATACTAGAATATACTAGGTGGGGTCGAAAAAGTACTAGAAAATACCAGACGAGTAAAAATTTGACGAGCGGAGGGGGGGGGGGTGAAAAATGTATAAACCCACAATATTCACATCTTTTTCATTCATTCTTCACTAATTTATGTACAAATTTTGTAAACATAACAAAATAATAATGCAAAGTACCGAAAAATACTAGAATTAGGTCTAAATATACTAGATTTTGATCAAAAATACTAGAATATATTAGATTTTCAGAATATACTAAAGAAAATACTAAATTCTTTAAAATGCCTCAAAAAATACTAGTTTAGTATTAAAAATACTAGAACCGGCAACACTGGTCATCGCCGTCCAAAGAGACTTGCCGTTTCAAAAATAGAGAAACTTCTAAAGCTAAACTTTTCGAGAAAAAATACTAGATCTATAAAAAGAAAATACTGAATTAAATACTATAGGTACGTTATGTACGTAAAAACAGAGCTTGACCAAGAAAAAATCATTCGTCGAGCGGGTCTCTAGGAGAAAATATTGTAACTGTTTAATGCTCCTTTTACCGATACATTCATGTGACCCCCGTAACACTTCAAATAGGTATTTCACACATTTAGCCATTGATTTCGATGATGCCCCCTATGCAGTATTTAATTATTCATTTTTACCTATCATTTGAGTTACATTTCATTTGCCCCGGGCCTGGGTTTCTTTGAATTTCCTCCTTTAGTATTATTTTTATTAATTTGGAGTAGATTAGTAGTTCTCCATTGACTGCTCTATTATCCGAGTGGATGTTATTACCAAACAAGAGCAAGATAAGATGGAAGAGAATGGGGGAGGCCTACTGTCAGATGGAAACAGCTACAGGCTGAAGAAGAATACTTTTACATAGTATTTGATTCTAAGAATCACTCTATTCAGCTTTGGCTAATTTGCCCAAATCCCAGTTATAGTATGTATTTATATGCGCATATCCCTTGTATGTGAGGAGTTGGTAAGTTGATGGGACAGCTCTACTGGTCACGAGATACTCTAGCCGTGCTGTAACAGTTGGCAACATAGCATAATGATCAAACAGGACCACCACACCTGTCAAATCTTCTAACAGAATATAATACGTGGTATGTCATACTGCATGGTTGTTAAGGGACTGTTATTCCATACATTTCCTTAGCGACGGTGACGGCAACCCGCCTATGTTTTATCTATTGATCCACTGCCACCTAGAGTCTTTCTCTAGCCATGCTGTAGAAATTTGAGACCACTTCATTTTGCAGCGTTGCCATCACCGTCACTAAGGAAATGTATGGAATAACAGTCCCTTAACAACGAGTATGATGGACCACGCAATATTCTGTTAAGAAATTTGACAGGAGTAGTGGTCCTGTTTGATCATTTCGCTATGTTGCCAACTGTTATAGCATGGCTAAGTGATTAATCTTACATCATGGCTAGAGAAAGAGAGAAATGTCAAGGTGGTGGTGACCTGTGGGTTTGTGGAATAAATGAAACACAATGAACTGTACAAAATGTTTGTATATGAATGATTAGTTAATACAATACAGTAAGTATGCAATCATATAATGAGCATTACATAACATACAGTGGTATTTATATATCGTGGTGTGGCATGCAGTACTGTCAAGTGATTCCCGCACAACTCTCAGGAGATGAATGACACATCGTGGAACCTACATGGAGGTTTATGTATTTACAAATTAGACAATTTCTCGGACATTTTTTTATGATGAACTACATAGTTTTACTATATAACAAGTAGTTATCTCCGCAGACTTTCAGACTCGAGCAGGATGGACCTTCCATCAGGCTTATGACTGATGATCGGCTGGTTTAATGTGATCACTTTACACTTAAGTATTCACCAATTCCAGTCCATCCATCCGCCGCGGCCGGGAATCGAACCCAGACCTCCAACCTAACAAGGTGTTATTACAATATATACAAGTTTCATCTCGACTCGGCTACCAACCATCATAGCACAGCGGTAGAATACCGGCTTGTCAGGTTGGAGGTCTGGGTTCGATTCCCAACCGCAGCAGATGGATGGACTGTAATTGGTGAATGTTACTTAAGTGTAAAGTGATGACATTAAGTCAGCCGACGACCAGTCATAAGTCTGATGGAAAGTCCATCCTTTGCTGTATATCTGTTGAGAGATAACTACTTGTTATTTCAACTACGACATGTAGAAAATTCCGATGCTCTTTCAAAAATAGTCTAGTTTTATATTCTCTATCAACGTATCACAGTATTGCATCCCAACCACTTATACAATGTGTGAGTGAAGAAATGCAACTATCTGCTTCTCTCACTCTTATATCAATCCTTCAACATCTCTAGAGATGTGTTACACTAGGGAACCTGTATAAATGTAGGAAGACTTAACGGATAAAGCCATAGACTAAACTTGACCGCCGCCATTGCCGCTAGATATACACCATTTTTTCTCGATGTAAAGTACGCTAATTTACCATTTAATTACATAGGTTGTATTCCAAAGGTAATTTCCACACTGATTATACATAATGAGTCACTGAAATATCACCAGGTTTCATGCAATTGTGGACAACCAATATGACACGCAATCATATGTTTGTAGCTCCCATGGCGTCCACCATAGATTTGTCATAGATAATAGAAGGGGCACAATGTTCAATAGTTCTTCCCACTTTATATATGTTCCTTAGTTAACAATATACTCATTATTTTGTATGGCTAACCCAGAAGACACAGTAGTGTGTATTTACAAGTTGAGTTATTACAGATCTATAAATATAATAATAATAATAAATAATGTATAATTATACTGAGAGAATTCATAAATAATAAAAGACATTGGGGATAAAAACTATTCATTTGTTTAATAGTTTTACCAGAGACCTACATGAATACAGACAGGCCAGAGCACTGAAAAACAAAACAATATGGCGTGGATCCACCAGAGAAATAACACAATATATATTATGTTTTAGTGAATGATATTAGTAGTGATTATTGCACAAAGTATAAATATGTGTTTCTGTAATGTTGCTATACATTAATTGATGTATTATGGTGATACACTTACAATATTAATCTGTATCCTACATAGGTATGTGTATATTTGTAGTGCTTATAGTAAAGTAATATAATATGTGTATGCACTAAACCTCCATACTATTTACTTCACTCTCACTTGTGTTCTAATGTCACAGTGTCTAGGCCAGCCATGTCAAACATGCGGCCCACTGATCGTTTTCCAGCGACCCAAGTGAATTTTGAAAACAGCCAGATAAAGCGGCCCACGAGCGTGGTAAAAACCGAAAATAAAGGACTGTTACGATTTCTATAAAATGGAAAAATACGTAAAAATAAGACGCGTATAAACTATTTTTAAAATGCCCCATTTTATGTTCACGTGTGTTTACAACACGCGAACACAACTTAACTACCTAAAGACAAAAGATGTCAAATATCTGACGAAAGAAGTTAATGTTTGTAGTACTTTTTTGAATTGTCCTTTTTATTGGAAATATTACTCGTTAAGATTTTCAGTAGTTTGTCTTGTTTAAGATTAGGTTTTGCGACCCACCTAGTCTATGGTCTTCACGATTTTGGTCCACCAGTGACCTTGAGTTTGACACGGCTGGTCTAGGCCTCCTGCAGCTGTATTCACGGCGGTCACAGTTTCACCAATACAAGTTGATAAATATAATTGATTAAAATATTGTCCAATGTATGAAAATTGACATAATAATTGATGTATTACACTTAGAGATGTAATTCCACCACTAGAGGGCTCTAGTAGTCACTACAAGCAAGCAGTAGAATGTGATCAATTCAAGTTCTACAGTTGGCTAGACTGATTTCAATTTTATTACTATTTTTGACAATAGACCCTTGTGTGCGTGCTGCCACCTGGTGGCAATACAATGAAATACAAGGAGTGTGTGGCTCAAGTCTCTCTCTCGATCCTGAAGTTGTAACAATACTCTTGGTCCAGTTGATATAAGCTCTTCCTCCTAATCACAGGATACTGCCCCTGGAAACATTAACACCAATCACTATACATCAGATATATCTATAGGGGAATAAAACAATAAGTGAAGTGTAAACAATAAATTCCACGTAACTTGTATCAGCGTGCATTATGCAGGTAGTATTAACAAGTAAATAAACTGTATAATATTTTCGTTCACTCTACGTCCCTACACATCTCTTAGTCCCAGGTACCTAGGGCATGGAGTCTCCCGATGTATACCAATCAGTCATGTCATGTATCATGTCTACCACACAATGCTACATGACTGATTATATGATTCAATTATGCAGGACAAAAGTATCATCACAACAAGAAGGAACACATTTTTATTCAAAAGGAGAATGCTTGAGTGGAAAAAAACCCAGGCCCGGCACAAACAAAATGTACCTCAAATGATAGGGAATGAGGGCATCTTCAATTTTTTTCGCCACCAGAGTGCGTTGCAGTAAATGGAGGTCTGCATAGATATGGTAGGTACTATATATTATTATTCTATGGATAATAAACAAATGGTTTGTTTTGTTATGACAGTATTGACAGTTGTGAAGACCTCCATTTACTGAAGCGCCATCTAGTGAGTGGGAAAAAATACGCCCCCACTTCAATAATGTGTTAACTTCCTAAAGTGTTGTATAATTATGAGTTGTATACTCAGTGACTTATACATTACATGATTCTTACTTAGCTATAAGATCAAATGATTCAAAATCTGATTCAGATCAAGTCACATTTTCAGAATAATAAACAGCTAATGGCGACTGTAGAAATTTGCGATTGTCGGGAGTTGCGAGAATTCAGCGAATTGCGAGATTGAGTCTCCTTTATTGAATTTAGTTTTTTATTACATTCCCTAGTATTATTTTATTAAGCAGGCATATTGGACTCACTTGTGAGGTAGGAATTCCTCCTAATTTGGCATTCAGTACAAATGGCACTCCTTCCACGGGATTCCAGCCCCCCAGGGTGGAGGTGTGCGAGGGCAGGGGGGCGGCTCGCTTCCTCGGAGCGGGGGGCGCCGGCCGCGATGGCTGCAAGCTGTACGAGGGACTCAGGGCCTCGTAGTCGTGCTGCGAAGGGGACGGAAGATTGGGATATTGCTGAAATTAATAATTACATATATAACATCATCTCATCACACACTATAAACTATACTATACCCTCACGCCACCTCCCTTGCGGGGTAGGCAGAGGAGAACGGATCGCCAGACTTTCCTATCCTGACACACACTTCGGGCTTCCGTCACATGCATGCAATTCCTCATACACATTCTACGATTACTTTTACTCAAAACACGTCCGTCCTTGAGTATCTGGTCAACATGGTCCACCCATGCGGTTCTTAGACGGCCGCATTTCCTTACACAGCTTCTTTCACGGTCAGGTAAATTTTCTTTGTTATTCTTTCATCGTTCATTCTCTCTACATGTCCTGTACATCTCAACTTATGAATTCAAAACTTACTTTTTTATTAGCCGTAGGGCTCTTGTCTTGTAAGTTCAGTCTGTTGAGTTCCGCCACTAGGGCGCTAGTCTTAGGGGGTCTCTCCGGGGGACATCGGGATAATCTGAAACATAAGCACTACTAATGTAACTGTATGTACTACCAAAAGACTAAACCACCGCCTCCTAGAGTAGGTACTCTAGCCATGCTGTAACAGTTGGCAACATAGCATAATGATCAAACAGAACCACTACTCCTGTCAAATCTCCTAACAGAATATAATACGTGGTCCATCATACTCGTTGTTAAGGGACTGTTATTCCATACATTTCCTTAGCAACGGTGATGGCAACGCCGCTTAAAAAGAAGTGGTCTCAAATTTCTACAGCATGGCTAGAGAAAGACTGTCTAGGTGGCAGTGGACTAAACACAATAGCATGTAGTGACTGGATCCTCTCAATAGCTCGGTGTCTACCGACAGCTTGAGCTGAACAAAACATGACTTTCAATCTGAATTTACTTTTCAACGTCCTTTTATACGATACCACACAACTCTTGGATCCCCTCAAACGCTTTACATGTTTCTCGCCTCTAGAGAAGACTGATCCAGTGTTGTACAGAATTGTAAGAAGTTGTCGGGCACTTGGACTCGTCAGTTTTACATATTTAGATTTATAACAATTAAAGCAATAATAACAACAATAGTGCACAATATCAATGCTAAAGAGTGTAAAGGGCTCTGTTAGCATTTCGTCAGTGACATAGTATGAGCAAGACAAAAGATAGTGAAAGCACAATAAACAATTTATGATATAGTCAGTTCAATGCTGGAGTGAATGTAAATGGTTCATTCCAGCATTTCATTTATCAACGAGATACGTTTTCACTGCTTCCCTAAATGTACTATCACTCAGAGACTTGATTTCTTCAGGCAACTTGTTGAACAGGCGCACACTGAGGCAAACAAAACTTTTTGACAGCTTTGCCAATCTGTGTTTTACGGGTCGTATTCTTCCCTTGGAGCGAGTGTTGTAGTCGTGATAGTCTGAGTTAAGAGGGGTGTTGGGCATATTCTTGCGTGCAAACATAATAAATTGGTGAAAGTTTCAGAGCTCTAGTGAGTCTAGAAATGAGATAAAATTCTTTGGAGCAGGTAGGAAGGTTGTGTTGGGGTTACCTCTTATTGACTTCAGGTGTATGACCATTCAGTTGTACATTCTCATAGTTCACATCACCAGCCGAGTCCGGTGGCAGGATGAGGGGGGTCCTAGCTGGGGAGGGGGCGGGCTGGTGCAGGGGGGAGCTGCCCCCCGATACCTTGTAGCACACCATCACACCATTGATCTCTCTGAAATAATATACAAGCATGTAAGGCACTGCAGTAAGGTTGCATAGGTACTAAATCTCCTATGTCCATGAATCAGTCAAACACTACACTACACTCTCAGACTGATAACTAGAGACTGGATTACATGCAATTGCATATTTACATATGCATTTGCATATTTTGCCAATTTCTTTAGGATTTTGCATATTTTGACCAAAATCTACTGATCGTGCATAATTGGGTTTATTTTCTGAAATTTTGACTTCACTTGTAAAATTATTACGTTTTTAAAAACAAATATGTTGGTGTCTGGTTGAAAATGTAGTAAAAAAAATGTAGTAATGTAATAAAAAAATAAGTACCGAATCGTAATTTTTCTTTTAAAAATAAGATTTTATGACTTCACATCCTAGAACCGTTTTTCGCGGTCTTCCAAACGATACTAAACATAGATGAAATAAAAATATAGTTAAATAAAGTCTTGTATTAACGTTAATTTGTTGTATTTATTTAAATAAGCATTGCATATTTTGGTACTTTTTGGTGATATTGTTGCATATTTCTACCATTTTAAGTTGCATATAATCCGGTCTCTCCTGATAACTAGTAGAATAATAATAAGTAGAGGATTACCCAGCGTACTGGAAGCCCTCAGGAGCCTTCTTGAGGCGGGAGCACAGGATGATGTCCGTGAGGGGCCCCTCCTCCGTACTCCTGGGAGTGAGCAGGTAGCACACCTGTCTCTTGCGCCACGCACGCGCCCTCGTGTCTGCCGTGAGGGGGAGGCTGCTGTAGCCCGCCGGGGGGGGCTCCGAGGATGATATCACCCGCAGGGCCGACACTGTGCGCCCTGACACACCTGCAATACAATAGAAATACATCATGTAACTAGGGTCGTCTTGGTAACCACTTCCTATACATGTGAGCCAATTTCCATACAAGTTCGAAAACAGGAAATCGAAAGAAATGTATTGTTCACTATGTAACCCGTACCTGTGGTAAATATGTATGGGAATTTGCTTAAATTAGTAGTGATCTCCTGAAGTTATTGTGCCATATTTTTAAAAAACTAATATTTCATTACTATAATGTTTTGTACGCCATTCAAAAGAGTGTAAATCAGAGAAGTCTTTTTCCAAATTTCTGAATCTTAAGGCAATCTTTTTCTTAAGGAAAATCCCCTCTAAGGTCGTGACTCGTTTTTGAAATAACTATTTATCGAAACATTAATCAGATATGTTTATCATTATTGTTTAATAATGAGTTTTTTGGTCTAATCACATAAATAAATAAATAAATCTTTATTGGCCCAAGAAAAATATGCGTTTGTTACAAAAACAAGACAATGCAGTGTGCCGAAAGGCGGACTTATTGCAAAAGCAATATCTTACAGTCAACCAGAGAAAAGAAAGAAAAACTTAAATACTATAATAAAAAAGTAAGTAAATACATATAAAGATACACACATACATGATATATACATATAAATATACACACATAATACATACAAATAGATAATAAGATAAATAAATATGTATGCACACAGGAGAGGGATGAGGAAAAGGCGGGATGGGGAACAAAAGGACTGCTCGCTGTAAACAGTTAGACCTGAGGTCGACGACACAGAGTACCGATACTCGAGTACCAAAAAATAATTACAGATCAATTAAATTCGCGTTTTTTTTTCATTTTTTGGGGTTAATTTCGCTGCAATCAAAAAACTTTTACCTAAACTCCCTGGATTTTAATGCGTATTATCAATGCAAAAAAAATCTTTGCACTTGATCTGTCAGTTTAGTTCACCGTTTTGACACCGCATACCAAAAGGGATGAATTTGACTCTAGTAACATTTTATGTGTCACACAGATCACATGCGCCATTCTGTAGAGGCTTGAACAAAAGCTTAAAATTAATCACCTCTAAAAAAAAAAATTCTCCGGACTTTTGGGAAAGGAGTTTCTGTCTTTCGGAAAAAAGATCAGACGTGTTTATCAAAAATCTCTTTGAGAAATCTGTACAAGATATAAAAAATCTTTTACTGTCATTCCCTGGAGAAAGGTCCAATGTAACTACTCAGTTTTTTTTCAGAGTATATTTAGTCACGGTTGCAGAGATGTAAGGTCTCCCGTTTTTTTAAATTTTCGAAATGTCAATATGCCTACTCTTAATTACAAAACAAACATGTATGCAATAGTGGTTGCATGAAACGTTAAGTCCAGGCGCAGGACCGCCAGGCACAACAGCTAGTATACAACAATCTAGGTCAGCCGAGTTGACGGCCTAGCGCAGTGGCTATCTATAAACCTGAGATAATTGGTGATACCACGCCTACATAACACATTTTTATTTACTTATATGAAATTATGCCTGCGGCGCTATTTACTATGATTTCTGTATTTGAAGCCAAACTACATCTTGATCTTCTTCATTTAGTCACTCAAAAATATTTCGCCTGCGGTGCTATTTACGCGTTTTTCGTACTATATCAATACTTAAATCCCCCTCCCCCCCTAGCTCCGAAGCTGGCGACGCCCATGGCTACACGCAAGTTTTCTCGCTAGCTAGTGGCACGTCTAATGCCCAATCCCACCAACTTTAACCTAGGAAGGAGAGCCCTAAGAAATTTCCATACAATGCACAGAGATAATATTGTATTTATTGAATAAAGAACATCAGCATCCATTTAAACCACAGTCTAATTCCATATGAAATGCAACATGAAACTCACTTACGTTAGGTGCCCAAATATCTCCGTCCAGAGTAGGTGAGTTGCATGTTGCATTTCATATGGAATTAGACTGTGGTATAAATGGAAGCTGATGTTCCTTATTCAATAAATAGAATATTATCCCTGTTTTTGTATGGAAATTTCTTAGGGCTCTCCTTCCTAGGTAAAAGTTGGTGGGATCGGGCATCAGTCTTTTAATAAACATACCTACAGAATGTTGGTTGGCGCAGTTGGTTGAGGTGGCAGTCTCTCGAGCGGGAGGTGCCAGGTTCAAACCTCGGCGCTGGCGATGTATTCCACACTTTGCGATACAGGCTTTTAGCCTAGTGCAAGGTGTGCAGGAAAGTATTTGGGTTTGTGTATGCAAGCCCAGATCCTTTTAAAAAAAAAAAAAAAAAAAAAATGTTAGTCTGGTCAGTGAAATGCTCAGCTGATCACCTACACTATACAGTCTACACACTGAACTCTATCTATAGTATAGTGTACCAATGTGTAGAGGTAAAATCGATTAGACAAGTGCATTTACACGCTGTATTTTGTCTGCAGAGCTGCGCCAGTTTATTAACCCACAGCCAGACTGTACACAATGCAGTTAGGTATACAGAGTAAAAATAAATATCATTATTTCACAAAAATACACGTTTCGTAAGAGAATTTTCACAAAATTTTGAAGAAAAGGCCGCAAATTACGAACTTTATCGCAAGCCTAAATTATTTACAATGATTTTAAGGTCATATTTCGATTTTCTGGTAGGTAATGAGCTGGTCTATCACCCCTCCACGGGATGACGTTGAGTTACGGGACACCCTGTATACAGGAACATGTAGGTATATTTATGGTATCCACTCTGTATGAGACATTGTTATAAATGTGTTTAGAGTCTAGTCTAGACAAGAGGACATGACCCACCTCCATCTCTCCCTCCAGTGCCAGTCTCCGTCTCAGAGAATACATGAGGTCATGCAGTGCCTTCACCTCACACTGCACCAGACACTAATACGTCATTTATGACTTTGGGCAAACTATCTCATATCCCTAAGCCTCCGGAAAACCCAAATTATCCAGAAAATGACCTATTGGACACTTGGGTTCTCCCAGCACTCTTTAATGGCTGTGAAACTTGTGTTCGCGAAAGGAAAATCGGTGACACAAGGACAAGGGGGCATGAAAAGAGGAATGCTGGGTGGACAGACTGGGAGAGACAGGAAGGACGGATCTTAGAGAAGAGCAAGGTTGCCGATGTTATCTACAAAGTCTCCAGTCAACCACAGACTCTAGATGGACAAAGAAAGTCGTAGAGTGACGACCTACAACAGCCAGAAGTGTTTGGGCATTTTGTTTCAAACAATTTGGGCTTTCTATTAAATTCCTAATTTGGGGGTTTTGATTTAGAACGTAGTGAAAATTTTGTTAATAAACATGATTTTTGCGAAAAAATACGAATTTCAATGTACAGGATGGTGTTATATTATATGAGTATAAACAGACGACAATCATTTACAGCAGGGGTGTTCAACTCAATTTTGCAGAGGACCATATATTCAATTTAGAATGTGTAGGCGGGCCAGATTCAAATAAAAAAATGTACTGAGTTATTACAACATTTAATTTATTTAAGTGCGTCGCCAGCCTCGGAGCTATAGGGGACAATAAAAATTTTAAGAATTGATAAAGCATTAAAAACGTTTGAATAGCGCCGCAGTCGAAATTTTTTTGTGAATCCTATTGAAGAAAGTCATGATGCAGTTTGTTTATTCGAAAATGTATATATAATATTTTGCACAATTTTTGCATGTAAATTATTTTTTTATGAAAAAGCGATAAAAAAATAGCGCCGCAGGCAATTTTTTTATGAAACTAATGGATTTTCGTACTAATTTTAGAAAATTATGATAAGAAAAAGATGTTCATTTGTAGAGGAATCGAGTGAAGTCTAAAAACATGATTCTTCTTTCTGTGATACATTGCGATCGCGGGCCGTATCTTTGACATGACTGATTTACAGGTTGCGGTTTTATCTGTTTGGGGTTTTATCTGTTTGGGGTTTTATCTGCATGGGGTTTTATCTGCTTGGGCGTCTATCCTATTGCGATTATATCAGCTTGGGTTTTCGTTGTATTGGGGTTTTATCCTATGTAGGATAAATAGCACGTGCATTAATGACATGCGGTATTTTTCCTTGAGCAATAATACTATGGGTTTTTGTCCGATGGGTTTTGATCCGGTCACGACCAAATGATGCGCATGTACTGTTAGATTTGCGAAGTAGGAATTAGGTATTATATAATCACATGTAATTTGATTACCTACATTAAAGTACAGTACCGAGTATAGTATCATTGTCCTCGTGCAAAAACTTAGTTAAAGTAACAATGTGTCACTACACTAGATAACGGTATTTATATTATACCTCAGTATTATTACTAGACACAGACGATGTGACGACTTGATGACTGTTTCACCAAATTACTAATACTACTAGTATTTACCTACATGCGCCCAATAATATTAGGATTTCATATTAAAATGTGTAGAGTTCAATGCAACACATTGTTTAGTTTCATTTATTTATTTATTTCAATTAAGAAGAAAGAGCCACAAAACATCTCCTGCGAAATAAACCTGTGGGCAGGAGACCCCTGGGCAGACTAAGAGACAGAGATTGATGGACAATGAGCGTACTAAATGTTGGCGATGACTGGGAGTCCGTTGCTGCAGACAGGAAGGCTTGGAGATCCGTTGTTCTGGAGGCCAAAACTCTACCGGGAACATTTTCACAGCGGGACACGTAAAGCTAAAAAGATTTTATATAAAACTGGATTCTATCTAAATCATGAATCATACTATAAGGTATTCCGCGACCACATTTACACTATTAAAATATTGTTATTATTCATAGCGGTTACACAAAACTCACGACTTCTTTTACAGTATTTTCCTCAACAGAACTAAGAGGTATCTACATTCACACAATGAAGCATTATGTGAACTCACTTGGGGAGGATGCAGGATCCACAATGTAGCTCATGATTTAGGCGCATCTTAATCATATTGTTCACTAGGTACTGTAGGTAGGCAATCATTCATTCTACAGTGGTTCAAATAATGCTATCTGCTCTGTTCATTTGACCATCATCCACCGTACACTGTTTTTAAATATGGCATCTACAGTGCGTTTTCTGTATCTTGACAGCCAGCGGATGTAAGCTGCAAGTGGAGTTCGAGATTGCATTGTTGGTAGCCCTGATTGTCGAACCGTGTCATAAGAGCTGTCAAAGATCCGCAATATTCTCACATTGTATCTTTTACAAGTAACTTACAATGCCGAAAATGTTACAGAGGAGCGCTGGAGTAATCATTATAAAGGCAAAATATAGTTTTGAGAGTTGGAAAAGGAACAGAATACTCCGATAATAGCTTTAAACTGCCATCACAAGTTAGAAAAAACAATTCTCACAATCCAAAAATTGTCTACTTTTTCTACAACAGGGGTGAAACTTTCTGAAGGTTTCTCACCCGAAACACGCAGATAAAGTGCACACTAAAAACGCCCTTATGTATATCGCTGTAAGGGTCATTTTCCATAAACATTTCATCTGCGTGTTTTGGGTGAGAAAGCTTACAAAGTACCCCCCCAGTTCTGAAATATAATTTGAAAGTAGGGAAACAATGTAAATATATTTTATCACACATCAAGCAATACTTAACCGTGATAGATCCGTGATGCTTCTGAAAAAAAGAATGGTTTGGAAATAAAATACCTATTACGGATAGTGGCATCAGTATATGGGCACTGTTACGTATGAGTATATAACAATCTGACACACATTTACTCTGACTCTGACCATTATGTACCGCAATATTTGTCTTTCTGTATAAATTATTAAAACTACGAAAGTACCTACGTAAATTTGACGATTCTTTGATTTAATGAATCTAGCTAGAGCCTAGGGACAAAACAGGTAGAACCAGCGACATAATATATTAAGTACTACCTAGACAGAGTACTCAATGCTAGAAGTGTAACAAAACTGGTGCCCACAAACTGTCAAATCGTATGGAAAATTTTGACAGTTTGTGGGCAACGGTTTCGAAATTTTGAAAAAAACTGTATTAGTTTTAACGTTATTAGGTCTAAAACGATAGTTTTAAAGATGTTTTAGTTTTTATTATTGATATCTTGTTAATAGTGTGAGCTTTGCGACTCTAAAATACCAAAAAGTGCCGTGCGTGAAATTGTGACACTTCCATTATATTGAACATACATAGAATCAGACCTCTAGTACTTAATATGTAATCTCTTTGGGTAGAACTAAGAATATACAGCAAGGTATGTATCAGGTAGATTTACATTACATAGTATATGCAGCACGAGATGCACTAATTATTGATTTTTATACGAGTCGAATAACATGGGTGAATGCCCTACTAAATACTGTATTCCTCAATTATCGCTCTTTTGGCTGCGGCTGCACTATACTCTCTCACTATACTCTGTACAGTAGACATTGGGAGTCAAAGAACCTCTTAAGGAACCCGACATACGGGGGGATAGGGGAAATGGGAGGATAGAGGGATGACGGGGAGGATTCATTGCACAAAAGGTCATTACCGTACCCAGAGACTGGAGTTACTATACACTAGTACTAGTAGGTAAGTATGACGGCGGCGGATGATTGATTTGGTATAATGAATGAATAACTATATGTATTTACTAGTGCAGGCGCTGAAATGAGTTTCGTTTGCATAATATGAGGACCGAATTACATCAATTGATTATTGTTGGGGATAGTTCAAAGATTAAGGATCCGGTTCTTGCCGTTCCATTTTCTGGTCCACTTTTTTACACCACCGAAATAATCATTTGATGACTTCATAGCAAATACCCCATCGACTACCTTTGAGGGGATGTAAAAAAATAGGACCAGAAAATGGAAAGGCAAGAACCGGATCCTTAATCTTTGATATATCCCCAACAATAATCAATTGATGGAATTCGGTCCTCATATTATGCAAACGTAACTCCTTTCAGCGCCTGCACTATACTATGTACTGCTTGCAAGGCAAGTTAGCCTACAGCAGTGGTAGGTAAAACTTAATCACCTGTTTCTCACAACACAGAAACATGTTGGATGTCCTAAATTCCTGTTAAGTTAGGGTGTTGACTTCATGCAAGAAACGTGATGTAGAATGTAGAACAGTGATTCCCATAGTGGTCTATATCGACCCCTAGAAGTTGATTGCGAACTGCAAGAGGCCTATGCCGGCGAAAACGAAAATTGTGGGTATATTTTGTTTACACTCGCCTCATTTTAGTCTTTTCGGACTCGCGTGACAACGTTCGAGCGATATTTTTGGGTGAAAGGGAAAAATCGTTATAAGTACTAAAAAAAAAACAGCAAAAAAACATTATAGTACTAAAATTCGCATGCGGCGCTACGTTCACACGGGTTCTTTGGTATTTTTTTACAACCTTTCACAACTTTTACTTATAACTAGGTACTTTTCTTCAACAGAAAATCTTCTCTGTTCACGGGGAGAAAAAACCAGGTTATCATTTAAAAGAAACAAAAGGTCTTAATTTTTCTCAAGTTTGTGGACTTCAAAGTATATTAAAATTGAATGCAACCAGATAGTGGGGGGTCGACAGCTGTAGAGTGCAAACTGTAGTGATAGTACGGAGAGTACCTATATGTATGTATAATGCAGATAATCTGCGAGTGGATTGTGACTGGGAAACAAGCAAGATCATTGTTGTGTTGAGTAATGAGTAATGACATTATCATATTCTCTGTCATAACATAACATAACTAGTATTCTACTAATACTCTACTACCTATTACTCAGTGAATAGTGATGTGCAATTATCTTGTTCTTGACATGCCATAAGCTACGTTATGTTGTGTCATGTTATGTTGGGAAATACCATACGATCACTCTCACTGCTATTGAGAACACAGATAATATAATTAATATCCAATACCTGTCCACCTAGATTATTATTTTACTATTAGCTAAAGACTCTTCACAGCAGGGGGGGGGGGGGGTACCTGTCTAATGATGGCATCCTCTGTGACTGCGGCGCAACCCAGGAAGACAGCCAACTACTAATGTGCCCACAGATGGGAGAAGGCTGAGGACCTGACAAGGCGATATCTGTCTCCGCATATTGGAGAGGTGACACAGTTTTGTACATACATGCTGCAGTCATAAAATGAATTGTTTTTAAGAAAACTAAGGACCTAAACAAAAAATGTCCAAGTGGACGGAAAATGCCAATTTTTAATGGCTGATTGCTCGGAAAATATCGTCACATACATGAGAGCACAAATGTATTACAGTTCCATACACATTACACACACAGTGTTCAGGTTCACGTATCTTGCAGCATTTTCAGTAACAATTGGAACTCGGAGGGGGTGAGATTCTAAAATCTTAAATATCTCGTGTTTAAAGGAATGCAGTGGTAAAGATGGTGGTGATTGAAAACTCACTACCCCGTTTTGAGATAATTTTCCTACACTAAATGGCAAAATAACATTTACCGTTTTAGAATGCGCCCTTGAGGTGGACTAGCTCCACAAAAAGTTGCGATAAAAAATGACTAATATATAAAAACGAATGTACTTGTAATTTAGTTAGCTGGTATCTTAGAATGTTTAGGCTGCGATTAAGAATGGTCTCCGATGGTGAATGTAGGTGACACTGTGTGTAGTTAGTGTGTTTATTATATTAGTGACTCAACAACTGGTTATGTGGTGTGGTGTGGACTGTACAGAGTATAGATAAGTTAGTTATTAATAAATATATATGGTGATTGGTACACAATAACATCTAATGTAGGTAAATGTTAATATTGACCATGTTACTTCACAATAATAGATAAACATTACGCCTATACATACACGCAACACTTTATCTAAACGAACCGCGAAAGATCTTGTGCTAATTGTGGAGAAAAATCGCTGGAAACACTACATTTGGTAATCAGTAAAATCGCCTGACGTGAGGGGTTGGGAACTGCTGCGAAACTTTTGATTGAAACTGAGTGAAAGGAGAATGGGCGAAAGTGGTCCAAGAGCTTCCACAAACATGTCTTACCATTTTGGCCGAATACTATCAAATTCTGTCCCGGGATATTCTTGCTATGATCGTTTTTGTCCCAGGTATAAATATGATATTACGAAAAACTTGGTGTATACTTTAGTAAATGTTAGGAACTTCGTCCAAGTGCCTTCACTTGCCTAAGGCTGGCCACACACGTCCCGAAGTTCAGTTCCGGAATCGACCGTTTTGCAAAAAAGTTCCTATCAAAACCTCTCTCTGAATTCAGCGTCACCCCGATTTTAAATTCAGAAAGAGGTTTTGGTCGGAACCTTTTTGCAAAACGGTCGATTCCGGAACTGAACTTCGGGACGTTTGTGGCCAGCCTTAATCAAGACTATACCATGTCCTTGGGATTTTGCGATGTTTTGTTTAATATAATGTACACATTGTTAATTTAATGAACAAGTGAATAGTAATTAACACTTCCGCCAGTCAATCACAACTTAATGTGTCTACAATGTACGAATAATCTTAAGATGAGTACTCACAAAGCATTTCCCCTGTATTAATTAACGTTCAAAACCGCATACAGTGAATTATGGACTGTATACTGTACTGGTCGCTCGCTGATCAAATTTATGAATTAGGTTTTTACTGTTTTTAGGTACGATTTCGCATAATTCAGAAACATTTCACAGTAATGCTGTAGATTTCAATGCATATTATCACGACTAGGAAAATTTGTATCTGAGCGACTTTCCAAAAGGGAGTTATTTCCATTGAAAGAAATATATCAGAGGTATTTTCCACACTTTTTATTATCAGAAATCTATTTTTAAAATCAATGTATCTACATTATTTTTTTAGCTGAGTAAGAAGTAAGGTTATCGAGATATGTATTTGTGCTGAGGAAAAATACCCTTGCCCCCTAAGTATTTTTTCCCCAACATGACATTCACGTAAAAGCACTAAATTCATGAATATACCTATTTAGTTTTATTGGGATCGCGTAATTTTTAAACCTGTAATCGATCGTGATTTTTAAATACATTATATTATAGAGGTATCTCTAATTATACACGAAAGTCTTCTGACTGAATGACAGACTGACACACTCACTCATCAACACACAGTGCAAACTTGTAGAGATGTGAAATTTGGAATACATATATACTATGTAGGTTTAGTACAAAACTTTCCACTGAGGAAGTAGATATTTAGAAATTCCGCCCCCAAGGGGGTGAAAAGTAGGATTGAAAGTTTAACTATTAGGTAGGTATATGAATATATCGAAAACAAGACGTGGTACAAACTTGAGATTTGGCATACCTATATACTAGGTTAGGTACGTAGAATATAATATAATAATAACTAGCCTAACCACATAATATAATTCATATTATTGTCTAATAAAATTTTTCCTCAAGTCAATAAAACAATGATGACCTCGATCTTGTTAATATGTAACTTCAAGGGGAAGGAAATACCTATATATAATAATATAATATACTTGTATGAATTACGACGTCATCACATAGCATGAAACCATTTATATACTATCAACACATCAAAACACACACATTGTGTGAAAGCAAGTAGCGAAATTAGTACCAGCTATTTAACAGTTTCACCTCAAGAATTTCTGTGCTGCGGGTTTTAATTCCAGTCACCCCACAAAGGGGGAAAGAAGAGGTGTAAGGAAACGCGGCCGTCCAAGAACCACATGGCTGGACCATGTTGACCAGATACCCAAGGACAGACGTGTTTTGAGTAAAAGCAACCGTAGAATGTGTATGAGGAATTGCATGAAGTGTGTGTCAGGATAGGAAAGTCTGGATAACCGTTCTCTCTGCCTACCCCGCAAGGAAGGTGGCGTGAGGGTATAGTATAGTACAGTACCCCACAAATCTTTTTCTATGGACCTCCTTGATGATAGACGAGCTTTGTTGGCCGGTAGGAATTACCTTAAGGTAACATGTCTGCCGAAAATACTGGCATTCAAAAACAAAAAAAGTCAGAACTGTTGTCAAGCTAGTAAATATAATTTCACCACCCATCCATTATAAATAAAAAAGACAAATAATGTGTTCGCAAAGTTTAAAATAGAACAACCATTTTTCCTGTATGTTAAACTTTTAAAAATAGTGTGTTTAGTTTCGAGTACATGGTTGGCGCAGTCGGTTGAGGCGGCAGTCTCTCGAGCGGGAGGTGCCAGGATCAAACCCCGGCGCTGGCTATGTATTCCACACTTTGCGATACAGGCTTTTAGCCTAGTGCAAGGCGTTTAGGAAAGTATTTGGGTTTGTGTATGCAAGCCCAAATCCTCCAAAATTAAAAAAAAATACGTACAACAGATGGCGAGCTAAGGTTTTCACAGAAGTAGAATGAATAAAATACAATATTTTTGACGCTTATTTTCACCAGTTTTCTATTAAAAAGGAATTAATTCTTAGCTGGAAGAGATTGCTGTATGTGTAGAGATATGTTTGCCTTGTTATACCAACAAGAAATTGTCGGTAAACATTTTTTAACCAATTATGGTGCATGCTCCATGGCTCCTGGCCAATGTGCATAGGAGAGATTTGCAGGTATTAGGATCTAGGGGACGAAGCAGAAGAGATTGTGGGTTTCTGGGAGCAGATAGGAATATGGATGACTGCTGACCAACGAGAAAAGAAGAAGAGACCCCAGTGGATACCTCATATTAGTCATATTTAGCGTTGTCATCCGTCTGGCTTTAGCAGGACAGTGTTAGGCTTTTTGACCTCTTGTCCGGCCAAATTTGACTGCGTCCGGCCCATCCGGCTTATTATTTTGCTTAAGCTCAGAAACTATTGCAATAATGTTAATTGTTGAATTTGTAAAAACTTTTACGATAAAATTACTAAAGAAATTGACTTTTTAAAGCAGGTTTCTGCCAAAGGAAAATATGTAAACGACGTGGATTAAAACTTTGCTACAAAATGTGTTTTGTTCAATTTTTTAGTCAAAAAAGTTACGTTATTTAGCGTCCGGCCCTGGGACCCAAAAGTCCGGCTATTTTAGTGGCTGAGTCCGGCTTTCTAATTTTTAGAGATGGCAATATTAATATGGATTACCTTCTGATTTAGATATGCAAAGATATCGACACGATCTCTTCCCAAACAGCATGGGTTGTCTCCACAAATCTGCATCCGAGTCTTCGTCATAAGTCTTCAGTATGGGCCAGAAGCCCTGGGGGCACTTGCTGCTGTTCTCTACGACTTGTAGAGCCGTTATGGGTCGCTCGTCGGGCAGGGTCTCGCTCAGTGTGCCCATCACTCCGGAACCAGACTCGGAGAAGAATTTGGATTTAGACATCTGCGAACAATAAACAACATCATTGACTAGGTATATTGGATTCTGTGGCAATGCCGTCCTGGTGCCAACACTGATGTATGCGAGTGAGACATGGACATGGCTGAAGAAGGAAGAATCAGGTATAAATGGTGTCGAGATGAGATCGCTGAGAAGAATGTGTGGAGAGATAGGATAAGAAATGGAAGTGATCAGACAGTTGAACGTAAAACGGATGTTGTGACTAAAATGAAAGTGAACAATTGAGATGCTTGGGACATGTAGAGAGAATGAACGGTGAAAGGATAATAAAAAAATATACCTGGGAGAAAGAAGAGGTGTAAGGAAGCCAGCCGTCAAAGAACCACACGGCTTGACCATGTAGACCAGATTCTCAATGACGTACATGTTCTGAATAAAAGTGATTGTAGAGTGTGTATGACAAATTGCATGAATGTGACAGAAGTAATAAGTGTGTGTACATATAGGAGAATCTGGCGATCTGTTCTCTCTGCCTACCCCGCAAGGGTTGCGACGTAAGCTCAACAATACTTAAAACTTTGCCCAATACTTTGCAGACTTTCATTTGAAATGTCTACTTTAGGTTTGCTGTTAATTCTCAAAATATTAGAAATAATCTAATTTTACATACACTGAGTTATAATTTGCACGTGAAACATGCAAAATAAAGTTAAAGTTGGCGAAATAACAACAAATTAAATCTTAAAACTATCTGAGTTCACGCTAATGCTAATAGTACAAAAACAAAACCCGGATCTCCAAATGTCGGTCAAGTAAAACAAAACAGACTTTCAAAAAACAAATGAAGATCAGCTTTATTTTGTTTTTTCTCTTCCATAAATTCGGAATCGCTGGTTACTTGGTTATATTAATTTATTTTAATACGAATTCAGCATTTTGATTGTTAATTTCAATTAAAATACTGACGTAACGAGAAATAAAAGAAACTGTAAAGCACAATACCTTCTAAAAATATCCTTACTGGGTCCTATTACAAAACAAACAATAAACTTCACACAAAATACGATTAACTGTAAATTTCACAGTAATAACCACAATATAACTTAATGCACGTTTATTTTAAACAATTTTCATTGTCTAGACGTTTATTTATTACAATACGACCGATTAATTTAACTAATTAAAACAAATTATTAAGATAACTAATTCCTAAATTGCATTAACATTACAAGCACGAATATACGCAAGATGTATATTTAATTATAGATAAATCACTGCACATTATAATAAAATCATTGCATTAAATAAATTATTGGTATTTAAATTGAATAAATCTATAAAATTATTGAAATATAATCTTAAATAAAAACCCGTCGCTAGAAGAAATACGCGGCCAACAGCGACCGTCCGATGTTGTGACAGCTGAATATAGTTTTCAGTATTGACAATATAAGAAACTTTAAATTTGAATTCTTCCATAGTCGATACTGTTGACAGATATTAGCAACAAATTATACGGTCATGCTACAATATTCTACCAGTGCATGTTTTATTGCAACTAAATTGCAACAACTAAGTACTTTTCTTCAACTCTAATTCAATGAGATTGAACCAGTATTATCGATTACGGATTACATAACTATGAAAAATTACGATTACATACGAATTATTTAAAATATAAATCAGTTGGCGAAACACGATTTATTGTCGGCCAAAAAGTTTGCGTGCTGCCAGAAGTTCTTTTAGTCAGAAACGCCAAATATTTTTTTTATTTCACCTGCTATGTACTTAACTCTAATCTCTATATGGTATTTTTAATATTTCTGCGTGTCTATTTGAAAGTTGGATGATACAGCGATGTCAAAATTAAAATATGAGCAATGTTATAGTTTGTTTGTTGCGCAAAATACATCGGGTCTAACGAAATACCTATACCTATTTTATCCGTTAAATCATAATTATACACATATAAAGACATCAGTAATCATTTTATATTGAGAAAAATTACGGACTTTCATTAAATCATCGCTATTTCAATATTACGATACCAAATACATGGTACATATTATGTATTATGAAAATTATTATGTAGGTTTTGTTAAATTACAAACTTTTTCCCGCTAACACCACGTTGCATTGCGCAAAACAACATTTCCGGCTTCTTCCGGTATCACCACTTACATTGCCAAATGAATTATCCATAAATATGGCGAATGTTGTATCGACTTGCTATCCAAAAATTGATCAAAGGACCTCGTATTAACCATAAAAACACATTGAAAAATGTTTTAAAACTACTTTAATTAAGATTCTTGTATAAATTTGTTGATATGTGCTTTAATTGTGAAATGAAAACAAATTATAATTTTCAACTTTGACGGTATAATTATTTTCTCATATGGCAATATTAGCATAACCTAAAAATTGGTCACATTTCAACGTCATTGCCGGTAATTAGTCCAATATTTTATCGAACACATTTTTCCTTCAGTGGGTTGTGTGATCGTCGCATGATAGCTACTATTCTCTCGATCTTCTCTTTATTCTCTACTGCAATGGCTGAGGCACGCGAGAGGACCTTCATCATGATTAAACCCGACGGTGTCCAGAGGGGAATCGTGGGTAAAGTGATTCAGAGGTTTGAAGAGAAAGGATTCAAGCTGGTAGCTATGAAGTTCGTGTGGCCCACTGAAGAACTGTTGGCTAAACACTACGCAGACCTCGCTGGACGTCCATTCTTCCCAGGCCTAGTCAAATACATGAGCTCAGGTAAATATATCGACCAAGTATTCCATACATACTTTCTACCAGACTAACATACTTCTATGAAACTTTTTTGGGGACTATAATTGTAGCGCGGCCCCACTTTTTGTGAAAAACTTTTTATTTTATTAAAAAAAATGCTTGAAACGATATTATTTCGCTTGGCTTGACTGCGGGTGGGGCCGGACGAGGGCACAGAAAGCCAGAATGTGTTTTTTTTAAACGAATTTAGTAAATTTACTATGTTTGGACTTAAAATGTCACTCCTGTCAAAAGTTTATCCTGTTAGGGCCTATATGCACTGAGCAAAAATCGTTCTATATTTGCTTCAACTTTTCAAATTTTGTATGAGAATGTTAGCGCGAAATAAGAATAACGTAAGCGACAAATTGAATTATAATTTTTTAAAAGAAACCTGGGAAGAAATTAAAAAATCTAAAATAGCAGATTTGTTAAGATTATAATTACCAGTATTTTGGCTAAATTATACTTGTATATCTGAAAAATTGAACGGAAAATCTTAAGATCTCTGTAGTCCACACTTTCATCTATCACTGTCTTCAGTTTCAAGATGATTCTCTCAGTATTGGCTGAGCACAATTCAAGGCGCCGAAGCCCAATGACGGCATGTAGGGCCTTAATAATTAGTTTTGTTTTATTTTATTCAGGCCCAGTTGTTCCCATGGTATGGGAAGGATTAAACGCCGTCAAGACCGGTCGCGTAATGTTGGGCGCCACCAACCCTGCCGATTCAGCCCCAGGGACCATCCGTGGAGACATGTGCATTCAAGTAGGACGTAACATCGTCCATGGATCAGACGCAGTGGAGTCAGCCAAGAAAGAGATCGCTCTCTGGTTCACAGAGAAAGAAGTCGTCTCATGGTCACCAGCCAACGAAAGTTGGATCTACGAATGATCAGCTGGAATGAAATATGTCGTATGCACGGAATGCTGTAGGTATATATGAAGATCGTAACATTCTTGTGATTAATTTGTTATAAATCTGTCGTCCTAAGGAAGAACCACTCGTTAGCATATAAGGTATTGAGTTTTTTTATTGAAACGCGCAGTTCAACCTTAGATTCACCTATTTCAATCTTAAAAAGTCTGAGTCTCCGCACGCAACTCCTATTTTTCAAGCCCCTATTCCACGCAATTGTAATGTATTATAGATAATAAATAAATCTTTATCAAAGGGCGGACTTATTGCAAAAGCAATGTCTTACAGTCAACCCGATTTCATGGACGATTAATAATTTAAATGCTTCAAATTGTGGGCTTATTGCCATAGGCAATATCTGCCAATCATCCACTTGCGACATAAAAACATTAAAACCTGTACACAGTGTGAAAGAAAATAAAAGATCCTACGTGTTTTCTGCGATTATTCCAGTTTCAGCATTGATTTATACACGGTTCTCTCTTATGACGACAGATTTATGTAACCACTAATGAATTGTCCTATAAGTTTCTGTTTTACAAATAAAAATAAACTATTTTTTTTGTGAAGTTTTGTGTTTCTATGTTATGCACCTTTCACAGTTGATTGTTGTACCTACACTTGATAGATGACTAGTGGAATTCTCAATCACTAACTTGTCCGACTATTTCTCCGAGTTTGCTGATTTATATCATTAAAGGCCTATATGCACTGAGCAAAAATCGTTCTATTTTTGCTTCAACTCTTTCATATTTTGTGTGAGAATGTTAGTGCGAAATAAGAATAATGTAAGCGACAAATTGAATTATAATTTTTTAAAAGAAACCTGGGAAGAAATTAAAAAATCTAAAATAGCAGATTTGTTAAGATTATAATTACCAGTATTTTGGCTAAATTATACTTGTATATCTGAAAAATTGAACGAAAAATCTATTGACGCTGAGTAAAGTTCAGGGCGCCGAAGCCTATTGACAGCATATAGGGCTTTAACTGATTTATCTTAAAATAGATTTAATTAAGGCCTGTTTAATGAAATGCGAGGGGGCATAGTAAGTGGCGCTCTTACCTAGAGTGCCAGATTAGCAAGACTGCAGTATCTTCACAATGAGTGATTTTTTATTGAGGTCATATTTAGATATTCCGATCAGTTGGGAATTGACGACATTGACTTTCGAGACAACCTGTATGTATCCCGATAATGGGAATCAGTGCGAATGGACACTTGGACATGTTGCCAAAGGTTACGAAACCTCCACTAGGGCAAAGGTTCTGATATACAAGGCTGTCCTAGTGTCGACACTTGTGCACGCTAGCAAGAGATGGACATGGCTGAAGAAAGACAAATCGGATACTAAGGTGAGATTGATTAAGAAAAATGTGTGATAAAACATTGAGAGATTCAGATAGAATAAGAAATGAAGCGATTAGAGAGATGAGTGACTGTAAGTCAGATGTTATAACTGGAAGTGAACATGCTAATTGGGACATGTGGAAAGGATGATTGGTAAAAGAATAACAAAAAAAAGGTGTACGAGGGCCAGATTTGCCAAGAGGCCGGGGACTGGGCGGCAGAGAGTCAGGGGGCGGCGGCCAGCCAGAATTCTCTTCGAATTTTTTTACACCCCTCCCCCGCCGTCTATAATTTTCATGTTGAAAAAATGATGTTTTCACAAAAAAAAAATGTTACACTATAAAAATTTATGCACATTATTTTGTCTGACTAGAAAATGCATGGATGTTTTGTTTATAATAGCTCATTTATCATCTCACGTTGTTAGTAAACAATATTTTTTAGTCGCATTTGTAACACAAACACAGTGTTTTTACGTTGTTTATATATCACTTAATTACTAATTATGTAATATGAATAATATTATTGTTATATTTCTGTGCATTCCGACATATTTTCATTATATAATTATAAACAAATTGTATAAATAAATTAAACATGTAAAAAACTTTAAGAGAAATCTCTGTTTAGCTTTTCTTTTTATTTAGTTTTCCTTCTGCAATCGCTCAAAAAAAGGGTACAATATCGAAAAAAATATTCGCTAAAGTCACTGCGTCTTACCTCAAACATTATACCAACCAAATTACAGCATTATATCTAACAAACTACGGGAGTAATCTCAAGTTTCAGTTAATTTCAGAAGTTAGTTTGGAATCATTTTTATGCAGAAAATTTACAAAAATCCCACTAGAGTCGCTAAAACATATTTTCATTTATCCATGTTTAAAGTTTTAGGATGATATCTCATGATATAGGTGTAAATAAGAGCATTTTTCTACACAGTGATTTTCCTAAAAATTTTCTTTTTATTGTACTTTATCTGCATAATGGCAATGTCAGAATTTTCCCGTGATTTCCGCATCCGGTGCAAAGATAAAGCAGCGAATTCACGGTCCATTTAAAGTGCAGACTTGCCGCTTGAATTAGACGAAAAAAATAACGTTTAAAAATTTAAACGTATGCCTGCAGACTGCGTATTTACATTAATCAATATTAAATTTTAATGCCATGCTAGCCTGAGAAAATTATAGATATTTATGAAGCACGAATATTAGAAAATCCTTCTAAACAAATTAATCGTTCAATCAATCTGAATAGTATTATGGATCGTGAATTACATCTTTACTTTATGTATATAATCAAGCAGGTACCTAAATACGTCGAACAGCTGTTCTGATGTTTTTCCACCTGCATTGGGAGTGGTTTCGTGCTAAACCTAACATTATCTCATCAATACTGCTGTATATTGTTTGATAATATAATCATCTTTCTACTGCAATGGCTGAGGCACGCGAGAGGACCTTCATCATGATTAAACCCGACGGTGTCCAGAGGGGAATCGTGGGTAAAGTGATTCAGAGGTTTGAAGAGAAAGGATTCAAGCTGGTAGCTATGAAGTTCGTGTGGCCCACTGAAGAACTGTTGGCTAAACACTACGCAGACCTCGCTGGACGTCCATTCTTCCCAGGCCTAGTCAAATACATGAGCTCAGGTAAAATGTATAATCCAATTCGTTTCCGCCATTATCGATTCGGGGATTCCCCGAACATCAAAGTTTTTTATTTTTATTATCTCTTTTTTCTTTTTATTAATCGGAGTTTGTCTAAGTATCTAACTCTTTTCTTTTAGAATTATCAATTAATTTCTTCGTGTATATTACGTCTTAATCGAATATTTTTCTAAAAACATACGTTATTATTAAAAAGATGGCGAGAAAGAGCCATGGAATCTGTTTGGTAAAAAGAATTTAGTAAACCGCGATGCTTAACTCTTGAAATGTGGGCACGCTCCCGACCTCACCCGCAGCCGAGCTTAGCGGAAAAATACAGTTTTTAGTCTGTTTGCAGCGCTTTCTTTTTCACGAAATAAACTTAAGTATTTTGACGAAAATAATTCAAGGTCAGACCTATTTTGCTCACAGACTAGAGAAATATTCTATGACTTTTTTAACACTAATGCCCGATCCCACCAACTACCACCTAGTAAGCAGACCCCTAAGGAATTTCCATACAAAACCATAGATAATTTGAGTGATTATTATAACTGTCATAACCTTTAAGATATAAATCCATACAAAATACAACATGCAGCTACTTAAGTGAGGGAGATTCTAGGCAGAGATATTTGGGCACCTAACTAAGTAGAGCTGCATGTTGTATTTTGTATGGATTTATATCTTAAAGGTTATGACAGTTATAATAATCACTCAAATTGTCTGTGGTTTTGTATGGAAATTCCTTAGGGGTCTGCTTCCTAGGTGGTAGTTGGTGGGATCGGGCATTAATTCTTTTCCCGCTTGTTTTGTTTTATTTTATTCAGGCCCAGTAGTACCCATGGTCTGGGAGGGCACAAACGCCGTCAGAAGTGGTCGCGTAATGTTGGGTGCCACTAATCCTGCCGATTCAGCCCCAGGGACCATCCGTGGAGACATGTGCATTCAAGTAGGACGTAACATCGTCCATGGATCAGACGCAGTGGAGTCAGCTAAAAAAGAGATTGCACTGTGGTTCACAGAGAAAGAAATCATCTCATGGACTCCTGCTAATGAAGAATGGATCCTTAGATCGAATGAAACACAGCAATAGCTGAAATAAATAAATCTTTATTGTCCAAAAACATGGATGATATGCGTTACAAAACAAGACAATGGTAGTGTGGCAAAATGCGGACTTATTTCGAAAGCAATATATCTTACAGTCTCCCCGAATTCTTTAAAATGCTCTTGTAAACCATTTTTTATGGTCAATTAAATGATTTTATAGGTATTTAAGTAGAACATTTATGAATATACAAAACGTTAAAGTTATTCACTATCTTTTTATTTATTTATTTACTATCTTACCATTTATTTGGTATACCTACTACAGTTATATAACTGTATTATTTGACTAAACCAACAATTTTTTATAGGTTGCCAAAATAAATAAAAAGATTATCCTGTCCTTGCGCCCTTTTTCGCTTCCGTCACAGTCATGCAATTCGTCATGAACGCTTTTTACGATTCCTATCCTATCGTCCATCAAGAACCAAGCAATTTCTGCTTCGAATAGATACTTCTTTAAAAAATGTAGACATTTTCGATCTACAGGCTATGTCACCATAAGAATAACAGAACTCTTATTATAGGTATTATACGGTCACGGAATTGTATTTATATAATTAAAAAGGTCATACAAACAGATCAATAATAATATTAGATATACAAGTATTGTATAAATGGGGTAATGTGTATACCTTGTGTATACTGTACATTAGAGATGGTTCGTATTAATACCTATGTATATTGCAATAATATATTATGTCGCTGGTATATTGTCATAACATAACCTATAAATGTATAAGTAGATCAACAGTACAGGTAAATATTCTATAGGTAATTATTACAAATACACAATCGCGATCGAGGTGGATGATAATATATACGAAGAAGAAGGCAAATAAAGAGGAAAAACAATATACATACAATAGCTGGTAAAAGTAAACAAATATGAAAAGTTGTGCTTAGTAGAAAAAATATAATAGGGTTGGCTGGATCTTCTTCTAACATATTCAGTGGTTTTCATTTCGTATTACATGATATCTTATTAGGGTTAGCTTGAAGAAATCCTGATAAGCTTTCCCTGAATGATATTCTAATTTCTAACAATTTCTAATGTTTCGATTTGGTGTTTCTGTATTTTGTTCACTTGAAGTGTAAATAAAATAAAATAAATAAACATACGGAGTATACATCGTCTTATTTATTATTGCAATAAAAACACAGTCCCTAAGTATAATATATTGTTTAGTTCCATCGCAAAAAGTAATATAAGCAAATAAGACATCTTCGGACATGGCGCCATTAGCGGAAACATTTTTCTCTATGGAGGAAACAGGAAATGGGACGACTCCCTCGGCGATACATGCTCAAACCTTTTTCGGAAACGGAAGTCGGTACAACAAAAAATGGTGAAGACGCTCCGATTTGTTGATATTTGACCGTTGCCTACGATTGGTCATATCGTAGGCAACGATTTGACCAATCACAGCGCCCCAGATTCGAAGGGAAGTTTATCAGTAAAACATGGCGCCATTTTTGAACATTGGGACCGTAGCGATTGCGTACGCGCGTGGATTAACTTGGGGAAATCCGAATATGATCCGAATTGGTTTACATCTATTTTAGTCATACATTTATATCGCATGAAAATAATTTAATTAGGTACTCCAATAATCAAAGATATCAACAAATCGATTCTGAAAATATTTGCTGACTGGGGATGTTGTCATTCTTGTTGTTTAATATATGCATAAATAATGTTTTAATGATACACATACCTGTTAATTATATTAATGATTAATAAATTGAATTGAATGAAATATTTCATATCCACAAAATACTTTTGTTAAGTAGGTACTATAATATTTTCAGGCAGTGACGTATATAGGATTTCATTTCGGAGGGGCCCGATCTAATATTTGACTTTGGGGGGTGGAAGCAACAAAAATTTGAACATAGACGTACAGTATAAAAAATAAAGAAGCGCAGGCGAAATTTTTTCGTGAATGGAGGTGAAAAAGGTCGCGTTTTAGGTTGGTATTAATATTGTGTGCAGAAAATACAAATAAGAATATATAATAATGGGTGAAGTGATAAACTTGAGTAACTTTTATGTTATAAAATAACGTTTTTTAAGTAATTGTTCAACATTTTATCCCCCCCCCCCCCCCCTATATACGCCACTATTTTCAGGGTACCTAACTCAAATTAACATTGTGTTCTCTCGATGTGTGGGCACTGCACATACTCCAGCATATTAGGTTCTTCGGCAAAAGTTGGTCGGTAAAGTGCTCGGCTGTTAATTCAGTGGGCGCGGGTTCAATCCCCGATCTACTGCACTTCGCAACACAAGCTTTTAAGCTTTCTGTGAAGTGTGTGAAGATGTATTTGGGTTTATTTCGATAAACCTCTACTTCAAAAAAAAAGATGTGTACTTACATTTATTTGAATAAAAGTTATTTAAGTACATGAAGCACTCAATGTAGTGGGCTATTATTATCTGAGCTGATATTATCAATTCAATTCTATCCCCTCATAGGTAGATAGACATAGAGAGCAGATCACTACACTATCCTATCCTTAGACACACTTCTTGCTTTTGTCACATTCACGGAATTAATCATACTCAGAACACCTCCATACTTATAAGCAACCGGTTTACACAAACACCATGTCCAACTCTCAGATTTAAATAATTTCATTTTTCTACTGAACACAAGCGTTGATTCCGTTATAGTTACACATAAAGATATTTTTGTGACGAGACTGTTACAGGTTCTCAGATATGAGTTAGAGCATCTGATTTGGGGCTTGCTTTCATCCCGTTCAAAGTCTCCAATCTGCCTTCTTAATTGATGTCCATCTGTGACACAATTTAGTGATACTGAACTTAAATATTGCTCTATAAAATGAAATAGGATTGTAGTAGGACATAATCCTGGATCCACACCAGTGTGTGACAGATTGGATAACATAGTGCATAAGTAATCTTAGTAATATTCACACATGGTGTGTTGCCTTGTCTATTGCATGTTTGTTCCTTTATTCAAAACTATTTTATATTGTGATGCAGTAGAAAGAAGTTTGACTACAAAAATATCAAGTAAAAGAGATGTTTGTAGTAAAAGAAAAGGCAAAAACAATTATTGAATATCAATATTTATTGAATGAAGATAATTTTGCATGGTACAATCCAATCCCAATATACAAATATAAGTGGAGACGTACGACCTCAACACATTATCAACAAGTTAGTAATTGTAACATTACAATAGCAAACCAAACAAATGATATTAAATTATGTATAAATTTGAAATAAAATGTACCTCCACCGTTATTGAACAGTTAGTAAGTGTAACATATAATAGCAAATAAAATAAACATCATGTTATGTATAAATATATAAGATATAATAAAAACTCACCATGCCTTGATTTTATGTAGTATACTTTCAATCTCCCTAAGAGAGTGTGGCCGTGACGGAAAAGCATTTGTAGAAATGCGTAAGTCTGACATTTAATTTTCTCTTTCTAGTTTGAAACGGATGCTTAAAGAAAGGCATGTAGGTTATGTTCAATTAGCGTAAGTATGGTCAAATCCAGAGTGGATATGTAATACTTCGGATGATGTCTTCAGTGTCTGTGATATACTCAGCGTTTCTTTTTTGTTAGGCTCAATCTCTTTTTTTCTTTTTTTTTGTGGAATTTTAAAACCTCACTTGCTTATTGATCTTACTTTTTGTATTCACTTTATTTTCATTTCTGAAACATGTTACCTGCGGTTGATCGTCTTTAGGACTAGTGCTCAAAGCAATGATTTGTTGTTTAGTGTATGTTCCTGTACTTCACACAGTGGGCATTTCTTATTATCCTCTTGTTGTTGATAATTATTCTAGTTATGTTCCTTTTCTAAGTTATCATTCATGGATAAACAACTAGTATTGGATCTGCAATAGATATACAACAATATTATAATGCACTGACCTATATTTATAGTTGCCGGGACTGGGGACTTGACGATGATTCTCATTTATTATATGAAATGAGATCAGGAAAAAACATGGTCCTAAACGACCCTGGCACAGACACAACGCCAATAAATATCAGTAGCCAACAAATAGAAAAGTGCCAAGAATACAAGTATTTGGGAACAATGATAATAGTATAATAGTCTTTTTGGGAAAAATGGACAACATTTTCACGCCACTTATGGTAGTTAAATATTTAAAGAATGAGTTACCTTTGATAAGACTGCGAGAGCAATTAAAATAAATATATTGAACCACTTCTTCATCTGCTATTTTCCTCTTTGTTCCAACTGCTACAATATATTTACAGTCAACAATTTTTTAAAGTCATGATCTGAATTCTGAAAAAAAAACAGGACTTATTTACAATACCTATTTATACATAAATAAAAATTATTATCGTTTGGCATTGTTGTCAGAAGATAAAGAGATTTAAGGGAGTTTTTTGTTATATCCTGGAGCCACTTGAGAGCAGCATTCAAGGAACCAAGCCTCTGCAAAACATTTGGAGCGGCATTATTTATGTCTTTATACGTGTCAGAGAACATTCTCCGAGGGCCCGTCTCCATGATATGTTGGATGGTCCGTCTTGGTTCTTTACAGCCGCTTCCCCTCATTGGGAGTGCCCATTAAAACCACCCTCAGTTAAGTGAAGGGCAGTCCCATGAGCCGGCCTCCTAGAGCGGAGTCGATGTTTAAATGGTATAGGGAGATCCGTTATTTACCATTACAATTCCTAATAAATAAGACAGGTGCTTAATGAATTTAAACGTTTATTTACCTTCTTTTGTCGGAAAATCCAATTTCTTCCATTTGTTTGCTGTGATTGGTCTCTAAGTGCTTTCTCAATTGAGCATTGTTGGGAAATTAGACTTCACAGTCTAATTTGATGCGGGCATTTGGATTAAAGTTTTTTTTTACATTTTTCGTTATAAAAGCAGCCATGACAATAATAAAAGAAACAGAAAAAGCAGCCCATGTCTCACCATCTGTATCTCAAAATGAAAACACAACAAGGTTTCGAAAAACTAGTCTAATAGCACAACCATTTAATTTAAAAGAACTAAAGGAGTCTCTATCTCAAAATAAAAGCACAGAACGGTTTCAAAAGAACTAGGTATAGGAGTTTTTGTCTCAAAATATAAGTCTCCGAGTCGAAATGAAAACACACAACAATGTTTTTAAAAAAAACGAAATAAGCCTTCCTTTTATATACAATATAAGAGTCTCTTACACTGAAAATACACAAAACACCACGGCAAAGCAACTCAAAAACAAGACGAACCGCCACGGCAGCAACACGCAGATGTAATCAAAGATTATACATAGTAAATCAACGCAATATAATCGAAGTACCTGATGAAATCAAATTATTATATTTTCATACTTTTTGACAGATCGCAATCACATGTACGTACCTATGTACCTATCTACCGATTTCCGTTTCCGAAAAAGTTTTGTCCCTGTATTATAGAGAGAGTCGTGAAATGGGTGGTATCTCGAAAACAACCAAGCTCAAGCTGTGTTATAAAATAATTTTTAATTCATATTGATAAAAAGAATTAAAAAAATAAATGCATTTATTTTTATTGTGTATTAATTTTTAAAGTAAAGTCTTTAAGCTGCTAGTAATCACGTCTCTGAATATCAGAAAGAAAAGAAAATAAATGGTAACTAATTTAAGTAACTTCCTCCTTTCAATGTTGCCATATTGAATTTATCTGTGGCATGAACGATTCATTATTGGACCCAAAACGGGATTTCTTTCAGATAATACTTTTGATGGCAAATTTAAACAGTAGGTACGTTTAACAAATACCTATTGATAAATATTTACTACACAGGATGTAATTTTATTAATTTCATAAATAGGTACATAGATGTAGTCTGACGACCGGCGGCGGGGACAAATTCGAATGTCTTAGAAAAGTATCTATATATTATTATTTCAACAGCGCTTTCCTTCGTAAGTGTAAAATATGGATTTTCTATTTTATCTAGTAAATATTTATCATTACTTGGTAAACATAATGTTTGAATTTGCCACCAAAAGTATTATCTGAAAGAAATCACGTACAAGTGCATACGCTTGTTTTTAGGCCGAATAATGTATCGTGAACATCTTTCATCTTTACGTTACGACATGTTTTTTTCTATGGTTACAGTTTTGTCACCTTGATTGTGCCTTGATTTCGGTCGCTCGCCGATTGTTGTTTTTTATTTTTTAACATTTTGTAGATTTAGTGTTTATATTTTTTCATTAAAAATCTGTACGAAATAGTGATTACACTGCCAAATTCCTGACGCACAACTTATTTATATTGTCAAGTTAATCTTGCGTAAAAACAGTGATAACTTGTTTTGGCGTTTCTCGTTTTATAACAATTTGGGGATTTCCCAATAATATTTGGCAACGAAAATTGCACTCGGGGCTATAATAATATACGCCCATCTTTTGAAGTGCCTTTTGTACACCGATAATTGTAAGTACGACCCTAATTTTACAAAAAAATAACTTTTATCCATGTTGTAACATAAGTTGTAAAATTAAAATCCTAGGACACGAAGATGAATGTTTTGATAATATTAGTGTTGCGGCCCCACTTTTTTGTCAGCAAAGTTCTTTTTTTTCCGAAAGTTAAACTGTCTTATATCGCTCGGCTCGACTGCGGGTGGGGCCGGATGAGGGCACAGAACGTCAGAATGTGTTTTTTTTAAAAAGAATTTAGTAAATTTTGAATGTTTAAGACCAGGGACCTGAGTCATAAATGATAAAATGAAGGCAACGTGACAATTTGGACGTTGTTTCCATGGCAGCAACGTATTGTCGAGGAACGGTGTGAAAATTCGTAGTCATAAATTTAAAAAAATGACAATCGTTGACCGCATAACCGTATCCGGACACGTCACGGTCGTCCCGTTTTCCTTTGTATGGAAATGCGGCGTCGCAACGTTAACTTCCGAGTCATAAGCAATTTAAAACTCACGTTGCTCTATAAAACGTGCCGTTATCGTTGTTTTTCGTGACGTTCTTAACCATCACCAAAATAGGTGCTGTTACACGTCACGTTGCCATCGCTGCTTGCAATTCTCCATTATATCAAAGCCAAATAAGGTAAATAATAGTAAGTGATTGGTTTTTTAATGTGTTATTAGGGCTTGTGTTTATTATTAAATGAATATTCGAGTAGTTTATAAAAATACAAAAATATCATTAAAAATATACAATAGATAAAACAGCGCGTATTTGAGGTTAAATATATTCTCTCGACAAAATTAGAATATATTCATCTTTTTTAATGTGTTATTAGGGCTTGTGTTTATTATTAGATGAATATTCGAGTAGTTTATAAAAATACAAAAATATCATTAAAAATATACAATATATAAAACAGCGCGTATTTGAGGTTAAATATATTCTCTCGACAAAATTAGAATATATTCATCTAATAATACATTAAAAACCAGTCACTTACTATTATTTTACGTAGTTGGCTTTTATATGATGAAAAATTGTCGATAGTACCTATTTCACAACACACAGGTGTACCTATATGTAAACTGATTTCTAACAAGAGAATGCACTTATGAAATATGTGAACGACACAATAAGACAAAGATATATTTTTATGTGGATTTCATAGTTTGAACAGAAAATACTACATAGCGCGAAATCTTTCTCTAAGTCCGCGACACACTCGAGTTAGGTATATTCTCTCCGCTACTCATCTGTTTCTGACGCCATGTTGACATAGTCGATGAATGATGTTTGTTGTGACAGTACGTAGTACCTACCGAGGTACAGCTAGTTTGTTTCGTTTGTTTACATTATTTGATACACGGGCGCATGCGCGCGCAGGCACACCAACATAAAATGAGAATAATGTTGCCATTTTCCAGAAAAAAACCATAGACAAGCGCCTATCGAAGGCGTCGGAATGTGCCGATAACAGAAGCGTTTAACGACCCAACGTGTAGCTTATTAAACAACTTTGACTACGAAATATGTGACCGTCACCGACTGTCGCGTTCTCACTTTTTCGTTGGTGCACGGATCGTTGTTGGTATTATTTAAATTTATGACTCAGGCTCCTGGGACCTGAGTCATAAATGATAAAATGAAGGCAACGTGACAATTTGGACGTTGTTTCCATGGCAGCAACGTATTGTCGAGGAACGGTGTGAAAATTCGTAGTCATAAATTTAAAAAAATGACAATCGTTGACCGCATAACCGTATCCGGACACGTCACGGTCGTCCCGTTTTCCTTTGTATGGAAATGCGGCGTCGCAACGTTAACTTCCGAGTCATAAGCAATTTAAAACTCACGTTGCTCTATAAAACGTGCCGTTATCGTTGTTTTTCGTGACGTTCTTAACCATCACCAAAATAGGTGCTGTTACACGTCACGTTGCCATCGCTGCTTGCAATTCTCCATTATATCAAAGCCAAATAAGGTAATAATCGATTGGTTTTTTAATGTGTTATTAGGGCTTGTGTTTATTATTAGATGAATATTCGAGTAGTTTATAAAAATACAAAAATATCATTAAAAATATACAATAGATAAAACAGCGCGTATTTGAGGTTAAATATATTCTCTCGACAAAATTAGAATATATTCATCTTTTTTAATGTGTTATTAGGGCTTGTGTTTATTATTAGATGAATATTCGAGTAGTTTATATATTTACATCTTACTATCAATGTGGCGTCCATACTTAGAAACCGCAATAGGGCGTCCGGTGGGTATTTTTTCCACAATCCACCCTTACGGCGTCCTTTTAAAGGATATACTTTGAGGCGTCCATCTATATACGCGAAAATACATTCATTCTATGATAGAGCGTCCGGCGACGTTGCCATTGCATTCCATTGAATTTGCTTCAGATGGTTACCTAAACAAATGGAATTTGCCATTATTGTCAAGATGGTCAGGGGAGAATAAAAGGGCGCGCTCGACGGCTAATAATAATAATAGTATCTACCTACTTAATAATTCTTTAGCGTGTACGCATTTTTTTTATCTATTTGGGGCCAGATGACATTCTGATCTTTTGTTTATACCATAATACTTACAGTGCATGATTGTTTCGCATTCCTAAAGAAATAATGAATACAAATAAAGCAAATCGGTTTAATTTTGCTATGTACATATTTTTAAATAATATATTATTAAATACGATTTAAAAATATAGTTAATTTTATTTAGACTAGATGATTGTAACACCATTTTAAGAAAAAAAAATCTTCTACTATTCAATTCCCTCACGCCGCATCCCTTGCGTGGTAGGCAGAGAGAACATATCACCAGACTTCCCTATTATTACACACCTTTCTTGCCTCCGACATATGTAATCGGTTTACACATTCTACGATTCCTTTTACTCAAAACATGTCTATTCTTGAGGATTTGGTTGACGTGATGGGGACAGAAGGATCGCTGCTCTAGATAGGAGAGGATGGCGACGGATTTTTGAGGCAACCAAGACACACCAAGAGTTGTAGTGCTATAGAGAAGAAGAATCATATTGTATGATGTGACTGCTGCATTTCTATAATTAAATAGTAACGAAAGCAATTAAACTTTACATGCAGATCAGTTTCAATTATTGAATGCAGTCGTAAAACAGAAGAAAACAATTTGACAAGATTAATTTTCAAATAAAAGTGTGCACATTTTTCTATAAGTACGCGAAATACTGTTAGTAGGTTTAGCAGATTTTTATTAAGAGTGTGCATACCGACATTTCAAAAATTTCTAAAAACAGGAGACCTTTATATCTCGACAACCGTTACTAAATATGCTTTGGAACAAAATAGAGTAGATGCATTGAACCTTTATCTAGGGAATAACTGTAAAAAAAAATTATATCTTGAATAGATTTCTCAAAAAAATATATTTAAAAACACCTCTGATCTTTTTTCCGAAAGACGGAAACTCGTTTCCCGAAAGTCGCGGAGTAAATTTTTTTTGTACTGCTAATAAACATTAAAATCAAGGGAATAACCGTAAAAGTTTTTTGATAGACGCAAAATTAACCCCAAAAAATGGAAAAGGAAAAAAACGCTATTTTTACCATTTTATCTTGCGATTTTGAACTTTAATGCCGTGGGAAAAGACTGTGACATCATTCTTGGTGCCAAGCCCTTAAATTTTAAATACTATTTTGATTATAGGTTATTTGATATAAAAGATTTTGCAATACGTCCGCCTTTTAGCACACTACTATTGTTTTGTTTTGTAACTCTTCATTATGTTTGGTTAGTAAAGATATTTTTTTTTATCAAATAAATCTGGAAAATACAATATCATCTAAGATTCTAAGCAATTAAAGTTAAATAGCCAACTATACTGTACGAGGGAATTGGCGAATTAAAAGTACCAACGAGTACATTGAAAAATATACATATTATATCTTTTCTTCGCTTTTCTCGAGTGTTCCGTGTGTATTTTGACGATGTTGTCGAGCTTTCAGCTCTCTTGCTTAAGCCATATTCAGGACTAATGTGACTGTAATGAATGCCTAAAATTAAAAAGGATAAAATAAAAAAAAAATTAAAATACCTTAAAAAAAACCCCGCTTATATTCAATGTGCTTTAAAAAGAATAAAATAATTTGAAAAAAAGCGTGGGGGCTTCCTGTATTCCCTTAATTGCTCATTCTTCCGCAAAATAAGGTCTAATAATACATGCTTCTATAATAATATATGATCTAATAATATAAATATAAATGGCGAGCGTCTCAGTAACTTACGGTTCGAGACCAGAATGATGAGTAACACAGAAATATCCTATCCCGTCCAGGTAAATAGAGTACAAATCGAAAGGGTGGACAAATATGTGTACCTCGGACATACTGTGACGCTAACAAGAGAAAACCAGGAGGCAGAAATATACCGAAGACGTGGCCTTGCCTGGGCAGCATTCGGAAATCTCTCATACATCCTGAAGTCCCATAAATATTCGCATTATTTAAAAAAGAAGCTCTTTGATGCATGCATTCTCCCAGTACTCACCTACGGTTTAGAAACATCGGTCCTAACAAAGCGAATAATACATAAGCTGTTAGTGACACAGAGAGCTATGGAGAGGAAGATGCTGGGCATTTCTTTAAGGGACAGGGTACCAAATGTTCGTATCAGAGAGAAAACCAAAGTAACCGATGTGGCGGAAAGGGTCGCTAGCCTTAAATGGAGCTGGGCTGGTCATATTGCCAGGTGCCAAGACTCCCGGTGGACCAAGAAGATAATAGAATGGCGGCCAAGAACAAGCCGAAGAAGCGTCGGGAGACCCCAGGCAAGGTGGTCTGATGATATTAGGAAATGTGCCGGTGGTGGATGGATGCAGTGTGCCCAAGACAGGAAGCTGTGGAGGACCAAAGGGGAGGCCTATGTCCAACAATGGACCTGAGTGGCTGCAGAAGAAGAAGAAGAATATATGCTTCCAGTATAATATCATTCTTCCCTATAAGAAGCCCCCCCATGCTTTTTTTTCAAATTATTTTATTCTTTTTAGAGCTCATTGAATATAAGCGTGTTATTTTAAAAGTTTTTTTTCTATTGTTTTTCGATCAGACCTTTCTGAGTGATTTCTTAATCAATTGAATAATAACTGACGATCATCATAATAAGGGATCTCTACTCAAAAATTCGTTGCATAAAAGTGCAAACATAGGTAGATAATTATGAATACCTACCAGGGGCGAACGATGGATTTCTACAGAAGGGAAGCCGGGCTAACATTTCTTATGGGATTACGTCAGATTAGACACTATTATACCTATATTTTTTTCCAAAAGGTAACTCGATGGGAATCGTGTTCTTAGGTAGCTTCGCGCCTGATACCTACATACCTACATTCTACATCGTAAGAAGTTCTTTAAATACAGATATTTCAGGGACAATGCTTTTATGCCATCACTCTCTTCAACCTCAGACTTGAACATGTCATACGTGAGACATAGCAGAGGAACACGAACTGTAACGTTTACTTCCAAAGCAGCCAGATAGTCGGATATACAGACGACCTCAATATAGTGGGAAGATTCTTGACACCCGTAAAAGAAGTCTTTGAGCCATTAGTAGTAACAACCAAGGAGATAGGATCAGGGCCGGTTCGTCCTACAGGGCAACGGGGCGTCGCCCACCCACATTTTTGCGCTCAATATGTGTATAATATTCTTAAGTATATAATATTTTAAAACAGATTTTTTTTCCTAAGAATGGCTCTGTTCTGTATCTGTAAACAATGTGTATTGTGTACATAGGGACGTTAGAAACTATCAACATGGTGCAAGTGTGCAACATGTGTTACCTTACTACCTACGAGACCCTAAGCCGTAACATTACGAGAATGAAAGGTCTATGACGAGAACTGCAATAAATACTGCCGACGGGGCAACGAAGATTTTTGTCCCGAATTTGTATTGTACATATTACCTGCTTCATGATGGTTTCAAACACGCAAAGTATAGGCAGCCTTGGGCAACAGGGATTTCGCCCGTACGGGTCCCCAGATTTTTTTGCACGAGGTTTAGCAGATGGTCATAAACAAAAAGGATACATTTAATTTCTTAGCTGCAATACAATGATGATGCTTTTATGAATGGATGCTTACTTATAGTCTAACTTTGACTCACAAAATTTCAAAACTCATAAAACTGTTGAATTTCTACAGTACATATTGTGCATTTGCTTTGAAAACAATGTAGTCATATTCCCGAACTTTTAGATCACAATGAATTAACAGTCTTTGGTACCAAGTATGGTAGAGAGTAGTGTAAGCATTTCGTTAGTTATAGCGTATGTGTCCCATAGGTTTCTATAGTATAGGTACATAATGTGTAAATGAAACCTATGATATCCTTGTTTATTTTATGTTTTTGTTAATATTTAAAAGATTGTATATTATTAATGCGTCGATCTTAGTGTGATACTGATAAGTGCTTTTCTGAAGATTTAGTGATTCTATACCTAAAGCCACGAAAAAAAACATTGTGCCTTCGTTAAAGTATTGTCAATAATAATCAGTTTTGGAATGACCACAGTTAAGAACGAGATATATCTGAACAATAATAACATTTTTAAGAAACACGGTGGATCAAGATAGGCTATGCAAGAAATGCGATTTTATTTATTAGTGATTAATTTGAATTTTATATATCTAGTGATGATCTAGTGTTTGGTGACCTGTTTCTTTAATAATAGTATAATAGTATTGAAAGTTCGTACCCATTTCTTCTTCTTAATGACCTCATTTCCCCTGCATGTAGGAATAGTCGTGTAAGTCAAAAGTATACTCACGCAAATGTAAGGGTTTGGTACCTACCAAGAATGACGTCACAGTCATTTCCCACAGCATCAAGGTTTCAAATTGCGTGAAAAATCCCATGATAAAATGGTAAAAATAGGGTTTATTTCTATTTTTTGGGGTTAATTTTGCGTCTATCAAAAAACTTTTGCGGTTATTCCCTAGATTTTAATGCATGTTATCAGTACAAAAAAAATGTACTCCGCAACTTTCGGGAAACGAGTTTCCGTCTTTCGGAAAAAAGATCAGGGGTGTTTTCAAATTATTTTTTTGGGAAATCTATACAGGACATAAAAAATATTTTACGGTTATTCCCTACATAAATTTTTCTAGCCTATTTTATTCCAAAGCATATTTAGAAACGGTTGTCGAGATATAAGGCCTCCCATTTTTAGAAATTTTTGAAATGTCGGTATGCATACTCTGAATCGAAATATCTATTAAAAATACTCATGGCGATGCGAGGAAAACACGCAGTCTTCTATTTTATCCAGACTTACAATGAATGGTGTTCGTGGAGGGGTCCAAGTTTTGATCGGAGAAGTAATTGGTATCTGCTAATAAGTATTCGGCAAATTTATTCTAATTAGTATCTTCTAATAAGTATCTGCGTGGTGACTAATTAGTATATTCTAGTTAGTATCTGCCTGGTGACTAACTGGTAAGTCTTTTAATTTACTGTTGGTCTTTTGTTTGGTACTAGGTATTTATCGTTTTAGGTAGGTACATTGGATTTTAGTATCGCCCTCCTATCCCTCCAAAGCACGAGCCGCCACTGGATAGGATTGGAAATATATATTTTGTATATAAAAAAGAAATCTGTCTTTATCGAAATAAACTCAAACACATCTTTGTACACTTCACAGAAAACTTATGCTGTGAAGTGGAGTAAGTCGGGGATTGAACCCGCGCCCACTGCATTAACAGTCGAGCGCGTTACCAACCAGGCTACCGACCGCCTCCATGAAGGAAAGACAAAAATATAAAAACAATCCAGGAACTCAACAAACAATCCTCAACCGACTATTCAGTTTATAGACAAATATAACTTCGAGTTGGTCAACGAATTCGTTTACTTAGGATCCACCATAATAAAAGAAAATGAAGATAATATAGAAATCAAAAAGATAATTGCAACTGAAAATAGAACATTCTTATCTCTTCTACCGAAACTCAAATCAAGAAGTGTCCACAGGTTCCATGCCTATATTCATGATCGGCCAGGTTATTCATCAGCTAGATCAAAAAGTAATCATAAAAAGACTTTTCAAAACCAATGTTTTATGATTTCGCATCCTCATACTATTTTTGGTGACCTTCCAAACGACACCAAACAAGCCCTTAGGCCCAAACAGGCCCTGCTGGGATTCCCTCATTCCGATCATATCCGATGGAATCTCACACTAAGACTTGACAGATTCAGAATTTGTAAAAAGATATGAGTTCTGTTTGTGAAGCACATTTGTGAGATACGGTGGTATGTGGTGACTGGATCCTCATCTTGATCGCTCGATGACTTCCGAGGCTTAAGCTGCACAAATCTGACTTACGATCTGGATTTCTTTTTCAACGTTCTTTTATACGATTACGATACCACACATGACCCCACTCGACTCTTGGATCTCCATGAAACTCTTTACATTTTTTTTGTGTCTAGAGAATGCTGATCCAATGTGGTACAGAAACGTATTTACTGTCACTGAGTTGACGTACGTTTGCAAAGTTTCACGTTTTAAGTTGTCAGACAATGGTTGGGAAGATGATTGCAAGATTTGCGCCCAAACAAAATAATAAAAAAAAAACAACGGACTAAAGTTACCCAAATAAAATCTTATTTATTATTATTATTTTTTTAATTTATTCATGGCACACAAACAGACATCACCCACATGTAAACACAAATCAGACAAAAAACAACACAGATTAAGTTCAAGCGATGCCCTATTACATGTGTACACAACTAGTCAATGCAGATAAAACAATATTATAATGAAAAAAGAGAAACAAAAACAGAAAAACAAATTAAAGTCAAGGTAATCAGTAGCAATATGCAGTCAAAACAATGTTTAGTCAGATTACGGAAGTCAGGCAGAAAATTGAAGCAAATCATTGAATACAATAAATAAGGTCAAAAACTGATGCAAGTCATAAACAATCACATGGAATTAGAATATTGCAAACAAAAGAAAGTAAAATAAAAACAAAAAATAAATAAAATTAATCTAAAAATACTACACTACAACCTAAGCAATAAAAAAAGAAAGAAATATACCTATAATAACTTTTCGCAAATCCTAGTATTGTACCTACAAGTAGGTATGTAGGTACCTACGTCATACGATATTTTTCAACAATGAGATTTTCCACCCAATTTGAATGTCATGCAAATATTTACACAGTTCTGTCGGGCAGCATTCACTGGTTACCTCACTACTAGTATGTACATTGTACATGGTATGTACCAAGAGTACTAAGTATAATAGTTATTATATAATATTAATAAATATCTATCTATCTATCTATACCCTCACGCCACGTCCCTTGTAGGGTAGGCAGAGAGGACAGAGCGCCAGACAGCCCTATCCTTACATACACTCCTAGCTTCCGTCACATTCATGGAATTAGTCATACACGCTCTCCGATTCCTTTTACTCAAAACGCGTCCGTCCTTGAGGATCTGGTCGACATGATCGGACCAGCACCAATAAATAATAATAAGTAAGTATAGTTCTGTTGTTCTAGTATAGATAATAAGATAATACTTATAGAGAAAAAAAGATTCAGTTCTATTCATTATTCATTAATACTAGGTATTGTCTCATTATGTAACAAAGGATAAACATTTTCATTGTTTACAATTCGAAAGTTATTTATTTTTTATGACAGTGCACTGCAGTGGTTATTTTATGAAATTTAAAAATCATCTGTTCCATGTAGTACAATGCAGTTGAAGAATTTAACCCTTGATATTTTAAAATAAAAGATGTCATAAATTACCTATTTTAGAACTTGTTGTTACAATATAGTATGGTAGAATGTTTCTATGGAATAATAATATATTTTATCCTTTAGAAGTGTTTTATGCCCACTGTCAATGCCTTCAGTTTCAGATGAATGACTTATTGTATTAACCCCTAACTGCTCTTATCCGGCTGGGGAAGCCGGTAGCAATTTCAATTAAATATTTTTGGTTCTTAATGAATAGTAATCTCCATGCGCTTTTCAGTAATCTATAAGCCCCATGTGGACATTATAGGCGAGGAAAAAAAAGTTTTGAAAAATTGTTTTTTTTCCATATATTAGCGTTTTTGTAAGAAACTCAGTCAAATGATCCGCTCCGGCGGCAGTGGCCGGGATAGAATTCAGTACTTCTGTGACCTTTTTAGCATTCGAATGTGTTGTTAATTTACAAAATTGACATCTGGCAGTATTTTAAACAGTATTAAATTGAATTTGAAAGTTTATTCTCGTGTTTAATTAATATTTTTAATAGTTTTTGGACCAATTTTGGACTCTTGTCGTGAAATATAAATAATATTCATAAAATAATAAATACTTTCTACAAGAGTATTTATCGTGCAAATTGTCAAGTGTCAGTGTTTTCGTATTATATTTTTTTAACTATTTTTTTTTATAAAAATGGCTGACGTGTATCAGAGACGTCTGGAAAATTATAAGTCATTACAATCAAACTAAGGGTGGAGCTGATCTCATGGACCAGATTATTAAGAGTTATACATGTAAAAGAAAGACAAAGAGATGGCCAATAGCATTTTTCATGAACTTATTGGATGTTATTACTTTTGCAGGCTATATTACTTACATATACTAATGTTTATGAAAAATGAATGTAGGAATAAACGACCGAACTAATATTTATTTGGAAGCAGTGAACGAAGAATTGATTCAACCTTATTGTCAAGAACGTTTTCAATATTTGCGAAACAAATCTCTAAAAAGAACTCTTGTTTCACTGCAGGATTCCTGTATGACGAAGAAAACGAATCCCTCTTCTGAAAATAAAAACGTCATGGACAGTGTTATTTATGTGAAAGAGAAAGAAGAATACAACAGTGTTGTTCCAGGTGTATGAAAAAAAATTGTAAAGAACATTAAAAAACTGTATGTGATAATTGTTGTAGTCTGTAATCATATTTTTTTGAGCTTAGTGCAATAGTGTTGAATTTCACAGTCACTATCGTTAATTACCTATAGGATTGTTTATTAAAATATTTCAGTTAATCTGTATAATTAGTAGGTGAAAGTATGTATATTTTGTTATTTGTTTTTGTACTAAATTGCAAGTCATAAATCGTAAGATTATCGATGCCATTTATTTTGAGTTCAACAATATAATGAGTAATTACGACAACAATAGCATTGTTTTATTGGTAGTACCTACACTCATTAGCCAAGACGCTAAATAACTATAATCTCTAATTTGGATTTACCACCTCCACTTCGAGACTTCCAGGAAAGACCCATTAGCGAATGACTTTATGAGAGTGATTTTTATGAAAGAAAACCATTAAAATAATGTAATTGTTTTAGTATAGGTATGTACATATTTTGAAGAAGATTTATAAGTCCCATTATAAGAACAATAGTAAGGAAATACCTAAATATGGTATAAAATCCTTTAATAGGTAAGTGTACATTATTATTTTTAATATTACACATCAACAATAATGAATATTTGTAAAAAGAGTACTGAAATACCGCATATTTATACTACCGGCGGGCGAAGCCGCAAGGGAGCATATAACTGACTAAATGTATGGGAGCAGTAAGGGGTTAATATGTACTATAATTATTAATTAATAATTATTTAGACTTTTTTTCAATGGAGAATTTTACGAAACAAAAAAAACTGTAAAGTAGTTTGTATAATATAGCCTAATCGAAATAAATTTCTATTGTAGAGATTATATTCTATTCTATCCCCTCCCGCCACATCCTTTGTGGGGTAGGCAGAGAAGACGATTCATTTTACTCAGAGCACGTGTCCCTGTTCGTCCTTGAGAATCTGGTCCACATGGTCAAGCCATTGTGTTGTAGAAGTGTAATGTGCATTGTCTTACACGACACGACATATACTTATGAGAAATAAAAGACTTGTAATACACTGTAAAGAAAGACATTCGGAATGGGTGTTGAACCTTATTGTTCTAAATGTTTTTGGGTGGTGTTTTTTTGATTTCACGCCTTAAACAGGACACTCAAAAACAATATGGAAAGAGTGTAACTGAAAGCGTAATAACGCAATATGTTAATATTAATTTAATTATAGTATACATTAACCTGCTAACACAACAGTGTGAATTAATCATTACCTTCATCCACTGGGACGAGCTTTAGGCAGTAACGCGATTCTTTTCATAATCCAAGACATTGAACAGGAAGTAGTTACATAATGGAATGCACTTTTAATCTAAATAATATTGTACTAAACAACTTAAAATGGCACGCACTCTTGTAGATTAATGAATATTATGATTAAAACATCGCACCATATTGGTATGTGATGGAAACGAAAGTTTTTTTATTTATGGTATCTGCAGTGATGTCCGTATGGAGTACATAGCGCCAAACTAGCCTATTCTTACAGAGATTCCTTACTTCCGTCACTACTTATTTATTTATCACATATAGGTAAGTACATACCTATAAGTCCTGCTGGTCCCGTGAGATTCTTTATTTAATTACTTATTGTATAGAGAATTTGCACTAAAAACGTAAAACAATATACCTACCTTATTACCTACTTAAAAACATATATTTCAACTTTCAAGTAACGCGTTTTAAGAGCATGGCACCAAGAATGACGTCACAGTATTTTCCCACGGCATTAAGGTTCAAAATCGCGTGACAATCGCATGATAAAATGGTAGAAATAGCGTTTTTTCCATTTTTTGGGGCTAATTTTTCGTCCATCAAAATATTTACGGTTATTCCCTAGATTTTAACGCATATTATCAGTACAAAAAAAATTAACTCCGCGACAACGACATTCCGTCTTTCGAAAAAAAGGTCAGAGGTGTTTTTAATTTATTTTTTTTGAGAAATCTATACAAGACATAAAAATCTTTTACGGTTATTCCCTAGATAAAGGTTCAATGCATCTACCCTAGTTTGTTCCAAAGCATATTTAGTAACGGTTGTCGAGATAGAAGTTCTCCCGTTTTTACAAATTTATGAAATGCCGGTATGCACACTCTTAAATACAATAACAGTAGGTACTTGTTTCGTAATAATAATAAGTATTTAAACAACAAATTATGGCACTTCACCATAAAATAACAATACATCTTTATAATCATTATTAATCAATAAATAATTATACTATTTTTTCAATAATACGACTATTGTATTAAGTACTTAAAATTGGCCCCAACCTTATACAATAGCGCGGGCCGCCTATTATCTCCAGATGTTTGTAGGTAGGTAGGTACCCACTATGCATTATTTGTCTACAGATATGTGTTGTCCACAACTCGATAACGCAAATAACATTTCAAAATACTAATGTAGATTATTATTAATTTCAAAATGCGACGTTGCCAACTCGAGGACGCCGTATCATCGGCTGCACGTAAAAAAATATTCACAGCGGACGCCCGATCATCGGCGGAATGTAAGTGAAATATACGAACAGTATATAGACAGAGCGCCCCTATCCCACAACGCTCAAAACATAAAATATACAATGATATACGAAAAAGTACGTGCAGGTTACTTTGTGGCGTCAAAATTTTTTTTGCTGATATTGATTCCCTGTGATGACGTCAGCTGCCTGGCAAGAAATAACATTGATTACCTTAGAGCGTCCGTATACGGACGCCGTATTGTACTGGACGCTCTAAAGGCGTATATTTCGCAATGTACGGACGCCGTAAAGTAAGTAGGATGTATATATAAAAATACAAAAATATCATTAAAAATATACAATAGATAAAACAGCGCGTATTTGAGGTTAAATATATTCTCTCGACAAAATTAGAATATATTCATCTTTTTTAATGTGTTATTAGAGCTTGTGTTTATTATTAGATGAATATTCGAGTAGTTTATAAAAATACAAAAATATCATTAAAAATATACAATAGATAAAACAGCGCGTATTTGAGGTTAAATATATTCTCTCGACAAAATTAGAATATATTCATCTAATAATACATTAAAAACCAGTCACTTACTATTATTTTACGTAGTTGGCTTTTATATAATCTAAAATTGTCGATAGTACCTATTCCACAACACACAGGATGCACATAGTAGACGACTGATTTCTAACAAGAGAATAATTGTAATTGTTACTAGTTAGGAATTTGTATTTGCACTTATGAAATATGTGAACGACACAATAAGACAAAGATATATTTGTATGTGGATTTCATAGTTTGAACAGAAAATACTACATAGCGCGAAATCTTTCTCTAAGTCCGCGACACACTCGAGTTAGATATATTCTCTCCGCTACTCATCTGTTTCTGACGCCATGTTGACATAGTCGATGAATGATGTTTGTTGTGACAGTACGTAGTACCTACCGAGGTACAGCTAGTTTGTTTACATTATTTGATACACGGGCGCATGCGCGCGCAGGCACACCAACATAAAATGAGAATAATGTTGCCATTTTCCAGAAAAAAACCATAGACAAGCGCCTATCGAAGGCGTCGTAATGTGCCGATAACAAGAGCGTTTGACGACCCAACGTGTAGCTTATTAAACAACTTTGACTACGAAATATGTGACCGTCACCGACTGTCGCGTTCTCACTTTTTCGTTGGTGCACGGATCGTTGTTGGTATTATTTAAATTTATGACTCAGGCTCCTTAAATGTCACTCCTGTCAAAAGTTTATCGTGTTTTAGAAAGGTGCAGGAAGGTGAGTCATAAATGATAAAATGAAGGCAACGTGACAATTTGGACGTTGTTTCCATGGCAGCAACGTATTGTCGAGGAACGGTTTGAAAATTCGTAGTCATAAATTTAAAAAAATGACAATCGTTGACCGCATAACCGTATCCCGACACGTCACTGTCCCCCCGTTTTCCTTTGTATGGAAATAAGGCGTCGCAACGTAAACTTCCGAGTCATAAGCAATTTAAAACTCGCGTTGCTCTATAAAACGTGCCGTTATCGTTGTTTTTCGTGACGTTCTTAACCATCACCAAAATAGGTGCTGTTACACGTCACGTTGCCATCGCTGCTTGCAATTCTCCATTATATCAAAGCCAAATAAGGTAAATAATAGTAAGTGATTGGTTTTTTAATGTGTTATTAGGGCTTGTGTTTATTATTAGATGAATATTCGAGTAGTTTATAAAAATACAAAAATATCATTAAAAATATACAATAGATAAAACAGCGCGTATTTGAGGTTAAATATAATCTCTCGACAAAATTAGAATATATTCATCTAATAATACATTAAAAACCAGTCACTTACTATTATTTTACGTAGTTGGCTTTTATATAATCTAAAATTGTCGATAGTACCTATTCCACAACACACAGGATGCACATAGTAGACGACTGATTTCTAACAAGAGAATAATTGTAATTGTTACTAGTTAGGAATTTGTATTTGCACTTATGAAATATGTGAACGACACAATAAGACAAAGATATATTTGTATGTGGATTTCATAGTTTGAACAGAAAATACTACATAGCGCGAAATCTTTCTCTAAGTCCGCGACACACTCGAGTTAGATATATTCTCTCCGCTACTCATCTGTTTCTGACGCCATGTTGACATAGTCGATGAATGATGTTTGTTGTGACAGTACGTAGTACCTACCGAGGTACAGCTAGTTTGTTTACATTATTTGATACACGGGCGCATGCGCGCGCAGGCACACCAACATAAAATGAGAATAATGTTGCCATTTTCCAGAAAAAAACCATAGACAAGCTATCTATTGTATATTTTTAATGATATTTTTGTATTTTTATAAACTACTCGAATATTCATCTAATAATAAACACAAGCCCTAATAACACATTAAAAAACCAATCACTTACTATTATTTACCTTATTTGGCTTTGATATAATGGAGAATTGCAAGCAGCGATGGCAACGTGACGTGTAACAGCACCTATTTTGGTGATGGTTAAGAACGTCACGAAAAACAACGATAACGGCACGTTTTATAGAGCAACGCGAGTTTTAAATTGCTTATGACTCGGAAGTTTACGTTGCGACGCCTTATTTCCATACAAAGGAAAACGGGGGGACAGTGACGTGTCGGGATACGGTTATGCGGTCAACGATTGTCATTTTTTTAAATTTATGACTACGAATTTTCAAACCGTTCCTCGACAATACGTTGCTGCCATGGAAACAACGTCCAAATTGTCACGTTGCCTTCATTTTATCATTTATGACTCACCTTCCTGCACCTTTCTAAAACACGATAAACTTTTGACAGGAGTGACATTTAAGGAGCCTGAGTCATAAATTTAAATAATACCAACAACGATCCGTGCACCAACGAAAAAGTGAGAACGCGACAGTCGGTGACGGTCACATATTTCGTAGTCAAAGTTGTTTAATAAGCTACACGTTGGGTCGTCAAACGCTCTTGTTATCGGCACATTACGACGCCTTCGATAGGCGCTTGTCTATGGTTTTTTTCTGGAAAATGGCAACATTATTCTCATTTTATGTTGGTGTGCCTGCGCGCGCATGCGCCCGTGTATCAAATAATGTAAACAAACTAGCTGTACCTCGGTAGGTACTACGTACTGTCACAACAAACATCATTCATCGACTATGTCAACATGGCGTCAGAAACAGATGAGTAGCGGAGAGAATATATCTAACTCGAGTGTGTCGCGGACTTAGAGAAAGATTTCGCGCTATGTAGTATTTTCTGTTCAAACTATGAAATCCACATACAAATATATCTTTGTCTTATTGTGTCGTTCACATATTTCATAAGTGCAAATACAAATTCCTAACTAGTAACAATTACAATTATTCTCTTGTTAGAAATCAGTCGTCTACTATGTGCATCCTGTGTGTTGTGGAATAGGTACTATCGACAATTTTAGATTATATAAAAGCCAACTACGTAAAATAATAGTAAGTGACTGGTTTTTAATGTATTATTAGATGAATATATTCTAATTTTGTCGAGAGAATATATTTAACCTCAAATACGCGCTGTTTTATCTATTGTATATTTTTAATGATATTTTTGTATTTTTATAAACTACTCGAATATTCATCTAATAATAAACACAAGCTCTAATAACACATTAAAAAAGATGAATATATTCTAATTTTGTCGAGAGAATATATTTAACCTCAAATACGCGCTGTTTTATCTATTGTATATTTTTAATGATATTTTTGTATTTTTATAAACTACTCGAATATTCATCTAATAATAAACACAAGCCCTAATAACACATTAAAAAAGATGAATATATTCTAATTTTGTCGAGAGAATATATTTAACCTCAAATACGCGCTGTTTTATCTATTGTATATTTTTAATGATATTTTTGTATTTTTATAAACTACTCGAATATTCATCTAATAATAAACACAAGCCCTAATAACACATTAAAAAACCAATCGATTATTACCTTATTTGGCTTTGATATAATGGAGAATTGCAAGCAGCGATGGCAACGTGACGTGTAACAGCACCTATTTTGGTGATGGTTAAGAACGTCACGAAAAACAACGATAACGGCACGTTTTATAGAGCAACGTGAGTTTTAAATTGCTTATGACTCGGAAGTTAACGTTGCGACGCCGCATTTCCATACAAAGGAAAACGGGACGACCGTGACGTGTCCGGATACGGTTATGCGGTCAACGATTGTCATTTTTTTAAATTTATGACTACGAATTTTCACACCGTTCCTCGACAATACGTTGCTGCCATGGAAACAACGTCCAAATTGTCACGTTGCCTTCATTTTATCATTTATGACTCAGGTCCCTGAAAAGGCTATTTTTTTTCACACTTTTTCATACAAAATAAGCTTGACTTTGAGTGGGGCCGCAACACTGTAATAGTACCATTGTTTTTGAGGGTGTTTTTATCTGAATGTCACACTTGAGAATTGTTTATTTAATAATCTCGCGTAAATCTAAATTAAATGTTAAAAAGTAGAGAAAATCGAGAAATGTTAGGTTAGCTCACTTTTAATGTAACATACAGTTAGTTGCTTTGATTTATTTGTATGTTGTTTTTTCAGATTTGCCTCACTCTTGTGAATAACAATGTCACACTATCTCTACAGCAGTTATGAGTGAGTATATGTGTATTCTACAAGATAATACTTTCAAGTGAACGTAAATATTATTCCCCATTCATTATTACTATACATCGGCGTCTTTGACATGGGATTCTTTTCTGGAGATGTGTAGGGATGTATAGTGAACAAAAATATTATACGGTTTATTTACTTGTTAATACTACCTGCATAATGCACGCTGATACAAGTTACGTGGAATTTATTGTTTACACTTCACTTATTGTTTTATTCCCCTATAGATATTGATGGTTGTACAGAATTCAGGTAAAGATGGAAAACCCCGTAATTTAAATTCGAAGAGAAATAATACTTTTGGTCACGAGCCGTCTACGGACTTTGGGATTAAAAATGATTTATTGCACCTAGAGAATCGGATCTCCCGATATACGATTATTACTATGCCCCATTAAGGTCAAGCTTATATTGTTTTACAAAGGGGTACTACTGTACAATTGGAGTACCCTTTTGACATCTTAAATTTACTAAATTCGTTTTAAAAAAACACATTCTGACTTTCTGTGCCCTCGCTCGGCACCAACCCCAGTCGAGCCAAGTGAAATAATACAATTTTTAGCGCTTTTTGAATAAAAATAAAAGTTTTTCACAATAAGTGGGGCCGCAGCACTCAAATAGTACCAAATCCTTCTCAATTCTACTCTAATATTTCATTATTTTTTCTGTTTTTAGGGATCTCGTACAAGCTGGTCCATCAACGAGTGTCGACTATTCCGAGTACTGCGCCTACTGTCAAGAATCACTCTCAGACGAGTACAATCCAACGAGGAGGACCAAATGTGGACACAGACTACACTTGGCTTGCATGAACCAATATTTACCTGACGAAAAGAAATGCCCCATCTGCAGTACGCCGATTAAATGGATGGACATCACGGATAAATGCGCCATCTGCTTCGATCCAATCGGCGATATCATGCATACCACAATACCAAACTGCGAACACGAGATGCATACGGATTGTCTAAAGCAGTGGTTCGTTACGAAAAAGCGCTGCCCTGTCTGTAGGAAGAGCTTAATGTATATGGCCGACACTATATCAGATTTTGATGAGAACGAACAGTACGATGAGGAAGTCTCCGACGAACAACTCTCCGAGGAACAGAGCGAGGAAATTGAAGATTACAGTCATTCTAGTAATCAATACACGAGCGGGAGTTACACGCGGAGCTATTCCGGTACAGAGGACGATTACGAATCATATTCCGACGAAGAAGAAGTAGTCAACAACGATTATTACGAAGAACACTGTCTATATTGTACCAAATCATTCGCAACGACGACCGACCCGCAAAAACGTTTCAGATGCGGACATATTTTCCACATGCGCTGCGCCAACATACATTTACCCAAAACGAAACAATGCGGCGTGTGCCACACTCCCATCCCGAATTGGATCAACACTAATGACATGTGCGTCGGATGTAAGTGCCTCTTTACTGCGGCTGAAGAGAGATTCACGAGCATCTGCCAGCATCAGTTGCACGTATCTTGCGTCAAGAAAATTAAAAGGAAAAACTGCCCCATTTGTAATTGTAAGCTGGAGGGGAAATCTTCAGACGCCATGTGTGCAATCTGTTTAGAGTCGTTCCCCAGCGTTCAAGATACGTTCGTCACGAGATGCAATCATAAATTTCACAATTCGTGTATCAATACGTGGAAAGATATCGACAATATTTGTCCAATTTGTAGAGAACGTCTCTGAGAAGGAAACGATGTAATGTATCGTTTGTATCTGTATTATGAGAATGTTATTTAGTAACATAAAACGCGCTCGTTTCAAAGAGTTAGAATTTTAATGGGGAACAATGAATGATGGAGATCATTAACAAAAGTTATTTTTATTCTGATTTAAGGCAGTGTTTATTTTGTGTTTGCGGATCTTATTAAAAATGCCTGATGTATTCAACTAATGATTGAATTTATTATATGAGTACATCACAAAGAAGATTTTCTCTTATAGAATATATTGGAAGAAGCCCGAAGCTTAAAAATGGACTTCCACCAAGTCCGACGGTCGAAAACATCGAGATTATCACAACTTTGGCGACTGCTTGTCGATAATACACTTTGTTAATGGTCTCCATTACGTGAAAATATGGGAGGGTTTTATTGAAGTGCAAAGCGTTTTGCACAACGTTTTACAAAAGATTTATTTTATTTCTGTTTTTTTTTGTATATATTTAAACATTTTATTTAAGTTTGAAACGTATTAAGTTTTGTTTTGTATATAGAAATGTAGATTTACTCCGCCAAGTAGTTTATTATGAAGTTTGTTATTCTTCTAATGTTGCCTGCGATAAAAAGTTGTCAATAGGGTACTTGCATGTTTTTTTATTATTTTGGTTTTCGGTACATTAACTATAAATTAAGGTTTTCCAAAAATTTGAGATTTTGGTTCTCTGTCTTTGTGGATATATTTATAAAATAGTCTCATATTCGATTCTAGCGCAAAAACAGGTTTTTGACTGACCGCCATATTGTGACGTCACGTTCCCCACCTCGTCCATACATAACCCACAAACAGTCCAATTTCTGACTATGAATTTCATGACGTCACAATAATGTTAACCGATGAGCGCTCATTTCAGAGCACCTCAGAAAGATGGGTCAAATCAACATTTTCAATTCATTATTACGAATTAACGGTGAATTAAAATTACATTTCGTAGTTTTATTTGTAATTCTAGTAAGTAGAACTACCGATTTAATATATTTTTCGATCGATAAAAAAAAAATGCAAGTACCCTACTCACACATGGTTAGTAAACGTATGTAGGGAAGATCCAAAATGAGGAAAGTTATTTGTCACAATATTATTCACGATACTCTGAAGATAGCCGATAATTAGCTGCAAAAAAATGTTTGTACTTAAGGGTCCAATTTGCTAAGAATATAAATGTTTTACCCTTTGAGTTAGTGTAGGTTGTTATGTATATACAGGGTGTGAAGATAAATCATCGTCCATCATTCAAACAGTCGTAACATGATTTTGTTGACTTTACAGGAGACAACTTGAAAAGACTTATTGAACTGAAATTTTAATCTTAAAAAATCATAATAAAACGTGTATCTTTCTGATTTTTTAACGTGTTCTATTCTATCCCTTGCGGGGTAGGCAGAGAGAACAGATCGCCTTCTTTGAACCGCCATCACAAGTTTGTATAACAAATTTGCCAGTTTATTCTAACAATCCAAAGTTTTTCTAAACAACAGTTCTGAAATATAATTTGAAAGTAGCGTATAAATGTAACCATATCTTATTATCACATCAAGCAACAGTAAATCAAGTTTGCTCCGTGAGACTTCTGAAATAAAATAGACTGTAGATCTGTTTGAAAGATGGAGGACTAAATGTTAAGTATTTTGTTACATCACAAATGAGTGCCAACTATTATATTACTGTAAGATATTATATGAAGCCTAATAGTAAATATATTTTTGTATCTGTCATTGATGTACCTATTATGTGTGTTACTCCATATACAATAAATGTATTTTGAATACCTTTGTGGTTTTTATATTTCTATCAAGATTTTTTTACAACTTTAACTAAATTTGTTTTTTATTGTCGCTCATTGTTTTACTGCAACTGAATTAACCTTTGGAAAATGCTCCCAATATTCAGTTTTGTGAAAGGGAAATGGCCTGTTCCACCTACTATATTAATTTGAGTTTAGCTTCAATGTAGCCTACCTTACATTTTCTATGCCTGTGTTTGTCACCGAGACAAGGTGACGTCACGATAAGTGTGGGGATGCCATAGTGATGACACCTTCATATATATTATACTAGGGAACCTGTATAAATGTAGGAAGACTTAACGGATAAAGCCATAGACAAAAATTGACCACCGCCAGCATTTCCGCTAGGTATAAGCAAATTTTTTCCTGATGTAAAGTACACTTAATTTATCATTTAATTACATAGGTTATATTCCAAAGGTAATTTCCACACTGATTATACATAATGAGTCACTGAAATATCACCAGGTTTCATGCAATTGTGGACAAGCAATATGAAACGCAATCATATGTTTGTAGCTCCCATGGCGTCCACCATAGATAATAGAAAGGGCTCAATGTTCGATAGTACGCCCCACCTTTATATAGGTTCCTTAGTATATACGAAGCCTTTGTTATTATCTAAGTCGTGACATTAAAATAACATCACCATGGTAACTCCACTCTTATGGCGACATCACCAGGTACGTTCAACTTCGTACACCCTAGGTAGCGAAACAACTCGCAGGTACCAATCGTTGATCCATGAGAGATAGCAACAAAAAGTTGGTAGGTAAGAAAGAGATAGAATATTACATATCAATGTCTGCCGCAATAGAACAAACTTTAAACAGCCGTCGCACCCACCCTTACATTTCAAACAAACTGTCAGTTTGTAAATTTGTCGTTTGGTGCGTTTTTCTGTTTTTATACAATTTAATTTATTAAAAAATGGCGTGAATTGCAAAAAAGTGTAATGTGAGTGGATGTAACAAGAGTACAAATGTTTTGTGATGTCATACTTCCGAATATTCTGGATTCCATCCCATTTTTCAACTTCGCCGCGCAAGGTTGCACTTTTTCAATGGACTTGTTTGCATTATATTTTGTTGTGTTATCGTTATTTAGAAGCCTAGTTTCCTATTTGTTACTGTTTTTACATTTTTAATAAACGTTTAAAAGCATATATTATTTGTATTATTTTGCCAAATCCACAAAAACAATGGATATTATGGGAGCGATTAGGGGGGAGGTAAGGGGAACGCTCATAACCGGTGCCTGTGCGGGGGGGAAGGGAAGCACGCAATAGCGCATAAGACTCTCTCTTTCTCACGCATTTAGGGCGCATATGTCTATAACTTCTGTCTACCACCATAGTATATCTATCCATATGTGTGTATGTACGTATCTATAGATGTTTCGCCAGAAAACCACTATGAAGTTGCTCATCTTAGTATAGTATAATCTTTGGACATCACCTTGTCTCGGTGACAAACACTTGGTCTATGGAATATTTTTTCCAATAAATTTCTTTCAATCTTTGGTGATGTCATCATCGCCAAATGTCACTTAGACCTCCATGATAATATTACGCAGGCCTTGTATTAAATTCTATTCTATTCTATACCCTCACGCCACCTCCCTTGCGGGGTAGGCAGAGAGAACGGATCGCCAGACTTTCCTATCCTGACACACCCTTCGGGCTTCCGTCACATTCATGAAATTCCTCATACATACTCTCCGGTTACTTTTACTCAAAACACGTCCGTTCTTGAGTATCTGGTCGACATGGTCCAGCCAGGTGGTTCTTGGACGGCCGCGTTTCCTTACACCTCCTCTTTCACCCAGGTAAATTTTCTTCGTCATTCTTTCATCGTTCATTCTCTCCACATGACCCAACCATCTCAACTTGTTCACTTTCATTATGTTCCCAAATTTATGGGTTTATAGTACCAATAAATAAAAATAGACAAAAAATGTTTTAAAAATATTAATTTATAAATACATCTAGTACATAATATAATAAAATATATACAACATGAAATAAGATAAGACTAATGTTGGATTTCGGAGGAATAGCGGAGATAGGAGCCACCTAGCACAAATTTTGTATGAAAAATAATCATAAGTGGCTCCTATCTCCACTATTCCTCACCTGAGAAGTTGGTGACATCCAGCATATACACGGTGTAACACAACCGGTGGATCAACCGAAGCAGGATGATAGAGGATCTCAACACCTATCCATTTAACCCCCGTGTATGTTCAGCGATTTTTTGTAGTTTTCGAGTTATTATTTTTTTCATATTTTTTTGTCAAACCCCGACTTACAAGACTTCTAGAATAGGTGTATAATTTACCTTGCATATACAAAAACAATTACGAGTCTATATGGTACCATCAGGCCAAAAAAAATTTTGGAAACTAAAAATTAGGTACAATTCAAAATTTAAAAAAAGTTTTAAGTTCATTTAAAAAAAATTGTCTCGAAACTATTTTCAAAAACTTTCCCATTTTATGAACTATTTATCTATTAAGTTGACATCCATTTATTTTTTTATGGCAAGTTTTCTAGTTTAGTTAGTTATGCTTAGCCTACATCTTCTTAAAAAGTCGCTCTTGAGTTTTCACAATGCTTCTTCATTTGCTCCAACAGTCATTTGAGCCTGAGCCAATTTTTGCCTCAGTTGTTCGACAGAATCGTACTCAATTTTATACACCTACTCTTTGTAGTACCCCCATATGCGAAAGTCCACAGGATTTAAGTCTGTGGACCTTGGGGGCCATACTATGGGCCCTCCACGAGGTTGGCGCAGTTGGTTGAGGCGGCAGTCTCTTGAGCGGGAGGTGCCAGGTTCAAACCCTGGCGCTGGTGATGTATTCCACACTTTGTGATACAGGCTTTTAGCCTAGTGGAAAGTATTTGGGTTTGTGTATGCAAGCCCAGATCCTTTTTTAAAAAAAAAAGAAAAAAAAATGCGTTGGTTTGGATAAACGCTGTTGAAAATGATCTGATGATCTGCGCGGAGTGATAGGGTGCGGCGCCATCACACTGAAAATAAATTCACCTTCGTACTGCCAAGCACACGTCCTCAAGCATTTCGTGTAAGTTGCTTTCCAGAAAGTCTAGATATTCTGCACGGTTTAATCTGGCTCGCAGCTCGTATGGCTCAACCATCTATCTATTCGACACTCCTATCCATAAATTTAAGCTAAATTAGTGTTGCAAGCTGTGGCGGTGAATTGGACGAGGGTTTTCGTAAGACCACGAATGATAATTATGCATATTAAAAGTTCCGCTGCACATAAAACGCGACTCATCGGTCCACATTATGTTTTCAAAGAAATCGGAATCTGCTTCCCATCTACTCTCCGTGGATAGTCTCCGGTTAATAGATCCTGAACTTTTTTAATGTGGTCCTGGTGCATGCCCTCAGCACGCAGAACTCTGTGCACAGGCATGTGAGATAAGCCCATGCGATGGCTAATTGCTCAGGTACTTGTCGACGAATCTGTGTGTATTTCCTTGCACTGCACCATAATAATAATACATTTCTGCATTTTCTCGTGGAAAATACGGCATGATGTAGGTGCACAGCCAAGAAATGTGTCGAGTCTTCATTCCAGAACAATCCAAATACTAATACAAAGAGTAATTGTTAATTTTTGAAACTAGTTCAAGACAAATTTTTTTAGTAATTCATTTTTAAATCGCACTAAAAACGTTTTTTTAAGTTTTGAATTGTACCTAATTTTGAGTCTCCAAAATTTTTTGGCACGATGGTACCAGATAGGCTCATAATTGTTTTTATATCTGTAAGGGAAACTATTCGCCTATTCTAGAAAAAAAAAATACTTATGTATCTCAAAAATTGGTGTCTCCATGACCAATAAAGTCTTGTAAGTCAGAGTTTGACAAAAAAATACGAAAACAAATTCATAACTAGAAAACTACAAAAAATCGCTGAACATATATGGGGGTTAAATGGATAGGTATTGAGATCCTCTATCACCCTGCTTCGGTTGATCCACCGGTTGTGTTACACCGTGTATATTACAAATCGGGTTGACTGTAAGACATTGCTTTTGCAATATGTCCGCCCTTTAGCGTACTACTATTGTCTTGTTCTGTAATTTGTGAACATTTGCTGACTAATAAAGATTTATTTATTTACAAAGAATGAGATGAGACACTGCCATTTTTTCTGTACCTCTAAATTTTTACAAAACGGAACGAAATTTTGGAACTTTTAACAGAAAACTATATTTTTTTATTAGACTCCCTGCTAAACATACTTCACTGTTGTAATATTTGATGTGTATTTATATGCATTACTCAATTATAAAGCATTTTGATTTCATATGAGTATCATTTTATTTCAAACTAGCTGAGTTACCAGTGCTTCGCAACGGCAAATTTAGCAAACCAACCGACGTACTTTATATGCTTGAGCTGGACAAAATGTGACTAAAGATCTGAATTTCTTTTTTAACGCCCTTTCATACGATACTGCACATGAACCCACGCAACGCTTGGCTCCCTCATCATCATGGCATCTCTTAGGAAAAACTTTTTCTCCAGAAACCGGCGACGTTAGAACATAGATTATATTATCTTTCAGATTATATTATTTGCAGCAATCCATCGTAAAATGCGGGAGTTATGTGAACACTTACAAAAATCAGAATTTACTTTATATATGTAGATATGAAAAAAATGGGACACTCATTTTTACTATGAGTTAAAAAACACAGCTTTTCAAAAATTGAGATTTTTTTAAAGATAAAGTCGAATTTTTTAAGATGAAATCGTATTTTTAATGTGTAAGAAATTGAGCGTATTTCAAAAATGAGTGACTGTTTCCGCGAAAAAAAGGTTTATTAAATCATAAACAATTAATTCAAATCGAAGTCAAAAGAGAGCGAATACTCTTGTAGACTTTCGCAGCGTGAAGAATCCATATCTTCGTTGTTGGTTATTCGGGTTTCCTTACTGCATGTAGAGTGGTTGAATGACCGAGCTTTCGGCAGCGATACTACTGCCATCTTCAGGATGAAGTTATGAAGACGGAATGAAGTTTTCATCCTGAAGATAACAGCAGTATCGTTGCCGAAAGCTCGGTTATTCAACCACTCTCCACGCAGTAAGGAAACCCAAAGAACCAACAACGGAGATATCAAAAGAGAGCCTTTTTTGTCGGAGGTACAGAAAAATGGCAACGTTCGTTAAGAAGAATTACGATACTATTGCGGTAAGTCTCTGGTGCCGACAGTCTTCTCAATCTCCCCTCTGTCCTTAATGCAGGACTGTGTCAGGACCAGGGGCTCCCCGTGGGTTATCAGGACGTCGTCCTCTATCCGTATCCCGATTCCCCGGAACTCTTTGGGCACAAACTCGTTGTGTTCCGGTATGTAGATACCTGAAATATTTTATTTACATTATTGGATATAGTACAGTAGAAATTACAATGCTATTATGTATTCAAAGGGACACTGTACTATGAATGTAAATTGTAAGAAATATTTGGTCTAATTTAGAACCACATTTTTTTAGATTATTTTGAGAATCACAATTTATATTATGTGAGAACATCGGATTTTCTACATACCGTAGTTGAATATAACAAGAAGCTATCTCAACAGATATACAGCAAAGGATGGACTTTCCCAGCAGGCCCCGGTAGTACAAAATATATAGCGTTTCATTCTCATACAATACCACTGGAATTGGTGAATGTTACTTAAGTGTAAAGTGATCACATTAAACCAGCCGACAATCAGTCATAAGCCTGATGGAAAGATGGATGGATGTTAATTTTTTTTTCCATAGACGGCTCGTGAGCAAACTTATTATTTTTCTTCGAATTTAAATTACAGGGGTTTCCATCTTTACCTGAATTCTGTACAACCATCAATATCTATAGGGGAATAAAACAATAAGTGAAGTGTAAACAATAAATTCCATGTAACTTGTATCAGCGTGCATTATGCAGGTAGTATTAACAAGTAAATAAACTGTATAATATTTTTGTTCACTCTACATCCCTGCACATCTCTTAAATCCCAGGTACCTAGGGCATTGAATCTCCCGATATAAAATTATACATAAGAATAATTGTTATCACCTGGTTCCACTGTGACAACCATCCCTGGTTTGACGGGAATATTCCTATGTATCTGTGGAGTATCATGAACATCCAGCCCTAAGTAGTGAGACACGTGATGTGGACACAAGTTGTACGCCAACTGAAAACATAAAACAATTAGCTGATGTTGTAACTAGTCAAATGTAAGGAATAATGCTGTCATTGAGCTTCGGCGCATTGAATTGTACTCAGCCAATACTGAGAGAATCATCTTGAAAGCGAAGACAGTGATAGATGAAAGTGAGGACTACAGATCGGCTGTTTTAGAATTACAGGATTTGGAAATTCTTTGAATAAAAAAATATTCCTAAAGTACCCCTAAAATTTACGGGATCTGAAGATTTTCCGTTCAGTTTTTCAGATATAAAAGTATAATTTAGCCAAAATACTGGTAATTATAATCTTAACAAATCGGCTGTTTTAGATTTTTAAATTTCTTCCCAGGTTTCTTTTAACTGGTTTAATTCACATTGTCGCTTACGTTATTCTTATAAGCTATAAGAAATTTTGGCATTTGACACTTACAGCTCTAGCTTCGTGACTCGACGTAGTTTTTGGAATAATTCCTTCAGCTTTGAGGTATCCTCCTAGAGTCGTACACATGCGTTCAAAGAGACTATCCAGAGTGGGCGTCCCCTGTCTTAAGGCCTCCAGTAACATGGCTTGCACAGCGTAGACAATGTCATACAGGACGGCTTGCTTTGGGGAGAACTTGCCGGATACGGGCCACGTACGTGTAATGTCGGAATTATACGCTGAATGCTGACAGCCTGAAAGAACAAAACATTCTTGAGTACATATAAGAAGAATGTCTGGGAAAACGCTGAGAGATAAGACAAAGAATGAGGTTATTAGGGAAATGAGTGACTGCAAGACTGGTGCTGTGACTAGAATGAAAGTGAATAAACTTGGATGGTTTGGGCATGCCGAGAGAATGAAGGATGACAGGATGACAAAGAAGATATATCTGAGCGGACGAAGAGGTATTCCCGTAGTTTGTTAGATATAATGCTGTAATTTGGTTGATAGAATGTTTAAGGTAAGACGCAGTGACTCTAGTGGATATTTTTTTGATATTCAGTCCCCTTTTTATTTATTTACACTTTTGGTGTAAACATTAAAATAAAATTATAACTTTTGGTCACTAGGGGGAGCTTATCGCAGTGCTGTGATCTCTGCCAGCTAACCCCAAATTATACAATAAGCCAAAATAAATTGCGTCGCTTACGATATTCTTATTTTGCGCTTACACTCTCATACAAAATTTGTAAAAGTTGAAGCGATAATAGAATGATTCTTATTTAGAGAATATGTATTATCTTTATACCTGCGTCTACTAATAAGAGTTCCTTTTTGGAGAGCATTTGGTTATCGTGGATGTAGTGGATGGACGTAGCTCTAGTGCCCCCTCCCACCACGGGGGGGAAGGCTAGATGGATGGCCCCATCCCTCCGACACCAGTAGTCTATGGCAGCATGGATATCATGCTCACTATATCCTGAAATACAAGAATAATCAGCATAATAGGTCAGTCAGTCAAACACTACACTTTTATATTAAGATCGTATATGCTTTCATCCGGCTTCGGCGCCCTGAATTGTACTCAGCCAATACTGAGGAAATCGTTTTGAAACTGAAGACAGTGATAGATGTAAGTATGGACTACAGTTCGGCTGTTTTAGAATTACGGAATTAGGAAATTCCTTGAATAAAAATATATTCCTAAAGTACCCCTAAAATTTATGGGATCTGAAGATTTTCTGATCAGTTTTTCAGATATAAAAGTAAAATTTTGCCAAATAAACTGGTAATTATAATCTTAACAAATCGGCTGTTTTAGAAATTTTAATTTGTTCCTAGGTTTCTTTTAAAAAGGTATAATTCAATAATTCATATTGTCGCTTATGTTATTCTTATTTCGCGCTAACATTCTCATACAAAATTTGAAAAAGTTTAAGCGAAAATAGAACGATTTTTGCTCAGTGGATATAGGCGCTTAAAGATTGACGTCATTACCTGGTTTAGTGGCAGCTATAGCGTTGTTCATCGCTTTGCTTCCAACCTGGCAGGTCTGCAGCATGAGTGCCGCCTCGGCAGGGCTCTTGATGAGTCTCTGCGACGCCAGCACAGTCCTAGGGCACTTGGCCACCACCTGCTTGGAGTTGGATAAGGCCTTCTTGATGTAAGAATCACACTCCGCGTGAACGGGAGAACCTGGCGAGTACCACAGGTGGTCTGTTCTGTGTTCTCCAAGGTGACTGGAATAATACAAATATTTTTTTAATTTTACAATTTATTTTTTGTGAGAAACATGAAACGGACATCTATCTATATAGCTTTGTAGATTTTCACGGTCCTTGTTAATCTCTTCTCCATTCTTCTCGGGTGTACCGTGTGTAGATTGTCGATGTTGTCGGTACATCAGTACATTAGTCCTGAAGATGGCCTCAGCAAGTGGGCTGAAAACTCGACAACATTGACAATCTACACATGGTACACCCGAGAAGAATGGAGAAGAGATCTAACTATATACCCTCATGCTGCGTCCTAGGCAGGATAGGCAGAGAGGACAGAGCGCCAGACAGCCCGACCCTTACACACACTTCCGTCACATGCATGCAATTTGTCATACACTCTCTACGATTCCTTTTACTCAAGACGCGTCCATCCTTGAGGATCTAGTCGACATGATCGGTCCAGGCCAGTCTCACCCAAATAATTTTTTTTAGTCATCCTGTCGTCATTCATTCTCTCAACATACCCAAACCATCTTAGTTTATTCACTTTCATTCGGGATGGAGTGGAATTGGTGCATGTTACTTAAGCGTAAAGTGATCATATTAAGCCAGCCAACGATCAGTCATGATGTAAAGTCCATCCTTTGCTGTATATCCGTTGAGTTAACTACTTAGTAACTCACCTATTTAAAAAGGGGATTATATCTACAAATGGTATAGTGGCGTCCACTTTGAACATTGTGGTCGCGTCATCTATGCTCGTGCGTGGTCCGTCCCAGAGCTCTGAATGTGCGTCACTCCCTCGAATGAAAAGAATGGTCTGAAATTGAAAACGAGGACAACCGGATAAAAATATTTACTTATCTATGAACAAAATACAGAAATATGTTATAATACAATCTACACTCGAGACCTATCCCTCCACATCTTCCATCAAAGCAAAGAAGGTCGTGTTGTAAAGAGATTTATTTTCTATAAAAAGAAATAGTAATACAAAATCCATCAAAAAGGTAGTGCCCCAGGCAAATTTTTTGATAAAACAGTTTAATTTTTAATGAGACTTAACAGATTTTCATAAAATAAAAGTCGGGAGGGGACTGCCCGGTGATAGTTTCACCACCCAGTCTGACCCGGAGATATACGATGATAATCCGGAGCCTGAAGAACACCATTCACACCCGTAGACTCCGGGTCAAACCCGGAGAGGTGGCAGCTCTAGTTTCAATCCTCAAATTCTATTGTGTAACATCATATACCTTGTGTATGTGTTCCTGGCCTGGTAGGCTGGTCATCATGAGAATGGAATCTGGCTCCAGACATCCGGTGAGGTAGAAGAAGTCGGAGTTCTGTCTGAACACAAAGGGAATCATATCCGACATGTACATCTTGGATGCTGAGGGAATCAGAATCTGGGAAATAAACAAGACATTGAGGAATTATAATCACACAATGAAAAAACAGTATGACAGGCACCAGATATAAGTATTATAATTAGACACTATATAGTCTTCTTCTTCTTCTTAATCTGTTAAGAGAATATATCTGGGAGAAAGAAGAGGTGAAAGGAAGCGCGGTCGTCCAAGAACCACATGGCTTGACCATGTAGATCAGATTCTCAAAGACTGATGCCCAATCCCATCAACTTTAACCTAGGAAGGAGAGCCCTAAGAAATTTCCATACAAAAACAGAGACAATATTCTATTTATTAAATAAAGTAATTCCGCTTGTAGCACCACCACAGCCTGATTCCATACGAAATGCAACATGCAACTCACCTACGTTAGGTGCCCAAATATCTCCACCCAGACTAGGTGAGCTGCATGTTGCATTTCATATGGAATTAGGCTGTGTTCTAAATGGAAGTAGATGTTGTTTATTCAATAAATAGAATATTTTCTCTGTTTTTGTATGGAAATTTCTTAAGGCTCTCCTTCCTAGGTTAAAGTTGGTGGGATTGGGCATGAGTATTCTGAGTAAAAGGAATCATAGTGTGTACGACAAATTGCATGAATGTGACGGAAGTACGAAATGTGTGTAAGGATAGGAAAGTCTGGTGTTCTGTACTCTTTGACTTCCCCGAAAGGGATGCGGTGTGAGGGGATAGAATAGTTTGTTTACTAACAGTGTGTCCTTTGTCTTTGGTGCCACTGGATCTCACAATATTCCTCATAAACTCCACCCTTCTGGACGTAAACTCCTTGGCTGTGAGTCCCGGTACGAGTTCTCCCGGCCCCACCATGTGGGGGTGGGTGTGGTAGGTGGGCTGCCCCATGACACCCTGGGGCACACCATTATCCACACTGGCGACATCGGGAATGTTACCAGATACTGAACTAGATTTTAACAATTGTTTAGTGACGCTGTAATATTTTTTACCTGAAAACAAAAAAAAAATATAAATGAAAAAACACAACAATAAATGTAAAACATCGGAACTATAGATGTAAAAGACATAACTATAACTTTAAAAACATGGCTATAAATGTAAAAGAACAGCAGTAAATGTAAACAACATGACTGTAAACATAAAAACATGTATACGTAAATGTAAAAAAACATATACAATAGTAAATCTTTATTGTATAATTTTATCCAAATGATTGTTTTTTTGTCATCTGTATTGTCTGCTAACCAACCGCAAATAAGTGTGGATCTTCCATGCAGAAGGTGCCTGATTCAAATCTGAGTTGTGACAGTGCGGTAAATTCTGTAACTAAGTGTATTTGGTACAAAAACTTGTGAAATATTACATGCAAGATATAAAAATATTGTCTTATAGTCAAATTATTTTAAACATGCGAACGCAGTCATAAAAGAGAGACCGAGAAGAATGACTACCTGCTTTATTCGCACCTTATACTCTCTGCTGCAGCCGTGCCTTCTCTGTCACACTTTTATGACTGCGTTTGACAGTTTGAAATAATTTTACTATAGCAGTTTGGATGTGAAATAGGCTGGCCACACAGGTCCCGAAGTTCAGTTCCGGAATCGACCGTTTTGCAAAAAAGTTCCGATCAAAACCTCTCTCTGACTTCAGCGTCACCCCGATTTTAAATTCAGAAAGAGGTTTTGGTCGGAACCTTTTTGCAAAACGGTCGATTCCGGAACTGAACTTCGGGACGTTTGTGGCCAGCCATAGACTCCGATCTGTCAGTGTACTCGGGCAGTTTTGAGACTATAATCATCAGCCTTCCCTTGTCCAGTGTTGAATTAAAATTTAATTTAAACTATACAACAATAAAAATCAGATCATATAAATAAAACCAAGTATAGTAAAACTTCTCGTAATGCAAAGCCAATTTTTTTATTCTATGGCTCTCCACACACGTTCGGAAGTTCAGTTAAACGTATCGATCATTTGCAAAAAAGCTCCGACCAAAACCTCTCTCTTCGAATTCAGAAAGAGGTCTTGGTCGGAGTTCTTTGCAAACGGTCGATTTAGTTAACTGAACTTCCGGGCGTGTGTGGAGTGCCGAACAATTTATGTTTTGTGAGAACATCGGAATTTTCTACATATCGTAGTTGAATATAACAAGTGGTTATCTAAACAGATACTTAGGTACATAGTATTTGTTTATATATTGTGGTTGCCCCAAATTTTAGTAAATTTAAACTTGTAATGTAAATTATATATTAATTTATAAATATTTGGTACATACTTGACTCTGTGAATGTACAGAATATCTTCTTGGACGCATTATACATAGTTTTAAATCAATTATATCTCATATAACAAATAATTAAAAAAAAAAAGTAAGGTTATGTTTTATTGAAAACAGTTTCTAAAAGGCTCACAGAATTGAAATTACAAGCCTTGTTTAATTTATAAATGGCTATCTAAAAAAACGAGATCAACAAATTCCACAATCCACGAACCCAGCAAAAAGACCAAAATTTTGATAGTTTTTACGACAATTATTTTGGAAATTTGGAGATGACAGCTTGACTTTTCGAGCAAAACTAAACCAAACCACACTAGCAATATCGGAGTAATACCGTACCGGATTGATATTTTTTGGTTACGTTTTGCAAAACGCTACGAAAATAATACCATATGAAAATAATGCAGAAGTCAAAATAACATTTCCAGTATGTTGAAGTTTACGAATTAAATTTATTTTATAATAGACTAAAGTAAAGTGTAATTAATATTCAATTAACAAATCATACCTATTTATTCATAACAAGCTCAAACGCAATTAATTAATTTATTATTTAAAAGGTACTTACTCAATTTATAAATCTCTAATATTTTAATCTGGCAATATAGAATACGGTTAAGCCTTCAAATTATTGAAGTCATGCATTGCACACCGATATCTATTGAAAAAAAAAACTATTTTGTTTTGTAAAAAACTAGGTGCTTTAATTAGGATAAAAATATTATTTACATGCTGAAATACTACGTTATATAGGTACCTAGGGCTGAGACCCAGCTTACATGTTTTTTTTTTTTGGATCAGAAATTTGGTAAACTTGCATTATTTATTGAAAACGTGGAAGCTTTATTTGATTCTGTTTTACGACCACGAGTAACGAGTCCACGAGTAATCCAGAATTGATAAAAATTAGGTATGGTGATATTAAAATGTACGGCGTCTTTGAATTTGTTCCATCCTAAGCAAGAAGCGCGTATAAACAAAACTAGTCGTACCTAATTGCCCATAATAATTCCACATATTTGCATGACATAGGGGGCTTGAAAAGTAGAGGTTGCGTCTGGATACTCAGGCTTTTTATGATCGAAATACCTACCTAGGGAATACCTACCTATTGAAATATTTAAATTTGGCGTATACGCGATTCTTGCTCCGGACGTCGTAGTGTTATTAATATTATTAAGAGCATAACCGTATTTACTTGCGGTATCGTGCAGAGTCATCTACCGAATAATTTTGCAATCAGTTATCCATCAAGTGCCGTCGCCAGCCGTCGCTGTCATGTCGGTGTTGGTGCAATCAACTATGTACTATTACATTACATTTATATATTATTATCCCGTGTCCTATCTGCGCCACCTCGTTATGATGTGATGTGCAATGTGCATTAGTTAGATAATATGGCTGTTACTAGTGAGAAGGACACAACATCGAGGAGGTTTAATGGTAATATCCCCGTGCTCTCCTTCAACTGTGATACCAATATGTCCACTTCTACAGACAGCGAGGATCTGCCGGATCCAGTCACCTACGAACTAAGGAACATACAGAGCATCATCAATGTCACGAGAGAGAATATAGAAGCCTTGAATGCCAAGTTTGCCGGATTCCAGCATCCGCCATCGATGTATTTGACAGAATACCAAGAACTGACATCCAAACTCCACAACTTGGAATCGGAGAAGCACAAGCTGATTGAACAAGTTCAGTTGGACTCTCCCGATAGGAATGATGATAGTTTTTCGTTTCAAGACGATGTGAAAAAGTATGATACATTGACTAGGCAACCTAAAGTGTTTCTAAGAGCTCACTTACCAAACCAACAGAGAACCAGTGTGCAAGTGAAAGAAGGTGTAACGTTAAGGGAAGCTCTTTCTAAAGCCCTTAAGTTGAGAAACTTGACTTGTGAAATGTGTGAAGTAGTAAAGAGTGGTACAGATATGTTAATTCCTTGGGATATTGATATTACACTCATAGAGGCTGAAGAGGTTAGTTACCTTACATTCTTATACAATTATTACTATACATCGGCATCTTCGATTCTTTTCTGGAGATGTGCAGGGACGCAGAGTGAACAAAAATATTATACAGTTTATTTACTTGTATAATACTACCTGCATAATGCACGCTGATACAAGTTACGTGGAATTTATTGTTTACACTTCACTTATTGTTGTATTCCCCTATAGATATTGATGGTTGTATAGAATTCAGGTAAAGATGGAAACCCCCGTAATTTAAATTCAAAGAGAAATAATACTTTTGCTGACGAGCCGTCTATGGAATCTCATTCATAGGAAAGGTTTTATTGCCCCTATTATGGTGAAAGAATCGAAGATGCCGATGTATAATTATTACTTATGCTACAAATGTCAGGTAGTCATGCATAATAGTTTTTCTTGTTTTTTTCTGGGGTAGGGTTGCCAGACGTCCCGGTTTACCGGGACTGTCACCGGTTTTACGCCTCGTGTCCCGGTGTCCCGAACAAACCTTTTGGGACGCCTAAATGTCCTAGTTTTTGGAAATGTTGGTATATTCTTAGGATTTTTATCATTTTGTGGTATTTATGGCAATTTATGTAAGTAAGGAACTACGTAGAAAACAAAGTTACGCATTAGCGGTTCGTAAAATTTTCGATTTGAAACTTCGGAACTATTGCAGTAGCGTGGCCCCATTCAAAGTCAAGCTTATTTTGTTTTAAAATAGCTCTAAAAACCGTATTTAGCACCTTTTTAAAACATGATAAACTTTTGACGGTAGTGACATTTCAAGTCCAAAACATCGTAAATTTACTAAATTCGTTTTAAAAAAAACACATTCTGACTTTCTGTGCCCTCGTCTGGCCCCACCCGCAGTGAGCCGAGCGAAAAAATGTAGTTTTTAGCGCTTTTTTTAAATACAAAAAAAAAAAATCACAAAAAGCAGTGTTGCGCTACAATAGTTCCACACTCTGTCCACTTAAAGAATAAATAAATAATGTGGACAGTGTTTACTTATAGGGCAAAGACATTGTATTAAGTCCTATATGCTGTTAATAGGCTTCGGCGCTCTGAATTTTACTCAGCTAATACTGAGGGAATCGTCTTGAAACTGAAAGACAGTGATAGATGAAAGTATGGACTACAGATTGACTGTTTTAGAATTACAGGATTTGGAAATTCCTTGAATAAAAAAGTGTGCCGAAAGCACCCCTAAAATTTAATGCGACCCTAATCATGTGTTACTATTGTCCGTATTTGAAACCAATACGGTGAGTAGGAGTCCGTATTTGAAACCAACAGCGATTTTAAAGGGTTTGTGTCCATTTTTGAAACAAACAGATAGCGCCATTGAAAAGAACGAACGTAAATCTACAAGAATCAATATTTATCTCAATTTTGATGAAGGTGGCGCGAGTCCGCCTTTGATACTAGGCAACTCACATATCTGTCGAGGTTTTCATAAGTGAATGAATATTTAACGTGATTAAACCTTCCAGGTGACGGTGAAGACTCTGGACAAGCTCCCCATCATGTCGCACATCTCCCACCAGTTTATGCGGAAGACCTTCTTCACGCTGGCATTCTGTGAGTGCTGCAGGAGACTCCTGTTCACGGGGTTCTACTGCAGCCAGTGTAACTTCAAGTTCCACCAGAGGTGTGCCACCAAGGTGCCTAGTACGTGCCATCAGGTAAGTAACAATACACTATACTGAAGATCGTTATGAAACTCTAATGCTGGATTTCACCAACTTGTTAGGTGAGGAATAGCAGAGGTAGTAGCCACCTATCATTATTTTGAATACAAAAATTGTTCTAGGTGGCTCCTATCTCCGCTATTTCTCACTTAAAAAGTTGGCGAAATCCAGCATAAGAGCTATAACACACATCCGGAAAGTTATGCTGTAACATTCAGTATTCTGATTTCGGAAGTTCGGAAATGCATACAATTTAACTACTCTCTCTCTCATTGTCTGGTCTGATTGTCAGAACGATCTGTCTTGGTGCGAGTCAACTTGCTTCATGGTTGAAAATTTAGTTTTATGTATTTTGAACAACACAGATATTTGTATTAAATGATTTTAGATATTTTAGGTATTGAACTGGATTTATCTGCACTGACAGACGGAAACACATTACAGTTTTTTTACTGAACAGAAACATTCAGGCATACAACAGGCATCTTCCTTCACATAATGCTACATTATGCGAACTCCCTTGGGGAGGAAGCAACGTTAAAAAATTACACAATTGACAGCAGGATGTGGCAGAATGGGTGAACGTTGCCTTGGGATAAAGCGATCACTCAAGCCAAGCCAAAGCCGACTCGTAAGCGTCGGAACACCCATCCTGCTTCCTCTCCAAGGTAGTTCACATAACACTACATTGTGTGAATTTAGATGCCTCTTGTCTATGTTGAGGAAAAAACTGTAATTTGTATTAAAGGCAATTTGAAATGGATTGTAGAGCAAATGAAGAATGTATTGAATGTGTTTGCAGGTGCGTATGACTGACACATACTACGCAGCTCTGCTGGCACAGAACCCGGAGACCCAGGCTGGTATTCTACACTTCCCCATGAACTTTGACTATCAGCAGATGACTGTACAACAAAATAACAAGTTAGTACAATTATTATATTTAATAAATATAATAACATCATCATGTCAGCCTCCCTGCGTCCATTGTTGAACATGGGCCTCCCCCATTGATCTCCACAGCTCCCTATCCTGGGCAGACCGCATCCAACTGCCTCCCGCAACTTGCCTTTCATCATCCGACCACCGTGCTTGAGGCCTACTAACACTTCTTCTGCCTGTTCTAGGTCGTCACTCCAGAACTTTCTTTGTCCACCTAGAGTCTGTGGTTCTGGCCACATGACCAGCCCAACTTCATTTCTGACTGGAAACTCTGTGAACAACATTGTCGACCGTGGTCTTTTCTCTGATCCATACATTTTGCAGAAAAAACCGCGTATTTAGCACATTGATTCCTGCAAATTTCAATCAGGGTTGTTCTGCTCATCGGCTCGGGGTTTATTACTATTATACTGTTTTGAACACCAATTAGTTGCTATTAGTTGCTATTTATTAATTAATTCATTCATTAGTTTTTGGCAGTTTTTTTAACGTTTTATCCGGCCATTCAACACTAGCAAATAATCTCTATAAAACAATGTGCCCTGACTGGCTGACTGACATACTTCAACACACAGCCCAAACACCTAATCGCGACTGGTAAATTTCGTGACGCTTTTTTTGTATAATAAAATATTGTTCACGTAAAAAAAAAATTATGTTCTTGTATAAAAGCTGTAAAATTGTCTACTTTAGTGACATAAATGTATGAAAAATAACACTACATTTTGCCAAAAATGTGAAAAATAACACCCTTTTCCCGAAAAACAACATCAACATTTTCCAGTCTTAAGTAATAGGAGATCACTTGAACTTATTGTTTTGGACGATTATTCGTTGCATTTCATATGCAGATGATTTCTGTTTGTGTGGCGTTAGATAAAATGATCTGAGTTCACCGACATGATTTATGTTATATTTGCAGACATCCCAGATCCCTGAACCAGCAGGACAGGTCCAACTCCGCCCCCAACGTGTGTATTAACATGGTGAGGCCAGTCACACTAGCTGAACATCAACACGCAGCCAAGAACATGATATTACAGGTACACTATTCATTTTATTTAAGGAGCCTATATAAAGGTGGGAAGAACTATTGAACATTTAGCACCTTCTATTATCTATGACAAATCTATGGTGGACGCCATTTTCATTGCGAACATATGATTGCGTGTCATATTAGTTGTCCACAATTGCATGAATCCTGGTGATATTCCAGTGATTTTTGTGACTCATTATGTATAATCAGTGAGGAAATTACCTTTGGAATATAACCTATGTAATCAAATGGTAAATTAGCGTACTTTACATCGAGAAAAAATTGCGTATACATAGCGGAAATGCTGGCGGGGGTCAATTTTTGCCTATGGCTTTATCCGTTAGGACTTCCTACATTTGAGTCAAATATTTTGTAGTTCAAGTGTTTGTCACCGAGACAAGGTGTTTGTCACCGATACAAGGTGACGTCACCAATCATGGTCGTGACGGAATTCGTGTGTGTAGGCTTGTATACTATCGCTGGCTTCGCTATGACAAATAATCTATGGTGGACGCCATGGGAGCTACAAACATATGATTGCGTGTCATATTGTCCACAATTGCATGAAACCTGATGATATTTCAGTTATTCTTGCGACTCATTATGTATAATCAGTGTGGAAATTACCGTTGGAATATAATCTATGTAATGAAATTGTAAATTAGCGTACTTTACATCGAGAAAAAATGGAGTATATGTTTTTTATTTTTTTAAATGATAGATATACTTCTTAAATCTAAATTTTATTTCTTTTACAGTATGACAGTGGTCGCGGAACATCGGCAAGTAATTCCCGGACCCACACATCCTCTCACACCTCGAGTACGGGTGCGCCACCCCTGTCTCCCCCTAGCGCGCACAGGGCCGCGCACTCCACTCAGGCCTCCCCCACGGGGTCCCTCAGGCCCCGGAGGCCCAGGGCCAAGAGCGCAGACGAAAGCAATAAGAATTTATTATCACCGAGAGAAAGTTTAGACGACTGGGTGATACACGCTGAAGAAATATTAATAGGACCTAGGATAGGTAATGTGTTTGTTATATTCTGATGTATAAATGAATTTTTCATCAATTGCGTAGTCAGCAGGCGTGAAGCTACCTAAGAACACGATTCCCATCGAGTTACCTTTTGGATAAAATGATAGGTATAATAGTGTCTAATCTGACGTAATCCAATAAGAAATGTTAGCCCCGGCTTCCCTTCTGCAGAAATCCACCCGTCGTCACTGGTAGTCAGTCTGATAAACCTGATAAATATCAGATATACATCATTGATATTAAATATCCTTGATTAATATCCAATATATATTGTTGATAAATATTGGATATGTATCATTGATAAATATTAAATTTGTATCGGATTTTTTTATAATTATCTACAAATTTGTTCACTTCACAGTAGGCTTGAAAAGCTTGGGTTGTGAAGTGGAGTAAGCTATATATATATCATTGATAAATATCCTCTCTTTCCTTACCCGGTCTGTCTCTCCGCCCAATTGACTAGCGATTTGTGATTTTTGATATGAAAATACTGAATGTGGTTTATGTTTGTAGGATCTGGCAGTTTTGGGACTGTATATAAGGCTCACTGGCATGGGCCCGTGGCTGTCAAGACGTTGAACGTCAAGACTCCATCCGCTGCCCAGCTGCAGGCCTTCAAGAATGAGGTAAATATAACACGAATCCATAAACTACGGGTGTTACATTTTACGCATTTAAATGTCTTTTTAAGAATACTAGTTTGATTTAATATTAATATCAAACGTAGTTATATCTCAACGGTTACACAGCAGAGGATGGACCTTCCATCAGGCTTATGACTGATCATCGGCTGGCTTAATGTGATCACTTTGGATCGTTCGCTAAAAAATACCTAAAAATAATCTCGATATAGGGCCGTGGAATATATATACAAGTTTCATGGCGCTACAGATACCAACCTTCGTAGCATAGCGATGGAATGCCGGCTCGTTTGGTTGGAGGTCCAGGTTCGATTCCCGGCCGCGGCAGATGGATGGAAAAAAAATGTTTTGAAGCAATATTAGAACAATTTTTATTCATTGTATTTTGTTATAATTTCAGGTTGCAGTTTTAAGAAAGACGCGCCACTGTAACATTCTACTGTTCATGGGATGTGTGTCTAAGCCCTCGCTCGCCATAGTGACTCAGTGGTGCGAGGGCAGCAGCCTCTACAAGCATCTGCACGTGTTTGAGACTAAGTTTGAGCTGCTCATGTTGATTGAGATTGCGAGGCAGACGGCTCAGGGGATGGACTATCTACATGCTAAGAAAATCATTCATAGGTAATTAATACACATCAGGAAAACTAATACCGCTTTACTGCCAAGGTGCAATAAATTATTACTAATCCCCTAATTCCATAGACAGCTCGTGAGCAAAAGTATTATTTCTCTTCAAATTTAAATTACGGGTGTTTCCATCTTTACCTGAATTCTATACAACCATCAATATCTATAGGGGAATAAAACAATAAGTGAAGTGTAAACAATAAATTCCACGTAACTTGTATCAGCGTGCATTATGCAGGTAGTATTAACAAGTAAATGAACTATAATATATTTGTTCACTCTACGTCCCTGCACATCTCCTAGTCCCAGGTACCTAGGGCATTGAATCTCCCGATGTATAGTCATTATACTTCATTATTTGAGTACATGGTTGGCGCAGTTGGTTGAGGTGTCAGTTTCTCGTGGGAGAAATGCCAAGTTCAAATCCCGTCGCTGGCGATGTATTCGACACTTTGTGATACAGGCTTTTAGCCTAGTGCAAGGTGTGCAGGAAAGTATTTGGGTTTGTATATGCCCAGATCCTTTTTAAAAACATATATTAGGGTGCTTCTTAAAATTGAAATTTCGAAATGTTAACGGGACACCCTGTTATTCTGTTCTCCTATGTAAAAAATGGAACTACAATTTTTTTCTGAATTTTTAAACATGGTTTAGGGGTCGCTACTCGGTGTTGAAAATTTCATAATTATATTAGTATTAAAATCAGTTTGATACACCGGCCTGGCTGGGGTACGCCCATGGTACGCCTAGGGAAATAGAAACTCAACTGAAATAATGTATTATGTTTGTTGCTGTATTCGATGGATATAAATATGTATAGAGAAAAAAAAAAATAAAAAAAAATGTTTGAAATTTTTTTTTTCATATACTTATTAAATTTTCTTCAAGTGGTAGCGATCCCTAATAGTTGTTGAAAAATTCTAAAAAAAAATCTGTAGCATTTTTTTATAGCACAGAATAAAAAACAGGGGTGTCCCCTCGTAATTTCAAAAAAAAAATTTTTTCGACCATATAAGAAGCACCCTAACATATATGTATAAAAAAATGAATATTATTCATATATTGTGGAGTCATGCAGCTAAACTGATAAATATCAGATATATATCATCGATAACTATAATGAAACGATGGTGTCAGACTCTTGAATGTTACTCACGCTCTATTTTGTTTACTTTTTATAATTGATTTATTGTTATTGCAGCAACATGTAGTAATGTTAATGTGTGTATTTCAGGGACTTGAAATCAAACAACATCTTCTTACATGATGATCTGTCAGTGAAGATAGGAGACTTTGGTCTGGCCACAGCCAAGGCCAGGTGGTCAGGTAAGCAACACACAACTCTCATATTAACACAACCATGCATTCTATTCTATCCTCTCACGCCGATACCCTCGCGTGGTAGGCAGAGAAAACAGATCGTATCCTTACACCAGCGTTGGGCAGAAAAGCGTTAATCCGTTAATCGTTAATTAACGAAGTTAACATTTTGGTTTTATTGTTTCCTATCGTCCGTAGGCCCATTCGGGCACCTGGACTCGTCAATTTTTACAGATAATATGCAATTTTACAATTAACAATAACAAAAATCATTATCAGGTCAATGCCAATCAGAAAAGTCAAGGTAATGGGCTCTGATTGACATTTCGTCATACATAAAAATCAGTTATTCAACATATCGTCAATGGAGTAAAACACTTTATCAACGAGGTACTTCTTCACCCCTCCGCGGAAGGCCGCATCATCCAGCGGTTTTAACTCTTTGGGAAGCGCGTTTAGCATAACGTTAACAGTTTAACGATTTAACGCTTTTCTCTCCTCCAAAAATAGTTAACGTATTATTTAACTTCCGTTACATTTTACTTCCGTTTGATAAGTCCGTTAATATTTGATTGTTTGCATAGACATCATCCGTTGGCGGGGCTGGCATTAGATAATCCAAGGGCTGTATGGGGTTATGTGTTGTTACGAGGATCGTGACCGCCATGCTCACGGATGAGACTCCCCCATCCATTTGATGCTCCAGGTTGTCCGGCGCCGCTCTCGCAATGTCCACAAAGAAACGATATATGTATAATACATTATTTATTATAAGTAAGATTCAGGTGTGTAATGTGTTGTGTTATTGTTTAGGTTCCCAGCAGTCCCACCAGCCCACTGGCTCCATCCTGTGGATGGCCCCCGAGGTGATCCGCATGCAGGAGAGCACCCCCTACACCTCCCAGTCGGACGTGTACGCCTTCGGGGTGGTCCTCTACGAGCTGCTCGCAGGACAGTTGCCTTATGCAAATATTAATAATAAAGATCAAGTAAGTACCACTCCAACTACCACTACCCACCAGATCCTCTAGGATGGACGCGTTTTGAGTAAAAGGAATTTATTTATTTATTCAAGCACACAAAACAGACATCACCCACATATAAATACAAACTAAACAAAAAACAATACAGATCAAGTTCGAGCAATGCCCTATTACATGTGTACACAACTAGTCAATACAGATAAAACAATATTCATAATGAGAGTTCAGGTAATTCGAGAAATTGTAAGTAAGAAAGTGTAAATTGTAAGTAACAGTCAGTGCAAAAAAACAAAATGAAGTCAAAAAAACCAGCAACAATAGGTAGTCAAAACAATGTTAAGTCAAATTATAGAGGTTAGGCAGAAAATTGAAGCAAATCACTGAATACAGTATAGTAGTTCGAACAGTCCTATAGTCAATTTTGAGGTAGTTCACAAACAGTGGCTTAATAATGTTGTTATTGTGTTTCAGATTCTCTTTATGGTAGGCAGAGGCTATCTCCGGCCCGACTTGAACAAACTGCGCTCAGACACTCCGCGCGCTCTCAAGCGTCTCACGGACGACTGCATCAAGTTCAATCGTGACGAGAGACCGCTGTTTGGGGAGATCTTGACGTCGTTGGAGGGACTATTACGCGCTTTACCTAAAATAACTCGTAGCACTTCGGAACCTAATTTAAGCAGGGCCCATCTGCAGGGCTCGGACGACTTCTTTATTTATCAATGCGCCTCGCCTAAGACTCCAGTCAATTTTCAATTTGGGGGCCCGGGGGGCGGGGGGAGTAGCTTCCCCGCCTTCTACGGCTCCGGCGCAGGGAACATTTGAATAATAGTTTCAAATGAAGAACATAGAACAGTGTTTATTATAATTCGTATTCTAGTGTTGTTTTGTTTTAAAACAAAAGTATTGTGATTGTTTATGTTTTTTTGTTTAAACGCTTCGTTAAGTCGCAGTTCCACCGGGGAAATTTGAAATGAGCATAAGTTTTAACCATATATCAAGTACTAGACATCTGACTCAGTGTATTTTCAATAGAACGGAAGTGACCCAAATTCACGCTCGGCACTTTTTGGTATTTTAGCGTTGCAAAACTCACACTATTAACAAGATATCAATAATAAACTCTAAAACATCTTTAAAACTATAGCTTTGTTCCTAAATAACGTTAAAACTAATACAGTTTTTAACTATGAGAGCAAAATTTCGAAACCGTTGCCCACAAACTGTCAAAATTTTCCATACAATTTGACAGTTTGTGGGCACCAGTTTACTTACACTACTAGCATTGAGTACGCCGTCTAGGTAGTACTTAATATATTATGTCTATGGTTTTAAGAGTCCATCACATCAGTGTGTATCGGAGTATGTACCTTTGTTATTATATTTCTAATACTTTGCTCTACGCTTATGTCATCACTATACATCGGGCCATAGGATTCTTTTCTGGAGATGTGTAGGGACGCAGAGTGAACAAAAATATTATATAGTTTATTTACTTGTATAATACTACCTGCATAATGCACGCTGATACAAGTTATGTGGAATTTATTGTTTACACTTCACTTATTGTTTTATTCCCCTATAGATATTGATGGTTGTATAGAATTCAGGTAAAGATGGAAACCCCCGTAATTTAAATTCAAAGAGAAATAATACTTTTGGTCATGAGCCGACTATGGAATCTCATTCATAGTATTAGTTTTATTGCCCCTATTCAGGTAAAAGTATCCGATATCCCGATGTATACCCATCACAAATAACACTTATTTAATGTTACACATTTTTGGTTGCCCCCAAATCAACCCATAATGTAGATTTTTGTCATCAGTAATCAAAATAAAATTATCATATCACAATTTATTCTTTTAACAAGTAGTAGTCTTAACAGATATACAGCAAAGGATGGGCTTTCCATCAGGATTGTGACTTATACACATCAATGGCAAATAATTTTTTAACACGCTTTGACTGTTAATCCAGTGGGCGCGGGTCAGATCCCCGATGCTGACCTACTCCACTTCACGACATAAGCTTTTCAAGTTTACTGTGAAGTGTACAAAGGTGTATATTTTTTTATATTATTATTTTATCATACTTAATTAAAAGGTAACTCGAGGGGAATCATTTTCTCGGGTATCTTAGTCTGATATACATACATGTTTCATCTCACCTCACTCGTTAACCTGTATACCATAGTGGATAGAATGCTTGCGTTTCTGGTTAGAGGTCTGGGTTTGTTTCCCGTGGGTGTTAAGTGGACTTAAGTGTAAAGTGATCAGTTGATATACATATACATCGTGAATTTGGATGCCACTAGCCTGATGAGGTGCAATAAAACTTTACTAATCATATACTTCCATAGACAGCTTGTGAACAAAAGTATTATTTTTCATCGTATTTAAATTATTATTATTATTAATTTTGGGCAAGCAGCCTAGGCTGATGGGCCCAAATCAATGTCTGTGCTATTCGTCGTTCTGAGAAAGTCATCCAATCTGTTCTTGAAAGCGTTCACTGATGGTGCTTGTATTACACTTTCGGGTAAACGGTTCCACATATTCACCACTCTATTGCAAATAAAGTTCTTTCAAATTACGGGGGTTTCCATCTTTACCTGAATTCTATACAACCATCAATATCTATAGGGGAATAAAACAATAAGTGAAGTGTAAACAATAAATTCCACGTAACTTGTACCAGCGTGCATTATGCAGGTAGTGTTATACAAGTAAATAAACTGTATAATATATTTGTTCACTCTACGTCCCTGCACATCTCTTAGTCCCAGGTACCTAGGGCATCGAATCTCCCAATGTATAGTGATGACATTAAACCAGCCGATGTTCAGTCATAAGCATGACGGAAAGTCCTTCCTTTGCTGTACATCTGTTGAGATATCTAAGGCACATTTAGTTCCCACAATGTCATATTATTTATACTACATATTTATGTTTAATTTAGTAATTTAGTTATAGTTGTCTGTGATAAAGACAAACCTAATGTATTTTGTTTTGTATATTTTGTGTGAATTCTCTAATACTACTTTAACACAAGGCCTCCCAATAAGGAACCTATATAAAGGTGGGAAGAACTATTGAACATTGAGCCCCTTCTATTATCTATGACAAATCTATGGGGGACGCCATGGGAGCTACAAACATATGATTACGTGTCGTATTGCTTGTCCACAATTGCATGAAACCTGGTGATATTTCAGTGACTCATTATGTATAATCAGTGTGGAAATTACCTTTGGAATATAACCTATGTAATTAAATGGTAAATTAGCGTACTATACATCGAGAAAAAATGGTGTATACCTAGCGGAAATAGTAGCGGCAATGGCGGCAGTCAAGTTTCGTCTATGGCTTTATCTGTTACGAAACCTGCGATAGTAGAGTACAAGCCTACATCCTCGAATTCCATCACCGCCATGAGTGGTGACATCACCTTGTCTCGGTGACAAACACTTGAACTACGGAATATTTTATCCCATACAATTTTGATGGTGTAATCATCGTCAAATGTCAGTTGGGCCCGGCGTCCATGGACAATATGGCGACGGCCTCGTCAATTAAGTCTTCCTACATTTATATAGGTTCCCTACCTCCCAAATAAGGGGCCTCTTTTTCTAAGAACAGCACTTCAGTACATTCCATATGTTTCACTGTACATAGCAATTAATTCATATTATTTATATTAGTCAAACATTATTTATTCATCGCTCTTCAATTTCCTCCGGGGAACTAGGAGAGATTGTGAGGTTTCAAATCTTAATTTTTGTTTTCCCGCAAAGAGATCTTGTAAACGAAAGGGTGTTTTAAAGATATTCACGGACGCTATATCGTATTTGCCCGATCAACCCAACAATTGTCAAGCTTAATATTTGTATTATATTATGTGTAATGTTATATTATGTAATTTACTCAATAGTTAGTGATGTTTCATGTGGATCAAATGTATGAGGGCTTCTTCTATACGGTAACCAGACAGAAACTCAAATGACAAAATCTCAACTGTCAAAAGGGTAACCTACTATTGACAGAATCGCAACTCATCGCCGGAAAACCTGTTGCCGCCAATTTCAATATTGTTGGGTCAGTTTCGTTAGGTTGTTTTTTTTTAAACACACGAAAACAACGTTGCCAGTTTATTCTAACAATCCCAAAATTGTCTAGTTTTTAAACAACAGTTCTGAAATATAATTTGAAAGTAGCGAAAAAATCTAACCATACTTATTAGTATCACATCAAGCAACACTAAACCAAGTTTGCTCCGTGAAACTTATGAAAAAAAAAATGGACTGTAAGCAGCGACCATTGTTAAAGATTGATAGTTCACTCCCCTCTGTATGGCAGCGCAGTACCAGGTACTGGGGTATGATCTACAAGATGAATGGAGCAACAATTATAGGCCCGAGCACTCCGTCATACTCGTCACAAGCCACACACCCCAACAGCCTGGTTTCCACCTGCCTCGCAGGCAGTGGACCACACTCAATAGGCTAAGGACGGGTCATGGCTGCTGCGGCGACATACTCCACAAGTGGGGAATGAGGGATGATCCACAGTGTGACTGTACCATTGACAGTGCTGCCAGCCTGTCCCCTGAGTTCCTCCAGTGGCTGGAGGCGCTGGATGTCAGACTTTAACTATGTGACAATTCTTCGACATTGCCAAACGATAAATAAATAAATGTATAAAGAAGTCCTCATATGCAATACAATTTACTCTGCCTTTCATATAAAAACAACAGAGGTGCTTTATTTAGATTAGAATAATTATTCTATTTAGTAATTGTCATCTAATTGGGGAAATACGATATCACTTCTTATTGAAATCACCTCATTTAGGATGTAGTACGATACACTTCTCAATAGATGGCGATAGCGTCAAAACATTGGTACATTGTGAAACGTACTCGAACTGTATTTGTAATAAAACTTGCAAAAATTATACACAAGACGGCATAATCTGTGAACGTTGCCCTGGGCATAAAGTGATCACTTAAGCCAGCCAATTCTGACTCGCAAGCAACAATTATACATCACACAGCAGAATCTGTGAACATTGCCCTGGGCATAAAGTGATCACTTAAGCCAGCCAATTCTGACTCGCAAGCAACAATTATACATCACACAGCAGAATCTGTGAACATTGCCCTGGGCATAAAGTGATCACTTAAGCCAGCCAATTCTGACTCGCAAGCAACAATTATACATCACACAGCAGAATCTGTGAACATTGCCCTGGGCATAAAGTGATCACTTAAGCCAGCCAATTCTGACTCGCAAGCGTCAAGAAAAAGACAATTTCTGGAGTTTTTTGGCGACCTAGTGGCAACACTTGTTGTCTTTCAATAGAAATGTCATTGTTGCCAACACACAAAATTGTAGTTCTCAATCAGATATATTATCTTTCTTGACAGACTGTATGGTGAACCTTTTTTTTTCTTTTATCATTATTTAGAATTACACCTTTGAAAAAAACTTGGAAACAAATTGATAAATCTACAACAGACAACTTGTTAAAAAAACATAGTTGCCAGTTTATTTTAACAATCCAAAAATTGCCTAGTTTTTTAAACAACAGTTCTGAAATAAAATTTGAAAGTAGCGAAAAAATGTAACCATATCTTATTATCACATCAAGCAACACTTAACCAAGTTTGCTCCGTGAGACTTCTGAGAAAAAAGTGGACTGTATGTGATTTGCATTCTTTTTGAGGTGATTTGGTTTTGTATTTATTATGAATAATTTGTAAATAAATATTGAATATAAATATGAATTATTAGTGTTAATGTTATTATTATACGGCAATGTGTTGAGAATGATTGAACAAAGATGTTGTTGACATTGTGTGGTTGTATGGAGTATATTGTAATGGTGGTTCGTGTTAATAAGTAAAATGATCTCTGCTAAGTAGTGACAATTGAATAATATTGTATAAATATAGGAATTATTACATACAATGCATTAAAATTATTGATTTCAATATTGATGTCTTTTTATTGTTACCAGAAAATCATTTCCCAATTACTCAATTGTAACATTTGTGTAAAAATGTTACGTAATATTGCGACATTTAAGTAAAAATGTTACGTAGTATTGTAACATTTGTGTAAAAATGTAACTTAGTATTGTAATATTCATATAGTAATAATGTTACTCAATTGTAACATTCATGTGCAACGTAAATCCAGGATTCAATTTTGGGGGGGGCTGATTGTCGTCACATGGTAAAAAGTACTGTCACTCAACGTTTTGGGGGGGGGGGCTAAGGGGCTGAAACTCCTAGATTTGTTCTATATAAAGTACTGTCACTCATGGTTTTGGGGAGGCTTCAGCCCTCTAGCCCCTCCCCTGGATCCGCTAGTGTCCAACGTATTCCTCAATATGTCATGATCAATGTATAGAATTATAGATGATCCTGTGTTGTCCAATACAACATCTACATGGATGGACAATATATTTTCATCACAAATATATTCAATTCGGTATCCATAAAATTAAATTGAAGGTCTGCAATATTCTCACATTGTATCTTTTATAGGTAACCTACAATGCCGAAAATATTACAGAGCGGCGCTAGAGAAATCATTTTGAAGACAAGATAAGATTTGCGAGTAGGATAAAGAAAAAAATACTCCAATAATCCCTTTAAACCACCATCACAAGTTAGAAAAACAAAGTTGCCAGTTTATTCTAACAATCCAAAAGTCGGCTAGTTTTTGTAACAGTTGTGAAATATAATTTGAAAGTAGCGAAAAAATATAACTACGTCTTATTACATCAAGCAACACTAAATCAAGTTTGCTCGGGCTCGCTTTCGTGAGACTTCTGAAAGAAAACGGACAGTAACTTCTAGTAGGATTAACAGAGAGGAAAAGGTGTGAAATAAAGAACGACAAAGGTATATTTATAATATAGATATATAATTGCATTAAAAAAAACACAGTACAGTCAAAATATATATACTGTTTAAAAATATATCAATAATTATATTAAAATAAAATTTAAAAAAAAAGTACAAGTTCTCATACACTGTATATAATTACTATCGTAAAAAAATTATAATTCAAATTTGTACATTCTCCATGGCTGAAAAATAAAAAAATAACCTTAAAAATCAAAAAAACAATACGAAATTTATATAAAGACTTAAAAAAATATAATTATATACGCCTAATTATACAAGAAAAAATGTAAAACCCAAAAAAACTATTGTGCCGAAAGTTGCTTTGTGTAAAAAATGTGAGCAATGCGTGGTATTGTGCCAACAATGACTTTTGGTTCTTTTAAAAACATTGCAACAAGTGGCAATGTTAAGATATTCGAGGTTCAGTAATTACGTATACAGAATTGGTCATTTCTAGCCAAATTTTAACAAAACAGCATAGAGTTTGCCACACTGAGAACAATACCACTCAAATTATTTTAAAAATACATATGCCGGATTTTTATTTGAAAAAAAAATGACAAAACGAAAACTTTCTCAAAGTCCTGGCACCGATTTACCAAAATAATGTTAGCGCCATTTTGAGTACAAAACATTCAAAACAAGATGGCCTCCATTGGAATGTACGCAGAGGTTGTTACGAAATAAATACTAAATTTATAAAAAAATAATTCATTGTAACTTTAGTGCAAAAGTTGTTTCCTGATTGTAACATTTACGTCAAAAACCTGTTCTAAATTGTAAAACTCTCAGAAAAACCGTTATAACTCTTAGTACTGTCAAAAAAAAGTTCATAAATTGTAACGGTTGCGTAAAAAATACTCTGAAACTATTTCTGTTCTACGTATTTAGTATTAATATTGTGTATTCTCAATTAATTCACAGACTTAACATTAAAAACGATTAAAAAAAAAAGTTTTATCAAAACACTCGCCAAATATATATATTTATAAACCAGATATATACAAAAAATGGTTCTGCTCGATTATATATATATATAATATTACGGAGTACGTACTACAGCTAGGGAATATATATATGTTATTTATTACATAAGCTGCGAATTAAAATGAACACAATACTACGAGATCTGATACAAAGCCTTATGATTCTCTTTTAACAAACTCCTCTGTTAATTCATTATAATAATTTAAAGAATCTTAATGCTACGTACGATGGGACTGCGAAACCAAATGTTGTTTCATTCTCATTCCCTCTTGTGGTATTTGTGTCAAAAAATTAACATCTCTTTCGCACATTTCAAGCCCATTCATAGACAATGACATGCAGATGTTTTCTCTCACTCCCTCCAGTGAGGTTTGTGTCAAAAAATGGCCCTCTCTTTCGCACATTTCAAGCCCATACATATTATTATGCACAATATTATTAAAAAAATTACGGCATATATTTTTCTAAAATAAAAGCACAGAAAATCAATAGGCGGAAACTTAAAAAATAGTTACAGGATATCCAGCATATGTATCGAAACGAATTATTATAAATAAAATAAATTTAAATCGAAAAAAATGGTAAACGTTTTTGTTGTTTTCTTTTTCAATAAAAAAAAATGGCCACACATTGTTTTGTGAACAAACTTGAAATTATAAAAGACACAAAAAATACTATTTTTCAACCCATTTCTCCTATATTATGCCACTAAATACGTATAATAAATCCTACCCAAAAGGGTTATGGCGGGAATAGACAAGAAAATTATGCGAAATACGAACGTGTGGGGATAAAAACGCACGGCTAAATTTAGACGGCATTCTAAACCGAGAGTAAAAATGTGTAAGACACATTTATTGAGTACACAACATTCAAAGAAAGATTCTTGTGTCCTTCCACTGGAATGTACGTAGAAGTTGTCGTGAAATAAATATTAAATCGATAAAAAAAAAAAAATCCCTGATTGTAACATTAATGTCAAAAACTTGTTCTAAATTGTACAATAAATAGATCGTAAATCAGAATCTCGGTAATTTAATGAACTTTTGACGGATGTCTATTCCCCCACCCCTACAATCCTGTGTTTCCTACCGTTACGTAAAAAAAAAAAAGTGCATACCTTAACGACATAAATAAAAACTAGCGTAAAATTAAAAAAATTGGAATGTAAAAATACATTTACAATCTTTTGGTGGGACACTTGTAATATTACAAACTATTTATTTATTTATTTATCATTAATCGTACAAATATAATAATAATATTGTTTAAAAAATTAAGTTACGTAACTAAATTAAAACATTCATCAAACACACTCCGACAAGTCTGAACCGGACGTAACTCTCGAGTCATAGATAAAATATTGTTGTTACTTTAAATTCATAGATGATGTGCTCATTTTTCAAATGTCAGAAGCGAAACTTTGTAAGGTGGTAACTATAGTCCGCATTAAAAAAACAGACATTTGAACAGGAAAGGCGTGAGACACTCATTTTACTATGAATGAAATAAAGATGGCAGTTTTTTAGAAATTTATTTAAAATTGTGATTTTAGAGTAAGAAATGAACATATTTCAAAAACGTGCGACTATTTTCATGAAAAAAGGTTTATTTAGTCACGAAAAAATTAATTCAAAGTCAGTGCACAGCCTTTTCTGTCAGAGGTGCAGAAGATTTGACAATGTCCGATTACTGAGTTTAGCGTCGCTCGATGTGACGGTGGATTAAATGGATTATCGGAGCATTATTTTCTTTTTCTAACATGAAAAAATCTCTTGTCTTGAAAATGATTTGTTTAGCAGGATTTTGATTGGTTCAATGCAATCTTGATCGAGTTGTATACTATCTGGTTCAGACTCGTCCGAGTTCACAAATTGGTGGTACACAAGATATAATTTGGTTTAATTTTAAGGAGAAAACAAAATGTACATAAAAGTGCGACGAATAAATAAACGGTACCACGCATTTTTAAAACTCTGCTGTCAAAAATAAACTGAGAAGAAATATATGTACTATAGTGCTGGGTTCAAATTGGCTATAGACACTGCCACCTTGACATTTCTCTCTTTCTCTAGCCATGATGTAGGATTAATACATTCAACATTATAGGCGAGGTTGCCATCACCATCGCTAAGGAATTGTATGGAATAACAGTCCCTTAACAACGAGTATGACGGACCACGTATTATATTCTGTTAGGAGATTTGACAGCAGTAGTGGTCCTGTTTGATCATTATGCTATGTTGCCAAGTGTTACAGCACGGCTAGAGTACCTACTCTAGGAGGCGATGCTATAGAGCATATCGAACAAACGCCGATGAGCTTGTTTGGTCCAGGGGCAGTCTGGCTTTTGTGGGGCTAAGGTTTCTACGATGCCCCAGTCCGGGGGCTCGCACGAGTCAGTTTACAGTAAGGCGTAATGCTTTTGAGGTGAGTTTATAATGCGTAGTACCTTTTAAGATGATTAACAAAATCAAAGTGTACGATTACTGCAAAGGGGCGTAATCGTAATTAAGGTGAGAAAGTAGAAAGAACCATAGTGAAACGAGAGTATTGACTAGGTAGGTACAAAAATAAACGTTAGCAGATATAATTTATATGTATGTATGTAGTATGTGGTATATATATTATTAGTAAGTATGTCACTACTATCATATAACAAGTATGTATTCATATATTATACAATGCATTCAGTCATTCTTGTTACAAGCACCACACCACGTTATACAAAATATTGCGATAGTCAACTATACAAATCGAAGCCGTCATTATAAAGGTCCTATATGCTGTCATTGGGCTTCGGCGCCCTGATTGTTCTCAGCCAATTCTGAGAGAATCGTCTTGAAACTGAAGACAGTGATAGATGAAAGTATGGAATACAGATCGGTTGTTTTAGAATTACAATATTTGGAAATTCCTTGAATAAAAAAGTGTGCCGAAAGTACCCCTAAAATTTACGGGATCTGAAGATTTTCCGTTCAGTTTTTCAGATATAAAAGTATAATTTAGCCAAAATACTGGTAATTATAATCTTAACAAAACAGCTGTTTCAGGTTTCTAAATTTCTTCCCAGGTTTCTTTTGACTGCGGCTCTCTCGTCCCAGCAAGACAATGTGGCAGAAATATGACCCTTGTATGAAATTCCGTACATTTTAGTTGGCTGCCACGGTAAGAATCGTTTTGATGGTAGTAATTTTGAATTACTGCGCCAACTTAAAGAAACTGAATGTAATTCTCGTAAAAACTAACGGACAATAAAAAAACCCCAACACAGAATGTGAGATATAATATTTGCATGAAGAAATTCATTAGATTTCGACTATGCCAATTTCACGTACGTCTTCACCAAGTGAGACAATGATTCCACACCTCGAGGTAAGCAAACCTATGAGTCGAAATATTCCGAGTATTTGTCACATTCTTCGAGACGCTCGTCATCGAGACAGTCACACGTCACGCGGTTGCTACGGTGCTGCTGATATGTACGAATATATTCCACTCTTGTTGCAAAAAAAAACCAAATACACCTTTGTACACTTCACAGTAAGCTTGAAAAGCTTGTGTCGTGAAGTGGAGTAGGTCGGCATAGGGGGTCGAACCCTGGATTAACAGTCGAGCGTGTCACCAACCAGGCTACCGACTCATCACAATCTTGTTCGACAATAGAATGCAATTGCATCAATTCAAATTCTGACGGAATGTTTTAAATTCTGTTCTAAAAACAAATGATTAGCAAATCTATTGTATTTTGTTTTACAGTCATTCTTATTAAAAGAAATGAGTCACTCACTTATTCTTTTTACATTTCTGTCTACAGGCTGTTCAGCATTAAAAGATGCACGGATCACCGTTGAAATGAGATTTTTCAATAGGACTACTAGTGATGTAATCAACATTATTTTGTATAACACGGTGATAGTCCCCTCGTTAAAATGATTGTACGTTTACAACATCCACATGATGATAGAATGGATGACAGATGTGTCCCTACTTATCAATCAACTCATGCTCAGCTTTGGGCATAGATACAGCGGAATCACGGCTACAGAAAAATCAATTATCTATAAAACAAATAAATTAAAAAGACAGTGTCCCGAATACAGGCCCCATCTAGAGTGATCAAATTAAAAAAAACAAATAGCGTCCTCAATACAGGACACAAACATTCGTAAGCTACAAACATTTGACAGTGAAAATCTATAAAAAAAAAACCACTTCCTAAATATGGGACACACTTTTACAAATTTAAAAAAACTCTGTCTTGAATACGGGACACATCTGTATGACATGATCACATTATGAAATAATTGTTAAGATGAATGCAGTAATGATATTATTGTATAATAATTTACGCGCAAGGCATTTTAGTCCTTAATAACTCTAGTGTAACACACAATCTATTTGATACACAATATTATACACACATATATTGTTAATAAAGGTCATTATGAATATTGTTCAATGTTCAGATTATAAGACAGTCAACCATTTTATTATTAGTACACGCAATCCGAAACCAACTGTAGAACTAACCGTACTTATCCACACACGTACAGGAAGGACGTGACACTATATTCCGAAACAAAAAAATTACAGTGACCTAAATATAGGACATCACAATTTTTACTGAAATTTGGTACTACCATAATGAATGTTTTTAAAGGTCAATTAAGACAGACAAAGACATTGAAATAACGATTGTCCTTTCTGGAGGACAGTACATTTATGCCGTCCCCTATAAGAGACGATATGATTACAGCGTGCCTTATAAAGGCCAAAACATTTATAAAGTCCCTTGTGAGGGACAAACGGAAGGCAGAATATTTAAAATGTCCCCTATGGAACAATTTAACTCTGCTTTATAATGGACGAAAAAATTACAGCGTGCCTTATGAAGGACAATCAATTTTTCTTTGATAAAATAATTGGAATTTTTTTTTCTAGATACTTCACAGCAAAGCATGTAGCTTGCATCATCGACGAATATACTATGAAGTATTCCTATAACAGTGTAGAAGAATTAAGGATGAACATTGTCGGGCTTACGACCGACCTCGGCTGGCTTGAGTAATCACTTTACACTCGAGAAACATTCGCCATTTCAGTTCGCCCCGGCTGAGATTCGAACCCAGACCTTCGCCTCGCATCTTAGGGATCTTATCCACCATAATATATTGTGCTGTCCGTCCTATACGTGTGATACTCTATACATAATCGCATATATTCCGTACCATCACAACAACAGCGCACTCTAGTTACGACAGGGCCGATTTAAGTGAATTATTATTTAATCAGCCTAATATTTTTGCCTCAATATTTTGAAATATTCATAATTTTAAAGGCACCACGAGAATGCTGTGTGGATGTTTACTTACAATGAAAGATGCGAATATTAATTTACATTATTGATTGCCTGGTCGCCCCGCCTAATGAGGCGACCAATAATTATGTTTTAATAACATTATTAACGAAATGAGTAAATTTACGACACTTTCGCGTTTACACTAAAACTCATATTCGCAGTATAAATTTTGGCGTAAAACGGCGTTAATCTATTACAAAAAAATGGTTGAAAAAATATGTTTTTGCATTATTTATTAAATAACCACATTGTTTCAAAGCATAGACTTTTATATTGAGTACCTAGATGGCGTACTCAATGCTAGTAGTGAAGCAAACTGGCGCCCACAAACTGTCAAATCAAATGGAGAATTTTGACATTTCGTGGGCAACATTTTCGCAATTTTGTCCTCCTAGTTAAAAACTGTATTAGTTATAACGTTATTTAGGGATTAAGCGATAGTTTTAGTGTTTATTATTGATATCTTGTTAATAGTGTGAGTTTTGCGACTCTAAAATACCAAAAAGTGCCGGGCGTGAAATTGCGTCACTTCCTTTCTATTGAAAATACACGGAGTCGGACGTCTAGCTAGTACTAAATATAAAAGTCTATGGTTCAAAGATACAATTAAAATCCACAGACATTTTATTGTTGCATAGTCAATGACTCATAGACAAAACATAAGAATTATAAAATCTAGCAGGTAGGTACAGCTACGTATAATAATTTATTACTAACATAAGAAAAAAGATAGAAAAAACAATTTCTCTACGTTTAAAAAAAGACTAAAATTAAAAAAATTATACATAAAGTTTTGAATTTTTGGTACAGGATGAAAAAAAGTAGATTAAGTTACAAATAAATTAGTAAAATACGGACATATTGGATTTTTTTTTAAATTCGATTTACAAATAACCACGCGAGTCTGATTTTTTAACGTGTATTTGTTTTTTTTATTTTTTATCTGAGGTCACATGAATTGTAGAAATGGAAATATTTTAAAATTATATATTTATTATTTTTTTATTTTAGTGAACATTACATACAAGACAATTTGACGAGATAATACACACTTATACTAATAAGAAATGTTCACTAGGGCGAGCCAACCTGATTAATTATTAATGCTGTAGAAATCCAATATGTCGCTTAAAAAAAAAGAAAAAATATAATATGTATTGCACGAAAACTAAAAATAATAATAAAAAATAAAATAAAATAATAAAAAAAACATAGAAATCTACTAGTAATGTTTTACTTATTTTTTTTCAATTCTATTATAGGTAGGTACTGTCATAATAAACATATATATATAGATAATTTTATTATTTTATATATATATTTTTAATTTTATTGTTTATTATATATATTTAATATTTCGATGCACACACAAATACATAGTTACACTGTGCAATTAAAATCCATACGAATAATAAACATACGTTTTTATTTAATAATACATAATCATATATATATATATATAAGTATTTTTAATAAAAAAAAAACATACCTAACACCCAAAAATCATAAATATGTAAGAACTGTCGCAATGCACCATAAATAAAAATAACATTTTGTCGGAAGCCTGGTTGGTAATGCGCTCGACTGTTGATCCAGTGGGCGCGGGTTCGATCCCCGACTTACTCCACTTCACGACACAAGCTTTTCAAGCTTACTGTAAAGTGTACAAAGATGTCGTCGATCAAGTTTGACTACAAACGGTTCACCCGAAAATCAAAAACCAATGTACAAAGATGTATTTGGGTTTATTTCGATAAACACAGATCCATTTTTCTTTGCAAAAAAAACTAACTCGCTTATATCCAGAATCAGCTTTACACGGGAGAACTTTCAGACTACACATTTTGAGTAACGATAGATAAGAATTCTGGCTAAGACATAGGCTATGAAAAAATCAAATACCTCTTACGGTTAAAGAGAAAAATGACTTGAATTACAAAATCCAGGCGATAAATTTAATTATCGTGCGTTGCGACAATCATACATAATATGATAATTTTCCATTCGAGACAATTTTTTTCCAATGGAAAAATTAAATTATTTTTAGTTTATCGTTTTACTTTCACATGCGTCTCGCACCAGTGAAATCTTGACGCTCCTTCGATCCTATTGGTTAACATCTGACCAATCACAACGCCTCAGATTTCAAGTGAAGCTTAGACGTACGCAACCTAGAAGACTAACTTTCAAACCCTGATTGGTTCTGGTGTCCTTTAGGTGCCCGCTTAAATTAGACAGATCTGTTTGAAGTGCTTTCTCTAAAAAAAAAACATCCTCGTTGTAATAGCAACGATGAAAACGCAGACATGCAGTTCACAAACAGTGGATTTCCAAAAATTTTTATCCCTTGAAATCCGAGGCGTTGTGATTGGTCAGATGTTAACCAATAGGATCGAAGGAGCGTCAAGATTATCACTGGTGCGAGACACAAGTTTACTTTCCATGCAAGAGAAATCCAAGATAAATGATGTTAAAACAACATGATTACGACGAAGAGACGACATAGTATCAATATCCTACAAGACATACGTACGCCACGTATAATAACATACATGAATGAAGAAAAAACGCTAATAGATACGAAAAAAAAAGATAGAAATTAAAGAAAAAGTCCAAATTATATTTGTAAATACATAATATAGGTACATATAAAACGTCGCGATGCTGAAACGCCGCATGCCATTTTTTTCGTTCATTATTTCGAAAGACTCAGTCGCACAAATATTATTCATACAGTCCCTCAAGAAAGAGATGATGTCAGATTAATTTAGAACTGCGATTTTTGACGAAATTCTACAAAAGTATCTTATCGAGACAAGATTATGAATGGCTACTACGATGTTTCCAATATCAGCTCCATCTACACCCTGAATACCAATACCCATTTGAGAGACATTCTATGAAGCTCACCAAGGGACGGTTTCACGGTAATTCAAGAAAGAATTTTACTTGCAATAGAGTGGTGAATAAAAATGTGATACAAGCACCATCAGTGAACGTTTTTAAAAACAGTTTGGATGTCTTTCTCAGAATGACGGATAGCACAGACATTGATTTGGGCCCATCAGCCTAGGCTGCTTGCCCAAAATTAATAATAGTAAGTGTTGCCACTTGATCGAAAATCTACAAGTAGCGCCCTCATCGAACACCGTATTTTGACAAGTTGTAGTTTTTCTCTATATTACAATAAACTAAAAAAAATTCGAAAGCTTGCAATAGACAAGCGATCGACGGTGGGCAAAATTTGAACTGCAAAGTTACTTTGGTATGACACGTTGCATATATAAATTTAAAAAACAATTATAGAACAAAAACATCGTTTTTTTGCGACACAAATTTTACAGGCAACACGACAGCGTTTCAACATTGCGACGCGACAATTTCACTAAAAGTTAAAATTAATATACCTTACAAATAAAAAAAAATATTCAAAAATGGTTCCCTTAATCGCTAAACACTTAACGCGTACATTGTGTATAAAACTAACTAATAATAATAATAATAATAATAGATCCTAAACGTTACGTTATATAATAATTAATTAATATATACGGTACCTTACGATAATTAGTAATAATAATAATAATAATGAATCGAATTGAGACAAATGAATGTGTGTGAAAAAAAAAAATTAAAATTGCCGCGTTTCTCTCTCCGTGAAGTTCAGTCATGCGAGAAAGCGGCGTGAAATGATAAAAATATAAAGTCATTTATTTATTAAATAATAATTATACAATAACCCACTCGTAAAGCTACTAAAAAAAAACAAACACTTGATCAATGTTTATCGGAATCCCCCGTCGCAGTAAAATGGGCGTCGTCACAAACCAAACACACCCAATAGTACGCATTTTCTTTTAAATGTCACGTTTTATTGTTAGAACGTCGCTTTTACCTACACGTCGTAGTCGAATAACAAGTAGTTATCTCAACAGATATACAGCAAAGGATGGACTTTCTACGAGGAATACATCAGGTTATAAGTCTGGAATTGGTGAACGTTACTTAATTGTAAAGCGATCGCAAATTTTAAACCAGCCAACGATCGGTCATGATAATCCTGGGGAAAGTCCATCTTTCGCTGTGTATCTATCTGTTGAGATAGCTGAAGTATTGTTACATATTAAATATATAATTATTTTTCTAGGACAGTCAACTTGTAGTCAATATTTTCATCTATCACTGTCTTCAGTTTCAAGACGACTCTCAGTACTTGCTGAGAAAAATGTATGGCTCTAAAGCTAGTGCACAGCAGTTGCCACCTTAAGGTAGATTTTTTTTTTTTTATAAAAGGATCTGGGCTTGCATACACAAACGCAAATACTTTCTTGCACACCTTGCACTAGGCTAAAAGCCTGTATCGCAAAGTGTGGAATACATCGCCAGCGCAGGGGTTTGAACCTGGCACCTCCCACTCGAGAGACTGCCGCTTCAACCAACTGCGCCAACCATGTACGTTTACGACATTAAATTTAAATTAGTTTAAAACGACGTCGAGTTTCTCATTACGACATTGTTAAATTGATGTCGATTTCTTTATTCAAAAGGTGTCTTTGGATGTTCGGTTCCGATAAACAGTCATTCCTAATTGTTAGACATTTTTTAAAAATTATTTTTTATATTATATATATATATATCTTGTATGATAATTATATAATAAAAGTTAATATATACGTCTTCACTAGTATAAAAAGTCTTACGTTTTATATATCAACCATAAAGAATAAATAATAATAATATTAAAATCATCAATATTACCATTATGTAAAAAAAAAACAATTTACGTTAAATTATCCCTTCGTAAAACTGCAGTTCCACTGTCCTATTACGCTAGTTCGATATTCTATTAAAATGTTTATTTATTTATAGTTGATATGGCATTGGAGAGGCCGGAGCCAGAAATTAAGATTGTGAGAGCTCAGGTATTGAAGTGATTCGGGATTCAAAATCCAGCAATAAGAAATCGTGACATTTGTTCACTAGGGCGAGCTTATCGCAATCTTTTCCAGCTAATCCCAATTTTTATTCACGCCAATGATGTGAAGGAAGAGATGGTCTTGGATTATGACAATGACATTTCAATTGAAAGTGTTGCCATTATTGTCAGTCAAAAAGCTACAAGTAGCGCCCTCATCGAAAGCCACCTCTCGGATAACAAGCTTGTGCCTGTTATCCAACACTCAAAATACATCGAATCGCGTTACATCGTGAAATATTTCAGCGCGCCTGCAGTTGTACGAGGGGAGCCCATCTTCAAGACGTGTAATTAACAATTACATTATAACACTGCAAACGTTTTTTTGCATTTGAGAATAAATAAAAAAAAAAAAGACGTTCCTAGAATTTTTAGGGTTCAATTGTACTCCTGAAGATGTCAAGGCCAGGCGTTTCTAAATATTAATCCACACTATAACCTCAATTATCGTTAGTAAACAATCTATCAACTCTTAAACATTAAAAACACGTGACGAATAAAAAAAAAACGCCACACTTTGTTTCAAATTTCATTCTTAATCGGCGTTTTTTTTTTCCAATTTCGAACGTGCGTTCGTACCGTACCTTCATTTATCTTTCATCGATTAATTATATAGAAAACATTAAACAACGTACATCAAGTTTTTTTTTTGTTAAAAAGCGTACATTTATAATATAGTATGTAAAACATTGAATACATCGTTTTAGAAATAGAACGTTTTGACAGTTGACAATGCAGACAACAATAATAACAAATACTTAGTACAATAGTAATACGTGCAGCTTCTGACATTTTCCATACAAAGCAGCGATCATACTGTTACTAGAGCCATCTAGCGAACCGTAATGAAAGTAAATATCCCCCCCATAGATATTGTATGGACAGTTTGGGAAAATTAAACAGTTTTTAAATCCTCCCACAGCATTTAAATCTGCATTTATGAGTGTTATATCCTTCTAAAGATGAATAGAGGATTTATATTTCTCGTGTTTTATACTTCCAATTCTTTAAAATATGAACATAATTCATTCAATTTTTTAATATTTCAAAAGTAATGATTAGTATGAAGTTTGTATTGAACGGCTGATCTCTTTCGAAAGCTTTCATCTCGCGCCGCATTTGTGCCGCGTTTGGCGCTAGTATCGCAATAATAAAAATCAAGTGAAGCTGCACGTATTACTATTGTTATAAAGTATTTGATAATAATTAATTAATATTTGTAAGACACGAGAAGCCGTGCCTTGTAAAACATTTAGGTACATAATACGAAGAGTTAACACAGAATTACAATATTATAATATTCATATTTTACGGTTAAACTACAGTAAAAAATATTTACTATACATCATTTCTCAAACACAAAAAAAAACCTCGTTCAATATTTTTCTGTTTAGAATTACGTTACTCTCTATCATTGTTACTTAAGTGTCTAAATATTTTTGTATCTAACGCTACTAAAAATATACTGGAAATCAGTTCATCTGCGTTTTGAGCGCCGATAGTGTGGCGTCTAATGCTCTGGGGCCCGCTCGCTCCGTGGCGTACTGCAGGTTCAAGTACGCCTTTTCGTGATCGCAATTTGGGTGCTGGTTGCAGCAGCGGGTGGCGAACTTGCACACGAGCTTGTGGTTGTTCAGATGCTCCAACGATCGGAACTGCTCTCCGCACAGGTCGCATTTAAGATCTTTGGCGTGGACCTTCTTGTGGCTGTTGAGTGAACGAGTGTTGTCAAACACTTTGGAACACATGTCGCAGTACTTGAGGACCTTCTCCCCCGTGCACACGATGCGGTGATTGTTTAGTCTGTCCAGAGACATGTAGCGCTTGTTGTTGCACAGGTCGCACTTGAACTGCTTCTGCGGCACACGCCCCGTGTGCACCTGCATGTGCTTCCGCAAGTTGGACTTGTCTTTGATGTACTTGGAGCACACGGAGCACTTGTTCATGTCCTTGCGGGTGTGGTTGGCCTCCAAGTGCCGCAGGAGATGAATCTTCTTGTCAAACGGCTCCAGACATATCTGACACCGGAATGGCTTCTGCGAGGGATGCACCCCCGTGAGGTGAGTGTTGAACTCCAGGATGGTGGGGTAACTCTTCCTGCAGTGCGGACAATGGAAGAGTTTCCTGCATATTTGTGAGGACATGTCGCAGTAGGGATCGGAGCATTCGTCGCAGACTCCGTCGTTGGACTGCGAGGGAGATGACTTGGGCATCCCCGTCATGATAGGAATAATAGACAGTTGATCCATCACTTCGTTTTTAACAATTTGGTCCTCGTGCTCCTGCGCCGACTGTTCTTGTTTGATCTTGAGTTCGATATTTAATCCGGAGTTATTGGTAGCACCGTTTTGGTATTCTCCGTGTGTGGCCGTCCCTCGGGATGTAGAAGCCAGCATCCACCAGGGGTTGTAGTGCCAGGGAGCTAGGTTAGGTTGCGCCGCCTGAGTGCGTGCAAAGGTTGATACGTCGTTGTTTTTGGTTTGTGTTTCAGCGTTTGTGTATCCAGAGAAGTTGGGCAATGCCTCCGCTGGGATGTGTGTCTTTTGTGCCTTGGCGTTCTCGTATATATTGTGGGAAGAGATGAGGCTCTCGTAGTCGTTTGAGTCCTGTTTCCTCTCACCAGATAAAACACGATCCATGTTATCTTTCTTAGAAGACATCCCTCCGCTCCGTCTGCCCTCCTAGGCTGTTGTGCCGCACACTATCTGGAAGCAGACAGCACACATCAGTACTACGCACACTACTCTACTATGTGAAGGCTTACTACAGGTATTTATAAAGAAACTAACATTTACTTGACATGGCCTAGCACTGTATGGGAATGTCTTGGTGTGAGGAACATAGAAACAAACAAACATAAACATCAATTCTAACCAAACAGTTCTCAGTTTTATTTCATTATGTAAATAATATTTATTAAACCAAAATCACGTGACTATTTCTACAATTTTTATCCTCATCATCCTCAACGATTACGAAATTAGTACGTAGTTTAAATATTAACAACTCTATTTATTACTGCATTGTGAATGTATCGCAACAAATTCTATTCTATCCCCTCAGGCCGCATCGCTTGCAGGGTAGGCAGAAGATTGCCAGACTATCATATCCTTACACACACTTCGTGCTTCCGTTACATTCATGCAATTTGTCGTACACTTTACGATTACTTTTACTCAAACACATCCGTGCTTGAGAATCTGGTTTGCGTGGTCGAGCCATGTGATTCTTAGACGGCTGCGCTTCCTTACACCTCTTTCTCCCAGGTATATTTTCTTTGTTATCCTTTCATCATTCATCTTCTCTACAAGTCCCAACCATCTCAACTTGTTCACTTTCATTCTAGTCACAACATCTGTTTTACATTTACTCAACTCTATGATCACTCCAATTCTTATCCTATCTCTCAACGGCATTTGGAGTTTTTAATCTAATAATTAAAATTTCCTTGAAAAGTGTATAACAGACTGGGCGATTAGATTGGTCATAAAAAAAAATTGTTTGCCTATACTTCAAGACTGGAAAATTTCGCAATAAAATGAATTTATTCGCAAATTTCGTGTTTTTTACACATATAATGCAAATTTCAGCATTCTTTTACAGGACTGATGCGAATTTTCGCATATTTGACGCGAATTTCGACCTTTATTTGGAAAACTTCGTAATTGAAACATTATCAAAAGGAACATAGCTTTGAAAGTGAGAAGAACTGCACTGAAAAAATCTTGCATTTTTTTTTTCTTAAATATTTTTATTTCATTGTTTTAGGGATTTTTGTATAAAATATTGTTCACGATCAATTTTTTTGTATATTCTTGTATTAAAACCTGCTAAATATTGTCCACCTTAATGATACAAATGTATGAAACCAGATTTTGCCAAAATTATGAAAAATAACACCAGATTTTGCCAAAATTATGAAAAATAACACCCCCTTTTGGCAAAATTATGAAAAATAACACCAGATTTTGCCAAAATTATGAAAAATAACACTAGTTGCCAAAATTATGAAAAATAACACCCCCTTTTGCAAAACATACCACATTTCTCGAAAAATAACAGATTTTTTCCAGCGCATACCTAACTCAATCAGAATTTGAACACTGCAAGCTTAGATTACATATAAAACGAAATGAATACATAATAACACGCTGGGTAAATGTATGTAAATATGATACATACACATGTTTTCACATCCAGTACATACGTAACACATAATATATATATTACATAAAACAATGCATATTGTAGTAATTAGATATAATGCAATAATAAATAAATAAATTCTAATAGGTAGGTACTACATAACATAACAAGCAGTGTGAGAATTATAATATTTAATTAGCATCTACTTGATAAAACCAAGATATCTACGAAGCTCACCAAGGGACGGTTTCACATAGGGAACCTGTATAAATGTAGGAAGTCCTAACGGATAAAGCCATAGGCAAAAATTGACCCCCGCCAGCATTTCCGCTAGGTATACGCAATTTTTTCTCGATGTAAAGTACGCTAATTTACCATTTGGTTACATAGGTTATATTCCAAAGGTGATTTCCACACTGATTATACATAATGAGTCTCAAAAATTCGCAATTGTGGACAAGCAATCATATGTTTGTAGCTCCCATGGCGTCCACCATAGATTTGTCATAGATAATAGAAGGGGCTCAATGTTCAATAGTTCTTCCCACCTTTATATAGGTTCCTTAGTTTCACAGTAATCTATCTGTCCCCTCATGCCGTGACTCTTGCAGAACAGGCAGAGAGAACAGAGCGTCAGACAGCCCTATTCTTACACACACTCCTAGCCTCAGTCACATTCATGCATGCAGTCATACACGCTCTCCCATTCCTTTTGCTCAAAACGCATCCATCATTGAGGATCTGGTCTACATGATCAGATCAGGTCAGTCTTGGGAGGCTGCGTTTCCTCACACCTCTTCGCTCACTCAGTTTCACAGTGATCCGAGAAAGAATTTTATTTGCAATAGAGTGGTGAATATGTGGAACCGTTTACTCCAAAATGTGATACAAGCACCATCAGTGAACGTTTTTAAGAACAGATTAGACGACTTTCTCAGAACGACATTGATTTGGGCCCATCAGCCTAGGCTGCTTAATAATATATTATGATACACTACCCTAGCCGCACATAAAATATTTGTTTCCATCACATTCATGCCATTCCTTATACAAACGTTAGTCTGTTTTTATTACTCAGTAGGGTTGCATTATTTTGAGTCCCTTAACCCAGCGGCTTTCAAAAGCTTTTTCCCCCAAAAATTGACACCGAAAAATCGGATTTTAACCCCGAACAACCCCGGTATTTTTCGGTGATAATAAACAATCTTTGTAAAAGTTATCCGATTAACATTTTCGTACAAAAATTCACCTGCTGCGCTAAATTCACACAAATGCTTTGGAAACATTTTACAACATTACAATTTTTTCCTCAACAGAGACGAGAGGGATCTTTATTCACATAATGTAGCATTGTGTGAACTCCCTTGGGGAGGAAACAGGATGGGTGTTCCGACGCTTACGAGTCGGCTTTGGCTGTTAAGTGATCACTTTACGCCCGGGGCAACGTTCACCCATTCCACCACATCCCGCTGTCAAACTTGTCACAACTTTCATTTAACTATAATTTTTTTTACAAGAAAATCGCTGTAGTGACCGCTGGTCTAGATGATTTACAACAGACGGCCGCCACTTTTTACCACATAATGTTTGAATAAAAAAATAAGATAAAATATTTATACACATTTTTCCTCAATTGTCACTTATTTATTGTCAATAAATTTGTACAATAAAAAAATCCATGAATTATCATAGGTAGGTTCGTTTAAACTAGTTTTAAGTTTTTGCAGCATGTTCGAAAACAGTAACTAAAAAACGTGGGGTCCAGTTCGATGCAGAATTTAAAATATCTGAAGGGCTAAACTTTTTTCTTAGAAACAACTTAAATACCTAATGTAGCACAAAATCGCTGGTTACCCCATTAAGGAATATCTACATGCTTAAAATTTTTCATAAAATTGCACACATTAGATACGTAGAAATAAAAAACCAAAAACTTAAGACAGCACTTTAAAAAATGAGGTAACCAGCGAAAACTACGCGCGAACCGTTTTAAATTTCACTGCGACATTTTAAAGTTTTGATAATTGGATTTGAAGTTTTTTTTTGCGAATGGGGCAACCAGCGATTTCAACGTGCGCACTCGGAACACTCCCTAAAAATAGCGTAAAATGCGACACTCGGAATAGCGGGCAGAATTTCTTATTATTGATTTGTTACATTCGTAATGGAAAGCAATTCGATCATATCACAATGTAGAAATATTATACAGTTACGATATTATAATATACAAACAAAGACTCGGTATATTTTTCATGCATCACCGATTTCCCTTCCTGGTTCAACTCACACCATTTTCCTATTTCACACGAAAAAATACTTGAAAAATACGTTAAAAGTTAATTTACGTAACGAAATAATACTTTAAAATAAATAAATAAGCGATATAAAACAATGAACTAATAAATAAATATACAAATAAAGATGTATAAAGGAGTGAAAGTGCGTAGATTCCATATATCTATCACACACACTTCTAATACGCATTTTACGCGATGTGTTTACATTGTTATAATTTAACTCTAAATATGCGTTTATTTCACATTTCGACACGTTTAAACGTTAAATTAAAGTTTAGCGAAGGTATTTAGACATATTTGATGAGGTTTCAAGAGTATTTAAGCACATAATATAGTTGTGAAAACTTGCACTTAAAAATGCATTCCGAAATATTAAACAACAATGCAATTACACATCAAAACAACATACTTATTTAACACTTGTACACCATTATTATAATCCTAAACTGGCAAATATCAATGAAACATTCGATATTATATTGAAATACAATGTTTATATTAATTACAATGCAAGTAATTAAAGGTATATTTGATAATTTATGAGTTAAAGTACTCGCGTCTATATGCGCTGTGTAGTAGTAGGGAGTACAAATCAATGGATGGCTTTCTATATCTCCCTCACACCACACAATATTACATTACTGTATAATATAACACACACTTTGTTTACAATCTACAACTAACTTTTACAACTTCATCAAATATGCCCGCAACCATTCGATTACTTATTTTAATCAATATTTAACCACATATTTACTCACACAATAAAAGTTTTCATGTGAATTATACACTTATTAATTGAATTTCACACGATCGATCAAATTCACTCACAAACGGCCATTTTGTTTTGACAACAAATCTTAAATTATTATTATTCAGCGCATGCTGTTCCTTATCTAACCAATACTTTTATTGAAACGACCATCAAAATTGATCATTTTGTAAAATTCTGCCATGAAAAATTATGTGAAAAACCAAACTTCTGCTGAAATTCATCATTGGTAATAAGAGAAATAATAAAAAACACAAGTTTTCAAACAAGGGGTCTACTTTAGGTCACTGCATGATTATGCAATTAATATTTAAGTCTGGCCACACCGACTACACCCTACACATGGCAACTTTTCGTAGGGTGGATAATGTTGCCTAGTATTATATTAGTATTCCCCACAAAATTTAAATAAAAGAAAAAATTACGTCTTAAGGAAAAATAGATATTTACTAATATATATGTTGTAATTATCTTCTTATAAACACATGTAATTCAATATTTTGTTAATGTTTTATACATTTTTCACTTTTATCCCTGGAAACTATGCGCGAAACGTAATTTAGCAAACAATTTTTATCTCATAAAATATTCGCCATTTATTTCGAAACTCAATAGTTTTTGTAACACCTGCGCTCGTGGTCGTCAGAATTGCAATTTTGCCGTCAATTTTTGATATTTTTTACATTATTTATATAATGTCTAGTAATTGATTAAGCATTTTAAAGTATTAATTAAAAGAAATAATGTCTTGGGTTAGGAGTAGTTTACTCTCCAGAATATGGCAGCCTGTACAGACAATAGTTAGAGGCAAGAATAATAATAGGTTAGGTTATCCCGTTTTATTTATCTTTTTCATATTTTTATTACATAAAAACTATAGAACCGAAGCAACATTGCTTCTGATAGAGGTACTATTGGAGTGCTGCGGCCCCATTCAAGGTCAAGCATATTTTTTAAAAAGTTGCTAAAAAGGGTATTTTTCGCTCTGTTCGGCTGCGGGTGGCGAAAAAATACCTTTTTTAGCAACTTTTAACAAGAGTGATTTTTCGAGTCCAAAACATCGTAAATTTACTAAATCTAGGGTTGCCAGACGTCCCGGTTTACCGGGACTGTCACCGGTTTTGTGCCTCGTGTCCCGAACAAACCTCTCGGGACGCCTAAATGTCCCGGTTTTCGGAATATTTGGTATATTTTTAGGATTACAACCATTTGTGGTAATTTTGACAATTTATATACAATGTAAAAAACAATGTAAAATAACAATAACAACATAAAATAATGTAAAAAACAAATAATGTTACGAATTTGATTTGCCTGTTATAAACATACAACCAGTCTCCATTTGTCTAAAAAATTTCGCCTGCGGCGCTAACTTGTTGATGCGTTTTTTATAAGGAATAAATTTCTATGGGAGGGGGGCACAAAAAGTTTGTGCCTATACCTAAAAAAATGAAAATCCTGCGTTGGTACACCCCCCTCCCCCCCCGCTCCTGAAATTTTTCGGTCGTCCCGGTTTGACTTCCAAGAAATCTGGCAACCCTACTAAATCCGTTTTAAAAAAACACATTCTGACTTTCTGTGCCCTCATCCGGCCCCATCCGCAGTCGAGCCGAGCGAAATAATACCATTTTTAGCGCTTATTTGAATAAAAAAAGTAGTTTTTCACAAAAAGTGGGGCCCTAGCACTCCAATAGTACCCAAATAGATGATATAACATGCTAAATAATTTAATTCAAGACAAAATAATCCCAGATTCAAACAATGAAAGTGAATGTTTTGTGTAATTTTCAGTCCGCTTTATTACAAGGAGAAGAAAGCTAACGGTCCCTTGCTGAGAAGATGGGGCTTCAAAGACAATGTGTACACAGGAGGGCTGCTTCCTCATATTGTGACTGGGAAAGAATTGCCAATTCCTCAGTATAGGTAAGTTATACTCCAACATTCAGAATTCCGATTCAGGAAGCACGGAAATGTGTACAATTTAACTATCCTCCACACACGGTTCTGAATGTTAGATCGATCTGTCAGATGTCAGAACATACTGTCAATTTTTTTTAAGCGATCTCGTTTAGCTAATACAGGTGTAAAGTGAATGCAGCGCCCCTAGCGGTGCGGTCCAAAGAGCTCTGACAAATTCATACAAATTTTTGTTCAATTTTTTTTTTTTTTTTTTAAGGTTCATACTAATTTATGTTCCCTTTGAAAAACTAAGATATTGTTAAATTTTATAACTCTTTGACGTGAGATTACAAAATAGAACACACTGGAAATTTTTTAAAATTAGAGGTGATCTCTTTAAGTTATTGTATCGTATTTTTATGAAACAAATGTTTTTTTTTAATGTTTTGTATATCATTTGAAAGAGCATAAACCAGAGAAGTTTTTTCCAGATTCCTGAATCTTTAGACAATTTTTTTCTTAACGAAAATCCCCTCCAAAGTCGTAACTTGTTTTTAAAATACCTCTTTCACAAAACTTTAATCCGACATTTTGTATCATTATTGTTTCTTTAGATTGAAACTAATTAGTCAAATAGACTAAACATCCCCCGTTTTCACCAACTTTTACCTAAGAAAGAGACCCCTAAGAAATTTCCATACAAAAACAGAGATAATATTCTATTTTTTGACACGCAGGCCTACCAACCACACCCTAATTCCATACGAAATGCAACACGCATCTCACCTAGCCTGGGCAGAGATATTTGGGCACCTAACGTAGGTGAGTTGCGTGTTGCATTTTGTATGGAATTAGGGTGTGGTTGGTAGGCCTGCGTGTCAAAAAATAGAATATTATCTCTGTTTTTGTATGGAAATTTCTTAGGGGTCTCCTTCTTAGGTAAAAGTAGGTGAAAACGGGGGATATTCAATTAACAAAAAAAATAATAGAACTAAGTAGGTACCTTTACTTACAATGCTATCAGGGTTAAACTTGAGTAATTCAGGGTTTTTAACTTAAAATCTCGAATAACTCGAAACTGCGACTTTGGACTGAGCTAAGTTTGTCTCAAAAGATTCTAAATGTCCTCTACTATCACTCCTGAAGATATCTGTGTCTGTGTATCAAACATTCTGCATATGTTTTCAGACCAAAGAATGCTTGGAATGAGAAACGTGCCATGTTTGGAGTGAATGATTATATAGACATCCTGGGAGGAGAGAATGCAATCCATCCAACTAGGATCCTGTACAACGTGCCAGCCTGGCTCAGGGGGGTGCAGGGGAATGAATATCAGGTGAGTACAGTTGGTGGCTTATTATGATCACTTTCCATAACAATAAAAACTTACCCATGGGCATAGGCAGGGAGGGAGTTTTGAGGGTTCAAACGCCCCCCGAAATTCCTAAGCCAACCCACAAATGAATCGCATATTACCACATCGTTTTTTCATGTCATGAATTTTTAATATATCCGTGAAATCACAATTGCATCATTAAAAAATTTTACCTGCGCCGCTAATCTGATTAGAGTGAGGGTTTGTTCATGAAAAATAAACTGGACTTTAAAAGGATTTTTATGTTTTATGACAAAATTTCGCTGCGGCACTAGTCCTTTATCATGTCGTAACCCAGAAATATATCCAGATGCCTAACTATTGAAATCAGCCAGGTTCATCAATTCACCCATTTTTGAAACAAATTCACCTGCGGCGCTATTCACTACTTTTTATTCCATTTGGAATATCCAAATTTTAGACAGAGTGGCTTAACTATCACGGGGAAGTCTACTCCCGACCTATATATTATGAAAATCAGTTAAATCTCAATGAAAATTAAACTTTTTCATCGAAAAATTTGCCTACGGCGCTACCTTTTTGATGGATTTGGTATTATAAATCTGTTTTCACCAGGACCTTCCTTGCTCAACCTCACAATATTTACAAAAGTGTCATTGATAATTTTTGATTTACAAATTTTATTCTTGTAAAGCGTTGGATTTTTTGAAATTCGACAACACAGCCGTCGCTCCTCGTGGTGTAGTGGATATGATCCTTACTAAGCGAGACGAAGGTCTGGGTTCGAATCCCAGCCCGGGTGAACTGAAATGGTGAATGTTTCTCGAGTGTAAAGTGATCACTTTTGCCAGCCGAGGTCGGTCGTAAGCCCGACAATGTTCATCCTTAATTCTTCTACACTGTTGTGAGAATACTACATTGTCATTGATAATTTATATATGAATAACCTCCATTTTGTTTTCAGATATTGCTCCGTCGTAGAAAAATGGTGCAGAACACAATGTATAAGCAACTGAAACCAACCAAATGGATGCATCTCAATAAGAGAATCAGATATTTATACAAATTCCTCAATCGGAAAACCAAAACCTTGTATTCTGGAAAATAATCTTCTCGTGTGTTCTATGTATAGTATATTATATTAGTTGATATCTTATAGAGACCTTCATTTGACTGTTTAAAGTTACTTTTAATACGTAATTAATATACATCGGTAAAACGAATGCCGTTTTACTGCCGAGGTGCAATAAAACTTTACTAAATAATTTTAAAAAATCAGATTTACCGGAAAATTTATACATAAAAATGCAAAAACCGGCAATTATTAATACTTGCAATATTGTAAGACGATTTCTAAATACTGATATTTCAGGCACAATGCTTGTATTTTAGGCCCCGCGCATCTGAGCCTAATCCTGTGATATCCGTGATATCTGGATAGGTGAATTTTTCCCAGTATTAGGCTGATGAGTTTATATGTGAATCATGAATGATAATATGTAGACTCTTCTGGCTGATAATACTGAGAAGTGTGTTGGCAAAGTCGTGCCTCCGCGTAAAAATAACATAATAGAGGTCTAATATCGAATTTGTTTGCTTAAATTTATGTTTTGTGTGAATGTTACTAGGTTATTGTCAGGCAGGTTCCCTTAATAGGTAGATTTCACAAATTGTTATTAAGTTTTAAAATAAAAATCTCTTTATATACTATGTGCTTTGTTTTCATTTATTTATTTGTCATTTCTCAGGCAGTCTTAATTGTTTACTGTATTAAATACCAGTATTTATTTCATTATTATTATCATTCGCTTTAACCCATTCATCTTTAATCATATCGGATGCTTTCTCTCCGATCATGAAGACTATGGCATTGGTGTGTCCTCGTGGTATGACTGGCATTATAGAAGCGTCCACCACACGGAGTCCAGAGACTCCAATCACCTTGAGGGTTGGATCCACTACTGCTGTAGGATCAGATGCTGGACCCATCTTCACTGTACCAACCTGCAAACAAAAATCATAGAACATATTCAGAATAAGAACCTCCGAAAGATTGCGTCAGGAAAAGTAAAATGACTCAGCTAATATTAAAGATATATGCTGTCATTGGGCTTCGGCGCCCCAAATTGTTCTCAGCCAATACTGAGAAAATCGTATTGAAACTGAAGACAGTGATAGATGAAAGTATGGACTACAGATTGGCTGTTTTAGAATTGCAATATTTGGAAATTCCTTGAATAAAAAAATATTCCGAAAGTACCCCTGAAATTTACGGGATCAGATGATTTTCCATTCAGTTTTTCAGATATAAAAGTATAATTTAGTCAAAATATGTAATTATAATCTAAACAAATTGACTGTTTTAGATTTTTAAATTTCTTCCCAGGTTTCTTTTAAAAAGGTATAATTCACTTTATCGCTTAAGTTATTCTTATTTCGCTCTAACATTCTCATACAAAATTTGAGAAAGTTGAAGCGAAAATAGAACGATTTTTGCTCAGTGCATATATGCCTTTAACACATGGATAAATGTAAGATATGCTGCAGGTGACTCTAGTGGGGTGAAATATTATTTTAGTAAATTCTCTCAATAAAAAATAATTTCAAAGTTACCTCTGAAATTGACTTGCACTTGAGATTATTCCTGTAGTTTGTTAGATATAAAGCTGTAATTTGGTTGATAGAATGTATAAGATGAGACGCAGTGACTCTAGTGGATATTTTTTTTGATATCTGGTCCCCTTTTTATATAGAGAGCCAAAATTGATTTTGTCGGTTCTACAAAAATCTGTTTTGTGGGTTCTCCTTGATTTGTTTTACCTGATGGCTAAGAGTTGAAGTAGTTCTTTTGATGGCACACTCCCAGTGCTCGTCTGACATGAACTCGTACTGTTCGCATCCCAGGAACTTGCGCTGATGGAGATGAGCGCCTATCTTCTGAAACCCTGACGTCCCGATTATTTCGACAGTCTGAAAAATAAAAAAACGTAAACTTATATTTGCTTATATTCATGTGATGAACATTATTAGTTCCTATGTGTAATTTCAATATTGATAATTTGTCCTAGAGTTACGCGGATAAGATATTATATCTTTGAACACAATACATTAAAAAATATCATTGAACATATCAAGAGAGTTATCATTGGACATATATTGAGGTATCAATGAACATATATTGAGGTATCATTGAACATTTATTGAGGTATGAATGAACATTTATCGAGGTATCAATTAACACATATTGAGATATCATTGGACATATCGAGAGGTTTCATTGGACATATATTAAGGTAAATCATATCATATCATCATTATCAGTATCATCGAACATTTCGAAAGAGCTGCAGAGAGAATCATTGGACATATCATTTAACTTAAGTAGAAGTATTTATTTATTTATTCTTTTAGTGAACAAAGTATATATGAACGTATAAAAATGTACATAATACAGATTATATAGCATTGTTCACCAGGGCGAACTTATCCCAGAACTGCGATTTCTTCCAGTTAACTAACCCCAGTATCATTGAACATATATTAAGTTTTCATTGAGGTATCATTTAACAGACACTAAAAAATCACTGTGATATCTCGAGAGGTATCATTGAACATATATTGGAGAGGAATCACTCATTGTTAGGCGACACTTAGCTGCTTTTAAAAGGATCACATTTCGAAATAAGTCTATAAGTATTGTTTATTAAAAAAAAAACTACGTGGGTTATGAAGTAAATTTATCAACTGCTAGATTTAAACCTGGCACCTCCTATCTGAAAGAACCACGCCTACAACCAACTGTGCCAACTGCCAATCATTTTCTGGAGTTTTAATTACGTAACAAATATTTCACTATGGAAATTCGTAAAGATGTTAAAAAAATTGCATTAATTCAGGAGTAAGTAAGAAAAACCATTTTTATTTTACATTTTCATCTGCTATTTAGCGACAAAAATGTTATAAGGTTTCTCATTTAAGCGATTTATAATTGATTTAAACATAGTTTACCTCATAATGGATTGGAATCTCCATTTATGTAGAAGTTTATAGAATCACCAGCCTACACACAAATAGCCCGAAGACATCTAAACCAGATTTTGTGCAACACTGAAGAAGAACGCAAGATTTATTAGAATTAGATATAGTAGATAAACCTTAATGTCTGTGAAGGGCGACTGTAGACCTACTTGGAGATTAGAAATGTAAACAATACTATTCAAGATTGTCTCACGATGATAGCCTAAGATCCGACAGCTAAAAAACGATATATTACAGATTTTTCCGTAACAAACTGCGTCGGAACCACAACCATGGCCGGATTTACACTTTTAATAGGAATAGGCCCTGACTTTTTCCGCTCGCAAATTTTTTTATCCAATAAAGAATGCAACATTTGGAATGAGAATTTGGGACATTTATCAAATGAGATTTAACATTTCATAGATAGGAAACATTGAAGGAAAATTCCGCGGCTTAAGGCCCTCCACATCCCCGGGTAGCTCAGGCGCATTAATAGCGACCTCTTTATCCGCACTTCTAGGCAAATCTTATTAAGACGTGGGCCCAGAGTTAGTGGGAAACAGTAGAAAATCTAATCAATCTATCTAGGTAAGTGACTTTTTTGTTGTTTCGAGCGAGCGAACACCTCCCATAGTCCTCCAGCCTACTCAGCCTTTTGACAAATTCGGCCCTGGTCGGAACATCCATTCTGCTTTCTCCCCAAGGGATTTCACATAAAACTACATTATGTGAATGTAGATACCTCTCGCTCTGTCGAGGAAAAATCTGTAATGTTTTTAAGATGGCTTCTGCACAATGCAGAAAAATCCAGAATATCCAAAAATACCTAAAATAATTTAGGTATATATCTCCACATTAACTATTATTTTTAATCCAAATGTTGAAAGTTTACACATAGGGTTTTCACACATCGCCACAGGGCTGCCTAGCAAAATCTTGCTCCCCCCATAGGTTGATAGGTTCCCCCGCGAAGTTTATCGATTTTTTAGGAATATATGGCAAGAGATGGGAGAAAGTGGTCAATGACAAAACTCTCTACAAAAAATGTTCAGTAGGTCCTTTTTTCACGGGACTGGGTGTAAATAATGAATCCTCAAATCCTTCTGTGATATTAAACTGATATTGTTTTAAATATTTAAAAGCCTACATTGAGTATATATAATAAACAACTTTGTATAATGTGTTGGTGTGTGATTTATACTGTATATCATCTCGTGTGAATGTCAACACAAAGTTTCATAATCCAAACAGCATTCTGTATCGACTGATCTAGAAGCAAATGCAAGCACCGGAACCGGAGTATATAATACATAACTGCAGATCATTCGCTATATTCTAGTACTTAATACCTATAAACGGATAAACCATCTGGTCGTAGACTACAATAATTATTGCATTTTAAAATTAAAACTAGATACTCATGCTTTCGACCGAGTGAAGAAATTTAAGTATTTGGACAGCAGAATATCCCAAAGCCAGGGCAACCCTGAAAAAAATAATGTCCAGTAGCCGAGAGTTGCTTTGCTACAAACTTGCTTTCAATAAGAAATCTAAGATCTTGAAAATCCTAACGTTCGTTGATGGTAAGAAGAATTTAGTTTAACTTTTGTCCGGAATGTGCTGCTTTATTGCCAGTAAACAATTTATTTCAGTAAACAATATCTAAAATCTTTCAGTTTCTAAAAAAAATGTCTATTCCTAAAAAAAATGGCGCTATTTTTTATTACATTTTTATAAAAAATATCTTTCATACATATTATTGTACAAAGTATTATATAAATTTTCAAATATACAAACCACATCACGACCTTCTTCACTATGTCTCACAAAAAAAAATTCGCCTGCATTACGCATTTTTTATGCTATGTAATTTAAAAAAAAAATGTTGCTGCCCCCCTAGCTCCGAGGCTGGTGACGCCCATGATCTCTAGCATTTCATGATACAGGCATTTTTTATTATGAAGAAAAGGTTTTACACGCTGATCTTCTGAAAACTTAATTACCTTCTTGGCCGCCTCCCTCAACGCATGCAGATCTCTCTCGTCCTGAAAGTAGTTTGGTTGCAGTCTTGGCCAATGGAAGGGATTGGGAGACTTCAGAGACAGGCGTCCTCTGGACCTCGGAGCTAACAGGATGGGGTTTATCATCATTGCTGGAGAGCGATGTATATCTCCATACATGAAATCCATGTATTCTGTGGGCAAACCTGGAAAGAAAGAAATAATAGGGTACTTGCAATTTTTTTATCGTTCAAAAAATATATTAAATCGATAGTTGTACTTACTAGAATTACAAATAAAATAAAATTATGTAATTTTAATTTACCGTTAATTTATAATAATTAATTGAAAATGTTAATTTGTCGAGTTTTTCTATGGTGCTCTGAAACCAGCGGCCATTGTTTAACGTGATTGTGACGTCACGACGCGATGAAATTCATAGAAAGAAATTTGATTGTTTGTGGGTTATGTATGGAGGAATTGGGGAAAGTGACGTCACAATATGGCGGCCAGTCAAAAACCTGTTTTTGCGCTAGAATCGTATATGAGACTTTATTATATAAATATATCCACAAAGACAGAGAATTAAAATCTCAAATTTTCGGAAAACCTTAATTTATAGTTAATGTACCGAAAACCAAAATAAATAAAAAAAACATGCAAGGACCCTATTATGGATTTGAAATATACCAAAATTATTTTAGGTATGGAACCGGATTTATCTGCATCGCACAGACGGAATACATTACAGTTTTTTCCTCAACAGAGACGAGAGGCATCTTCATTCGCATAATGTAGTGTTATGTGAACTCCCTTGGGGAGGAAGCAGGATGGGTGTTCAAGTGTTGGAACTTGGAACACTGAGGAAAAAACAGAAATAATTATGTTTTTAATGGGCAGTATTATTTTTCTTCCTATGCTCCATAAGCGATTGACTACCATATGATAGTAAGATTATAACAGTTCATTCTGTTTTTTCCAATATTTTTGTTCAATTGCTTTTTCTTTTTTTTCTGTTTTTTCCTGGGGTTAACTGGAAGAAATCGCAGTTCTGCGATAAGTTCGCCCTAGTGAACAACGTTTTATAATCTGTACTATGTCCATTTTGTATATTTATATGTGTTTGTTGTTTACTTTAAGTTAAAATAAATAAATAAAATAAATAAACAAATAGGTTGTTATCTCAACAGATATACAGAAAAGAATTGACTTTCCATTATTGAAGGAAAATCCCGCGGGCTTAAGGCCCTCCACATCCCCGGATAGCTCAGGCGCATTAATAGCGACCTCTTTACCCGCACTGCTAGACAAATATTTTTAAGAGGTGAGCCCCCCGGCAAACCCCACTCCTAAATTACGTTCCTTCAGTGTCCTTATCCAAGGAGGTTACAATTCGTTAGGTACTTACAAATAAGAGACTTAAATACTAATTAATCAGGCTTATGACTGATCGGCTGGTTTAATGTGATCACTTTACACTTACGTAACATTCACAAATTCCAGTCCACCCACATTCGCGGGAATCGAACCCAGATCTCTAACCTGACACATCTGTATTCTATTATTTCTTCGCTAAGTGTAAAGTGATCACATTAAACCAGTTGACGATAAGTCTGATGGAAAGTCCATCCTGCGCTGTATATCTGTTGAAATACTTGTTATTCAACTATGACATGTAGATGTGGGAAATTTAATATTCTTACAAAAAACAAACTGTGACGTTAAAAAAAAGAAGATTGGTTTCGGGGTTAGCTGGTAGAGATCGCAGCAATGCGATAAGCTCCCCCTAGTGAACAAATGCATTCATCATCAATATTCATCAATATTGTTCATTAAAAGTGTAAATATGTAAAATAAATCTATAAAAAAATCTGTGACAGATTTCATAAACCGACTTTAAATTTAATTTTGTAAAAATATGTTTATGAAACCAGGCTCTTATCTTTTTTTCCGTTTCATTAACCAGAAATCCAAATACAAACACACACCATTGCATTAGTACTTTATTTATTTTGTTTATTTGAATATCTTTTAATGCCTTGGCGTGACATGGACATTCTATAAGTAAAATTTTAATCGTCGAAGTAATTGGAGCAAAGAATAAATGCGATCATTTTTGTATTGTGTAAGTAAAGTAGATAAGTGAGCAGTTAAGTAGTACTTAATTTCCAAATAATAATCCAACTATTTACCTGATTGTTTATATAATGCATTACTTAATCATAATTATATTAGTATCATTGATGACCGTCACATGAGGTTTCATCTAAATTGTGTATAAGTCTTGTAAAACGGATCGGTAATTGTAGGCAAGTACATAATATTGGCATAATTTGTCTACCGCCATCTACCCTGATATTCAGGGAAGACTTCAGGGAAGCATAAAAATGGTTGGAACGTACACTAAAATACCAAAAAATGTTCTCAATAAAGGGCCGTGTACAATATATACATGTTTCATCTCGACTCAATTACCAGCCTTCGTAGCAAAGCGGTAGAGTACCGGCTTGTCAGGTTGGAGGTCTGGGTTCGATTGGATGTCGCGGTGGATGGATGGACTGGAATTGGCGGACGTTATTTAAGTGTAAAGTGATGACATTAAGCCAGACAACAATCATTCATAAGTCTGATGGAAGGTCCATCCTTTGCTGTATATCTATTGAGATAACTACTTGTTAAATTGTGTTTCTTTTACAACTATTCATTCATTTCTTTTCAAGCATGACAAACATGTTCCCCCCTCCCCAGATCTCGTTTCTTTCAATCTATAGGAGGGGAGGGGGGGCAGTTGCCCTTAGATACGTTTTCTGTAAGAAAACAGTTTTCATAACAAACTATCACGACCTTATTCACTCAGTCTCACAAAAAAATTTCGTCTGCGCTACTTGCGCAGGATTTCTCCAACTTTTTAGGTGAGGAATAATAGCGAAAATAGGAGCCACCTATATCAAATTTTGTGTGAAATATTATGACAGGTGGCTCCAATATTCTCTATTCCTCACCTGAGAAGTTTAGTCCAGCAGAAATTCAGCACAAGGTAGTCTTTTTGATGCCACATCTATATTTAAAAAATGTTGACCTAAAGTTGAAGTTGGAGACACCAAAACATCAACGAAATTTCAGTTATGACTTCCGAAGGACATGAAACCTAATAACACAAATGGTAAAGCAGGAAACTGTTTTTTCCATCACGGAAGGAAAATCCCACGGGCTTAGGCCCTCCACATCCTCGGGTAGCTCAGGCGCATTAATAGCGACCTCTTTACTCGCACTTCTAAGCAAATCTTATTAAGAGGTGGGCCCAGGGTTAGCCTTAAGGGAGCCCACCGGCAATCCCCACCCCTAAATTACGTTCCTTCAGTGTCCTTATCCAGTGCTTATTCCATCAGAATCAAATGAATCGATAAAAAGAAAAATACATTCAACAAACCAATAAATTCATTGAAGACTCCAGAGATATCTTCATTCCCTCCGCCAATACCCATCACCAACTCCACATCAGGGATGTCCTCTGTGTCGTTAGAATACTTGGTCTTCATCAGAACCAAGCCTTCTGCGCCACCAGGGACTGTGAGAGGACCTCTGCCATAAAACAAATAGTCCAACAAAGGTCTCGGAGACAGGAGACTGGAACCGAAAGTGGAAGTCTGATTTAAGAGGAATAAAACTCCCATGAAGCAGACATGGTCCTGTAAGTTAAATCCAACCATTGAGTCTTTGACAACAGGTATTTTAAACTTTTCCAAATGTTCTTTAGGTCCAACCCCCGACAGTAGAAGTAAATGTGCTGACCCAATGGTTCCAGCAGATAAAATCACTTCTTTCTTTGCTTTTACAGTGATTTTTTTGTTATTTTTTATAAACTCTACGCCGACAGTTCTTTTGGTTTGACGATCTATCAAAATTTTCGTCACCCTGCTCAATTTCGACACATGTAAATTTGAGCGTTGTCGTATTGGTTCTAAAAACGCTTTCGAAGCGCTGCATCTTCTCCCTTTTCTGATCGTGGCTTGCACTTTCGAGAAGCCAATATTGCTTTCGCTGTTTGGATCGATGAAAGCATAACCCATTTCTTTGGCTGCCGTTTTGAAATGTTGAAATAAATTACTAGTGTGCGGAGATTCTTCGACGTTTAGATAACCTCCAACGCCATGGTATTTTGATTTCATTAAACTTTTTATCCCGACGTTTTCAGATTTGGTGAAATATGGTAAGACGTCTTTGTAAGACCATCCTTTATTACCCATTGTTTCCCAATTGTCATAGTCTTGCTTAGTTCCTCTTGTGTACACCATAAAATTTAAAACACTTGTCCCTCCTAGAACTCTACCTCTCGGCCAATTGCACGAGTGATTTCTGTGTGCGAGGCATCCATTTTTCATGGCTTCTGTTTTGTAACCCCAATTCAACGACGTCAGTGAATTTGCCGCCGCTGCTAAAGGAACTTCAGAGAAGAATGGTTCATCGTCTCCTGCTTCTAACAAAAGTATTTCCCATTCTGGAATTTCAGTCAAACGGTTCGCCACCACAGACCCTCCGGATCCTGAACCGATTACAACGAAATCATATTCTTTTTCAAACTCCTTCGTATCTTCAATTATTCCTTCATTAGGATATCTGTAAAATGTCTTATAAATCCCGTCTAAGAATCTTAAAATTGGTGGCATCGCAAGCATTGGATTGCAAAGCAGCATTGAAAACAATACCGCGACATATCTTTTTGATGAATGCATTTTTATTCAATTACACTTCGGTAGAAGTAAGAAAAATATAAGAAATCAAACATAGTGGAGCATTTTCAACAATTCATTATATATTTTTAATCAGTCATATTTTAAAACATTCTTAAATATTAAAAATCCTTTTGATTGTTAAAAACTATAATTGTTATAACTATGTACATTTGACGAGTCCAAGTGCCCGAAATTAGGGCCTAGGGACGATAATGAACAATAAACGATAAACAAAATTTAAATGAAAATTAGGTAAGTAAATAAGGCAATAAGTCCGCCCATTGTATGATTTTTTTCAGTACAATAAAGACTTTTTTATTTTATTTATTTATTTTTATTAAATTCTTCTTTAAATTGTCTAATATTTTTTTTAATCACTGCGTTTTTAGAAAAACAAGGTAAGGGATATTTTTCTGAAAATGTCTGAAAAATAGAGAACGCAAATATGTAGAAAATGCAACGAAAAACACAGAAAAACTTGGTGCATATATAAATATCACTGATAATTTTAATACAGTCACAAACAAGAATAATTTAGGTAAATATACACAAAATTATTTATTTTTTAATACATTCATGAATTATTTTATGTTTTTAAAAACACGATAAAATAAATGTTATAGAACTTGCACTACACCAATGACCTAATCATAATTTTTTCAGACGAATATTTTCATTTCACATTTGTCACAATTTTTCACAAATTTTCAGGATTATTTTAGATTTAACTTTATTATTATTTTACTAAATAGGTTTAGGTTTATTCGCGGTTAAATTCAAACACAAAATAACTTAATACAATCAACCATATAGTGTTCTAAATAAATGGATATACCTTAACACATTGGCGACTGACTGTGGAAATAAAAATATTGTATTTTTGTTGAAGATTTCACGATGATTCAGTTTATGACAATTTCTATTCGTTCCTTTTTCCTACTTACCCTTCGTGATTTGTGATTAGATTAGTATAGATACATTTCGAGGTGGTTGGTAGCCTGGTTGGTAACGCGCTCGACTGTTAATCCAGTGGGCGCGGGTTCAACTTCACAACACAAGCATTTAAGCTTTCTGTGAAGAGTACAAAGATGTATTTGGGTTTATTTCCATATACATGAGTGGGTTGGGTGACTAGATGGACCAACGATATTGTCCAAATCGCTGGAGGAACCTGGATGCAGAAGGGTCGCTAGCTAATTATTTGTTATCCTCCTTGTAGCAGGGATATTGAAGGTGTCATTCCGGACGTTGTTGCTGGGGGGGTGCCCTTCTGGCTAACTCGTCTGAGTAACTTTGTGGGCTGAAAGAGTGAATAAAAAGGCGCCTAACTGTCGTATGTGTTATTCGGGTGTGCGAGGGAGGGATCTTCAACATTTCTTTCCACAACCTACTAAGTATTTAAAGATAGTAACCATATATTATACTATAACCACCCAATACAATCGCTGGCCTAAGAAATCCCCTATATAGGATGACCGACACATACAACAGTATCTTCTCTAACCACATAGATGTGCTCACTATTACATCTCAGCGGCTCAAGAAGCATCAGGTGCTACATTGCTTACAGTCCAGGTAAACCCTTCCTGACTTCCCACTCACTCCTAAAAACCCTTCCTTCCCTCCTCATTTTATTAGGTATGTTTAATTTAAGGTGAAATTTATAAGTTTTTTTCAGTTATCTATATGTGTGTACATGTAAGTATGGAATGGATTATTACTTCTATGTTTGTGTTAGTTTGTCTGAAATCTATGTATGTATCTGCTCTATGTATGTATGCTTCAACTAAATGAATAAATAAATATTGTACGTGCGGAGAACTGTTTCTATATTCTCGAATGGGTTAAAATGTATAAGTAATAATTAGTATCAGGCCTATCAACTTATATACTTTATACTAACTAAATGCTAATACTTAGTAGTGGCGGGGGGCGGACTAGTAGACCTCAAACAAGCTGTGGTTAGTCAAGCGATGGTATTAAAGGGCTTGGCACCAAATAAAGAATGACGTCACAGTCATTTTCCACGGCAATAAGGTTCAAAATTGCATGAACAACCGCATGAGAAAATGGTAAAATATCGTTTTTTCCATTTTTTGGGGTTAATTTTGCTTCTATCAAAAAACTTTTACGGTTATTCCTTAGATTTTAATGCATATTATCAGTACAAAAAAAAATTACTCCGCGACTTTCGGGAAACGAGTTTCCGTCTTTCGAAAAAAAGATCAGAGGTGTTTTGAATTTTTTTTTGAGAAATCTATAAAAGACATAAAAAAACTTTTACGGTTATTCCCTAGATAAATGTTCAATGCATCTACCGTATTTTGTTCCAAAGCATATTTAGTACCGGCTGTCGAGATATAAGGTCTCCCGTTTTTAGAAATTTTTGAAATGTCGGTATGCATACTCTTAAAAGGGCTAGATATGCTCTAAGTAAAAAGTCTTCAATTGACGATGATGTGGTTACAATCTTGTAGATTGGTTTGTACCAAGCATTTTCGTTCTTTCTCTATATTATTAATATATATTTTTTGTGCGGTTTTATCATTTAGTATGAAAGATTGTTTGCATTGTCGCGGGCCGCAGTTTCACGACCACGGCACTAGAGTGACTTGCAGCATATCTTACATTTATCCATGTGTTAAGTCTTAGGATGATATCTTTAGTATTAGCTGAGTCTGAGTACCAAATGACAGCATTATATGTAACAAACTAGGGGAATAATCTCTTGTTTGAGTAAATGTCTCCCCACTAGAGTGACTTGCAGCATATCTTACATTTATCCATGTGTTAAGTCTTAGGATGATATCTTTAGTATTAGCTGAGGCTGAGTAATATTTCCCGAAATTTTTCGCATATTACTAATTCTATGGGTATAATTTTTTATCATGATTAACAAATTATCTTTTTGTTCTTAATCTCCTGATCATCTAATGTAATAATTCTTAACTCTTCTTTCGTTGCATCCTTCATTTTTCTTTGCATTCTTCTTCTTCCCATGCTTCCTCCTTCCTACCATAAATATTTCATAGATATAAGATATATTAACTATGTAATGTACCTAATGGACGCGTTTTGAGTGAAATAAATCGGAGAGCGTGTATGACAGAGTGCATGAATGTGACGGAAGTCAGGAGCGTCTGTAAGGATAGGGCTGTCTGGCGGTTAGTCCTCTCTGCCTATCCTGAAAGGGACGTGGCTTGATGGTATAGCTAGATAGATAGATAATGTACCTAATCTATTTGTTTTGTGTGTGTGTGTTAATTGTGAACGGATGTATTTGGTCTTGTGTATTGTATATTTTTGTATTAATGTACCTGTCAATATTGGTTTTTGGGACTGCATCTGTTCCGTGTGGATAAATAAATAAATAAGTAATATATGGACAGGCACGAAACCTGGAAAAATCTACATACTTGTTCGGAAAATCTTTATATACGAGTATGGTATTGCAAAATGTGAATGTTGTCCTTGTATAAAGAATCTTACAGGTTTAGTTACTGGCAGGTCGCTATTAATAAATCCTAATTATGTTAATTACAAGTAAATGCCTAGTTACATTATAAAATAAATACTTAGAAGTTCAGTTGCCTCGATCCTGACGGATTTATCTAATGCGCACGCGCTGGAAAATTGTGTTTTGTTGTGACATTACATAATAAATAGAATCTACCAGTGGCATATATATAGGGGGGGCCGAGGGGGCCCGCCCTTCCCCCGAAATGTTGAACAATTCTTTAAAAAACGTTATTAAAACATGAAAGTTACTCAAGTTCATCACTTCACCCATTATTAAAAAAAAAATCGCCTGGCGCTATTCTTCTTTTTATTTTCTGCACACCAACCTAAAACATGACCTTTTTCACTCGCATTCACGAATTTTATTTTTTTTATATAATTGTTAGTATGTACGTCTGTCTTCAAATTTTTGTTGCCTTCACCCCCCCCCCCCCCAATGTCAAATATTAGATAGCCCCCCCCCCGAAATGAAATCCTATATACGCCACTGGAATCTACCTAATATTTTCAATGCAGCAGAGTAGCGAAGAGGGAGGGGGGTGGTCTACCCCGGATGGCACTTTTTAGGGGCATCTTTTTTTATTTTATTTTAATTAATTTTATTTTATTAACAGAATCAGACAGTTATGGACGTTATGGTAGTAAATTTTACAATAGAAGAAACACATCACCAACAAATAAACCAGCAAAGATTCTACATTTCACTTAATTACAATTTTTAATTAATTTTTGGGAAAAAATCCACTAAATCACATTTGTTTCATTAAAAACTAAAAAAACATCGCATGCGGCGTTATTTTTCTCTTTATGTACCATGTCAATATCAAAATTTTAGTTCGGATTTTTTTTGTTATTTATTTAGCAAAAGTAGAAGCGTCGGAAGACCCCCCAAAAGGTGGTCTGATGACCTAGTCCAGCAAGCCGGAAGAATCTGTATGCGGAGGGGGAGAAACAAAGATGAGTGGAAGGCATTTGAAGAGGCCTACGTCCAGCAGTGGAGGGAGGAAGGCTGAGGAAGAAGAAGAAGATTTAAACATCAAACAAAGTCGGTTAGTTTGAAGTGTTCGTTAATTCACATTAAAATAATTTTAAATCAAAATTAAAAAATTAAATCAAAATTAAATACGAAAATTAACATTATTATTAAATTAAAAATTACTATTTCTCCTAATTTATTAATTTATATTTTATAGATAAATTTGGGTGGATTATTTTTGCCACATGATTATGTCTATATGTATATTCAGTTTGCGCTAGTGTTGAACAACCCGAAATTATAAAATATATTTTTATTACATAAGAGGAAGAAGATTTTAATTTCATGTTTGTGAACTCATAGTACTTATACCTAATCAGTCATTGATCAACAAATAATAGGCAATTAATTTATAATTAGGTATAATAATTAATATTAAATATTACATAATTCATTATTATATTATTATATTATTTCATTATGTTCCTACAAGAATATCTGCAAAGAAGGCCAAATGCAGAGATGATCTCAAATAATAACACACACGCATCTGCATGGGCGTCCTCAGGTGGGGGCAGCTGCCCCTCCCTAGAGATAGGAATACCTAGACGGACTAATGAATGGATACGAGAGAGATCCAAGGCCACCGACGTAATAAAACGAGCAGCTGCATTAAAATGGAGTTGGGCAGTTATTAGAATTACTATGAAATCCATTAAAATACAATTGTTTTACGAAAAATTGTCTGCGGCGCTAATTACCTACACCTATTCTTGTGTTACAAATTCCTTATACTTAATTAGATGAATTTCACGAAAATATAAACCAGATTTATACAGTGGCCTTTTTTGAAATAGGTGCATGCTATGCTTGTTGTATGAATAAAAAAATTCATCACATCACAAAATCACTCTTTTCCACAAAAAATAATCACCTGCCGCGCTATTTTTGAGTTTTTATGGTGTATCATAGTTTTGTTTAGTTTTTGTATCATATAGTTTCATAGTCGTTGGGCGGGACATGTGGCAAGAATGGATAAGGAGAGAGTTCCTAAAAAAGGTTAAATTAAAAATTTAATTAAATTAAATTAAACTTTGATTATTTAAATTAAATCTTAGATGGTTGGACGGAGTGCAGAAGAATGCGCAAGTGGTCGGCATCAGGGACTGGAGGAGCACAGCCCAGGACGGGAGGGAATGGCGACGACGGCCGGAGGAGGTCAAGGCCCACAATGGGCTGTAGTGCCAATGATGATGATGATGAACATAGTTTTGAATTTTCTTTGCCCCCTCCCCCCCTAGTTTCGAAGCTGGCGACGCCCATGCGCATTTTAAAATGCCGGATGTATTCACCTATTTGTTAAAATTAACTTAGCTGTCGATTAAATCGTTAATGTGTCTTTATTAATTTTGCTTATCTATTTATGCCATGCCGTGATGTTTTTCAGGCATTAAGGCTCGCGACCCAACTATGACGTCACGGTCATTTCCCACGACATTGAGGTTCAAAATGACATGAACAATCACGTGATAAAATGGTAAAAATAGCGTTTTTTCCATTTTTTGGGGTTAATTTCGATTCAGTCCAAAAACTTTTACGGTTATTTCCTAGATTTTAAGTCATATTATCAGCACATAAAAAAAAATTCCCCGCGACTTTAGGGAAACGCCCCCTACCCCCTCCTACCACCTCCTGCTCCCCTCATGCTCCCCTCCTGCCCTCCTGCCCTCCTCCTGCGCCCCTCCTGCTCCCTCCTGCCCCCCTCTTGCCCTCCCCCCTGCACCACCTGACACCTCTTACGCCCATTTATTTATTTATTTATCAGCAAGGCACACTTACAGACATTGAACACAAATTAGCCTAAAGAAAAACATTACATTGAATATAGTTCATTCAAAGCCCTATTACAGTGTACACAAAGAATTCATATTATGGGGACAAATACTTGTTGACAATATAAAAAAACTACCTAATCTAAACTAAATTCTCTTAACTACTTTTTCAAACACCTACCCATCAACCTATTAATTACAAATTATAGATAAACTAAGTCAAATAATTGAAAATGTGTATGTGTGTATAAAAATGTGCCCATGTGTGTATTAGGTTACTTCCGGTACCATTTTCATTAAAAATAATCCCTGAACTTAATTAAACATGTAAAACATTAAAATTAAATTAATGTAACAAGTTTTTCCTTTAGTAAACACAACATTTAAGGTGCGTATGTCAAATTATTAAAATATTGACATTGCAAGGCCATCCAAGACCTATGGAATGTTATATGAGTTCATACACATTAAGGTCACTTATTAAGAGGCTATATGCTGCCATTCTGCTTTTGGTAACCAGACATAAACTCAAATGACAAAATCTCAACCAGTGTTGCAGTTTTGAAAATTTGCAAAACTACTAGATTTTTTGTCCAGAAAATACTAGAATATACTATAGGGGGGGAGAATTGAATGTTTTGTTACAATTTTTAATCGTGCTATTTTCTTTTGACCTTGACGACTAAAAATTTGACGACGGGGGGGGGGGGGGGGGGGGGTGATAAATTATTATATATATATATATATATATTCTCATTTTTTATTCTCATTAAAATAATATTACGTAAGTACCGAAAAATACTAGAATTAGGTCTAAATATACTAGATTTTGATCAAAAATACTAGAATATACCAGATTTTCGGAATATACTAAAGAAAATACTAGATTCTTCAAAATGCCTCAAAAAATACTAGTTTAGTATTAAAAATACTAGAAACGGCAACACTGAATTCTCAACTGTCAAAAGGGTAACCTACTATTGACAGCATCGCAACTCATCACCGGAAAACCTGTTGCCGCCAATTTCAATATTGTTGGGTTAGGTTAGTTAGGTTGTTTTTTTTTAAACACACAAAAACAAAACAAAAAAAAAACAACGGCATCAGATTTTCCGGTGTTGAGTTGCGATTCTGTCAATAGTAGGTTACCCTTTTAACAGTTGAAATTTTGTCACTTGAGATTTTGACATGGAACCCTGCTTTTACATGTTAAGGTCCTATATGCTGTCATTGGACTTCGGCGCCCTGAATTATACTCAGCCACTGCCTCCTAATAGAGTAGGTATTCTAGCCATGCTGTAACAGTTGGCAACATAGCAAAATGATCAATCAGGACCACTACTCCTGTCAAATTTCGTAACAGAATATAATACGTGGTCCATCATACTCGTTGGTAAGGGACTGTTATTCCATACATTTCCTTCGCGACGGTGATGGCAACGCTGCAAAACGAAGTGGTCTCAAATTTCTACAGCATGGCTAGAGAAAGACTCTAGGTGGCAGTGACTCAGCCAATACTGGAGGAATCGTCTATAAGCTGAAGACAGTGATAGATGAAAGTATGGACTACAGATCGGCTGTTTTAGAATTAGTACAGGATTTGGAAATTACTAAAATATAAATAATAATATATTCCTAAAGTACTCCTGAAATTTACGGGATCTAAAGATTTTCCGTTCAGTTTTTCAGATATAAAAGTATAATTTAGCCGAAATACTGGTAATTATAATCTTAACAAATCGGCTGTTTTAGATTTTTAAATTTCTTCCCAGGTTTCTTTTAAAAATGTATAATTCACTTTGTCGCTTACATTATTCATATTTCGCGCTAACATTCTCATACAAAATTTGAAAAAGGTGAAGCGATAATAGAACGATTTTACTCAGTGCATATCGGGCCTTAACCGTTTTAAGGTGTAGAAATAAAAATTATGAGTCTATTTTGGTGCCGTTTTTTTTTTAGATTATAATTTGTTATTTTCGTACATCCTACATGACCTTTGTAGCACCAATAGGTCTATTTTTATTTTATTCAATCTCCTTGAAAATAAATTGGAGTGCGTACATATTGCGTAAGCTACCTACTACTATGGGAGGGGGGGGGGGGGGAAGGGCAAAAAAAGGAAAAAAATAACTTAAATAATACTTTGCACGATAATATGGGTGAAAAATGTCTTTTACAAAAAAGCAATAAAAAATGGTGCCGCAGGCATTTTTTTCAATGAAATAATTGTATTCTGATGGATTTAAATGAAAATATACTATGATACCGTATAATTAGAAAATTTGTGGTAATGTGTGAGGTTTTATGTATTATGTAAGGTTGGATTCTGGGACTTACGAGTTTATTATTGCTAATGGTATTTTTAAGTGGTTGAATTTAATATTTTATTATTTTGATACAACTGATATATATCCGTATGCCCTCGCATATATATGTATGCGAGGGCAAATTCTGGAAACTTTTATTTTTTATTATTTGATGATGGGTAGTTTGGAATGACTGAATTTATTATTCTAATATTTTTATATGAATGACATTTTATTTGTTTATTTATTTTTTAATGGTATTTTCGAATGATTAAATTGTTATTTTGTTTATTTTTAAATTGATGTTATATATATATATATATATATATATATATGCGAGTGCAAATTCTGTAAACTTTTGGATTATTATTTTTGGTGACTGAATTTATCATTTATTTTATTTTATTTAGGTAACGATATCGAACTGTGGTTTGCTTATCCCGGTGATTGTATATTTCTGTGAAGATCTTATACCGTGTGGTGAGATACAGGGCAACCAGCTCTAGTTCACCCACGGTTATGCTCTTAAACGTAGACAAACTATTTACATATTAGTAAATTTCGCTATATTTTGAATTGTAATACCCATCTATGTTTGTATGTGCACTAAAAATAACTGAATAAAGTATCTATCTATCTATCTTTATCGTTTAGTATGAAAAAATATATACCTGTTTCAATCTCTATCGACGCCCATGAATGAAATCGTAAAATTTTCCATACATTTTGTAATTATTTTTGATGCTGAAGGCTTCTATCAAAGTCGGACTCAAAACCACAATTTTTTTAGCATATTTCCTTACAAAATCTTCGTTATAATTATATAAAGTAACGACGGACCTAATATACCTACAGGTACCTAGTTCAAGGTGGTCTAATTACTAAATAATAGGTGTGTACCTTGCAGTGGCGAAGAGTGGATTTCTGCAGAAGGTAAGCCGGGGCTAACATTTCTTATTGGGTTACGTCAGATTATTCTTCTTTCGCATGCGAATACAACCATTGTACAAATGATCTGGGAGTCTGGGTCAGAGCTCCGCGTCAATATTTCTCAGATATTCAATTGTCCTTGGCGTCACCTCATGGACTTATATACCCAAATATCCCACTCGAACTAATTGATGGGACAGTGCCCCACAATGTGTTCCACCGTCTCTATCTCCCCGCACTGGCATTGGGGATGTTCCCTCTTGCCCCATTTATGGAGGAGGTGTCCACATCTCCCGTGGCCAGTTCGGATCCTATTTAGGGATGCCCATAGGTTGCGAGGCAGGTCGAAACCAGGCTGTTTCACTGTGAGTTTAAGTCAGATTAGACACTATTATACCTATCATTTTATCCAAAAGCTAACTCGATGGGAATCGTGTTCTTAAGTAGCTTCACGCCTGTTAACTTGTCATGGGCGTCGTCAAGGGAGATTGGAATAGGTTTTTTTTTTGGTAACTTTTCATACTAAATGATAAAACTTCACAAAAAATCACATTATTACCACACATTTTCTCATCATATCATAAATCTTCTAAAATTAGTGTGAAAATCCGTCAGATTTCTTAAAAAAAATTGCCTGCGTTGCTATTTTTTATCTCTTTTTTTATAAAAAAAATCATTTTTCGTACATATTATTGTGCAAAGTATTTCATACATTTTCAAATAAACAAACCGCATCACGATTCACGACCTTCTTACTACTACTACTACTATACCCTCACGCCACGTCCCTTGCGGGGTAGGAAGAGAGGACAGAGCGCCAGACATCCCTATCCTTACACACACTCTTAGCTTCCGTCACACTCATACAGTTTGTCATACCTTATTATTTTTTTTTGAAACTATTTTATCTATTTTCATCAAAATTTATGATAATGATGAGAAAGGTGCGGTAATGGTGTGTTTTTTGTGAGGTTTTATCATTTAGTATGAAAAAATATATACCTATTCCAATCTATAGGAGGGGGGCAGGTGCCCCCCCCTGACGACGCCCATGGGAATTCTGCATACAGAAATATATACCTAGTTGCATATCATTACTAGATAGGTTGCATAAAATCAGGAGGTTCATTGGTATAGCAGTATCGAACATTTAAATAATCTGTAGTTGAGAGTTTGGGAATAAATAAATGGTCTTTGGGAAAACTTTGGGAAAAAAGTAAAAAAAAACCATGGTCTATTAATAATATTTATTATTTCTCATACGTAGAATCAATTTATTTTTCCTACAACAAAAACATGAAACGTCTTGCAAGGACAGAATCATAGAAAATATGATTCCGTTTCTGTAATTTCACCATAATACCTACAAGACATGAAATGCAAGTAGTTATCTCAACAGACCAAAGAGCAAAGGATGGACTTTCCATCAGGACTATGACTGATCGTCGACTGGCTTAATGTCATCACTTTGTAACATTCACCAATTACAGTCTATCCATCTGCCGCGGCCGGGAATCGAACCCAGACCTCCAACCTAACACACCGGGTATTCTATCCGCTGTGTCGTGATGATCGAAACGAGAAGAAAACCCTATACATTTTTGTCCATCTTTTGCTATATATCTGTTGAGATTACTATACCTGACGTGTGATTGTAGAGTTTGTGTACAGTTTTATTTATCGTTTGGCTACGTCGAAGTATTGTCACATCGTTAATGTCTGACATCCAGCGCCTCCAGCCACTGGAGGAACTCTGGGGACAGGCCGTGTGCCGTTTCCTGTGTTATAAAATTGCTTATAAATTCTGATTAACGGACTATTTACATCCCTTGGTCCTATAATTATGTCAATATGATGTCTATAATTCATTTTCAGTTAAAATATTAACAGTGAAAACCAAAAATCCATGTGAAAACCGCAGTTTCCTATAGCCCGTTTATTATGGAAAATCCTCCATTTTGCTTCTTTTGCCTAACTGGCCATTTTCCCCAAAATCGTACAGAATGTATAGACAAACACCTATGTTCTCAATCCAGTTTACTAGTATTATAAATCCATGTTTACTGGTAAAACATATTTAGTCATAGACAATAAACATTCTATAATAAGTTTACCAGGAATGACATCACAGTCATTTCCCACGGCATTAAGGTTCAAAATCGCATAAACAATCGCATGATAAAATGGTAAAAATAGCGTTTTTTTCATTTTTTGGGGTTAACTTATCATAAAAATTTTACGGTTATTCCCTAGATTTTAATGCATATTATCAGTTTGAAAAAAAAATTACCCCGCAACTTTCGGGAAACAAGTTTCCGTCTTTCGGAAAAAAGATCAGAGGTGTTTTTCAATTTTTTTTTGTGAAATCTATGCAAGATATAAAAAATCTTTTACGGTTATTCCCTAGATAAATGTTCAATGCATCTCCCCTATTTGGTTCCAAAGCATATTTAGTAACGGTTGTCGAAATATAAGGTCTCCTGTTTTTAGAAATTTTTTAAATGTCGGTATGCACACTCTTAAGGATGAAAATTTGCTTCAGATGGATTTTATTTATTCGTGTCATCCAGCAGGGACAGTGGTAGTGAGAGGGTGGAACAAATATTGTGGAACTGTGATATTAAAAAACACATGAAATACACAATTTAATTAAAAATAATCTCACAAATTCAATGTCTATTAAAGTACACATTTATTTATATTACTCCGAGTAATGTAAATGTTTCTTGTTTTCAAATTATTTCAATATCCTTCACACAAAGTGTTCAGAAAATCAGTGCACCAATAAAGACTGAAAATGATACCCTGCCTTGCATTAATAGTAGTAGTTCTGATTTTTGGATATGTTATAAAGGTCAGTCTTGTGGTTCAGAATCCAAGTTTGCGACCTCCCCACCCTTGTGCGTTCACTAGGGCGAGCCTAAAACTGTCAAAATTCCGTCCGTTCTTCAGTTTAATGATTATAACTTTTTACAGGTGCACCCTAGAGAAAAAAGACTGAAATAAGAATTATAGAATATTAAATTTTCTATGACTTTGTTTTATTGGGTTTTTTCGTAATGTTATTATCCAAAAAAATATGCATTGTCCAAAATGCCATATTTAATTTTTTTTTTTATCTTTTATGAAGTTTTTGATTTATATCGCACTAGCGGATCCAGGGGGTGGGCTAGGGGGCTGAAGCCCCCCCAAAACCATGAGTGACAGTACTTTATATACAACAAATCTAGGGGTTTCAGCCCCTTAGCCCCCCCCCCCCAAAATGTTGAGTGACAGTACTTTTTACCATGTGACGACATTCAGCCCCCCCAAATTAAATCCTGGATCCGCCACTGATTATATGCACAAGGGTTGGGAGGCCGCAAACTTGGATTCTGGACCACAAGACTGACCTTTATAACATATCCAAAAATCAGAACTACTACTCTTAATGCAAGCCAAAATCCTTTATTACTCGGACTATATGGGATCTATCGGGATTCCCCAGTCTATCTTGATCAAGTCTGATCCTTTCTCTCCAATCATGAAAACCACGGCGTTAGTGTGAGCCGTTGGTATGACTGGCATTATAGAAGCGTCCACCACACGGAGTCCAGAGACTCCAATCACCTTGAGGGTTGGATCCACTACTGCTGTAGGATCAGATGCTGGACCCATCTTCACTGTACCAACCTACAAATAAAAAACAGAATTTAATTCAATTTCAACATTTTGCAAAAATTTGCAACGTCGGTCAGTATAAAATAGACTTTTCACGTTCGAGAAGTTCCTTCTGAATAATAATTGCCAAAATTTCATACTCTTGTGCCATTTTAATGGAAAAAATGTACCAAAAACATATTGAAACAGCCTATTGCAATCCAGTCTAAATCAAATCTATATAAATAAAGTCTGATTTTTGAAAGTGTTCGCATAACTCCCGCATTTTGCGATGGATTGCTGCAAAAATTTAAAATAACATTTGCAATAATATAGGCTGTGTCCTAACGTCACCGGTTTTTGGAGAAAAAGTTTTTCCTAGGAGATTCCACGACGATGAGGGATTGTGTGGAGTCGAGTGTGGTATCATATGAAAGGGCGTTGGAAAAGAAATTCAGATCTTAAGTCACATTTTGTCCAGCTCAAACCTATAAAGTATGCCGGGTTGGTTTGTTAAGGTGACTGGAAAGACCAACTACATAATTTAGGTACTTTTCGAAGGTCCATAGCGCCGTACTCTTAAAAGTTAGATCTCTAAAAAAAATATATGTTATTCCTTAATAATCTGGCTCTCAAGTAACCATTTTATTTTTTTTATATTTTACGTACCTTTTCCGCAAAATATTTTTAAAAAATACCTGTTTTTTTAGTTTTATCGCCCACAACTCAAAACCTATGAGGTTTAGAAGCATGGTTCTTTTTTTAAAATAAAGGTAATTAATAATTCTAATAAGTTACCATTTTAGTTTTTGCGTCATGTTTTTACTTTTCGTGTAAAATCAAATAAACCGTATTTTGCGTGATTCTAAAGAAGCTTCATTGAAATACACTGACTCGTACGCATTGGATTGTAATCCTTAGCGACGTACATTCTCATACAATAATTTCAAGGATTCCATTTACATTAGTTCAGTCCCGCCTTCGTCCTCGAGGTGGTCAGACGTGGAATCTGCGCCGAGTGTTTTTAGGTCTTTTATTGTGAAATACAGAGACGATGTACCTACTTACATAGTTATGCTTACTTTTTTTCATACGACTAGTAGTAGACCCGCTAATTTGTAATATAAAATATAATAATTACCTAACCTACTTTTATTTTAAAAAGTCCACTCTTCGCTGTATATCTGTTTAGATAAATACTTTTCATTCACCCACATCATTTAGAAAATCCGTCGCACCCTAAATAGAGACATTCAGAATAAATTAGTGATGCTTCAATGGAATAGTTTCGAAAAATAAAAAAAAAAAACAAAATACATAATGCTAAACTTATGATTCTCATGAATTTCTCCAATACCTATTTTGATTAAGGTTATCTCCTATTCTAATCTAATATACCTATACGTATTACGTACCTAATAAAATCATTTATGAAAATGACCTACTAACATTGCAATACGTACTAGGTATATATGTAGGTAGATTAGAGAAAACAATTTTAAAGACCCATAAATATTACAGGATTCACTTTTGCCAAAGAATTCCCTATGCAAAAATCGAATTATCGCACAAAAATGAACCGACCACTCAACGAATTGTCATAGATTTAGGAATGGAGGAAATTTCTTGTTTATAATTATATTAATTATAATATTGGTGAACCATACAAAAGGGAATCGTGTAATACTAAAGATAGTAGAATAGTTTTATTATTAGTATAGATAGGGTTATTACTTATTATTATAATATAATAGATAATAGGTTGTTTAGTAATACCGTTGTTGTAGTTTATGATGGGTACCTATGGAAAAATATTGCAGTCAAGTGGTCTTATTCTATTATTGTCTTTTGTCGTATTGTCCCGCTAATTACCTTTTATCATTTTTTTGTTCTTTTGTAATTTTACTACACCTGAGTAGAAGATAATAATATGTAATAAAATAATTTGAACACTACGAACATTCATTCATGAAATCATGATTCATGAATTCTCTATGTACCTATGTATTTTATTTTCACATTGTACCTAAACTTTTGCAGACTAAAATATAGATACTACGTCTTTTTACATCATTTATGAATTTGTTTTTACATAAGTAGGATTGGTACCTACTAGACATGTGCGCCGGCTGCAAAAAAGCCGGCGGCGGCGCCCATGTCTAAAATTGCCGGCGGCGGCGTCACGCCGGCGGCGTGGATACAAAGTGAGGGGGAGCATTAGATTTTTTTGCATTATTGTTTTAAATGATTAAATACGCATATGTGAAAAGGATAATGATAAACTCGATTTATTTATTTTGAAAAACTATGATTATTTCAATGACAAAGTAAAATAAAAGCCCATACTTGAAAAATAATGGAGAATTTCATTATTGCTTTTTCATGGTACTGGAGGGCAGATTAAAATAAACTAAGCCATAAAGTCAAACGCGTCAGAATGAGCCTCACTATGGGCAGTGGTGCAGTCGAACAGGTTTCTCATTTGGTAATATTTGGGCTGTTAGCTAAACGATGGGTGAAATTGAAACTCTGAAATAAAGTCTAGAATTGCGATGACGAGGTCGACCTTCCACAAAATACAAAACTCCTTGAGCATAAGCTGTAAAAACATATGTGTTGTATGTACTATTGTTTGTAGTTGAAGGGTAATTTAATAAAATTATGTAATTTAATAAAACTATCTTATTTGCGATGTTATTTTAGGCGTAAAAATAAGGATAATAATTATTAAATAAACAGAAATCGTGGTGTTTTTAGTCGAAAGGTGCATAAATTAATAATGATATGAACCAAAATACGTAATGTTTAACGGTGGAAAGATAAATTACAATTTGAGAGTAGTCTGTAATCACAGTCTGAGAAACCACGTTAGGTGATAGTATTTTTTTATTATTGTAATGCAGCTTTGGGTGAGCGAAATAATTGGATTTTAACGTTAAAATATTTAATTATATTCACATTTTGCCACCTTCAAGGCCGTAAACGTCAAAAATTACCAAATGAATATCGTTTTGTCAAGAGAAAAGGAGTCATTATCATTTCCACAGTGTTGTATTAAAACAAATGAAGTATAGCGAATCTAGTTAAGTGGAATAAAAATAATTTTGATTAGGTACTTCGATAATCAAAGGTTAAACTAATTAATGAAAAGAGAGAACGGTTGACCGAAAAGACGAAAGGCTGCATATTTTGGTCAGATATTCTGCCAAAATTCACGTGGTTTAAAAATTTCGGCGTGGTAAAATCGACTGTTGTCCTAAAAATCTACTTACATAAAATAACGTTTGTTTTTCATTTAATTTCCACCACGAAGAACCAAACTATTAATACCTCCATCCCATCCTATTTCTTGTTTTAGAATCGAATAAGTAAGACACAGAAAATTCCCCGATTTTTTTATGAATTCAAACAATAGCATTCTCAAAATAATATCGTATTTTTTATATACTTAATTTGATTAGTCGTCTACCAAAGTTTATGAAAGGTGCAATTGGTAAGAAATAAATGACTGATTTCATTATACATTATAATATAAAATCTAATTCTGGACATTAAAAATAATAAGTATCTTACCTACCTATAAGTATCATAGCATGTAAACACGACATAATAGATATTTTGAAAGGTGAAATATTTTTATTTGTTTGGTCATTAAAATCTTCTTTATGAATAAGGATTATGGATTATGGACTGTCAACGAAATTTTTATTTCTTTATTTTTTTATTATTTTTTTTGTAATACAAAATATACCTATTAATTACCTAACCCACTTTTCTTTTAAAAAGTCCACTCTTCGCTGTATATCTGTTTAGATAAATACTTTTCATTCACCCACATCATTCAGAAAATCCGTTGTTCTCACAAAAAGTACATTATGACATTCAGAAAAAAAAACTATTATTTGTTTGTTCGAGAAATCGACTAAAAATGTACATACGTACGAGTATGTATTCGTAATTCGTTTATCCTAATATTCCTAATAGTATGTATTATGAAATGTTCGGTGATTTAAATCTTCATTAGGTACGTACGTCGTACAATGTGCTATTTCATTTGTCGTATTTGTTTTTACAATTATGTATTACCTACTTGAATATCGATTATTTTTTATTGCCCTTAGAAATGCAATCACTGTATAGGTAGGTACATAATATGTACTTATTAATTACCTACATTGAAGGTAAGTACCTACTTATCTAGGTATACAGTATGCACTCGATTTTACCTGCTAATTTGGCTCTTTAGGTACATTATTTATCACTAATTAGAGCAGAATTTATAAATACCTCCAATATTTTGATTTGGTTGTCTCTTACTCCAGTATACCAAATACCTATTTATTAGGAATACCTACTTATAAAATTATCTATTAGGTATATGCTATATTTAATTATCTTGGCAATCAACCCGTAAAGAGTGATTTGTGGCAATACAAAAATAAATGAAATTAAATCAATGCAATTATTAGAATAATTTTGATAATTATAGTGTAGATTTGTGAAAACAAACAAATTGAAAGTATTCCTTTTGTTATTGAAATTTTAATTTTTGATGGGTACCGCACCTATAGTAAAAATAATATTGTAGTGGTAACGCTGATAATGGAAGAATATACTATTATTGTTGTATTGTCCGGCCCAGCTGTAAAATTATTATATTTTGTTATTTTATAATCTACCACTTATTGACTATTGTACCTACACACTTGAGTACAAAATAATAATAGTACTATAATAAATAAAAAGTGTGAACATTCATTCATTCATGAGTATTTTATTTACGCATTGTCATTATTCATTATAATCATTCATTATACACTTTTGGAGACTGAAGGTTAGACGCTATTTTTTACAAATATGTATTATTTTTATATTATTTACTAATTTATACATACGTTTTGAACTGGGCATCTTGAAATTTATTGAAGTAGATACTAATTACATATCTAAATACGTACTCTCTCTCTCTCCCTCTTAGGGCAAAGCACCCGAGCTCGAGTGATACATGAAATTGATACCTAATAATTTTAATCCTATACAATATACCTACCTAGTACCTACTATTCTAAAAATTCATAGTATGAACTGTGTAGTAGCTCAGGACGAATATTATGAAATAAAAAAAATATGACATGTTATTTTATGTCCGAATTTGTAAAGATTCTACCATAGAATTATTCTACATTACCTGACCGCTGTAGTATCTACTGATCTTAGATCTATTGTCTACAATATTATCTATTGTCAGAATACCGATAACGGCGATAACACTTACTGAGCACAGGTAGTTGCTATACAAAATAAACTTAGGACCGTAAACAATACAAAAGGGGAGGTCCTTTGGTGCGGTGTGAAGGGGTTCGAGGGGAATTTTTGTCATAGCCCCACCCATTTGCGAATTTTGTTTTGCTTTTCTATCTGCCTTAAATGTGCCGTTGCGAAGCACGGATAACTCAGCTAGTTATACTATAATATCTGAAAAACTGAACGGAAAATCCTCAAATGCCGTAAATTTCAGGGGTACTTTCGGAATATTTTTTTAATAAAGGAATTTCCAAATACTGTAATTTTAAAACAGCCAATCTGTAGTCCATACTTTCATCTATCACTGTCTTCAGTTTCAAGACGATTCTCTCAGTATTGGCAGCATATAGGACCTTAAGTATCACAATATGAAATGGTACCTGATGGCTAAGAGTTGTCGTGGTTTGCCTGATGGCACACTCCCAGTACTTGTCAGACAGGAAGACGAAGCGCTCGCAGCCAGGGAACTTGCGCGGGTGTAATGTGGTGTTGAGGCGACGGAAGCCGGAAGTTCTGGATATTGCCATAATCTGAAATAATAAAATTATTTATTTGACTAGTCTGGTGAGAATAGTAATGTACATTGTACTATGGGTTGTTTGTTTTCCTTTTTTGCCGCTAGGGGCGCACTGACAACTGGGGTCTACTGTAAAATTTAACGTCAAAATACAATTCATAATTTCAATGTTTTTCAAAGTTTCTAATAACGTTATGATACGTGATTTTGCGATAGAACTACCAGTAATACTAACAAATTCTAAACTGCCAAGTTTTATAACAATCTAGTACTCAATTGCCATAGTTTGTGATTTATGACAATAGACCCTCACACGTGTGCTGCCATCTGGTGTGCGTTGCTGGAAGCTGCTCAGAAAACAATCCATTATGCAGGCCACATTTATTTCTAGTGAAACATCGAGGAATTGTACTGGGAAGAAAGCAAAAAGGCAAAATATATTGCGTTAACAAGTAGTTATTTCTCAATAGATACACAGCAAAGGATGGACCTTCCGTCAGGCTTATGACTGATCGTCGGCTGGCTTAATGTCATCACTTTACACTTAAGTAACATTCACCGATTCCAGTCCATCCATTTGCCGCGGGCGGGAGTCGAACCCAGACCTTTAACCTGAGAACCCGGTATTCTACCGCTATGCCATGACGGCTGGTAGTTGAGTCGAGGTGAAACGTGTTCATATTGTACACGACCCTCTGTTTTTCATATTATTTTTGGTATTTTGTGAAATATAAAATTATGATTCCAAAATAATATGTCGTGTTAAGTGAACTCAGTCAGGCATACTTACAATTTTAGCTCCTTCAATTAAAGTCTCCACATCTCTTCTGTGTTGCAAGTAATTGGGCTCAAACTTGGGCCAATGGAATGGATTAGCAGAGCGCAGATAGAGGCGTCCTTTGGAGCGAGGCTGAAGCAGGATGGGATTCATGGCAAAGGCTTCCTTGCCTCTGATGTCGTAGTAGAGACGATCAGCAAATTCTGGAGTTATACCTGAAATGCAGAGGAACAAACGTTTGTAAATATGTTTCCATCCTTGGTCAAGGACACTGAAGGAATGTAAGCTAGGGGTGGGGTTTGTCGGGGGCTCCCTTCTGGCTAACCCTGAGCCCACCTCTTAAAAATATTTTGCCAAGAAGTGCGGGTAAAGAGGACGCTATATGCGCCTGTGCTACCCGTGGTTGCGGAGGACATTAAACCCGTGGGAGTCCTTCAATAAAGATATTTTAACTCCATCTTTAAAACTTTTTTCTTCAGAGTAACTGAGGATGGGAACATCTCCTATAGCTGGGGAGGGATCCAAGATTACGAAACCCTCCTTATTATCTGCTGACACATGGCGGAGGGGTGTGATAAAGTGGACCTCTATAGAGCCAACGACAAGGCAATTTCTGCTACGGTGTATTGGATTGGGTTGGCTTAGCTGATACGCAAAGCAAGTACCTCGGCAATGGCTAAACCATAAATCAAATTATATGGTTATATTGAAGTCACTTGGCTAAAGAATGACTTTCCCAGCGTAAGAACTGGGTTTTAATTTTGCTGTCGAGAAATGAATTTAAATGCATTTGAACCCATGACTGCACAGACTACTTTGAAATCCGCTGAACCAATCATTAAATGTACATTAGTACATTAAACACAATTAGTACTTTAAAGAAAATTATATAGGTAGTAAAAGAACTCACCTAAAAGTTCTCTGAGGGATCCAGAAGAATCTCCGCTCAACGCTCCTGTTCCCATAACAATTTCAATGTCTGGATAGTCATCAGTTCTGTTCTTCGAATATTTGGTTTTAACAAGAGCCATGCCTTCGGCACCACCGGGCAATGTAAATGGACCTCTTCTATTCACAAGATAATCTAATATTGGTCCAGGAGATCTAAGTTTATCTTCGATCACTGTCACAGATTCGTTGACGAGGAAAGCATTTCCAGAAAAGCAGACATGATCTTGTAGATTGTAACCAACATGTGCATCTTTTATCACTGGGATATTAAAGGTCTCCAAGTCTTTCCTGGGTCCAATACCAGAAAGCATTAATAAATGCGCTGAACCAATTGTCCCTGCTGCTAAAATTACTTCTTTCTTCGCTCTGATTTTGTATAGTTTCTTGTTTTTGATGAATTCTACTCCGTAAGCTCTTTTAGTATTTGGATCTATGAGGATTTTTGTGACACGACTTTCTTTGGAAATATGTAAGTTTCTTCTATTTCTTATTGGTTCTAAGAATGCTTTTGACGCACTGCATCTTCTTCCTTTTCTCATTGTTGCTTGCACTCTCGAAAATCCTACATTTCTTTCACCGTTAGGATCGTTTAGTCTGTACCCCAATTCAATGCCAGCTTTTAAAAAGGGTTTAAATAAACCGCTGATGTACGGCGAATGCTCGACGTTTAAATACCCACCATTACCGCGGTATTTTGAGTTCATTAAACTGTGAATTCCAATATTTTCTGACTTGATAAAATACGGGAGAATTTCTTTATAGCTCCACCCGTAATTACCAAGTCTTGCCCAGTTGTCGTAATCAATCTTATTACCTCTAGTGTGAACTAAGAAGTTGATGACACTGGTGCCGCCTAAGACGCGACCTCTCGGCCAATTGCAGACTTTGTTTCTTGACGCTAAACACGCTCCAGGGACTTCGTCTGTTTTGTAACCCCAGTTTAACGAAGTGATCTGATTTAAAGCTGCAGTTAAAGGAACATCTGACATGAATGTTTCATCTTTGCCTGCTTCTAGGAGTAAAACATCCCAATGTTCCACTTCTGTTAGTCTGTTTGCTGTGACGCATCCTCCTGAACCAGCTCCAACGACGATAAAATCATATTCATCTTTAAAGACTTTCGTGTCTCTTATAATTCCTTCATTAGGATCATTCGTCAGTGTCTTATAAACACTATTCATCATATCATACAAATTCATAAACGGGGTATTTGAATCAGTCTTGCCAACTAAAATTAAAACTATTAGTAAAATGACTAAATTGATTATATTTTGCATGTTGATTCACTATAATTGTGAGTTATTTAATATTTGTTTGTATTTTTCTTTCTTCCGTATTGAATTATCGTATCTCAATGATTCGTCCATGATCATTTCTAGATTTTCTTATGACGTCATCTTCGTAAACTTGAACTCAATGGCTTCTGAAACAAATTATGTAATAATCCATTAGTACAGCTTATAATATATCAATCTTTTTTATAAAAAAAGGCAAAACAGTAGCGCCTTAGCTTCAAAGCTGGCGACGGACGGCCTGACGCTAGATATTTTACTAACTTCGGAAATAGCGACTCCAACATCGATATATTCAATTTAAAGAACAAAAGACGAAAGCCCTTAAGAAAATTGCTTGAAAATAAAATTAATTGTATCTATTAGTATACGAGTGTGTTAGAAACTATCATAGATTAGAAAATAAACAAACAAATAAGCGATCTAAAATAGGATAGACAATAAAATAGTCAATATTTTATAAATAATTCATCTCCTGGCATCCAACTTGAAAGTTTGGAGCTTTGTCCGTTGAGGATATTTCTGAAGGATTTTTTCTTTTTTAGGGTTCATACATCGCGAGCAATATTCCTATGGGTTTTTCTCTGGGAACCATTAAATTTAAATAATATAACATTTGTATTATGTATTGATTTCATATTAAATGACGCGTAAAGTAATGAAGGTCAAATGGATTGTGAAATTACTGCTTTATTATTACATGTTTTAATAAATTACCAGCTCTGTATATTGTATTGTGTTCTGTTCTGTTCACCTGAGGTGCATTTTAAAGGCTCATTATAGTTTGTGTTGTTGTCCGAGGTCAAGGTATTTCAAATCAGTCGACAAGAATGATAGGCTTAAAATGATGATAAATAAATAAATATTTATTGGCCAGTAAATATATATAATAACAAAAACAAGACAATGCAGTGTGCCAAAGGCGGACTTATTGCAAAAGCATTATCTTACAGTCAACCCGAGAAAAGAAAGAAAAACTTAAATACTATAATAATAAAGTAAGTAAATATAAAGATACACATACATAATGTATAAATATAAATATTTAATAAAAATAAATAAATACGTATGCACACAGGAGAGGGAAGAGGAAAAGTCGGGATAGGCTCAAAATAATGATTAGAACTAGCGCCGCAGCGAAATTTTGTCATAAAACTTAAAAAGGTAGATAAAAAAGAATAGTTTAAAAGTCCAGCTCTTATTCGTGAACAAACCCCGACCCCAAATAGAGTAGCGCCGCAGGCGATGTCGAATTGACGAACTTGTCTTTCAATAGTAACGCATCTATCTGTACTTATATATTTCTGGGTTAAAAACATGGTAAATGACTTACGAAAATTTTGGCATAAGACATGTAAGAAGGTAGATAAAACAGGCTTATTTTTTGGAAACAAACCGTCACTTCAACTAGAATAGCGCCGCAGGCGAATTTTTTTAAAGAAAAACTGTTATTTAATGGATTTTCACAATGGCCGAGAATTTCGGGGGGCGGGGGAAAGGGGTTGAACCCCCAAACCCCCCCCTGGCTACAGCCATGGATGTAATAAGTTACAGTTGAATATAAGTTCTTTTAAAGTTTTATATAAAATACAAAGAGGCAACATACCATCGTACAATCCGGAACAAATTATCTAAGAGTAAAATTGATATTTAGAAACAATAAATAATTCCGTGTGAATGGATAAATACTTACTTAATACATCAAGGATAAATAATTATTCAATTAATAACATTCATTTATAAACAGATAAATATCATTTACATAATACTTCGTGGACAGATGAATATTATGAAGTCTTTCTTTACAAAATACTTTGAATAAGACTCTCCGATTTCCAAAACCAATTGAACCCAAAGAGATTACATATTAAGTACTAGAGATCTGATTCTATGTATTTTCAATAGTAGAACGGAAGTGTCGCAATTTCACGCACGGCACTTTTTGGTATTTTAGAGTCGCAAAAGTCACACTATTAACAAGATATGAATAATAAAAACTAAAACATCTTTAAAACTATCGTTTTAGTCCTAAATAACGTTAAAACTAATACAGTTTTTAACTATGAGGGCAAAATTTAGAAACCGTTGCCCACAAACTGTCAAAATTTTCCATACGATTTGACAGTTTGTGGGCACCAGTTTTGTTACACTTCTAGCATTGAGTACTCTGTCTAGGTAGTACTTAACATATTATGTCGATGATTGAACCGCGGCCCTGACGGCGCCCATGATTACATGTACGAGTATGTAATAGTGGTTGCATCTAACCTAAAATGCGGCGCTAAGCCCACTGGGGCCAAAAGCTAAAATAAATATGATAAGAAAAGAGTGTTCATATTCATTATTATTCTACTGACATACCAGACGTGTCGAACAGCATCTGATTTGACATTATTTGTAAGTGTAGTATAAATGTATTTTTGAATCTGTTTGTAATGTGAAATGTCATGATGTATTGTAATTGTTTACACCGAGCGACGCAAAGGCTAAAGCTGTAATGTTGCTCGGTGTAATTTTAAGTTCAAATAAATAAAAGATATTCTGTGTAGATAAATAAATAGATAAATTAAGGTGACCATATTTATAAAAAATAATAAGAGGACAAAAAAATGCGTAAATAGCGCCGCAGTCCAATTTTTTGGACCATGAAGGAGGTCGCTATTTTGTTTGAATTATTTTCTTCAAAATGTTTTCCATAAAGGATGTAGAATATTTGTCATAAGACACACCAAATTACATATATACTTACGCAAAAGGTAAAGGCAATTAGCGCCGCAGGCAATTTTTTTTAATCAATTGCATTTTAATGTATTTTTATACTATAGTACTAGTTAATTCATGGTATGTTAATTCATGAAAAAATGTGTGGTTTTGAGATTAACAGATAAGGTAGTTTTAAAATGTTAAAAAGTAAAAAAGGAGGACACTTTTGGAGGGAGGACAGAACCTAGAAAAGGAGGACTGTCCTTCCAAAAGGAGGACGGTTGGTCACCTTAGATAAATGATATGTTTTAATTATTCTGGTCACATAAACTGTATTAGTTCTGAGAAATATCTAATGATAAAATAAGACTCCATAATAGATTGCGTAATTTAGTCTGTAGTGGTCTTCTGATTATTGTGACCTCGTCCTAATAATCCTAATCCATGCACTTAGTTCATTCATATTAGGTCTGGGTCCTGGCGATATTTCTTCAGGTACTAAAAATAATGGGTGCTTAACTGGTGCAGTTCAACAGATATTTTAATGTGTTATGTTATGTGTATGTGGCAATTGGCAGAGCATTGCTAATTATATATTTGAGTGCATGGGCCTGCTAGGCTCGGAGCAGGAGGGGCAACAAAATATAAAAAATCTGATATATAAAAAAATACGCGTGAATAGCGCCGCAGGCGATTTATTTTGTGATACAGGTTAAGAAGGTCGTGATGTGGTTTCGTTTATTTGAAAATGTATATTCTTAATGCTTTGCACAATAATATTTACGAATATTTAAGTAATAAAAAATAGCGCCGCAGGCAATTATTTTATAAAATTATTATATTTTAATGGATTTCCATGCCAATTTTAGAAAATTAATGTTTTTTGTGAGGTTTTATCGTTTAGTAGGAAAAATATATACCTATTCCAATCTGTAGTTAATCTCTAATTAAATTAAAGTTATAATTATAGAATGTCTCCCCACTAGAGTGACTTGCAGCATATCTTACATTTATCCATGTGTTTAGTCTTAGGATGATATCTTTAGTATTAGCTGAGTCATTTTCCCGACTCGACGCAGTTACTAACACAACTCAAAGATCGACGCACGTATCCTTCAATATAATTAAACAATGCGTCGATACCAAAAATGTGCAACAAGGTTAATAACATTTTATAAAAAGTAAACTTATAAAAACCTCATCGCTTCCGACTTCCTACAGCTAGTCTAGTTTTTACACACATTAATAATGATATAATCTTATAGATACTCATTGAATTGGCTACTTATTAAGTTATGTAAGACATTTCAAGGTCCATATATATTTATTTAATTTGCATATTCTAATTCATTACCCATTTATATAAGCTAGCGTAACTTCTCAATTGAATGTTGCATATATTTTAATTAGGCACAATTCCGTAATTTTTTGGTCTATCCTCTCAATTCTGTAACTTTTGTATCTATCCTCTCGGGCAAAAAAATGAGAAAATATTAAGACTTCGTTGTATTCCCACAACAGTGTAGAAGAATTAAGGATGAACATTGTCTGGGTTACGACCGACCTCGGCTGGCTTAAGTGGTCACTTTACACTCGAGAAACATTCGCCATTTCAGTTCATAATAATTCTTCTACACTGTTATGGGAATACTACATTGTATATACTACGGAATGTAGAAAAATCCAACGCTTTACAAGAATAAAATTTGTAAATCAAAATAATTAAGACTTCATTATAAAAATGTTAAAATGGGCACATTGCGGGCAATCTTTTTAGAAAAAAGTGTCAATTTTTTACACAAAAAAATGTTTACTATTATTTTCATTTCGTTTTGTCAAAATCGATTCACTAGTTTGTGAAATATGTATTGCCAAAAAACCAAAATGAGAAATTTTCATACTCTTTGATTTTCAAAAAGCCATACAGCAGAGCCTCGATAATCCGAACCCCAGCTAATCCGAACGACCCCGCAACCGCCGTTTCTCATAGTCTCTGTGTCGCAGTGCCACGCAGTGCATTTTCTATGTCGCTAAAAACTACTCGTCAAAGCACTATATTGGGATCCTTATAAAAGTGTGATTAATAGCCTTGTATCTAACATACATACTTAAATAAATATATTATAATGTAAAATATTTTTGTTTTATTTGGAAAAATGCCTTTCAAAATGTCTACATACTATAATCCGAACGCTTCGTACATCCGAACAGGGTATAAATTTTCGGTGTTCGGATTATAGAGGCTCTGCTGTATTTAAGTCGGCCGACTAATCGGTCATTGGAGTGCTAACTAGTCGTCTAATCGGCCAAATCCATAGTCTGCCTATAACTAAAAACAATGCATGTTAAAAATAATGGTGTCAGTATACGTCGACGCTCCATAGTCAACAAAATATAACAAAATCCACTTAACACTTAACGTTTATAATAAACAATTATATTAAAATCATTAACTAATAATTAAATTTGCGTTACAGCATTATAAGACAATGACCCATACTCACATACAGACTAATTGTTTACCATGAGTTATATAATATAACTACTGTATTAAATTAGTCTAACACACCATAGTTATTAGATATTAGCTGAATTGCCCGCGTGCTTCGCAACGGAGAATTTGGATGGTGAAGTAGATCGACAGCCAGTGGAGGATCCAGGATTCATTCACTTTTTTCATTCTTATCATCCAAAAAAAATATTGACCTCGGATCTAGGGGGGGGGGGGGGGGCAACAAAAATTTGAAAAAATAATATAAACGCGTGAATAGCGCCGTAAGCGCAATTTTTTTTGAGACACAGTGATGAAGGTCGTGATGTGGTTTGGTTTATTTGAAAATGTACCTATTAACTTGCACAATAATATGTTTTAAAAATGGTTTTTATAAAAAGCAATAAAAAATAGTGCCGTAGGCAATTTTTTTATGAAACAATTGTATTTTGATGGATTATCATACTGATTTTAGAAAATTTATGACGAGAAAATGTGTGATAATTTTTTGTGAGGTTTTATCAATTAGTATGAAAAAATATATACCTTTTCCAATCTCTGGGGGGGGGGTAACACTAATTGTCGACAAACAAGCGAAAATGAACACCACAACCGCACTTTTCCAGTTCCTAATTATAAGTATTGCTAAATGCTAAAAAGTTCGTCCTTTGAGAGTCTGACGCAACAATAATTAGTTTTAATTTTAAAATATTACGCAAATACAATATTTATTGCAAAAATTGTACAACAAACTTGTTGGAGAATATATTTGGCGTACGTGTGTGCCCTTAGGTTTAATAATTTTTAATTAAATGACCTAGAAAGGCCCGCAATATATTATGTATTTATGTACGTGTTGGTCGCAACATGCAACATGCAATTATGCACTAAATGATGGGCATATTCGGATATGCAAATTGTTATTGCACGGTGCGCCGGTCATAACAAGTATGTTAAGGTATTGCATATCCACAACTTTAGAGGACAATACAATATGTACATTTTTATTCTATAATTTTTACATATCTTTATATGTAGACGTACGAGTGCAAAAGAGTGGATTTTTGTAGCAGGAAAACTGGTATTTTTTAGATCACCTCGGCTACGAGTTACGTTTATTTTATTGCAAATTTAACTCGAAAAAATAATATGTATTATTTATCGCAGAACTGTGATTTCTCCCAGTTACCCCAGGAAAAAAAGAGAAATGGAATAAAAAACCTATAAAGTAAAAGAAAATATACATAAATGTGAGAAAAAATAAAAACAGAATATAAAATATGAAACAGTAGTATGCATACGAGTACATACGTACACCATTATGTATGTGAAAAAATAAACAAAAAAACATACATAAGGGAAAACAGAGAAATAGAGAGAGAAAAAAAACATATATAGTTGATTTTACAATTTAGTCTTAAGGTTCAGAAATAGTCGCCTTAAGTTAAGGAAAAAAGAAAGAGAATCGCAACCCTGATGTATTTCATGGAAGTGCGGTCTATCCTGCTTAAAGATGAACTTTGCAGTAACTCTTAAGGGATACTGATGTGACACGAGGAGGATATAAATATTTCTAAGAGTTGACATATTGTATTTCACCTGTGATCCTCTAGACTCTAGATGGATATGTATAGAGTTTCATAAAGTAAATGCAGTACTGCCTGACCGCCAATATAATTGTAATATAAATTTAACGATGGTAATATGGACGTTACGACCTTATTAAATAACTTAGTTCATGTGGTAAACAATCATTGCGCAACATACAGACATAAGATGGTAATATATTATATACATTATTTAGTGTCATCTTTGCAGTCATGGGACTAGCGAATCCAAGGGAGGCTAAGGGGCTGAAGCTCCCCCCAAAACCATGAGTGATAGTACTTTTATTATTTATTTTATTTTTTTATTTATTTATTTAAACTTAAAGTAAACAACAAACACATATAAATATACAAAATGGACATAGTACAGATTATAAAACGTTGTTCACTAGGGCGAACTTATCGCAGAACTGCGATTTCTTCCAGTTAACCCCAATTTTTATTATAGCAACCAATCCAATTTTTATTATACAACATTTTTATTATAGTTTCTGACGAACAAAAAAAAAGGTCGACAACTTGCAACATGTCCTAGAGGCCCCCTCTCCCGCGGTTAAAAATTTGGGATGACCAAAAAAAAAAAAGGTCGACATTTTTGGATGATGAATGAAAAAGTAGAGACACCTAATACCATGTGACGACATTCAGCTCCCCCCAAAATTGAATCCTGGATCCGCCACTGAGTCATGAGGTACAGTAATTAATTAAAGTTTAATATCTTATAGTATAAAATATTTTGTAAAGTTCAACTATGAACAATTGAAGTATATATCCCTTCAATAAAATTTATACGGGTAAGAGCGAAACCTCATATGCACTGAGCAAAAATCATTCAAACTAATCTATATCTAGGCACACAATCAGACAAATCGTGCGAAACTGTTTACTAGGGCGATCTTATCGCAATGCTGCGACCTCTTACAGTTAACCCAAGTTTAACAACTCTTCTGCTGGACATAGGCCTCCCCTTTGACTTTCCACAGATCCCTATCCTGAGCATGCTGCATCCACTTGCTTCCTGCAATTCGCCTCAGATCGTCAGACTATCTTGCCTGAGGTCTTCCTACGCTCTTTTTGCTTGTTCTAGGTTGCCACTCGAGAATCTTTTTAGTCCATCTAGAATCTGAGCGTCTGGCAACGTGTCCTTCCCAACTCCATTTCAAGGCAGCTGCTCGTTTTACCACGTATATATAGGTATAGTTAACGTGAGTTAAAGTATGAAGGTGCGATATAATCCTATAACTAGTTTTAAGTTTTTCACTCATCAAAACATGGAAGTGATTATCTTATAACCATATCTGACTTTATCTTATAACTAATATAGTCACTTGACGCACCCAAAATGCCTGAGGACACTGACGTATATCTGAGCCTTAAGGACTTTCAAGGCTCTTATAAGGCATAGGTGAATAACACTTGATACATACAAACTCAAAGAGTACAATAATAAATAGATAAAATCATGTCATTACCCGAGAATAACAAAGTTTCAATTGACAAGATCAAAAAGTTTAGAATATTGATATCAAAATTTGTTTAAATGTGAAAACAGTAGGTGAACAACAATTTACAATAGGTGAACTACAATTTACAATAGGTGAACTACAATTTACAATAGGTGAACTACAATTTACAATAGGTGAACTAAAATTTGTGAACTTTCCGAATAATTTCCAGTAATATCAAAGTGTTATTTGTACACAATTGCCAGGACCCCACAGTGAAACAGCCTGGTTTCGACCTGCCTCGCAAACTATGGGCATCCCTAAATAGGATCCGAACTGGCCACGGGAGATGTGGGCACCTCCTCCATAAATGGGGCAAGAGGGAACATCCCCAATGCCAGTGCGGGCAGGTAGAGACGGTTGAACACATTGTGGGGCACTGTTGCATCAAGAAGTTCGAGGAGGATATTTGGGAAATCCATGAGGTGACTCCAAGGGCAATTGAATATCTGATAAATATTGACGCGGAGCTCTGACCCAGACTCCCAAATCATTTGTACAATGGTTGTATTCATATACGAAAGAAGAAGAAGTTAGAACTATGTTATTCTCAGTGATGATATCAAATTACAATGTATATCAATGTCTACGTAGGTAGTATTACCTATCTGTGGTAACATGTAATCGATAGGTTATATGAGGAAGGAGATGTATATAGGGCTTCATGATTTGGGAGACCTTAAATGGTTTATAATATCAGATCACGTTCACCTGCAATAAAGTTATATATATATATATATATATATTATATATTATATTATATATTATATATTATATATTATATATTATATATTATATACCTAAAGCCATGGGCGACACCAGCCTCGGAGCTGGGGCGCGGGGGGAGGCAACAAAAATGTTAAAAAAAAAAGATTAATGATAACTCGAAAAACGCGTAAATAGCGCCGCAGGCAAATTTTTTTGTGAGACATACTGAAGAAGTTAATAAATAAAATCTTTATTGAAAAAATACATCTTCGGTATAAAAAAAAATTATAAAAAAAGTAAAAAAAAGCATAAAAAAATAAACCTGCCATTTGGGTATAAAAAAAATTGCTCCATACAAAGCTAGTTTCCGAAAAATCAGATTATTACCGCATCGTTTTCTCATCATGTCATGAATTTTTAAAATTACCACATTGTTATGCAACAAAATGCATGCAGAATTTGAAAACTATCGGTGGTGGCGCCAAAAATAAAAAAATCTCTGGTCTGCGGACAATAAAATCCAAATAAATCTCTTAAAATGCAGTCCTCTGTCCTCGTATATATAAATGAATTACTTATTGATATAATTGTTGCGGATTACAGAGACAGACTAAGTGTTTATGGAGAAGCCTTGGATTTAACATATCTTATTTCACTGGTGATTTATAGAACTGGTATTTAAGTAAGTAAATAGTAAATACTATACACTGCATACTAAATACTTGCATTAAAATCATTTAAAAAATGCTGTCCAGTGTGTGTATATATGTATATGTACAGTATATCAACCATCTACATACAATGTAGCTACAATAAGGTGACCATATTTTTAAAAATAAAAAGGAGGACAATAAATGGGGATAACTGAAAGAAATCGCAGTTCTGCGATAAGTTCGCCCTAGTGAACAACGATTTATAATCTTTACTATGTCCATTTTTTATATTTATATGTATTTGTTGTTTACTTTAAGTTTAAATAAATAAAATAAATAAATAAATGTGTAAATAGCGCCGCAGTCGAAATTTTTATTGGGACAGTGAAGAAGGTTTTTTTTTGATTTATTTTCTTGAAAATGTTTTCCATAAAGGATGTATCAAAAAAATAGCGCCGCAAGTGAAAAATTTGTCATAAGACATACCAATTTACATATACACAAAAGGTAAAGGTAATTAGCGCCGCAAGCAAATTTTTTTAGGAAACAATTGCACTATAATGTATTTTTATACTATGGTACTAGTTAATTCATGGTATGATGAAAAAACGTGTGGTTTTGAGATTAACAGATTAGTTTTAAAATGTTAAAAAGTAAAAAAGGAGGACACTTGTGGAGGGAGGACAGAACCTAGTAAACAAGGACAGTCCTTTCAAAAGGAGGACGGTTGGTCACCATACTACAATCCTTTCCTGCTCATAATGCAATAAAAAATACGCGAAATTCACTTCGACTTTGGTTCACCTTGTCGAGTAAAAGAGCAATATGCTATATTTTGTATGAGAGTGTAGGTGCAAAATAAGAATAACATAAGCCACAAAATTGATTTTGGCTTATAGTATAAAAAGGGGACCGAATATCAAAAAAATATCCACTAGAGTCACTGCGTCTTACCTTAAACATTTTATAAACCAAATTACAGCATTATATCTAACAAACTACGGGAATAATCTCAAGTTTCAGTCAATTTCAGAGGTAATTTTGAAATCATTTTTTAACGAGAAATTTACAATAATAAATTTCTCTCCACTAGAGTGACTTGCAGCATATCTTATCCATGTGTTTCTTTAGTATTAGTTGAGTCTGAGTACTTTTCCCGACCCAGTTTTTCCCATTCCCAGTTACTTTATGCTGTCATTGAGCTTGGGCGCCCTGAATTGTTCTCAGCCAATTCTGAGAGAATCGTCTTGAAACTGAAGATGAAAGTATGGACTACAGATTTACTGTTTTGTCTATCTATCTATCTATCTATACCCTCACGCCACATCCCTTGCAGGGTAGGCAGAGAGGACAGAGCGCCAGACAGCCCTATCCTTACACACACTCCTAGCTTCCGTCACATTCATGCAATTAGTCATACACGCTCTCCGATTCCTTTTACTCAAAACGCGTCCATCCTTGAGGATCTGGTCGACATGATCGGACCAGGTCAGTCTCGGACGGCCGCGCTTTCTCACCCCTCTTCGCTCATTCAGATATATCTTTTTTGTCATCCTGTCATCATTCATTCTCTCAACATGCCCAAACCATCTTAGTTTGTTTACTTTCATTCTTGTCACTACACCAGTCTTGCAGTCACTCATTTCCCTAATAACCTCATTCCTTATCTTATCTCTCAGCGTTTTCCCGCACATTCTTCTTAATGACCTCATTTCTACTGCATTCAACCCTGATTCATCCTTCTTCATCCACGTCCACGTCTCACTAGCATACATCAGGGTCGGCACCAAGACAGCATTGTGCACTAGCACTTTTGCTTTCATAGACACATTGCTACTACTAACAATCGGACCGAGCGCACCATTCGTCCTAGTACCGGCCAGCTTCCTTCTTTCAATGTCTCCATCACAGCGTCCATCTCTAGTAAACAAACTTCCCAGATATACATACTCATCCACTTGCTCCAGACAGTCATTACCAACCTTTATCACACAATTTGTCCTTATTTCCTCTCTTTCGAACACTAATACTTTCGTTTTATTTACATTCATTTTCATACCATTCATATCGCAGCTTTCGTACACACAGGATACTATCCGTTGTAACTCACATTCATCATCAGCCATCAACACTAAATCATCTGCAAACATTAACGCACATACTTTCACTCCATTTAGGTCCACACCAACATTCAGCTCATTCAGAGGACGCATGCAGTAGTCGAAGAACAGGTTGAACAACCAAGGCGACATGACGCAACCCTGTTTAACCCCTTTTGTGAGAGTGAACCACTGCGACAACGCAGCATTCACCCTGACACAAGCAGAGCTCTCCGTATATAGAGACGCGATTGCGCCAATCAGTCGGTCGCTCACCCCATATTCCGACAGTACACGCCACAGTCTTTCTCGGTCCACACGATCGTATGCCTTCTCCAGATCCACGAACGCGCAGAAGAGCCTCTGGTGTTTAGCCAGAAGCTTCTCCACGACCATCCGTAGGGAGAAGATCTGATCGGTGCACCCCCTGCCACTCATGAAAGCACCCTGCACATCCCATACTTTACTTTCAGTCACTTTTCTTACTCTTTCAATCAATACCTTTCCATACAGTTTGCCCACAGAGCTCAGCAAACTGATAGCCCGATAACTGCCGCATTCCAACCTTGAGCCTTTCCCCTTGTACAAAGGGCAGATGACTGCCCTCCTCCAATCCTCAGGAGTGCAGCCACTCTCCCAGCACAAGTTGAAGAGCCTCAGGCACCACTCGAGAATCTTCGGGCCACCTTGCTTGATGAACTCTATGGCCACACAGTCATGTCCCGCAGCTTTACTATTCTTTGCTTTTTTCAATGCAAGCACAACTTCATTCATACGTATTTCCTCGTCCTCAGCAATATTTACATTCATACTATCTGCTACATTCGTCTGGTTTGTACTAGTACCACTTTCATACAATTCTTCGAAGTATTCTTTCCATCTTTCAACAACTTCTTCTCCATTCATCACTAAATCACCATTCTTATCTTTGATGCAATTCATACTGTTTTTCTCACTTCCAGATCTCTTTCTTTTTACTTCCTTCCAGAATATTTTCAAATTCTCCTCGGCGTTCCTCGATAATTTCATACATTCCTCTTCCTCAAGTTTTCTCTTTTTCTGGCAAACCATTTCTTTCACTTCTTTCCTACACGCTTTATATATATTCTTCTTTCTTTCTTTCTCACCTCCATCATCTGGTTTCGCACCAAGCACATCATTCCACGCTTTCTTTTTCCTCACTACAGCATCCTTCACCTCATCATCCCACCACGCATCACCTTTTTTCCTTCCTACCAACGCTTCTCCACATACTTCTCTTGCACTCTTTACTAGCACCTCCTTCATAACATTCCATAGTTCACTCGTCGAGCGTTCCTCATCATCATGTACTTCTAGCCTTTCGTTAGTCAGTCTTTCATATTCATCCCTAACATTCGTCTCTTTCAGTTTTTCGACCCTGATTCTCCGGACAGGCTCCAACTTCCGAGCCCTCGAGCGCCAACCGGAGAAAAGATCAATCCTTGTTATCACAAGGAAGTGATCCGTCCACAGTCCGGCGCCCCGAAATGCCCGGGTGTCCTTTGTCGCCTTCCGGAGCTCAGAGTCCACACATACAAAGTCAATCATCGACCTTTCAATACGATCAACTCTCTCTCTTTGCCAAGTGTACTGGTGGATCTCCTTGTGTGCGAAGAATGTGTTCGCCACAAAGAGATCCAACTCCAAACATACTTCTAACACTCTTTTCCCGTTATCATTCACCCTATCATCGCCATGCAATCCCAACACTCTCTCAAAATTCTTCCTTCTGACACCGACCCAACCATTCAGATCACCTGCCAATATTACTTTTTCATTCGCTCTTCTGTTATCCGCTGTCTCCCGCACTAAGTTCCAAAACTCATCCTTCTCATCATCCAAGGCATCATTCCCTGGACCGTAACCTATAATAAGGAACAGCCTGGTCATGCCTACCTTGAAACGAATCCAGATGAGTCTCGGTCCTACCAGTCCATACCCATTACGCTTCACCATACATTCAGTCATTCTTTTTGATAATATAGCACCCACTCCCTGACGTCCATGTTCATTTTCAGGCACTCCAGACCACATCTCTGCCATTCCATTCACCACATCACAATCTCTATCCTTTCTTTTCGTCTCACATAAACACAATATATCTAAGTTCCTCTCATGCAAAACATCACGCAATTCATTCATCTTACCTTCCATATCTCCTCTTATATTCCACACACCAATCCGGCATTCTGCCCTCCTCTTTGCGCCCTCCCTGGTACTTGACGCGGCGTGATGGGTGGCGAGCCTCATCGACTCCATGCGTCAAGACCACCACTACTGTTTTGAATTTACAATATTTGGAAATTCCTTGAATAAAAAAATATTCCTTAGGTACCCCTAAAATTTATGGGATCTGAAGATTTTACGATCAGTTTCTCAGATATAAAAGTAAAATTTTGCCAAAATACTGGTAATTATAATCCTAACAAATTGTCTGTTTTAGATTTTTAAATTTCTTCCCAGGTTTCTTTTAAAAAGGTATAATTCACATTGTCGCTTACGTTATTCTTATTTCGCGCTAACATTCTCATACAAAATTTGAAAAGGTTGAAGCGAAAATAGAACGATTTAAAACGCTGTTGCCCAACCCCACCAACTTTTACCTAGGAAGGAGAGCCCTAAGAAATTTCCATACAAAAACAGAGAGAATATTGTATTTATTGTATAAAGAACATCAGCTTCCATTTATACCACAGTCTAATTCCATATGAATATGTGCATATGTGTAATTTTATTGTATTTTTTTGTTCTATATATGTATGTTGAATCCAAATTTTTGTTATACTTAATGCATTTTAAGGGCGCAAGCCGTATATGCTGAAATAAATAAATAAATAAATGAAATGCAACATGCAGCGTCTGGGCACCTAACGTAGGTGTGCTGCATGTTGCATTTCGTATGGAATTAGGCTGTGGTGGTGGGCTAGATGCTGATGTTCTTTTACAATAAATAGAATATTAGGTATCTCTGTTTTTGTATGGAAATTTCTTAGGGCTCTCCTTCCTAGGTAAAAGTTGGTGGGATTGGGCATGTATCAATATTTTGATTTAGGATTGTAATTTCTCACGAGTTTTCTGATGTCTGTGGAGTAAGCAGAGACTGTGTGTATGTATAGGAAGGAGTATGTACAGTACATATGTAATGTAGTTATCTGATTTCATCAGTAAATTTATTAAATCCTCGCAATATTTAGTACTTGTGTTATTTCCTTTAAGATTCAATGACATCAACTTAACTATACTTGCAAAATTGTGTTACTATATTTAGGTATTTGATCAACATACAGGTAATACGTGTATAAAGGTACCTATACATATATGTACCTACACGTTGCCTATGGTTATGCTGCACTTAGAATTCTAGATTCGGAGTCAAGTGCCTACAAATGGACGACATGGATAAACAGCCGACACGACCAATTGGCCGAATGATGCCCGATAGACAAAAGGTCGAAATCCAAATGGTCAACAGGCACAATAGTCCGAAATCCAATAAGCCGACAAGGACGTCAAGGTCAAATTACTGACAGCTTGGCTACAGGCGATTTTTTTTTCAAAAATGGGTGAATTGATGAACCTGGTTGTCTTTCAATAGTAACGCATCTGAATATATTTCTGGGTTACAACATGGATAAACGAATAGCGCCGCAGTCGAAATTTTTGTCATAAAACATAAGAAGGCAGATTTGTAGAATGCAGTTTTCGAGTTCTAATCAAAAAGACGCCAGAAAATGAAAATTTTGCAGTTGCAATTTTCTCCATATTCCGTCAGAGGCGTCAGGATATTTTGTTTACAAACCCGGATTCGGATTCAGCATCTCAAGAAACGTATAGAACGAAAGAAATCCAGACTACCCCACAACTTTATATGTAAACGTTGACGGTTGCTTTAAATCGGGGAGGGGTTTGTTGGGGGAGCCCTTCAGGCGATCCCTGGGCCCTCCTCAGTATGTATTACTTTGCACAAATATTGGATGAAATAGGAACTGGCGTTCCTGTACCATCCAAGGGTAAGTGGGAGAAAGCAACCCTTAACGGTAATTTTATATGGAGGTAATGTTTTGTGATTATCTGCACCGTATTAAATAGAAAAGAGTGGGTTCAATCTGTTTTGCCCGCAAGTGATGCAGACATAGGAAGGAATTATAAAATATCAATAACAAATTAGGAAATATCTAATTATTATTATATCAAATTCAAGGCTCCTAGTTACTTAAATTAAGTCATGTCTAGTAGCAGTGGCGGAGTGACTCCAAAATTTTAGGTTGCCATGTACAATGTGCATAGATGATTAATTTAATTAACTTATTAACAGGTCGTCTGAAGGGTCAGGGGTAAGGGGCTGAAGCTCTCCCATATTTGTAAAAACATGTTTAAATATTAAGCAAAATTTTGAATTATTCGCATTTTCCGAAACAGCTGGGTGAAACCGTCCCTCAGACCCTCCCAAAAATGAATTCTGGGTCCACTACTGCCCGTGACAAAATTAACAAGTGCTCCCCCCATCCTTGGTGGCTAAACTATAAATATGTTTTCACAGTTTTAGAACTAGCTGTTAATAATAAAGAATAATTTCTGAAAGGAACCCTAATTGATATACCTTTTTTTGGGTTACACACAACACAATTTAGGAACTGCTGGTCTAGAGGTCTTTATAATTTTATTTTTGTTTTTAATTGTATCCCCTAAACAGCGTCGCAGGCGATTTTTTATCCATACTGAAATATTTATAACGGCGATTGAAAAACTGCGATCTCATAGATCTTGCGTTGTAATCTCACTCATGGGCGTCGGCAGGGGGGACAGCTGCCCCCCTAGAGTTTGGAATAGGTATACATTTTTCATACTAAATTATAAAAACTCACAAAAAATCACATCATTACGACACATTTTCTCATCATGTCATACATTTACTAAAATTTGTATAAAAAAATCCTTCAAAATACGATTGTTTCGTAAAAAAATTGCCTGCGGGGATACTTTTTCTTTACTTTTTATAAAAATCAATTTTCATACACATTATTGTGCAAAATATTATGTAAAATTTCTTATAAACCAAACCACATCTTTTTCACTATGTCTCACAAAAAAAATCGCTATTTACGCGTTTTTCATGCCACGTATTTTTAAAAAAAAATTGTTGCCCCCCTTAGCTTCGAGGCTGCGGCCACACCCATAATCTCACTGTCTGGTTCCGCCACTCAGGGCCGGATTAAGAGGTGTGGGGGCCCCGGGGCAACAAAGGAGTGGAGGCCCCCTGGCCCCAAATTATTTTCGAAATAAAATGGTAAATTTTTTTCAGTCGAGTTTTCCAATAAATAATATGCATATTATGAAACCAAGTATAGATTATTTTATTATTTAACAAACATAAATATAATGGGAAACAATAATGATTTGTGACTGTGATCACAAACGCGAAAAAAAATATGTAAAGTTAAGTTGTTTACTAGTCTGAATCTGTTTTTTTTTTTTTCCGAAATCTCTATTGTGGGGGCCCCTCTTTTCAGTGGCGTATATAGAGGGGGGGCCGAGGGGGCCCGGGCCCCCCCGAAATGTCAAACAATGATGTGCCATCTGCTATAGAAAGATCCCATGTTCATCACTTCACCCATTTTTCAAAAAAATTTCGCCTGCGGCGCTTCTTTTTGGTTGCATTTTTAACACAATATTTATAGTGCCAACCTAAAACACAACCTTTCTCACTCACTTTCACGAAAAAATTTCGCCTGCGGCGCTATTCCTGATTATTTTTGACTAAGTCTATGTTAAAATTTTAATTGCCTTCCCCAGGAGTTTTTTCGGCCCCCTCCGAAATGAAAACCTATATACGCCACTGCCTCTTTTGTAGGGGCCCCGGTTGCCCTCCCTTAAATCCGGCCCTGCTGCCACTGATTGTCACCATGAGACATAATTTGAAGTTTAGAGACCTCTGTCGATAAAATAAGATAATTGTAATAAGTCAATGATTGTCACCGCTATTATTTCTATTAATACAATGGGGTATAATTATTGCGCGATTTTATTGTTGACTCTCAAGGTAAAGTATGATAATTCTTGTCTTCCCCTTGGTATGTCATATCCGCATATTTATTTATTTATTTAACTAGGTTCTTCCATATATAAAAACCGCATAATTCAATTGTGAATTATCAATTGTTTTTTTAATAAATACGAGGGGAGTTCAAAGTATTCTCGGTATGGCAATTTTTTTGTTAGTAATGATAGTATTTTTTTCTACGATTCTGTTATGGCACTTTCTAAGGTGAAAATTAGAAAATTTCATCGGTTTACCATCATTAGTTTTGTCACAATCGTGTTTTGAGTGCAACAAAATGTCTTGACGCGAAAATGATTACCAAAATCGAACACCGCGCTGTTATTAAATTCTTGACGAAACAAGGAAAAACTCAAAGAAAACTTCCAGGAAGAGATGCTGGCCGTTTACAAGGATTCTGCCCCTTCGTTTGTCTACCATTCAAAAGTGGTCAAGTGAATTTAAAAGGGGCAGAGAAAGCATTGAAGATGACCCTGTTCCTTTTTCTGCCACTACGGAAGAAAACCTGAAAAAGCCAAGAAACTTGTACTCGAAGATGCTCAAATAAAAATCAATTCGTTAGCAGAGATGACCAAGCTATATGTTGGTACCATACACTCAATACTTCATGACTTTTTAAAGCTCCCAAAACTCAGTGCAAGATGGGTGCCACGAACACGCAGCACCGCAGAAACAAGTGCGAATTGAATGTTGTAAAGATTCAGGAGTGTGGTTTCTGAGAGATCAATAATCCACCTTACAGCCAAGACCTGACACCTCGTGACTATTTTTTGTTTCGGAAGCTGAAAAAAAAGATTCGTGAAAAGCGATTTTCCGACGATGAAGAACTCAAGACGGCAATTAACGCTCATTTTTCAGAGAAGGAAGAAAGTTATTTTTTTGGAGGGTATTGAGAAGATGATTTCCTGTTGTAAGAAGTGTATCGAGATTGCAAGGGACTATATTAAAAAATAAAATTATTTCAGATTTTTCTGCCTTTTCTTTCATATCCATACCGAGAATACTTTGAACTCCCCTCGTAGCAATGCAGCAATTGCATAATGTGGTAGGTATTAATCATTGGTGAGTTTATCATTTAGGAACCATTTTAGACAGGATAAATTTGTGGTTTCATGTTTTGTACAACGGTGAAAAGTGTAGTTCTGTATAGCGTTGCCATCTCTAAAAATTAGAAAGCCGGACTCAGCCGCTAAAATAGCCGGACTTTTGGGTTCCAGGGCCGGACGCTAAATAACAAAACTTTTTTGACTAAAAAATCGAACAAAACACATTTTGTAACAAAGTTTTAATCCGCGTCGTTTACATATTTTCCTTTGGCAGAAACTTGCTTTAAAAAGTCAATATCTTTAGAAATTTTATCATAAAAGTTTGTACAAATTCAACAATTAACATTATTGCAATAGTTTCTGACCTTAAGCGAAATAAAAAGCCTAACAAAACCTGGACAGGCCGGACGCAGTCAAATCTGGCTGGACAAGAGGTCAAAAAGCCTAACACTGTCCGGCTAAAGCCGGACGGATGGCAACGCTAGTTCTGTAGAAAGGAAGCCGGGACTAGCATTTTTCATTGCACTGGGGTAAATTTTGAACTATAATTTAAGGGCGTACCTACTAACTAAATTAAGACGTTATTTTCTCACTTATTTCATAGCAAAATCAATTTAAAATGTAGAGGTAAGAGGTAAGTACAGATTAAACCTATTATTTTACCACTCTATATAAAAAGCGTAACTCTATGGGAATCATATACTTAGGCTTCTCCCATACTGGTACCTACTGGAGAGTTTTCCAAGTTTTAAAGAAAAGCATCTGGGCTTGTGAACACAAACCCACATCAAGGGCATGTCCTTAGCCCAACTACACCCCTGGATGTTTTAAGAGCTTCAGCTCCTATATCATCCAGTCTTTTACGAAAAAAAAAACATTATTTTCCCAGTGTGGGACGAAATGTCGGGTCCCCAAGCGACAAAAAAATCATCGAATTCGTCATCGTTCGCAGTTGAAACCATTAAGATGTTTTTTTTTTGGATGAGCGATTTTTAGTAACCTATCTGCACTTGTCAAAACAAATCTAGATCACTCACAGACGAGTGGAAGGTCTTGAAAAAAGTACTTATTAAAATTATAACTTTTCCTTACCTATGTATATTCCTTTATCGGCTGGCAATAATCCTTTTTATTTATGTTTGCACTTAATGAAAATTAATTTAAGAATAAAAAAACACTTAAAATCAGTAAGTACCGGTCGAATTAATAACTAATTAGAACGCACCCCAATGGAACGAGCGATTCAAAAATGGAACGTAAATTTAAATTCAAATTAGGAAAGGAATAACAATAATTCAAATTTAGAATAATAGATTCGTTATTGTTTCTGGTGGCAGGACATGCCAGACACTACACAGTAGACACGTACAAGCAAAAGGACAAGTTGTATGAAGAAGTGTTGGTTTAATACTAACTGAAGAGCTTTGTTATTCACACTGAATGTTATGTGCTATTATTAATTCACTGATAACAGCGCTACAGGTGTCTACATATCCATAATATTTATTGTATCACTTTATATATGTGTACTATACTGCCGTAACTGGACAAAATAATCCATAAGAACATATTGATCAACGTGAATAAATCCCATAAAAAAACAAAAACCCTGAAGAAATTTGCTTAAGGGACAAAAGCTCAAATCTAATTGGATTTTGAAAATAAAATTAATTGTATCTATTAGTATACGATTTATTTCAGTGTGTTAGAAACTGCCATCTGATAGATGAGAAAATAAACAAATAAATAAGCGGATTCGAAATACAATAGACAAAAAATTAGTCAACATTTTATAAAGAATTCATCTACTGGAATCCAACTAGAAAGTTTGGGCTTTTATCCCTTGAGCAAATTTCTAAGGGGTTTGGTCATTTTTGGGATTTATTCATGTTGAGCAATATTCCTATGGGTTACAATCCGGGAACCCTACGTATTATAGTACCTGTATCACTTTAATTATAATATATAGTTAAATACGTATGTATTATCACATATGTAGCAAAATTATTTTGAAGCTCTTTATTCAAAACACACCAATATGGGATTTAGTATATCTTTTAGGTGCCTCGTACCTACATAAATACGTTAAAATCAGAATTTGCTCAGAATCCACATAAACACTTCCTAAGTAACAGAGTTGTGGACATTTGGAACAGGCTGCCCCCGGATCTGGTTGTTGCTGAGAATGGACTTGACAGATTGCTCTAATATCATAAACTCTTGGGCTCAAGCACATCAGCTTTATGTTGCCTGCTTGACAACTAGCGGATCCAGGGAGGGGGCTTTTTATACCCTTTTATTTCTACTCACTAAATTATCTAATATCTAATAACCCCCGCTCCATACCGCTGTCTTTTTAGTGTTTTTAGGATTAGGATTTTTTCTTTCAATGTTGTACATGTTGTAGCAATTGTAATTCAAGATTTTTTCAGCGGTCTTTCTTTCAATACTCTGGAACCCACCTACCTCTTAAGTGTTTTCAATTAAATAATCAATTTCAAATTAAGGTCTAAAGTGGTGCCAATTCAAGGTGCAAATTCCAAAAATCGGGATACTCCATTAAGAGTATGCATATTGACATTTTAAAAATTTCTAAAAACGGGAAAATCTCGACAACCGTTACTAAATATGCTTTGAAAAAAATAGAGTAGATGCATTGTACCTATAGCTAGTGAATAACCGTAAAAGATTTTTATATCTTGTATGGATTTCTAAAAAAAATGTGAAAAACACCTCAGATTTTTTTTCCAACAGACAGAAACTCGCGAAATTTTATTTTGTACTGTTAGTATGCATAAAATCTAGGGAATAACCGTAAAAGTTTTTTGATTGAAGTGAAATTAACCCCCAAGAAATGGAAAAACGCTATTTTTACCATTTTATCATGCGATTTTGAACCTTAATGCCGTGGGAAATTACCGTGACGTCATAGTTGGGTCGGGAACTTTAAAAATGTTAAAATTATAAAATTTCACTTTTTACCTAAACACCATCTCTATCACGGGATATTCCAGTCTAAATAAGAAAAATGTACGGTGCCCTTGGGGCGATTTTATCGCTAAACGGCGCCTAAAGTTGTCCGATTATTATTATTATTTCAAATCAATTTTATTATCACAAAAGTATAAAAAAATTCTCAGCTCTATATAATACATTCATATAAAAAAAATACAAAAACATTAAAACTAGCTTTAAAATAAAAATAATAATATAAAATTTTAAACATACATAAACATATTACATAGAACTAAAAACTACCTATATACTATTGGGTGTCCCTCTCTCCCATGATGTGAGAGAGTTTTTAAGAGCTATAGAGAGAGAAACCTTCTAACAATCCTGCAAGATGATAGCAGGTGACAGCCTTCTGCATGGCGTATTAAATATATTATGATAGGTACCTCGATTCCCTGCTAATACTAAGTAACTTTTTACATCTATTTTGAAAAAACGAGTATTTCACGTGAGGCCGATATATTTAGTACCAGGATAATGGAAAATTTATTACAAAAGGATCGATATGGCTCTATATCTTGTATTCTACGGGTGTTCCAAAATTTTATGGAAGTAGTTTTAATAATCTTCTTCTTCTGCTTCATCTAGGACTGCGTCCTGCCATTGCTAGGAGCCTGCTCCTGGGACACAGATGTCCAACTATCTCGCCATCTTTTATGTGGTCTTCCTGGGAGTCTGGTACCTGACAGCAGCTCGTTCGCTGCTACGCTCACTACTCTCTCAGAACAAACTCTCTCCACGTGATCTCTCCAGTAGCGTCTTCTAGATCATCCTCATCGGACAATGTCCTCGACGTCGCAAGTCCTTCGTATTTCAGAATTCCTCACTCGGTCTCAGATTGTTACTCCCGCAATGATTCGGAGAGTCTTCATCTCAGTTGTTCTAAGGAAATTTTTGGTCCTGGTAGTGTCAGCCCTTGTCTCGATACCGTACGTCATGATTGGACGAACACAGGTCTTGTATATCCTCACTTTGCTCTCCTTGAGCATGTGGTCGTTTCTCCAGACAGCATTTCTCAAGCATCCAGCAACACAAGCCCAGATCCATTTTTATAAAATAAGAAAATTCACAAATCGACATTTTTCTCGGAGGGTTTTTGAAGTAGGTACCTACCAAGTAGGCTACCAACACGGTTTACATAGGACGAACCATCCTTTGAAGAACGAAATTCAACCACATATTTTATACAAAACGGTCATGGAAAATATCAACAAAAAGAGTGCGTGTGATGCAGCAAAAGCGTAGAGGCAGGGCCGCATTTGTCAAAAGGCCGGGGACTATGGGCGGCATTCGCTCTCGGTTTTCAAGGAATTCTCTTGGAATTTTTTTTACCCCCCTCCCCCGTTGACGGGGCCTACTCCCGTGAAAAGAGTACCTAACTCCGGCTCTGCGTGGAGGCCATTGACCTGACGTACTAGTCCACAAACCTTTATTAGTTACCGCACGTACACTTTAGAATAAGGAACGAAATGATTAGAGAGTTGAGTGAATGTAAAAAGGATGTTGTGACTAAAATGAAAGTGAACAAGTTGAGATGTTCAAGACATGCGGAGAAAATAAACGATGAAAGAATAACGAAGAAAATTTACCTGGGTGAAAGAAGAGGTGTAAGGAAACGCGGCCGTCCAAGAACCACACGGCTGGACCATGTTGACCAGATACTCAAGGACGGACGTGTTTTGAGTAAAAGTAATCGGGGAATATGTTTGAGGAATTGCATGAATGTGACGGAAGCCCGAAGTGTGTGTCAGGATAGGAAAGTCTGGCGATCCGTTCTCTCTGCCTACCCCGCAAGGGAGGTGGCGTGAGGGTATAGTATAGAATAGAAACGTACACTTAATCAATGAGAAATTTATCGATTAAAAACCCTTGTTTTCAATAAAAATTATTGCATTATTTATGGGACACCCGTTAGACAACTATAATAAATTCACTCCTTTTATTATTGTTGCGCAGATTCTGGTCCTAGTCGCGGCTAATATAATTTAATAGACTAAAAAGGTAAATACCCATTGTGATACGATCCATTGAATAAATTAGCAATAAATAAATATATTTATTGAGGATATTTCTGTAAACTACTCGTAAATCTAATGTCAATAAACCAGAATCACGTGGGCTAATTTAATTCGCGGTATTTTTATGGTTTTATAGGTTTTTCGAACCTATTTTTATTGCGCCTACATTTTTTCTGGTTTGTTGTGTAAATGTGAAGCACATTTATTATTTGCTAACCATAGGCGTCCTCAGGGGGGGGGGGGGGGGTGCTGCCTCCCATGGAGATTGGAATAGGTATATATTTTTTCCTACTAAATTAGGGCTGCCATACGTACCGGGACATGTCCCGGTTCGAGAGTCATTTGTCCCGGTTATGCATTTCTTAATATTAATTGCTCAATAAAACGATTCCCGAAGAGTTACTATTACCAAAATCCATTATATTACATTATATTTTTCATAAAAAAAATTGCCTGCGTCGCCAATTACGCTTCTTCTTGTTTTACATATTCGAAGTTTTTTTTAGGGGTCACATGAATGTATTAGTAAAAGGAGCATTAAACAGTTACAATTGTGGTTTAAAAGCGTATAATATGATAAGTATAAGGTAGCCCGTCTTCTTCTTCAGCCTTGGTCCCTCCACTACTGGATGGAACTAAGAAATAATAATATTTAAAAGATCGTTGCAACATACTCCTTCCTGAATTTATACAATCGCTGTGTCTCCTGAATTTACAATAGGTATTTCACATTTTAGCAATTGATTTCGATGATACCCCCTATGCAGTATTTCATTACTCATTTTTAACTATCATTTGAGTCACATTCCGCTTGCGCCGAGCCTGGTTTTTTTTAGCATTCTCCTTTATCGAACAAATCAGCCGTCGTGAAGCACGGGTATTGAGGTGGTTGGTAGTCTGGTTGGTAACGCGCTCCATTGTTAATCCAGTGGACGCGGGTTCAATCCTCGACTTACTCCACTTCACAACACAAGCTTTCTATGAAGTGTACAAAGATGTATTTGAATTTATTTCGATAAACCCAGATTCATTTTTATTTTAAAATAAATATAAAACTAAGCTAGTAAATATGTAAATAAAACAAAATAGTTAAAGAGTTAACATTTAATTGAGTTATATTTTTATAAAAACATTTATGTATTGTAACAATATCACATCAAATATATAATTATACTAATTAACATTAGCGCCTTAGTACTGGAGGCTGCTTTAGGGGTTCGTTCTGGATCCGTTAATTTTCACTCGGCGAGTCAACGAGCGAAGCAGAACGCATTTGGGTGATTGTTCCAATTGGAATTGTCCAACAGAGATAGAGATATGAGAATACTAATAAGAGTGAGTTGATAGATATACATCGAGATAGCGATATCACTGCACTCTTCTTTGGAAGAAAGGGATAGACATATTGCGGGTTAATAAGAGTGAGTGAACAGCACGTGCGGACCACTCTATTATCTATGGCGAGCAAATGTCACCCAACAAAATAGTTGAGTGTTATTCGCAACAACCGAATGTGTCAACTATGCACATAGAACAGGTTGAATCGCACAACTGGTTAACTCGCACCAATGATAGAACGGAGAACAATGGAACCATAAACAATTGAGCGAATCACTGAGTGAATTTTAACGGATACAGAACGGACCCCAGAATAGAATATATTCACATGTCCTCTCCATCAAGTAAGTATCTTATCCTAAAGCCTGAGCAATCTGGGAACAGTATGTTGGGCTGCACCAACCAACCAGACTGCTCAGGTGAAAAAAATCGGTGTCCGGTAAGTTCGTCTAAAATCAATTGGTCTAAAATCAGTTCATCTAAAGTCAATTAGTCTAAAATCAATTCGTCTAATTATCAATTGTGTGTTTACATACTTTCTTTATTGTGATTCTTTTGTCTGTTGTTACTGTGTATTGTATTGATATTTTTAACTTTATGTATTGTAACTTTCCAAAGGCCTTGTGGCCGTCAAAACCATAAATAAATAAATAAATTCGTCTAAAATCGAGGAATTGATCATTAGGCAAATTGATTTTAGACGTATTGATAATTAGATGACCTGACAATTAGACAAATTGAAAATTAGACGAATTTATTTTAGATGAAATGATAATTAGACCAATTGATTTTAGACGAACTTACCGCAAACCAAAAAAATCTGCCAATAATGTCTAGTCTGTAAGATTCCATACAGCCATTATGGCACCTTGTTTCTTATAATATTTTATGACTTTTTAAAATAAAAATATTCTGTAACATGTTTAAGGAATTCTCTTTAACACAATATATAAGAAATCCTAAACCTTGTTTAAAGTAATAATGTAGTTGTATATTAGTCTGAGACAACTTCGTATTGTCTAAATCCCAAAACAGACCAAAGCCCTTCAGAAATATCCTCAACGGATTATGAGTACATGGTTGGCGCAGTTGGTTGAGGCGGCAGTCTCTCGAGCGGGACGTGCCAGGTTCAAACCCCGGCGCTGGCGATGTATTCCACACTTTGCGATACAGGCTTTTAGCCTAGTGCAAAGTGTGCAGGAAAGTATTTGGGTTTGTGTATGCAAGCCCAGATCCTTTCTATAAAAAAAAAAAAAAAAGAAGCCCAAACTTTCTAGTTGGATTCCAGTAGATGAATTATTTATAAAATATTGACTATATCCCATTTTAGATCCGCTTATTTATTTGTTTATTTTCTAATCTATGCTAGTTTCTAACACACTGAAATAAATCGTATACTAATAGATACAATTAAATTTCAAAATCCAATTAGATTTGAGCTTTTGTCCCTTGAGCATATTTCTAAAGGGCTTATTTTGATAAACCCAAAGTCAATTTCCATAAAAGAAAAACTGAAAAAAATTACCTTAAATATCTACTGCTAAGTGTTACAAAAATGTAACATCAACGGTTAAGTCTTTTGTGTATTTTGCGATAGTAAATAGTCTTACTATAAAAAATGCTTAAAAAGACATCCAACATTTTCAGCAACTAGTATATCGCTAACTTTAGATTATAACTTGAATTATGTTTGTTTTTACAAATTATTCTTGTAAAGCGTTGGATTTTTCTACATTCCGTAGCATATACAATGCAGTATTCCTACAACAGTGTAGAAGAATTAAGGGAGAACATTATCGGGCTTGCGACGGCTGAACAATACGTAGGTACGTAATGTAGTATACGGATTTCGACAACACAGCCATCGCTCCTCGTGGTGTAGTGGATATGGTCCCTACTATGCGAGACGAAGGTCTGGTTCGAATCCCAGCCAGGTTAAACTGAAATGGCGAATGTTTCTCGATTGTAAAGTGTTCACTTAAGCCAGCCGAGGTCAGTCGTAAGCCCTACAATGTTCACCCTTAATTCTTCTACACTGTTGTAGGAATACTGCATTTTAGATTATATTTTTACAGTATAAACTCAACAGTATCCCAGCATTACAATTAGGATAGCAACGCGCTATACTGTTTTCATATCATTATTAAATAATAACATTGCAATTAAATCATGTACGTATCGAACATGTTTGCTATTTCATCTGTTTCAAATGTTTAACACAAATTCGTCCTTGGCTAATTTCCTTCACTCGTTTGGCGGGTATTTGTACTGCTTCTGTTGCTCCAAGAGTCGCTCCAACGGAGAGGGACCTGGCCCCGACCACAGAGACTGGAAACAAATAAAAAAATGTACTGATTAACTGGAAGGGATCGTCAAAATGTTAATATTTGTGGCTATTACATAAATCTAAATATCGGAGATATCAGTGGTATATATGTGACATATTTAAACAATGTTCCTTTAACTAGTACTACTAAAAATACTTTACGAAAGATAAATATAAATTTTGTTGATTGTCCGTGATTATGGTTTGTAAATAATAAATTAATTATTAAATTTATATCACAGTATATATTATTGCAATTTATTTTTTCAGTGATCATTAAAAATATAAAAACTAGCCGAGTTACCCGTGCTTCACAAATTTGATAAAACAACCCGGCATGCTTTATAGGCTTGTGCTGAACGAAATTTGACTTAAGATCTGAACATCTTTTCCAACGCCGTTTCATATGATACCACACACGACCCCACGCAACTCTTGGATCCGCTCATCATTTAAAACTTTTTCTCCAAAAACAGGCGACGTTAGAACACAGCCTATTATATCGCAATTTCGCAGCAATCCGTTGGTAAATGCGGGAGTTATGCGAACACTTACAAAAATCAGACTATCCTTTATAGTATATACATATGTAGATAAGATTTATTAAATGCATTTCTTATTACTAGCCTATACTATCAATGCATTTGTCTCTGACAGATATATTAAACATGTCTTCATTTACCTGTTGAGGGTTTTGTTGTGTGGTTGGAGTAGTGGGCCATGGCGCCTCCGCATTAGTAGAGCTGCCACTGAAGAGAGAATATACAGAACCATCTTCACCTTGCTGCTTTCCCTGTGCAGAACAACAATATGTATGTAGTAATAAATAGAGAATGGAAAATTTCACGATCGCGAAAAAACGAATTTCGTGATTTTTACACATATAATGGGAATTTTAGCATTCTTTTACAAGAATAACGCAAATTTTCGCATATTTGATGTGAATTTCAACCACTGTTTTGGAATATATCGTAATTGAAACATTATCAAAATGGATGCGGCTTTGAAAGTAGGAAGAACCACACCTGTAAAAAATTAGCAAAGAGGAGTTTTTTTGTTTTTCTCAAATATTTTTGTTTTATTTTTTTTTTATAATCTTGTATTAAAATGCATAAAATTTATGAAAAATAACACATTTTGCCAAAATTGTGAAAAACAACACTCCTTTTTTTCAAGAGTTAAAGTTGATTAGAATATTGCTAATAAAAAACTAACCTAAAATTAAGACAACGAACGAAGATGAAAAACTGTTTTCTTTATTCTTACCTTAGAATCGTATGATCTGTTTATATTCCCAGGCGAAGTCTTGCTCTCTTCGAATTCCGTTTCAAACTGTCCTGTTGGCTGCACTGATCCCTGATGATACAGAGCTTGTCCAACTTTATTCGAAGGAATGGCAACATTGTGGTCCATCATCAACATTCCTTGATTCCCAAACTGTTGATTATCGTATCGGTACAAGTTCATTCCGTATTCATTGGTGGGCATTTTCGTTTGAGCTGCCTGCGACGGAAATCCAAATCTATTCGTAAATTGCGGATACATCTCCGGATTGTAAGAAGTTATCGGTCCGTAGCTGTTCGGAGAGGGCGGAACGAAAGTGTTGTTGGAATATCCGGGATTACCGAAACGCGGCGATTCCGGATGCATCGGCGAATTATACATCATTTTGGTATAATCGGTGTGGTTTTGCGGGAAGAAATTCGCAGGTTGATACGGCGAACTGTTCGGACCAGGTTGAGGGTAATTTAAAGGACTTTGATAGTTCGGTTGTTGATAACCAGGAGATGGAAGATTGTGTGCCGAATAACTACGATCGTAACCTTGTTCTTGAACTGTTGGCTTCCACCAGGTATGCTGCGGTCCTTGGGCATTGAACGCCCCAAACGATGCCGTTTGTCCGGAGTCTTGAGGCGAAAACTGCATATCTTGACCTCTCGCCAGCGGTTGATGTTCGTTCGGCGACCGTTTCAAATTAGCCAATCTCGGAGGTAACCTATGATGATTTTTATTCACACCCTGTTGTACGTTAGGGTTAGGGGGACCGCCCCAATAATTGTACGGAGACACCGTATTTTCTGCGTTGTAATTATCTGTAGGAGAAAACGTTTCTCCCATTCCGTACACATTTTTCTGTTTCTGTAATGCTGCAGATCTTACGTCAATCTCTTTCGGATTGACGACGGGTAAAGTGATGCTCATATTCTGTGTTGTGCCGGGAGGGGAAAAGTAGGAAAAGTTGGGTTGACTTTGGAGTCTACCGCTGGCTGATTTGTCGTCTAATCTGTTGTGAATGTTATCACTCCAGGTCGTATAGCGCGGCAGATACGGTTTATCATTAGACGTGGCAGAATTCGTATCCCTTTTTCCTGCAAATTTACTGGGAGTCGTGGTTATCTTTTCTTCAGCCCCCAATTTAGCTGAATCTTCTGCGACAGTATCTGTCGTTTCGCTCTTCGTTTCTCCCGTCGATTCAGTTTTCTGCAGATGAGGATAACCTCCAGATTTGTCCTTGAGCGACAGGATTCCCCCGGTTTTGCGATCCGTCGGCAAGCTCGCCAACGATTTTATAATCTTGGGTTGTATGATCTTCTTTTCTAGTTCCTTAGCGGGTTGGGGGGAGAGTTGTGGAGTCGGATCGCTGATGGAATCAGGCGTAGTTACTGGAGTTAGAAATTTAACCTGAAACAAAACGGTGTATATTGATAGATCATCTGCACACACACAGAAACAATTATTAAAAGATCTGCACATACACAGAACTATTTATCAAAATATCTGCACATCATAGATCCAAGTATCAAAAGATCTGCACATACATCGAACCGATTATCAAATCATCTGAACACACACAGTACCAATTATTGAAAGACCTACACGTGCATAGAACCTAGTATCAAGGATCTGCACATACATAGAACCAACTATCAAACCATTTACACATACATAGAAACAATTATCAAAACATCTGCACATACATAGAACTAGTATTTATCTAAACATCTGCACATACATAGAACTATTTATCAAAACATCTGCACACTTATAGAACCAATTAATTGTAAATAACTACCTGTTTACTAGACTCTTCCTGCTTTCTGAGTATAGCTTGCAGGGCCACGTTGGTCCTGGTCTTCTTGCCTTTCTCCTTGGGCACAGAGGGCTCCAGCAATGACCCCACGTCGCTGCAAATGTTGCCATCTTGAGAGACTGTTGAGCAACTGCTCCCAGTGTCCTAGAAAGTTATAAATTATTTATTTATCAATGCATATACGGTGTAACCGCATCCTTTGCGGCGTAGGCAGAAGGAACAGATCCCCAGACTTTCCAATCCTTACACACACTTGTTGCTTCCGTCACATTCACACAATTCGTCATACACACTCTACGATTATTTTTTTTCCGACAACATTTGGCCGACATAGTCAAGCCACGCACATTCTTGGAATGTTGTATTTCCTTACACCTCTTCTTTCTCCCAGGTATATTTTCTTCGTTATCCTTTCATCATTCATCCTCTCTACATGTCGCAAGCATCTTAACTTGTTCACTTTAATTTTAGTAACAACATCCGCTTTACATTCACTCAACTCTCTAATCACTTGATTTCTTATTCTATATCTCACATACATTCTTCTCAGTGATCTCATCTCGACAGCATTTATACATGTCTATGCCTCACTCGCATGGATCAGTGTTGGCACCAGATATGTTGCTCTCAATGTTTTCTCACACAATCTTCACAACAATCTGAATCAACCTCATTTGTATCAAAAAACAATGTCATAGTTTTATATACCTGACTGTCTTGGGCGTCTACGAATTCCCCGGGCGAGTCTCTGTGGTTTGCCGTAGCCTTGGTGAGGGCTGCCTTCTCTATGCGAGCCCTCTCCAGGGAGCCCTGGGGCTTCAGGATCCCTGCCTTCTTCTCGCGAACTGAATTGGAGAGAATAATCTAAGAATCGTAGGTAAATGGGTATAATTTTCAAAGAAAGGATGCAAATATATTTTATACTGTTCGTCATAGACTTCTGTGCGCCCTTCATTGAATTTTTTGCACCACTTGCGCACCTTTTGAACACTCATGCACATATCTCCATACACTTCTGTCAGTTGAGAATGAATTTCCATCGCCGAATGGCCTTTGCCACACAAAAAACTAATCACGGAGCGTACTTTGAGATCGGGAGCTCCATTCTTTACAGTTGCCAAACCGACACTGAGCGTTAGGGAACCTAACCTAAAAAAGTCCTAACGGATAAAGCCGAAACAAAAATTGACCGCCGCCAACATTTCCGCTAGGTATACGCAATTTTTTCTCGATGTAAAGTACGCTAATTTACCATTTGATTATATAGGTTATATTCCAAAGGTAATTTCCACACTGATTATACATAATGAGTCGCAAAAATCACTGAAATATCACCAGGTTTCATGCAATTGTGGACAACCAATATGACACGCAATCATATATTTGTAGCTCCCATGGCGTCCACCATAGATTTGTCATAGATAATAGAAGGGGCTCAATGTCCAATAGTTCTTCCCACCTTTATATAGGTTCCTCACTGAGCGTCGCAGTGAGTTTGCCCGGGTGGGGATATCAGGGGAAGACCAAGCTACGATCCAGTGTTGCCAGATCGTACGTAACAGCGGTCTGCGTGCCCGTGGCAAACTGGGAAACTTATTTTACGGGCAGCCCTCGTACAACCAAGAATCCTGAACAACATTCATAAGAGAATATAATGTGTAAATATTTGTTTGGTAATGATTTCACAGTAATCCGAGAAAGAACTTTATTTGCATTAGAGTGGTGAATATGTGGAACTGTTTACCCAAAAATGTGATACAAGCACCATCAGCGAACGTTTTTAAGAACAGATTGGATGACTTTCTCAGAACGACAGATGGCACAGACATTGATTTGGGCCCATCAGCCTAGGCTGCTTGCCCAAAATTAATAATAACATTATATTTATAAACTATGAAAGTTGCCCCGATTGACCTAAAAGCGCGAGAGGCCCGACTTCGGTGGTATGGACACGTGCAGAGAAGGGACGAGGATTCCGCTCTGAGGAGGGCAACAAACTGGTCAGTGGAAGGACAAAGAAAGAGAGGACGGCCGAAGAAGTCCCTTGAGGAGACCATCAGAGGGGACATGGAACACCTGGAGCTTACTCCAGAAGACTGCCTCGATCGGGGAAAATGGAGAGGGAGTATCCGAGCCGCCGACCCCAAATAAATGGGATATGGTGTGGAGAAGAAGATTATATTTACCCTTTTCTCTGAAGTCCGCCTCTGTGATGATGATGGGCGAGAGGGAGGCCTCCCCCTCTACACAGGGGCTCATGTCCCCTGAGGCAGTGACTGCCAGGCCCCCCCCACCAGCGGACACCACTGGCTTACTTTCGACGGTAGATTTAGACTCATTATCGCTAGCATCATCTGAAAACCAAATACAATACTTAATTCTTTCTACAATAGTTGAAACTCCTTTTTACGAACAGCAAGTTGATATCTTCATGCGTGTCCCTTGCCAAGTAGGCGGAGAGGACAGAACACCAGACCACACTACCCTTACACACACACTCCTTGCTTCCATCATTTTATGCAATTCCTCATACACATTCTACGATTCCTTTCACTCAAAACGCGTCCATCCTCGAGGATCTGGTCGACAGCCTCGTTTCCTCACATCTCTTCGTTCACCCTATACATCTTTTTAGTCATGCTGTCATCATTCATTCTCTCAACATGCCCCGTACATCTAAGTTTATTCACCTTCATTCTAGTCACTATTAATGCCTTACAGTCACTCATCTCTCTATTAATAACCTCATTCCTTATCCTATCTCTCAGTGTTTTAAAAAATGAATCTGAGCTTATCGAAATAAACCCAAATACACCTTTGTACATTTCACGGTAAGCTTGAAAAGCTTGTGTCGTGAAGTAGAGTAAGTCGGCATCGGGGATCGAACCCGCGCCCACTGGATTAACAGTCCAGCACGTTACCAACCAGGCTACCGACCACCTCACTCTTCTCATCGACCTCAATTCTACTGAATTCAGTTCCCCACCTGCGTTCAGAGTCTCCTGGTCGTTGCACTCGCTCAGTCTCTTCTCCCGTAAGATGGACAGCTCCCGGATAGTCTTAACCAACTCGGGATCACTCTCCACGGCATTCTGTACGGGCGTGAACACACTCAGATCATCTTCAGTACTGAAACAATCAAAATATCTTAAATTTAATTTAAAAAAAAAAGTATTTGGGCTTGCGTATGCAAACCCAAATACTTTCCTGCAGACCTTGCACTAGACTAAAAGCCTGTATCGCAAAGTGTGGAACACATCGCCAGCGCAGGGGTTTAAGCCTGACACCTCCCGCTCGAGAGACTGCCACCTATTGTTATTCTTCGGGAAATGTGGTTTTATGTTTTGCAAAAAGGGGTGGTATTTTTCAAACATTTTTGCAGGTTTTAATACAAAAAAAAAAAAATCAAAAATAAAATAAAATAAAACAAAAATATTGCACGCCTCATTGCAAATCAGTGCGGTTCTTCTTACTTTCAAAGCCATATTCCTTTTGATAATGTTTCAATTACGATGTTTTCCATAATGGAGGTCAAAATTCGTATTATTCCTATAGAAGAATGCTGAAATTCGCAGAAAAAACTGCCAAAATATAAATGTTTACTTACCTTATTGAAATATATTCCGTGCCGTTATCTTTCTGCCAGTCAACCAGCCACTTGCCCAACTGCGTCAACCTGAATCCCCTCAGGGAATCCACGAAACTCTTGTCCTTCTTCAGGGTCTCCCCTTCGCTGACCGAAAATCCCAGATTCTTCTTGAGACTTATGATTTCTTTCTCCGACATCTCCTTATCGTCTGACGGTAGAACGTTTTTAATCTCGACGACAGAATTGCCGTAATATTCTGAAGACACGGTGTTGGGATATCTGAGTTTGTTGAATGCTTTGTCTATCGGAAGAAAACCGCGTAATTCTTCATCCTCGGGCAGTGGTATCGTGTCGTCTGTAAGTAAAAAGAAAACACTATTATCTAGGGAACCTACATAAATGTAGGAAATCTTAAGAGCCCGCTATTAGCAAACTGAAAATGAAATTTCGATACGCGGCGCTAGTATCGTATTGTAATATCTTGCAAAATTGAAATCAGTTTGAATGAATGTATTTTCACAAGTTAGAGAGTTAAGGTGCAATCCCACTGAGGTAACTTTTAAACATTAACACATGATACACATAATTATAGTCTTTCCATTAAACGAAAATACAATGCGAAAAAAAACAAGTCGCATTGCCGCATATAAGTGAATTATTGGATCTGTGCGGTTTTAGCACGACAGGGACCGGAAGAATGAAAAATTAAATACATAAAGTAAATACATACAATTGTATGGTATGGCTGAAGTAAAAAAAGTAAATAAGGAATCTGCGTTATGTATTACATTGAGGGCGAAAAAACACAGTAAATAAGGTATGTGCGGAAGCTTTCACGGCCGGAGTCATCATATCTAAGTTATGTGTACTTTCCGGGCATGGAGGCCGTGGTCTAATGGTCGGGTCCCCAAGCGACCATTAGAACACGGCCTCCAAGCCCGGAAAGTAGGCATAACTTAAGACAGTAAATAAGATTAGCACATCTACCAGGACATAAGGAAAATGGTTTGCATTTGACTTATAAGTTTTATTAACTTTTAAGTTTGTAAAAACATGACGCGCCAAACTAGTATTTCCTGAATTGCACCGTTTTAGACGCATGGTTTACGCACGCAGCTTAGTGTTGAATCAGTGGAATTGCGCCTTTATAATTATTTAACTTATAGACATTGACTGAAAAAAGTGACAAGAGTAACTGAGCACACGCAAAAACATTCTAGATTCACTTTTAGGTTATCGAATAAGAGTTAAAAAATACAATGCACCTTGTTGTGAAGTTGTCTTATATTGCTATAGATTTTCGAATAAAACAAAATTCAAACGATTTCGTAGTTTAGAAAGAATACAATTGTTCCCACATTAACAATGATTTGGAATACATTGTTTAAACTACATACGAATTTGTGATTAGAATTATCGATCCATTCCCCGAAAATTACAATAAGAAATATTGCTATACTGCGTTTACATGATAAGGATTTACTTTCTGGGTTCCCAACCTGTGGAAAATTATGCTAGTCCGTGTACACTCCTCTACCGCAACTCATTATCCTTCCACCCAGTATGCGAACTTGAGAATCTCATTCATCTTCTATCATATCAGTGTTACTCATATTAGTTGCCTATTTATTTTGCCATTTACTTATCGTTATCATAACGAAGACTCGAAAATCGTCAAGAATTGATAACATTAATTCTAAGATTTTTTCATGTTTTACTACTTTATACTTTTTTACCATTGAAATCTTTTACACACATACAGTTGATGAGAGCTTACATAAATAAATATGAATATTGCGAATATATTGCTTCATGTAATTAATAGTGCCTACTGCGACGAACTACTGGAACAGATATTTTTTTCTCTAGCATGTGACGAAGTATGACTGTGGCATGATAATGACATTAGACATTATTATTGTAATGATTATGACAGATCCTGAAAACTAAATTTACACGTTATATTTTGTTAATAATCATTTGCCTTATGTACATTTGATAGATTTTACGAATAGGAAGAGATATACATCGGTTAAATTGGTGTTTATCTCTTAAATTCACAAAATATTCATGAAATGTCATCCGAAAAAAATGACAGCAAATTCCACGTCCGCACGCGTCGGCTATTAGTCGCCAACTAATCTGATTTTTATCATCATCATTTTGTGTTTATATTATCTTATGATAATTTCAATATTTTGAAAATTTAAAATATCCAGCAAGATTAAAAACATTATGAACTACTCAGAAGTACATTAATTTGTTGGATAAAAATACAACATGAGAATGTTTTACGTCTTTAAAAAAAGCAAAATTTTCTGAAATTTTAATTAACTTATTTTCCAGAAAATCTTTAAAAAAAAATTACCAATCGCACTTTTCTTCTGTACGTTCTCGATAAAACAACCTAAGCCTTCGATATGTCGAAACGAAATGTAAAAAAAACGTGAGGATACATCTTCCTTAGAGCTCTAAACTTACCCCATTTTTCAATATTGAAAAATACGCTCTTTTAAAAAACAACCCTGTTACATTATCCGTAACGTTTTTTATTTTTTTTTAATTGCATTCACATTCTAGAAGATTGAAGATTCATTTTCTTAGATCACATTGTTTGTAAAGTTCTTCAGTTTTGAATGAAAGGTTCCCAAAAACAACAGCAAAATCAGCGAAATCACCAAAATGCTAATAAAGGGCCCTTAACGAATAAAGCCATAGACAAAAATTGACCACCACCAGCATTTCCGCTAGGTATACGTCATTTTTCCTCGATGTAAAGTACGCTAATTTACCATTTGATTACATAGGTTATATTCCAAAGGTAATTTCCACACTCATTATACATAATGAGTCGCAAAAATCACTGAAATATCACCAGGATTCATGCAATTGTGGACAAGCAATATGACACGCAATCATATGTTTGTAGCTCCCATGGCGTCCACCATAGATTTGTCATAGATAATAGAAGGGGCTCAATGTTCAATAGTTCTTCCCACCTTAATATAGGTTCCTTACTATTAACTATTCACTATATCTTGGCAGCCGGCAGATGTGAAGTTCAAGATTGTATTGTTGGTAGCCCTGATTGTCGAACCTTGTCATAAGAGCTGTCAGAGATCCGCAATATTCTCACATTGCATCTTTTACAAGTAACCTACGATGCCGAAAATATTACAGAGCAGCGCTAGAGAAATCATTTTAAAGGCAAGATAGTTTTGCGAGTTGGATAAAGATAAAAATACTCCGATAATCCCTCTAAACCGCCATCACAAGTTTGAAAAACAAAGTTGCCAGTTTATTCTAACAATCCAAAAATTGGCTAGTTTTTTAAACAACAGTTCTGAAATATAATTATCCGATGCAATTTTTTATGGTTACTATGTATATTTTTTTCTAGTCATATCTGTATTGATATTCTGAGAGCTAGGTATGTTTGTACACTTACAAATATCTCCGTTGAATTCCTTAATACACTGCTGTAGTCCGGAGAGCAGAACACAGAGCCCTGGCCACAACTGGGGACGAGAAACAAAGGCAGAGTGTCTCAACATCTCAGGGTGAAGTCGGAGCCATTCCATGATAATTTTGACTGAAAAAAAAAATGACAATATTATTATTATTAATTTTGGGCAAGCAGCCTAGGCTGATGGGCCCAAATCAATGTCTGTGCCATCTGTCGTTCTGAGAAAGTCATCTAATCTGTTCTTAAAAACGTTCGCTGATGGTGCTTGTATCACATTTTGGAGAAAACGGTTCCACATATTCACCACTCTATTGCAAATGAAATTCTTTGTGGGATTACAGTGGTGAGTGAGTCCCTTGGTGATCTTCATAGAATGTCCTCTCAAATGGATATTGGTACAGTGATATTTCGATCAATACTTTGATAGGTGAGAGATATAAATATAGTTGCATTAATATAACATGTTTGATTCATCCATCACCTAACAATCATACATAATACACACAGATACACAGGCCATACATAATACATGTTATATTCACACACAACAAGACACACACACTACACAATCAACTAATAACACTATGTATACTAATAACACTATATACAGGAGGCAGAGGAGGGCATTGTATCATGCATAGGGAGGATGTGGAGGGGATAGGGATGTGGACACACACACTACACAATCAACTAATAACACTATGTATACTAATAACACTATATACAGGAGGCAGAGGAGGGCTTTGTATCATGCATAGGGAGGATGTGGAGGGGATAGGGATGTGGACACACACACTACACAATCAACTAATAACACTATGTATACTAATAACACTATATACAGGAGGCAGAGGAGGGCATTGTATCATGCATAGGGAGGATGTGGAGGGGATAGGGATGTGGACACACACACTACACAATCAACTAATAACACTATGTATACTAATAACACTATATACAGGAGGCAGAGGAGGGCATTGTATCATGCATAGGGAGGATGTGGAGGGGATAGGGATGTGGACACACACACTACACAATCAACTAATAACACTATGTATACTAATAACACTATATACAGGAGGCAGAGGAGGGCATTGTATCATGCATAGGGAGGATGTGGAGGGGATAGGGATGTGGACACACACACTACACAATCAACTAATAACACTATGTATACTAATAACACTATGTATACTAATAACACTATATACAGGAGGCAGAGGAGGGCATTGTATCATGCATAGGGAGGATGTGGAGGGGATAGGGATGTGGACACACACACTACACAATCAACTAATAACACTATGTATACTAATAACACTATATACAGGAGGCAGAGGAGGGCATTGTATCATGCATAGGGAGGATGTGGAGGGGATAGGGATGTGGACACACACACTACACAATCAACTAATAACACTATGTATACTAATAACACTATATACAGGAGGCAGAGGAGGGCATTGTATCATGCATAGGGAGGATGTGGAGGGGATAGGGATGTGGACACACACACTACACAATCAACTAATAACACTATGTATACTAATAACACTATATACAGGAGGCAGAGGAGGGCATTGTATCATGCATAGGGAGGATGTGGAGGGGATAGGGATGTGGACACACACACTACACAATCAACTAATAACACTATGTATACTAATAACACTATATACAGGAGGCAGAGGAGGGCATTGTATCATGCATAGGGAGGATGTGGAGGGGATAGGGATGTGGACACACACACTACACAATCAACTAATAACACTATGTATACTAATAACACTATATACAGGAGGCAGAGGAGGGCATTGTATCATGCATAGGGAGGATGTGGAGGGGATAGGGATGTGGACACACACACTACACAATCAACTAATAACACTATGTATACTAATAACACTATATACAGGAGGCAGAGGAGGGCATTGTATCATGCATAGGGAGGATGTGGAGGGGATAGGGATGTGGACACACACACTACACAATCAACTAATAACACTATGTATACTAATAACACTATATACAGGAGGCAGAGGAGGGCATTGTATCATGCATAGGGAGGATGTGGAGGGGATAGGGATGTGGACACACACACTACACAATCAACTAATAACACTATGTATACTAATAACACTATATACAGGAGGCAGAGGAGGGCATTGTATCATGCATAGGGAGGATGTGGAGGGGATAGGGATGTGGACACACACACTACACAATCAACTAATAACACTATATACAGGAGGCAGAGGAGGGCATTGTATCATGCATAGGGAGGATGTGGAGGGGATAGGGATGTGGACACACACACTACACAATCAACTAATAACACTATATACAGGAGGCAGAGGAGGGCATTGTATCATGCATAGGGAGGATGTGGAGGGGATAGGGATGTGGACACACACACTACACAATCAACTAATAACACTATGTATACTAATAACACTATATACAGGAGGCAGAGGAGGGCATTGTATCATGCATAGGGAGGATGTGGAGGGGATAGGGATGTGGACACACACACTACACAATCAACTAATAACACTATGTATACTAATAACACTATATACAGGAGGCAGAGGAGGGCATTGTATCATGCATAGGGAGGATGTGGAGGGGATAGGGATGTGGACACACACACTACACAATCAACTAATAACACTATGTATACTAATAACACTATATACAGGAGGCAGAGGAGGGCATTGTATCATGCATAGGGAGGATGTGGAGGGGATAGGGATGTGGACACACACACTACACAATCAACTAATAACACTATGTATACTAATAACACTATATACAGGAGGCAGAGGAGGGCATTGTATCATGCATAGGGAGGATGTGGAGGGGATAGGGATGTGGACACACACACTACACAATCAACTAATAACACTATGTATACTAATAACACTATATACAGGAGGCAGAGGAGGGCATTGTATCATGCATAGGGAGGATGTGGAGGGGATAGGGATGTGGACACACACACTACACAATCAACTAATAACACTATGTATACTAATAACACTATATACAGGAGGCAGAGGAGGGCATTGTATCATGCATAGGGAGGATGTGGAGGGGATAGGGATGTGGACACACACACTACACAATCAACTAATAACACTATGTATACTAATAACACTATATACAGGAGGCAGAGGAGGGCATTGTATCATGCATAGGGAGGATGTGGAGGGGATAGGGATGTGGACACACACACTACACAATCAACTAATAACACTATGTATACTAATAACACTATATACAGGAGGCAGAGGAGGGCATTGTATCATGCATAGGGAGGATGTGGAGGGGATAGGGATGTGGACACACACACTACACAATCAACTAATAACACTATGTATACTAATAACACTATATACAGGAGGCAGAGGAGGGCATTGTATCATGCATAGGGAGGATGTGGAGGGGATAGGGATGTGGACACACACACTACACAATCAACTAATAACACTATATACAGGAGGCAGAGGAGGGCATTGTATCATGCATAGGGAGGATGTGGAGGGGATAGGGATGTGGACACACACACTACACAATCAACTAATAACACTATGTATACTAATAACACTATATACAGGAGGCAGAGGAGGGCATTGTATCATGCATAGGGAGGATGTGGAGGGGATAGGGATGTGGACACACACACTACACAATCAACTAATAACACTATGTATACTAATAACACTATATACAGGAGGCAGAGGAGGGCATTGTATCATGCATAGGGAGGATGTGGAGGGGATAGGGATGTGGACACACACACTACACAATCAACTAATAACACTATGTATACTAATAACACTATATACAGGAGGCAGAGGAGGGCATTGTATCATGCATAGGGAGGATGTGGAGGGGATAGGGATGTGGACACACACACTACACAATCAACTAATAACACTATGTATACTAATAACACTATATACAGGAGGCAGAGGAGGGCATTGTATCATGCATAGGGAGGATGTGGAGGGGATAGGGATGTGGACACACACACTACACAATCAACTAATAACACTATGTATACTAATAACACTATATACAGGAGGCAGAGGAGGGCATTGTATCATGCATAGGGAGGATGTGGAGGGGATAGGGATGGGGATTCAGATGTAGATTATTGTATATATTTGCACTTACTAGCTGGTAGGGCGACGTATGTGACGTGTTGGCTTTGAGGAGTTGTGTGAACAGGAAGCAACAAAGCCTCCATAGTCCCGGCCATGACATCCACAGCCAGGTTCAGCCAGAACTGCTCCTCATCAGCCATGGGGCTCGTCTCAGAGGACAGGGTGTGACCCTCGGTTAGAGAGAACACCGAGTACATTGACAGGCAGCACAGCTGAAAACAAAACAGATCAAATATAAAACCCATTAAATCAAAATTGTTTCATTAAAAAAATTTGCCTGCGGCGCTAGTTGTTCATACCCAGATGCCTTACTGTTGAAGTCGACCAAGTTCATCAATTCACCCATTTTTGAAAAAAAAAATCTGACGCTATAAACCAGGTTCTGTGCCATTTAATATCACTATTATTAATTTCGGGCAAGCAGCCTGGCTGATGGGGCCAAATCAATGTCTGTGCTATCCGTCGTTCTGAGAAAGTCATCCAATCGGATTTTAAAAACGTTCACTGATGGTGCTTGTGTCAAATTTTGAGTAAACGGTAAATTTGGCAGTATCAAAATTTTAGTTGTTCCCCCGAGCTTTGAAGCAGGTGACACCCATGGTTGTTACTTATTGTCTCTGGACCAGAACTCGAACCCCCCTAACCTAACTAACCCCCCCCCAAAATTAATTCCGTCCTATGACTCTGTTCTGAAGAGGTAATCAATGAAACAAGTTTACCTGAATAAGTGTGTCTTGCTGGAACTGCTGTGTGGCGACTAGAGCAGTCAGCGTAGAACTCATCCCCTTGGCAATCAGCTGAGCTCTCTCCGTGTCTCCGCTGGTGAGGATGTGGTGGTGGAGGGACATGTAGTGCGTGAGGAGCAGGCTGGGGTTGAGGCGAGCGTAGGATGATGAAGTGTCTGACAGATTGATGGGGTTCGCCTCGGAGAGAGGGGTACTGAAACAAAACAAGAATGATTTGAGATAAATCTAAATTATTTTAGGTATTGAACCGGAATTTATCTGCATTGCACAGACGGAAATACATTACATTGTTTCTTGGTTTTTTGGGTTAACCGTGTGCAGATAAGCTTGATCGAAGTTTCGACAGTTTTTTGGACTACAGATTGACTGTTTTAGAATTACAATATTTGCAAATTACTTAAACAAAAAAGTATTCCGAAAGTGCCCTGAAATTTACGGGAATTAAGGATTATCCGTTCCGATTATCCAAAATATTGGTAATTATAATCTTAACAAATCGGCTGTCTTAGATATTTTAATTTGTTCCCATGGGTCTTTTCAAAAACACAAAAATTCACATTGTCGCTTACGTTATTCTTATTTCGCGCTAACATTCGCATACAAAATTTGAAAAAGTTGAAGCAATAATACAATGATTTTTGCCCACTGCATATGGTACCTTAAAATGCAGTTTCGTCTTACCTTTCGGCCACGGAATTAGCTGACGCCAACGTTCTGGCCAAGTTATTATGAGCTGGTGGGAAGGGTCCTCCGACTGCCAGTCCTCTAGCGTGATAGTAAGCAGCCCCTAGCCTGTCTCCTCTCGTCGCCCTCAGGAGGCCTAGTTGATTGTAGGGCTGCCCATTGCTGGGGGACACTGACAGGGCTTGCCTGACAAAAAAAATAATGAGACATGATTATTTTAAAAATCACAATGTTTTTTGTAATCTAACATCCGAATTTTCTACATAGCGTAGTTGAATATAACAAGCAGTTATCTCAACAGATATACAGCAAAGGATGGACTTTCCATCAAACTTATGACTGACCGTCGGCTGGTTTAATGTGATCTCTTTAAAGTTAACCGACGATCAGTAATAAGCTTGATGGAAAGTCCATCCTTTGCTGTATATCTGATACTTGCATGAGAGACTTTTATAAAAAGAAATAAGAGTTCTACTCGTGAAGTACTTTCTTGAGACACCAAACATGAGGTGACTGGATCCTCTCAATCACTCGGTGTCTCTCGAGGCTTGAGCTGGACAAAATGCGACTTTCAATCTGAATATCAATATCATCTAGTTTACTCAATTGGTGAAAGTTTCAGAGCTCTAGCTAGTCTGGAAATGAGTTAAAATTCAACTGCAAGAAGCTATATATAGTCCGAGAGCCCGCTGCTTAAATTATGACGTATCTGTTTTTTTATCGAAATGTGGTATAAATGATAGCTTACCAATAGGGTATTACATCGCACTAGGGTTGCCTATCAAAATCTTGCCGCAACCCCCCCTGCTCCCCCCGAAAAGGTCCCTCTTCGCGGTTTTTCGCATTTTATAGGAATATGGTAAGAGATAGGAGAAAGTAGTCGATGACAAAAATAATCCTTGCTAAATTCTCTACAAAAAAACTTAAGTCATTTTTTTCGTAGGACTAGTAGTTTACCCGTAATGGCCGGTCAAAGTAGTTCACATAATGCTACATACGTCTGGTTTCTGTTGAGGAAAATGATTTGTTTGTTGTCTCACCGATAGAAAGAAGAAGCCATCTTTAGTTGCCGGGTGTACCGGGCCAGGTCCCCAAGGTGCACGAGGCAGTACTGGCAGATGTACCAACACGAGGAGGCCTGGGGCGGCCGGGAGGAGAGCTTCCACATCTGCCCACAGTCTAGGGTCATTGGAATGTTGCATCTGGAATGGGAGGACAATCTTATTATTAATTTATGAGAATCTGGTCTACCTCTTCTTTCTCACAAGTATATTTTTTTTGATTTGAGATATACCTTAATTATTTTAGGTATTGAACCGCATTTATCTGCATCGAGAGACGGAAATACATTACAGTTTTTTCCTCAACAGAGACGAGAGGCATCTTCATTCACATAATGTAGCGTTATGTGAACTCCTTTGGGGAGGAATCAGGACAGGTGTTCAAGCGTCGGAACACCCATTCTGCTTCCTCCCCAAGGGAGTTCACATAACGCTACATTGTGTGAATGAAGATGCCTCTCGTCTCTGTTGAGGAAAAAACTGTGATAAATTTTCATTGTTGTCCTTTCATCCACTTCCCATCAGACTAGCTCCAAATATTCTGACTGAGGCATCATTACCTTTTCATAAATAATCCATCTAACTGACTATCCCGTGATTCCTTCCTTGTCCTTCATCCCATCCACCTATTTATTTATATGTGCATTTTTATGTAAGTAGGTATAAGTATTCTATATATTATTATTTATATTTATTTTGATTTTTTATTATTTTTCATACACTTGTATGTATGTATTGTGTATATCAAATGTATGTCACAGGTGGTTGGTTGGCAGACGTTGCATATGGCAATAAACTCACCATTTGGAGAAAAGATTTTATTTATTTATCATTCATCCTCTCTACATGTCCCAACCATCTCAACTGGTTCACTTTCATTCTAGTCACAACACTAGTCCCATATCACTTCATTTTGCCAGTTTTTTCGTATCATACCTGAATGGAAGATTCAGCTTGAAGGCACTGCATATCTGATGGAGTAACGAAATGTAAAATCCAGTGGCGGCCTGAATGCACCAATTCAATAAGGTCTGACTCTCAGCCCGGCGAGGGTTCTGCAAATCAAACACATTTATTTATTCATGATGCTCACACAGGTGACAGATATAAATATATACCTTCATTAAGGGCTTATATGCACTGAGCAGAAATCAATCTATTTTCGCTTCTACTTTTTCAAATTTGGCATGAGAATGTTAGTGCGAAATAAGAATAACGTAAGCAACAAAGTGAATTATACATTTTTAAAAGAAACCTGGAAATTAAAAATTCTAAAACAGTCAATTTCTTAAGATTATAATTACCAGTGTTTTGGCTAAATTATACTTATATATCTGAATAACACTATGTATACTAATAACACTATATACAGGAGGCAGAGGAGGGCATTGTATCATGCATAGGGAGGATGTGGAGGGGATAGGGATGTGGACACACACACTACACAATCAACTAATAACACTATATACAGGAGGCAGAGGAGGGCATTGTATCATGCATAGGGAGGATGTGGAGGGGATAGGAATGGGATTCAGGTGGAGATTTCACCCTCCCAGGTTCTTGTATTTGAATTATTATTACCTTTTTATCTTTGGTGCTATTCTGCAGGGACTCAATTTGATTCTTGAAACCCAAATTCCAGAGATCTTGTTCCACTTTCTTGTCCAGGGCGTAGTCCAGATCAATGAGGAGCACCTTTTGGTAAGCCTGGAAATATACGAAGCCTAATAAAAATCACATACAAATTCAATGCAAACAAGAGCTCTTCGGCTTGTCAATAATAGACGGCGGGTGTGTATATAAAAATACCATCTCTTCCTGCAACTGCCTACTCTCTAGCAATCCCGCAAGGGACATTGCATGACGGGATAGATAGATAGATAAAAATACACTTCTGACGTCCTCTAATAACTTACTATTTATTTATTTTGATATTAATATCATTGTGTGGCATTACAGTATAAAACGCCTCTGCGCCACACAATGTGAGATTACAGTCTTACTTATGCTAAATACAAAATACAAAAATATACTTATATAGAGAGCATCGCAATATCTGCATTCATTCAGAACACACTAACACAGACACAATTCGATGCGGGCAACAAATTCATTATATGGCATATTAAGTATATCCAGGCCATTGCTAGACAGCTCATTCAATGGACGAACTGCCCTACTGATCGGAGAGTCTGCAACAATGTTAGTTTGTCCAAGTGGAGGACTATACACTAGAGCAGCTCACACAGCAAGAGATAATCAAAATTGTACAAAATTTAACACACAAATATATATTCCTTACTTTCTGTAGTTGTGTGAGTAGAATAGTCTTATTGGTGGTGACTATAGTCTCCTCATTCTCATCAAATAACTTCTGCTTCACTTCCTCTGCGTGTCTGAAACATTCAATCAATACATTAAAGGGAGGAATCTATCAAGGTAGGGCGCCTGAGATGGGCTGGTCACGTAATCAGAATGGACGAGGCCAACCCTATAAAACGCCTTACATTCACTGCGCCACAGGGACGTAGAAGACCAAAAATGCGGTGGATAGACTCTATCAGCACTGATACATCCACACTGCAGATACAGAATTGGAAGACGAAGGCAACAGACAGACAAGGATGGAGGAGACTCCTGGATTCAGCCAAGGCCCACCCAAGGCTGTCGAGCTCATGATGATGATTAAAGGGATCATTAACAGATCCCGTCGTCATCTATTGTTTTATCCTCCACCTGGACGAACTAACATTGTTGCAGACTCTCCAATCAGTAGGGCAGTTCGTCTATTGAATGAGCTGTCTAGCAATGGCCTGGATATGTTTAGTATGGCATAAAGTGAATTTGTTGCCCGCATCGAGTTGTGTCTGTAATCTGATTGGATGCAGATATTGCGATGCTCTCTATGTAAGTATGTTTTTGTATTTTGTAATTAGCATAAAAAAGATTTTAACCTCACATTGTGTGGCGCAAAGGTGTTTTACACTGTAATACCACACTATGATATTAATATCAAATAAATAAATAAATTATCGGAGTATTTTATTCTTTATCCAACTCGCAAAAAACTACCTTGCCTTTAAAATGATTTCTCTAGCGCCGCTCTATAATATTTTCGGCATTGTAGGTTACTTGTAAAAGATACAATGTGAGAATATTGGGAACCTTTGACAGCTCTTATGACAAGGTTTGACAATCAGGGCTACCAACAATACAATCTTGAACTCCACTTGAAGCTAACCTCCGCCGACTGCCAAGATAGAGGAAATACTCTGTAATGGCTTTTCTACTAAAATTCTAAAAGTGTTGCTACTATAGTTATCAAAAAGCTACAAGAAATGCCCTCATCTAAAACAGTATTTTTCAGACAACACTGTATTTCACTAGATGTTTTTTTTTTATTGACAGCTCTTTAAAATAGCAATAATTGGACTATTTTGGACGCCGTTTAACAATAAAATCGGCCCAAGGATCAATCACCATATAGGATCATCACAAACAGTAAAAATGGTAGATTAAATCACCACATAGGATCATCACAAACAAAATAATAAATATGAATCTTATCAGTTTTTGGTTTATCAATTAATTTATATCGTTTTCCATCTTTGTACACTTGACAGTAAGTTGGAAAAGCTTGTATCGTGAAGTAAATTGACATTATGCAAATTATGATCCTTGAGGATAGCAACGCCTAACCCCTAAACTTCAGTCATACACTAAATATAAACATTTTTTAGTTAAAAAGATAGGCGTCTGGATTAGTGAGTTGCATTAAGCTTATAAATAGTGCAAGGGACCTAGGTTATTCAATAGTAGAATCATTCATCAGGTTATACCAAGAAAATATTAACAAAATCGTGTGATACGATGTTAGGATTTTCCGACATAGTTTAGTGTTACTATCATCTTATTTACCTTAATGCTTGCATAGCCGCATTCTGCACCATTGTGGATATATCCTTACACAAACAATGTAATAAAAACTGCTCTTATCGCACAACAAACATAAAAGCGATGAATCATAACACACTGTGCATTATCATTGTTAATTACGCCATATTAACATCCCAAAACTACATAATTAGTATGATCGCTTATTAAACATTGTTTTGTGCACATGTTTAGATTTTATTACGATTAAATTATATCAGTTTTGAAGAATTTACGTTTAAATCACAATTTCCATCACACACATGGCGAAAAACACCTCTGGGAAATTTTGACATTGGACTAGAATGTTGCCATATGAAAATAATGTCATAGATAAAAGTATTGTGCTTTAAAATTCTTAAATTACATGATGGCGCGTAAATAAAGTAAACATATCTTTCCAAATATCGTAATTTTAACATAAATTCATCAGTTTTATTGGTGTAAGTACCTAACTGGGTAAAATCATTCTCCATTTTTCGACGTTATCAATATATTGGGAACATAATTTGTTTATGGCTTTTTTCGAATGGCAACATTTTTGTCACTTATCAATGGCGCCCGGAAAAAACTATCAGCCGTCAGCGGATCCGCGGATATTTGCGATATTATTATCAGGCTGAGTCAACTCTGGTTTGGGTACTTGCCAACAAGCATATCGTGTAGTTGGTAATACATCGCTGGACTTTTCGATGATAATCATGGTATTGCCTGGGCAGCTCAGCGGGGAATGCGTAAGCAATATATATCGCATCTCTTCACTCTTTCACGATCTTATGGGATTTGTATGACAGACGCAAAAAATAGAATTACTGATTATGAAAATAATTCCGAAATCTTAACATTACAGTGAATATTAAGAACATAAATGAATTATTATGTTATCATGCAATATTTTTATTGGTGAATTAATATTTATTTATTTTTAAGAAACCAGATTTCGAGAAATATTATACAAGTCTTTTACATTTTGCAAGCTGGCAATACAACGCCAATGCCGTTTGTAATGGTTTGTAAACAACACGCGGCCATTTTTTTTACTGTTTCTGTCGCGTCGCCTTTCCAAAATTTGTTTCGTGATCGGTATTATTACATTGTTTTGAACTAGGTTTGTGTAAAATATAAACTCCTTTTTTGTGTTTTTGCGAGACATATATGATTCGTCATTTCGGGATCCTGTGTTTGGGAGAAATATACGTATTACGTACTCGTTTGTGTGTGAGAAATGGAGACTAATTCTATGATGGAGACTTGTTCTATATTCAATTATTGTCGAGACCAGAGACTCGTGTAACTTGTTTTGTGTTATAGTTTTGTGAGAAATATTCTGGATTTCACAAACTTTAGGTTCGGAAAAGCCATCTGTGACAAATTTTGTACTAGAAATGTTGACACGCGACTGCATTCTTTACTTACTGAAATTCCTCAATCAAAAAGTTGGTGAAACGCTCTGATAGACTCATTATTTCGTATTATTTTTGTTAATGGTTCTTTTGAACATCTTTTTTAATTGTCTCTACGTAATGTTTATACAATATGTGTGTATTATTTACTTACAATAAATGCCAATGTCATACTACCTACTGCTGCATTTTAATTCTTTGGTTATTATACTTATTTCCAAAGGGTTAGTGCGCATTAATGATTAAATAGTTGTATTGTAGTGTAAAAATGGGATATATGGACATGTCCCGCTTTTGTATTAGAGTACAACTATTTTTAATCGCTAATGCGTATTGATTCATATAAAACACCAATAATCGATTTATCAAGGCGCCATTGTTTATGTGGGCATGAAATGAATGAGAGAGAAAGCTAGATGAGATCTGTCATTTTCGTGTTTGCATATATTTTCTATGAAGTTGGCATTCTTCTCTCGTTAGAGAGTATATGTGTTCTGTGATTATTATGAATTGACGTTCGTCGGCGTGCGGTTTCATTGATCACTCGTTAATTAAGTGCGCTATTAAAAACAATTCAACAATGTCTGTTTGTTTAAGAACAGTTTCGAGTAAGTTAATCCCGTTAAATGCAATTGTAACGTCACGTCAACCCGCCACCAAGGTGGAGAAGAAAATCCCTCGCAGATCGCAGTTTCTGGAAGAGGTACGAATTTGTCAATAATGTAGCATCTAATTAACCAACACTTTAAACACGCTTTACATAACACTTCAGTTTAATATGAGCTTCTACTAATAACGCATTTTAAAATTAATTTTGTGTAGAACTGAAAAATATATTTTTGTGTTTATATAATTGGGTATTTAGTCCTTGAACGTGTCTTATACATAAAGGACTTAATAGGTTATATTATGTAGTATTAATTAGCTCATATATTCTATTAATTTTCTTTTATATTCATTGGTTAAGCTCTCGGTCGCCGGTTGCTAAATCGCCGCCACGTTTTGTGAAAAATTGAATGCATTTAGTCAACCATGAGGTTTAACACACATAATAATAATAATAAGTTTATTCAGAAAAATATGTACAGTTTTCAAATAATGGTTACAACACTAAACCACATACTCATTGAGGTGACAGGTCCCCATACAGCTAAAAGCTGGTATGAGGGGACCAATATACACAACATACAGCAATACAAAGGACAATATGTACAATATAAGAAAGAAATATCACCAAACAACCAATAACAAAAAGTATAATATAATGTTTTTGATGAAATGTAATTAAATTAAGTTTGGTACTGTTGGAGTGCTGCAGCCCCATTCAAGGTCAAGCTTATTTTGTTTTAAAAGAGTAAAAACACGATAAACTCTTGACAGGAATGATATTTCAAGTCCAAAACATCTTAAATTTACTAAATTCGTTTTAAAAAAACACATTGTGCTCTAGTCCGGCCCCACCTGCAGTTAAGCCGAGCGAATAATACAGTTTTTAGTGCTTTTTTGAATAAAGAAGAAAGTTTTTCACAAAAAGTGGGACCGCAGCACTCCAATAGTATCTTAAGTTTTGTGGCTGATCCTTTAAGATTCTGAATCCAGGAAATGCTGAGTCTAAAAATATTAATTTTTCACTTTTGGCATTCATGTCTTCAAATCTGATTCCAACTCTCCAAATCCAATCAAATTGTATCTCATTTCCAGACTCACTAGAGTTCTGAAACTTTCACCAATTGTGTAAACTAGATGACATTACGATTCTGTACCGCATTGGATCAGCCTTCTCCAGAGATAAAAGAAATGTAAAGCATTTGAGGGGATCCAAGGGTCGTGCATGTACATTAAAATTCGGAATACTTATTATTTGTGCGTATTTTCAGTTTCTCGGGACGCGTCACTTATCCAGCGGCAACCCCAGCCATTCTGTCGCATGCGTCGCGTCTTGCAACGATCATCACAATGTCGAGACTTCGTCGCAGGTCAAGCCGGACAGCTGGAGGGACGTGTTGCAAAAGAGATGCCAAACGGAGCCATCTTCAGATGTCCACCATTCCACGAGCAACGATTTAGGAGAAGTCTGCAAGCACGATGATTTCCTGACCAGATACGGGAAGAATCTGAATACGGAGGCATTTGTAAATTGCTTAAGGGAATCTAATGTAATTGTATGGCATAAATATCCTGAACATAGAATGATCGGAACGAACTATTACACGGAACAGATTGCAAGATCAGAGAATTCGCTACACCATAAGGTATGTTGTCTTATAATTACTTTAAGGGACGATATCATCTGATCAAAAATCGTTCTATTATCGCGTCAACTTTATCAAATTTTGTATGAGAATGTTATTGCGAAATAAAAATAACGTAAGCGACAATGTGAATTTTACCTTTTTAAGAAGAGCCATGGGAACAAATTAAAAAATCTAAAGCAGCCAATTTGTTAAGATTATAATTATATGTATTTTGGCTAAATTATACTTTTATATCTGAAAAACTGAACAGAAAATCCTCAGATCCCGTAAATTACAGGGGTACTTTAGGAATAACTTTTTATTAAAAGAATTTCCAAATATTTTAATTCTAAAACAGCCAATCTGTAGTCCATACTTTCATCTATCACTGTCTTCAGTTTCAAGACGATTCTCTCAGTATTGGCTGAGAACAATTCAGGCCGCCGAAGCCGAATGACAGCATATAGGACCTTAATAGGATGATATCTTTAGTATTAGCCGAGTCATCTTAGTTCAACTGGACTTTTTTCATTTTCAGGTCACCCTGCCAGACACTATCTACACGTGTGAGAGACTTCCTATGGTGCACAGTCGAGACTTGTCATCGTCAGGGTTGAGTGACGATGGGAAGTGTAACTATAGTTCGCCATCAGGTGAGGGGAATGACTCTGATGGACATGGTAAAGCCAGCAATGAACAATTGCAACGTGTGTACGATGTTCTCGCTGACAATGTAAGTAAAACTAGAATGTTGTTGGCAGGGTTTTTTATTTTGGTTTTTTCCGTTTTTGTGAGAATCTGGTCTACCTGGTCAAGCCGTGCGGTTCTAGAATGACCCCACTTCCTTCCACATCTTCTTTCTTCCAGGTATATTTTCTTTGTTATCCTTTCATCGTTCATTATCTCTCTACATGTCCTGTACATCTCAACTTGTTAACTTTCATTCTAGTCGCAACATCCGTTTTACATTCACTCAACTCTCTGTTCACTTCATTTCTTGTTCTATCTCCCAATGCTGGGTTGACTGTAAGATATTGCTTTTGCAATAAGTCCACCACTATATTGACTTATTTTGTAATTAATGAAATTAACGATTTGTGAGTCACTCATTTCCCTTATATGCAGGAATATTCCTGCAAGACTGGTGCTGTGACGAGATTGAAAGTAAATAAACTAACATGTACAGGGCATGTTGAGAGAATGAAGGGATGACTAAAAAAATATATTTGAGTGAGCGAAGAGGTGTAGGGAGACTGACCTGGTCCGATCATGTCGACCAGATCCTCAAGGATGGACGCATTTTGAGTAAAAGGAATCGGAGAGCGTGTATGACTGCATGCATGAATGTGACAGAGGCTAGGAGTGTTTGTGAGGATAGGGCTCTCTGGCGCTCTGTCCTGTCTGCAAGGGACGCGGCGTGAGTGTATAGATAGATATTCCTGCTAATAAAGGTTTATTTTTTTTGTATTCCAGATCCCTAACATATTCGTAAAAGTGATGGACTACAGAATTTACGACCCACAGTTGAAATTCACAAACAACATCCGCGGGGGCACGACCACAGTGGGATTGTATCATTACGTGAAGCAGGTGGCACTCCTGAGGACAGTGGGGCATGTACGATTCGCTTACGTTAAGATGCATGTCCTCAACATGGCCGTAAGACCAGAGGATTCCACGGTTGTGTAAGTATCATAACAAAACACCTATTCACATCCTCTGTAACTGTGATGCACTCGCTCACAAAAGAAGTAGCATTCTTGGAGGGCCCCTACTGGACTCCGAGAAGGCAAGACAGATAGTGAGCTACGTGAGACACGTCGGCCTTGAAGACGAGATGTAACATTGAAAGGTGTCGCAATAGACCTACTCTGGACGCAGGGGATTAATGGTCCCCTAACCTAATGAGGAAAAAAAATAGTATCATAAACAATAATTGTCTGTTTTTCGGAAGACTTTGAGTGTACTCAGTTGTAATTGAATTAAGCACGCTGTTGAATAGAAGCTTAAAGTTTGGAATGGAACCATAGTCCGATTAAAACGCAGGCTGTGTTACGCCAGTGACATTATTGCCTGTTTAGTATACTTTTTCAAATGGCAAGTAGTTATACAGCAAAGGATGTACATTCCATCAGGCTTTTGACCGATCATCGGCTGGTTCAATGTGATCACTTTGGGATCCAGACAAACGGCCGAATGCCATTTGACCGACAAGACACATGGCCGAATCGCTAATTCTGCTTACTTAACAGTGTTGACCATTTCTCGACCTATCTGCGACCATGTGTTTTCGGCCTATTGGAATTCAGCCCTTAATCTTTTGGCCATTTGTGCCATTCAGCTGATGGGTTGTGTCGACTATTTGTATTTGTCGGCCATTTGTAGATTGATCACTTTACACATGAATAACATTCACCGATTCCATGCGTCTGCCGCGGCCGGGAATCGAACCCAGACCTCCAGCCTAAGCACACTGGTGTTGTAACCGCTGCGTTATGAAGGAAAGAAAGTGTATCCTTTGCTGTATATCTGTTGAGATAATTACCTACTCGTCATTTCAACATCGACATGTAAAAAAATGCAATGTCTGACAAAAAAAAAAAATTTACTTATGTCATTTAAAATACAGCTATTCTTAATTTGTGATTCCAGCGTTCGTTGGAGAATCGCCGGCATCTCCGGCCTCCGTGTGATGCTGATGTTCTGGAAGTACAAGTTCTGGAAGGTGCGGGACACGGTGAATGATGCGGAGACGTGGTACGATGGCATCTCTACCTTCTACGTGGGATCCAATGGACTTGTCAAGGAGCATATAGCTGATAAAGTAAGTTAGACATATATTAGTTACGTTGTCGGAGAATGCCAGCTAACTAGGTTCAGCGGCACAATACGCCGGTTCAGTGGACAAAGCACTGAACAACGTGGCACCACCGTCACTCTCCAAACCAGACACTACCTCGAGAAGACCTCTGCACTTGGCAACTACAGCTAGTCCTGCTTTTACAAGAGAGCGTTCAGCGTAGTCAGCCCCGTCAGATGGAACCAACTTCCTGTGGATTTGCGCAGTGACCAGACCATCACTACATTCAGGACCAAACTGAAGAGGTCGCTCTTTGAAGTGTATTAGTTATAGAGACATCGGTAAACAAATGTTATGTGAAAAATTAGGTTTCAGTTACAAATTTTCATTTTTAGGGCCTGGTAGAGGTCTACAAGTAGTATCATAATTAAAAACTAAATATGCAGTCCGAAACTACTCGTTAATACACAAATTTTGACACTTTTTGTGTTCCAAAATGAGTGGTGAATGAGGCGGTTGGTAGCCTGGTTGGTAACGCGCTCGACTGTTAATCCAGTGGGCGCGGGTTCAATCCCCGACCTACTCCACTTCACAACACAAGCTTTCTGTGAAGTGTACAAAGATGTATTTGGGTTTATTTCGATAAGCCCGGATTCATTTTATAAAAAAAAAAATTGTTAGAAAAATTCTCCATATTGGGCAATCCATGTTATAATACCTACGCAATCTTACTAAAATTTATCATTTTCAGATAATGCCTGATGACAGCACAGCAGTAGACGAAATAGATAAGACATCAGTAGCGGCTAAATTAGCTTTACTGCTGGGCCTAATACCTCGCCCCCGCGTGGACGACCTCGGACCCATCCTGGAGGCTTTGAATAACATGAAGAAGTCCACAGCGGGATGTCTTAGCAACGTAGAGTCACCTGTAGATAAGATTAAGTTGTAAAAAGTTATGAATTATATTTAAATTATGTATAAAATTGTATACCGTTTGTTTCATTCATTCTCATTCTGTCCTGACATGAAGTTTGTAGGGCAGCAGATTCTTGAGGAAACAGGTGACGCCAAGGGCAGTAGACTCTTGAAGAATATTGCCGCAGAGCTACGCCTCCTAGATAACTTTTACAATGGTCGTAGGCATACAAAAGACTTGTGTCTCACACCACTGATATTTGACGCTCCTTCGATCCTATTGGTTAACATCTGACCAATCACAACGCCTCGGATTTCAAGGGATAACAATTTTTGGAAATCCACCGTTTGTAAACTGCATGTTTGCGTTTTCACTGTTGCTATTACAACGAGGATGTTTTTTTTTTAGAGAAAGCACTTTAAACAGATCTGTCTAATTTAAGCGGGCACCTAAAGGACACCAGAACCAATCAGGGCTTGAAAGTAAGTCTTCTAGGTTGCGTACGTCTAAACTTCACATGAAATCTGAGGCGTTGTGATTAACCAATAGGATCAAAGGAGCGTCAAGACTATCACTGGCGCGAGACGCATGTTACAAAAGAAGTAGCAATTGAAGGAAGACAACACGATCATACTCGTTATGGCTTAAATGTGCTCCCTCACCGCCACCTCGACGTTTCTCTCTTTCGCTAGCCATGATGTAGGATTAATACATAAAACATTATAGGCGAGGTTGCCGTCACCGTCGCTATGGAAATGTATGGAATAATAGTCCCTTAACAACGAGTATGACGGACCACGCATTATATTCTGTCACGAGATTTGACAGCAGTGGTGGTCCTGTTTGATCATTATGCTATGTTGCCAACTGTCACAGCATGGTTAGAGTACCTACTCTAGGAGGCGGTGATACATCCCTTGTGGCGTACACGGGTAAATGAAGACAAGTTTTATTTAATTGAGATTTTATTGTTATTTTTGTTCCTTAAACAATCTATTTATTTATAATAAGAATACAATCATAGTATAGTGTTTCATACTACATTATTTAATCCACCACACGTACATTAACTGCTTTAAAATTTCCCGTATAATCTAACACTGTAAGTTTGCCACTGTTTTGTAATGAATCATACACTCAAAACTATACTGAGAAATTGATCGAGATCTCTAATCTATTAATCCACTGCCACCTAGGGTCTTTCTCTTGCCATGCTGCTGAAATTTGAGACCACTTCGTTTTAAGCTGCGTTGCCATCACCGTCGCTAAGGAAATGTATGGAATAACAGTTCCTTAACAACGAGTATGATGGACTACGTATTATATTCTGTTACGAAATTTGACAGGAGTGGTGGTCCTATGGGATCATTATGCTATGTTGCCAACTGTTACAGCATGGCTAGAGTAGCTACTCTAGGAGGCAGTGATACATCTAAAGAGACTTAGAAACGAAATTGGTATTGTTACATTTTTTCGCTGCTTTAAATTATATTTTAAGAATGCCGTCAATTTTTCGATTGTTGGAGTAAACTGGCAACATTATTGCGGCACTTCGAGATACTACTTCGTTCAAATGAATTATTGGAGCATTATGTTCTTTATCTCTCCGGCAAAACTATCTTAACTTTAAAATAATGTCTCTAGAACTGCTCTGTAATATTTTCGGCATTATAAGTCACTCGTAAAAAGTGCAATATGCGAAAATTACAGATCTTTGACAAAATTTGACAGTCAGAGTTACCAACTATGTAATTTTGCTTCAAGTCACTTGCAGATAACATCAGGACCGTCACGAATGTACGAAACATTTGACAGGCAATCTTACAGTGATTTGAGAAATTTAACAGTTGTGTGCGTAGCTACATCGATATACATATTATTCGTACACACGCACGCACGCACATACCAAACTCCAGAGTGAAATGAAAGAAACAAAACAACATTCACATTTAATAATAATATGTATACCTTTCAAATTAACAACTAAATTTACCAATAGATACTAGACTAAATTAAAAGATGGACACACGTACTTTATGAGGTGCATTTGATACCGAAAAACCTCGAGCAAGGGTAAATCGTAAGATTCACAAATAAAATCTAGGATTTATCAATGCACGGGCCTTTACAGTGACAAAGTAATTGTAATTTGGCAGAAAAAATGGGTGTTTAATGACGTTCAATGTCAATATAGGCATTTGTCGTATATACTGTCACAATCAACGAAGTCAAAATCTTTCGGTGTTGGTAGAAGTCCCAGAAAGCCGCAACATCTCTTAAGCACACTGCCCAAGAGCTGTTGGACAATCCGGAAAAACATTCTTTTCGTAAGTACGACTACCTAACAGACCTTATATAAACTCATCTTGTGGCCATATTTACGGCAATTGTCACACAAATTTCTCAATGTTTTCACGAGAGGAAATCTGCATAACCTACAATATTTCACAATTAAAACGTGTGGAAAATTGTGTTGTAGTGTTGGATGAAATAAAAAAAAATTGAAGGTATCGGTTCTTCGAACGAGGCCAGTTCCATATTGTCACACAGGCCTGGCCCAACTGACATTTGACGATGATGACGTCATCAAGATTGGGAGAAAATGTATGGGAAAAAATATTCCGTAGTTCAAGTGTTTGTCACCGATACAAGGTGACGTCAACTCGTAGGTGTAGGCTTGTATATTATCGTTGGCTTCGCTTCGAACTAGATAAATAAATACAGAATAATGTACGTTTCATTAAAATGTCTTCAGTGATATAGCAACACGTGAAGAAAAGTCAGGTTCACAGAACAGTTTGTTTCACAGGGTCTGTATTGCCACATCAGTGACATTATGTAATTCACTGTATCAAATACATACAATACTATACTAAATTAATCCCCAGAGTGACGGTATACATCAATTTTATACACAGTTAAAAAAACACATAAGTTTTTGGGTGACTCTAATATCAACAATTCCCAAATACAGTGAAATACCTATTCGAAATTCAGGAGACACAGAGATTGTATAAATTCAGGAGTGAGTATGTTGCAACAAACCTTTAAAAGTTATTATTTCTTAGATTCATCCAGCATTGGAGGGACCAAGGCTGATGATGAAGAAGAAGACGGGCTACCTTATACTTAATCATATTATACACATTTAAACCGCAATTGTAACTGTTTAATGCTCCTTTTACTAATACATTCATGTGACCCCTGTAATACTTCAAATAGGCATTTCACACATTTAACCATTGATTTCGATGATGCCCCCTATGCAGTATTTAATTACTCATTTTTACCTATCATTTGAATTACATTTCGTTTGCACTACACACACTTACACAATGTGTAGTACTTAATTATAATACACAATCAAAGATGCGATACTGATCAAGCTTATTTTTTTACTATTTCGAATTTCTCCAGTGGCTAGAGGCACCGTTTAAGACTTTGCTGTAACAACACTCAGTGTTGCCAAACGATAAATAAATAAAGTGATAAACGTCATATTTTTCACGTCCTAAACGTTCACTGTATTGAATTTTCTCTCAGGAATCATTGATACTAAAAAGTCATAGATAAAACCAAACTAAAATCACGTATTCTTGTGTATCTTAATGTAGAATTCATTTGTCTCTCATAAGTGGGATTGTTTTGTTTATTTATACATTATTATTATTATTACATTACACTAACATTATTTTTATTACAATTAATAAACTTATTACAATTCATTCTAATTTCATTATATACTAAAAAATCAAATTGTGTGACACAGAGACGGGATGATTCCTAGTCTAAGCGTCTCCACACAAGTCCCGAAGTTCGGTTAACGGAGTCGACGGTTTGCAAAAAAGTTCCGACCAAAACCTCTTTCTGAATTCAAAATCGGGGTGACGCTGAATTCAGAGAGAGGTTTTGGTCGGAACTTTTTTGCAAACGGTCGATTCCGTTAACTGAACTTTGGGACGTGTGTGGAGACGCTTAAGGGGGCATATGCACTGAGCAAAAATCGTTCTATTTTTGCTTCAAATTTTTCAAATGTTGTATGAGAATGTTAGCGCGAAATAAGAATAACGTAAGCGACAATGTGAATTTTACCTTTTTAAAAAAAGAAACCTGGGAAGAAATTTAAAAATCTAAAACAGCAGATTTGTTAAGATTATAATCACCAGTATTTTGGCTAAATTATACTTTTATGTCTGAAAAACTGAACGGGAAATCTTCAGATCCCGTAAACTTTCGGAATATTTTTTTATTCAAGGAATTTCCAAATACTGTAATTTTAAAACAGCCAATCTGTAATCCATACATTCATCTATCACTGGTTAAGAATTTATAGTAAAACTGATTCCCAGACGTAGGCGATTTAATCATACTAAAAAAATAATTTTCCTTGCTGCAAAAAAGGCCTAATATTTCATACTGAGCGTGATAATAAATTTAAGAACTGTCCATCTCTGCGTAGGTACACACTGCATCATGTATTTCGTGTCACTTTGTATTCACCTTGTAATAAAACGGGTGCTTGTACGATCATGGGGGGCTAAAGACCCAATTGATTACGAAACACTGGACTGGAACTTGTTACATAAGAGTATACTGACTTTTCAAAAATTTCTAAAAACGGGAGACCTTAGATCTTGACGACCGTTACTAAATATGCTTTGGAACAAAATAAGAGTACATACATTGAACCTTTATATAGAGAATAACCCTAAAAGATTTTTTATATCTCGTATAGATTCCCTAAAAAAAATGAGAAAAATATCTCTGATCTTTTTTCAGAAAGGTAGCAACTCGCGCCCCGAAAATCACAGAGAATTTTTATGTATTGATAATATGCATTAAAATCTAGGGAATAACTGTAAAAGATTTTTGATTGAAGAGAAATCAACCTCAATAAATGAAAAAAAAAGCTATTTTTACCATGAGATTGATCACGCGATTTTGAACCTTAATGCAGCGGGAAATGACTGTGACGTCATAGTTGTGCGCCTTAAGTGTAAAGTGATTGAATTAAACCAGCCGTCATAAGCCTGATGGAAAGTCCATCCTTTGCAACTACCGAAAGACAAGTTCGATGTGTTTCACAAAAATAATAATGAAAAGTTATGTTTGGTCACAGTTGTAATGAAATCTGGTTGTCTAGAGCCCCCTGTAATGGGGTGCCGCCCCCCGAGACACAGGGTGATGTTGAGTTAGTATAGTAATGATGATATTACGTTGTATTATAAAGTAATAATGTTAAATAATAGTAATTATATTATCTAGTATTGCCACCAATCATTTTTCCTTTTCTTATTCCCTCGTGGAGCGTTGTTTCCACCTCCGAAATTGTTGCCATTATTACCCTGTGAACAATAACACATATTTTATTAGCATTAAAGGCCTATATGCACTGAGCAAAAATCATTCTATTTTTGCTTCAACTTTTACAAATTTTGTATGAGAATGTTAGCGCGAAATAAGAATAATGTAAGCGACAAAGTGAATTATACCTTTTTAAAAGAAACCTGGGAAGAAATTTAAAAACCTAAAACACCCGAATTGTTAAGATTTTAATTACCAGTATTTTGGCTAAGTTATACTTTTATATCTGCAAAACTGAACGGAAAATCTTCAGATCCCGTAAATTTTAGGGGTACATTCGGAATATATTCTGGTTCAAGGAATTTACAAATATCGTAATTCTAGGACAGTCAACTTGTAGTCCATACTTTCATCTATCACTGTCTTCAGTTTCAAGACGATTCTCTCAGTACTTGCTGGGAAAAATGTATGGCTCCAAAGCTAGTGCACAGCAGTTGCCACCTTTAAGGTAGAATTATAATGTTTGTATCAACTTACCCAAGAGTTGTTGTAATTCATAGAGAGGTTGTCCCAATTGTTGTATCCCATTCCCATGCCCATCCCCCAGCCCATGTTGCCGCCGCCCCCCCAGTTCCTGTTGTTGCCCATCATTCCCATGCCCATTCCCATACCCATACCGCCGCCACCCATCCTGTTGCCTCCCCGGCGAATCATTTTGTTGTTGCCCATACCGCCTCGTAAGTTTTTGTTTCTGTAAAATAAAAAAACAAGAATAAATAAATGAACCACAGTAGACATTGAAGGACTCTCACGGGCTTAAGGCCCTCCGCATCCCCGGGTAGCACAGGCGCATATAGCGTCCTCTTTACCAGCACTTATTGGCAAAATCTTTTTAAGAGGTGGGCTCAGGGTTAGCCAGAAGGGAGCCCCCCGACAAACCCCACCCCTAACTTACATTCCTTCAGTGTTCTTGTCCAAGGATGGAAACATATTTACAGATACATACATGAGTACAAAAAAGAAAAGAAAACAGTACCACAGTACAAAAAAAAAGTTACAGCTGAAAAAATTGCATGTCTGGATGGATGTCATGCATAGATGGACGTGTAAAGTGATGACATTAAACCAGCCGATGATCAGACATAAGCCTGATGGCAAGTCCATGGTTTGCTGTATATCTGCTGAGATAACAACTTGTTTGTAATGTATGCTAGTGAGACTTGGACGTGGCTGAAGAACGAATTAAGGTTGAATGCAATGGAAATGAGGTCATTAAGAAGAACGTATGAAAAAATGTTGAGAGATAAGATACGGAATGAGTTTATTAGGGAAATGAGGGTTTGGAAGACTGGTGTGATGAGAATGAAAGTGAATAAACTAAGATGGTATGGGGCATGTTGAGAGAATGAAAGATGACAGGATGACAAAAAATATATATTTGAGTGAGCGAAGAGGTGTGAGGAAACGTGGCCGCCCGAGACTGATCATGTCTACCTCAAGGATGGGCGCGTTTTGAAAAAAAGGAATGGGAGAGTGTGTGTGACTGCATGCATGAATGTGACGGAGGCTAGGAGTGTGTGTGAGGATAGAGCTGTCTGGCGCTCTGTCTACATAGATAGTTTGTAGTACATTACCTGTTCCCTTGGAAGTGGTTAGTTCCCGTATTATTAGTTGAGGTATTTTGTACTGTGTTGTTTGTATTGTTGGTATTGTCACCATTCTCCCCCTTGCCCTTCTCGCGGTTCCTCTGCCCCTTGGTCTTCATCTTCTTCTGCTTCACCAACGGCTGGAAATAAAATAAACCACATTATTCGAGGCGGCTCACAAAATCAAATCCGACATAAGGAATTGATGTTACTATAGACTTTTTATATTCATGGACTTACATTTTCCATACACAGTGTATGGTAGATGAATACAGATCCTCATACTATTTACCATAGGTACAGGTTACATAGCAAACAATACATTCCATTCGAACCTGTATGAAAATGAGCTTCGATGACTTCCTATACCTGAATGAGCCAGCGACTGATTATATAAAGAACGTTCAGTTTAGTTTCTGACGACCAAGCTTGCTTGCGAAATTTATCATTGCCCAATGCCCAACCTTCACACTTTTTCCTTTGAGGGATGTGATATACTTCTTTTGACCATACGATAAATAAATAAATGTATGATAATACTAGCTGAGTTACCCGAGCTTCGCAACTGCAAAGCGTGATGAATCATTAAGGTTGTGTAATGTTCTATTTAAACGGAAACATCCCGAAGCAAGCATTGGACTGGGAGCCCTCAGAAAGGCGCCAACGGGGTCGCCCAAATACTACTTGGCGACGCTCCATGCTTGCAGAGTTGAGGGGAGCCGATCTACAATGGCCGGAAGCCAAGACCATGGCCCAGGACAGAGACCAATGGAGAGGCGTTATTACCGCCTTGTGCTCCCCAGGAGTTAAAGGAATTAATGATGAATGTTCTATTAATTTCCACAACTTTCTAGAAGGTTCTACGTAATTCTACTTTTTTACAAACAATCAAATTTTACGTGTTTTTTTTGGTTATTTCGTTGGGTCAGTCGTTGACAAAAATGCAAATAAAAGGGTGTTTTTATGAACAAGTTTTCTGTACCATAATTACATAAATGAGTTTCTCTCTCCATACCTTCTTCTCCTCGCCTTGCTTCTGTAAGAGTAGTTCGATATTGTTGACGACCAGCGTCCCGTTCAACGACAGCGCTTGCTGGAGTCCCTCCTCCGTCTCAAACTCCACAAACACCGTGGGTCGCGCGGGGATCTTGATGACCTTGGAGATGTTGCCGCACGATGAGAACAGGCTCCTGATGCAGTCCTCCGTGATGGTGTAGGGAATGTTACTAACAACCATCGTGTGCTCGCTCGTCTTGAGGATCTGCATTTGTATCGGACAGCCGTCAATCTCTGATCCGTTCTCAACCATAGCCTGTGGAAAATATCAATAATGCGTTTATAATAATTAACAATCGTCGAACAAAAGTTGCCGACATCGCAGAAAGAACAGCAAAGCAAAAATGGCAGTGGGTGGGACACGTGGCGAGACAGGACAGTGTCAGATGGACACCTAAAATCCTGAAGTGGAGGCCCTGGGAGAACAAAAGAGGCGTAGGAAGACCACAGAAAAGGTGGACAGATGACATTGTCCAGCTTACGGGTCGTAGATGGCAGCAGATAGCCCAAGATAGAAGACAGTGGAATAGTTTAGAAGAGGCCTATGTCCAGCAGTGGAACGCAAGTGGCTAGCAGTAAGTAAGTAAATAATTAACTATAACGAAAACATAATACGGTAAAACCTTTGATACAAGCAATTTGTATAACGAGTAAAACCAATTGTAAAGAAAAAGCTCATTTCAAGAGACACAAAACAAGAAATGTGGAAAAATGAAGTCTTAACATGTTCAACGTCATGGGAGTCACCGGTGACCTCACGCATAATATATACTTCAAATGCTTTTTGGCGCCAACTTAATTGAAAATTGGTTCACAATACATGTAAGGTTCTGGAAAGAATTATAATCGAATCCCGTTTAGTATTTTTTATGTTATTATACTTATGTTTAGACAAGAGTGAATAGAATAATATGAATAATAGAATAGAATACCTTCTCCGAGCACTCTGGGTCGGCATAGTTGATGTAGGCAGATAATGTCGGCACTATTGTGTCAAAGTCCACAGTGATACCACCAAGCCTGGAAATATACAACAATATACATAAGATGGCAGATGGAAACTATACCTCACGACATAAGCTTTTCTAGCTATGAGTTTGGTTAGGGAACCTGTAGTAATGTAGGAAGTCCTAACGGATAAAGCCATAGACAAAAATTGACCGCCGTCAGCATTTCCGCTAGGTATACGCAATTTTTTCACCATGTAAAGTACGCTAATTTACCATTTAATTACATAGGTTATATTCCAAAGGTAATTTCCACACTGATTATACATAATGAGTCGTAAAAATCACAGAAATATCACCAGGTTTCATGCAATTGTGGACAAGCAATATGACACGCAATCATATGTTTGTAGCTCCCATGGCGTTCACATAGATTTGTCATAGATAATAGAAGGGGTTCAATGTTCAATAGTTCTTCCCACCTTTATGTAAAAGTTTGGTATAACTGTTAAAGATATGAGGTCGTTGAGGAGAGTATGTGGGAAAGCTTTAGTAGATAGTATATTGAATAAAGTAATTACAGAAACGAGTGATTGTTAGACTGGTGTTGTGAAGAGAACGAGGGTTAACAAATTAAGATGGTTTAGGCATGTTGAAAGAATCACGAAAAAACTGAAGGAGGTTTAGCCCTCCCGCGCCGCGCACTAGACAGCCAGGGTGTCAATCGAAAATAGTATCGTGATTATTTATGAAAATCACAATTTATGTTTTGTGAGACCATCGGAATTTTTCGCAGTTGAATTTAACAAGTAGTTATATCTCAACAAATATACAGCAAAGGATGGACCACCCAACGAGCCCATAATTAAGCCAGCCAACGATCAGTCATAAGCCTGATGGAGGGTCAATCCTTTGCTGTATATCTGTTGAGATTTATTTATTTATTTATGTTGTTCCACGCAACAAAGTTGCATTTACATTTCACATAATAAACACAAGTACTTATACTATACATAGGAAATATAATAAGAGAAAAAAAAACAAAATAATTCATTCACGACAGAGCAAAAAGCAAATAATATTTGTCCAAGGAGCAATCACAAAGACCGCGAATCAAACAACAGGATATTAAAAACGTAAGAAAGTATCAATAATTCATTACATATGAGATATAACTACTTGAAAGTATCATGGTTTGTTGGAGCCCACACACTAGACTGCCATGAAATCTTATTAAATGTGGTTGTTCTACGAAAACAAGATTAATCATATGGACCAGATCCTCTGGAACGGATGCGTACTGAGTAGAAGGAACTGTCGCGCGTGGATGACAAATCGCATGAACGTAATTATATTTTGTTGTTATTACCTTACATACTGCAGCTCCCCGTATTGATCAAACTTCTCTTTGAGTACGTCCTGCAGTGTGAGGAGAAGACTGGCGGGGAGATTCTTGATGATGATGGTCCTGCCCGCGGGCCTGTTCCTGGGCTGGTCCTTCTTGTCCCCCTCCGCCTCTACGTCTCCACCCTCCCCCTCTACCTGTGTGCCCCCCTCCTCCATGGGCTGCTGCCCCTCTCCGTCCTGGAGCTGTTGTTGGTCTCCGTTCTCCATCACCACTTCGCTGTTAGCTTCCGCCATTTTCTAACTGAAAAAAAACGACAAGGACATTTTATATTAAGTACCTAGACGGCGTACTCAATGCTAGAAGTGTAAGTAAACTGATCCCCACAAACTGTCAAATCGTATGGAAAATTTTGACAGTTTGTAGGTAACGTTTTCGAAGGTAACCAGACAGAAACTCACAATGACAAAATCTCAACTGTCAAAAGGGTAACCTACTATTGACAGAATCGGAACTCAACACCGGAAAACCTGTTGCCGACAATTTCAATATTGTTGGGTTAGGTTCGTTAGGTTGTTTTTTTTAGCACACAAAAACAAAACAAAAAAAAAAAAACAACGGCATCAGATTTCCCGGTGTTGAGTTGCGATTCTGTCAATGGTAGGTTACCCTTTTGACATGTGAGATTTTGACATGGAACCGTTTTCGAAATTTTGCTCTCATAGTTAATAAAGCGATAGTTTTAAAGATGTTTTATTTTTTTATTATTGATATCTTGTTAATAGTGCGAGTTTTGCGACTCTAAAATACCAAAAAGTGTCAAGCGTGAAATTGCGTCACTTCCGTTCTATTGAAAATACATGGAGTCGGACATCTAGTACTTAATATATAATGCCTTTGAACAACGACATATTATGATGTTCCCTCTACACCTGTTCCATCTACACCCTGAATACCAATACCCATTTGAGAGGACATTCTACGAAGCTCACCAAATTTAAAACTAAACCGCTGCAATTTTATGTTTGGCAGACAATTAGGCTGGCCACAGACGTCCGGAAGTTCAGCCGGCGAATGTCAGTTCCTGAACTTCGGGGCGTGTGTGGCGTGGCGACTGAACTTCAGTTAACCATAGACCACCAAGACTGATATTGTAGTAGTCATAAACAATAGTCATTTGATTCATTTTCACTACCTAGTAAGTACCTACCTAGATTACCTACTCTCTTAGCAGCAAATCGCAATCCGAGGAAAAAAAATTGTATGAAGTTTTCCTAACAGCTGGGAAAAATATGTTAAACGCGCCAAATGTATGGAAAGAGACGTTACTTATTCATCATCAAGTTATAGTATAGGATATCAATGGATTTATCTGTATCGTTACCTACAGATTTTAAGCTATTGTCAGAGTTAACAAATTTTACTCTAGTTTGGTGAGTTTTATACAGATTTTTAGAAATTGGACAGTCTAAGATAAATCAAAAAATTAATTTAAAAAAATCATTCGAGCATGATTAAAATTTGATAATAAATAGGTAAACTATATATTTTATATTGGGGTGAGTTGTTCTATTATTGGGTGGGTACTATTTTGTCTTGTTATGACAACAAAACAGATCATTCTTTATTACTGGCAATAACAATGAGCCACGCTACAAATTAAAAACATTAAAAAATCTAAACCGAATGAAAATATGTAGTACCTAAGTACAAAAAGAAATAAATTATTTTTATGCAAGTAGGCAGCGTTTTATTTTCTCAAAAAGTTTAGTTTTTCAATAAACTGCCATATTAATTGGTCTTAATTCAATTTGCCAGAAATTGACAAAAAATGCCATTTTTTTAATTCATAAAAAAACTAAATACCTACATTGGAAAACACTAATTAAACTAATAAGTACCTACACAATTATGTTCCAAAACTTAAAAAAAATGATTTTATCATCGATCACCTTAAAAAGAAAATATTAATATAAACTAAAATTGACTAATTAATTGCTTCAATATTATATTATACAGCTCAATAGTGTGGACGAAAGTGTGTACTCGCTTTTTGGAAATGTAGGAAATCAATCGTCAGTATTGGCTAAAGGCAATCAAGGCAGTCAATATAGGCCACAAAAAAAAAAAAAAAAAGAAACGGGTTCTCCGGGTGCCCGGTTCGCCCTGACATTCAGTTTGTAACTAACATTCAGGACGTGTGTGGAGATTGCCAAATTGCATACATTTTCGAGCTTCCGGAATCCGGTTCCCGAATGTTAGTTCCTGAACTTCGGGGCGTGTGTGGCCAGCCTTATTGGTACAATTTGAGAAAAACAAATGAAGGATGCCTAGAACATCACATAACCTTAATAATTGAAAACCAAATTGGTATTACAAGATAATTTCTGTTGAAATTCAAATGAATAATATAAATTAAAGTGAATTAATAAGTACTATACGCGAAAAACCCGTGCAAGATTGCCGATTTAGCAGAAAAAATACAGTGACGCTTGCAGAATCATTATGAGTTAGGTAGGTAGGTCAACCATAAAACTTCACTATATCTTAATATATCAGCTAAAATACACAATCAATCACTATGAATGTATATGAAATCAACGAAACGAATTGGAATATTGGTTTTATATAACAAATTCGCTTACGAAAGCCGTTAATAAACTAATAATTACTCTAAAAACGTGCGTAGAGCACGGTCAAAATAAAGCGAAACTTTAGGAGCAAAATTACACGTATTTACCGCACTTTACAATTAAAAACTTGTCGCATAATATAAACAAACATATCATTTTTTATTAGATGTACGAAAAGCGGTGTATAAATAGATTAAATCATGTTTTTGTGTACAAACAATGTGCATCAAACAAAACGCTAACGACAACAAACATTTTGCAAATTTGATGAAATAAATACACGCTTTCAGGTAAATTTGTTACTGTATTACTTAAAATGATATACTTATTAATGTTTTACCTTTTAAATGAGATAATTGTAGTAAAAATCGCGAATAATGTTAAATTACATCCACGAAAACGGCCGCCAAGCAATTTTCCGTGGCTTCACGACGTGAGATGAGAAAGTTGCCATAACTGAAAAATTGTTTTGCACAGATGACTATTCATGACTTGACGAATTTTAAAATAATTCTATCACTTTTTAAATAATTACATTACGTAACCATATAGGTACTATTTAAAAAATCTCTTAAAAATAATACATTTTAGATTTAAAGGTTAATCCACGTCATTAGAATACGATTATGGATTAATACGATTATTCTAACAAGAAAATCTGTATTAGAAATTTAATTAAAAAAAATAATTGGCTTATTTTGAATTCAATTGTTAAAAGGACTAAATGAACACGATATCTTAAGCTGTAACTCACTTTTTACAAAATAAATAGTCCTAACCTACTCTAAATTTCAATCTATTAAACATATTGCGTATTTTTTGAATAAAATATTAAAAACAAAATTGGTAAGAATTGGGAGAATTATTAAAATGCTGGTAACATTTAACAATGTCAATGTTACCATAATAAAAAATAAAATCACATCTAAATGTTGCCATAGGATAACTGATACGTGCTGGCACAATACATAATATTGATTTACCATAAATATTTTTCACTACACATCACATTGTTTTGACATTTCTTTACATACTTTGACTTGTGTATTGCTTGTGTACATATTGATAATTTTATTGCCCGTGTTGTTTTTCTAAACAGTGATAACAGTAATTCACGCAGTTGATTATAAAATAATACAAATATGGAAAGAGTTTCCCAGAGATTGTTTAAATTATTAACAAAGCATCAAGTGAGAAAGGTAGGATTATGTAATTGAATGCGTTATTTCGCCAGATCATTTTATTTACGTTACAAAGTTTATGTTTTCAATCACCTTGAGTGTTTATAATGTAATATTTCTGTAGATGAAGCGTCAAGGTTGTTGTGTGATGAATTAAATGGCTGAATTGACCGACACATTGTACCTAGGTTAATAATATTTTATTAAATAGGTCATATACAACATGTTTGGGTCGGTACGGCAATAAATGTTTACAATATGAACAAATTGTCGAACTTTTTATTTAGCCTAGAAGTACACTTGTAAAATGGAACCACCAGAGATTTGGTATCATAGTTAAATACAAAAATTCTGTGAATATTTATTTACTGCATCCTTTGCAGTATAGGCAGAGAGAACAGATCACCAAATTGTCCTATCTTACATACACTCAAGGCTCGCTAAATTACAATATTTATTATGAAGATCGGATTTGTATCAATAGAAAACCGAATTTTTGAAATACTTTTGGTTATTTTACAATTTTTAATGTACAGAATAGTGTAATATGAGTATACAACAGTCGACAATCATTTACACATGGCACACATCTGAAAAATGATTAAAAACCTGAAAAAAGGTTCCCTACTCCGTCATACCCGTCACAAACCACACATCTCAACAGTCTGGTTTCCACCTGCCTCACAGGCAGTGGACCGCACTCATTAGGCTAAGGACGGGTCATGGCTGCTGTGGTGACATGCTCCACAAGTGGGGAATGAGGGATGATCCACAGTGTGACTGTGGACACCCGAAGCAAAGCATGCTGCACATCTTGCGTGATTGCCCCATACGTACTTACCCCGGTACCATTGACAGTGCTGCCAGCCTGTCCCCTGAGTTCCTCCAGTGACTGGAGGAACTCAGGGGACTTTAACTATGTGACAACACTTCGACGTTGCAGTAAATAAAAATAACAATAAATAAAAATAAAATGATTCTTTTTAATGTACTTTGCAGTTCTCTGATGGTAAAGTGGGTGGCGGTGAGAGTTTGGAGAAGCACAGAGCTAATGTGATGGCGAGGGGTCTCCCCAAGAAGAAGCCCATTCCGGACGTGAAACACATTGTGCTGGTGGCCTCGGGGAAGGGAGGGGTGGGCAAGACAACCACCGCTGGTAATTATTTTCATATCATTTCATCTCGTGACTGGACAAAAACCCATAAGAATATTGCTCAACATGAATGAATCCCAAAAAAGACAAAAGCCCTTCAGAAATATTACTCAAGGGACAAAAACTCAAATCTAATTGAATTTTGAAAATAAAATTAATTGTATCTATTAGCATACAATTTCTTTCAGTGTGTTAGAAACTACCATAGATTAGAAAATAAGCAAATAAAAAGCAGATCTTAAATGGGATAGACAATAAAATAGTCAACATTTGATAAATAATTCATCTACTGGAATCCAACTAGAAAGTTTAAATTTCAAAGGTGAGATTTGCGAGCTGGAAAAATAAAATATCTATCTATCTCTATCTATACCCTCACGCCACATCCCTTGCAGGGTAGGCAGAGAGGACAGAGCGCCAGACAGCCCTATCCTTACACACACTCCTAGCTTCCGTCACATTCATGCAATTAGTCATACACGCTCTCCGATTCCTTTTACTCAAAACGCGTCCATCCTTGAGGATCTGGTCGACATGATCGGACCAGGTCAGTCTCGGACGGCCGCGCTTTCTCACCCCTCTTCGCTCATTCAGATATATCTTTTTTGTCATCCTGTCATCATTCATTCTCTCAACATGCCCAAACCATCTTAGTTTGTTTACTTTCATTCTTGTCACTACACCAGTCTTGCAGTCACTCATTTCCCTAATAACCTCATTCCTTATCTTATCTCTCAGCAAAAATAAAATATTGCTCCGATAATTCCTTTAAACCGCCATTACAGGTTTGAAAAATAATGTTGCCAGTTCATTCTAACAATCCAAAAATTGGCAATTTTTTTTAATAACCCTTGTTGTGTTGGGTAGGAAATTCCATTAGTCCTTCCTCCATAGTCGTTTTCATTTGAAAAAACATGATTTGGTTTCATTCACCATTCTAATGAAAATACAATTGATTTTCAGTGAATTTAGCTTGTGCCCTGAAGGCCGTAAACCCCACTAAAGAAATAGGGCTCCTGGACGCCGATGTGTTTGGCCCCTCTGTGCCCCTGATGATGAATATTAGTGAGGAACCAATGCTGAATGAAGAAAACCTTATGGAGCCGGTCATAAACTACGGAGTCAAATGGTAAATAGATTTTTATTTAAGGGGGCATATCTACCGAGCAAAAATCGCAGTGCTACGTCAATAGTTCCAAAATTTGTATCAAAAGACGCTATTCAAATACTTTTAGGCATCAAATAAAAAAAACTTGAGATTATTCCCGTAGTTTGTTGGATATATAATGCTGTAATTTGGTTAATAAAATGTTTAAAGACCCATATGCACTGAGCGAACATCGTTCTATTTTCGCTCCAACTTTTTCAAATTTTGTATGAGAATGTTAGCGAGAAATAAGAATATCGTAATCGACAATGTGAATTATACCTTTTTAAAAGAAACCTGGGAAGAAATTAATTAATGTCATCACTTTTCAATGAGTAACATTTACCAATTCCACCGCATCCATCTGCTGCGCCCAGGAATCGAACCCAGATCTGCCGATCTGACAAGCCGGTATTCTATCGCTGTGCTATGATGGTTGGTAGCTGAGTCGAGATGAAATGTGTATATATATTGTACGCCGGCCCTCTAGAGGGCAGCAATTGGTGAATGTTACTTAAGTGTAAAGTGATCACATTGAGCCAGCCGATGATCAGTCATAAGTCTGATGGAAAGTCCATCCTTTGCTGTATATCTGTTGAGATTACTGCTTGTTATATTCAATTACGACATGTAGAAAATTCCGATGTTCTTTCCAAAAAAAATCTTGTAATTGTATTTCAGTATGTCAATGGGTCTGTTGGTGAAGGGTGATGGTGCCGTGGTGTGGAGGGGCCTGATGGTGATGCAGGCACTGGAGAGGCTCACCAGACAGGTGGCTTGGGGCCCCCTGGACTGTCTCATCGTAGACACCCCCCCTGGTACGGGAGACACCCATCTATCTCTCGCACAGAATCTCCCAATAGATGGTATGAACATTATTTTTTGTGTGACCTAATTTATTATTTTTTTTATTGATGAACCAACGCAACGCTTGGATCCCCTCATCATTATGGCATCTCTTAGGAAAAACTTTGTCTCCAAAAACCGGCGACGTTAGAACACAGAGCATATTATCGCAAATGGTATTCCAATTTTTTTTTTAATGAATCTGAGTTTATCGAAATAAACCCAAATACATCTTTGTACAAAGGATCTGGGCTTGCATATATACAAACCCAAATACTTTCCTGCACACTTTGCACTAGGTTAAAAGCGTGTATTGCAAAGTGTGGAATACATCGCCCGCGCCGGGTTTGAACCTGGCACCTCCCGTTTTCGAGAGACTGCCGCCTCAACCAACTGCGCCAACCATGTACTCAGTTATGCGAACACTTACAAAAATCAGACTTTACTTTATATATATATAGATTTATGGTGATTTTTTTATGACTTTTCAGGTGCAATTGTCGTCACGACTCCACAAATGGCAGCCATTCAAGTTACGAGACGAGGTATAACGATGCTAGAAAAATTAGAAATTCCTATATACGGCATCATCGAGAATATGGCGCATTCCAGATGTCAGCATTGCGGGTCGCAGAATTATATTTTCGGAGTCAACACCGAACATCTCTCCAAGCAGTTGAGTATTCCCGTCCTCGAGAGCTTCCCCCTGCAGCAGTCTGTCTCCGAAGGAACGGCAAGTGGTAAACCGGTCGTTTTAACCGAACCTAATAGTGAATATTCAAAAAAATATAGAAATTTAGCCAGTAGATTGTATTGTCTTCTAGGGATGTGATTTATTTGTACACTAAAGTATTTTTAAGGACAATAAAAAACCACTATTACCGTTTATTGTAAACAGGGCTGGCTCGTTCGTATAGGCAATGGCCTGGGGCGCTCGTATTTGGGGCCAGATAAAAAAAAACATTTAATCTTGATTGATTTTTTAAATTATTTTGTGGGCCTTGGTTTTAAAATACGTACGGGACAAAAGTGTGGAGCGGATAATAAAATTTGTGAAGGGCAAATGCACTCTCCAATCCAGGCTCACATTTAGTAGGCACAACAGTGCCATAATTGCAAATTATACTTGGGAGGAGACAGATGACGGTAAATTACAACTGTTCACCGATAGTACCATGTACGACATCGTAAAAGTCCAAAACAGTATATGTTGTAATAATGTTTTTTTTTAATTAATACAATAAATAATTTAACCTTTTTTACAATTAAATTTTAAATGTAAGGTGCCCTTGGGGCGACATTTATCGCTAAGCGGCACCAAATAAGTGGTCCAATTGTTATTATTATTAATTTCACAAAAAATTGTCGCCTAGAGCGAAGTTTGCTCAGGCCGGCGCTGTTTATGAAACACAACGTTGCGAGATAGATTATAAAATGAGGTAATTAGTGAGATGAGTGGATGTGGGACGACTATTGATACTAGGATGAAAGTTAACAAGTTGAGAAGGTTAGGCCATGTAGAGGGAATGTCTGGAGACATTGTCTGTTGCGCATTGAGTGGTAGAAATAACAGAGATTTACGATTGTTATGAACGTGATGAAAGCGAGAGATGTATGTAGTGATGGAATAAATAGCAGCATAATGAAAATCAGATGATTTGTAAATGGCATCGAGGTGGTCAGTAGCCTGGTTGGTAACGCGCTCATCTGTTAATCCAGTGGGCGCGATTTCAATCCCCAACTTACTCCACTTCACAACACAAGCTTTTAAGCTTTCTATGAAGTGTACAAATATGTATTTGGGTTTATTTCAACAAACCCAGATTCATTTTAAAAAAAAAGTTGCTCTTTTTTATTATTGCGATTTTCCGTAGCATATTGAAAATAGCATTCGTCAAATATAACAACTCACAATGCTACTTCTCAAATATGATTTTCTTTAATATTATTATGGGTAGGTAACGCTATCTGCTGTAGCAGGCACGCGAGATGTGAGAGTGGGGCTGCTATAGCAAATAGCATGCTATCCAGTGCAATAGCACGTGCTATTCATATTATTTCCAAATAGCAATAATTTCCATCACTAGACGTACGTAAGGATGGAAGTGTTTGACGATCTGTGCCTGATATAGGGTGATGGGATAGCTAGATATATGGATTAGAAATGAGATTTGCAACCGTATACATTAGGTTGTCCTGTCAATGTATGTGGAATTGTTTTTTTTACGAATATCGGAACACAAGAGATGTCAAAATTTGTGCATTAACGAGTAGTTTCAGACTGCATATTTAGTTTTTAATTATGATACTACTTTTACCCCCGTTTTCACCAACTTTTACCTAAGAAGGAGACCCCTAAGAAATTTCCATACAAAAACAGAGATAATATTCTATTTATTGACACGCAGGCCTACCAACCACACCCTAATTCCATACAAAATGCAACACGCAACTCACCTAGCCTGGGCAGAGATATTTGGGCACCTAGGCACGTAGGTGAGTTGCGTGTAGCATTTTGTATGGAATTAGGGTGTGGTTGGTAGGCCTGCGTGTCAATAAATAGAATATTATCTCTGTTTTTGTATGGAAATTTCTTAGGGGTCTCCTTCTTAGGTAAAAGTTGGTGAAAACGGGGGTTAGACCTCTACCAGGCCCTAAAGATTCGCAAAATATTTTTTCAGGAACAGGTTTTCATCTTTAGGGCCTGGTAGAGGTCTAAAAGTAGTCTTAAAATTAAAAATTAAGTATGCAGTACGCAAATTTTGAAACCTCTTGTGCTTCGATATTCGAAAAAATAATTTTTCCATACATTGACGGGACACCCTAGTATACATGTTTCGAGATATGGAAAGTGTTATTATTCGAGGGTTTATGTCAAATAGCGTTCCGGAGTGTAAAATAACCAATTTTATTGGCCATAGACTATCTTTAGGTTAAAAATAGTGTTTAAGTATTTTACTATGATAATTTTTATACATTTATTATGGTGTTTTTTAAATGCTTTTATGAAATTCATTCTAAAAATTCTGTACATTCCAATAAGTGAATAATTAGGTGTCACCTTGCTGTGTAAGGTGACACCTTACGCACAAACCGCGCAAAAAAAATCCTGCACACTTCACAGCAAGCTTGTGTCGTGAAGTGGAGTATAATACAGGGTCATCGAAAAAGACGGACTGTATTTTAAAAAGGTTTAACTTTGGAACCATTTTAAATGAGTGATTCTTTCACTGTACGGTAAATGATAAATGTAAGTTTTGTTTGATGCACAATACAATGTTATAGTTCACTTGGATAAGTTCCTGTATTGAAAATTGACTTTGAGTTTGTGAATCCCAAATATCACACTTCTTACTATTGCACGATTAGCATTTATTTATTTATTTCAACATATACGGCTTGCGCCCTTAAAATGCATTACAACAAAAATTTGTATTCAACATACATATATAGAACAAAAAAATACAATAAAATTATACATATGCAGTAGCATGCACCCATGCCCCACGGCCATACGAACGTCGTGTGAGGAGAGCGGCAGGCATTATAGGTACCTATTAAGGTTGATTAACGTGACGTACAACGTACCAGTACCTAGCATCTACATCACACGACACACCAAAACACTACGCCCGGGATGTAGGTACATGCACAACACAATATTACAATATCACTACTGCCCAAACGTTACTACATTGGAAAGTGGTAGATGAATAGCGTCGATTGGTTTTGTCGACCGCGCAGTTAGTCTGCGCATGCATTGTATTGTGCAACAAACAAAACTTACATTTACCAGTTACTACACAGTGAAAGAATCACTCATATAACATGAATGGTTCCAAAGTTATACTTGTTTAAAATAGGGTCCATCTTTTTCAATGCCCCTGTATATTATGTAATTTACAAATCTAAATATTTTAAAATAACATTTGAAGCGAATACTTTATTTGTATTTTATTTAATAACTTTTCAATTAAATAATTATTTTGCCTTCAAGAGCCTGTTGAAAAACATGACTATTATTCCAATATAATGCCTGTTCAACAGGCCCTTAAATACTACAGTTCATCAAGGAAGAGTCGGTGTTGGATTAATTTAAGTGTTGCCGCTATGGTTACCAAAAAGCTACACGCAGCGCCCTCGTTGAAAACCATCTCTTCCTTGACAGATTGTAATGTTTTATATAAATTATTATTCTAATAAGGTGCCTAATTAGATAAATAAGTGAAATTTTATAAAACGATGTGTAGATTGTGCAGGAATCTCGGTTTAAACTTGAGAAATTAGCATTTATCAGCATTTTAAGACGAGGCAGGTCAACAATTTAAGAAAAAAATTCAGTCCTTAGATCTCGACAACCTTACTAATTATGATTTGGAAAAATAAAGTAGATATATTGAACCTCTAGGATATGACCGTAACACAAAATAATTAAAATCAGAGTTTCTCTGTATGTATGACATTCTTCCTGTTAGCTACGAGCAACCTAACCTCATAAATCGTAGAATTAGTTTTATATTGATATATTTGATAATATAGCTAAATGTATATAAGTTAATATCTTCTCTATTCTTCTCGGGTGTACCGTTGTGTAGATTGTCGATGTTGTATTTTCTAACTAAAGGACTGTGAAAATCTACAAAGCTATCTGTACGAGTATATAAGTTGTTTGTTTACCGACATGTAGTAATATCCACAATGCATTTGAGTCATAATATACGCCTCAGTAATATACATAAGAATATGTATTTGTTAAATTATTTGTATGATGATGATATATATGTAATGTTAGGATTTTGTATAGTTGCCATATACACAATAATTATGTTGAATTAAATATATTTTTTACACATTCGTTGGCGTTTCATTAATAGCAACTATCGTTTTAGTCCTAATAACGTTAGAACTAATACAGTTTTTAACTGAGAACAAAATTTCGAAACCGTTGCCCACAAACTGTCATAATTTTCCATACGATTTGACAGTTTGTGGGCACCAGTTTTGGTACACTTCTAGCATTGAGTACTCTGTCTAGGTAGTACTTAATATATTATATCGCTGGCTTAATGTGATAATACGATATGGTTAAATTTTTTCGCTACTTTCAAATTATATTTCAGAACAGTTGTTTAAAAAAAATTTCCCAAAACTTCGAATTGTTAGAATAAACTGGCAACATTGTTTTTCTAACTTACTATGGCGACTTGAAGGGATTATCGGAGTATTTTTTCTTTTTCCAACTCGCAAAACTATCTCTTCTTTAAAATGATTTCTCTAGCGCTACTCTGCAATATTTTCGGCATTGTAGGTTACTTGTAAAAGATGCAATGTGAGAATATTGCGAACTTTTGACAGCTCTTATGACAAGATTCGACAATCAGGGCTAGCAACAATACAATCTTAAACTCCACTTGCAGCTAATGTCTGGACGGTGGCCAAGACGGAAGGAAGCGTCACTACTTAATCTGTTTAAGTGAAGCATCATTACCTTTCCATGAATAATCCATCCAACTCTCAACTCCCTTGATTCCTTCCTTGTCCATCCTGCATCACCTATTTATTTATGTATGTCTTTTTGGTTTCCATACTTTCCTAAGTATGTGTACAATTTATCTTATTTAATTGTCACAAGTGATTGGTTTAAGGAACCTATATAAAGGTGGGAAGAACTATTGAACATTGAGCCGCTTCTATTACCTATGACAAATCTAAAATTTCTGTAACGCTATGCATTAGTTTATGCCCTTTTCGTGATACAATTAGGGACATAATAAACGTGCTTCATATTTACGCAGCAAACTAGCAAAAATATTTATCAAAATCGTGTCATAATGGCCTCCTTCAGCTGTATTCATGTCCGTCTTGTGCAGATCGAGGAAAGTAAGAATACAAAAATAAAACAAGACATACATAGTTATTTTAACAAAGTATTTATAAAAACAATGTCCTCAATTATTATTAACAGAAATCAAACTATACCTAGTATTATAGATGGGTTAATCCATTACATAATACTCGTATTATCCAAGTCATGTAGGTATGTAACGCCCATTGGAAAATTTTGCAAGTTCGGTGAATATGTATGTAAATTTAAAGCAGCGACGTCTTCGTTGGTGTCTAGAAATTTTCGTCGAAGTTACACTTTTTTAAACTTTTATGAATGAAAAATTTGAAATATCGAAGGGTACCGTACCTACTAATGAAATTATGAATGAAAATAGTTTTGAAATATTTCTTTCGTGGAAATAATCAAGTAAGTACCATTTTATACAACGTGACAGAAAATGAAAATAGAATTCTCCTACATACTATATGGTACGTACCTATACACGTAAAGATTGCCAATCGAACTATTTAAAGTACCCACCATCTATATGTGTGTAAAGTACCTATGTATGTTGGTAGACATGTAAGAGGAGTTTTGTGGCTTTCAGGGGTGGGTGCCAACTAAAAAAGTCGACAATATGAATCTGGTCTTACGACTTTCATGACGATATTGGAGAGACGGAGAAAAGACGGAGCCTTGTGATCTTCCTGTGTTTACTCGAGGAACTTTGAAGGGTGGAAAGTAATAGGTGGTTACACAAAAATATATTTAAGCAAGCCTCCGTGATTTTCACGGGTACGTATCCACTAGTATAACAATAATATGTTCCAAGCAAATAGACCCATGATCGAAGTTATCAGTCACATATTTTACTACATTAAAAAAACAACAGGTAATAATTGACTCAGGTGGTTTATTTGGTGGGTTATTTTCACGAAAACGGAAAAATGTAGAAAGTGGGTTGTTTGTATCTTTGTATGTTTCTAGTACATACAATAAAGATTATTTTATTTTATTTAATATTCTTTATTTAAAGACATTTCTAATGACGCCTCGTGCTCGTACCAACCACGTTTCCATTTGAAAATTCAAGATCAATTCATCCACATAATGTAGCTTTATGTGAACTCGCTTGGGGAGGAGCAGGATGGATGTTACGACGCGGCTTTGGCTGGCTTAAGTGATAACTTTATGCCCGGGGAAACGTTCACCAATTCCACCTCTAGTCCAGGTAATGGGTATTTTTACCTTACATTTTGTATAGTAGTTCTGGTTTTTGGATATGTTATAAAGGTCGGTCCTGTGATTAAGAATCCAAGTTTTCGACCTCCCAACCCTTGTGCGTTCACTAGGGCGAGCCAAAAAGTGTCAAAATTTCGGTCATTTTTCAGTTTATTGATCATAACTTTTTTACAATGCATTTTAGAGAAAAACATTGTACATAAAAGTTGTAGAATATTAAATTCCCTGCAACTTATGTTTACAAAGTTTTTTTGTAAAATCAATATACAAGGAGTTATGCGTTACCAAAATTTCAATTTTTTTCAAAAAAATGCACTTTTTTTACAATTATTTTCTTTAATTGAATATATTTCCTAAACGGTACATTTTAGAGAAAAGTGTTGTAAGTAAATGTTGTAGATCGTTTAATTTCCAATAAGTTTGATATCAAACATTTTTGTCTCGGACCAACCAAAATAGAGTTGTGATCTTCTGAAAAAATATAAGACGAACATTTTCGAAACTTTCAGTATAGTACGTATGACAATAGTAATCAGAAAAATGCAATTTAAGAAATTTTTTTTTTTGGATCTTATTAAGATTGGTGTCGTGGTTTAGAATCCAAGTTTTCGACCTCCTCACTCTTGTGTGTTCACTAGGGCGAGCCGAACACTGCCGATATTTCAGTCATTTTTCAGTTTATTGATCATTATTTTAGGTAGATTTCCACAAAGGAATTCTACCTATTCGTTTCTCCCGTGATGTCGCAGAATTGAAAAATTTCTACTTAGTATCACTAATTAGGACCAGGAGAACCCGAATCCGAACTTGGTTTAAAAGTTTATATATATAAGCCATATATATATATGTCCCTTTTCTTGTGCGCACGTTTGAGGCCAAACTATGCGTCGCAGAAACGTGAAACTTGGGTGGTAGATTTTTAGTAAGGGGTAGATGAACTGATAGGAGATTGGGTGAAATCCATTAAGAGGAAGGTTCACTTTTTAAGGCTTTAAATACAAAAACAATCATTCTGAGGGGATCCAATGATTGTGAGGGTCTGTGTCTGGTATCGCATGAAAGGGGATTAAATAAGGAATACATATCAAAAGTCAGATTTTGTCTAGCTCAATTCTTCGGACGACACTGATCGATCGAAAGATCTAGTTAAGTAGTTACCGCATAGGTACTAGCGTGTTTGTTGTCTTAGAAAAGTGCTTCACGATACGAGTAGAACTCACATCTTTTTTTCAAATTTCTAGTACTTAAGTACCGATACCAATCCATATTATGAGTTGAATGAAAATTGATTGATTGAAAATAATTTGATTTTTGGATTAGGTACTTCGATAATCAAAGAATAAACTACATCCATACTACTTCATCACTTCGCTGGTTTATTTGCTGATGATATTGTGATTGTTTTTATTATATGTACAGATGTACTCTTAAAATTAATAAAATAAATAAATCAATTGAAATCTACCTATGCCTGTGGCTTGCCAAAGGATTTTTTTAATTATCCATCTTAGAGTAAAAGATTGTATGTAATAATTGTACAGTATTAAATTTCTTGTAAATTAGGTTGGAAATATTTTCTTTGAAAAGCTATTATTTAAAGAATTATATAATAACAAACATATTTTTATTAAGAAAAAAAAATTTTTTTTCACGATTTTTGAGTTTTTTTTCAGCACGGTACGTTTTAGCGAAAAATATTCTTAGCAAATATTGTAGAATATTAAATTTGCAACAAAAAATGATACCACACTTTTTTGGCTTGGACTAATAATAAAGGAGATATGCTGTCCTGAAAATTAAATATTGAGCTTAAATAAATTTTCTGGAGAGCATATCTCTTTTATTATTAGTCCAAGTCAAAAAAGTGTGGTATCATTTTTTGTTGCAAATTTAATATTCTACAATATTTGCTAAGAACATTTTTCGCTAAAACGTACCGTGCTGAAATAAAACTCAAAAATCGTGAAAAAAAATTTGTTGTAAAAAAATGCATTGTAAAAAAGTTATGATCAATAAACTGAAAAATGATCGAAATTTTGACACTTTTTGGCTCGCCCTAGTGAACGCACAAGGGTTGGGAGGTCGAAAACTTGGATTCTTAATCACAGGACCGACCTTTATAACATATCCAAAAACCAGAACTACTATGCAAAATGTAAGCTAAGGTATCATTTTTTGTATTCGTTTCTCGGAGTACTCATTCTGCTGTCAATTGTGTATTTTTGGAAGTTGTATATATACTACAGATGGAAATTATTTCACAATGCACCAATTTTCTGATACTACCACCATCTGCTGAGGAGTGGAGGCAACATTTAGCAACCTACTATTTGTGATGTTACTATTTGAGTAGGAGCGCTGTGTCTTACATCTACTCAACTCTAGAAGCGCCAGGGGCTCTGTAGCCCCACTTCTATTAGTCGCTAATACCACTGGTAATAGCGGTGCGATATTACGTAATCCAGATATTGAATTTTTCGAAGCAACGAAAATGTATCAGTTGAAATTCAATGAAAATTTCTGGTGAACCCAATATCACACGGGTCACAATAGAAATCATCTAATTGTTAACCGTCAAAACGCATAAGTGATACGATTACCATACAATGGCTGTACATACTTATTTAGGGACGGGGGTATTCCCTGTTTTATAATATCAGTGATCGGTGCAAGAGTGAAGCGTGTAATATTTAAAGGGTTAATTGGAATTATTCTCTGCGATGACATTATTATTTGGAGATTACAAAAAATGCATATACATATCACAATATTGTACTATCCTATCTCTGATTGTTTAGTAAACTTAATATAAATGATTAGTTTGTAATTAAACTTTGACATGGGCTTCTTGAATGTCTTGTCTCTTGTGTGTTCCGTCACAGAATGGTCTGTTGCTTGTCTGCTTACACTGGCACAGCCAATATTCCTTAGTTTCCGGGACTAGGAACATTATAGGTCTGGAAAATACAACACATAACTGTTATATAATGTCTGTGCCATCTGTGGTTCTGAGAAAGTCATCCGATCTGTTCTTAAAAGCGTTCACTGATGGTGCTTGTATCACATTTTCAGGTAAACAGTTCTACATATTCACCACTCTATTGCAAATAAAGTTCTTTCTCGGATTACAGTGAAAACGTTCCTTGGTGAGCTTCATAGAATGTCGTCTCAAATGGGTATTAGTATTCAGGGTATAAATGGAGCCGATGCTTTACATATTGTTTATCTCTGGGGAAGGCTGATCCAATGTGGTACAGAATCGTAATGTCATCTAGTTTACACAATTGGTGAAAGTTTCAGAGCTTAAAACTTGAAAACAACAACTAACAATAATCTGAAAAACTGAACAGAAAATCCTCAGATCCCCTAAAATTTCAGGAGAACTTTCATAATATTTTTTTATTCAAGGAATTTCCAAATATTGTAATTCTTAAACAGTCAATCTGTAGTCCATACTTTCATCTATGACTGTCTCCAGTTTCAAGACGATTCTCTCAGTATTGGCTGAGTACAATTCAGGGCGCCGAAGCCTGAATGACAGCATATATGTAGGACCTTAAGAGTTATTACTTAAGAATTATTCCTTACATTTTAGCAGTCAAAACATTGGTTAATTGGTATATTGGGACGACCCCCCCCCCCCCCTCAACAAAACAGTTTTTTGGTGCATTTTTGTTTTAGCGCAATGCATCTAAATATTTTTTTTTCGTCGACAGGAGGGGGAGGGGTCCCTATGAAAAGCTGCGGAGACCAATCTTGGCCAAGAAAAAGTAGAGCAGGGGGGGAGGGGGGTGGAAAAAAATACGGAGAGAATTCCGTGAAAACCAAAAACTGCATCGCTCGCATTTCCTAGTTACGCTACTGGGGAGAAGTTTCAAATCGAAAATTTTACGAACCGCTAATGCGTAACTTACGTAGTTCCTTACATAAACTGTCAAAAATATCACAAAATGATCAAAATTGTACGAATATACCAACATTTCCGAAAACCGGGACACGAGGCGTAAACCGGGACGTCTGGCAACCCTAAGCATATAGGACCTTAATATATTACAACTAGTTTCTCATAATTACCTGGCTTTGATCTTTAGGAATATATCTTTATGGGTTCCATCACACAAAGGTTGGTTGCGCGATTTACCGCAAAGACACCAAGCATATTTTTTCCCAGCTTCCAATCGCACTTTGAAGGGTTTTTTGTCGTAAATCTCTCCAATAAAGCCTTGTTCATTAGCAGCAAACACCTCCTTAAGGGGATTTTGTGGTATGGGCACCTTATCCTTAAATCTACCCGATGAAGAACTCGCCTGAAAATATTTAAGAACAATGAATCCAAGTTGAGGGAAAGTGCGTATTTATAACTGTATAGAAATGGAAATATACAAAACTAACTAACGCGTTGAGTCACTTGTAAATTTGTGAAACGGAATAACTGCAATCTGCCTAAAAGGGACATCGTAAAAAAACAATATTTTAATATTTAATTAATTAATTGATAGACTTTCAATTCTCAAAACATAACCTCAAAAATAATGTCAATTTCCTAAGTGACAGTTGTCTATGATTCTTTTGTGAAATATTTTTGTTTGTTGGCAACACTGAGGGTTTACGTGACGTGCTTTGCTGTCATTCCTTTTTTTTGCTTCATTTTCTCGTAAAACGTCGTGGGTTGCGCAGTTTTTTCCGATTAATTGAGGAAAAATCACAACCGAAAATCATTGTGATTTGCATTTTCCAAGTAAGACTGATACTGTTATCGTAATTAATTCCAGTCATCGTGAGTGTATCTATAATTTAGATATCAAAAAAGGCATACGCGTGCGACTCGTCAAGCATCTTTGTACTTTGAACTCATCGTCGGTAGCAACATTTAATTTAATATTACTACCTCACATCGTTACTCATTTAATAAAGAGCTAAATAGTTTATTAATTACTACCAAATAAGACAAAATGGCAGATACAAAATTATTTACACGCGCCGAGGTTAGCGAACATAACGATAACAAAAGTACCTGGATTATAATTCACAACAGTGTGTATGATGTTACCAAGTTCTTGGGAGAGGTAAGTCAAATTTTTTACGTCTAATTTATAGTTTATAAACTATTTTACATGTTGCCTTCCATTCTGAATGCGACATTCATCTGTAATCTACCTGTGGAGCTTGGTACCAAATGTAGTTACCCCCATGGGGGGTTAAAATGTAGGGAGGGGGTGGTATTTTAATATTTCACTACCCCCGTATCATTATTTGGAATGAGGGTGAAGTTATTGGTACTATTGTACAATTGGGGCCCCAACCATAAATATACCAAAAAGTGACATATGAAGTATGGAAAAAGCAAATAATTCGCCAGCAATATTGTTGAGTTAGGTTTGTTAGGTTGTTTTTTTTTGTTTTTTTGCGAGAAAAAAAAAAAAAAAACAACCTAACAAACCTAACTCAACAATATTGATATTTTTTCTATAGTTGGGGCCCCAATTGTACAATAGTACCATCCTCTCCTCATGTCCCAACCTTTTCAACCTGTTCTCTTTCATTTTGGTCACAACACCAATCTTACATTCACTCAACTCTCTAATCGCTTAATTTCTTATCCTATCTCTCCACACATTCTTCTCAGCGATCTCATCTCGACAGCATTTATACCTGATTCATCCTTCTTCAGCCATGTCAGTGTTGGCACCATGCAATAGTACTAAAATATGGTGAAATATGAAAACGCATTCATATAATTTAAGAAAAATGGGCAATAAATTAGCGTAAAGCAGAGCCTCTATAATCCGAACACCGAAAATTTATACCCTGTTCGGATGTACGAAGCGTTCGGATTATAGTATGTAGACATTTTTCGAAATAAAACAAAAATATTTTACATTATAATGTAGGTATTTATTTAAGTATGTATGTTAGATACAAGGCTATTAATCACACTTTTTTAAGGAATCCTAATTTATTTATCGTTTGGAAACGTCGAAGCATTGTCACAGAGTTAAAGTCTGACATCCAGCGCCTCCAGCCACTGGAGGAACTCAGGGGACAGGCTGGCAGCACTGTGGATCATCCCTCATTTCCCAGGAATCCCAATATAGTGCTTTGACGAGTAGTGTTTAGCGACATAGAAAATGCTTTATCCCTTAATTTACGTGAGAAACTGCGGTTGCGGGGTGGTTCGGATTATAGAGGTGTTGGGATTAGCTGGGGTTTGGATTATCGAGGCTCTGCTGTATAGAAGCTAAATAATCAAGTTACCTACTACAGTAAAACCAGAATTTGTTCGTTTTGTACTACAGTGGTCGTATAAAATATACGCCATAGTAATTTACCTACTCAGTAATATTTAGGTACAGTAGGCACTGCTTATCATGATCATACATCGGGAATTTGGATGCCACTTGCCTGATGAGGGGCAATAAAACCTAATCCTATAATTCCATATACGGCTCGTGAGCAAAAGTATTATTTCTCTTTGAATTTAAATTACGGGGGTTTCCATCTTTACCTGAATTCTATACAACCATCAGTATCTATAGGGGAATAAAACAATAAGTGAAGTGTAAACAATAAATTCCATGTAACTTGTATCAGCGTGCATTATGCAGGTAGTATTATACAAGTAAATAAACTGTATAATATTTTTGTTCACTCTACGTCCCTGCACATCTCCTAGTCCCAGGTACCTAGAGCATCGAATCTCCCGATGTATAATCATGGTCAACAAATGTATATTGATTCTAATAAGCGACGAGTCCAACAATATAAAATTGGTTTCGTACCCATAAACTTCCATAAGCCATCGCAAATTCAAACGTGTGGATAGGGCGTTTGACTTGGCTCGTGAAGGTTCACTAGAACTTGTGGCCGATCCGAGCGAGCGTCGGTTTTTTGCAAATCAAAGCGTCTACACGTTTGCGCATTAGTTGTGATCTGTCAAATCTGATGTTCCTCACAAAAATACAAATTGTAATACCTATTCAAAATTTTCACAACACGGACTATAACTGAGATTACACAATTTATTGAATTAGACATTTTGCATGTATCGCAATAAGTGGGGCCTACTGTAGTGTATTATATATATGAGGAAACTGTAGAACAAGGTCATCATAATTATATACTCATAATATGATTATATAACACACCACATTATATACCCGATATATAAACACTATATGATTACATACATATCAATTCAATTCACTGTTTTTTGGATGTATAAGTGTTTATTTATTTTATTGCTTTCACATACTACAACAAAAAAAAGTAATAGTATTGAGAGGGATATACCTAAAATATTTAGGTATTAACTGGATTTGTCTGCATCTCCCAGATGGCATACATTGAGATTTTGCTCAACGAAAGCGGGAGGTATCAACATTCACATAAGGTTATTATGTGAACTCCCTTGGGGAGGGAGCAGGATGGATGTTCTTGGTGGACTCGTTCTGGGGAGGGAGCAGGATGGATGTTCTTGGTGGACTCGTAAGCGTCGGAACATCCATCCTGCTCCCTCCCCAAGGGAGTTCACATAATAACCTTATGTGAATGTTGATATCTCCCGCCTTGGTTGAGGAAAATCTCAGTAATAGTATTTCTAAAATCAAGATTTTATTACTTCACATTCAAAAACTGTTTTTCGCAGTCTTCCAAACGATACCAAGCATGACATTCCGAGGCGCTTGGATTCCTTCATTCCACCAAGAATTGACAGAATATAAATTTGTAAAAAGATATGTATGTGAGTTCTACTCGTGTCAAGATCTGTGTTGGATGGCATTGCAGGATTCTCAACGAGTTTGGTGTATTCCCTGGTTAGAGCATTCATGCCCGATCCCACCAACTACCACCTAGGAAGCAGACCCCTAAGGAATTTCCATACAAAACCACAGATAATTTGAGTGATTATTATAACTGTCATAACCTTGAAGATATAAATCCATACAAAATACAACATGCAGCTACTTAAGTGAGGGAGATTCTGGGCGGAGATATTTGGGCACCTAACTAAGTAGAGCTGCATGCTGCATTTTGTATGGATTTATATCTTCAAGGTTATGACAGTTATAATAATCACTCAAATTATCTGTGGTTTTGTATGGAAATTCCTTAGGAGTCTGCTTCCTAGGTGGTAGTTGGTGGGATCGGGCATCAGTCTTCTAGATTATTTTATTTCTAGACAGGTACCTATATATTTATAGACAGGTATTTCGGAGATTTTAGGATATACGAAAGTTTTCCAAATATTATAAATTGTGGATATTTCATGTTAATTTTATTTATTAAATTATTCCCTGGATACAGCAAACAAAGCATTGTTATAATTATGTGTCTGCGTCACACTGTGTGTAGTTGGTTTAGGGTTTTTTCACATTACTGTTATACCTAATTATACTATGCAGATAGTCGGTTAGTCTAGCGTTGTTAAATATATTCCCAGCGACCTCTGTCACCTCGCGCATTTGGATTATAATTTAGAATCACTCGACTCACAGTCGACTTCATTTGAATTTCATAAACGCTCCACACTGCTGACACAACACAATGCATAGCTAGGAGGTACATGGGAGATACGTAATAACGTCAGCGATATGGCTAAGGAACCTGTATAAAGGTGGGAAGAACTATTGAACATTGAGCCCCTTCTGTATCTATGACAAATCTATGGTGGACGCCATGGGAGCTACAAACATATGATTGTGTGTCATATTGCTTGTCCACAATTGCATGAATCCTGGTGATATTTCAGTGACTCATTATGTATAATCAGTGTGGAAATTACCTTTGGAATATAACCTATGTAATCAAATGGTAAATTAGCGTACTTTACATTGAGAAAAAATTGCGTATACCTAGCGGAAATGCTTGCGGTGGTCAATTTTTGTCTGTGGCTTTATCCGTTAGGACTTCCTACATCTATACAGGTTCCCTAAATATGGCAGTATGTTCTATTCTTAATAATCTTGTAGGCTTTCGCAGCGTGATGAATCCATTTCCATGTTGTTGTTTCTTCGGGTTTCACTGCTGTTTGAGTGGTTGAGTAACTGCCATCTTCAGGGTGAAGTAGTTTTTGGATGTTTTTTGTTTTGTACGGACTTTTACATACAGAAACTACTTCACCCTAAAGATGGCAGTAGTATCGCTGCCGAAAGCTCGGTTACTCAACCACTCTACACGCAGTGAAACCCGAAGAACCAACAACAAGGAAATGTTCTATTCTATTCCCTCGCGCCGCATCCCTTGCGGCATAGGCAGAGAGAATGTACAGCCAGACTTTCCTATCCTTACACACACTTCTTGCCTCTCCCGTTAAGGGTTGCTCTCTCTCACTTAACGTGGATGATGAAGGAACGCTAGTTTCTACGTCATCCAATAATTTTTATTATTTTTAAAAAGAATCCGGGCTGGCATACACAAACCCAAATACTTTCCTGCACACCTTGCACTAGGCTAAAAGCCTGTATCGCAAAGTGTGGAATACATCGTCACTGCCGGGGTTTGAACCTGGCACCTCCCGCTTGAGTGACTGCCGTCTCAACCAACTGCGCCAACCATGTACTCTAATAATTATGCAAAAATAGATCTAGAGAGGGCTCAGGGTTCGCTGGAACGGCTCCCCCGACAAACCCTTCCCTGATTTAATACAACCCTCAACGTTCACAAAATGTGTCCTTATGTATACTATCTTACAGTTACATATTTACTACGTGGTAGAGTTCGTAAGGCCTAAACATAAAAACAGCATAATGGACATGCAATGCCTAGGATTGACCCTGACTTTAAGGAAAGGACCAACTGACTTCTTGCCTCTGCCACATTCATGCAATTCATCGCACACGCCCTACGACTCTCTTTACTCAGAACATGTATTGTATAGCTTATTTGTATTCACCATTAAGAGGGCAAGATGTGAACCATACATAATTGTTTAAAAGTATATAATGTCGTACACACACACACACATCTTGCCTGTAGGTGAGTCTTGGAAATAAAAATAAAAAAATGTCCGTCCGTTAGAATCTGGTCTACGTGGTCAAGCCATGTGGTTCTTGGACGGCCGCGTTGTTTACACATCTCCTTTCTCTCAGGTATATTTTCTTTGCTATCCTTTCATCGTTCACTCTATCTACGTGTTTTGTACATCTCAATTTGTTCACTTTTATTCTAGGCGGATATTTATTCCAATTGGCGTTTCGTCAGAGGCATACATGGTGATAACAGGATCAAATGCTGAACTGAGTGTATAAGGATCAGCATTTACGTCAAACAGTAATCGGCACTAAAAGCGACCACACATTCTGGAGGCCTGTACTAAAACTTTCTAAAGATTTCTCACCCAAAACAAGCAGATAAAATGCACACGAAAAACGCCCTTATGTATATCGCCATAAGGGTCATTTTCCATAAACATTTTATCTGCGTGTTTTGGGTGAGAAAGCTTACAAAGTACCCCCCCTGTACATAGTTTACCTGTTCTCTCTGCCTATCTGCAAGGGACACAGCGTATACTAGTGGGTATAGTTTTGAGGAGGAAAAATTGTATTATAATTTTTTACTTGCGTCATAGTTAGACTGTTGTTTCGTCAATGAATTTCTTATGAAGCTCAGCTGTTAGTATTTGGTATGTAATTGAATTTAATTTGTATTAGATTACTTGGTACCCTCGCCAGGTACAAGGTCAGTCCATATGACAATACATACTCACTGTGTACTGCATAGATAAGATAATGTAGAGAGATTTGTCATGTGTGTGTGTGTGTGTCGAAAATACCGAGTTTTTTCTAACTCAATTTATTGAGAATTCATTAAAACTTCATTGTAAAGTGTTAGGGCCCTATATGCCGTCATTGGGCTTTGGAGCCCTGAATTTTACTCAGCCAATACTGAGGGAATCGTCTTGATATTGAAGTCAGTGATATATGAAAGTATGGACTACAATCGGCTGTTTAAGGGCTTATATGAACTCAGCAAATATCTTTCTATTTTTGCTTCAAATTTTCCAAATTTTGTATGAGAATGTTAGCGCTCAGGAAGAATAACGTAAGTGACAAAGTGAATTATACCTTTTTAAAAGAACCCTGGGAAGAAATTTAAAAATCTAAAACAGCCGAGTTGTTAAGATTATAATTACTACCAGTATTTTGGCTAAATTATACTTTTATATCTGGACAATTGAATGGAAAATCTTCAGATCCCGTACATTTTAGGGGTGCTTTCGGAATACTTTTTTTTATTCAAGGAATTTCAAAATCCTGTAATTCTAAAACAGCCAATCTGCAGTCCATACTTTCATCTATCACTGTCTTCAGTTTCAAGACGATTCCCTCAGTATTGGCTGAGTAAAATTCAGGGCTCCAAAGCTCAATGAGAGCATATAGGGCCTCAAGGCCTCATCGTAAAGTGTCAATATGGGCACATTATAAGAATATTCGGAAAATTGTACATTTATTTCACAAAAAAAAGTTTAATTTAGAGAGTTGAATGAATGTAAAACGGATGTTATGACTAGAATGAAAGTTAACAAGTTGAGATGTACAGGACATGTACAGAGAATGAACGATGAAAGAATAACAAAGAAAATATACTTGTGAGAAAGAAGAGGTGGCCGTCCAAGAACCACGTGGCTTGGCCATGTAGACCAGATTCTCAAGGACAAAGTGTGTTCTATGTAAAAGGAATCGTAGTGACAAATTGCATGAATGTGACGGAAGCATGTGTAAGAATAGGAGTCTGGCGATATGTTCTCTCTGCCTACCCCCGCAAGGTATGCAGCGTGCGGGATAGAGAAGAATAGAATGATCGTATAAGGGTGAATAATCTCTTTATGGATTTGTATATGGCAACACCTATTGACCTACATACAAACATTTCCCCTTTATTATAGACGGCAATACACATTCCTGGTTCTCTGGTATTTCTTAATAATCTGCTCTTGGGGGAGAGGGGGGGGGTGTAGACACCCCCTACAGGAAGTCATTTACACCCATCCATTTCCATCATAGCGAATCTATATATATAAAATAAAGTCGCTTTTTTGTAAGTGTTTCCATAACTCCCGTATTTTCCGACGGATTGCTGTAAAAATTTAGAACAACATTTGAGATAAAATACTCCGGTTTTTGGAGAAAAAGCTTTTCCTAGGAGATGCCATGATGATGAGGGGATCCAAGGGTTGTGTGTGGTATCGTATGAAAGGGCGTCGGAATATAAACTCAGATCTTTAGTCACATTTTATCCAGCTCAAGCGTATTTAAAGTATGTCAGGTTGGTTACAGTTTCATAGGACTAGGATCTGACATTTTCGCCCCAAATTTTTTAATGCATCCAAAAAAAAAATTATCGACGAGGGGAGGGGGGGGTGTCCCGGTTAGACAATGGCGGGATTATTACGTAATAACTGTATTAATTGGGATAGGTACACTGTGTATATACGTATGTATAACTTTTCCTATATTGCTTACGTATGTATATATGTTATCATTTAGTTTGACCTATGCACCTGTGTGCGTGTATGTATAATGTGCTATATACTATGTAGGTACTATATATGTTAGATTAATCAACCATAATATATATATATACACACACACACACACACACACACATTTATGTGATTAGTACAGCAATACTGTTTTTTTTTCACTAGAATATTTTTATTTCATTTATGTTTGGTATTGTTTGGAAGACCGCGAAAAACGGTTCTAGGAAGTGAAGTCATAAAATCTTGTTTTTAAAAGAAAAATTATGATTAAGTACGAGGGTTATTTTTTTATCAAGTTCCGTTTGTGCTTTTAAGTAAGCACGAAATAGGAATGAGCAAGATCTGCACATCACAAGATTGCGCAACTCTTCCACCATAACCTCTGTCATTTTCGGAACGGATGAATTACTCGCAGCCGAGTTACGGGCAATTGAACGTGACCGCTACGATCGATGCTCCCGCCAAATGTGAGTTACGACTTGCAATCCGTTTTCTGCCAACAAATGAACGAAGTGCTGCTAAAACCCATTGCAGAATGGTAAAAAATTACGGTAAACACTTCATGAGTGATGATAGTGTAGATAGGTATGGGACTGTTGCACAAAATTTAAAGAAAAGCAAGCCGACGTACATGATGAAGATATGGTCCAGGGCGCAAGTCTGCCCTTAGTGTAGGCCTTGCGGAACCGGGTAGACCTGACCATCTTAAGTGGTCAGAAGCAAACAATCACACACCTTCCTGTATCTTAGGGCTTTGGTGATAATTTTTTACAAAGAGGACTTTAAAATTTTTGGAAATTGTACCTTAGGGCGGGCCTTAAAATCAGAATGATCTCTGATTGAAAACCTTCGTAAACTCACATTTGGCGGGAGCATCGATCGTAGCGGTCATGTTCAATTGCCTGTAACTCGGCTGCGAGTAATGCATCCGTTCCGAAAATGACAGAGATTATGGTGGAAGAATTGCGCAATCTTGTGATGTGCAGATCTTGCTCATTCCTATTTCGTGCTTACTTAAAAGCACAAACGGAACTTGATAAAAAAATAACCCTCGTACTTATTTTTTATTAAACTGCTTTATTTACCTACTACATTTTCAACCAGACACCGGCATTTTAGTTTTTTAAAACGTAAAAAATTTAAAAGTACAGTTAAAATTTCAGAAAATAAACCTAAATATGCACGATCAGTAGATTTTGGTCGAAATATGCAAAATCCTGAATAAATTGGCAAAATTTGCAAATGCATATGTACGTTAAGTCAGCTGACAATCAGTCAAAAACATCCTTAGCAAAAAAATAATAATTATTAATGTTGGTATTAATTTTGATTCCAGCATCCTGGTGGTGAGGAAGTCCTCCTGGAGCAGGCGGGGAAGGAAGCTAGTGAACCATTCGAAGATGTTGGACACAGTTCCGACGCCAGGTAAACAAACACATCATTATAAGACGTAAGGATGCTGGAGAGGGCGCAGAGAAGGTTCACCAAGACGGGAAGTGGACTATGAGGAACGTCTAAATGTGTTGGGCTTCACTACTCTTGAAGATCGGAGAAAGAGAGGGGATCTCAGGGAAACTTATAAAGTATTAAGCCAACACTATGACAGCCCTGAACTGAAGCTGATACTGTACTGCCTCAACCAAAACACCAATTTAAGAGGTCAACATTATTTTTCAAACCTGTAATGGCGGCAGTTTGAGATAGTGATTTGTTCAAATGAATTATTGTAGCATTATGTTCTATTTTTCCCTTTGGCAAAACTCTCTCGCATTTAGCTAGCACCGCTCTGTAATATTTTTGGCATTATAACTCACTTGTAGAAAGTACAATATGAGAAAATTACGGACCTCTGACAGTTATTAGTGCTAAATTTGACAGTTAGGGCTACCGACAATACAATCTTGCAAAAAGTCACTTGGAGATAACGTCGGGGTTGCCAAATTCGATAAAATGATTTGACAAGGTTAGGTTAGGTTTTTTTTTATCGATCGAAAAATATACTAAATCGATAGTTCTACTTACTAGAATTACAAATAAAATTATTAAATGTAATTTTAATTCACCGTTAATTTATAATAATTAATTGAAAATGTTAATTTAACCAATTTTTCTCAGGTGCTCTGAAATGAGCGCTCATCGGTTAACGTGATTGTGACGTCATAACCCCATGAAATTCATAGTCAGAATTGGATTGTTTGTGGGTTATGTATGGAGGAATTGGGGAAAGTGACGTCACAATATGGCGGCCAGTCAAAAACCCGATTTTGCACTAGAATCGAATATGAGCATTTATTCTATAAATATATCCACAAAGACACAAAATTAAAATCTCAAATTTTCGGAAAACCTTAATTTATAGTTAATGTACCGAAAACGAAAATAAAAAAAAAACATGCAAGGACCCTATTGAATATTTTGTATTGTTTCCAGATCGCTGATGAAGAAATACAAAGTGGGCGAGCTTGTGGAGTCGGAGCGCAAGCAGACGAAAGAGACGTCGCTCAACTGGAATGACGACAACTCAGGCAACACTAACAGGTGCAAAATGTCTTAAAGCTCCTAACCTAACCTCACCTCATCTGTCATACGAGTATTCCTCTCATTCTCTCAGATCACACTAGGGAACCTATATAAATGTAGGAAGATTTGACGGATAAAGCCATAGACTAAACTTGACCGGCGCCATTGCTGCTACTAACCTTTCCACTAGGTATACACCATCTCGATGTAAAGTACGCTAATTTACCATTTAATTACATAGGTAATATTCCAAAGGTAATTTCCACACTGATTATACATAATGAGTCGCAAAAATCACTGAAATATCACCAGGATTCATGCAATTGTGGACAACCAATATGACACGCAATCATATGTTTGTAGCTCCCATGGCGTCCACCATAGATTTGTCATAGATAAATAATAGAAGGGGCTCAATGTTCAATAGTTCTTCCCACCTTTATATAGGTTTCTTAGGTCACACGGCACTGAATATATACAGGGTCATTGAAAAAGGGTGCCGGGATATAAAATAATACTATACCCTCATGCCGCATTCCTTGAGGTATAGGCAGAGAGAATAGATCGCCAGACTGCCCTATCCTTACCCACACTTTGGGCTACCATCACATTCATGCCATTTGTCTTACACGCTCTACGATTCCTTTTAATCAGAACAGTATTTATTATGCAGTATTCCTACAACAGTGTAGAAGAATTAAGGATGAACATTGTCAGGCTTACGACTGATCTCGGCTGGCTTACGTGATCGCTCACCTACCAGCCTTCATGACACAGAGGATAGAATACCAGTGTCTGCCCTGGAGGTCTGGGTTCGATCCCCGGCCACGGCAGATGGATTGGTGAATGTTCCTTAAGTGTAAAGTGATGACATTAAACCAGCCGACCATCAGTCATAAGCCTGATGGAAAGTCCATCCTTTGCTGTATATCTTTTTAATGTCCCGGCATTCTTTCTCCGTGACTCGTTGCATAGAGACATTAGCTAGTCTAATATGATAATGATTTGAAACCTAACCTAACCTATTGTTGATTTATAATAATTACGAATACTATTTGTTATGTTAATATAAACCTTAATTGTATATCAAAATGTATGTCTGTGTGTAACCTAACCTAATATGACATATTGTATATGTATAATCTGTCCTAACCTAACATTACCTTTGACACGTTAAACGTTGTGTGGGTCACCGGTGACCTCATCTGGCTTACATTGCTGCGCCATGCGCTGTGGGGGGCACTGGTGACCTCATGCAAATATGCTTTAAATACTTTTCGGCGCCAACGGTCACGCTTCTCATTTATTTGGCATATGTAAGTGACCGGCGTAGCGCTCGAGAGTTATCCTGTGCAGTGGGACACAGCTGCTCAGTAAATTTGGGAAAATAGGCTCCAAATTTCAGGGAGTTGTGAAAAATGTTTTCAAAAGAGTTTTTTTGTTATAATTATGGAATCCTACGCCCGATTCATGTATAACTTATTTTGGGTACGTTTCACATCAAATTACATCGAATGCTGAAAAAATGTTTATTTTGTAAGTTTTCATGTTTGTTCCGATGGCGTATAACGTGTTAAAACAATTTTGCTCAATCCCACCAACTTCCACCTAGGAAGGGGAGCCCTAAGTAATTTCTATACAAAAACAAGAGATAATATTATTTATTGGATAAAGATCAAGAGTAGCAGCAGCCAGAAGAGGCTAAATTCATATGAAATTCTACATGCGACTAGAGCTGCCACCTTTGTAAGAGCGTAGGCCCGGAGATTTCGGAAAAAACTAATTTGTAATTTTTTGGTCCACACCATAATTACAAACTCGGAAATATAGTATGCTGACCCGGAGCCCCGGTTTTTCTGTAGGGGGGACCGGGACCCCGGGTATTTTCCCTTTTTTTTTTTAGTCATGACAAAAATTTCCGACCCAGAGATACACTATGCTAACCCGGAGCCCGGAGAACACCACTCAAACCCGTAGACTCCGGGTCAAACCCGGAGAGGTGGCAACCCTACATGCGACTCTCCTAAGGTAGGGGAGATTTTGGGTGGAGATATTTGGACACCTATACGTAGGAGAGTCGCATGTAGAATTTCATATGAATTTACCCTCTTCTGGGTGCTGCTACTCTTCCTCTTTATCCAATAAATAATATTCTCTGTTTTTGTATGGAAATTACTCAGGGCTCCCTTTCCTAGATGTAAGTTGGTGGGATCGGGCATTGGGTTGTATGTTAGTTGAGAGATGAGTTAATTTCACAACATAATTCCATGACACCTGTATAGCATGTAGTGGTTGCTTGTATTGAATGTATTTAATTAGTATTCTTATGTAATCGTTGAGATAAGTGATAAGATAACACATAAGCCCTGCTCTTTACACAATAACTGCACAACAGTACACAGTACAATACAGATACAGTAGAAGTCCGATAATCCGGCACGTACGGGACCGGCTCGGTGCCGGATTACCGAATATTCCGGTCTATCGGGCGGTGCCCCTTTTTTTTAGTGTAGATACTTTGTTTTTTTAACTACATAAATACATAAATCGTAATTATAAGAACAATTAGGTTAATAATTAAACTACAAATATCTGAATGAGCGAGGAGGGGTGAGAAAGCGCGGCCGTCCGAGACTGACCTGGTCCGATCATGTCGACCAGATCCTCAAGGATGGACGCGTTTTGAGTAAAAGGAATCGGAGAGCGTGTATGACTAATTGCATGAATGTGACGGAAGCTAGGAGTGTGTGTAAGGATAGGGCTGTCTGGCGCTCTGTCCTCTCTGCCTACCCTGCAAGGGATGTGGCGTGAGGGTATAGATAGATAGATAGATAGACAAATACAGTATGCAAATACAACAAAGTTTATTTTACATTTCATATAATGTTTCAAAAAAAGTCACGAATGTCTTTTTGTTTTCTTGACTTTTGGCTTTTAGTATAAAATTTATTTCTAATGATGTGGAAATCAATAATTTCTGAAGCACTGTAGCTAGTACTAGCCTCAGCAAAAGAGATACGGAACGATGCCGGACTATCGGGCATTCCGGACTGTTGGATGCCGGACTAATGGACTTCTACTGTAGTACTTTGTGTTATGTTAATTGTGGCAAATTTATTACAAACCACAATTTTAAAGGGGAAACATTTTTTACATTCACGGGACATACAGCAAAACCTGGATTTTACATTTTTTTGAGGACTGTACAAAATAATTATTTTTGGTTAACAAATTATTCCTGTAAAGCGTTGGATTTTTTCTACAATCCGTAGTAAAACAATGCAGTATTCCTACAACAGTGTAGAAGAATTAAGGGTGAACATTGTCGGGCTTACGACCGACCTCGGCTGTCTTAAGTGATCACTTTACACTCGAGAAACATTCGCCATTTCAGTTCACCCCAGCTGGGATTTGAACCCAGACCTTTGTCTCGCATAGTAGGGATCTTGTCCACCACACCACCAGATTTATGAAAATATCAACAGTCATTTTTCATGTAATTTGATGTAAATGATTCTGGAGCAACCATGATGGATAACATTGCCTGTCTGATTACATTATTCGTGATTACAAGAGGCGACCACTGTTAGAATGATGAATGAATGTTTTATGATGCGTGTCGTGTCGCCGTCATGGAAAGCTGGCTTTATTTCGCACCAATTCAATGCAGTTTTAATGTTTACACAATTTTTTTCATGTCACAATGTAATTTTTGTGAAAACATGGGATTGAAATAACAAGTATGTAGTTATCTCAACAGATCTACGCCAAAGGATGACCCTTTCATCAGGTTCTTGACTGAACTGATTGTTGACTGATTTTAAAAGTTGGCTAATCTCCTTATAAGTTTTGGTATGCGGACCACTATACTGCCATCCTAAGTAAGAACCACGTATACCTACTCGTAAATCAAAATGTTGAAACCGAGATAATCGCGATAAACTCCATACATTTGCATGACATAGATGGCTTGAAAAATAGGGGTTACGTTCGGAAACTCAGACTTTTATGATTGAAATTGGTGAATCTAAGGTTGAACTACGCATTTCGATGGAAGACTTAAATGTTTTCTTCTTGCGGCCTAAACCTGCACATCCAGCTCATCCAATCATCGTATGGCTGCCTCCGAGGCGTCATGCAGCTCGCTTATTCCCCCGTCGAAGGAATATAGGGGGCACTGCTCCATTTGGTTTTCCCACATGGGCAGGTGGGGGAAGCAACCATCCCTCACTGGTGTAGGTTTGCCGCCGAACAGTCGACTCCCGTCCTGAAACAGTGAAGCTTGCATCATGAGAGAGCCCGGGCTGTTGTTGGGTTGGGTCGGCCACCAGATGTCCTCTGGGGATATCTGCTGTTGCCCACAGATCTCCCCATAGTTTATTGTTCTCTAATCATCCGTAGGCCTTATTTAAGGCACTTGGAATCGTCAGGTTTACATATTAAACAAACATCATAAAATAAAATGCCATACATCAATAAATAGTTACGGCACAAAATATTGAAATCAATAAGCACATGGTGACAAAACAAAACTTAAAGCAGGTGTGGATTAGTTCAATGCAGGTCTGGATGTAAATTGTCCAGAACTACATTACGTCAATGACAGCAGAATTTGACAGTTCTATTGTATACGTGGTTCTTGCCTTGGACGGTAGTATATGGATCGTATTTAGCATGTATTGCCATGTCACCGATGATACGGTTGACTTAAATAATTTAAAATCATAGTTTAACCGCTAACCTCAATATGTGAGGTACTATTTCTCTGTTTGCTTTGTTTGTTTGACAAATATTACTCTTATCTGAACGTTGAGACATGGAATGATGATGTTTTAATGTTTCTCTCTTGATTTATTTACATTTATTGCCAGTGGCGGGCCTGGTTGAGTTACCATCTCGCCTAGAACTCCTTTTATAATTATTTTACATGTTTACTTACCAAATTATTCACTACTCGACTAAATTAGTAGCACAGTTTAAATTGGACATTGGGATGAACTAAATTGTAAAGATTTGACTAAACTACTCATCTAATTTTTTTTTGTTCAAACATGTTTAGTTACTAAATTATTCACTACTCGACTAAATTATTAGCCTGGCATATTAGTCAAATAAACTTGTTCAATTTAGCGACATGGACGGGTTTTATAGATCATTTCTTTTAAAGACAATAATTGTTTTCAGTTATAAATAGGCCTAAATTTTTACTTGTATAATATTTTTAATAAGTATCTTTAAATTGAGGACCAAAATCTGATTGTTTAATATTGTGTTATAATTTGTTAATGTATATTATAGGATATTTAATATATGTATATTGTTTACTTAAATATGAAGGTATTTTAATATTTTAAATGATTTAAAAATTCAATGGATTGTCTTCTGTGCAGCTTCCAGCAATGCCCACTAGATGGCAGCACACGCATTAGGCTCTATTGTCAAACATTACACATAGACTATGGCATCTGTGTACTTGACTTTATTACTAGTAGCTGTTATGTAAAATTATGTATCCTTACCATAGACTTTTGTATATTAACTACCCTAAACGTCTGACTCCAGTATTTTCAATAAAATGGAAGTGAAGCAATTTCACGCTTGGTACTTTTTGGTATTTTAGAGTCGCAAAACTCACACCATTAACAGAATATCGATAACAAACACTAAAAAATCTTCAAAACTATCGCTTGATTTCTAAAGAACGTCATACCTAATACAGTTTCTAACTATGAAAACAAAATTTTGTAAACGTCGCCTACAAAATATCAAAATTCTCCGTACTATTTGACAGTTTGTAGGCACCAGTTTACTTCACCACTAAGCATTGTGTACACCATCTAGGGTACTTAATATAAAATGTCGTTGGTTTTGACTTTCAGTTTGACAATAGACCCTACATGCCAGTGCGCTCCTAGTGGCAAAAATGGGAAACAAAAAACCTATGCAATTTAATATTAATTTTACCATTAATTCATACATTTTTCTTTACAAAACCGCAAGTTTTCCCTAAGAAAATCCTACTTGCATAGGATTAAGTTATATCACCGCCTCCTGGAGTAGGTACTCTAGCCATGCTGTAACAGTTGGCAACATAGCATAATGATCAAACAGGACCACTACTCCTGTCAAATCTCCTAACAGAATATAATATGTGGTCCATCATACTTGTTGTTAAGGGACTGTTATTCCATACATTTCCTTAGCGACGGTGATGGCAACGCAGCTTAAAACGAAGTGGTCTCAAATTTCTACAGCATGGCTAGAGAAAGAGTGTCTAGGTGGCAGTGGTTATATGCCTTATCGTTTGGTTTGCTTCGTTATTTTTCTATGCACGTTTCATCTGTCACATTACTTGTATTATTTTATCTATGGTGTCTCTTATCTGTCATGTTTATTATTATTACTTACTTCTCTGTCAAATTTTATTTTATTACAGTCTGTTTTATGAATTGATGATAAATTATTATGTTTATGGCCCTAAATGACTTATTACAATAAAAATATATCAATATTTAACAGCGGGAGACAGATATTACTCCCCTTGTGGCCTTATACACAATAAAAACATAAACGTACAGTCCATTTTTTTCAAAAGTCTCACGGAGCAAACTTGGTTTAGTGTTGCTTGATGTGATAATAAGATATGGTTACATTTATACGCTACTTTCAAATTTCAGAACAGTTGTTTAGAAAAAATTGACAATTTTTGGATTGTTAAAATAAACTGGCAACGTTGTTTTTCTAACTTGTGATCGAATATGAGACTTTATTTTATAAATATATCCACAAAGACACAAAATTATAATCTCAAATTTTTGGAAAACCTTAATTTATATTTAATGTACCGAAAACCAAAATAAAAAAAAAAAACATGCAAGGACCCTATGGTGCCTGACTTCATGTTCGTAGGAAAGACTTGTAACAATTGTATGATATTATTTTATGTATTTATTTTTATTTTTGCTTTTGTTTGTATATCTTGGGTGTCTGTTTGATTTGTTCCAGTTCCCTCGGCTCCTGGGTGGTACCGTTGATACTCGGCATCCTCGCCACTATCATCTATAAATTCATGTTTGCGTAATTTTTTGTTAACGGCAACACCCACACACGGACACAATTCTCTGATGATAGCAACACCACAATGCGAGAACCAATCAGAAGACAGAGTGATCAACCGCATTCTATTCATTTGAAATGTGTTCTTTTTTATGAATAATTTAAAGGTAACATAAACAAATAAATAAATCTTTATTAGCCAGCAAATGTTCACAAGTTACAAAACAAGACAATTTGCTATAGGACTATCTATCTATCTATACCCTCACGCCACGTCCCTTGTAGGGTAGGCAGAGAGGACAGAGCGCTAGATAGTCCTATCCTTACACGCACTCCTAGCTTCCGTCACATTCATGCAATTTGTCATACACGCTCTCCGATTCCTTTTACTCAAAACGCGTCCATCCTTGTACGATAGCATTATTTTACAGTCAACCATTGGTAGCGGTCCGAATTAGCTATGTGTGCAATGATGGTTCCGTGAGCGCGCTTTTTACCAGTCCGTATTGCGGTAACATTACCAACAGTTTGCTCGTGACGTCGTAATTTCGTACCTATTTCCGGTGCTCACAAAGCTCACGAAATTTTGGTACTGTGTGTGGAAACGTCACACCTGTCAAAGTTTGAAATATATCGCCGATAATAATGTATATGAAATGTTAATAATGATTTTACTTCCCAATTTGATTTTATTTTCAACATTGTTGGGTTAGGTTCGATAGGTTGCTTTTTTTTTAAACACACAAAAACAAAACAAAAAAAAAAGCATCCAAACAAACCTAACTCAACACTTTTGAAATTGGCGGCATCAGATTTCCCGGTGTTTAGTTGCGATTCTGTCAATAGTAGGTTACCCATTTGACAGTTGAGATTTTGACATGGAACCGATGGCAGTGTCAGCGTAACTCGGACCGTTACCTTTGTTTATTATTTGTGAATATTCACTGCTTCTTTTAAGACCGCCCTCCCATGTTCCACGTTTCACTCTGCAGAGACCGCAGTACAATGTAGTCGATCACTCTGTGTTCTATATGAGCCTTAGTTTTGCTTTTAAGTTTAACATACATAAACACTCTTGAACAAATTGATTTTATCTCAACTCCATATAAAAATAATTAATTCATTAGTGGTGAGCGTTTACGCTAACTAAAGTTATTTTTAACAGATGCTGATGTTAACCTCGATTAATAGTTAACGTTGACTGCTAACATTGCTGATCAATTTCGGAAGATTCCCCGTTAATGTCCCACGCGTAATGCTAATGAATCTTGCTATGTCATTGGTCACCGTTTAACAGGCGCTACTGTTGACGTGTGACATCCCGAGATTAGTAACAGTACTTAGCCTGTCATTTTTCTGTTGGAATCTTGCTATGTCATTGGTCACCGTTTAACAGGCGCTACTGTTGACCGGTGACCAATGACATCCCGAGATTAGTAACAGTCCTTAGCCTGTCATTTTTCTGTTGATATTAATATTACTGTTGACGGACTAATATGCGCAGGAATGTTGCTTAGTTTTCTTCTCGTGTTTGGTTGAAATATTTACATACTCGCTCTGGTATTGGGGTGGATTAACGTTAGCAGACAATATACTTTTATGTCAACAGCATTGACGTGTTAAATATAAACAACGGTTGAAGATTAACTGTTGACCATTGTTGACACAGCTCTAATTAACTGTTGTTGCAAATGACCTAAAGCATGTTGTTTTATATGGGTGATGGTTCTAATCACACGAAATACCTATTCAATATGATTTCCACTATCATGTTTTTGAGGTAATATCTAATTTATTTATTTATTTAAGTAAATAAAGAGGATATTCATCTGTTTTTCTGCGCAATCGCTAAGCGAGCCAATTATATCACTTATATATCAAAAGAAGCGTTATAAATCGCTGGTGAATTTTATGTTTTAAAAAACTAAATTAAAAAAACGTGTGACTGTTTTGATGACAAAAATGAATGATAGACAATTAATTCAAAGTCAATAGACCATCTTTATTGTCAGAGGTACAGAAGAAATGGCAATATCTGATATTTCACTTGTGTCTCACACCAGTGATAGTCTTGACGCTCCTTCGATCCTATTGGTTAACATCTGACCAATCACAACGCCTCAGATTTCAGGGGATAACAATTTTTGGAAATCCACTGTTTGTGAACTGCATGTTTGCGTTTTCACTGTTGCTATTACAACGAGGATGTTTTTTTTTTAAACAAAGCACTTTAAACAGATCTGTCTAATTTAAGCGGGCACCTAAAGGACACCAGAACCAATCAGGGCTTGAAAGTGAGTCTTCTAGGTTGCGTACGTCTAAACTTCACATGAAATCTGAGGCGTTGTGATTGGTCAGATGTTAACCAATAGGATCAAAGGAGCGTCAAGACTATCTCTGGCGCGAGACGCTTGTGTTATTTCAGCCACGCCTAGGGTTCAAGGTTGCTGCAGTCAAAGAGTCAATATCAATTTGTTCAAGAGCTGGACAAACTAAAACAATACTGATTTATAAATAATAAATGCACAATTGTAAATATTTTCTATACAAAAAACCATTATTTTAAGCGGTTGTAGATACCTAACTATTAATACTTTTTTCACTTTTGTTATCTATGGTAGCATTGAATTTTCTTCTCTATTATTTTTCTATGGAACTGTCAAATTTATTCAAGTCTTTTGCCGCTTTGCACTGTCTGCGTATATTTAAATCTCACGCATGTAGGGTCTTCGTAATCTTCATGTATAAATAATATCAAAATTGATAGAAAATTTCATTTTTTATATACTCAATAAAAATATAGCAAGAAAATTCGACGGTAAAGTTGTTTTAGAGCAAAATAATTGGGAACGGAGAAATACTATAAAATATTTTAGAACCTACATATACTTTCAATTTAAACAAGCCCAGACCTTTTTTTCTCTTAAAATATAATTATTCCACCTTACTTGTTTGTATTTATAGCTAATCGTAAACAATCAGGGGACAGAAAACATTTTTGAGATTGATTTAATATTGCAAAACTCCTGTCAAATGCACTGTACGTACGTGGGATTTCAATATATGCTTAGTGCTTGCAACTTTATCTACTTCAACGTGTGGTGCTGTTTTTTTTTTGACGTTTTCGTATTTTATGAACTAATATTAAAAACTGTTTGTGTTAATATTAAAATATAATGTATTTTTTTTAATTGCAAACACTTTTTTGTAATCTTACATGCAAATCTTTAGTTGTAGTTTTTGTAAGGGGATCCAATTTTTATGCTTAATTTTAAGTCATAATAGAATTGTCTATTACCAATTGACGTACATTCTTTGTCTATGCATTTTCTAAAGAATTCCATTTATTTTCAAATTTTTGTTCCAATCGAGTGTTGTCAATCGGTTAAGAAATAATTCCTTATTTTTTAAAAAGAATATAAATCCATATTATATTATATTAAGTATATTTTGATTGTATTTTTACATTGCATTAATTTTTGTATGTTTTGGAAACACTATGCCTATGATAATATTACAATAAATTTATTAATATTTTATTCTATTTGTATTATTTTTACCCAAATTTGACATATTTTTTAAAATGCAGCAACATTAGAGTTAGTTGCAATGTGTTGAGAAAAAATGGTTTTCAATGAGGGCGCTACTTGTAGCTTTTTGGCACCCATAGTGGAAGAATTTCCTAGACGTCTGACTCAGTGTATTTTCAATAGAACGGAAGTGACGCAATTTCACGCTCGGCACTTTTTGGTATTTTAGAGTCGCAAAACTCACATTATTAACAAGATATCAATAATAAAAACTAAAACAGCTTTCAAACTATCGCTTGATTCCTAAATAACTTTAAAACTAATACGGTTTTTAACTATGAGAGTAAAAGTTAACTGGTGCCCACAAACTGTCAAATCATTTTGACAGTTTGTGGTCAACTTTTTCGAAATTTTGTTTTCATGGTTAAAAACTGTATTAGTTATAACGTTATTTAGGACTAAAACGATAGTTTTAAAGATGTTTTAGTTTTTATTATTGATGTCTTGTTAATAGTGTGAGTTTTGCGACTCTAAAATACCAAAAAGTGTCGAACGTGAAATTGCGTCACTTCCGTTCTATTGAAAGTACATGGAGTCAGACATCTAGTACTTAATATATAATCTCTTTGGTTTTCAATGAGGGCGCTACTTGTAGCTTTTTGGCACCCATAGTGGCAACACTAGTGGTGTCTCAGTAGAAATGTAATCAGCAGGAATACATTCTTCTTATTTTAGCGACATCGCCTTCACTCAACGATTCATTGTTTGTAATTTTCACCTTCTTTACCTGAAACAATTATTATTCTCTTACTACTGTCCGTTTTCTTTCAGAAGTCTCACAAAAGCGAGATTGAGGAAACTTGGTTTAGTGTTGCTTGATGTGATAATAAGATATGGTTACATTTTTTCCCTACTTTCAAATTATATTTCACAACTGTTGTTTAATTTTAAAAAATGCCAATTTTTTTATTGTTAGAACAAACTGGCAACATTGTTTTTCAAACTTGTGATGGCGGTTTAAAGGGATTATCGGAGTATTTTTTTCTTTTTCCAACTCGCAAAACTATCTTTTCTTTAAAACGATATCTCTAGTGCCGCTCTGTAATATTTTCAGCATTGTAGGTTACTTGTAAAAGATACAATGTGAGATTATTGCAGACCTTTGACAGCTTTTATGACGAGGTTCGACAATCAGGGCTACCAACAATACAATCTTGAACTCCACTTCAGCTCAAGTCTAAGGACGGACTTTCCATCGGTCTTATGAGTGACCATCGGCTGGTTTATAAGAGTTTACCGCCTACCGCCATCTACGCTACAAATTTCTTAACAAACTCGATGTTAGGAATCATGAAGATGTTGTACTTACTCTTGATACTATAGTAGGCCTCCCGTTCCTGGAGAACTCGTGTGGTGCATAGTGCATTATACTCCGGACATCATACGGAACTCCAAAGTCTAATACCGCGGGATTCTTTTTAAAGTTACTCTTGTCTCCTGAAAATAACAACAGGTTATAAAAAAATAAATTGCCGTTTAAGTTAATCTTCTTGTTTTTGTTTAGTATTTGATGCATTGAGTTGGTTCAAATACTTTATAACAATATTATTATTATTAATTTTGGGCAAGCAGCCTAGGCTGATGGGACCAAATCAATGTCTGTGCTATCCGTCATTCTGAGAAAGTCATCCAATCTGTTCTTGAAAGCGTTCACTGATGGTGCTTGTATCACATTTTGGGGTAAACGGTTCCACATATTCACCACTCTATTGCAAATAAAGTTCTTTCTCGGATTACTGTGAAACCGCTCCTTGGTGAGCTTCATTGAATGTCCTCTCAAATGGGTTTTAGTATTCAGAGTATAAATGGAGCAGTAATACGTGCAGCTTCGTTCGATTTTTATAATTGCGATACTAGCGCCAAACACGGCACAAATGCGGCGCGAGATGAAAGTTTTCGAATGAGATCAGCCGTTCAATACAAACTTCATACAAATCATTACTTAAAAAAAAAATTAAAAAATTGAATGAATTATGTTCATATTTTAAAGAATTGGAAGTATTAAACACGAGAAATATAAATCCTCTATTCATCTTTAGAAGGATATAACACTCATAAATGCAGTGGGAGGATTTAAAAACTGTTTAATTTTCCCGAGCTGTCCATACAATATCTATGGGGGGGATATTTACTTTCATTACGGTTCGCTAGATGGCTCTAGTAACAGTACGCTACTTTGTATGGAAAATGTCAGAAGCTGCACGTATTACTATTGTTATAAAGTATTTGGTTGGTTGTTATGTGGTGCCACATGTAATGAGAGATACTATTTTCTTTTCCAAATGATGCGGGAAGGAATGAGATAATTATTGTAGGTTTTTTCAGTCCTATTCTAAAGGATTGTAAAATTGAGATGAACGAAACTGCGTTTGAATTACAAAAACCGAAAATAAACAAGCTTGATTAACCAAGTTAAACTTTTAATGTTCCTCAAGGGAATACAATGATTCTATTACTATGTTGTTCATTCTTCGGGTTTCCTTACTGCGTGTAGAATGGTGGATACTACAACGCGGTACACGAACAACAATTACTACAACCCAGACCGATTATCACGATACTCACACATCAACATAACATCACAAAGCTGCTCACGCTGCGGCAGTAAATTACTGATACCAAATACTTTATAACAATAGTAATACGTGCAGCTTCTGACATTTTCCATACAAAGTAGCGATCATACTGTTACTAGAGCCATCTAGCGAACCGTAATGAAAGTAAATATCCCCCCCATAGATATTGTATGGACAGCTCGGGAAAATTAAACAGTTTTTAAATCCTCCTGCAGCATTTAATCTGCATTTATAGTGTTATATCCTTCTAAAGATGAATAGAGGATTTATATTTCTCGTGATTTATACTTCCAATTCTTTAAAATATGAACATAATTCATTGAATTTTTTAATATTTTTAAAGTAATGATTTGTATGAAGTTCGTATTGAACGGCTGGTCTCTTTCGAAAGCTTTCATCTCGCACCGCATTTGTGCTCCGTTTGGCACTAGTATCGCAATTATAAAAATCGAACGAAGCTGCACGTATTGTTATAAAGTATTTGCTGACATCTCCACGGACTTTTACATACAAAAATTACTTCACCGTGAAGATGGCAGTAATATCGCTGCCCAAAGCTCGGTTATTCAACCACTCTACACGCAGTAAGGAAACCCGAAGAACCAACAACATGGAAATGGATTCATCACGCTGAGGAAGCCTGCAAGACTATAATACAGTGAGTGTTTGTACCTTTCTGTATGTTCTTCCACAAGATCCTGACATAAGTATTCCTGTGGGGGTGATTGTGCATGTGGAGGAAGCCCAGAGTGTGCAGGAGCTCGTGGAGTATTGTGGCTTGCTGCATACAGCCGTCTGTTGACAACATTAAAGTCTGCTTGCCTCGTCCGATGTAACCAACATTTGATAAGCAATACTTGCCCTTCTGAAATTTTTGGTACATTGAATTATCAGGAGGTCGTCAACCGATGGTAATGTAATGTAGGAAGACTTAACGGACGAGGCCGACGCCATATTGTTCATAGAGGCCCGGCCCAACTGACATTTGACGATTAAGGAACCTACATAAAGGTGGGAAGCACTATTGAACATTGAGCCCCTTCTATTATCTATGACAAATATATGGTGGACGCCATTATCACTGCAAACATATGATTGCGTGTCATATTGGTTGTCCACAATTGCGTAAAACCTGGTGATATTTCAGGGATTTTTGCGACTCATAATGAGTAATCATACATAATGTATAATCTACAGGTTCCCTATTGACGATGATGACGTCACCAAGATTGGTAGGGGAAAGATTGGGAGAAAATGTATGGGAAAAATAATCCGTAGTTCAAGTGTTTGTCACCGATACAAGGTGACGCCACCAATCAAAATCAGGGTAAGGAACATATATAAAGGAGGGAAGAACTCTTGAACATTGAGCCCCTTCTATTATCTATGACAAGTCTATGGTGGACGCCATTTTTCCCGATGTAAAGTACGCTAATTTACCAGTTAATTACATAGGTTATATTCCAAAGGTAATTTCCACACTGATTATACATAATGAGTCGCAAAAATCACTGAAATATCATCAGGTTTCATGCAATTGTGGACAAGCAATATGACACGCAATCATATGTTTGTAGCTCCCATGGCGTCCACCATAGATTTGTCATAGATAATAGAAGGGGCTCAATGTTCAATAGTGCTTCACTCTTTTATATAGGCTCCTTTACTCTCCATCTTTTTCGATAATCCTGTATATGTAATTTTATTACAATGAACTTCCACAACAATCTTCAGTCAAAACACTTACTCTTATTATTGTATAATTCTTATCTTTGGCTTTTTTTGGTCTGAATTTCACACACGTTCTTTTCTCTACAGCCTTCATTGCTTTTAATATCTTACGTTTTTGATATTCCCCTAAAAGAAAATAATCTCGATTAGTATCACCAAAAATACTTTATAACAATAGTAATACGTGCAGCTTCGCTCGATTTTTATAATTGCGATACTAGCGCCAAACGCGGCACAAATGCGGCGCGAGATGAAAGCTTTCGAAAGAGATCAGCCGTTCAATACAAACTTCATACAAATCATTACTTTAAAGATATTAAAAAATTGAATGAATTATGTTCATATTTTAAAGAATTGGAAGTATAAAACACGAGATATATAAATCCTCTATTCATCTTTAGAAGGATATAACACTCATAAATGCCGATTAAATGCTGTGGGAGGATTTAAAAACTGTTTAATTTTCCCGAGCTGTCCATGCAATATCTATGGAGGGGATATTTACTTTCATTACGGTCCGGTAGATGGCTCTAGTAACAGTATGATTGCTACTTTGTATGGAATATGTCAGAAACTGCACGTATTACTATTGTTATAAAGTATTTGGTATCACATTCTTGAATTTCTATTAATTATTAATACATGTAAGTATTGAATCTGTTGAGAGGAGAGTGGTAAAAGAAAAACCAAAGCCCGGCGCAAACGAACTGTAACTCAAATGATGATCAAATACTACTTACGTGGCATCATCGAAATCAATGGCTAAATGTGTAAAATACCTAATCAAAGTTTACAGGTGTCACATGAATGTATTAGTAAAAGGAGCATTAAACAGTTACAATTGCGGATTAAAAGCATATAATATGATGAGTATAAGGTAGCCCGTCTTCTTTTTCATCATCAGCCTTGGTCCCTCCACTGCTGGATGAAACTAAAAAATAATAATTTTTAAAAGATCATTGCGACATAATTTATACAATCTCTGTGTCTCCTGAATTTCGAATAGGTATTTCACACATTAAGCCATTGATTTCAATGATGATGCCCCCTATGTAGTATTTAATTACTAATTATTACCTATGATTTGAGTTACATTTTGTTTGCGCCGGGCCTGTGTTTTTTTCGAAACTAAATGAGCATTCTCCTTTGTTTGCAATACTCACTGAAATGCCCATTAGCGAATGCATATACAACAGTTTTCTCAGGCCACCGGCCCATTGGAGTTGGTATTTCATCACGCGATTGCCTCTGAAAGTTTGTCTGTTTATCAATTAAGGTATCTCCTTCGAATATGTCTGTTACGTTCACATCCAGCGTATCTGTAACATAAAATGCTAAGATATTAAGAGTATGCATACCGACATTTCAAAAATTTCTAAAAAAGGGAGACCTTGTATCTCGACAACCGTTACTAAATATGCTTTGGAACAAAATAGGGTAGATACATTGAACATTGATCTAGGGAATAACCGTAAAAGATTTTTTATATCTTGTATACATTTCTATTGGGGTTAACTGGAAGAAATCGCAGTTCTGCGATAAGTTCGCCCTAGTGAACAACGATTTATAATCTGTACTATGTCCATTTTTTATATTTATATGTGTTAAAATAAATAAATAAATAAAAAAAATGGTGAAAAACACCTCCGATCTTTTTTCCGAATTATGGATCTCCGAACTCGATTCCCGAAAGTCCCGGAGTAAAAATTTTTTTCGTGCTGATAATATGCATTAAAATGTAGGGAATAACCGTAAAAGTTTTTGGATAGACGCAAAATTAATTCCAAAAAATGGAATAAACACTATTTTTACCATTTTATCATGCAATTGTTCTCGCGATTTTGAACTTTAATGCCGTGGGAAATGACTGTGACGTCATTCTTGGTGCCAAGCCCTTAAGCGTATGTAATTGTAATTATAAAACAAAGGCTTACCATTGAAGGGGACCTCAACATAGATGTCTTCCTTTGCAGAACATAAGGAAGCCACCAGAACACAGGTTGTTAACACTAGATGAAGAAGTCTCATGTTTACCTGTTACTTATATTAAATAAAATACACCTGATCTACAAATACTATTTATAATATTTAATTAAAAAAACTTTCATCCACTTAAATAGCTTGTGTCTCACACCAGTGATATCTTGACGCTCCTTCGATCCTATTGGTTAACATCTGACCAATCACAACGCCTCAGATTTCAAGGGGTAAAATTTTTTGGAAATCCACTGTTTGTGAACTGCATGTTTGCGTTTTCACTGTTGCTATTACACGAGGATGTTTCTTTTAGAGAAAGCACTTTAAACAGATTTGTCTACATTTCGTTTCACCTTACTTGTCACACTTTTTCTATAAAATTACTATGTAGCCAGTGGCCAAGTTATTTGAAACCAGGAGTAATTTAAGCGGGAACCTAAAGGACATCAGAACCAATCAGGGCTTGAAACTTGAAAGTAATGTCTTCTAGGTTGCGTATGTCTAAACTTCACTAAACTTGAAATCTGAGGCGTTGTGATTGGTCAGATGTTAACCAATAGGATCGAAGGAGCGTCAAGATATCACTGGTGCGAGACGCATGTCTTAAATAGGACCTACTATTAACATTTTATGACAGTTTATTCTGTTTGCTATGTCTCCTTTTTAGATCTGACTATATTTTGTATGTGGTTTTGTGTTATGATGTAAATTTGTAATTGATGAATTATGTGTAATGCACAATTGTTCGACTGTTTTTATTGATTGATTTTTTTTTTGTGTGATTTTTGCAATATACTTTGTTCAAATGGCCTAAAAGCCGTGTACGATTGTAAAATAAATAAATAAATAATTGAATGTGTGTTAAGTCCACGCCACCAAACCACACTAAAATATATTTAACAGTTTATAACAGCGATGAGACATAAGCTGAGGAAGTGAATCATTTTAGATAGTGTACCTGCACTAGTGTTTAACAAAGACTGCTAGACGGGCAAGAAATATCAGCAGTTCACAATCTTTTTGAAAGAAAATTTGTGCTTCTTTTAGTGACAATTATTCAACAACGTCCTGAAGGAAAGTTAAAAAAAATCGTAAATATACAAAATTAGCAGGTGAAATAAAAAATATTTGGCATTCTAGTTCGGTATATAATATAATCCCATTAGTATGGGCGTCGTCAGGGGGGGGAGCAGGGGTCAGCAGCTGCCCTCCCTAAAGATTGGAATAGGTACATATTTTTTCATACTAAATACTAATATAACCTCACAAAAAATGACATCATTACCCCAAGTTTTCTCATCATAACATAGATTTTCGTGAAAATCCATCAAAATACAATTATTTCAATTAAAAAAAATGCCTGCGGTACTATTTTTTATCACTTTTTATAAAAGACATTTTTTGTGCATATTATATATACCATAGAGATACCATATATCAGAGTGTCACACGTTTCTATTTTGGTGTTCTGCGCATAAGCCAACATCTACCACGTGGAGTGTGGCAAAACAAACACGTTTGAGGAGTGGGTTTGTATGGACAGTCCAGTATTATTGATAAAGAGGCAAATAATTTATTTTTAATAGTAAAATCACGGATTATCGCTGACGGGAGTTCAAATTTCGTACAAATATTAGTACACAAAAATACGTTTTGCCACACTCCACGTGGCCGCCCCATACAAGATGTTGGCCTACGAAACTGTCTACTGCGCAGGTTGTCAAACACTCTAACTATTCCTATCTCTATGATATATACCCATTACCCCCCCCCCCCCCCCCGATTTTTTAAAATCCTCCCGGATTGGTCCTTTAGAGGGTTGGCAACCCTGGCTATAGCTCATCCCCTTGTCACGGTCAGGATTAGAACTCAGTGCTCAGGACCATCATTAACCAAAACACCTTTGGAGTCTTTGAATGATGAAGCTTATTGATATTGTATTCTTTTGTGTAATATTGAAGGTAAGGTAACATATAAAGTAATTTTAATTAGTATTATGATTTATGACAAAGTGAAACCACAAAATACTGTGCGAGTGATTCATTTCATATATTGTGGGGAACTTCTAATACATACCAAAATACTAGGGATGTCCACAAAGTAAGAGTCCTGCTGCCCTTTCGGGCTGTACGGATATTTTTTCCTAAGTTTGGCAACACCATCTGGTAGCGGGGACTTTCGGGGGAAAGGTCGTGTTTTAGGTTTGTATTAATATTGTGAGCAGAAAATTCATAGAAGAATAGCGAATATTGAATAATGGATGAAGTGATGAACTTGAGTAACTCTCATGTTTTAAAATAATGTTTTTTAAAGAATTGTTCAACACTTTGGGGGGGGCCGGGCCCCCTCGCCCCCCCCTATATACGCCACTGGATAAATGTAAGATATGCTGCAAGTCACTCTAGTAAGTGGGGAGAAATTTGATTTTTGTAATTAAAGGAGAATGCTAAAAAATACCCAGGTCCGGCGCAAACGAAACGTAACTCAAATGATAGGTAAAAATGAGTCATTAAATTCTGCCTAAGAGGAATCATCGAAATCGATGGCTAAATGTGTTAAATACCTATTCGAAACTCAGGAGACGCAGCATTTGTATAAATTCAGGAATGATTATGTTCCAACGAGCTTTTAAAAATTATTATTTATTGGTTTAAAAAAAAAAGACACCAAGGCTGATGAAGAAGTAGACGGGCTACCTTATACTTATCATATTATACGCTTTTAAACCGCAATTGTAACTGTTTAATGCTCCTTTTACTAATACATTCATGTGACACCTGTGAACTTCGAATAGGTACCTATTTCAAACATTGGGCCATTGTTTTTGATGATGCCCCCTATGCAGTATTCAATTACTCATTTTACATTTCGTTTGCGCCGGGCCTGGGTTTTTTTTCCATACTAAATGAGCATACTCCTTTTGAGATAAATATTTTTTCCTAACACCAACCGTTTAGGAGATATTTTAATAAAACCAATGGAGATAAAAAGAATACTCTTTTGGATATAAAATGTTACGCAGTGGCGTATCAGTATCGAATATTATGGTTTTACTTGACAAAAACGTTAACAAAATGGAATAGTAAGATGCAAATTATCTTATCTTTATCTTAACTTTTTTTCATATTTTTCCATCCTCTATCACCTCCCCAAATATCTGAACAGCGGAACCAATAATCCTGTATAAAATCCTTGATGTGTGCACATATCAACAGACAGGTTGGCATTTATATTTAAAAATTATAAAATACATATTGTTTTTATTTATTTAAAATACAACATTGGTTCATTAGCAGTTTTTACGTTAAACAATAAGATACAAACATTCTGAATCTTTAAATAAATAAATTTTTATTAGCCACAGATTATGAATATGAATGTAAATACAACAGAGCCTCTATAATCTGAACCCCAGCTAATCTGAAAGACCCCGCAACCACAGTTTCTCACAGTCTCTGTCTCAAATTACAGGATAAACGTTTTCTATGTCGCTAAACACTACTCGTCAAAGCACTATATTGGGATTCCTTGTGTGAAGTGTGATTAATAGCCTTGTATCTAACATACATACTTAAATAAATACATTATAATGTAAAATATTTTTGTTTTATTTCGAAAAATGTCTACATACTATAATCGGAACGCTTCGTACATCCGAACAGGGTATAAATTTTTGGTGTTCAGATTATAGAGGCTAAATCTTTATTAATAAAATAATCTATTATTTGACAGTCCGTCTATCTACCGTCGCATTCCACACAAACTTTTTATTATGCACGCGTGCCATATGTTTATTAACCGAATAACTGTACCGAAACTTCGATTCGCATAACGGACAAGGGTACTTGTTCTCTTTAGTGTGAGATCGCTTATGCATCTCCAACTTATGTATCGTCTGAAAGGCGGCGTTGCATTGGTCACACGAGAAGTCTTTAGATGCTGTGTGACGAAAAACGTGAGCCGCTAACATCCGTTTAGTGTAGGTAGAATAAGGGCATATCTCGCATTTGTAAATCTTCGTGGATTTGTTGTGACAGTGTAAATGATTTGTCAAGTCGGGTAGTGCAACGAAACGCAATGCGCAAACGTGACAACTATAATTTTTAATTTGTTTGTGCCTGTTGATATGATCGTCCAACGTACTTTTACTTTTCAGTTCCTTACCGCACATTTCACATTTATATTTTCGTTGATTCGTGTGAACCAAGAGGTGTCGTACGAATATGTGTCTGTGTTTGAATTCCTTGTCGCAGTGATCGCACGTGTAATACGTTTTATCGCTGTGAGTTTTTTTGTGTACGGCGAGACTGCTGTGTTGTCCAAACCCGCGTCCGCATTCGTCGCATCTGAATTGTTTCAATCCCGTGTGTCTGGTCATGTGGTATTCGAGAGTTTGACGTCGTTTTGATTGGTATTGACATTCCGTGCAACAAAATCGGCGATCAACGCCGTGTCCGATCACGAAACCGACATATTCCTTTTTAGTGTGCATTCTATTTGTGTGTTTAGTCAAAGAAAACACATTGCTAAAACTTTTATGACATTGCGAACATTTGAAATCATCAATATCTTTCATATTTACATCCACTTCACATTTGATAACATCAGATTCCGAATCAGTTTGTTTAAATTTGGAATGTGCATTTATTTTCTTGTTTTTGTTACTTTTGCTGCGCTCTTTTGTTTTCACTTTTCTTCCAATTTTTGTTTTTTCTTCATCATCTGAATAATCCATTAAATTGTCAATTTGGTCATCAAATGTCGTATCCGTATTCTCCGTTTTAATATCACTTATATCCATTAATTTTTCTAGTTGTAAATTGACAAAATTAGTGTCATTCTTTGCAAGGAAATCTGTGAAAATTTTCTTCAAGACTGCTTGACTTTTTTCACATTTTATTCTAAAATCATTGGCTATATTTAATTCCCTGAGGCAGGATTCACACATCACTTTAGGATAAAAATCATCCTCGACCATCTCAACACGCGTACATAGCGAAATTTTCTCAATTAAACTTATTTTGATAGTCGAGCCTTGTTCAAAAAGTGGTGATTTTTGGTCGTCTATTTCGTCTGACAAACAAATCCGACATAAAGATTGTTTTTTCTCAGATGATAGAATTATATTTAGAAGTTCTGTTTCTGTCTTCATTTTATAACACAAATATTGCTGTATATTAATATTTTAATTGAACTTATCGTCTTAAACTTAAATCAGAAATAAATAGCTCGAATCGAAAGATGAAGAAATTTGACATTGACATTGACATTTCCTAACAGTGTTGCCGTTTCAAAATTAGCAATAATGCTATATATTTGTCTCGAGAGTTTCTTGTCTAGGTCGACGTTGAAAAAGTACTAGAGTAGAATTCATCCTATTTGGCGCGCGGTCCCAGCGCAGCGATCGACCGTTTTTAATATTTTTCTTTTTTTTTTCGTAGTTAGATGTAGTTCACCGTTTTGCCACCGCGAGCCAAAAGGGATGAATTTGACTCTAGGTACCAAGTTTTCAGAAGATTCAGAAAATATACTAGATTTATCAAAATGCTTCGGAAAATACTAGTTTACTAGGTACTAAAAATACTAAAAACGGCAACACTTTCCTAACCATAGATATAACAATAAAAAAAATTGGGCGAAAAATTTTTCAGTGTGGAAACACTTGACGGGCTGTCAATGTCATTTTACGAACGCTGAAGAAGGGAAGACCGGTATCGGAACTATCGCATGTAAATATTGGGAATAATTTTGAGTGAAACGGAAAGTAGTGAAAGAAAATCTTAAAAACAAATGACAAAATGATTTCTGAACAAGATATTGAACGACTTTTAATTGATTGCGATGGAAATATTCATATGATTTGCCGTATATGTTTAACAAAAGTCTGCAACGACGATATGTTGGCCAATTTACGAGAATACATCGAAATATTTCAATTTTGTTTCGACATTACGTTCAATGAAGATGATTTGCTAATGACTATTTGTAAACAATGTGTAAAAGAATTAACAGACGCCTACGAATTCAAAAAGAAATGTAATACAGCACAGGAAATTTTTACTAAATTACGAATGAAATTATCTGAAATGAAATTGAAAATTAAGGAAGAAAAACAAGAGAATAATGATTTATTAAAACACGATAGTAATGCAATGAACAGCGGCCATATTGGAGGAATTGACGATAAATTTCAAATTGAGAATCAAAATTTGACAGAAATAAAATGCGAGAATATTGAAATCATAGACTACGAACAATTGTCAAATTATTCGCCGCAACTAGAAGAAATATTCACCAACGAAAGTGATGTAAATCAATGTTCTGTATGTCGGAAAATACTCAAAAGTAAAACGACGCTTAGGAAGCATATGAAAAAAATTCACGACAAGGAAAGACGTGTCAAATATGGCACGGTTACAGGACATGGCACGTCTAGACGATACCATTGTTCCGAGTGTCCTTACTCGACCCCTCGAAGCCAAACACTGCTGTATCATAGTCGACGTCATTCCGGAATAAAACCACATAAATGTACGCATTGCTCGGGACGTTTCGCTCAACCCTCCTCACTGAACGAACATTTAAAAACACACAGCGATACGAAAGAACACGTCTGTTCTCAATGTGGCAAGCAATTCAAATACAAACACTGTTTCGTGAGACATTTGAAAGTTCACGACGAAACTGAGAAATTCGTTTGTGAAATTTGTAACAAAAAACTCAAATCTATCGATACGTTAAAGTCTCACATGAATCGACACTACAATATTAAAGATTTTAGTTGCGAGAAATGTGGGGCTACGTTCGTAACTCACGTTGAATTGTTAAGTCATTCGAAACAACATGACGAAACTAAAAGATATTTATGCAATTTGTGCGATTATAAAACGAACGTAAAAAAGAATTTAGAATATCATCTGATTCGTCACTCTGGCGTACGTGATTTTAAATGTTTGGAATGTAGTCGATGTTTTTTTACGCCAAGCGATCTTCGCATGCACATGACTAAACATACAAAGCAAAAGAATTATTGTTGTCCTGTGTGTGATGTTAAATTCAGTCGCACGACTAGCCTCAGTCGACACATGATGAAATTTCATAGTGTCAAATATAAGAATATTAAAGATAGACGAACTGTTAGATGAATCTTACGGTCCTATATGCTGTGATTGGGCTTCGGCGCCCTGAATTATTCTCAGCCAATACTGAGGGAATCGTCTTGAAACTGAAGACAGTGATAGATGAAAGTATGGGACTACAGATTAGCTGTTTCAGAATTGCAGGATTTGGAAATTCCTTGAATAAAACAATATTTCTAAAGTACCCCTAAAATTTACGGGATCTGAAGATTTTCCGTTCAGTTTTTCTGATATAAAAGTGTAATGTAGCCAAAATACTGGTAATTATAATCTTAACAAATCGACTGTTTTAGATTTTAAAATTTCTTCCCAGGCTTCTTTTAAAAAGGTATAATTCACTTTGTCGCTTACATTATTCTTATTTCGCGCTAACATTCTCATAGAAAATTTGAAAAAGTTGAAGCAAAAATCGTTCCATTTTTGCTTCAACTTTTTCAAATTTTGATGAGAATGAGAATGTTTGCACCAAATAAGAATAATGTAAGCGACAAAGTGAATTATACCTTTTTAAAAAGAACCTGGGAACAAATTAAAAATTTCTAACAGCCAACTTGTTAACTTTATAAATACCAGTATTTTGGCTAAGAAGTTACACTTTTACATCTCAAAAACTGAACGGATAATCCTTCAATCCTGAAAATTTCAGAAGCACTTTCAGAATATTTTTTTGTTTAAAGAATTTCCAAATATTGTAATTGTAGGGCAGTCAACTTGTAGTCAATACTTTCATCTATTACTGTCTTCAGTTTCAAGACGATGTCTTGAGTATTCTTATAAAATGGATCAGCCATAAATCCACATTTTATTAAAATAAAAACTTGACATATATCTTGGAGTTTATTTTTTTTACCCTTTCAATAGGTACATTATAATAAAAATGTCGGAAAAATGAAGAAATATGATGCAGTATTCCTACAACAGTGTAGAAGAATTAAGGATGAACATTGTCGGGCTTACAACCGACCTCTGCTGGCTTAAGTGATCACTTTACACTCAAGAAACATTTGCCATTCACCCCGTATGTGAGCAATACATAGGTGCTTAATGTATACAGAATTCGACAATACAGCCCTCGCTCCTCGTGGTGTAGTGGATTAGAAAAAATCTTTGATTATGCAAGTACCTAATCAAATATTTTCGTATTACGAAAAAATAGATTCGAGCATGATTGTCATTGATAAAAAGTAAATAAATTAAAATCTCATTCGTAAAATGAATAAAAATATCTACAAAGAGAAATTGATATATTTTATGCATAGAATTATAATGGTCTATAATCTAAGATTTTATGTAAGCACGAGTACTGTTTGGTTTTCTCAAAAAGGTTACTTTTTCAATAAACTTCCATATTTTCTTGCTTTAAATTTTTGTTTATACCTACAGATTTCTAGTTCCAGATTTTTTAGTTTGACACCTGGCAACACCGGGTCGTCATCAGGCTGCGTCCATCACTCAGTGGTATTCTATAGGGTAACCACATGGATCTATAATACTATTCTAGTAAACTGGATGGAGAACATAGGTGTTTGTCTATACATTCTGTATGATTCTGGCGAAAATGGCCAGTTAGGCAAAAGAAGCAAAATGGAAGATTTTCCATACTAAACGGGCTATAGGAAACTGCGGTTTTAACATGGATTTTTGATTTTCACTGTTTATATTTTAACCGAAAATGAATTATAGACATCATATTGTCATAATTATAGGACCAAGGGATGTAAAAAGTCCATTAATCAGAATTTGTGAGCAATTTTATAACACAGGAAACGGCACACGATGGAAGTAAATTAAATTACTTTTATTTATTTATCTTATTCTTTTTTCAGATTTCCCTTTAAGAATGAAACCTTTTGCATAATTTAAGAAAAAAAATTGTGAAAAAATGTGTTTTCAGTAGTTGCCTATCACTAATTATGATATTGAATATCACGGATGTGAAGACGTTTTAAATATATCATTTATTATGTGGGAATTTATTTTTTCATATTTTTTGTTATTTAAAACTAATGTGTATGTATTTATAAATTTTTGTGCAATGTTTGATTTATGTTGTAATTAATGACAATAAAATAAAAGTACTTAATTTAATTCACTTCCATCGTACGCTGTTTCCTCTGTTAAAAAAATGCTTATAAATCCTGATTAACGGACTATTTACATCCCTTGGTCCTATAATTATGTCAATATGATGTCTATAATTAATTTTCAGTTAAAATATAAACAGTGAAAACCAAAAATCCATGTGAAAACCGCAGTTTCCTATAGCCTGTTTAGTATGGAAAATCCTCCATTTTGCTTCTTTTGCCTAACTGGCCATTTCCCCTAGAACCGCAATAGTCGGCCAAGAGATGAATCCAGTTTCATGGGGTAACCAGACAGAAACTCACAATGACAAAATCTCAACTGTCAAAAGGGTAACCTACTATTGACAGAATCGCAACTCAACACCGGAAATCCTGTGTCCGACAATTTCAAAATTGTCGGGTAAGGTTCGTTAGGTTGTTTTTTTTTGCACACAAAAACAAAACAAAAAAAAACAACGGCATCAGATTTCCCAGTGTTGAGTTGCGATTCTGTCAATAGTAGGTTACCCTTTTGACATACGTGAGATTTTGTCGGTAACCAGACAGAAACTCGGATCCGATAGTTCTCACACCATTTCTGAAAATATCGACGCTCGGTACCTCTAGCGATGCGTCGCTGTAAACACTAAACTTAGCCGATAACTCCTGTGGATAAATCTCGTAAAAATGGATTGATAATAATTTTAAAAATTTATAGCTCGTAATATGTTCCTCAAAAAGCATAAAATGTTTTAGAACACACATACCTACTTCAATTTTGAAAAGCCTAGATCACTTTTTATTCTTGATATACTTACTTATGTAGTAGGAACTATTCCACCTCGCTTGATAATATAATTTTATCTAATTGTAAACAATAAATCAGCGAACTAAAATTATTTTTGTGGTGGAGTTATAACTGCGAAGGTCCTCTCAAAAACCCTTGGTAGATAGTACCTAGAATATTTTTTATCTGTAGCCTTAAAAAATATAACCGAATCATCGCGGAACATATTCCCCGCTATCGGCCAAGTTTAGTGTTTACAGCGACGCATCGCTAGAGGTACCGAGCGTCGATATTTTCAGAAATGGTGTGAGAACTATCGGATCCCAGAAACTCACAATGACAAAATCTCAACTGTCAAAAGGGTAACCTACTATTGATTGATCGCAACTCAACACCGGAAATCCTGTGTCCGACAATTTCAAAATTGTCGGGTTAGGTTCGTTAGGTTGTTTTTTTTTGCACACAAGAACAAAACAAAAAAAAAACAACGGCATCAGATTTCCCGGTGTTGAGTTGCGATTCTGTCAATAGTAGGTTACCCATTTGACATACGTGAGATTTTGTCACTTGAGATTTTGACACGGAACCATTCTATAGTGTTTAGCAGCGACATAATATATTAAGGTCTGTGTTTAGTTTATTATTATATTATGGATGGAACTAGTGCTAGTGTACATAATGAAGGTGAAATAACTGATATTATAACTGATGAAGACATCGAGGGCTTCTTAAAGAATGTCACTGTGAAACAAGAACCTACTGAGGAGGAGAGTGAAGGTGATGTTGGACATGCTATTAGTTATGGGGAGATTGATATATATGAACCTGATATTAAAGCCGAGTGCGAGAGAGCTAGTAGAGAAGATCATTTAAATTCAGCAGCCAGTTCATCTTCTAAATGTGACGCAAGAATTGTACGTTCCAAAAGGGTTCCAAAGAATAAGAGTAAACGAGAACTAACCTGTAATATATGCATGAAGACATTCACTCAGCCGGGACATTTAACTAGACATAAACGAATTCACACTGGTTACAAACCTTTTGAGTGTAATATTTGCATGAAGACATTCAGTCGGCCGAGTATTTTAAGTACACATAAACGAATTCACACTGGCGAGAAACCTTTTGAGTGTAATATTTGCATGAAGGCATTCAATGACGCTTCAAATCTTCGTAAACATAAACGAATACACTCTGGCGAAAAACCTTTTGACTGTAGTATTTGCATGAAGACATTCACTCAACGGTCAACTTTAAAGACACATAAACGAATTCACACTGGTGAATAACCACTATGAGTGTATCATATGCTTGAACTTAATAGACTATATTATTTTAAACAAATCCTCTATTATTTGTTATAAACTTATAACATACGTTCAGAATGTCTTACTTACACGAGGTCGAATACTACTTAAGAATAATTTGAGATTTATTATCCAATTAGTTACTTATCTACTACTTATTCTTACTGTAGCTTAATAGCATAAGTTAAGTGTTCTTATATTTTATGTCTCCAATCTCCATATTTGTACACATTATGTTTATTTATAGTACTTAGTGGTTTTTACATATGGGTAAGGTCGTATTTTTTTCCACATGTAACATAAAAGTAACATAAGTCCTTTTATGTTACGGTAACGTAAAAGTAACATAAAGGTAACATTAAACCATTGTAAAGCTGGATGCACAGTGATAGTTTTTTATAGAAATATGAGGAGCCCCATACCGTTCCCCGTTAGAACATAATGAGCGCCGACGCCACTATAATCTTTTCCTCGGAAACCAGAAGTTTTTGAAGCTGGGAATATTAATTACATTCCCAAAGTCCACATATATGAAATCAACCCTTAAAATATTATTTCTTCATACGAAAACAGTAAAAAAACTATACAAATTTTGTACGTACCGACCTAAATATTAAAAAAAATGATAGGTTACGAAAAACGTAAAACTGCTAATGGAGATAATGGAGAAGGTTTTAATTTAAAGGCCGACATGTTTGACAGTGCAGTTAAATTGTAGTTTGAAAAATACTAATGCCCGGTAGTTCTGATTTTTTTGTGTGGTGTTAATATTGGCCCTTGAATGGCAATAAAAATAAACCTCACGCGTAGTGGGTAATAAAATAACATAAAATGATAATAAAACGTTGTTTAAATTTAATATTTTTATTATATTTGCAAATTCCAAATGAAACGTTCACAAAATATACGAGTATTAAAATTATTGAGAGAATTTAAATGTACTTTTAATTATATAAATGTGATGATCTTGTGTATCACCAGCTTTACAGTGTACTTACGTTACGTAACATAAGTATTTTTTTACGATACGTAACATAAGTAACATAAAAGTATCATAAAAGTAACATAATCACGGTTTACAAAGTAGTAAATTCAACATAAAATCCAAAGCAGATGAAAATAGGTATTGCAATATATTTCATAAAAAACTGTAGGTGTATACGCGTAGCATAATATTAGAATTCATTGATAAAATGGTAAACATACTGTGATAACCACTTCGAATTTTTTTGAAAATTGTGTAACCAAATTTTTTCCCAACACTTTTGGACATAAAACCCTCAACTATCACTTAAATTTTGACGGGAAATGTACTTTTACAGTAAGGTGAAGGATTACTTGTGTAGAAAACACAATTCGACGATTAATATTTCGATTTATTATAATAGAAAATTAATATCGAAAATTGGGTAACGTAAAAGAAGTGTTTTGGTACACTTTTTCAGAGTCTGAAAACTACCCTATGTATTTAGACTAAATTTCTGAAATTAAAGGATATTATACCTTTGAACTACATCTGTTTCATAGAAAAAGAATTTTTCAATTATATGTTAACGATTTCTTACAATGAAGGAAAAAGTTGACGATTTTTATTTGTGACAAAGCGTTTTTCCACTAAAATTCCCCCGTTTTGGTTTTATTTTGTTGATTATTTATATTAATTGTAACCTTTATGGTAAATAAATTATTGAAATCATTTAGCGAAATAGACAAAGAATGAAAATAAATCACAATTATAACATTGGGTGCAACGGGTTTCCTGAAATCTGGTGGCACGTTTTTCATGCGTCAAATGTGGAAAAAAATACGGTCTTACCCATATACTGTATTGTCATTGAATGTTTGAGATGCTTGGACAGAAACTATTTCTCTACTTTATTATATTAGCAGCTGTAAGAGATATGTAGGTATGTCGTGATAGGGTTTATATAGAAATTATATTTTAAGGTCATTTGTTTTGGTTGAATTATTGTATGAGAAAGTTCACTACTTATAAAAATAAATAAATTAATATAGTAGATATCTGTGTTTATCTTGTTTTTTCAAGACCATGAGAACCATCACAGGCACTATAAAGTCAACTCCGACTCATTGGCTACCGGTGTTGTCAAATATCGCGCCCCCGGATCTGCGCAGGGCCCATTCCACGGTCAGAGAAAAACTTAAAATACAAAACAACCCGCAATCACAAGCTTTCGAAGACGTAAAAGTGTAAAGTTGAAGCAAAAATAGAACGATTTTTGCTTCAACATTTCAAATTTTGTATGAGAATGTTAGCACCAAATAAGAATAAAGTAAGCGACAATGTGAATTTTACCTTTTTAAAAAGAACCTGGGAACAAATCAAAAAATCCACGACAGCCAACTTGTTAACTTTATAATTACCAGTATTTTGGCTGAATTACACTTCAAAAGGTGAACAGATAATCCATAAATCCTGAAAATTTCCGGGGCACTTTCGGAATGTATTTTTGTTCAAAGAATTTCCAAATATTGTAATTGTAGGGCAGTCAACTTGTAGTCAATACTTTCATCTATTACTGTCTTCAGTTTCAAGACGATGTCTTGAGTATTCTTATTAAATGGATCAGCCATAAATCCAAATTTCATTAAAATAAAAACTTGTCATATATCTTGGAGTTTATTTTTTTCCCCTTTCAATACATTATAATAAAAATGTCGGAAAAAGGAAGAAATATGATGCAGTATTCCTACAACAGTGTAGAAGAATTAAGGATGAACATTGTCGGGCTTACAACCGACCTCTGCTGGCTTAAGTGATCACTTTACACTCGAGAAACATTCGCCATTTTAGTTCACCCCGTATGTGAACAATACATACTTAGGTGCTTAATGTATATGGAATTCGACAATACAGCCCTCGTGGTGTAGTGGATAAGAAAAAAACTTTGATTATTGAAGCACCTAATCAAATTATTTTCGTAAGTACTACGAAAAAATAGATTCGAGCACGATTGTCATTGATAAAAAGTAAATAAATTAAAATCTCATTCGTAAAATTAATAAAAATATCTACAAAGAGAAATATATTTTATGTAAGCACGAGTACTGTTTTGTTTTCTCAAAAAGGTTACTTTTTAAATAAACTACCATATTTTCTTGCTTTAAAATTTCGTTTATACCTGCAGATTTCTAGTTCCAGATTTTTTAGTTTGACACCTGGCAACACTGGGTCGTCATCAGGCTGCGTCCATCTTGGTCCATCACTCATTGGTATTCTAGTGTTTAGTTTATTATTATTATTATATTATGGATGGAACTAGTGCTAGTGTACATAATGGAGGTGAAATAACTGATATTATAACTGATGAAGACATCGAGGACTTCTTAAAGAATGTCACTGTGAAACAAGAACCTACTGAGGAGGAGAGTGAAGGTGATGTTGGACATGCTATTAGTTATGGGGAGATTGATATATACGAACCTGATATCAAAGCCGAGTGCGAGAGAGCTAGTAGAGAAGATCATTTAAATTCAGCAGCCAGTTCATCTTCTAAATGTGACACAAGAATTGTACGTTCCAAAAGGGCTCCAAAGAATAAGAGGAGACGAGAACTAACCTGTAATATATGCATGAAGACATTCAACGACGCTTCAAATCTTAGTAAACATAAAGTAATTCACAGTGGTGAAAAACCTTTTGAATGTAATATTTGCATGAAGACATTCAGTCGGGCGAGTATTTTAAGCACACATAAACGAGTTCACACTGGAGAAAAACCTTTCGAGTGTAATATTTGCATGAAGACATTCAAAAGCGTATCAGTTTTGAGAAGTCATAAACAAATTCACACTGGCGAACGAGAACTAACCTGTAATATATGCATGAAGACATTCAGGTGCCCTTCAGAATTAAACAGACATAAACGAATTCACACTGGCGAAAAGCCTTTTAGGTGTAATATTTGCATGAAGACATTCAATCAACGGTCAACTTTAAAGACACATAAACGAATTCACACTGGTAAATAACCACTATGAGTGTGTCATATGCTTGAACTTAATAGACTATATTTTCATTGAAACAAATCCTTTATTATTGGTTATAAACTTATAACATACGTTCAGAATGTCTTACTTACACGAGGTCGAATACTACTTAAGAATAATTTTAGATTTATTATCCAATTAGTTACTTATCTACTACTTATTCTTACTGTAGCTTAATAGCATAAGTTAAGTGTTCTTATATTTTAATTATGCAGTTCCTTTCGTACCAGCAGCGACCAAAATATTATGTTTAGTCTGTCTGCATATTATTAGAGGTTTATTTAATGTAATGGTTTTTACATATTCTGTACTTTAATTGAATGTTTGAGATGTTTGTACAGAAACTATTTCTCTACTTTATTATATTTGCTGTAAGAGATATGTAGGTATGTCATTTGTTTTGGTTGAATTATTATATGAGAATGTTCACTACTTATAAAAATAAATTAATATAGTAGATATCTGTGTTTATCTTATTTTTTCAAGACCATGAGAACCATCACAGGCACTATAAAGTCAACTCCGACTCATTGGCTACCAGCGTTGTCAAATATCGCGCCCCCGGATCTGCGCAGGGCCCATTCCACGGTGAGAGAAAAACTTAAAATACAAAACAACCCGCAATTACTAGCTTTCGAAGATGTTTTCGACCCCACTCACAAAAGGCTAAAATCCCGAAAACCACTGTGGACAGCGGGGACAGACTTCAAACTGGGAAACAAATGGAGAGAAAGATGGGCTGCACAAGAATTAATGAATAAAGACCTAATAACGAACCCCACATCTCGAGTACCAGGGTTTGATCTGCCACGCAAGGTTTGGGTGCAGCAGAACAGAGCAAGAACGGAACTGTAACTTCTTGCTCTGGAGGTGGGGAAAGAGGGATAATCCTGAGTGTGAGTGTGGTGCTGATCAGACATTGTTATTTTTTCATTTATTATAATATATACCATAATATAGACACATGCTGTGTGGAGAAAAATACAGTGTTCTCCAATTCATATTGATGGGTATCTTACCATTGACCATAGATCTTCTATTGCCAACGTGGTTCTGGTGGAAGGTACATATATGGTAAGAAGAAGAAAAACGTCTCGAGTACGAAGCATACAAGACTGGACCAGGAGCTTTTCTGGGTTGTCTAAGACATAAAAGTCTTTGTCAGAGTCATGCCATCGTCAGGGGACCTGATAACGTATGCGAAGAAAAAGACGCATGTATAAAGTGTTGACAATATTATTAACCCACTCGATTATTAATCAGTCATAATAAGCCTGATGGAATCCTGATCCTTCAACTGTGATTGTACAGCTTTTGTCAAAATCATATTCTTTGAATAAAAAACACATTAAATAAGTCATATAAAGGTCATATATTTTTAATACAAAAGTAAGACACTTAAATGTAAAGAAATAAAATAATAATTATTAAATCAGTTCTAACCTAACAACATTGTAAGTCACATGATTTTTCTATTAAAAAAGCGATAATTAATTAAAAAAAAATCTCAAATAAAACATTAGTAGGTAGGTACGTATTCGCATATCGTTGTTTGGGTTGCAGTACCGTAAAAGTGACAATTTGGTCAAAACGACGACGATTATATCGCCGCTCGTTTTTTACTTTGACTTAAGCGCCATTTAGGTATAAAATGAGTTATATATATCGTTGGAATCGTCTCGGCGAGCTTTATCGAATGGTCCAAGTTCAAGGTCAATCAGACAACTTTTTTTGTCGTTTAGTCAAATAAAAAACCAACTTTTATCTTTCAAAAAATAGGTAAAGCGACGAAAATAACAACTTATAAATCGCGAATGGCGCTTTGTTTTGCCAAATTTTCACAATTCGTGAATGTTTGGTTTATAAGAAAAACAAACTTAACACATAAAACAATGCGAGTGGCGCTTTAGCTTTTTTGACTTATCAAAATTATTTAGACAGATGCACTTTAGTCAAATCGTATAATATTAAATCTAAACATGTCCTTCGTTTAGTCACATTTACATGATACTAAATAATGTTAAGTTGTCGTTTAGACTTTTTGAATTTTGGATATTACTCTTTACATGTCTTTTAAGTCATTTCTACTTAATACTGAATTTAATTGAAATGGCCATAAGTCACATTGGATTGTTACTTTTTAATTTTATGTTATCCGTTAATTGTTCTAACTAATTGTTTATAATTGAATTTGCACTTTAGTATTTTTGCGGTTATAATGATAGCTGATATTTGGTACATCTGTCGTCGTTTAAGACAAAATGTTTGAAAATATTATTATCGGTCGTTCAACTAACAACTTCATTGTCAATACACGTGTTGGTTTTGTGTGCGATGGGCGCGAACGTATATACCTATTTAGAATATATTTAAGAAATATTTATAAATAATATATTTAGAAAACTTTTTCTTTCCTTCTTTTTTGAAACAGATATGAAGATGAATACTTAGCGTTCCAATACATTGATCTTCAGCTTTTATTACTCACAAAATTGTATATAAAATACAAGAGTTTGTGTGTCAGCCATTTTAACTTGGAAGTGTTTGGAAAACATGGTTGCATTAATCACTTTGAATTATAACGATTTTATTTTCAGTGCTAATTTAGACGTTCTGCTTGATACAGTTTGTCACAAAAAGTTCTATTAGCCATTTTGAATTATTAGAAAAAATATATAAATGACGTGTTAGTCATTTTGATATTTTTGAGGAAGAGTACAAATGGCGTGTTAGTCATTTTGAATTATTAGAAAATATATATAAATGACGTGTAAGTCATTTTGTTTTTTTGGTGGAAGAGTACAAATGGCATGTTAGTCATTTTGAATTTTCATGATTTTAAGGAAAGTGGTCATTTACTTGTTTTGAATTAATAAATTTCGAATTATACTAAATATCAGGTTAGGCATTAAGGGATTAAGCGCCATCTAACTCACACAAAAGAGACTATATTTATTAACATTATATACTAAAAAATAGAAAAAAAATCCATGAACAAAACCCCCATACAATTTATTTAAATCGGTTCATAAATAAAAAAGTTATCAGGGTTTTTCTGATTTTTAAAACTTTAAATCGCTCTCCTGAAAAGTTGACCCTGTGTCGCTTTAGTCAAAGTAAAAAGCGAGCGGCGATATTATTCTGAAGAATACAAACAATTTTATTTTTTTAATGCATATGGCAAAAACATGAGACCTGGCAACTACAAATTTAAAGATACATTTCTTAGCCAATTGGCAGCGTCAGCAGTGACCCCGTGGATTTCAGTTAGACCGCGCTGTAAACCAAAAATTGGACACTCAACTATATGGCGGCCATCGTCTGGAGGCGACCACATTCACAGTCGGGGCTCAGGGGAAACCTCCATTGATGCATTAGGTCTGCGCATCTTCCTTGGCCTGTCTTGATTTTATTAAACTATTCTAAAAAATTGCTAGAAATGAGAGAATACTTAATACAAGGTAAGTTTAATCAATTAGATGGAGCGCCACCTCTGTCTTATTGTCTGTGAAGTCAAGAGATCCCTTCAGACGTGTTAGTTGATACTTCTGACACTGCTGTAGATTTTAAAGGTAAAGGTGAAATTATAGTAACAATACTTTCTTCACTCTCTGTTTTAACTTTTTTCTTCTTGCTGTGGCTTAGTACATGTTTCTTCATATCTGATACTTGTCTGAATTTCTTCATGCAAATATTACAATTATGTGGTTTATATCCGCTGTGAATTCGTTTGTGTTCGTTTAAATTCGATAACGTAGTTAAATTCTTCAAGCAAATATTACACTCAAAAAGCCTTTCGCCACTGTGACTCCGTTTGTGATCTTTTAATGTCGAAGGTCTACTTAATTTCTTAAAACATATATCGCACTCGTAATTCTTTTTTCCATCGTGAGTTTGTTTGTGTCTTCTCAAATGATGTGGCTGATTAAATTTCTTCGTGCAAATATTACACTCAAAAGGTTTTTCTCCACTGTGAATCCCAATATGTCTATTTAAATGATGCAATTGTCCGAATTTCTTCGTGCAAATGTTACACTCGAAAAGTTTTACTCCCAAATGAGCTCGTCTGTGGCGGTTTAAATTAGGGATACGACTGAATGTCTTTAGGCAAATTTCACATTCAAGTTGATTTTTGTTGTTTTGTGGATCAAACGGTTCTTCAGCATAAGTCTCGTTATTATAGTCACTGAGAATCAGTCCCTGTTTTACAAACTTTCTGTCTACTTGAACGGTATTACTATCTTCACCATTATTATGATAGACAGTATCATTTTGCTGGCTTTTGAGTAGACATTGCGCGTAAACACTATCGGGGGTTACACTGTTCTCAACACCATCCCCGCAGTCACTATTTTGCTCATCTGAGGGTTCAGATTTGACAGGAGTTTCGCCATAACTCCACTGATCCTTTTCATATTCACACGGCACTTCGAACCACGACTCACTCTGGTCTTCTTGAAGTTCACGCTTAATACTGAGATCCATTGAACAAGTTTTTATATTATTTTCATCGCCTGTATTGTTGAATGACACTTATTTTCTTAATCGACCAAGCATCAGATTAGGCAGTGCTGTTTTCTGAACACAATAAATTAATAATCTTACGTTATTCACACCAAATACATTAATTAATTTGTAATAACAACAAAGTCTAGGAAATTAATAACCTATGAAAACAAATGGAGTTGTCAATGTCAAAATTTATTCCGTCATCGCTGTCAAACTGAGTCATAGATTTATAGCACAATTTGTCTATGGATTGAGCTAATGTTAAACGCATTAAGGTGTGGATATACGGGGTCTCAGGAGACGCGCCTCCAGGCACTGACAAAATGGCGTCAGTCTCTTCAGTGAAATACACGACGGGAGATTTTCGTCTCTAGAGACGGCATCTCTAGTAAAAATGACCGACAATCGCCTCCTGTCATCAAATTCTAAAATACACGGGACTATCTCGAGACGCGAGACTTTGGTCTGTTGCTGCATTCATTCTATTAGTATTTTTGGCGCCATAATGGCGTTTGGTTTTGTGTACATACTCTAGTGTCATGTATTTACGAGTATTGTGATTAAAAAATATAATTATATACCGCTTTGAAATTATTTATCGATTCAGTAATGTACATAATGTCGGTCGGTACTTTACTTACATGCGTATGTGTATATTTCCTTTTCTGCGTTAGTAAATGAAATAGAATACTTAATTAGACCTTCTTTTAATGTACACCATTCCTATGACATCAGTGACATAAGCCAAAGCAAGTATCGGTATGCACTACATACCCGAAACCGTTGTGAGTAGCGAAATTTTGTTTCCTCCTTATGTTCCTTCGATGAATATTAAAAAGTGAAATGGTAACTACATAGTTTGCTATAAATGTTGTAGGACATGAAGGGAATAACAAAACACGTAATGTTAATCACAACTGTATTCATATTTCAAATGCAAATGCAACTCTTTTATTAATCCGCCATTATTTAAAAATAATATTATTGTAATTGTAATCAACTAACAATTTTATTAGTAACAATGTACTAATATCGTCACAATCGCAGGAATGTTTAAAATTATATATCAATACAAAACCCACGTGCCCACGCGCGCCAATCCAATTCAGTTGCAAACATCTCCAAGAGACCTCAGATTAAAATTGAACATGTCAAAAGACCGGAGACGCGTCCCCTGAGACGGAAATATGTAAAATACACGACGCGAGACTTGCGTGCGCAGACCGTCTCAGGAGGCGCGCGGTATCGAGAGATATCTCGCGTCTCCGATGTGTTTACACACAAGAGACCTGTCATTTTGGTATCCGGGAGGCCAAAATCACTCGTGTGTATCTTCGCCTTTACAAATCATTCGGCCCGAAAATAGCATGCACTTGTACGTGATTCTTTAAAATAATACTTTTAATGGCAAATTAAAACATTGCGTTAAAAAAGTCTATTTTTACCATTTTATCATGCGATTGTTCGCGCCTTGAACCTTAATGCCGTGGGAAATGACTGTGACGTCATTCTTAGTAACAAGCCCTTAAACGCTAGGAAACATTTTACATTATCTCAATAGACCGTGAAAGTGTGACGCTACAAGCATGGGCGTCGCTATCCTCGGAGCTAGGGGGGGCAACAAAAATTAAAAAAAATGATGTAGTATAAAAAACGCGTAAATAGCGCTGCAGGCGAAATTATTTTGTGAGACTTAGTTAAGAAGGTCGTGATGTGGTTTGTTCATTTAAAAATGTATATAATACTTTGCACAATAATATGTATGAAAAATATAGCGCCGCAGGCAATTTTTTTTACACTGATGGATTTTCATACTGATTTTAGAAAATTTATGATATAATGAGAAAATGTGTTGTAGTAATGTGATTTTTTATGAGGTCTTACCATTTAGTATGAAAAAATAGCCGTGCCCACAACTAAGGAACCTATTTACCCACAACGGTGGATCCGCTCTTGACCACATTCTTTTCGATTTCATGTTTTCGAACTTGTTTTCGCGAAAGCAATAGGTAATTTAATAATACATAATTTGTACCTACTTTTGTTAGCTGTTACGGAGAGGGTACAAAAAAGCACCCTCCATCCCGTTACCTACGATTCAGTATGAAACGGGAGACCGTAGCCGTTAAACGTGCTCCGAATTCCGTTAACAAAAGCTTGACGTAAATCCGTTAACAAAACAATACGATTATTAACGGAATTCTTTCGTTCTATTCATAAATATTTATTTTAGAACAATTTTTAGTATCTGTTTATTTTGAGAACAGACGAGTTTTTTTCCGTATTTTTTTGTCGGTATTTTGATCTCCACAAACAGACTCAACAAAAGTGAATTAATTGAAGGTAAGTAATTTTTAAAATTTGTTATTATTTGGTAGCCTGTTGCGAAAACATTTGCCTTTTATTCACGAGAATTGAAGTTCGAATCCCGCTTGTAGGTACAACAGAATTTCTTTAATTGGAGAGTCGGCATGAGATGTTTTTCTTTTTTGTATGATAATGTATTTATGTCTCTGTTAACTTTTACCAATTTTATTATATTAATACGCCTTCTCAAGAAGTTGGTTGACAGAAGTCATTTGAGATTAGGGCTGCCAAACGTCCCGGTTTTGAGATCCGTGTCCCGGTGACCCGGACCGACAGTCTTTTGTCCCGGTCAGGGATTTCTTAAGATTATTTGCTCAATAAAACGATTCCCGGAGAGTTATAACGGAAATCCCTTATTTTACATTTTTTTCATAAAAAATTGCCTGCGGCGCCAATTATACACTTCTTCTTTTACATATTCTGCGTTCATATCATCAGTACCTACTTATTTTTTATTTCGATAAAACGAAACAAGATTTACACCACTCTTTTTTTTATGTAGACGGGTACACGCTCATGTCTTATGAAAAACAAATCGACTGCGGCGTTACTTACAAGTTCGCCATTTCATCTTTTTTCCAAAAAAAAATCGACTGCGCCGCCTTTTGTTGGGCATTTTTTGTAAGGAATTTACGAATATTGACGGTTTTTTTAGAAGTTTTTTTTTTTTTTGGGGAAGGAGGTGTCAACTAGAACAACTAGTAGGCAACTAAATGGCGGGTTTATTCCTACCAGCCAACCCAAAATAGGTATTTCACGTTTTTCAGGGAAAAAATCACTTTATATAAAAGAATGATTCTATATATCAGGTGACTTTCATTTCAATTACGAGAATTTTTTTCTTGATTGTTGAATTGTATTTTTTTCATTAATTAAAAAATCACACCCAACACCTTAAAAAAACGTTTATTCTTTATTAAGGGCTTGGCACCAAGAATGACGTCACACTCATTTCCCACGGCATTAAGGTTCAAAATCGTGTGAACAATCGCATGAGAAAATGGTAAAAAAAGCGTTTTTCCCAATTTTTGGGGTTAATTTTGCGTCTATCAAAAAACTTTTACGGTTATTCCCTAGATTTTAAAGCACATTATAAGTACAAAAAAAAATTACATCGCGACTTTCGGGAAACGAGTTTCCGTCTTTCGGAAAAAAATCAGAGATGTTTTTCATTTTTTTTTTTGAGAAATCTATACAAGATATAAAAATTTCTTTACGGTCATTCCCTAGATAAAGGTTCAATGCATCTACCGTATATTGTTTCAAAGCATATTTAGTAACGGTTGTCGAGTTATAAGGTCTCCCGTTTTTAGAAATTTTTGAAATGTCGGTATGCGTACTCTTAAATTGTGGAAAAACCACCATGGGCACGCCGTTCCCATTCCACTTTACACCACCGCTGACAACATCCTATTAGATTTTTGGAATTATTTTATTGTGGTTTGGCGTTGGATAAACAGGGAACCAACAGGCAGTGGCGTATCATATATTCATTTCAGGAGGGAGGGAGCGATCTATTATTTGACTTTGGGGGGGGGACCTAATTCTGACTATTCAATTTGATTCCATGTTCCTTTTTGGTTTATTGGTTTTGAATCATCCGTAGGCCTTATTTAAGACACTTGGAATCGTCAGGTTTACATATTGAACAAAATTTACACATTGCAAACTTATAAACTGGAAACTTATAAACAGTTACAGCAAGAAACAATAATTACATGGTGACAAAAGAAGATTATAAAAAAATTGTGGATTAGTTCAATGCAGGTCTGGATGTAAATTGTCTAGAACTACATTTCGTCAACAATAAATTTCATAAGTTATTATGCGGAGGAGGGTGTCGTTTCAACAGAAACTGTTTCTTCATCTTGTCTTAGATCTTGTGATCTGTTTATTCAAGAAAGTCCTCATTCTCTAGAGGCCGAAGTCCAGTTGTCCCTCCATCGTTTTGGCGGACTTCCGAGGAGCCAGCTGGGATTTCGTTGGCCACGACATATGGGATTCTGGAGTCATCCATCCTATTTACGTGGTCCCTCCAGAATCTTCTCCTAGCCCTGCCCCATCGTACGATGTCTTTGCTTTCATTGCGTTCTCGGCCCCCGAGGGTCCTCCCTGCGAGTGAACATAAACGGAGTTTTAAATCAATAATAGCGCCGCAAGTGAAATTTTTTGAAAAGTCGTGTTCTAGGTTGGCATTATAATTGTTCTGTACGAAAAATGCAATATTTACATACGTACTATATGTATTTAAATATATATTTTTTTAATATTATTGTTTAATAATTGGGGTTAGCTGGCAGAGATCGCAGTACTGCGATAAGCTCGCCCTAGTGAACAAATGTTATAATTTTATTTTAATGTTTACAGTTTACATATGTCTGTATCTTGTTCGCCAAAAGTGTAAATAAATAAATCTATTCATGTATTGTTGATGTGGGTGTCACATATAAAATAAAAAAAATAAAATACATTTCGGGGAGGGGGGCAGGCCCTCTCGCCCCCCCCCCTTATATACGCCCTTGACTCTAGGTAAGTACCCTAGGGGATATTTACTATCAAACTTATTCCCCCCATACTTTATGTAGTGTAGGTCTTTTGGTTGTTTGCTTAAACTTTTATGGGGAAGGCTTTGTATGGTGGAAACCACAGAGTCTGACTTCAATAACTAGAGACTGAAACATTTCGCGATCGCGATAAAACGAATTTATTCGCGAATTTTGTGCTTTTTAAGAGTGTGCATACCGACATTTCAAAAATTTCTAAAAACGGGAGACCTTCTATCTCGACAACCGTTACAAAAAATGCTTTGGAACAAAATAAGGCAGATGCATTGAACCTTTATCTAGGGAATAACCGTAAAAGATTTTTTATATCTTGTATAGATTTCTCAAAAAAAATAATTAAAAACACCTCAGATCTTTTTTCCGAAAGACGGAAACTCGTTTCCCGAAAGTCGCAGAGTACTGATAATATGCATTAAAATCTAGGGAATAACCGTAAAAGTTTTTTGATAGACGCAAAATTAACCCCAGAAAATGGAAAAAACGATATTTTCACCATTTTATCATGCGATTGTCACGCAATTTTGAGCCTTAATGCCGTAGGAAAAGACTGTGACGTCATTCCTGGTGCAATGCCCTTAAATAAATAAATAAAATATTTCTTGATAAAAATATTTTCTCCCAATGGCGGGTTTATTGGCGTAGGCAGTGTCTGCCAACCTACTACTCGTGACATACATTTGATATACACAATACATACATACAAGTGTATGAAAAAGAAGAAAAATATAAATAAATATAAACAATAATAATAATGAGAGGGATGTACCTAAATCATTTAGGTATTAACTGGATTTTTGTCTGCATCTCGCAGACTGCATACATTGAGATTTTCCTCAACGAAGGCGGGAGATATCAACATTTGCATAAGTTTATTATGCGAACTCCCTTGGGGAGGGGAGCAGGATGTCCCGACGCTTACGAGTCGGCTTTGGCTGGCTTAAGTGATCACTTTATGCCCAGGGCATCGTTCATCCACTCCACCACATCCTGCTACCAAAATGAAATTTTCTGGTAGTTGAGTATATAATACTCAACAACCTATTTCATATGCACCCAATTTCAGATACTACCGCCATCCGTTGAGGAGCGAAAAGCCGACTCGTAAGCGAAAAGCCGACTCGTAAGCCGACCCAAATGGGATGAAGGACAAGGAAGGAATCGCGGGATTGCCAGTTAGATGGATTATTTATGGCAAGGTAATGATGCCTCAGTAGTTTACTTTTGAAAGAAAGAATACGCGAATTTATTACGCGAAATTTTTACGCAAATAAAGCGATTTTTTATTTTTTTACACATATAACGCGAATTTTAGCATTTTTTTATAGGAATAAAGTGAATTTTCGCATATTTGTCGCGAATATCGTCCTTTATTTTGGAAAACATCGTAATTGAAACATTATCAAAAGTATGTATAAAAATATTCTAATGGTACCTGGACGTATGGGGTTTTGGGGCCCCCCTCGAATTCATCAGCCAAAACCACATTTCAAAAATATACAAAAGTGGTAACATTGCGGACCTTTGACAGCTCTTATGACAAAGTTCGACAATCAGGGTTATCAACAATACAATTTTGAATTCCGCTTGCAGCTAACCTCCGCCGGCTGCCAAGATACAGAAACCACATTGTAGTGATGTAAAATTAGTTTGTTTTTCGTAAAATAAAAAAATACTTCAGTATACAAAACATGTATATCGTACGTGTACCTATACACATGGGCGTCGTCAGTGGGGGCCGGAGGGGGGCAGCCGCCCCCCTAGTGATTGCAATAGGTATATATTTTTTCATAATAAATGATAAAACCCCACAAAAATCGCATTATTACCACACGTTTTCCCATCATATCATAAATTTTGACGAAAATCCATCAAAATACAGTTATTTAATAAAAAGTATTCTCCATTTTTTTCCGTATTTTTTTGTCGGTATTTTGATCTCCACAAACAGACTCAACAAAAGTGAATTAATTGAAGGTAAGTAATTTTTAAAATTTGTTATTATTTGGTAGCCTGTTGCGAAAACATTTGCCTTTTATTCACGAGAATTGAAGTTCGAATCCCGCTTGTAGGTACAACAGAATTTCTTTAATTGGAGAGTCGGCATGAGATGTTTTTCTTTTTTGTATGATAATGTATTTATGTCTCTGTTAACTTTTACCAATTTTATTATATTAATACGCCTTCTCAAGAAGTTGGTTGACAGAAGTCATTTGAGATTAGGGCTGCCAAACGTCCCGGTTTTGAGATCCGTGTCCCGGTGACCCGGACCGACAGTCTTTTGTCCCGGTCAGGGATTTCTTAAGATTATTTGCTCAATAAAACGATTCCCGGAGAGTTATAACGGAAATCCCTTATTTTACATTTTTTTCATAAAAAATTGCCTGCGGCGCCAATTATACACTTCTTCTTTTACATATTCTGCGTTCATATCATCAGTACCTACTTATTTTTTATTTCGATAAAACGAAACAAGATTTACACCACTCTTTTTTTTATGTAGACGGGTACACGCTCATGTCTTATGAAAAACAAATCGACTGCGGCGTTACTTACAAGTTCGCCATTTCATCTTTTTTCCAAAAAAAAATCGACTGCGCCGCCTTTTGTTGGGCATTTTTTGTAAGGAATTTACGAATATTGACGGTTTTTTTAGAAGTTTTTTTTTTTTTTTGGGGAAGGAGGTGTCAACTAGAACAACTAGTAGGCAACTAAATGGCGGGTTTATTCCTACCAGCCAACCCAAAATAGGTATTTCACGTTTTTCAGGGAAAAAATCACTTTATATAAAAGAATGATTCTATATATCAGGTGACTTTCATTTCAATTACGAGAATTTTTTTCTTGATTGTTGAATTGTATTTTTTTCATTAATTAAAAAATCACACCCAACACCTTAAAAAAACGTTTATTCTTTATTAAGGGCTTGGCACCAAGAATGACGTCACACTCATTTCCCACGGCATTAAGGTTCAAAATCGTGTGAACAATCGCATGAGAAAATGGTAAAAAAAGCGTTTTTCCCAATTTTTGGGGTTAATTTTGCGTCTATCAAAAAACTTTTACGGTTATTCCCTAGATTTTAAAGCACATTATAAGTACAAAAAAAAATTACATCGCGACTTTCGGGAAACGAGTTTCCGTCTTTCGGAAAAAAATCAGAGATGTTTTTCATTTTTTTTTTTGAGAAATCTATACAAGATATAAAAATTTCTTTACGGTCATTCCCTAGATAAAGGTTCAATGCATCTACCGTATATTGTTTCAAAGCATATTTAGTAACGGTTGTCGAGTTATAAGGTCTCCCGTTTTTAGAAATTTTTGAAATGTCGGTATGCGTACTCTTAAATTGTGGAAAAACCACCATGGGCACGCCGTTCCCATTCCACTTTACACCACCGCTGACAACATCCTATTAGATTTTTGGAATTATTTTATTGTGGTTTGGCGTTGGATAAACAGGGAACCAACAGGCAGTGGCGTATCATATATTCATTTCAGGAGGGAGGGAGCGATCTATTATTTGACTTTGGGGGGGGGACCTAATTCTGACTATTCAATTTGATTCCATGTTCCTTTTTGGTTTATTGGTTTTGAATCATCCGTAGGCCTTATTTAAGACACTTGGAATCGTCAGGTTTACATATTGAACAAAATTTACACATTGCAAACTTATAAACTGGAAACTTATAAACAGTTACAGCAAGAAACAATAATTACATGGTGACAAAAGAAGATTATAAAAAAATTGTGGATTAGTTCAATGCAGGTCTGGATGTAAATTGTCTAGAACTACATTTCGTCAACAATAAATTTCATAAGTTATTATGCGGAGGAGGGTGTCGTTTCAACAGAAACTGTTTCTTCATCTTGTCTTAGATCTTGTGATCTGTTTATTCAAGAAAGTCCTCATTCTCTAGAGGCCGAAGTCCAGTTGTCCCTCCATCGTTTTGGCGGACTTCCGAGGAGCCAGCTGGGATTTCGTTGGCCACGACATATGGGATTCTGGAGTCATCCATCCTATTTACGTGGTCCCTCCAGAATCTTCTCCTAGCCCTGCCCCATCGTACGATGTCTTTGCTTTCATTGCGTTCTCGGCCCCCGAGGGTCCTCCCTGCGAGTGAAAATAAACGGAGTTTTAAATCAATAATAGCGCCGCAAGTGAAATTTTTTGAAAAGTCGTGTTCTAGGTTGGCATTATAATTGTTCTGTACGAAAAATGCAATATTTACATACGTACTATATGTATTTAAATATATATTTTTTTAATATTATTGTTTAATAATTGGGGTTAGCTGGCAGAGATCGCAGTACTGCGATAAGCTCGCCCTAGTGAACAAATGTTATAATTTTATTTTAATGTTTACAGTTTACATATGTCTGTATCTTGTTCGCCAAAAGTGTAAATAAATAAATCTATTCATGTATTGTTGATGTGGGTGTCACATATAAAATAAAAAAAATAAAATACATTTCGGGGAGGGGGGCAGGCCCTCTCGCCCCCCCCCCTTATATACGCCCTTGACTCTAGGTAAGTACCCTAGGGGATATTTACTATCAAACTTATTCCCCCCATACTTTATGTAGTGTAGGTCTTTTGGTTGTTTGCTTAAACTTTTATGGGGAAGGCTTTGTATGGTGGAAACCACAGAGTCTGACTTCAATAACTAGAGACTGAAACATTTCGCGATCGCGATAAAACGAATTTATTCGCGAATTTTGTGCTTTTTAAGAGTGTGCATACCGACATTTCAAAAATTTCTAAAAACGGGAGACCTTCTATCTCGACAACCGTTACAAAAAATGCTTTGGAACAAAATAAGGCAGATGCATTGAACCTTTATCTAGGGAATAACCGTAAAAGATTTTTTATATCTTGTATAGATTTCTCAAAAAAAATAATTAAAAACACCTCAGATCTTTTTTCCGAAAGACGGAAACTCGTTTCCCGAAAGTCGCAGAGTACTGATAATATGCATTAAAATCTAGGGAATAACCGTAAAAGTTTTTTGATAGACGCAAAATTAACCCCAGAAAATGGAAAAAACGATATTTTCACCATTTTATCATGCGATTGTCACGCAATTTTGAGCCTTAATGCCGTAGGAAAAGACTGTGACGTCATTCCTGGTGCAATGCCCTTAAATAAATAAATAAAATATTTCTTGATAAAAATATTTTCTCCCAATGGCGGGTTTATTGGCGTAGGCAGTGTCTGCCAACCAACTACTCGTGACATACATTTGATATACACAATACATACATACAAGTGTATGAAAAAGAAGAAAAATATAAATAAATATAAACAATAATAATAATGAGAGGGATGTACCTAAATCATTTAGGTATTAACTGGATTTTTGTCTGCATCTCGCAGACTGCATACATTGAGATTTTCCTCAACGAAGGCGGGAGATATCAACATTTGCATAAGTTTATTATGCGAACTCCCTTGGGGAGGGGAGCAGGATGTCCCGACGCTTACGAGTCGGCTTTGGCTGGCTTAAGTGATCACTTTATGCCCAGGGCATCGTTCATCCACTCCACCACATCCTGCTACCAAAATGAAATTTTCTGGTAGTTGAGTATATAATACTCAACAACCTATTTCATATGCACCCAATTTCAGATACTACCGCCATCCGTTGAGGAGCGAAAAGCCGACTCGTAAGCGAAAAGCCGACTCGTAAGCCGACCCAAATGGGATGAAGGACAAGGAAGGAATCGCGGGATTGCCAGTTAGATGGATTATTTATGGCAAGGTAATGATGCCTCAGTAGTTTACTTTTGAAAGAAAGAATACGCGAATTTATTACGCGAAATTTTTACGCAAATAAAGCGATTTTTTATTTTTTTACACATATAACGCGAATTTTAGCATTTTTTTATAGGAATAAAGTGAATTTTCGCATATTTGTCGCGAATATCGTCCTTTATTTTGGAAAACATCGTAATTGAAACATTATCAAAAGTATGTATAAAAATATTCTAATGGTACCTGGACGTATGGGGTTTTGGGGCCCCCCTCGAATTCATCAGCCAAAACCACATTTCAAAAATATACAAAAGTGGTAACATTGCGGACCTTTGACAGCTCTTATGACAAAGTTCGACAATCAGGGTTATCAACAATACAATTTTGAATTCCGCTTGCAGCTAACCTCCGCCGGCTGCCAAGATACAGAAACCACATTGTAGTGATGTAAAATTAGTTTGTTTTTCGTAAATAAAAAAATACTTCAGTATACAAAACATGTATATCGTACGTGTACCTATACACATGGGCGTCGTCAGTGGGGGCCGGAGGGGGGCAGCCGCCCCCCTAGTGATTGCAATAGGTATATATTTTTTCATAATAAATGATAAAACCCCACAAAAATCGCATTATTACCACACGTTTTCCCATCATATCATAAATTTTGACGAAAATCCATCAAAATACAGTTATTTAATAAAAAGTATTCTCCATTTTTTTCCGTATTTTTTTGTCGGTATTTTGATCTCCACAAACAGACTCAACAAAAGTGAATTAATTGAAGGTAAGTAATTTTTAAAATTTGTTATTATTTGGTAGCCTGTTGCGAAAACATTTGCCTTTTATTCACGAGAATTGAAGTTCGAATCCCGCTTGTAGGTACAACAGAATTTCTTTAATTGGAGAGTCGGCATGAGATGTTTTTCTTTTTTGTATGATAATGTATTTATGTCTCTGTTAACTTTTACCAATTTTATTATATTAATACGCCTTCTCAAGAAGTTGGTTGACAGAAGTCATTTGAGATTAGGGCTGCCAAACGTCCCGGTTTTGAGATCCGTGTCCCGGTGACCCGGACCGACAGTCTTTTGTCCCGGTCAGGGATTTCTTAAGATTATTTGCTCAATAAAACGATTCCCGGAGAGTTATAACGGAAATCCCTTATTTTACATTTTTTTCATAAAAAATTGCCTGCGGCGCCAATTATACACTTCTTCTTTTACATATTCTGCGTTCATATCATCAGTACCTACTTATTTTTTATTTCGATAAAACGAAACAAGATTTACACCACTCTTTTTTTTATGTAGACGGGTACACGCTCATGTCTTATGAAAAACAAATCGACTGCGGCGTTACTTACAAGTTCGCCATTTCATCTTTTTTCCCAAAAAAAAAATAGACTGCGACCGCATTTTAGTTGGGCATATTTCTGTAATTACGAATATTGACGGTTTTTTTTAGAAGTTTTTTTTTTTTTTGGGGAAGGAGGTGTCAACTAGAACAACTAGTAGGCAACTAAATGGCGGGTTTATTCCTACCAGCCAACCCAAAATAGGTATTTCACGTTTTTCAGGGAAAAAATCACTTTATATAAAAGAATGATTCTATATATCAGGTGACTTTCATTTCAATTACGAGAATTTTTTTCTTGATTGTTGAATTGTATTTTTTTCATTAATTAAAAAATCACACCCAACACCTTAAAAAAACGTTTATTCTTTATTAAGGGCTTGGCACCAAGAATGACGTCACACTCATTTCCCACGGCATTAAGGTTCAAAATCGTGTGAACAATCGCATGAGAAAATGGTAAAAAAAGCGTTTTTCCCAATTTTTGGGGTTAATTTTGCGTCTATCAAAAAACTTTTACGGTTATTCCCTAGATTTTAAAGCACATTATAAGTACAAAAAAAAATTACATCGCGACTTTCGGGAAACGAGTTTCCGTCTTTCGGAAAAAAATCAGAGATGTTTTTCATTTTTTTTTTTGAGAAATCTATACAAGATATAAAAATTTCTTTACGGTCATTCCCTAGATAAAGGTTCAATGCATCTACCGTATATTGTTTCAAAGCATATTTAGTAACGGTTGTCGAGTTATAAGGTCTCCCGTTTTTAGAAATTTTTGAAATGTCGGTATGCGTACTCTTAAATTGTGGAAAAACCACCATGGGCACGCCGTTCCCATTCCACTTTACACCACCGCTGACAACATCCTATTAGATTTTTGGAATTATTTTATTGTGGTTTGGCGTTGGATAAACAGGGAACCAACAGGCAGTGGCGTATCATATATTCATTTCAGGAGGGAGGGAGCGATCTATTATTTGACTTTGGGGGGGGGACCTAATTCTGACTATTCAATTTGATTCCATGTTCCTTTTTGGTTTATTGGTTTTGAATCATCCGTAGGCCTTATTTAAGACACTTGGAATCGTCAGGTTTACATATTGAACAAAATTTACACATTGCAAACTTATAAACTGGAAACTTATAAACAGTTACAGCAAGAAACAATAATTACATGGTGACAAAAGAAGATTATAAAAAAATTGTGGATTAGTTCAATGCAGGTCTGGATGTAAATTGTCTAGAACTACATTTCGTCAACAATAAATTTCATAAGTTATTATGCGGAGGAGGGTGTCGTTTCAACAGAAACTGTTTCTTCATCTTGTCTTAGATCTTGTGATCTGTTTATTCAAGAAAGTCCTCATTCTCTAGAGGCCGAAGTCCAGTTGTCCCTCCATCGTTTTGGCGGACTTCCGAGGAGCCAGCTGGGATTTCGTTGGCCACGACATATGGGATTCTGGAGTCATCCATCCTATTTACGTGGTCCCTCCAGAATCTTCTCCTAGCCCTGCCCCATCGTACGATGTCTTTGCTTTCATTGCGTTCTCGGCCCCCGAGGGTCCTCCCTGCGAGTGAACATAAACGGAGTTTTAAATCAATAATAGCGCCGCAAGTGAAATTTTTTGAAAAGTCGTGTTCTAGGTTGGCATTATAATTGTTCTGTACGAAAAATGCAATATTTACATACGTACTATATGTATTTAAATATATATTTTTTTAATATTATTGTTTAATAATTGGGGTTAGCTGGCAGAGATCGCAGTACTGCGATAAGCTCGCCCTAGTGAACAAATGTTATAATTTTATTTTAATGTTTACAGTTTACATATGTCTGTATCTTGTTCGCCAAAAGTGTAAATAAATAAATCTATTCATGTATTGTTGATGTGGGTGTCACATATAAAATAAAAAAAATAAAATACATTTCGGGGAGGGGGGCAGGCCCTCTCGCCCCCCCCCTTATATACGCCCTTGACTCTAGGTAAGTACCCTAGGGGATATTTACTATCAAACTTATTCCCCCCATACTTTATGTAGTGTAGGTCTTTTGGTTGTTTGCTTAAACTTTTATGGGGAAGGCTTTGTATGGTGGAAACCACAGAGTCTGACTTCAATAACTAGAGACTGAAACATTTCGCGATCGCGATAAAACGAATTTATTCGCGAATTTTGTGCTTTTTAAGAGTGTGCATACCGACATTTCAAAAATTTCTAAAAACGGGAGACCTTCTATCTCGACAACCGTTACAAAAAATGCTTTGGAACAAAATAAGGCAGATGCATTGAACCTTTATCTAGGGAATAACCGTAAAAGATTTTTTATATCTTGTATAGATTTCTCAAAAAAAATAATTAAAAACACCTCAGATCTTTTTTCCGAAAGACGGAAACTCGTTTCCCGAAAGTCGCAGAGTACTGATAATATGCATTAAAATCTAGGGAATAACCGTAAAAGTTTTTTGATAGACGCAAAATTAACCCCAGAAAATGGAAAAAACGATATTTTCACCATTTTATCATGCGATTGTCACGCAATTTTGAGCCTTAATGCCGTAGGAAAAGACTGTGACGTCATTCCTGGTGCAATGCCCTTAAATAAATAAATAAAATATTACTTGATAAAAATATTTTCTCCCAATGGCGGGTTTATTGGCGTAGGCAGTGTCTGCCAACCAACTACTCGTGACATACATTTGATATACACAATACATACATACAAGTGTATGAAAAAGAAGAAAAATATAAATAAATATAAACAATAATAATAATGAGAGGGATGTACCTAAATCATTTAGGTATTAACTGGATTTTTGTCTGCATCTCGCAGACTGCATACATTGAGATTTTCCTCAACGAAGGCGGGAGATATCAACATTTGCATAAGTTTATTATGCGAACTCCCTTGGGGAGGGGAGCAGGATGTCCCGACGCTTACGAGTCGGCTTTGGCTGGCTTAAGTGATCACTTTATGCCCAGGGCATCGTTCATCCACTCCACCACATCCTGCTACCAAAATGAAATTTTCTGGTAGTTGAGTATATAATACTCAACAACCTATTTCATATGCACCCAATTTCAGATACTACCGCCATCCGTTGAGGAGCGAAAAGCCGACTCGTAAGCGAAAAGCCGACTCGTAAGCCGACCCAAATGGGATGAAGGACAAGGAAGGAATCGCGGGATTGCCAGTTAGATGGATTATTTATGGCAAGGTAATGATGCCTCAGTAGTTTACTTTTGAAAGAAAGAATACGCGAATTTATTACGCGAAATTTTTACGCAAATAAAGCGATTTTTTATTTTTTTACACATATAACGCGAATTTTAGCATTTTTTTATAGGAATAAAGTGAATTTTCGCATATTTGTCGCGAATATCGTCCTTTATTTTGGAAAACATCGTAATTGAAACATTATCAAAAGTATGTATAAAAATATTCTAATGGTACCTGGACGTATGGGGTTTTGGGGCCCCCCTCGAATTCATCAGCCAAAACCACATTTCAAAAATATACAAAAGTGGTAACATTGCGGACCTTTGACAGCTCTTATGACAAAGTTCGACAATCAGGGTTATCAACAATACAATTTTGAATTCCGCTTGCAGCTAACCTCCGCCGGCTGCCAAGATACAGAAACCACATTGTAGTGATGTAAAATTAGTTTGTTTTTCGTAAAATAAAAAAATACTTCAGTATACAAAACATGTATATCGTACGTGTACCTATACACATGGGCGTCGTCAGTGGGGGCCGGAGGGGGGCAGCCGCCCCCCTAGTGATTGCAATAGGTATATATTTTTTCATAATAAATGATAAAACCCCACAAAAATCGCATTATTACCACACGTTTTCCCATCATATCATAAATTTTGACGAAAATCCATCAAAATACAGTTATTTAATAAAAAGTATTCTCCATTTTTTATTACTTTTTTATAAAAGATATTTTTCATACATAGATATTATTTTTTGTATGTGGTTTTTAGTGCAATAATATGGTGTTTTTGCGGAGAAAAAACTATAGACATTTATTTCTCCATCACACTTTACGTATTTGGAGGCGCTGAGTCCGAATTTCAACTTTGCCACCTCGTAAATGTGATGCGTTCTGAGATTTCTCAGAAAGAATGAGAAAAAAATGCCTTTTTTACAGACTTTGACTGATAATTAAAAAAGTATTCATTTTAGAGAAAAGAAGCTCAGGACAAGAATAAACTTCATAAAATTTCCTACAAAATGGCATATATTTTTTTTTTGTGGGATAAACAGTTCAGGCAACAGAGTGAGCTAAAATAGGGGCTTAATTTTCACCCGACAGCACAAACTATATTTGTTTGTATTTTTGCTCCCATAACTCAGAACTTGCACACTTTTAAGCAAAAATATCTAGTACCAAAATAAAGTGCATTATTTTTTCTTTAATTTATGCTACCATTGTTTCGTCGACAGGTAAACGGTCTAGGCGCTAGAGCGCATTGAAGTTCAGTATAGTACATTAGAAGCAGTTTTGACCATTATTTAAACTGATATATAACGATCAAAAAATACTTAATTGTACTGAATGCACTCAAAAATACAAGGACAAAGGCTGTAATATTTATATTTTAAGGTTTGCCACCACTTAATAGTGCTGTGTTGATAGAAATGTCAGAATAACTCAGAAACAATAGTTTTTTTTTGTTTTTTTTGACCATATTTTGAAAACTGAAAACTATAAAGGAATTATTTTATTGAAAAAGTAAATTGAATTTAATTATCTATGAATCACGTCTACAACTTTTTTTAATCAGATGAACCATTCAAGAGCCAGAGCGCATTCAAATTTAACCAAAATTGAAAAATCGTCCAAATACTGTACTTTCTTTTATTTCCCGCCTACAAATTAGAAGGTAGGTACTTCTAATATACAAAATATAAAAGGAAATTATATTTTCTACAAATTATGTTTCTTACAATTTTTCACTCAGACGAACGGATTCGAAGTTACAGGGCATTCAAATTTGTTGTAGTATATCAGAGAGAACTATATTCATGTACGTCATATTAATATCTGTATTTGATTTTGAATTGTAAATTTGGATGCGCCATAACTTCGAACCCGTTCGTCTGAGTGAAAAATTGTAAGAGACATAATTTGTAGTAAATTTAATTTTCTTTTATATTTTGTATATTAGAAGTACATACCTTCTAATTTGTAGGCGGGAAATAAAAGAAAGTACAGTATTTGGACGATTTTTCAATTTTGGTTTAATTTGAATGCGCTCTGGCTCTTGAATGCTTCATCCGATTAAAAAATGTTTTAGTCATAATTTATAGATAATTTAATGTAGTTCTCTTTTTTGTTACAATAATTTCTATAAAGTTTTTTTATTTTCAATATATGAACAAAAAACAAAAAAAAACTATTGTTTCTGAGTTATTCTGACATTTCTATCAACACAGCACTATTAAGTGGTGGCAAACCTTAAAATATAAATATTACAGCCTTTGTCCTTGTATTTTTGAGTGCATTCAGTACAATTAAGTATTTTTTGATCGTTATATATCAGTTTAAATAATGGTCAAAACTGCTTCTAATGTACTATACTGAACTTCAATGCGCTTTAGCGCCTAGACCGTTTACCTGTCGACGAAACAATGGTAGCATAAATTAAAGAAAAAATAATGCACTTTATTTCTGTACTAGACATTTTTGCTTAAAAGTGTGCAAGTTCTGAGTTATGGGAGCAAAAATACAAACAAATATAGTTTGTGCTGTAGGGTGAAAATTAAGCCCCTATTTTAGCTCACTCTGACGCCTTAACTGTTTATGCCACAAAAAAGATTTATATGCCATTTTGTAGGAAATTTGGTGAAGTTTATTCTTGTCCTGAGCTTCTTTTCTCTAAAATGAATACTTTTTGAATTATCAGTCAAAGTCTGTAAAAAAGGCATTTTTTTCTCTTTCTTTCTGAGATATCTCAGAACGCATCACATTTACGAGGTGGCAAAGTTGAAATTCGGACTCAGCGCCTCCAAATACGTAAAGTGTGATGGAGAAATAAATGTCTATAGTTTTTTCCTAGAAATGCCATCCAATTTCCTCATATTACTGTACTATTTGTGTTATGATGTTAATTTGTAATTGATGAATTATGTGTAATGCACAATTGTTCGACTGTTTTTATTGATTAATTTTTTTTTTGTGTGATTTTTGCAATATACTTTGTTCAAATGGCCTAAAGGCCGTGTACGATTGTAAAATAAAATAAAATGAAATTGTTAACACATTTTCAAATAAACCAAACACGTCACGACCTTCTTCACTATGTCTCAAAAAAACTTTCGCCTGCGGCGCTATGTCAGCTTTTTTCATGATCTATCGAATTTTAAATTTTGGTTGCCCCCCCTAGCTCCGAGGCTGGCGACGCCCATGCCCTATAAATACCTATATTTAGTTTATAATTAAGCGTGTCTTCGGGACAAAAACGTTTTCTAATTTCCAATATTATTCCCAGAGACCTTGCATTATATATTAAATTATATGCTAAAAAGTTTTAAGTATTTAATTTCAAAAGTGGGTGCCTTAGTAAGTCGTTAAACTTTTAGAGTTTCCCTTGTAATTACTCGCAAGGGCGTATATAGGGAGGGGCCGAAGGTGCTTTAGAAGGTGCCCAGCCCCCCCCTGAAATGTTACACAATGATTTGAAATCTACTATAGAATGATCCCAGGTTCATCACTTCACCCATCTCTAATGAAAATTTACCTTTTTAACTTTAAAATTAACTTTTTTTTTTAACATAACACTTAAAAGCTAAGGAAAAGTTGTTCACTAGTCTGAATTTGATTTTTTTCCGAAGTCTCTATTGTAGGGGCCCCTCTTTTGTGGAGGCCCCGGGCAGTAGCCCCGGTTGCCCTCCCCTAAATGCGACCCTGTACGCCACTGTTAACCCGTGAATAAATTAATATGATGAATTATAAATAGATTTTATGATTAAGTTAACTCGAGCTTCACAATCACGGAGATGTTTTAAAATTCAATCTAAAATATTTATAATATTACCTACTAGCATGGGCGCCGCCAGAGAGGGGCAGGGGGCAGCTTCCCCCCTAGAGATTGGAATAGGCATATATGTTTTTTCATACTAAATGATAAAAAACCTCACAAAAAATAACATTATTACCACACATTTTCTCATCATGCCATAAATTTTCTAAAAGAGTATAAAAATTCGATCCAAATACATTTGTTTCACAAAAAAATTGCCTGCGGCGCTATTATTTTTTACTTTAATAGAAAATATTTGTCATACATAATGTTGCGCATTTTTATTATGTACATTTTTAAATAAGCCAAACCCCATCACGACCTTCTTCACTATGTCTCACAAAAAAATTTCCCCTGATGCGCTATTTGCGCGTTTTTAATTTTGCAAATTTTTGTTGCCTCCCCCCTAGCTCCGAGGCTGGCGACACCCATGCCTACTAGTATTTTAAGCTAGGCCTGCCCGACATTGTTGTCAGGGCCGCACGGTGCCTTGAGGCAGAAAGGCAGCCACCTAAGGCGGCACCTCCAGAGGGGCGGCAAAATAGGCCTAATTGAAATTAAAAAAAATCATGAATAATAAAGAAATCTTCACGCAACGCTTTGCTATACCCATTTTTCTGAAAAAAAAAAGGTTCGCCTGCGGCGCTATCTTAAATTTGTATAAGAAGCAATTTAACGTGAGACGTTTATGTTTACTGAGTGCAGAGTGAAATCAGTTATGAACATGTGAAACAATCTATATATATAAAGTAAAGTGTGATTTTTGTAAGTGTTCGCATAACTCCCGCATTTTACGATGGATTGCTGTAAAAATTTAGAATAACATTTGCGATAATATAGACTGTGTCCTAACGTCACCGGTTTTTGGAGAAAAAGCTTTTCCTAGGAGATGTCATGATGATGAGGGGATCCAAGGTTGTGTGGAGTCGTGTGTGGTATCGTATAAATAGGGCATTGGAAAATAAATTCAGATCTTATGTCACATTTTGTACATCTCCAGCCGATAAAGTATGCCGGGTTGGTTTGTCAAATTTGCCTTTGCATGGGTGACTCAACTAATAAACAGTATTTAAAAAAAGACTTGAACAACAAAGCAGGGCAGTGCCGTAGAACTCAGAACAAAAAAAAAGTATTATTACGTAAAACAAGTCGCCTTATAAGTAAATAAAAGTATGTGGGAGACAAATGAGTGCGTTTAATTAAGGTCCTGTATGCTGTCATTGGGCTTCGGCGTCCTGAACTGTTCTCAGCCAATACTGAGACAATCGTCTTGAAACTGAAGACAGTGATAGATGAAAGTATGGACTACAGATTGGCTGTTTTAGAATTACAATATTTGGAAATTCCTTGAATAAAAAAATATTCCTAAAGTACCCCTGAAATCTGAGGATTTTCCGTTCAGTTTTTCAGATAAAAAAGTATAATTTAATCAAAATACTGGTAATTATAATCATAACAAATTGGCTGTTTTAGATTTTTCTATTTCTTCCCAGGTTTCTTTTAAAGGGGTATAATTCACTTTGTCGCTTACGTTATTCTTATTTCGCGCTAACGTTCTCATACAAAATTTTAAAAAGTTGATGCGAAAATTGAGCGATTTTGCTCAGTGCATATAAGCCCTGAACATTATAAAAAAACTTCCCTAAATGTCACAAGAAGAGGAACTCTTTGGTCCGCAAAGTAAATTAAGTAAGGTAGGGGAGGGAATGTCAAGTGCACGATTAGGGTGATGACATTATCTTCACTTTATGGACATTATCTGAACATTTGCCAACAAAGGCTAAAACATACCAGTGGCGTAGCGTGGGTTTCTGCCACCCGGGGCGGAAGTCAAATCCGCCCCCCCCCCTATTTTTTTTCTAGAATGGACCTGTGCTTGCATGCACAAACCCAAATACTTTCCTGCACACCTTGCACTAGGCTAAAAGCCTGTATTGCAAAGTATGGAATATATCGCCAGCGCCTGGGTTTGAACCTGGCACCCAATATTTAGGTATATAAATTCAAAATTCACGTGGTCGGTAGCCTGGTTAGTAACGCGCTCAACAGTTAATCCAGTGGGCGCGGGTTCAATCCCCGACTTACTCCACTTCACAACACAAGCTTTTAAAGCTTTCTGTGAAGTGTGCGAAGATGTATTTGGGTTTATTTCGTAAACCCAGATTTATTAAAAAAATTAAACATAAATTAAATAAGGGTAAACCCACCTCCACCCCTGGATGTTTCAGAAGTTTCAGCTTCTATGTCATCCAGTATTTTACGCAAAAAAAAAAACAAATCCAACGGAGGGCTTAAGGTTCGCTGGATGGTCTCCACTCAACAAACCCCTCCCGAAACTACTCTACGCCCTTATGCTGGACTTCACCAACTTCTAAGGTGAGGAATAGCGGAGATAGGAGCCACATATCATTATCTTTCATACCTACAAAATTTGTGCTAGGTGTTGTCCTATCTCTCTTATTCCTCACATAAAAAGTTGGTGAAATCCAGCACTAATGTTCCCTGGAGGAGACTCTCACTGCAAGGATCTACACAGTACTAAGTAAATTCACAGGAATTATAAAGAACTGCTAAGCTGGAGTGGGACATCAGAATTTTGATATTGATATTTATTTATTTATTTATTTATTTAAGTAAAAATATTACACTCTTCGGCATTACAGCGTTCAACCTTTGCGCCGAAAAGTGTACACAGAATAAGTTTCAATTCAAACAATAATAAACACGAAAAAAAACAACAAAAAAGGAAGTAATTTACCCTGGCTATCACAATAAAACACGATGAACAAAAACACTATACGAAAAACAAAAGAAACACGTTATATGGCAGAAAAAGAGAAAAAATAGTGCCGCAGGCAAATTTTTTTCGAGTGAGGCAACTAAAATGTAGATATTTATATGGAACAAAAAGAGAAAAATAGCGTGTAAGGCGAATTTTTTAAGAGTTTTTAATGAAAAAAATGTGATTTCATGAATTTTGCATTTTTTTTTCAAAAAATGCCGCCCCTCCTCCCCCACGCTACGTCACTGCAACATACTCAACTCAACTTTCGTCAAACTTTTGAATAATTGTACCAAACATAAGGCAAGACTTTTCAAAAAGGTAACACACGTCATTTTCATAAAAGACTAACATTCAAAGTTATCTATCTAGCAAAAGTTCAGAGTACAAAATTATTATACATCGGGAGATCCGATTCTCTAGTTACCTGGGACTAGGAGATGTGCAGGGACGTAGAGTGAACAAAAATATTATACAGTTTATTTACTTGTATAATACTACCTGCATAATGCACGCTGATACAAGTTACGTGGAATTTATTGTTTACACTTCACTTATTGTTTTATTCCCCTATAGATATTGATGGTTGTATAGAATTCAGGTAAAGATGGAAACCTCCGTAATATAGATTCGAAGAGAAATAATACTTTTGGTCATGAGACGTCTATGGAATTAGGGGATTAAAAATGATTTATTGCTCCTCGGCTATAAAAGGCATCCAAATATCCGATGTATAATAATTATTACATTCAATATCAACTTTAAAACATTATAGTCCGAGAGCCCGCTGCTTAATTTATGACGTATCTGTTTTTTGATTGAAATGTGGTATTAACGATAGCTTACCAATAGGGTATTACATCGCACTAGGGTTGCCTATCAAAATCTTGCCGCAACCCCCCCCGCCCCCCCCGAAAAGGTCCCTCTTCGCGGTTTTTCGCATTTTATAGGAATATGGTAAGAGATAGGAGAAAGTAGTCAATGACAAAAATAATCCTTGCTAAATTCTCTACAAAAAACGCTAAGTCAATTTTTCATAGGACTAGTAGTTTACCCGTAGTGGCCGGTCAAAAAAGAGGATATTTTTTGAAAAAATAAAAAAAAAAAGGTGTTTTTTTTTTTTCTTTCAAATTCTTCCACCCATTATTACTAACATTTTATGGAAGAAAAATTTTAGTCTACGGCGCTATATCACTGGTTTTTTTATGAAAAACTAATTTTTAAGAATTTTCGTCACTGAGTTTTATTGCAATAAATCCGAAATTATTAGATGTATGAACATAAATTATAGCTCATTTTGTAGCTAAGACTACGGTAATTAATTCGTTCTCGGACTATTTTCCTGTAGCTCTTATCAATTTTCAACCAATTTAGTTTAAATACATTTTTTTAGTATTTTAAATGAATTTCGGTTTTGGACCGGTCATTGCGGGTAAACTGCTAGTTCTACGAAAAAATTGACTTAACATTTTTTGTAGAGAATTTAGTAAGGATTATTTTTGTCATTGACTACTTTCTCCTATCTCTTACCATATTCCTATAAAATGCGAAAAACCGCGAAGAGGGACCTTTTCGGGGGGGGCAGGGGGGGTTGCGGCAAGATTTTGATAGGCAACCCTAGTGCGATGTAATACCCTATTGGTAAGCTATCATTTGTACCACATTTCGATCAAAAAACAGATACGTCATAAATTAAGCAGCGGGCTCTTGGACTATTAAGAGATCGGATAAATAATAATGTTATTAGAGAGATGAGTGACTGACTAGAATTATAGTTTGGGAATGTTGAGAGAATGAACGATGACAGGATAACAAAAATTTATATATTTGAGCGAACGAAGAGGGGTGAGGAAACGCGGCCTCCCGAGACTGACCTGACGTTTTGAGTTAAAGAAATCAGAGAGCGTGTATCACAAATTGCATGAACGTGACGAAGGCTAGGAGTGTGTGTAAGGATAGGGCTGTCTGGCGCTCTGGCCTCTCTGCCTACCCTGCAAGGGACGCGGCGTTAGGGTATACATAGATAGATAGATATTGCTAATATTTCAGAAATTATATAAAACAAACATGACAAAATATATAAACTGTATTTCATTTATTCCAATTTTCACAGCTAATTGTATCAGAAAAACGCCTTAAGTGTTCATCTGGTTTACCAACTTTGCTAATTATTTAATTAAACAATTTTTCTTTTGCTTTATTTTTTAATTTTAATAACAAATTGGCGCCCACTTCGCACCCCTAGGAAGACTTAACGGATAAAGCCATAGACAAAACATGACCGCCGCCATTTTCGCTACTAGCCTTTCCGCTAGGTATACCCCATTTTTTCTCGATGTAAAGTACGCTAATTTACCATTTAATTACATAGATTATATTCCAAAGGTAATCTGTTATCACATCGTGTATTAGCATGTAAGTACCACTTTGTTAACATAACCTGTACCTGGACTGGCGCTAAGGCAACAATAGTCGCTGTTAAGCTGGTCCAGGTCTTTTTTTACTTTATTAAATAAATATAAATAAATAAATAAATTCCCACACTGATTATACATAATGAGTCACTGAAATATCACCAGGTTTCATGCAATTGTGGACAACCAATATGACATGCAATCATATGTTTGTAGCTCCCATGGCGTCCACCATAGACTTGTCATAGATAATAGAAGGGGCTCAATGTTCAATATAGTCAGAATATAGTACTTACTCCTGGTTTCAAATAACTTGGCCACTGGCTACATAGTAATTCTATAGAAAAAGTGTGAGAAGTAAGGTGAGACGAAATGTAGGTAATATATTATTATGTCGCTGGTTCAATAGTTCTTCCCACCTTTATACAGGTTCCTTACTCACCCCCACGTTGGGCGCCAATATAATGCAAACAATTAGAGTATATCGGTACCCTTGATTTATGGTTTTATTCACACAGAGTTGTTGGGTAGTAGAAGTATGTACAAGGCAGTGGCGGAGAGAATTAACGGCCCATAATGTATTTTAATTAAAAACTTATAAAGTTTTTAATTGATGTTATCTTAGGCTGATTAATTACTTTACAGCACAGAAGATACAGGCGTGCTACGATTTCGTAAATCGTAAACTTTTTACCACGATGTTGATTATTTCGCTTTGTGTTGATATAAATTTTAACTTACGTGTTGTTACTACTTATTAGGTTTTATAGGGAGATAGAAGAAGAAGAAGGAAAAAATATATACATATTTCAATCTCCATGAGTACATGGTTGGCGCAGTTGGTTGAGGCGGCAGTCTCTCAAGCGGGAGGTGCCAGATTCAAACTCCGATGCTGGCGATGTATTCCACACTTTGCGATACAGGCTTTTAGCCTAGTGCAAGGTGTGCAGGAAAGTATTTGGGTTTGTGTATGCAAGCCCAGATCCTTTTTTTATTAAAAAAAAAAAGATTCCCTTGTTTTCGTTTACTGTCATTCTGTCATCTGTAAGAAACGTAGATCCTAAAATTATTAATAAACTGAAACAAAGCCTCATAGGGTTCGATTCCACGATTTCGTTCGACATTTCGCCAATTGTGTAGGTATGTATCTATGTAATAATAAATACTGAATATGTATCGACGTGTTTATAATAATTTTGAATAGATGTTGACCTTCATCCAACATATAATATTACATTTAAGTTTCAAACCTAAATATTATTAAATAATTTTGAAAGCGATAGATGGTGCTTTATTTGTTTTTAATCAAGCGGTATTTGTATTTTGCCTTCAGGATCTTTTTAAAAAACGCAAGCTAATATTTTCACCCGTTGAGCAGTATTTTGACTCTGGTGTAAAAATCAGTCATAATACAATTCATAAGTAGTCTCGAACAGTGTTTCTTTCAGACAAAATTCTCCGGGGGGCATTTCACAAACTCGGGGGGGGGGGGGGGGGGGGGGCGGAGTAAATAAGAAGTCATCATCATTCGCCCTTAACGTTCAAAGTGGCAGCATAGGGCCAGCTCTTCAGGGCTAACCAGGCTCTTCCATTCAGAGCGATTCTGTGCAATCTATGTTATCTCTCTCCAGGGCATTCCTGACGCTTTGATCTCGTTGTCCTATGAACGCTGTACAGTGAATGAGGGTCTTTCAGGCCGTTGGAACCCCTGTGGGTGGAAAAACAGCGAACTGTAATTGTCACGGGCCTTCGCAGTTCTCAATTATATAGGTAAAGCAAAGTAATATTCATTATCATTTACGATATCACGATGATTTTATTAATATTTTTTAATGGTGCTATCAAGCTACAAAATAACGCAAACTTTGAACAAAAAACAAACGTAGTTCTCTGACACAACTTTGCGTACGCGCGCCGAGTAGTACTTGAAAGAAACACTGGTCTCGAAAATCGAGCATCCGTAAATCAGAGACCGCTGGTATTTTTGTTAGATTGCGAACAGTTTGTTATTATGTAAGTAGGTTTACAGTAAGTGGCGCTGGCGATGCTTTGTTCGCTGGTAAAATGAAACCTTTTTATAACAATGCTTATCAATCACTGGGATTTGAATAATGGACTTAAATATAATTATTGGGAGATAATTTGCATAGCTGAAGAAATCATATAATGATTAATAAGAAAATCACAAACTGAAGAAATCATAAAATGATTAAATTTGTAATCAATGGGTTAAGAGTATGCATACCGACATTTCAAAAATTTCTAAAAACGGGAGACCTTCTATCTCGACAACCGTTACTAAATATGCTTTGGAACAAAATAGGATAGATGCATTGAACCTTTATCTAGGGAATAACCGTAATAGTTTTTTTATATCTTGTATAGATATCGCAAAAAAAATATTTAAAAACACCTCTGACCTTTTTTCCGAAAGACGGAAACTCGTTTCCCGAAAGTCGCGGAGTAATTTTTTTTTCTTGTACTGATAATATGCATTAAAATCTAGGGAATAACCGTAAAAGTTTTTTGATAGACGCAAAATTAACCCCAAAAAATGGAAAAAACGCTATTTTTACGATTTTATCATGCGATTGTCACGCAATTTTGAACCTTAATGCCGTGGGAAAAAACTGTGACGTCATTCCTGGTGCCATGCCCTTAATGGATAGGTTTTTGAAAAAGTAGTTAAGAGAATTTAATTTAGATTAGGTAGTTTTTTTTTATATTGTCAACAAGTATTTGTCCCCATAATATGAATTCTTTGTGTACACTGTAATAGGGCTTTGAATGAACTATATTTAATGTAATGTTTTTCTTTAGGCTAATTTGTGTTCAATGTCTGTAAGTGTGCCTTGCTGATAAATAAATAAATAAATATCAAAAACTGCTAACTCGATAAAACGAATTATTTGCGAATTTCGTGCTTTTTCCGCGAATTTCGACGCTACAAGGCCGTACTAGTAAAGATTAGGCCATGGCGCCGGGCGATATTTTGTCGGTCACGTGACCCCGTTAGGGTTAGGAACTTGGGGTCGTAGATGAGAAAGCTTTCTTATATCTATGGAACGCCGATCATTTTTGCTTGACGTGTTTTCGTTGTGGTGTCGTTTGCGTGTGTTCTCTGCTGTTTTTTAAAGTTTTAAATCTTAAAAAGTGTGTTAAACGTTCTTAAAGTTATACCTACGAAGGAAGAAATACATATTATTTTTCTACTGGAATATTAAATGGTAAGTTGACAGATAATTTCAACATAACTTGACGACCACCTGTATGCTAATTTTGACAGTGATTATTTTGTGTAAAACATAATGAAATGCTTATATTTACTTAAATATTGTTTATAGAACGATCTGAAACATAAATGATTACAATGAATATTAAGTTGTTCCTTTTATAACCGATATATTTGTAACATTATTTTTATTGGTAGCATAACCTCAAACAATGTGAATTTTGTCTGTCTTATCGCTATCACATATTTTTGTTGTTAGTAGTCGCCTGTGTTTCAGTTTTTAATATGTTTCTTATAACATGAATGCAAACTAAGATCAGTGTTTACTTCTTTCCAGATCATATATATTGTTCATCATGCCCCGGTGTTGCAACGTAGCAGGTTGCAAATCCAATTATAAGTCGGAAAAGGAAACAGTTGCTACATTTGCTTTTCCCAAAGTAGAACCTCTCAGGAGCTTGTTGTTTCGAAAGGTTCCAACAGACCTTAGCCATGTGAAGAATCCTGTTGTATGCATTAAACATTTTGACGAGAGCTCCATCATTCGAACAAATAAATGTGTCATAAATGGTGAACTTGTGGAGTATGAAAGAAAAATTGCCAAGCTGAAGAAGGGCTCATTTCCTAGAATATTTCCAGGTCTCCCCGGGTATCTCAGTTCAACTCCCAACATATCCAGGAGACTCGAAGACGTTGAAGAGATCCGCATGAAGGCTGCTATTGAGGAGAATCTTCAGTCGTTCAAAGAGGAGAATGATGCGCGTACTATTAAATCTCTTAGTGATGTTAACATTTACTTCAGTGATAAATTAGCAAGCATAAAAAAGAGTGGACGCTTATTACTAAAGCTGATAAAAGCATTTTTTGTTATTTGAATTTATGTGACGATGTTCCTAGTGTGTTAGGATCCATTGTTATTAATAGTGATTTGTCTATTATACTTTCCTTTAAAGGAAAAACTGTAAGTAAACGCAATTATCCTTTAAGTATCTTGAAATCTTTTGATGATTAAGAATTAGTAGATATTTAAATTTATAGAGTCAAAAATTGTTGATGGATATCCTCATTTAATAACTTTGACAGACCTAATTGAAATGCTTGAAAATTATTTTGATCAAATCACCCAGCAGATTTCTTTTATTTTGGAGCAACTAAAATTTACCGAAGTACCGAGCAATCAAAGAAAATATTTTGGAAACACTTTAATGTTTGCTATTTCAATATATGGTCAAAATGAAAAACAATAAAATATCCTCTGAAAAATCAGAATCAAGTAGTAATAGGAAAATAAAAAAAACTCAAATCTTCTTAAATTTTCAAATATTTTATCAAATAAATACCTATTGATCTGTACTAACTCTTTCATTGATTTACAACATTTTTTTAATTGAATTGTAAATATTTAACATTAGCTTGTGTTAAGCTTATGATGTTCTAATTAATTATAATTAACTTCTCATTCACTGTGCGTACTATTTGTATGCATTAATCTGTAAATATAATATTAATTTGTGTTAAGCTCAAGTTCAAGTTTTTGGACTGTTTGACATAATATTTAAAATCACTTTGTTATCTGTCCTTTTATAACATTAAGGTAATATTTGTATAACACACATGTATAAAATTGGTATAATTTGATTATTGTCTACTCTCAAGATTGTGTTTATTAAATTGACAATAAACTGTTTAATTATAAACCATTTTTCATTTTATCCTAGATTTCCCAATGACTTAATAAATTATCTACTCACAACTTTACTCCCTAGTACCTAATTATGATAGCTACTTTTACGCAAACGGATCAATTATAACATGGATACCTATCTTAGCAAGAATTTTTTCACTAGGTTTGGAAATAAAATCAAGAATAGGTATATTCTATATGTCCATAATGTTAAGATAAAAACATTGGTAAATCTATGTATGCGAGTGAGAAACATAACACTAAGTTGGTTTTCTACCTGTTCCGCGCCATGGCCTAATCTTTACTAGTACGGCCTTGTCGACGCTATTTATGACGACGCTAATAATTGTCATTCGAAAAGTTGTTTTTCTGTGCGTTCGAAAAAATGCAATTCGAACAATTTTCCCGTCATCTCGGGAAATGAGTTAAAATTCTATTAGAAGATATGGAGACAACAATTCGCATTGTGACGTTAAGTGAAAGTACAACAGAGTTTCGGCAATTTGTTGTCATAGTCCGAGAGCCCGCTGCTTAAATTATGACGTATGTATCTGTTTTTTGATCGAAATGTAGTATAAATGATAGCTTACCAATAGGGTATTACATCGCACTAGGGTTACCTATCAAAATCTTGCCGCAACCTTCCCTGCTCCCCCCCCCGAAAAGGTCCCTTTTCGCGGTTTTTTGCATTTTATAGGAATATGGTAAGAGATAGGAGAAAGTAGTCAATGACAAAAATAATCCTTGCTAAATTCTCTACAAAAAATGTTAATTAATTTTTTTCGTAGGACTAGTAGTTTACCCGTAATGGCCGGTCCAAAACCGAAATTCATTTAAAATACTAAAAAAATGTATTTTAATTTAATTTAAATTTAAATAATTTAATTTTTTCCCCATATAATGTTAGTGATAATGGGTGGAAGAATGTGAAAGAAAAATAACATTTTTTTTTCAAAAAATATGCTGTTTTTTCACCGGCCATTACGGGTAAACTACTATTCCTACGAAAAAATTGACTTAACATTTTTTGTAGAGAATTTAACAAGGATTATTTTTGTCATTGACTGCTTTCTCCTATCTCCTATCATATTCCTATAAAATGTGAAAAACCGCTAAGAGGGACCTTTTCGGGGGGGGCAGGGGGGGTTGCGGCAAGATTTTAATAGGCAACCCTAGTGCGATGTAATACCCTATTGGTAAGCTATCATTTATACCACATTTCAATCAAAAAACAGATACGTCATAATTTAAGCAGCGGGCTCTCTGACTAAAAGTAACAGAGCTTCGGCAATTTGTTAGCGGGATTGGAAGAGATCGAAGTTCCCTTAGAAGTACACAGTTGTTTCTACTTTTGTAACTTGTTTGTTTTGTTTTGCTTATTGTTATTTTTTCGATTCCCCAGTTTGTCTAAATGGTTATATAAAGTTATTTTTGTTGTTGAACAAAAGTTATAGATTGAATTCGATTTATGGAAGTTTTTTGCTCAACAGCCAGCCAAAATGTATTTACACAATGTGTGAATGTATTGATTTCGGCTTACTGTATAAAAAGGGGATGAAATATGAAAAAAATATCCACTAGAGTCACTGCGTCTTGCCTTAAACATTTTATCACCCAAATTACAGCATTATATCTAACAAACTACGGGAATAATCTCAAGTTTTGGTAAATTTGTGGGGTAAATTTGGAGTCATTTTTTATCAAGAAAATTTACAATAATCTAATGTCTCCCCACTAGAGTGACTTGCAGCATATCTTACATTTATCCATGTGTTAAGTCTTAGGATGATATCTGGATGAGTCTGAATAATAACGGGAGACCTTAGATCTCGATAACTTTACTAAATATGCAAAGGAAAAAAAATAGAGTAGATACATTGAACCTTTATCTAAGGAATGACCGTTAAAGTTTTTGGATTTAAGCGAAATTAACCGCAAAAAATGGATAAAACGCTATTTTTACCAATTTATCGTCTATCTATCTATCTATATCCTCACGCCACGTCCCTTGCAGGGTAGGCAGAGAGGACAGAGCGCCATACTATCCTTGCACGCACTCCTAGCCTCCGTCACATTCATGCATGCAGTCATGCACGCTCTCCGATTCCATTTTATCGTGCGATTGTTGATGCGATTTTGAACCTTAACTTAATGCCGCGGGAAATGGCCGTGACGTCATAGTTGCGTCGCGAGCCTTAATTCCACTTCTGTCTGTCTGGCTAATACCGAATGCCAAAAATAAGAAGACAGTGAAATCAGAGATTCGAAAATATAGAATGTAAGTTTTGATATTCGAAAGGTGTTTAGACTCTTGAATTATTTTTAATTTTCAATTTTTTTTTAGTTAGGTAAATAAATATGGTACTTAGTTGCCTCTCCTGACATCTAGCGAAGTTGATTGTGAACTGTGTTCTTCGACTAAGGCTGGCCACACACGTCCCGAAGTTCAGTTCCGGAATCGACCGTTTTGCAAAAAAGTTCCGATCAAAACCTCTCTCTGAATTCAGCGTCACCCCGATTTTAAATTCAGAAAGAGGTTTTGGTCGGAACCTTTTTGCAAAACGGTCGATTCCGGAACTGAACTTCGGGACGTTTGTGGCCAGCCTAAGCAATAAAAGATGGCGGGGGTGTATAAAATATACCACCCTCCCTTCAACAGTAAGAATGGCAACAATACATAGGTACTTAATGTATACGAAATTCGACGACACAGCCATCGCTCCTCGTGGTGTAGTGGATATGATCCCTACTATGCGAGACGAAGGTCAGAGTTCAAATCCCAGCCGGGGTGAACTGAAATGGCGAATGTTTCTCAAGTGTAAAGTGGTTACTTAAGCCAACCGAGGTCGGTCGTAAGCCCGACAATGTTCATCCTTAATTCTTCTACACTGTTGTAGGAATACTGCAGTGTTTAGACTCCCCAACCCACTGCGGTTACGCCCCTGATTCATCCCTATGTGATTTTCGCCATAATGTAATCCCCAGCATAGAAGATTATAATATTTTACAGGGTGTTTTATAAGTCAATGAAAATTCGTTAAGGGATGATAGTAGAGGATTTTTAGAATCATTCGAGCCGAACTTAGCTTAGTACTAAATATTAAGGTTTTCGAGATAATTAAAATTTTAACTTTATACAATTGACGAAATGCTGTCCAGGACAATAATGCCCAATCCCACCAACTTTAACCTAAGAAGGATACACCTAAGAAGGAGACACCTAAGAAGGAGACCCCTAAGAAATTTCCATACAAAAACAGAGATCATATTCTATTTATTGACACGCAGGCCTACCAACCACATCCTAATTCCATACGAAATGCAACACGCAACTCACCTACGTTAGGTGCCCAAATATCTCTGCCCAGGCTAGGTGAGATGCGTGTTGCATTCCGTATGGAATTAGGGCGTGGTTGGTAGGCCTGCGTGTCAATAAATAGAATATTATCTCTGTTTTTGTATGGAAATTTCTTAGGGGTCTCCTTCTTAGGTTAAAGTTGATGGGATTGGGCATAAGTCCAGTTTATCATGGATCACTATCATAACGTTAATATTCTTTTGAGCACCTTTGTTATCATCTTCATGACGAAATGCAAACTGAGCCCTTTACACTCTGTTTGCATTGATTCTACTTCTCTGATTCATTTTCACTGTTGCTCCGCTTGATTGTATACTATAACTATGTAAATTTGACGAGTCCAAGTGCCCGAAATTAGGGCCTAGGGACGATAATGAACAATAAAAACAATAAACAGCAAACAAGTCCTGTTTCTTCGAGAGAGCTTTCTCTGTCACGGGACCAATTACCTGGAATAGACTGTCGGACGAACTCCGAAAAGATCAGCCTATAACCAGCTTCAGGAGCACTAGCGGATCCAGGGGGGGGCTAGGGGGCTGAAGCCCCCTCCAAAACCATGAGTGACAGTACTTTATATACAACAAATCTAGGGGTTTCACCCCCTTAGCCCCCCCCCAAAACGTTGAGTGTCAGTACTTTTTACCGTGTGACGACATTCAGCCCCCCCCAAAATTGAATCCTGGATCCGCCACTGTTCAGGAGCAAGCTGAAAACTACGAGTTTCAGGACCAGCTTCCCGTGCTCTTGAGACGGAGTACCATTAGACGGCGCCGATAAGTTATCCATTATCATCATTCTAAAAATATGATCCCGTCTAAATAAACACTCTGTATATGTAATGCTATACAGCGTATAAGAGGGAATAATTAAGATATTCGAATTAATTAAGGGTCTAGGTAGGAAATTACCTAAGTGAGACCAACGTGAATACAGCTGCAGAAGGCCCTGACACTGTGACATTTGAACACAACTTACAGTGAAGTAAATATATGGTCTTTTTTCGTGACATAAATAAATAAAACTTTATTGAAAAATCATAATTTTCAAATGGCGGGTTTATTGGCATCGGTAATTTCTGCCAACCAACCACTTGTGACATTCATTTGAGATAAAAAATACATACATGTCTAAAGATAAAAAAAGCAAATTAATAAATACAAGCAATAATTACAATACATATACCCGCATAAACACATACATACATAATATATACATACAAATAAATAGGTGGATTGGATGAAGGACAAGGAAGGAAGGAAAGACGGGATTGTCAGTTAGAAAGATTATTTATGGAAAGGTAATGATGCCTCGGTTTACTTTTGAAAGAGAGAATAGTTGGAGCTAGTCTGATATGAAGTGGTAGGTTATTCCATAGTCTAGCCGCATGTGTAGTGGAAGAAGAAGTGAAAAAAGTTGTGTGATGTGAGGGTTTGGTTAACAAACGGCGTCCACTTGAACGTAGAGATAAGCCACGAGATGCCAAGGGTGTGAAGTTGGACCTCAGCTGCTCGAAAAAGTCGTCAAAAATTGGACTTCCAGATTTTGTTTTCTTCGAGTCAACCGCGCCGCACATACGCCCGAAATCATATTTAAGAGTGTGCATACCGACATTTCAAAAATTTCTAAAAACGGGAGACCTTCTATCTCGACAACCGTTACTAAATATGCTTTGGAACAAAATAGGGTAGATGCATTGAACCTTTATCTAGGGAATAACCGTAAAAGAATTTTTATATCTTGTATAGATTTCTCTGAAAATATTTTTAAAAACACCTCTGACCTTTTTTCCGAAAGACGGATACTCGTTTCCCGAAAGTCGCGGAGTAAAATTTTATTTTTGTACTGATAATATGCATTAAAATCTAGGGAATAACCGTAAAAGTTTTTTGATAGACCCAAAATTAACCCCGAAAAATGGGAAAAAACGCTATTTTTACCATTTTTTCATGCGATTGTCACGCAATTTTGAACCTTAATGCCGTGGGAAAAGACTGTGACGTCATTCCTGGTGCCATGCCCTTAAGCATTAATGGTATACAATTTTTGAATAAAGCTATTCTTATGAACATTACATATTAAATGAATGTATAGCAACATTACAGAAACACATACCTATTTATAGTTGTTCAATAATCACTACTAATATCATTCGCTAAAACAGAATATATTGTTTTGACTTGAATTATTTTGATTTACGGATTTTATTCTTGTAAAGCGTTGGATTTTTTCCACATTCCGTAGTATATACAATGCAGTATTCCTACAACAGTGTAGAAGAATTAAGGATGAACATTGTCGGGCTTACGACCGACCTCGGCTGGTTTAAGTGATCACTTTACACTCGAGAAACATTCGCCATTACAGATTATATTGTGTTATTTGTAATACAGATTTATGTTGGATCACCGCCATATTGGTCTCAGGGCATGTCTGTAGTTTCGGAGGTCTCGACCTGAGTGAATATATACAGGGTGTCCCGTAAGTCAACGATATCCCGTGGAGGGGTGATAGACCAGCTCATAACGGACCAGAAAAACGAAATATGACCTTAGTAAAAAATCGCTCGTTCTCGAGATATCGGCACTTTTTTGTTTTTCGTGAAATTCGACACCTTCGTTCAGTTTTTCGATCGCCACGGTCACAAAATTCAATATTCTAAGATTATAATTTTTGATTAGTAATCCTGAATATTTCAGCTATTTGATTATAACCCAAAATAAAACGTACTATATCATAATCTTGAAAAAAAGGACATCATTTCCGGCTCTCGAGTTTTTTGCTTTTTATTTGCAATTTTCGACTCCGTTACACTGTAAAAAAATGTATCACATTAAGCTGACAAATTATATTAAAAACTACCTCATCTAGTGTAGTTTTTAAAAAAGTACAAAACTGGACAAAGACCCCTTTCCAAAAAAAGATATTACTGTTTTACTTCAAAATGAGCTCATTATAAAAAAAATCTAACGCAGGGTAATAGGTTCTTTATTGGCGTATCTCCCAATGGCGGGTTTATTGGCGTAGGCAGTGTCTGCCAACCAACTACTCGTGACATACATTTGATATACACAATACATACATACAAGTGTATGAAAAAGAAGAAAAATATAAATAAATATAAACAATAATAATAATGAGAGGGATGTACCTAAATCATTTAGGTATTAACTGGATTTTTGTCTGCATCTCGCAGACTGCATACATTGAGATTTTCCTCAACGAAGGCGGGAGATATCAACATTTGCATAAGTTTATTATGCGAACTCCCTTGGGGAGGGGAGCAGGATGTCCCGACGCTTACGAGTCGGCTTTGGCTGGCTTAAGTGATCACTTTATGCCCAGGGCATCGTTCATCCACTCCACCACATCCTGCTACCAAAATGAAATTTTCTGGTAGTTGAGTATATAATACTCAACAACCTATTTCATATGCACCCAATTTCAGATACTACCGCCATCCGTTGAGGAGCGAAAAGCCGACTCGTAAGCGAAAAGCCGACTCGTAAGCCGACCCAAATGGGATGAAGGACAAGGAAGGAATCGCGGGATTGCCAGTTAGATGGATTATTTATGGCAAGGTAATGATGCCTCAGTAGTTTACTTTTGAAAGAAAGAATACGCGAATTTATTACGCGAAATTTTTACGCAAATAAAGCGATTTTTTATTTTTTTACACATATAACGCGAATTTTAGCATTTTTTTATAGGAATAAAGTGAATTTTCGCATATTTGTCGCGAATATCGTCCTTTATTTTGGAAAACATCGTAATTGAAACATTATCAAAAGTATGTATAAAAATATTCTAATGGTACCTGGACGTATGGGGTTTTGGGGCCCCCCTCGAATTCATCAGCCAAAACCACATTTCAAAAATATACAAAAGTGGTAACATTGCGGACCTTTGACAGCTCTTATGACAAAGTTCGACAATCAGGGTTATCAACAATACAATTTTGAATTCCGCTTGCAGCTAACCTCCGCCGGCTGCCAAGATACAGAAACCACATTGTAGTGATGTAAAATTAGTTTGTTTTTCGTAAAATAAAAAAATACTTCAGTATACAAAACATGTATATCGTACGTGTACCTATACACATGGGCGTCGTCAGTGGGGGCCGGAGGGGGGCAGCCGCCCCCCTAGTGATTGCAATAGGTATATATTTTTTCATAATAAATGATAAAACCCCACAAAAATCGCATTATTACCACACGTTTTCCCATCATATCATAAATTTTGACGAAAATCCATCAAAATACAGTTATTTAATAAAAAGTATTCTCCATTTTTTATTACTTTTTTATAAAAGATATTTTTCATACATAGATATTATTTTTTGTATGTGGTTTTTAGTGCAATAATATGGTGTTTTTGCGGAGAAAAAACTATAGACATTTATTTCTCCATCACACTTTACGTATTTGGAGGCGCTGAGTCCGAATTTCAACTTTGCCACCTCGTAAATGTGATGCGTTCTGAGATTTCTCAGAAAGAATGAGAAAAAAATGCCTTTTTTACAGACTTTGACTGATAATTAAAAAAGTATTCATTTTAGAGAAAAGAAGCTCAGGACAAGAATAAACTTCATAAAATTTCCTACAAAATGGCATATATTTTTTTTTTGTGGGATAAACAGTTCAGGCAACAGAGTGAGCTAAAATAGGGGCTTAATTTTCACCCGACAGCACAAACTATATTTGTTTGTATTTTTGCTCCCATAACTCAGAACTTGCACACTTTTAAGCAAAAATATCTAGTACCAAAATAAAGTGCATTATTTTTTCTTTAATTTATGCTACCATTGTTTCGTCGACAGGTAAACGGTCTAGGCGCTAGAGCGCATTGAAGTTCAGTATAGTACATTAGAAGCAGTTTTGACCATTATTTAAACTGATATATAACGATCAAAAAATACTTAATTGTACTGAATGCACTCAAAAATACAAGGACAAAGGCTGTAATATTTATATTTTAAGGTTTGCCACCACTTAATAGTGCTGTGTTGATAGAAATGTCAGAATAACTCAGAAACAATAGTTTTTTTTTGTTTTTTTTGACCATATTTTGAAAACTGAAAACTATAAAGGAATTATTTTATTGAAAAAGTAAATTGAATTTAATTATCTATGAATCACGTCTACAACTTTTTTTAATCAGATGAACCATTCAAGAGCCAGAGCGCATTCAAATTTAACCAAAATTGAAAAATCGTCCAAATACTGTACTTTCTTTTATTTCCCGCCTACAAATTAGAAGGTAGGTACTTCTAATATACAAAATATAAAAGGAAATTATATTTTCTACAAATTATGTTTCTTACAATTTTTCACTCAGACGAACGGATTCGAAGTTACAGGGCATTCAAATTTGTTGTAGTATATCAGAGAGAACTATATTCATGTACGTCATATTAATATCTGTATTTGATTTTGAATTGTAAATTTGGATGCGCCATAACTTCGAACCCGTTCGTCTGAGTGAAAAATTGTAAGAGACATAATTTGTAGTAAATTTAATTTTCTTTTATATTTTGTATATTAGAAGTACATACCTTCTAATTTGTAGGCGGGAAATAAAAGAAAGTACAGTATTTGGACGATTTTTCAATTTTGGTTTAATTTGAATGCGCTCTGGCTCTTGAATGCTTCATCCGATTAAAAAATGTTTTAGTCATAATTTATAGATAATTTAATGTAGTTCTCTTTTTTGTTACAATAATTTCTATAAAGTTTTTTTATTTTCAATATATGAACAAAAAACAAAAAAAAACTATTGTTTCTGAGTTATTCTGACATTTCTATCAACACAGCACTATTAAGTGGTGGCAAACCTTAAAATATAAATATTACAGCCTTTGTCCTTGTATTTTTGAGTGCATTCAGTACAATTAAGTATTTTTTGATCGTTATATATCAGTTTAAATAATGGTCAAAACTGCTTCTAATGTACTATACTGAACTTCAATGCGCTTTAGCGCCTAGACCGTTTACCTGTCGACGAAACAATGGTAGCATAAATTAAAGAAAAAATAATGCACTTTATTTCTGTACTAGACATTTTTGCTTAAAAGTGTGCAAGTTCTGAGTTATGGGAGCAAAAATACAAACAAATATAGTTTGTGCTGTAGGGTGAAAATTAAGCCCCTATTTTAGCTCACTCTGACGCCTTAACTGTTTATGCCACAAAAAAGATTTATATGCCATTTTGTAGGAAATTTGGTGAAGTTTATTCTTGTCCTGAGCTTCTTTTCTCTAAAATGAATACTTTTTGAATTATCAGTCAAAGTCTGTAAAAAAGGCATTTTTTTCTCTTTCTTTCTGAGATATCTCAGAACGCATCACATTTACGAGGTGGCAAAGTTGAAATTCGGACTCAGCGCCTCCAAATACGTAAAGTGTGATGGAGAAATAAATGTCTATAGTTTTTTCCTAGAAATGCCATCCAATTTCCTCATATTACTGTACTATTTGTGTTATGATGTTAATTTGTAATTGATGAATTATGTGTAATGCACAATTGTTCGACTGTTTTTATTGATTAATTTTTTTTTTGTGTGATTTTTGCAATATACTTTGTTCAAATGGCCTAAAGGCCGTGTACGATTGTAAAATAAAATAAAATGAAATTGTTAACACATTTTCAAATAAACCAAACACGTCACGACCTTCTTCACTATGTCTCAAAAAAACTTTCGCCTGCGGCGCTATGTCAGCTTTTTTCATGATCTATCGAATTTTAAATTTTGGTTGCCCCCCCTAGCTCCGAGGCTGGCGACGCCCATGCCCTATAAATACCTATATTTAGTTTATAATTAAGCGTGTCTTCGGGACAAAAACGTTTTCTAATTTCCAATATTATTCCCAGAGACCTTGCATTATATATTAAATTATATGCTAAAAAGTTTTAAGTATTTAATTTCAAAAGTGGGTGCCTTAGTAAGTCGTTAAACTTTTAGAGTTTCCCTTGTAATTACTCGCAAGGGCGTATATAGGGAGGGGCCGAAGGTGCTTTAGAAGGTGCCCAGCCCCCCCCTGAAATGTTACACAATGATTTGAAATCTACTATAGAATGATCCCAGGTTCATCACTTCACCCATCTCTAATGAAAATTTACCTTTTTAACTTTAAAATTAACTTTTTTTTTTAACATAACACTTAAAAGCTAAGGAAAAGTTGTTCACTAGTCTGAATTTGATTTTTTTCCGAAGTCTCTATTGTAGGGGCCCCTCTTTTGTGGAGGCCCCGGGCAGTAGCCCCGGTTGCCCTCCCCTAAATGCGACCCTGTACGCCACTGTTAACCCGTGAATAAATTAATATGATGAATTATAAATAGATTTTATGATTAAGTTAACTCGAGCTTCACAATCACGGAGATGTTTTAAAATTCAATCTAAAATATTTATAATATTACCTACTAGCATGGGCGCCGCCAGAGAGGGGCAGGGGGCAGCTTCCCCCCTAGAGATTGGAATAGGCATATATGTTTTTTCATACTAAATGATAAAAAACCTCACAAAAAATAACATTATTACCACACATTTTCTCATCATGCCATAAATTTTCTAAAAGAGTATAAAAATTCGATCCAAATACATTTGTTTCACAAAAAAATTGCCTGCGGCGCTATTATTTTTTACTTTAATAGAAAATATTTGTCATACATAATGTTGCGCATTTTTATTATGTACATTTTTAAATAAGCCAAACCCCATCACGACCTTCTTCACTATGTCTCACAAAAAAATTTCCCCTGATGCGCTATTTGCGCGTTTTTAATTTTGCAAATTTTTGTTGCCTCCCCCCTAGCTCCGAGGCTGGCGACACCCATGCCTACTAGTATTTTAAGCTAGGCCTGCCCGACATTGTTGTCAGGGCCGCACGGTGCCTTGAGGCAGAAAGGCAGCCACCTAAGGCGGCACCTCCAGAGGGGCGGCAAAATAGGCCTAATTGAAATTAAAAAAAATCATGAATAATAAAGAAATCTTCACGCAACGCTTTGCTATACCCATTTTTCTGAAAAAAAAAAGGTTCGCCTGCGGCGCTATCTTAAATTTGTATAAGAAGCAATTTAACGTGAGACGTTTATGTTTACTGAGTGCAGAGTGAAATCAGTTATGAACATGTGAAACAATCTATATATATAAAGTAAAGTGTGATTTTTGTAAGTGTTCGCATAACTCCCGCATTTTACGATGGATTGCTGTAAAAATTTAGAATAACATTTGCGATAATATAGACTGTGTCCTAACGTCACCGGTTTTTGGAGAAAAAGCTTTTCCTAGGAGATGTCATGATGATGAGGGGATCCAAGGTTGTGTGGAGTCGTGTGTGGTATCGTATAAATAGGGCATTGGAAAATAAATTCAGATCTTATGTCACATTTTGTACATCTCCAGCCGATAAAGTATGCCGGGTTGGTTTGTCAAATTTGCCTTTGCATGGGTGACTCAACTAATAAACAGTATTTAAAAAAAGACTTGAACAACAAAGCAGGGCAGTGCCGTAGAACTCAGAACAAAAAAAAAGTATTATTACGTAAAACAAGTCGCCTTATAAGTAAATAAAAGTATGTGGGAGACAAATGAGTGCGTTTAATTAAGGTCCTGTATGCTGTCATTGGGCTTCGGCGTCCTGAACTGTTCTCAGCCAATACTGAGACAATCGTCTTGAAACTGAAGACAGTGATAGATGAAAGTATGGACTACAGATTGGCTGTTTTAGAATTACAATATTTGGAAATTCCTTGAATAAAAAAATATTCCTAAAGTACCCCTGAAATCTGAGGATTTTCCGTTCAGTTTTTCAGATAAAAAAGTATAATTTAATCAAAATACTGGTAATTATAATCATAACAAATTGGCTGTTTTAGATTTTTCTATTTCTTCCCAGGTTTCTTTTAAAGGGGTATAATTCACTTTGTCGCTTACGTTATTCTTATTTCGCGCTAACGTTCTCATACAAAATTTTAAAAAGTTGATGCGAAAATTGAGCGATTTTGCTCAGTGCATATAAGCCCTGAACATTATAAAAAAACTTCCCTAAATGTCACAAGAAGAGGAACTCTTTGGTCCGCAAAGTAAATTAAGTAAGGTAGGGGAGGGAATGTCAAGTGCACGATTAGGGTGATGACATTATCTTCACTTTATGGACATTATCTGAACATTTGCCAACAAAGGCTAAAACATACCAGTGGCGTAGCGTGGGTTTCTGCCACCCGGGGCGGAAGTCAAATCCGCCCCCCCCCCTATTTTTTTTCTAGAATGGACCTGTGCTTGCATGCACAAACCCAAATACTTTCCTGCACACCTTGCACTAGGCTAAAAGCCTGTATTGCAAAGTATGGAATATATCGCCAGCGCCTGGGTTTGAACCTGGCACCCAATATTTAGGTATATAAATTCAAAATTCACGTGGTCGGTAGCCTGGTTAGTAACGCGCTCAACAGTTAATCCAGTGGGCGCGGGTTCAATCCCCGACTTACTCCACTTCACAACACAAGCTTTTAAAGCTTTCTGTGAAGTGTGCGAAGATGTATTTGGGTTTATTTCGTAAACCCAGATTTATTAAAAAAATTAAACATAAATTAAATAAGGGTAAACCCACCTCCACCCCTGGATGTTTCAGAAGTTTCAGCTTCTATGTCATCCAGTATTTTACGCAAAAAAAAAAACAAATCCAACGGAGGGCTTAAGGTTCGCTGGATGGTCTCCACTCAACAAACCCCTCCCGAAACTACTCTACGCCCTTATGCTGGACTTCACCAACTTCTAAGGTGAGGAATAGCGGAGATAGGAGCCACATATCATTATCTTTCATACCTACAAAATTTGTGCTAGGTGTTGTCCTATCTCTCTTATTCCTCACATAAAAAGTTGGTGAAATCCAGCACTAATGTTCCCTGGAGGAGACTCTCACTGCAAGGATCTACACAGTACTAAGTAAATTCACAGGAATTATAAAGAACTGCTAAGCTGGAGTGGGACATCAGAATTTTGATATTGATATTTATTTATTTATTTATTTATTTAAGTAAAAATATTACACTCTTCGGCATTACAGCGTTCAACCTTTGCGCCGAAAAGTGTACACAGAATAAGTTTCAATTCAAACAATAATAAACACGAAAAAAAACAACAAAAAAGGAAGTAATTTACCCTGGCTATCACAATAAAACACGATGAACAAAAACACTATACGAAAAACAAAAGAAACACGTTATATGGCAGAAAAAGAGAAAAAATAGTGCCGCAGGCAAATTTTTTTCGAGTGAGGCAACTAAAATGTAGATATTTATATGGAACAAAAAGAGAAAAATAGCGTGTAAGGCGAATTTTTTAAGAGTTTTTAATGAAAAAAATGTGATTTCATGAATTTTGCATTTTTTTTTCAAAAAATGCCGCCCCTCCTCCCCCACGCTACGTCACTGCAACATACTCAACTCAACTTTCGTCAAACTTTTGAATAATTGTACCAAACATAAGGCAAGACTTTTCAAAAAGGTAACACACGTCATTTTCATAAAAGACTAACATTCAAAGTTATCTATCTAGCAAAAGTTCAGAGTACAAAATTATTATACATCGGGAGATCCGATTCTCTAGTTACCTGGGACTAGGAGATGTGCAGGGACGTAGAGTGAACAAAAATATTATACAGTTTATTTACTTGTATAATACTACCTGCATAATGCACGCTGATACAAGTTACGTGGAATTTATTGTTTACACTTCACTTATTGTTTTATTCCCCTATAGATATTGATGGTTGTATAGAATTCAGGTAAAGATGGAAACCTCCGTAATATAGATTCGAAGAGAAATAATACTTTTGGTCATGAGACGTCTATGGAATTAGGGGATTAAAAATGATTTATTGCTCCTCGGCTATAAAAGGCATCCAAATATCCGATGTATAATAATTATTACATTCAATATCAACTTTAAAACATTATAGTCCGAGAGCCCGCTGCTTAATTTATGACGTATCTGTTTTTTGATTGAAATGTGGTATTAACGATAGCTTACCAATAGGGTATTACATCGCACTAGGGTTGCCTATCAAAATCTTGCCGCAACCCCCCCCGCCCCCCCCGAAAAGGTCCCTCTTCGCGGTTTTTCGCATTTTATAGGAATATGGTAAGAGATAGGAGAAAGTAGTCAATGACAAAAATAATCCTTGCTAAATTCTCTACAAAAAACGCTAAGTCAATTTTTCATAGGACTAGTAGTTTACCCGTAGTGGCCGGTCAAAAAAGAGGATATTTTTTGAAAAAATAAAAAAAAAAAGGTGTTTTTTTTTTTTCTTTCAAATTCTTCCACCCATTATTACTAACATTTTATGGAAGAAAAATTTTAGTCTACGGCGCTATATCACTGGTTTTTTTATGAAAAACTAATTTTTAAGAATTTTCGTCACTGAGTTTTATTGCAATAAATCCGAAATTATTAGATGTATGAACATAAATTATAGCTCATTTTGTAGCTAAGACTACGGTAATTAATTCGTTCTCGGACTATTTTCCTGTAGCTCTTATCAATTTTCAACCAATTTAGTTTAAATACATTTTTTTAGTATTTTAAATGAATTTCGGTTTTGGACCGGTCATTGCGGGTAAACTGCTAGTTCTACGAAAAAATTGACTTAACATTTTTTGTAGAGAATTTAGTAAGGATTATTTTTGTCATTGACTACTTTCTCCTATCTCTTACCATATTCCTATAAAATGCGAAAAACCGCGAAGAGGGACCTTTTCGGGGGGGGCAGGGGGGGTTGCGGCAAGATTTTGATAGGCAACCCTAGTGCGATGTAATACCCTATTGGTAAGCTATCATTTGTACCACATTTCGATCAAAAAACAGATACGTCATAAATTAAGCAGCGGGCTCTTGGACTATTAAGAGATCGGATAAATAATAATGTTATTAGAGAGATGAGTGACTGACTAGAATTATAGTTTGGGAATGTTGAGAGAATGAACGATGACAGGATAACAAAAATTTATATATTTGAGCGAACGAAGAGGGGTGAGGAAACGCGGCCTCCCGAGACTGACCTGACGTTTTGAGTTAAAGAAATCAGAGAGCGTGTATCACAAATTGCATGAACGTGACGAAGGCTAGGAGTGTGTGTAAGGATAGGGCTGTCTGGCGCTCTGGCCTCTCTGCCTACCCTGCAAGGGACGCGGCGTTAGGGTATACATAGATAGATAGATATTGCTAATATTTCAGAAATTATATAAAACAAACATGACAAAATATATAAACTGTATTTCATTTATTCCAATTTTCACAGCTAATTGTATCAGAAAAACGCCTTAAGTGTTCATCTGGTTTACCAACTTTGCTAATTATTTAATTAAACAATTTTTCTTTTGCTTTATTTTTTAATTTTAATAACAAATTGGCGCCCACTTCGCACCCCTAGGAAGACTTAACGGATAAAGCCATAGACAAAACATGACCGCCGCCATTTTCGCTACTAGCCTTTCCGCTAGGTATACCCCATTTTTTCTCGATGTAAAGTACGCTAATTTACCATTTAATTACATAGATTATATTCCAAAGGTAATCTGTTATCACATCGTGTATTAGCATGTAAGTACCACTTTGTTAACATAACCTGTACCTGGACTGGCGCTAAGGCAACAATAGTCGCTGTTAAGCTGGTCCAGGTCTTTTTTTACTTTATTAAATAAATATAAATAAATAAATAAATTCCCACACTGATTATACATAATGAGTCACTGAAATATCACCAGGTTTCATGCAATTGTGGACAACCAATATGACATGCAATCATATGTTTGTAGCTCCCATGGCGTCCACCATAGACTTGTCATAGATAATAGAAGGGGCTCAATGTTCAATATAGTCAGAATATAGTACTTACTCCTGGTTTCAAATAACTTGGCCACTGGCTACATAGTAATTCTATAGAAAAAGTGTGAGAAGTAAGGTGAGACGAAATGTAGGTAATATATTATTATGTCGCTGGTTCAATAGTTCTTCCCACCTTTATACAGGTTCCTTACTCACCCCCACGTTGGGCGCCAATATAATGCAAACAATTAGAGTATATCGGTACCCTTGATTTATGGTTTTATTCACACAGAGTTGTTGGGTAGTAGAAGTATGTACAAGGCAGTGGCGGAGAGAATTAACGGCCCATAATGTATTTTAATTAAAAACTTATAAAGTTTTTAATTGATGTTATCTTAGGCTGATTAATTACTTTACAGCACAGAAGATACAGGCGTGCTACGATTTCGTAAATCGTAAACTTTTTACCACGATGTTGATTATTTCGCTTTGTGTTGATATAAATTTTAACTTACGTGTTGTTACTACTTATTAGGTTTTATAGGGAGATAGAAGAAGAAGAAGGAAAAAATATATACATATTTCAATCTCCATGAGTACATGGTTGGCGCAGTTGGTTGAGGCGGCAGTCTCTCAAGCGGGAGGTGCCAGATTCAAACTCCGATGCTGGCGATGTATTCCACACTTTGCGATACAGGCTTTTAGCCTAGTGCAAGGTGTGCAGGAAAGTATTTGGGTTTGTGTATGCAAGCCCAGATCCTTTTTTTATTAAAAAAAAAAAGATTCCCTTGTTTTCGTTTACTGTCATTCTGTCATCTGTAAGAAACGTAGATCCTAAAATTATTAATAAACTGAAACAAAGCCTCATAGGGTTCGATTCCACGATTTCGTTCGACATTTCGCCAATTGTGTAGGTATGTATCTATGTAATAATAAATACTGAATATGTATCGACGTGTTTATAATAATTTTGAATAGATGTTGACCTTCATCCAACATATAATATTACATTTAAGTTTCAAACCTAAATATTATTAAATAATTTTGAAAGCGATAGATGGTGCTTTATTTGTTTTTAATCAAGCGGTATTTGTATTTTGCCTTCAGGATCTTTTTAAAAAACGCAAGCTAATATTTTCACCCGTTGAGCAGTATTTTGACTCTGGTGTAAAAATCAGTCATAATACAATTCATAAGTAGTCTCGAACAGTGTTTCTTTCAGACAAAATTCTCCGGGGGGCATTTCACAAACTCGGGGGGGGGGGGGGGGGGGGGGCGGAGTAAATAAGAAGTCATCATCATTCGCCCTTAACGTTCAAAGTGGCAGCATAGGGCCAGCTCTTCAGGGCTAACCAGGCTCTTCCATTCAGAGCGATTCTGTGCAATCTATGTTATCTCTCTCCAGGGCATTCCTGACGCTTTGATCTCGTTGTCCTATGAACGCTGTACAGTGAATGAGGGTCTTTCAGGCCGTTGGAACCCCTGTGGGTGGAAAAACAGCGAACTGTAATTGTCACGGGCCTTCGCAGTTCTCAATTATATAGGTAAAGCAAAGTAATATTCATTATCATTTACGATATCACGATGATTTTATTAATATTTTTTAATGGTGCTATCAAGCTACAAAATAACGCAAACTTTGAACAAAAAACAAACGTAGTTCTCTGACACAACTTTGCGTACGCGCGCCGAGTAGTACTTGAAAGAAACACTGGTCTCGAAAATCGAGCATCCGTAAATCAGAGACCGCTGGTATTTTTGTTAGATTGCGAACAGTTTGTTATTATGTAAGTAGGTTTACAGTAAGTGGCGCTGGCGATGCTTTGTTCGCTGGTAAAATGAAACCTTTTTATAACAATGCTTATCAATCACTGGGATTTGAATAATGGACTTAAATATAATTATTGGGAGATAATTTGCATAGCTGAAGAAATCATATAATGATTAATAAGAAAATCACAAACTGAAGAAATCATAAAATGATTAAATTTGTAATCAATGGGTTAAGAGTATGCATACCGACATTTCAAAAATTTCTAAAAACGGGAGACCTTCTATCTCGACAACCGTTACTAAATATGCTTTGGAACAAAATAGGATAGATGCATTGAACCTTTATCTAGGGAATAACCGTAATAGTTTTTTTATATCTTGTATAGATATCGCAAAAAAAATATTTAAAAACACCTCTGACCTTTTTTCCGAAAGACGGAAACTCGTTTCCCGAAAGTCGCGGAGTAATTTTTTTTTCTTGTACTGATAATATGCATTAAAATCTAGGGAATAACCGTAAAAGTTTTTTGATAGACGCAAAATTAACCCCAAAAAATGGAAAAAACGCTATTTTTACGATTTTATCATGCGATTGTCACGCAATTTTGAACCTTAATGCCGTGGGAAAAAACTGTGACGTCATTCCTGGTGCCATGCCCTTAATGGATAGGTTTTTGAAAAAGTAGTTAAGAGAATTTAATTTAGATTAGGTAGTTTTTTTTTATATTGTCAACAAGTATTTGTCCCCATAATATGAATTCTTTGTGTACACTGTAATAGGGCTTTGAATGAACTATATTTAATGTAATGTTTTTCTTTAGGCTAATTTGTGTTCAATGTCTGTAAGTGTGCCTTGCTGATAAATAAATAAATAAATATCAAAAACTGCTAACTCGATAAAACGAATTATTTGCGAATTTCGTGCTTTTTCCGCGAATTTCGACGCTACAAGGCCGTACTAGTAAAGATTAGGCCATGGCGCCGGGCGATATTTTGTCGGTCACGTGACCCCGTTAGGGTTAGGAACTTGGGGTCGTAGATGAGAAAGCTTTCTTATATCTATGGAACGCCGATCATTTTTGCTTGACGTGTTTTCGTTGTGGTGTCGTTTGCGTGTGTTCTCTGCTGTTTTTTAAAGTTTTAAATCTTAAAAAGTGTGTTAAACGTTCTTAAAGTTATACCTACGAAGGAAGAAATACATATTATTTTTCTACTGGAATATTAAATGGTAAGTTGACAGATAATTTCAACATAACTTGACGACCACCTGTATGCTAATTTTGACAGTGATTATTTTGTGTAAAACATAATGAAATGCTTATATTTACTTAAATATTGTTTATAGAACGATCTGAAACATAAATGATTACAATGAATATTAAGTTGTTCCTTTTATAACCGATATATTTGTAACATTATTTTTATTGGTAGCATAACCTCAAACAATGTGAATTTTGTCTGTCTTATCGCTATCACATATTTTTGTTGTTAGTAGTCGCCTGTGTTTCAGTTTTTAATATGTTTCTTATAACATGAATGCAAACTAAGATCAGTGTTTACTTCTTTCCAGATCATATATATTGTTCATCATGCCCCGGTGTTGCAACGTAGCAGGTTGCAAATCCAATTATAAGTCGGAAAAGGAAACAGTTGCTACATTTGCTTTTCCCAAAGTAGAACCTCTCAGGAGCTTGTTGTTTCGAAAGGTTCCAACAGACCTTAGCCATGTGAAGAATCCTGTTGTATGCATTAAACATTTTGACGAGAGCTCCATCATTCGAACAAATAAATGTGTCATAAATGGTGAACTTGTGGAGTATGAAAGAAAAATTGCCAAGCTGAAGAAGGGCTCATTTCCTAGAATATTTCCAGGTCTCCCCGGGTATCTCAGTTCAACTCCCAACATATCCAGGAGACTCGAAGACGTTGAAGAGATCCGCATGAAGGCTGCTATTGAGGAGAATCTTCAGTCGTTCAAAGAGGAGAATGATGCGCGTACTATTAAATCTCTTAGTGATGTTAACATTTACTTCAGTGATAAATTAGCAAGCATAAAAAAGAGTGGACGCTTATTACTAAAGCTGATAAAAGCATTTTTTGTTATTTGAATTTATGTGACGATGTTCCTAGTGTGTTAGGATCCATTGTTATTAATAGTGATTTGTCTATTATACTTTCCTTTAAAGGAAAAACTGTAAGTAAACGCAATTATCCTTTAAGTATCTTGAAATCTTTTGATGATTAAGAATTAGTAGATATTTAAATTTATAGAGTCAAAAATTGTTGATGGATATCCTCATTTAATAACTTTGACAGACCTAATTGAAATGCTTGAAAATTATTTTGATCAAATCACCCAGCAGATTTCTTTTATTTTGGAGCAACTAAAATTTACCGAAGTACCGAGCAATCAAAGAAAATATTTTGGAAACACTTTAATGTTTGCTATTTCAATATATGGTCAAAATGAAAAACAATAAAATATCCTCTGAAAAATCAGAATCAAGTAGTAATAGGAAAATAAAAAAAACTCAAATCTTCTTAAATTTTCAAATATTTTATCAAATAAATACCTATTGATCTGTACTAACTCTTTCATTGATTTACAACATTTTTTTAATTGAATTGTAAATATTTAACATTAGCTTGTGTTAAGCTTATGATGTTCTAATTAATTATAATTAACTTCTCATTCACTGTGCGTACTATTTGTATGCATTAATCTGTAAATATAATATTAATTTGTGTTAAGCTCAAGTTCAAGTTTTTGGACTGTTTGACATAATATTTAAAATCACTTTGTTATCTGTCCTTTTATAACATTAAGGTAATATTTGTATAACACACATGTATAAAATTGGTATAATTTGATTATTGTCTACTCTCAAGATTGTGTTTATTAAATTGACAATAAACTGTTTAATTATAAACCATTTTTCATTTTATCCTAGATTTCCCAATGACTTAATAAATTATCTACTCACAACTTTACTCCCTAGTACCTAATTATGATAGCTACTTTTACGCAAACGGATCAATTATAACATGGATACCTATCTTAGCAAGAATTTTTTCACTAGGTTTGGAAATAAAATCAAGAATAGGTATATTCTATATGTCCATAATGTTAAGATAAAAACATTGGTAAATCTATGTATGCGAGTGAGAAACATAACACTAAGTTGGTTTTCTACCTGTTCCGCGCCATGGCCTAATCTTTACTAGTACGGCCTTGTCGACGCTATTTATGACGACGCTAATAATTGTCATTCGAAAAGTTGTTTTTCTGTGCGTTCGAAAAAATGCAATTCGAACAATTTTCCCGTCATCTCGGGAAATGAGTTAAAATTCTATTAGAAGATATGGAGACAACAATTCGCATTGTGACGTTAAGTGAAAGTACAACAGAGTTTCGGCAATTTGTTGTCATAGTCCGAGAGCCCGCTGCTTAAATTATGACGTATGTATCTGTTTTTTGATCGAAATGTAGTATAAATGATAGCTTACCAATAGGGTATTACATCGCACTAGGGTTACCTATCAAAATCTTGCCGCAACCTTCCCTGCTCCCCCCCCCGAAAAGGTCCCTTTTCGCGGTTTTTTGCATTTTATAGGAATATGGTAAGAGATAGGAGAAAGTAGTCAATGACAAAAATAATCCTTGCTAAATTCTCTACAAAAAATGTTAATTAATTTTTTTCGTAGGACTAGTAGTTTACCCGTAATGGCCGGTCCAAAACCGAAATTCATTTAAAATACTAAAAAAATGTATTTTAATTTAATTTAAATTTAAATAATTTAATTTTTTCCCCATATAATGTTAGTGATAATGGGTGGAAGAATGTGAAAGAAAAATAACATTTTTTTTTCAAAAAATATGCTGTTTTTTCACCGGCCATTACGGGTAAACTACTATTCCTACGAAAAAATTGACTTAACATTTTTTGTAGAGAATTTAACAAGGATTATTTTTGTCATTGACTGCTTTCTCCTATCTCCTATCATATTCCTATAAAATGTGAAAAACCGCTAAGAGGGACCTTTTCGGGGGGGGCAGGGGGGGTTGCGGCAAGATTTTAATAGGCAACCCTAGTGCGATGTAATACCCTATTGGTAAGCTATCATTTATACCACATTTCAATCAAAAAACAGATACGTCATAATTTAAGCAGCGGGCTCTCTGACTAAAAGTAACAGAGCTTCGGCAATTTGTTAGCGGGATTGGAAGAGATCGAAGTTCCCTTAGAAGTACACAGTTGTTTCTACTTTTGTAACTTGTTTGTTTTGTTTTGCTTATTGTTATTTTTTCGATTCCCCAGTTTGTCTAAATGGTTATATAAAGTTATTTTTGTTGTTGAACAAAAGTTATAGATTGAATTCGATTTATGGAAGTTTTTTGCTCAACAGCCAGCCAAAATGTATTTACACAATGTGTGAATGTATTGATTTCGGCTTACTGTATAAAAAGGGGATGAAATATGAAAAAAATATCCACTAGAGTCACTGCGTCTTGCCTTAAACATTTTATCACCCAAATTACAGCATTATATCTAACAAACTACGGGAATAATCTCAAGTTTTGGTAAATTTGTGGGGTAAATTTGGAGTCATTTTTTATCAAGAAAATTTACAATAATCTAATGTCTCCCCACTAGAGTGACTTGCAGCATATCTTACATTTATCCATGTGTTAAGTCTTAGGATGATATCTGGATGAGTCTGAATAATAACGGGAGACCTTAGATCTCGATAACTTTACTAAATATGCAAAGGAAAAAAAATAGAGTAGATACATTGAACCTTTATCTAAGGAATGACCGTTAAAGTTTTTGGATTTAAGCGAAATTAACCGCAAAAAATGGATAAAACGCTATTTTTACCAATTTATCGTCTATCTATCTATCTATATCCTCACGCCACGTCCCTTGCAGGGTAGGCAGAGAGGACAGAGCGCCATACTATCCTTGCACGCACTCCTAGCCTCCGTCACATTCATGCATGCAGTCATGCACGCTCTCCGATTCCATTTTATCGTGCGATTGTTGATGCGATTTTGAACCTTAACTTAATGCCGCGGGAAATGGCCGTGACGTCATAGTTGCGTCGCGAGCCTTAATTCCACTTCTGTCTGTCTGGCTAATACCGAATGCCAAAAATAAGAAGACAGTGAAATCAGAGATTCGAAAATATAGAATGTAAGTTTTGATATTCGAAAGGTGTTTAGACTCTTGAATTATTTTTAATTTTCAATTTTTTTTTAGTTAGGTAAATAAATATGGTACTTAGTTGCCTCTCCTGACATCTAGCGAAGTTGATTGTGAACTGTGTTCTTCGACTAAGGCTGGCCACACACGTCCCGAAGTTCAGTTCCGGAATCGACCGTTTTGCAAAAAAGTTCCGATCAAAACCTCTCTCTGAATTCAGCGTCACCCCGATTTTAAATTCAGAAAGAGGTTTTGGTCGGAACCTTTTTGCAAAACGGTCGATTCCGGAACTGAACTTCGGGACGTTTGTGGCCAGCCTAAGCAATAAAAGATGGCGGGGGTGTATAAAATATACCACCCTCCCTTCAACAGTAAGAATGGCAACAATACATAGGTACTTAATGTATACGAAATTCGACGACACAGCCATCGCTCCTCGTGGTGTAGTGGATATGATCCCTACTATGCGAGACGAAGGTCAGAGTTCAAATCCCAGCCGGGGTGAACTGAAATGGCGAATGTTTCTCAAGTGTAAAGTGGTTACTTAAGCCAACCGAGGTCGGTCGTAAGCCCGACAATGTTCATCCTTAATTCTTCTACACTGTTGTAGGAATACTGCAGTGTTTAGACTCCCCAACCCACTGCGGTTACGCCCCTGATTCATCCCTATGTGATTTTCGCCATAATGTAATCCCCAGCATAGAAGATTATAATATTTTACAGGGTGTTTTATAAGTCAATGAAAATTCGTTAAGGGATGATAGTAGAGGATTTTTAGAATCATTCGAGCCGAACTTAGCTTAGTACTAAATATTAAGGTTTTCGAGATAATTAAAATTTTAACTTTATACAATTGACGAAATGCTGTCCAGGACAATAATGCCCAATCCCACCAACTTTAACCTAAGAAGGATACACCTAAGAAGGAGACACCTAAGAAGGAGACCCCTAAGAAATTTCCATACAAAAACAGAGATCATATTCTATTTATTGACACGCAGGCCTACCAACCACATCCTAATTCCATACGAAATGCAACACGCAACTCACCTACGTTAGGTGCCCAAATATCTCTGCCCAGGCTAGGTGAGATGCGTGTTGCATTCCGTATGGAATTAGGGCGTGGTTGGTAGGCCTGCGTGTCAATAAATAGAATATTATCTCTGTTTTTGTATGGAAATTTCTTAGGGGTCTCCTTCTTAGGTTAAAGTTGATGGGATTGGGCATAAGTCCAGTTTATCATGGATCACTATCATAACGTTAATATTCTTTTGAGCACCTTTGTTATCATCTTCATGACGAAATGCAAACTGAGCCCTTTACACTCTGTTTGCATTGATTCTACTTCTCTGATTCATTTTCACTGTTGCTCCGCTTGATTGTATACTATAACTATGTAAATTTGACGAGTCCAAGTGCCCGAAATTAGGGCCTAGGGACGATAATGAACAATAAAAACAATAAACAGCAAACAAGTCCTGTTTCTTCGAGAGAGCTTTCTCTGTCACGGGACCAATTACCTGGAATAGACTGTCGGACGAACTCCGAAAAGATCAGCCTATAACCAGCTTCAGGAGCACTAGCGGATCCAGGGGGGGGCTAGGGGGCTGAAGCCCCCTCCAAAACCATGAGTGACAGTACTTTATATACAACAAATCTAGGGGTTTCACCCCCTTAGCCCCCCCCCAAAACGTTGAGTGTCAGTACTTTTTACCGTGTGACGACATTCAGCCCCCCCCAAAATTGAATCCTGGATCCGCCACTGTTCAGGAGCAAGCTGAAAACTACGAGTTTCAGGACCAGCTTCCCGTGCTCTTGAGACGGAGTACCATTAGACGGCGCCGATAAGTTATCCATTATCATCATTCTAAAAATATGATCCCGTCTAAATAAACACTCTGTATATGTAATGCTATACAGCGTATAAGAGGGAATAATTAAGATATTCGAATTAATTAAGGGTCTAGGTAGGAAATTACCTAAGTGAGACCAACGTGAATACAGCTGCAGAAGGCCCTGACACTGTGACATTTGAACACAACTTACAGTGAAGTAAATATATGGTCTTTTTTCGTGACATAAATAAATAAAACTTTATTGAAAAATCATAATTTTCAAATGGCGGGTTTATTGGCATCGGTAATTTCTGCCAACCAACCACTTGTGACATTCATTTGAGATAAAAAATACATACATGTCTAAAGATAAAAAAAGCAAATTAATAAATACAAGCAATAATTACAATACATATACCCGCATAAACACATACATACATAATATATACATACAAATAAATAGGTGGATTGGATGAAGGACAAGGAAGGAAGGAAAGACGGGATTGTCAGTTAGAAAGATTATTTATGGAAAGGTAATGATGCCTCGGTTTACTTTTGAAAGAGAGAATAGTTGGAGCTAGTCTGATATGAAGTGGTAGGTTATTCCATAGTCTAGCCGCATGTGTAGTGGAAGAAGAAGTGAAAAAAGTTGTGTGATGTGAGGGTTTGGTTAACAAACGGCGTCCACTTGAACGTAGAGATAAGCCACGAGATGCCAAGGGTGTGAAGTTGGACCTCAGCTGCTCGAAAAAGTCGTCAAAAATTGGACTTCCAGATTTTGTTTTCTTCGAGTCAACCGCGCCGCACATACGCCCGAAATCATATTTAAGAGTGTGCATACCGACATTTCAAAAATTTCTAAAAACGGGAGACCTTCTATCTCGACAACCGTTACTAAATATGCTTTGGAACAAAATAGGGTAGATGCATTGAACCTTTATCTAGGGAATAACCGTAAAAGAATTTTTATATCTTGTATAGATTTCTCTGAAAATATTTTTAAAAACACCTCTGACCTTTTTTCCGAAAGACGGATACTCGTTTCCCGAAAGTCGCGGAGTAAAATTTTATTTTTGTACTGATAATATGCATTAAAATCTAGGGAATAACCGTAAAAGTTTTTTGATAGACCCAAAATTAACCCCGAAAAATGGGAAAAAACGCTATTTTTACCATTTTTTCATGCGATTGTCACGCAATTTTGAACCTTAATGCCGTGGGAAAAGACTGTGACGTCATTCCTGGTGCCATGCCCTTAAGCATTAATGGTATACAATTTTTGAATAAAGCTATTCTTATGAACATTACATATTAAATGAATGTATAGCAACATTACAGAAACACATACCTATTTATAGTTGTTCAATAATCACTACTAATATCATTCGCTAAAACAGAATATATTGTTTTGACTTGAATTATTTTGATTTACGGATTTTATTCTTGTAAAGCGTTGGATTTTTTCCACATTCCGTAGTATATACAATGCAGTATTCCTACAACAGTGTAGAAGAATTAAGGATGAACATTGTCGGGCTTACGACCGACCTCGGCTGGTTTAAGTGATCACTTTACACTCGAGAAACATTCGCCATTACAGATTATATTGTGTTATTTGTAATACAGATTTATGTTGGATCACCGCCATATTGGTCTCAGGGCATGTCTGTAGTTTCGGAGGTCTCGACCTGAGTGAATATATACAGGGTGTCCCGTAAGTCAACGATATCCCGTGGAGGGGTGATAGACCAGCTCATAACGGACCAGAAAAACGAAATATGACCTTAGTAAAAAATCGCTCGTTCTCGAGATATCGGCACTTTTTTGTTTTTCGTGAAATTCGACACCTTCGTTCAGTTTTTCGATCGCCACGGTCACAAAATTCAATATTCTAAGATTATAATTTTTGATTAGTAATCCTGAATATTTCAGCTATTTGATTATAACCCAAAATAAAACGTACTATATCATAATCTTGAAAAAAAGGACATCATTTCCGGCTCTCGAGTTTTTTGCTTTTTATTTGCAATTTTCGACTCCGTTACACTGTAAAAAAATGTATCACATTAAGCTGACAAATTATATTAAAAACTACCTCATCTAGTGTAGTTTTTAAAAAAGTACAAAACTGGACAAAGACCCCTTTCCAAAAAAAGATATTACTGTTTTACTTCAAAATGAGCTCATTATAAAAAAAATCTAACGCAGGGTAATAGGTTCTTTATTGGCGTATCTCCCAATGGCGGGTTTATTGGCGTAGGCAGTGTCTGCCAACCAACTACTCGTGACATACATTTGATATACACAATACATACATACAAGTGTATGAAAAAGAAGAAAAATATAAATAAATATAAACAATAATAATAATGAGAGGGATGTACCTAAATCATTTAGGTATTAACTGGATTTTTGTCTGCATCTCGCAGACTGCATACATTGAGATTTTCCTCAACGAAGGCGGGAGATATCAACATTTGCATAAGTTTATTATGCGAACTCCCTTGGGGAGGGGAGCAGGATGTCCCGACGCTTACGAGTCGGCTTTGGCTGGCTTAAGTGATCACTTTATGCCCAGGGCATCGTTCATCCACTCCACCACATCCTGCTACCAAAATGAAATTTTCTGGTAGTTGAGTATATAATACTCAACAACCTATTTCATATGCACCCAATTTCAGATACTACCGCCATCCGTTGAGGAGCGAAAAGCCGACTCGTAAGCGAAAAGCCGACTCGTAAGCCGACCCAAATGGGATGAAGGACAAGGAAGGAATCGCGGGATTGCCAGTTAGATGGATTATTTATGGCAAGGTAATGATGCCTCAGTAGTTTACTTTTGAAAGAAAGAATACCACAACGAATACCACGTCGACGAAACAATGGTAGCATAAATTAAAGAAAAAATAATGCACTTTATTTCTGTACTAGACATTTTTGCTTAAAAGTGTGCAAGTTCTGAGTTATGGGAGCAAAAATACAAACAAATATAGTTTGTGCTGTAGGGTGAAAATTAAGCCCCTATTTTAGCTCACTCTGACGCCTTAACTGTTTATGCCACAAAAAAGATTTATATGCCATTTTGTAGGAAATTTGGTGAAGTTTATTCTTGTCCTGAGCTTCTTTTCTCTAAAATGAATACTTTTTGAATTATCAGTCAAAGTCTGTAAAAAAGGCATTTTTTTCTCTTTCTTTCTGAGATATCTCAGAACGCATCACATTTACGAGGTGGCAAAGTTGAAATTCGGACTCAGCGCCTCCAAATACGTAAAGTGTGATGGAGAAATAAATGTCTATAGTTTTTTCCTAGAAATGCCATCCAATTTCCTCATATTACTGTACTATTTGTGTTATGATGTTAATTTGTAATTGATGAATTATGTGTAATGCACAATTGTTCGACTGTTTTTATTGATTAATTTTTTTTTTGTGTGATTTTTGCAATATACTTTGTTCAAATGGCCTAAAGGCCGTGTACGATTGTAAAATAAAATAAAATGAAATTGTTAACACATTTTCAAATAAACCAAACACGTCACGACCTTCTTCACTATGTCTCAAAAAAACTTTCGCCTGCGGCGCTATGTCAGCTTTTTTCATGATCTATCGAATTTTAAATTTTGGTTGCCCCCCCTAGCTCCGAGGCTGGCGACGCCCATGCCCTATAAATACCTATATTTAGTTTATAATTAAGCGTGTCTTCGGGACAAAAACGTTTTCTAATTTCCAATATTATTCCCAGAGACCTTGCATTATATATTAAATTATATGCTAAAAAGTTTTAAGTATTTAATTTCAAAAGTGGGTGCCTTAGTAAGTCGTTAAACTTTTAGAGTTTCCCTTGTAATTACTCGCAAGGGCGTATATAGGGAGGGGCCGAAGGTGCTTTAGAAGGTGCCCAGCCCCCCCCTGAAATGTTACACAATGATTTGAAATCTACTATAGAATGATCCCAGGTTCATCACTTCACCCATCTCTAATGAAAATTTACCTTTTTAACTTTAAAATTAACTTTTTTTTTTAACATAACACTTAAAAGCTAAGGAAAAGTTGTTCACTAGTCTGAATTTGATTTTTTTCCGAAGTCTCTATTGTAGGGGCCCCTCTTTTGTGGAGGCCCCGGGCAGTAGCCCCGGTTGCCCTCCCCTAAATGCGACCCTGTACGCCACTGTTAACCCGTGAATAAATTAATATGATGAATTATAAATAGATTTTATGATTAAGTTAACTCGAGCTTCACAATCACGGAGATGTTTTAAAATTCAATCTAAAATATTTATAATATTACCTACTAGCATGGGCGCCGCCAGAGAGGGGCAGGGGGCAGCTTCCCCCCTAGAGATTGGAATAGGCATATATGTTTTTTCATACTAAATGATAAAAAACCTCACAAAAAATAACATTATTACCACACATTTTCTCATCATGCCATAAATTTTCTAAAAGAGTATAAAAATTCGATCCAAATACATTTGTTTCACAAAAAAATTGCCTGCGGCGCTATTATTTTTTACTTTAATAGAAAATATTTGTCATACATAATGTTGCGCATTTTTATTATGTACATTTTTAAATAAGCCAAACCCCATCACGACCTTCTTCACTATGTCTCACAAAAAAATTTCCCCTGATGCGCTATTTGCGCGTTTTTAATTTTGCAAATTTTTGTTGCCTCCCCCCTAGCTCCGAGGCTGGCGACACCCATGCCTACTAGTATTTTAAGCTAGGCCTGCCCGACATTGTTGTCAGGGCCGCACGGTGCCTTGAGGCAGAAAGGCAGCCACCTAAGGCGGCACCTCCAGAGGGGCGGCAAAATAGGCCTAATTGAAATTAAAAAAAATCATGAATAATAAAGAAATCTTCACGCAACGCTTTGCTATACCCATTTTTCTGAAAAAAAAAAGGTTCGCCTGCGGCGCTATCTTAAATTTGTATAAGAAGCAATTTAACGTGAGACGTTTATGTTTACTGAGTGCAGAGTGAAATCAGTTATGAACATGTGAAACAATCTATATATATAAAGTAAAGTGTGATTTTTGTAAGTGTTCGCATAACTCCCGCATTTTACGATGGATTGCTGTAAAAATTTAGAATAACATTTGCGATAATATAGACTGTGTCCTAACGTCACCGGTTTTTGGAGAAAAAGCTTTTCCTAGGAGATGTCATGATGATGAGGGGATCCAAGGTTGTGTGGAGTCGTGTGTGGTATCGTATAAATAGGGCATTGGAAAATAAATTCAGATCTTATGTCACATTTTGTACATCTCCAGCCGATAAAGTATGCCGGGTTGGTTTGTCAAATTTGCCTTTGCATGGGTGACTCAACTAATAAACAGTATTTAAAAAAAGACTTGAACAACAAAGCAGGGCAGTGCCGTAGAACTCAGAACAAAAAAAAAGTATTATTACGTAAAACAAGTCGCCTTATAAGTAAATAAAAGTATGTGGGAGACAAATGAGTGCGTTTAATTAAGGTCCTGTATGCTGTCATTGGGCTTCGGCGTCCTGAACTGTTCTCAGCCAATACTGAGACAATCGTCTTGAAACTGAAGACAGTGATAGATGAAAGTATGGACTACAGATTGGCTGTTTTAGAATTACAATATTTGGAAATTCCTTGAATAAAAAAATATTCCTAAAGTACCCCTGAAATCTGAGGATTTTCCGTTCAGTTTTTCAGATAAAAAAGTATAATTTAATCAAAATACTGGTAATTATAATCATAACAAATTGGCTGTTTTAGATTTTTCTATTTCTTCCCAGGTTTCTTTTAAAGGGGTATAATTCACTTTGTCGCTTACGTTATTCTTATTTCGCGCTAACGTTCTCATACAAAATTTTAAAAAGTTGATGCGAAAATTGAGCGATTTTGCTCAGTGCATATAAGCCCTGAACATTATAAAAAAACTTCCCTAAATGTCACAAGAAGAGGAACTCTTTGGTCCGCAAAGTAAATTAAGTAAGGTAGGGGAGGGAATGTCAAGTGCACGATTAGGGTGATGACATTATCTTCACTTTATGGACATTATCTGAACATTTGCCAACAAAGGCTAAAACATACCAGTGGCGTAGCGTGGGTTTCTGCCACCCGGGGCGGAAGTCAAATCCGCCCCCCCCCCTATTTTTTTTCTAGAATGGACCTGTGCTTGCATGCACAAACCCAAATACTTTCCTGCACACCTTGCACTAGGCTAAAAGCCTGTATTGCAAAGTATGGAATATATCGCCAGCGCCTGGGTTTGAACCTGGCACCCAATATTTAGGTATATAAATTCAAAATTCACGTGGTCGGTAGCCTGGTTAGTAACGCGCTCAACAGTTAATCCAGTGGGCGCGGGTTCAATCCCCGACTTACTCCACTTCACAACACAAGCTTTTAAAGCTTTCTGTGAAGTGTGCGAAGATGTATTTGGGTTTATTTCGTAAACCCAGATTTATTAAAAAAATTAAACATAAATTAAATAAGGGTAAACCCACCTCCACCCCTGGATGTTTCAGAAGTTTCAGCTTCTATGTCATCCAGTATTTTACGCAAAAAAAAAAACAAATCCAACGGAGGGCTTAAGGTTCGCTGGATGGTCTCCACTCAACAAACCCCTCCCGAAACTACTCTACGCCCTTATGCTGGACTTCACCAACTTCTAAGGTGAGGAATAGCGGAGATAGGAGCCACATATCATTATCTTTCATACCTACAAAATTTGTGCTAGGTGTTGTCCTATCTCTCTTATTCCTCACATAAAAAGTTGGTGAAATCCAGCACTAATGTTCCCTGGAGGAGACTCTCACTGCAAGGATCTACACAGTACTAAGTAAATTCACAGGAATTATAAAGAACTGCTAAGCTGGAGTGGGACATCAGAATTTTGATATTGATATTTATTTATTTATTTATTTATTTAAGTAAAAATATTACACTCTTCGGCATTACAGCGTTCAACCTTTGCGCCGAAAAGTGTACACAGAATAAGTTTCAATTCAAACAATAATAAACACGAAAAAAAACAACAAAAAAGGAAGTAATTTACCCTGGCTATCACAATAAAACACGATGAACAAAAACACTATACGAAAAACAAAAGAAACACGTTATATGGCAGAAAAAGAGAAAAAATAGTGCCGCAGGCAAATTTTTTTCGAGTGAGGCAACTAAAATGTAGATATTTATATGGAACAAAAAGAGAAAAATAGCGTGTAAGGCGAATTTTTTAAGAGTTTTTAATGAAAAAAATGTGATTTCATGAATTTTGCATTTTTTTTTCAAAAAATGCCGCCCCTCCTCCCCCACGCTACGTCACTGCAACATACTCAACTCAACTTTCGTCAAACTTTTGAATAATTGTACCAAACATAAGGCAAGACTTTTCAAAAAGGTAACACACGTCATTTTCATAAAAGACTAACATTCAAAGTTATCTATCTAGCAAAAGTTCAGAGTACAAAATTATTATACATCGGGAGATCCGATTCTCTAGTTACCTGGGACTAGGAGATGTGCAGGGACGTAGAGTGAACAAAAATATTATACAGTTTATTTACTTGTATAATACTACCTGCATAATGCACGCTGATACAAGTTACGTGGAATTTATTGTTTACACTTCACTTATTGTTTTATTCCCCTATAGATATTGATGGTTGTATAGAATTCAGGTAAAGATGGAAACCTCCGTAATATAGATTCGAAGAGAAATAATACTTTTGGTCATGAGACGTCTATGGAATTAGGGGATTAAAAATGATTTATTGCTCCTCGGCTATAAAAGGCATCCAAATATCCGATGTATAATAATTATTACATTCAATATCAACTTTAAAACATTATAGTCCGAGAGCCCGCTGCTTAATTTATGACGTATCTGTTTTTTGATTGAAATGTGGTATTAACGATAGCTTACCAATAGGGTATTACATCGCACTAGGGTTGCCTATCAAAATCTTGCCGCAACCCCCCCCGCCCCCCCCGAAAAGGTCCCTCTTCGCGGTTTTTCGCATTTTATAGGAATATGGTAAGAGATAGGAGAAAGTAGTCAATGACAAAAATAATCCTTGCTAAATTCTCTACAAAAAACGCTAAGTCAATTTTTCATAGGACTAGTAGTTTACCCGTAGTGGCCGGTCAAAAAAGAGGATATTTTTTGAAAAAATAAAAAAAAAAAGGTGTTTTTTTTTTTTCTTTCAAATTCTTCCACCCATTATTACTAACATTTTATGGAAGAAAAATTTTAGTCTACGGCGCTATATCACTGGTTTTTTTATGAAAAACTAATTTTTAAGAATTTTCGTCACTGAGTTTTATTGCAATAAATCCGAAATTATTAGATGTATGAACATAAATTATAGCTCATTTTGTAGCTAAGACTACGGTAATTAATTCGTTCTCGGACTATTTTCCTGTAGCTCTTATCAATTTTCAACCAATTTAGTTTAAATACATTTTTTTAGTATTTTAAATGAATTTCGGTTTTGGACCGGTCATTGCGGGTAAACTGCTAGTTCTACGAAAAAATTGACTTAACATTTTTTGTAGAGAATTTAGTAAGGATTATTTTTGTCATTGACTACTTTCTCCTATCTCTTACCATATTCCTATAAAATGCGAAAAACCGCGAAGAGGGACCTTTTCGGGGGGGGCAGGGGGGGTTGCGGCAAGATTTTGATAGGCAACCCTAGTGCGATGTAATACCCTATTGGTAAGCTATCATTTGTACCACATTTCGATCAAAAAACAGATACGTCATAAATTAAGCAGCGGGCTCTTGGACTATTAAGAGATCGGATAAATAATAATGTTATTAGAGAGATGAGTGACTGACTAGAATTATAGTTTGGGAATGTTGAGAGAATGAACGATGACAGGATAACAAAAATTTATATATTTGAGCGAACGAAGAGGGGTGAGGAAACGCGGCCTCCCGAGACTGACCTGACGTTTTGAGTTAAAGAAATCAGAGAGCGTGTATCACAAATTGCATGAACGTGACGAAGGCTAGGAGTGTGTGTAAGGATAGGGCTGTCTGGCGCTCTGGCCTCTCTGCCTACCCTGCAAGGGACGCGGCGTTAGGGTATACATAGATAGATAGATATTGCTAATATTTCAGAAATTATATAAAACAAACATGACAAAATATATAAACTGTATTTCATTTATTCCAATTTTCACAGCTAATTGTATCAGAAAAACGCCTTAAGTGTTCATCTGGTTTACCAACTTTGCTAATTATTTAATTAAACAATTTTTCTTTTGCTTTATTTTTTAATTTTAATAACAAATTGGCGCCCACTTCGCACCCCTAGGAAGACTTAACGGATAAAGCCATAGACAAAACATGACCGCCGCCATTTTCGCTACTAGCCTTTCCGCTAGGTATACCCCATTTTTTCTCGATGTAAAGTACGCTAATTTACCATTTAATTACATAGATTATATTCCAAAGGTAATCTGTTATCACATCGTGTATTAGCATGTAAGTACCACTTTGTTAACATAACCTGTACCTGGACTGGCGCTAAGGCAACAATAGTCGCTGTTAAGCTGGTCCAGGTCTTTTTTTACTTTATTAAATAAATATAAATAAATAAATAAATTCCCACACTGATTATACATAATGAGTCACTGAAATATCACCAGGTTTCATGCAATTGTGGACAACCAATATGACATGCAATCATATGTTTGTAGCTCCCATGGCGTCCACCATAGACTTGTCATAGATAATAGAAGGGGCTCAATGTTCAATATAGTCAGAATATAGTACTTACTCCTGGTTTCAAATAACTTGGCCACTGGCTACATAGTAATTCTATAGAAAAAGTGTGAGAAGTAAGGTGAGACGAAATGTAGGTAATATATTATTATGTCGCTGGTTCAATAGTTCTTCCCACCTTTATACAGGTTCCTTACTCACCCCCACGTTGGGCGCCAATATAATGCAAACAATTAGAGTATATCGGTACCCTTGATTTATGGTTTTATTCACACAGAGTTGTTGGGTAGTAGAAGTATGTACAAGGCAGTGGCGGAGAGAATTAACGGCCCATAATGTATTTTAATTAAAAACTTATAAAGTTTTTAATTGATGTTATCTTAGGCTGATTAATTACTTTACAGCACAGAAGATACAGGCGTGCTACGATTTCGTAAATCGTAAACTTTTTACCACGATGTTGATTATTTCGCTTTGTGTTGATATAAATTTTAACTTACGTGTTGTTACTACTTATTAGGTTTTATAGGGAGATAGAAGAAGAAGAAGGAAAAAATATATACATATTTCAATCTCCATGAGTACATGGTTGGCGCAGTTGGTTGAGGCGGCAGTCTCTCAAGCGGGAGGTGCCAGATTCAAACTCCGATGCTGGCGATGTATTCCACACTTTGCGATACAGGCTTTTAGCCTAGTGCAAGGTGTGCAGGAAAGTATTTGGGTTTGTGTATGCAAGCCCAGATCCTTTTTTTATTAAAAAAAAAAAGATTCCCTTGTTTTCGTTTACTGTCATTCTGTCATCTGTAAGAAACGTAGATCCTAAAATTATTAATAAACTGAAACAAAGCCTCATAGGGTTCGATTCCACGATTTCGTTCGACATTTCGCCAATTGTGTAGGTATGTATCTATGTAATAATAAATACTGAATATGTATCGACGTGTTTATAATAATTTTGAATAGATGTTGACCTTCATCCAACATATAATATTACATTTAAGTTTCAAACCTAAATATTATTAAATAATTTTGAAAGCGATAGATGGTGCTTTATTTGTTTTTAATCAAGCGGTATTTGTATTTTGCCTTCAGGATCTTTTTAAAAAACGCAAGCTAATATTTTCACCCGTTGAGCAGTATTTTGACTCTGGTGTAAAAATCAGTCATAATACAATTCATAAGTAGTCTCGAACAGTGTTTCTTTCAGACAAAATTCTCCGGGGGGCATTTCACAAACTCGGGGGGGGGGGGGGGGGGGGGGCGGAGTAAATAAGAAGTCATCATCATTCGCCCTTAACGTTCAAAGTGGCAGCATAGGGCCAGCTCTTCAGGGCTAACCAGGCTCTTCCATTCAGAGCGATTCTGTGCAATCTATGTTATCTCTCTCCAGGGCATTCCTGACGCTTTGATCTCGTTGTCCTATGAACGCTGTACAGTGAATGAGGGTCTTTCAGGCCGTTGGAACCCCTGTGGGTGGAAAAACAGCGAACTGTAATTGTCACGGGCCTTCGCAGTTCTCAATTATATAGGTAAAGCAAAGTAATATTCATTATCATTTACGATATCACGATGATTTTATTAATATTTTTTAATGGTGCTATCAAGCTACAAAATAACGCAAACTTTGAACAAAAAACAAACGTAGTTCTCTGACACAACTTTGCGTACGCGCGCCGAGTAGTACTTGAAAGAAACACTGGTCTCGAAAATCGAGCATCCGTAAATCAGAGACCGCTGGTATTTTTGTTAGATTGCGAACAGTTTGTTATTATGTAAGTAGGTTTACAGTAAGTGGCGCTGGCGATGCTTTGTTCGCTGGTAAAATGAAACCTTTTTATAACAATGCTTATCAATCACTGGGATTTGAATAATGGACTTAAATATAATTATTGGGAGATAATTTGCATAGCTGAAGAAATCATATAATGATTAATAAGAAAATCACAAACTGAAGAAATCATAAAATGATTAAATTTGTAATCAATGGGTTAAGAGTATGCATACCGACATTTCAAAAATTTCTAAAAACGGGAGACCTTCTATCTCGACAACCGTTACTAAATATGCTTTGGAACAAAATAGGATAGATGCATTGAACCTTTATCTAGGGAATAACCGTAATAGTTTTTTTATATCTTGTATAGATATCGCAAAAAAAATATTTAAAAACACCTCTGACCTTTTTTCCGAAAGACGGAAACTCGTTTCCCGAAAGTCGCGGAGTAATTTTTTTTTCTTGTACTGATAATATGCATTAAAATCTAGGGAATAACCGTAAAAGTTTTTTGATAGACGCAAAATTAACCCCAAAAAATGGAAAAAACGCTATTTTTACGATTTTATCATGCGATTGTCACGCAATTTTGAACCTTAATGCCGTGGGAAAAAACTGTGACGTCATTCCTGGTGCCATGCCCTTAATGGATAGGTTTTTGAAAAAGTAGTTAAGAGAATTTAATTTAGATTAGGTAGTTTTTTTTTATATTGTCAACAAGTATTTGTCCCCATAATATGAATTCTTTGTGTACACTGTAATAGGGCTTTGAATGAACTATATTTAATGTAATGTTTTTCTTTAGGCTAATTTGTGTTCAATGTCTGTAAGTGTGCCTTGCTGATAAATAAATAAATAAATATCAAAAACTGCTAACTCGATAAAACGAATTATTTGCGAATTTCGTGCTTTTTCCGCGAATTTCGACGCTACAAGGCCGTACTAGTAAAGATTAGGCCATGGCGCCGGGCGATATTTTGTCGGTCACGTGACCCCGTTAGGGTTAGGAACTTGGGGTCGTAGATGAGAAAGCTTTCTTATATCTATGGAACGCCGATCATTTTTGCTTGACGTGTTTTCGTTGTGGTGTCGTTTGCGTGTGTTCTCTGCTGTTTTTTAAAGTTTTAAATCTTAAAAAGTGTGTTAAACGTTCTTAAAGTTATACCTACGAAGGAAGAAATACATATTATTTTTCTACTGGAATATTAAATGGTAAGTTGACAGATAATTTCAACATAACTTGACGACCACCTGTATGCTAATTTTGACAGTGATTATTTTGTGTAAAACATAATGAAATGCTTATATTTACTTAAATATTGTTTATAGAACGATCTGAAACATAAATGATTACAATGAATATTAAGTTGTTCCTTTTATAACCGATATATTTGTAACATTATTTTTATTGGTAGCATAACCTCAAACAATGTGAATTTTGTCTGTCTTATCGCTATCACATATTTTTGTTGTTAGTAGTCGCCTGTGTTTCAGTTTTTAATATGTTTCTTATAACATGAATGCAAACTAAGATCAGTGTTTACTTCTTTCCAGATCATATATATTGTTCATCATGCCCCGGTGTTGCAACGTAGCAGGTTGCAAATCCAATTATAAGTCGGAAAAGGAAACAGTTGCTACATTTGCTTTTCCCAAAGTAGAACCTCTCAGGAGCTTGTTGTTTCGAAAGGTTCCAACAGACCTTAGCCATGTGAAGAATCCTGTTGTATGCATTAAACATTTTGACGAGAGCTCCATCATTCGAACAAATAAATGTGTCATAAATGGTGAACTTGTGGAGTATGAAAGAAAAATTGCCAAGCTGAAGAAGGGCTCATTTCCTAGAATATTTCCAGGTCTCCCCGGGTATCTCAGTTCAACTCCCAACATATCCAGGAGACTCGAAGACGTTGAAGAGATCCGCATGAAGGCTGCTATTGAGGAGAATCTTCAGTCGTTCAAAGAGGAGAATGATGCGCGTACTATTAAATCTCTTAGTGATGTTAACATTTACTTCAGTGATAAATTAGCAAGCATAAAAAAGAGTGGACGCTTATTACTAAAGCTGATAAAAGCATTTTTTGTTATTTGAATTTATGTGACGATGTTCCTAGTGTGTTAGGATCCATTGTTATTAATAGTGATTTGTCTATTATACTTTCCTTTAAAGGAAAAACTGTAAGTAAACGCAATTATCCTTTAAGTATCTTGAAATCTTTTGATGATTAAGAATTAGTAGATATTTAAATTTATAGAGTCAAAAATTGTTGATGGATATCCTCATTTAATAACTTTGACAGACCTAATTGAAATGCTTGAAAATTATTTTGATCAAATCACCCAGCAGATTTCTTTTATTTTGGAGCAACTAAAATTTACCGAAGTACCGAGCAATCAAAGAAAATATTTTGGAAACACTTTAATGTTTGCTATTTCAATATATGGTCAAAATGAAAAACAATAAAATATCCTCTGAAAAATCAGAATCAAGTAGTAATAGGAAAATAAAAAAAACTCAAATCTTCTTAAATTTTCAAATATTTTATCAAATAAATACCTATTGATCTGTACTAACTCTTTCATTGATTTACAACATTTTTTTAATTGAATTGTAAATATTTAACATTAGCTTGTGTTAAGCTTATGATGTTCTAATTAATTATAATTAACTTCTCATTCACTGTGCGTACTATTTGTATGCATTAATCTGTAAATATAATATTAATTTGTGTTAAGCTCAAGTTCAAGTTTTTGGACTGTTTGACATAATATTTAAAATCACTTTGTTATCTGTCCTTTTATAACATTAAGGTAATATTTGTATAACACACATGTATAAAATTGGTATAATTTGATTATTGTCTACTCTCAAGATTGTGTTTATTAAATTGACAATAAACTGTTTAATTATAAACCATTTTTCATTTTATCCTAGATTTCCCAATGACTTAATAAATTATCTACTCACAACTTTACTCCCTAGTACCTAATTATGATAGCTACTTTTACGCAAACGGATCAATTATAACATGGATACCTATCTTAGCAAGAATTTTTTCACTAGGTTTGGAAATAAAATCAAGAATAGGTATATTCTATATGTCCATAATGTTAAGATAAAAACATTGGTAAATCTATGTATGCGAGTGAGAAACATAACACTAAGTTGGTTTTCTACCTGTTCCGCGCCATGGCCTAATCTTTACTAGTACGGCCTTGTCGACGCTATTTATGACGACGCTAATAATTGTCATTCGAAAAGTTGTTTTTCTGTGCGTTCGAAAAAATGCAATTCGAACAATTTTCCCGTCATCTCGGGAAATGAGTTAAAATTCTATTAGAAGATATGGAGACAACAATTCGCATTGTGACGTTAAGTGAAAGTACAACAGAGTTTCGGCAATTTGTTGTCATAGTCCGAGAGCCCGCTGCTTAAATTATGACGTATGTATCTGTTTTTTGATCGAAATGTAGTATAAATGATAGCTTACCAATAGGGTATTACATCGCACTAGGGTTACCTATCAAAATCTTGCCGCAACCTTCCCTGCTCCCCCCCCCGAAAAGGTCCCTTTTCGCGGTTTTTTGCATTTTATAGGAATATGGTAAGAGATAGGAGAAAGTAGTCAATGACAAAAATAATCCTTGCTAAATTCTCTACAAAAAATGTTAATTAATTTTTTTCGTAGGACTAGTAGTTTACCCGTAATGGCCGGTCCAAAACCGAAATTCATTTAAAATACTAAAAAAATGTATTTTAATTTAATTTAAATTTAAATAATTTAATTTTTTCCCCATATAATGTTAGTGATAATGGGTGGAAGAATGTGAAAGAAAAATAACATTTTTTTTTCAAAAAATATGCTGTTTTTTCACCGGCCATTACGGGTAAACTACTATTCCTACGAAAAAATTGACTTAACATTTTTTGTAGAGAATTTAACAAGGATTATTTTTGTCATTGACTGCTTTCTCCTATCTCCTATCATATTCCTATAAAATGTGAAAAACCGCTAAGAGGGACCTTTTCGGGGGGGGCAGGGGGGGTTGCGGCAAGATTTTAATAGGCAACCCTAGTGCGATGTAATACCCTATTGGTAAGCTATCATTTATACCACATTTCAATCAAAAAACAGATACGTCATAATTTAAGCAGCGGGCTCTCTGACTAAAAGTAACAGAGCTTCGGCAATTTGTTAGCGGGATTGGAAGAGATCGAAGTTCCCTTAGAAGTACACAGTTGTTTCTACTTTTGTAACTTGTTTGTTTTGTTTTGCTTATTGTTATTTTTTCGATTCCCCAGTTTGTCTAAATGGTTATATAAAGTTATTTTTGTTGTTGAACAAAAGTTATAGATTGAATTCGATTTATGGAAGTTTTTTGCTCAACAGCCAGCCAAAATGTATTTACACAATGTGTGAATGTATTGATTTCGGCTTACTGTATAAAAAGGGGATGAAATATGAAAAAAATATCCACTAGAGTCACTGCGTCTTGCCTTAAACATTTTATCACCCAAATTACAGCATTATATCTAACAAACTACGGGAATAATCTCAAGTTTTGGTAAATTTGTGGGGTAAATTTGGAGTCATTTTTTATCAAGAAAATTTACAATAATCTAATGTCTCCCCACTAGAGTGACTTGCAGCATATCTTACATTTATCCATGTGTTAAGTCTTAGGATGATATCTGGATGAGTCTGAATAATAACGGGAGACCTTAGATCTCGATAACTTTACTAAATATGCAAAGGAAAAAAAATAGAGTAGATACATTGAACCTTTATCTAAGGAATGACCGTTAAAGTTTTTGGATTTAAGCGAAATTAACCGCAAAAAATGGATAAAACGCTATTTTTACCAATTTATCGTCTATCTATCTATCTATATCCTCACGCCACGTCCCTTGCAGGGTAGGCAGAGAGGACAGAGCGCCATACTATCCTTGCACGCACTCCTAGCCTCCGTCACATTCATGCATGCAGTCATGCACGCTCTCCGATTCCATTTTATCGTGCGATTGTTGATGCGATTTTGAACCTTAACTTAATGCCGCGGGAAATGGCCGTGACGTCATAGTTGCGTCGCGAGCCTTAATTCCACTTCTGTCTGTCTGGCTAATACCGAATGCCAAAAATAAGAAGACAGTGAAATCAGAGATTCGAAAATATAGAATGTAAGTTTTGATATTCGAAAGGTGTTTAGACTCTTGAATTATTTTTAATTTTCAATTTTTTTTTAGTTAGGTAAATAAATATGGTACTTAGTTGCCTCTCCTGACATCTAGCGAAGTTGATTGTGAACTGTGTTCTTCGACTAAGGCTGGCCACACACGTCCCGAAGTTCAGTTCCGGAATCGACCGTTTTGCAAAAAAGTTCCGATCAAAACCTCTCTCTGAATTCAGCGTCACCCCGATTTTAAATTCAGAAAGAGGTTTTGGTCGGAACCTTTTTGCAAAACGGTCGATTCCGGAACTGAACTTCGGGACGTTTGTGGCCAGCCTAAGCAATAAAAGATGGCGGGGGTGTATAAAATATACCACCCTCCCTTCAACAGTAAGAATGGCAACAATACATAGGTACTTAATGTATACGAAATTCGACGACACAGCCATCGCTCCTCGTGGTGTAGTGGATATGATCCCTACTATGCGAGACGAAGGTCAGAGTTCAAATCCCAGCCGGGGTGAACTGAAATGGCGAATGTTTCTCAAGTGTAAAGTGGTTACTTAAGCCAACCGAGGTCGGTCGTAAGCCCGACAATGTTCATCCTTAATTCTTCTACACTGTTGTAGGAATACTGCAGTGTTTAGACTCCCCAACCCACTGCGGTTACGCCCCTGATTCATCCCTATGTGATTTTCGCCATAATGTAATCCCCAGCATAGAAGATTATAATATTTTACAGGGTGTTTTATAAGTCAATGAAAATTCGTTAAGGGATGATAGTAGAGGATTTTTAGAATCATTCGAGCCGAACTTAGCTTAGTACTAAATATTAAGGTTTTCGAGATAATTAAAATTTTAACTTTATACAATTGACGAAATGCTGTCCAGGACAATAATGCCCAATCCCACCAACTTTAACCTAAGAAGGATACACCTAAGAAGGAGACACCTAAGAAGGAGACCCCTAAGAAATTTCCATACAAAAACAGAGATCATATTCTATTTATTGACACGCAGGCCTACCAACCACATCCTAATTCCATACGAAATGCAACACGCAACTCACCTACGTTAGGTGCCCAAATATCTCTGCCCAGGCTAGGTGAGATGCGTGTTGCATTCCGTATGGAATTAGGGCGTGGTTGGTAGGCCTGCGTGTCAATAAATAGAATATTATCTCTGTTTTTGTATGGAAATTTCTTAGGGGTCTCCTTCTTAGGTTAAAGTTGATGGGATTGGGCATAAGTCCAGTTTATCATGGATCACTATCATAACGTTAATATTCTTTTGAGCACCTTTGTTATCATCTTCATGACGAAATGCAAACTGAGCCCTTTACACTCTGTTTGCATTGATTCTACTTCTCTGATTCATTTTCACTGTTGCTCCGCTTGATTGTATACTATAACTATGTAAATTTGACGAGTCCAAGTGCCCGAAATTAGGGCCTAGGGACGATAATGAACAATAAAAACAATAAACAGCAAACAAGTCCTGTTTCTTCGAGAGAGCTTTCTCTGTCACGGGACCAATTACCTGGAATAGACTGTCGGACGAACTCCGAAAAGATCAGCCTATAACCAGCTTCAGGAGCACTAGCGGATCCAGGGGGGGGCTAGGGGGCTGAAGCCCCCTCCAAAACCATGAGTGACAGTACTTTATATACAACAAATCTAGGGGTTTCACCCCCTTAGCCCCCCCCCAAAACGTTGAGTGTCAGTACTTTTTACCGTGTGACGACATTCAGCCCCCCCCAAAATTGAATCCTGGATCCGCCACTGTTCAGGAGCAAGCTGAAAACTACGAGTTTCAGGACCAGCTTCCCGTGCTCTTGAGACGGAGTACCATTAGACGGCGCCGATAAGTTATCCATTATCATCATTCTAAAAATATGATCCCGTCTAAATAAACACTCTGTATATGTAATGCTATACAGCGTATAAGAGGGAATAATTAAGATATTCGAATTAATTAAGGGTCTAGGTAGGAAATTACCTAAGTGAGACCAACGTGAATACAGCTGCAGAAGGCCCTGACACTGTGACATTTGAACACAACTTACAGTGAAGTAAATATATGGTCTTTTTTCGTGACATAAATAAATAAAACTTTATTGAAAAATCATAATTTTCAAATGGCGGGTTTATTGGCATCGGTAATTTCTGCCAACCAACCACTTGTGACATTCATTTGAGATAAAAAATACATACATGTCTAAAGATAAAAAAAGCAAATTAATAAATACAAGCAATAATTACAATACATATACCCGCATAAACACATACATACATAATATATACATACAAATAAATAGGTGGATTGGATGAAGGACAAGGAAGGAAGGAAAGACGGGATTGTCAGTTAGAAAGATTATTTATGGAAAGGTAATGATGCCTCGGTTTACTTTTGAAAGAGAGAATAGTTGGAGCTAGTCTGATATGAAGTGGTAGGTTATTCCATAGTCTAGCCGCATGTGTAGTGGAAGAAGAAGTGAAAAAAGTTGTGTGATGTGAGGGTTTGGTTAACAAACGGCGTCCACTTGAACGTAGAGATAAGCCACGAGATGCCAAGGGTGTGAAGTTGGACCTCAGCTGCTCGAAAAAGTCGTCAAAAATTGGACTTCCAGATTTTGTTTTCTTCGAGTCAACCGCGCCGCACATACGCCCGAAATCATATTTAAGAGTGTGCATACCGACATTTCAAAAATTTCTAAAAACGGGAGACCTTCTATCTCGACAACCGTTACTAAATATGCTTTGGAACAAAATAGGGTAGATGCATTGAACCTTTATCTAGGGAATAACCGTAAAAGAATTTTTATATCTTGTATAGATTTCTCTGAAAATATTTTTAAAAACACCTCTGACCTTTTTTCCGAAAGACGGATACTCGTTTCCCGAAAGTCGCGGAGTAAAATTTTATTTTTGTACTGATAATATGCATTAAAATCTAGGGAATAACCGTAAAAGTTTTTTGATAGACCCAAAATTAACCCCGAAAAATGGGAAAAAACGCTATTTTTACCATTTTTTCATGCGATTGTCACGCAATTTTGAACCTTAATGCCGTGGGAAAAGACTGTGACGTCATTCCTGGTGCCATGCCCTTAAGCATTAATGGTATACAATTTTTGAATAAAGCTATTCTTATGAACATTACATATTAAATGAATGTATAGCAACATTACAGAAACACATACCTATTTATAGTTGTTCAATAATCACTACTAATATCATTCGCTAAAACAGAATATATTGTTTTGACTTGAATTATTTTGATTTACGGATTTTATTCTTGTAAAGCGTTGGATTTTTTCCACATTCCGTAGTATATACAATGCAGTATTCCTACAACAGTGTAGAAGAATTAAGGATGAACATTGTCGGGCTTACGACCGACCTCGGCTGGTTTAAGTGATCACTTTACACTCGAGAAACATTCGCCATTACAGATTATATTGTGTTATTTGTAATACAGATTTATGTTGGATCACCGCCATATTGGTCTCAGGGCATGTCTGTAGTTTCGGAGGTCTCGACCTGAGTGAATATATACAGGGTGTCCCGTAAGTCAACGATATCCCGTGGAGGGGTGATAGACCAGCTCATAACGGACCAGAAAAACGAAATATGACCTTAGTAAAAAATCGCTCGTTCTCGAGATATCGGCACTTTTTTGTTTTTCGTGAAATTCGACACCTTCGTTCAGTTTTTCGATCGCCACGGTCACAAAATTCAATATTCTAAGATTATAATTTTTGATTAGTAATCCTGAATATTTCAGCTATTTGATTATAACCCAAAATAAAACGTACTATATCATAATCTTGAAAAAAAGGACATCATTTCCGGCTCTCGAGTTTTTTGCTTTTTATTTGCAATTTTCGACTCCGTTACACTGTAAAAAAATGTATCACATTAAGCTGACAAATTATATTAAAAACTACCTCATCTAGTGTAGTTTTTAAAAAAGTACAAAACTGGACAAAGACCCCTTTCCAAAAAAAGATATTACTGTTTTACTTCAAAATGAGCTCATTATAAAAAAAATCTAACGCAGGGTAATAGGTTCTTTATTGGCGTATCTCCCAATGGCGGGTTTATTGGCGTAGGCAGTGTCTGCCAACCAACTACTCGTGACATACATTTGATATACACAATACATACATACAAGTGTATGAAAAAGAAGAAAAATATAAATAAATATAAACAATAATAATAATGAGAGGGATGTACCTAAATCATTTAGGTATTAACTGGATTTTTGTCTGCATCTCGCAGACTGCATACATTGAGATTTTCCTCAACGAAGGCGGGAGATATCAACATTTGCATAAGTTTATTATGCGAACTCCCTTGGGGAGGGGAGCAGGATGTCCCGACGCTTACGAGTCGGCTTTGGCTGGCTTAAGTGATCACTTTATGCCCAGGGCATCGTTCATCCACTCCACCACATCCTGCTACCAAAATGAAATTTTCTGGTAGTTGAGTATATAATACTCAACAACCTATTTCATATGCACCCAATTTCAGATACTACCGCCATCCGTTGAGGAGCGAAAAGCCGACTCGTAAGCGAAAAGCCGACTCGTAAGCCGACCCAAATGGGATGAAGGACAAGGAAGGAATCGCGGGATTGCCAGTTAGATGGATTATTTATGGCAAGGTAATGATGCCTCAGTAGTTTACTTTTGAAAGAAAGAATACGCGAATTTATTACGCGAAATTTTTACGCAAATAAAGCGATTTTTTATTTTTTTACACATATAACGCGAATTTTAGCATTTTTTTATAGGAATAAAGTGAATTTTCGCATATTTGTCGCGAATATCGTCCTTTATTTTGGAAAACATCGTAATTGAAACATTATCAAAAGTATGTATAAAAATATTCTAATGGTACCTGGACGTATGGGGTTTTGGGGCCCCCCTCGAATTCATCAGCCAAAACCACATTTCAAAAATATACAAAAGTGGTAACATTGCGGACCTTTGACAGCTCTTATGACAAAGTTCGACAATCAGGGTTATCAACAATACAATTTTGAATTCCGCTTGCAGCTAACCTCCGCCGGCTGCCAAGATACAGAAACCACATTGTAGTGATGTAAAATTAGTTTGTTTTTCGTAAAATAAAAAAATACTTCAGTATACAAAACATGTATATCGTACGTGTACCTATACACATGGGCGTCGTCAGTGGGGGCCGGAGGGGGGCAGCCGCCCCCCTAGTGATTGCAATAGGTATATATTTTTTCATAATAAATGATAAAACCCCACAAAAATCGCATTATTACCACACGTTTTCCCATCATATCATAAATTTTGACGAAAATCCATCAAAATACAGTTATTTAATAAAAAGTATTCTCCATTTTTTATTACTTTTTTATAAAAGATATTTTTCATACATAGATATTATTTTTTGTATGTGGTTTTTAGTGCAATAATATGGTGTTTTTGCGGAGAAAAAACTATAGACATTTATTTCTCCATCACACTTTACGTATTTGGAGGCGCTGAGTCCGAATTTCAACTTTGCCACCTCGTAAATGTGATGCGTTCTGAGATTTCTCAGAAAGAATGAGAAAAAAATGCCTTTTTTACAGACTTTGACTGATAATTAAAAAAGTATTCATTTTAGAGAAAAGAAGCTCAGGACAAGAATAAACTTCATAAAATTTCCTACAAAATGGCATATATTTTTTTTTTGTGGGATAAACAGTTCAGGCAACAGAGTGAGCTAAAATAGGGGCTTAATTTTCACCCGACAGCACAAACTATATTTGTTTGTATTTTTGCTCCCATAACTCAGAACTTGCACACTTTTAAGCAAAAATATCTAGTACCAAAATAAAGTGCATTATTTTTTCTTTAATTTATGCTACCATTGTTTCGTCGACAGGTAAACGGTCTAGGCGCTAGAGCGCATTGAAGTTCAGTATAGTACATTAGAAGCAGTTTTGACCATTATTTAAACTGATATATAACGATCAAAAAATACTTAATTGTACTGAATGCACTCAAAAATACAAGGACAAAGGCTGTAATATTTATATTTTAAGGTTTGCCACCACTTAATAGTGCTGTGTTGATAGAAATGTCAGAATAACTCAGAAACAATAGTTTTTTTTTGTTTTTTTTGACCATATTTTGAAAACTGAAAACTATAAAGGAATTATTTTATTGAAAAAGTAAATTGAATTTAATTATCTATGAATCACGTCTACAACTTTTTTTAATCAGATGAACCATTCAAGAGCCAGAGCGCATTCAAATTTAACCAAAATTGAAAAATCGTCCAAATACTGTACTTTCTTTTATTTCCCGCCTACAAATTAGAAGGTAGGTACTTCTAATATACAAAATATAAAAGGAAATTATATTTTCTACAAATTATGTTTCTTACAATTTTTCACTCAGACGAACGGATTCGAAGTTACAGGGCATTCAAATTTGTTGTAGTATATCAGAGAGAACTATATTCATGTACGTCATATTAATATCTGTATTTGATTTTGAATTGTAAATTTGGATGCGCCATAACTTCGAACCCGTTCGTCTGAGTGAAAAATTGTAAGAGACATAATTTGTAGTAAATTTAATTTTCTTTTATATTTTGTATATTAGAAGTACATACCTTCTAATTTGTAGGCGGGAAATAAAAGAAAGTACAGTATTTGGACGATTTTTCAATTTTGGTTTAATTTGAATGCGCTCTGGCTCTTGAATGCTTCATCCGATTAAAAAATGTTTTAGTCATAATTTATAGATAATTTAATGTAGTTCTCTTTTTTGTTACAATAATTTCTATAAAGTTTTTTTATTTTCAATATATGAACAAAAAACAAAAAAAAACTATTGTTTCTGAGTTATTCTGACATTTCTATCAACACAGCACTATTAAGTGGTGGCAAACCTTAAAATATAAATATTACAGCCTTTGTCCTTGTATTTTTGAGTGCATTCAGTACAATTAAGTATTTTTTGATCGTTATATATCAGTTTAAATAATGGTCAAAACTGCTTCTAATGTACTATACTGAACTTCAATGCGCTTTAGCGCCTAGACCGTTTACCTGTCGACGAAACAATGGTAGCATAAATTAAAGAAAAAATAATGCACTTTATTTCTGTACTAGACATTTTTGCTTAAAAGTGTGCAAGTTCTGAGTTATGGGAGCAAAAATACAAACAAATATAGTTTGTGCTGTAGGGTGAAAATTAAGCCCCTATTTTAGCTCACTCTGACGCCTTAACTGTTTATGCCACAAAAAAGATTTATATGCCATTTTGTAGGAAATTTGGTGAAGTTTATTCTTGTCCTGAGCTTCTTTTCTCTAAAATGAATACTTTTTGAATTATCAGTCAAAGTCTGTAAAAAAGGCATTTTTTTCTCTTTCTTTCTGAGATATCTCAGAACGCATCACATTTACGAGGTGGCAAAGTTGAAATTCGGACTCAGCGCCTCCAAATACGTAAAGTGTGATGGAGAAATAAATGTCTATAGTTTTTTCCTAGAAATGCCATCCAATTTCCTCATATTACTGTACTATTTGTGTTATGATGTTAATTTGTAATTGATGAATTATGTGTAATGCACAATTGTTCGACTGTTTTTATTGATTAATTTTTTTTTTGTGTGATTTTTGCAATATACTTTGTTCAAATGGCCTAAAGGCCGTGTACGATTGTAAAATAAAATAAAATGAAATTGTTAACACATTTTCAAATAAACCAAACACGTCACGACCTTCTTCACTATGTCTCAAAAAAACTTTCGCCTGCGGCGCTATGTCAGCTTTTTTCATGATCTATCGAATTTTAAATTTTGGTTGCCCCCCCTAGCTCCGAGGCTGGCGACGCCCATGCCCTATAAATACCTATATTTAGTTTATAATTAAGCGTGTCTTCGGGACAAAAACGTTTTCTAATTTCCAATATTATTCCCAGAGACCTTGCATTATATATTAAATTATATGCTAAAAAGTTTTAAGTATTTAATTTCAAAAGTGGGTGCCTTAGTAAGTCGTTAAACTTTTAGAGTTTCCCTTGTAATTACTCGCAAGGGCGTATATAGGGAGGGGCCGAAGGTGCTTTAGAAGGTGCCCAGCCCCCCCCTGAAATGTTACACAATGATTTGAAATCTACTATAGAATGATCCCAGGTTCATCACTTCACCCATCTCTAATGAAAATTTACCTTTTTAACTTTAAAATTAACTTTTTTTTTTAACATAACACTTAAAAGCTAAGGAAAAGTTGTTCACTAGTCTGAATTTGATTTTTTTCCGAAGTCTCTATTGTAGGGGCCCCTCTTTTGTGGAGGCCCCGGGCAGTAGCCCCGGTTGCCCTCCCCTAAATGCGACCCTGTACGCCACTGTTAACCCGTGAATAAATTAATATGATGAATTATAAATAGATTTTATGATTAAGTTAACTCGAGCTTCACAATCACGGAGATGTTTTAAAATTCAATCTAAAATATTTATAATATTACCTACTAGCATGGGCGCCGCCAGAGAGGGGCAGGGGGCAGCTTCCCCCCTAGAGATTGGAATAGGCATATATGTTTTTTCATACTAAATGATAAAAAACCTCACAAAAAATAACATTATTACCACACATTTTCTCATCATGCCATAAATTTTCTAAAAGAGTATAAAAATTCGATCCAAATACATTTGTTTCACAAAAAAATTGCCTGCGGCGCTATTATTTTTTACTTTAATAGAAAATATTTGTCATACATAATGTTGCGCATTTTTATTATGTACATTTTTAAATAAGCCAAACCCCATCACGACCTTCTTCACTATGTCTCACAAAAAAATTTCCCCTGATGCGCTATTTGCGCGTTTTTAATTTTGCAAATTTTTGTTGCCTCCCCCCTAGCTCCGAGGCTGGCGACACCCATGCCTACTAGTATTTTAAGCTAGGCCTGCCCGACATTGTTGTCAGGGCCGCACGGTGCCTTGAGGCAGAAAGGCAGCCACCTAAGGCGGCACCTCCAGAGGGGCGGCAAAATAGGCCTAATTGAAATTAAAAAAAATCATGAATAATAAAGAAATCTTCACGCAACGCTTTGCTATACCCATTTTTCTGAAAAAAAAAAGGTTCGCCTGCGGCGCTATCTTAAATTTGTATAAGAAGCAATTTAACGTGAGACGTTTATGTTTACTGAGTGCAGAGTGAAATCAGTTATGAACATGTGAAACAATCTATATATATAAAGTAAAGTGTGATTTTTGTAAGTGTTCGCATAACTCCCGCATTTTACGATGGATTGCTGTAAAAATTTAGAATAACATTTGCGATAATATAGACTGTGTCCTAACGTCACCGGTTTTTGGAGAAAAAGCTTTTCCTAGGAGATGTCATGATGATGAGGGGATCCAAGGTTGTGTGGAGTCGTGTGTGGTATCGTATAAATAGGGCATTGGAAAATAAATTCAGATCTTATGTCACATTTTGTACATCTCCAGCCGATAAAGTATGCCGGGTTGGTTTGTCAAATTTGCCTTTGCATGGGTGACTCAACTAATAAACAGTATTTAAAAAAAGACTTGAACAACAAAGCAGGGCAGTGCCGTAGAACTCAGAACAAAAAAAAAGTATTATTACGTAAAACAAGTCGCCTTATAAGTAAATAAAAGTATGTGGGAGACAAATGAGTGCGTTTAATTAAGGTCCTGTATGCTGTCATTGGGCTTCGGCGTCCTGAACTGTTCTCAGCCAATACTGAGACAATCGTCTTGAAACTGAAGACAGTGATAGATGAAAGTATGGACTACAGATTGGCTGTTTTAGAATTACAATATTTGGAAATTCCTTGAATAAAAAAATATTCCTAAAGTACCCCTGAAATCTGAGGATTTTCCGTTCAGTTTTTCAGATAAAAAAGTATAATTTAATCAAAATACTGGTAATTATAATCATAACAAATTGGCTGTTTTAGATTTTTCTATTTCTTCCCAGGTTTCTTTTAAAGGGGTATAATTCACTTTGTCGCTTACGTTATTCTTATTTCGCGCTAACGTTCTCATACAAAATTTTAAAAAGTTGATGCGAAAATTGAGCGATTTTGCTCAGTGCATATAAGCCCTGAACATTATAAAAAAACTTCCCTAAATGTCACAAGAAGAGGAACTCTTTGGTCCGCAAAGTAAATTAAGTAAGGTAGGGGAGGGAATGTCAAGTGCACGATTAGGGTGATGACATTATCTTCACTTTATGGACATTATCTGAACATTTGCCAACAAAGGCTAAAACATACCAGTGGCGTAGCGTGGGTTTCTGCCACCCGGGGCGGAAGTCAAATCCGCCCCCCCCCCTATTTTTTTTCTAGAATGGACCTGTGCTTGCATGCACAAACCCAAATACTTTCCTGCACACCTTGCACTAGGCTAAAAGCCTGTATTGCAAAGTATGGAATATATCGCCAGCGCCTGGGTTTGAACCTGGCACCCAATATTTAGGTATATAAATTCAAAATTCACGTGGTCGGTAGCCTGGTTAGTAACGCGCTCAACAGTTAATCCAGTGGGCGCGGGTTCAATCCCCGACTTACTCCACTTCACAACACAAGCTTTTAAAGCTTTCTGTGAAGTGTGCGAAGATGTATTTGGGTTTATTTCGTAAACCCAGATTTATTAAAAAAATTAAACATAAATTAAATAAGGGTAAACCCACCTCCACCCCTGGATGTTTCAGAAGTTTCAGCTTCTATGTCATCCAGTATTTTACGCAAAAAAAAAAACAAATCCAACGGAGGGCTTAAGGTTCGCTGGATGGTCTCCACTCAACAAACCCCTCCCGAAACTACTCTACGCCCTTATGCTGGACTTCACCAACTTCTAAGGTGAGGAATAGCGGAGATAGGAGCCACATATCATTATCTTTCATACCTACAAAATTTGTGCTAGGTGTTGTCCTATCTCTCTTATTCCTCACATAAAAAGTTGGTGAAATCCAGCACTAATGTTCCCTGGAGGAGACTCTCACTGCAAGGATCTACACAGTACTAAGTAAATTCACAGGAATTATAAAGAACTGCTAAGCTGGAGTGGGACATCAGAATTTTGATATTGATATTTATTTATTTATTTATTTATTTAAGTAAAAATATTACACTCTTCGGCATTACAGCGTTCAACCTTTGCGCCGAAAAGTGTACACAGAATAAGTTTCAATTCAAACAATAATAAACACGAAAAAAAACAACAAAAAAGGAAGTAATTTACCCTGGCTATCACAATAAAACACGATGAACAAAAACACTATACGAAAAACAAAAGAAACACGTTATATGGCAGAAAAAGAGAAAAAATAGTGCCGCAGGCAAATTTTTTTCGAGTGAGGCAACTAAAATGTAGATATTTATATGGAACAAAAAGAGAAAAATAGCGTGTAAGGCGAATTTTTTAAGAGTTTTTAATGAAAAAAATGTGATTTCATGAATTTTGCATTTTTTTTTCAAAAAATGCCGCCCCTCCTCCCCCACGCTACGTCACTGCAACATACTCAACTCAACTTTCGTCAAACTTTTGAATAATTGTACCAAACATAAGGCAAGACTTTTCAAAAAGGTAACACACGTCATTTTCATAAAAGACTAACATTCAAAGTTATCTATCTAGCAAAAGTTCAGAGTACAAAATTATTATACATCGGGAGATCCGATTCTCTAGTTACCTGGGACTAGGAGATGTGCAGGGACGTAGAGTGAACAAAAATATTATACAGTTTATTTACTTGTATAATACTACCTGCATAATGCACGCTGATACAAGTTACGTGGAATTTATTGTTTACACTTCACTTATTGTTTTATTCCCCTATAGATATTGATGGTTGTATAGAATTCAGGTAAAGATGGAAACCTCCGTAATATAGATTCGAAGAGAAATAATACTTTTGGTCATGAGACGTCTATGGAATTAGGGGATTAAAAATGATTTATTGCTCCTCGGCTATAAAAGGCATCCAAATATCCGATGTATAATAATTATTACATTCAATATCAACTTTAAAACATTATAGTCCGAGAGCCCGCTGCTTAATTTATGACGTATCTGTTTTTTGATTGAAATGTGGTATTAACGATAGCTTACCAATAGGGTATTACATCGCACTAGGGTTGCCTATCAAAATCTTGCCGCAACCCCCCCCGCCCCCCCCGAAAAGGTCCCTCTTCGCGGTTTTTCGCATTTTATAGGAATATGGTAAGAGATAGGAGAAAGTAGTCAATGACAAAAATAATCCTTGCTAAATTCTCTACAAAAAACGCTAAGTCAATTTTTCATAGGACTAGTAGTTTACCCGTAGTGGCCGGTCAAAAAAGAGGATATTTTTTGAAAAAATAAAAAAAAAAAGGTGTTTTTTTTTTTTCTTTCAAATTCTTCCACCCATTATTACTAACATTTTATGGAAGAAAAATTTTAGTCTACGGCGCTATATCACTGGTTTTTTTATGAAAAACTAATTTTTAAGAATTTTCGTCACTGAGTTTTATTGCAATAAATCCGAAATTATTAGATGTATGAACATAAATTATAGCTCATTTTGTAGCTAAGACTACGGTAATTAATTCGTTCTCGGACTATTTTCCTGTAGCTCTTATCAATTTTCAACCAATTTAGTTTAAATACATTTTTTTAGTATTTTAAATGAATTTCGGTTTTGGACCGGTCATTGCGGGTAAACTGCTAGTTCTACGAAAAAATTGACTTAACATTTTTTGTAGAGAATTTAGTAAGGATTATTTTTGTCATTGACTACTTTCTCCTATCTCTTACCATATTCCTATAAAATGCGAAAAACCGCGAAGAGGGACCTTTTCGGGGGGGGCAGGGGGGGTTGCGGCAAGATTTTGATAGGCAACCCTAGTGCGATGTAATACCCTATTGGTAAGCTATCATTTGTACCACATTTCGATCAAAAAACAGATACGTCATAAATTAAGCAGCGGGCTCTTGGACTATTAAGAGATCGGATAAATAATAATGTTATTAGAGAGATGAGTGACTGACTAGAATTATAGTTTGGGAATGTTGAGAGAATGAACGATGACAGGATAACAAAAATTTATATATTTGAGCGAACGAAGAGGGGTGAGGAAACGCGGCCTCCCGAGACTGACCTGACGTTTTGAGTTAAAGAAATCAGAGAGCGTGTATCACAAATTGCATGAACGTGACGAAGGCTAGGAGTGTGTGTAAGGATAGGGCTGTCTGGCGCTCTGGCCTCTCTGCCTACCCTGCAAGGGACGCGGCGTTAGGGTATACATAGATAGATAGATATTGCTAATATTTCAGAAATTATATAAAACAAACATGACAAAATATATAAACTGTATTTCATTTATTCCAATTTTCACAGCTAATTGTATCAGAAAAACGCCTTAAGTGTTCATCTGGTTTACCAACTTTGCTAATTATTTAATTAAACAATTTTTCTTTTGCTTTATTTTTTAATTTTAATAACAAATTGGCGCCCACTTCGCACCCCTAGGAAGACTTAACGGATAAAGCCATAGACAAAACATGACCGCCGCCATTTTCGCTACTAGCCTTTCCGCTAGGTATACCCCATTTTTTCTCGATGTAAAGTACGCTAATTTACCATTTAATTACATAGATTATATTCCAAAGGTAATCTGTTATCACATCGTGTATTAGCATGTAAGTACCACTTTGTTAACATAACCTGTACCTGGACTGGCGCTAAGGCAACAATAGTCGCTGTTAAGCTGGTCCAGGTCTTTTTTTACTTTATTAAATAAATATAAATAAATAAATAAATTCCCACACTGATTATACATAATGAGTCACTGAAATATCACCAGGTTTCATGCAATTGTGGACAACCAATATGACATGCAATCATATGTTTGTAGCTCCCATGGCGTCCACCATAGACTTGTCATAGATAATAGAAGGGGCTCAATGTTCAATATAGTCAGAATATAGTACTTACTCCTGGTTTCAAATAACTTGGCCACTGGCTACATAGTAATTCTATAGAAAAAGTGTGAGAAGTAAGGTGAGACGAAATGTAGGTAATATATTATTATGTCGCTGGTTCAATAGTTCTTCCCACCTTTATACAGGTTCCTTACTCACCCCCACGTTGGGCGCCAATATAATGCAAACAATTAGAGTATATCGGTACCCTTGATTTATGGTTTTATTCACACAGAGTTGTTGGGTAGTAGAAGTATGTACAAGGCAGTGGCGGAGAGAATTAACGGCCCATAATGTATTTTAATTAAAAACTTATAAAGTTTTTAATTGATGTTATCTTAGGCTGATTAATTACTTTACAGCACAGAAGATACAGGCGTGCTACGATTTCGTAAATCGTAAACTTTTTACCACGATGTTGATTATTTCGCTTTGTGTTGATATAAATTTTAACTTACGTGTTGTTACTACTTATTAGGTTTTATAGGGAGATAGAAGAAGAAGAAGGAAAAAATATATACATATTTCAATCTCCATGAGTACATGGTTGGCGCAGTTGGTTGAGGCGGCAGTCTCTCAAGCGGGAGGTGCCAGATTCAAACTCCGATGCTGGCGATGTATTCCACACTTTGCGATACAGGCTTTTAGCCTAGTGCAAGGTGTGCAGGAAAGTATTTGGGTTTGTGTATGCAAGCCCAGATCCTTTTTTTATTAAAAAAAAAAAGATTCCCTTGTTTTCGTTTACTGTCATTCTGTCATCTGTAAGAAACGTAGATCCTAAAATTATTAATAAACTGAAACAAAGCCTCATAGGGTTCGATTCCACGATTTCGTTCGACATTTCGCCAATTGTGTAGGTATGTATCTATGTAATAATAAATACTGAATATGTATCGACGTGTTTATAATAATTTTGAATAGATGTTGACCTTCATCCAACATATAATATTACATTTAAGTTTCAAACCTAAATATTATTAAATAATTTTGAAAGCGATAGATGGTGCTTTATTTGTTTTTAATCAAGCGGTATTTGTATTTTGCCTTCAGGATCTTTTTAAAAAACGCAAGCTAATATTTTCACCCGTTGAGCAGTATTTTGACTCTGGTGTAAAAATCAGTCATAATACAATTCATAAGTAGTCTCGAACAGTGTTTCTTTCAGACAAAATTCTCCGGGGGGCATTTCACAAACTCGGGGGGGGGGGGGGGGGGGGGGCGGAGTAAATAAGAAGTCATCATCATTCGCCCTTAACGTTCAAAGTGGCAGCATAGGGCCAGCTCTTCAGGGCTAACCAGGCTCTTCCATTCAGAGCGATTCTGTGCAATCTATGTTATCTCTCTCCAGGGCATTCCTGACGCTTTGATCTCGTTGTCCTATGAACGCTGTACAGTGAATGAGGGTCTTTCAGGCCGTTGGAACCCCTGTGGGTGGAAAAACAGCGAACTGTAATTGTCACGGGCCTTCGCAGTTCTCAATTATATAGGTAAAGCAAAGTAATATTCATTATCATTTACGATATCACGATGATTTTATTAATATTTTTTAATGGTGCTATCAAGCTACAAAATAACGCAAACTTTGAACAAAAAACAAACGTAGTTCTCTGACACAACTTTGCGTACGCGCGCCGAGTAGTACTTGAAAGAAACACTGGTCTCGAAAATCGAGCATCCGTAAATCAGAGACCGCTGGTATTTTTGTTAGATTGCGAACAGTTTGTTATTATGTAAGTAGGTTTACAGTAAGTGGCGCTGGCGATGCTTTGTTCGCTGGTAAAATGAAACCTTTTTATAACAATGCTTATCAATCACTGGGATTTGAATAATGGACTTAAATATAATTATTGGGAGATAATTTGCATAGCTGAAGAAATCATATAATGATTAATAAGAAAATCACAAACTGAAGAAATCATAAAATGATTAAATTTGTAATCAATGGGTTAAGAGTATGCATACCGACATTTCAAAAATTTCTAAAAACGGGAGACCTTCTATCTCGACAACCGTTACTAAATATGCTTTGGAACAAAATAGGATAGATGCATTGAACCTTTATCTAGGGAATAACCGTAATAGTTTTTTTATATCTTGTATAGATATCGCAAAAAAAATATTTAAAAACACCTCTGACCTTTTTTCCGAAAGACGGAAACTCGTTTCCCGAAAGTCGCGGAGTAATTTTTTTTTCTTGTACTGATAATATGCATTAAAATCTAGGGAATAACCGTAAAAGTTTTTTGATAGACGCAAAATTAACCCCAAAAAATGGAAAAAACGCTATTTTTACGATTTTATCATGCGATTGTCACGCAATTTTGAACCTTAATGCCGTGGGAAAAAACTGTGACGTCATTCCTGGTGCCATGCCCTTAATGGATAGGTTTTTGAAAAAGTAGTTAAGAGAATTTAATTTAGATTAGGTAGTTTTTTTTTATATTGTCAACAAGTATTTGTCCCCATAATATGAATTCTTTGTGTACACTGTAATAGGGCTTTGAATGAACTATATTTAATGTAATGTTTTTCTTTAGGCTAATTTGTGTTCAATGTCTGTAAGTGTGCCTTGCTGATAAATAAATAAATAAATATCAAAAACTGCTAACTCGATAAAACGAATTATTTGCGAATTTCGTGCTTTTTCCGCGAATTTCGACGCTACAAGGCCGTACTAGTAAAGATTAGGCCATGGCGCCGGGCGATATTTTGTCGGTCACGTGACCCCGTTAGGGTTAGGAACTTGGGGTCGTAGATGAGAAAGCTTTCTTATATCTATGGAACGCCGATCATTTTTGCTTGACGTGTTTTCGTTGTGGTGTCGTTTGCGTGTGTTCTCTGCTGTTTTTTAAAGTTTTAAATCTTAAAAAGTGTGTTAAACGTTCTTAAAGTTATACCTACGAAGGAAGAAATACATATTATTTTTCTACTGGAATATTAAATGGTAAGTTGACAGATAATTTCAACATAACTTGACGACCACCTGTATGCTAATTTTGACAGTGATTATTTTGTGTAAAACATAATGAAATGCTTATATTTACTTAAATATTGTTTATAGAACGATCTGAAACATAAATGATTACAATGAATATTAAGTTGTTCCTTTTATAACCGATATATTTGTAACATTATTTTTATTGGTAGCATAACCTCAAACAATGTGAATTTTGTCTGTCTTATCGCTATCACATATTTTTGTTGTTAGTAGTCGCCTGTGTTTCAGTTTTTAATATGTTTCTTATAACATGAATGCAAACTAAGATCAGTGTTTACTTCTTTCCAGATCATATATATTGTTCATCATGCCCCGGTGTTGCAACGTAGCAGGTTGCAAATCCAATTATAAGTCGGAAAAGGAAACAGTTGCTACATTTGCTTTTCCCAAAGTAGAACCTCTCAGGAGCTTGTTGTTTCGAAAGGTTCCAACAGACCTTAGCCATGTGAAGAATCCTGTTGTATGCATTAAACATTTTGACGAGAGCTCCATCATTCGAACAAATAAATGTGTCATAAATGGTGAACTTGTGGAGTATGAAAGAAAAATTGCCAAGCTGAAGAAGGGCTCATTTCCTAGAATATTTCCAGGTCTCCCCGGGTATCTCAGTTCAACTCCCAACATATCCAGGAGACTCGAAGACGTTGAAGAGATCCGCATGAAGGCTGCTATTGAGGAGAATCTTCAGTCGTTCAAAGAGGAGAATGATGCGCGTACTATTAAATCTCTTAGTGATGTTAACATTTACTTCAGTGATAAATTAGCAAGCATAAAAAAGAGTGGACGCTTATTACTAAAGCTGATAAAAGCATTTTTTGTTATTTGAATTTATGTGACGATGTTCCTAGTGTGTTAGGATCCATTGTTATTAATAGTGATTTGTCTATTATACTTTCCTTTAAAGGAAAAACTGTAAGTAAACGCAATTATCCTTTAAGTATCTTGAAATCTTTTGATGATTAAGAATTAGTAGATATTTAAATTTATAGAGTCAAAAATTGTTGATGGATATCCTCATTTAATAACTTTGACAGACCTAATTGAAATGCTTGAAAATTATTTTGATCAAATCACCCAGCAGATTTCTTTTATTTTGGAGCAACTAAAATTTACCGAAGTACCGAGCAATCAAAGAAAATATTTTGGAAACACTTTAATGTTTGCTATTTCAATATATGGTCAAAATGAAAAACAATAAAATATCCTCTGAAAAATCAGAATCAAGTAGTAATAGGAAAATAAAAAAAACTCAAATCTTCTTAAATTTTCAAATATTTTATCAAATAAATACCTATTGATCTGTACTAACTCTTTCATTGATTTACAACATTTTTTTAATTGAATTGTAAATATTTAACATTAGCTTGTGTTAAGCTTATGATGTTCTAATTAATTATAATTAACTTCTCATTCACTGTGCGTACTATTTGTATGCATTAATCTGTAAATATAATATTAATTTGTGTTAAGCTCAAGTTCAAGTTTTTGGACTGTTTGACATAATATTTAAAATCACTTTGTTATCTGTCCTTTTATAACATTAAGGTAATATTTGTATAACACACATGTATAAAATTGGTATAATTTGATTATTGTCTACTCTCAAGATTGTGTTTATTAAATTGACAATAAACTGTTTAATTATAAACCATTTTTCATTTTATCCTAGATTTCCCAATGACTTAATAAATTATCTACTCACAACTTTACTCCCTAGTACCTAATTATGATAGCTACTTTTACGCAAACGGATCAATTATAACATGGATACCTATCTTAGCAAGAATTTTTTCACTAGGTTTGGAAATAAAATCAAGAATAGGTATATTCTATATGTCCATAATGTTAAGATAAAAACATTGGTAAATCTATGTATGCGAGTGAGAAACATAACACTAAGTTGGTTTTCTACCTGTTCCGCGCCATGGCCTAATCTTTACTAGTACGGCCTTGTCGACGCTATTTATGACGACGCTAATAATTGTCATTCGAAAAGTTGTTTTTCTGTGCGTTCGAAAAAATGCAATTCGAACAATTTTCCCGTCATCTCGGGAAATGAGTTAAAATTCTATTAGAAGATATGGAGACAACAATTCGCATTGTGACGTTAAGTGAAAGTACAACAGAGTTTCGGCAATTTGTTGTCATAGTCCGAGAGCCCGCTGCTTAAATTATGACGTATGTATCTGTTTTTTGATCGAAATGTAGTATAAATGATAGCTTACCAATAGGGTATTACATCGCACTAGGGTTACCTATCAAAATCTTGCCGCAACCTTCCCTGCTCCCCCCCCCGAAAAGGTCCCTTTTCGCGGTTTTTTGCATTTTATAGGAATATGGTAAGAGATAGGAGAAAGTAGTCAATGACAAAAATAATCCTTGCTAAATTCTCTACAAAAAATGTTAATTAATTTTTTTCGTAGGACTAGTAGTTTACCCGTAATGGCCGGTCCAAAACCGAAATTCATTTAAAATACTAAAAAAATGTATTTTAATTTAATTTAAATTTAAATAATTTAATTTTTTCCCCATATAATGTTAGTGATAATGGGTGGAAGAATGTGAAAGAAAAATAACATTTTTTTTTCAAAAAATATGCTGTTTTTTCACCGGCCATTACGGGTAAACTACTATTCCTACGAAAAAATTGACTTAACATTTTTTGTAGAGAATTTAACAAGGATTATTTTTGTCATTGACTGCTTTCTCCTATCTCCTATCATATTCCTATAAAATGTGAAAAACCGCTAAGAGGGACCTTTTCGGGGGGGGCAGGGGGGGTTGCGGCAAGATTTTAATAGGCAACCCTAGTGCGATGTAATACCCTATTGGTAAGCTATCATTTATACCACATTTCAATCAAAAAACAGATACGTCATAATTTAAGCAGCGGGCTCTCTGACTAAAAGTAACAGAGCTTCGGCAATTTGTTAGCGGGATTGGAAGAGATCGAAGTTCCCTTAGAAGTACACAGTTGTTTCTACTTTTGTAACTTGTTTGTTTTGTTTTGCTTATTGTTATTTTTTCGATTCCCCAGTTTGTCTAAATGGTTATATAAAGTTATTTTTGTTGTTGAACAAAAGTTATAGATTGAATTCGATTTATGGAAGTTTTTTGCTCAACAGCCAGCCAAAATGTATTTACACAATGTGTGAATGTATTGATTTCGGCTTACTGTATAAAAAGGGGATGAAATATGAAAAAAATATCCACTAGAGTCACTGCGTCTTGCCTTAAACATTTTATCACCCAAATTACAGCATTATATCTAACAAACTACGGGAATAATCTCAAGTTTTGGTAAATTTGTGGGGTAAATTTGGAGTCATTTTTTATCAAGAAAATTTACAATAATCTAATGTCTCCCCACTAGAGTGACTTGCAGCATATCTTACATTTATCCATGTGTTAAGTCTTAGGATGATATCTGGATGAGTCTGAATAATAACGGGAGACCTTAGATCTCGATAACTTTACTAAATATGCAAAGGAAAAAAAATAGAGTAGATACATTGAACCTTTATCTAAGGAATGACCGTTAAAGTTTTTGGATTTAAGCGAAATTAACCGCAAAAAATGGATAAAACGCTATTTTTACCAATTTATCGTCTATCTATCTATCTATATCCTCACGCCACGTCCCTTGCAGGGTAGGCAGAGAGGACAGAGCGCCATACTATCCTTGCACGCACTCCTAGCCTCCGTCACATTCATGCATGCAGTCATGCACGCTCTCCGATTCCATTTTATCGTGCGATTGTTGATGCGATTTTGAACCTTAACTTAATGCCGCGGGAAATGGCCGTGACGTCATAGTTGCGTCGCGAGCCTTAATTCCACTTCTGTCTGTCTGGCTAATACCGAATGCCAAAAATAAGAAGACAGTGAAATCAGAGATTCGAAAATATAGAATGTAAGTTTTGATATTCGAAAGGTGTTTAGACTCTTGAATTATTTTTAATTTTCAATTTTTTTTTAGTTAGGTAAATAAATATGGTACTTAGTTGCCTCTCCTGACATCTAGCGAAGTTGATTGTGAACTGTGTTCTTCGACTAAGGCTGGCCACACACGTCCCGAAGTTCAGTTCCGGAATCGACCGTTTTGCAAAAAAGTTCCGATCAAAACCTCTCTCTGAATTCAGCGTCACCCCGATTTTAAATTCAGAAAGAGGTTTTGGTCGGAACCTTTTTGCAAAACGGTCGATTCCGGAACTGAACTTCGGGACGTTTGTGGCCAGCCTAAGCAATAAAAGATGGCGGGGGTGTATAAAATATACCACCCTCCCTTCAACAGTAAGAATGGCAACAATACATAGGTACTTAATGTATACGAAATTCGACGACACAGCCATCGCTCCTCGTGGTGTAGTGGATATGATCCCTACTATGCGAGACGAAGGTCAGAGTTCAAATCCCAGCCGGGGTGAACTGAAATGGCGAATGTTTCTCAAGTGTAAAGTGGTTACTTAAGCCAACCGAGGTCGGTCGTAAGCCCGACAATGTTCATCCTTAATTCTTCTACACTGTTGTAGGAATACTGCAGTGTTTAGACTCCCCAACCCACTGCGGTTACGCCCCTGATTCATCCCTATGTGATTTTCGCCATAATGTAATCCCCAGCATAGAAGATTATAATATTTTACAGGGTGTTTTATAAGTCAATGAAAATTCGTTAAGGGATGATAGTAGAGGATTTTTAGAATCATTCGAGCCGAACTTAGCTTAGTACTAAATATTAAGGTTTTCGAGATAATTAAAATTTTAACTTTATACAATTGACGAAATGCTGTCCAGGACAATAATGCCCAATCCCACCAACTTTAACCTAAGAAGGATACACCTAAGAAGGAGACACCTAAGAAGGAGACCCCTAAGAAATTTCCATACAAAAACAGAGATCATATTCTATTTATTGACACGCAGGCCTACCAACCACATCCTAATTCCATACGAAATGCAACACGCAACTCACCTACGTTAGGTGCCCAAATATCTCTGCCCAGGCTAGGTGAGATGCGTGTTGCATTCCGTATGGAATTAGGGCGTGGTTGGTAGGCCTGCGTGTCAATAAATAGAATATTATCTCTGTTTTTGTATGGAAATTTCTTAGGGGTCTCCTTCTTAGGTTAAAGTTGATGGGATTGGGCATAAGTCCAGTTTATCATGGATCACTATCATAACGTTAATATTCTTTTGAGCACCTTTGTTATCATCTTCATGACGAAATGCAAACTGAGCCCTTTACACTCTGTTTGCATTGATTCTACTTCTCTGATTCATTTTCACTGTTGCTCCGCTTGATTGTATACTATAACTATGTAAATTTGACGAGTCCAAGTGCCCGAAATTAGGGCCTAGGGACGATAATGAACAATAAAAACAATAAACAGCAAACAAGTCCTGTTTCTTCGAGAGAGCTTTCTCTGTCACGGGACCAATTACCTGGAATAGACTGTCGGACGAACTCCGAAAAGATCAGCCTATAACCAGCTTCAGGAGCACTAGCGGATCCAGGGGGGGGCTAGGGGGCTGAAGCCCCCTCCAAAACCATGAGTGACAGTACTTTATATACAACAAATCTAGGGGTTTCACCCCCTTAGCCCCCCCCCAAAACGTTGAGTGTCAGTACTTTTTACCGTGTGACGACATTCAGCCCCCCCCAAAATTGAATCCTGGATCCGCCACTGTTCAGGAGCAAGCTGAAAACTACGAGTTTCAGGACCAGCTTCCCGTGCTCTTGAGACGGAGTACCATTAGACGGCGCCGATAAGTTATCCATTATCATCATTCTAAAAATATGATCCCGTCTAAATAAACACTCTGTATATGTAATGCTATACAGCGTATAAGAGGGAATAATTAAGATATTCGAATTAATTAAGGGTCTAGGTAGGAAATTACCTAAGTGAGACCAACGTGAATACAGCTGCAGAAGGCCCTGACACTGTGACATTTGAACACAACTTACAGTGAAGTAAATATATGGTCTTTTTTCGTGACATAAATAAATAAAACTTTATTGAAAAATCATAATTTTCAAATGGCGGGTTTATTGGCATCGGTAATTTCTGCCAACCAACCACTTGTGACATTCATTTGAGATAAAAAATACATACATGTCTAAAGATAAAAAAAGCAAATTAATAAATACAAGCAATAATTACAATACATATACCCGCATAAACACATACATACATAATATATACATACAAATAAATAGGTGGATTGGATGAAGGACAAGGAAGGAAGGAAAGACGGGATTGTCAGTTAGAAAGATTATTTATGGAAAGGTAATGATGCCTCGGTTTACTTTTGAAAGAGAGAATAGTTGGAGCTAGTCTGATATGAAGTGGTAGGTTATTCCATAGTCTAGCCGCATGTGTAGTGGAAGAAGAAGTGAAAAAAGTTGTGTGATGTGAGGGTTTGGTTAACAAACGGCGTCCACTTGAACGTAGAGATAAGCCACGAGATGCCAAGGGTGTGAAGTTGGACCTCAGCTGCTCGAAAAAGTCGTCAAAAATTGGACTTCCAGATTTTGTTTTCTTCGAGTCAACCGCGCCGCACATACGCCCGAAATCATATTTAAGAGTGTGCATACCGACATTTCAAAAATTTCTAAAAACGGGAGACCTTCTATCTCGACAACCGTTACTAAATATGCTTTGGAACAAAATAGGGTAGATGCATTGAACCTTTATCTAGGGAATAACCGTAAAAGAATTTTTATATCTTGTATAGATTTCTCTGAAAATATTTTTAAAAACACCTCTGACCTTTTTTCCGAAAGACGGATACTCGTTTCCCGAAAGTCGCGGAGTAAAATTTTATTTTTGTACTGATAATATGCATTAAAATCTAGGGAATAACCGTAAAAGTTTTTTGATAGACCCAAAATTAACCCCGAAAAATGGGAAAAAACGCTATTTTTACCATTTTTTCATGCGATTGTCACGCAATTTTGAACCTTAATGCCGTGGGAAAAGACTGTGACGTCATTCCTGGTGCCATGCCCTTAAGCATTAATGGTATACAATTTTTGAATAAAGCTATTCTTATGAACATTACATATTAAATGAATGTATAGCAACATTACAGAAACACATACCTATTTATAGTTGTTCAATAATCACTACTAATATCATTCGCTAAAACAGAATATATTGTTTTGACTTGAATTATTTTGATTTACGGATTTTATTCTTGTAAAGCGTTGGATTTTTTCCACATTCCGTAGTATATACAATGCAGTATTCCTACAACAGTGTAGAAGAATTAAGGATGAACATTGTCGGGCTTACGACCGACCTCGGCTGGTTTAAGTGATCACTTTACACTCGAGAAACATTCGCCATTACAGATTATATTGTGTTATTTGTAATACAGATTTATGTTGGATCACCGCCATATTGGTCTCAGGGCATGTCTGTAGTTTCGGAGGTCTCGACCTGAGTGAATATATACAGGGTGTCCCGTAAGTCAACGATATCCCGTGGAGGGGTGATAGACCAGCTCATAACGGACCAGAAAAACGAAATATGACCTTAGTAAAAAATCGCTCGTTCTCGAGATATCGGCACTTTTTTGTTTTTCGTGAAATTCGACACCTTCGTTCAGTTTTTCGATCGCCACGGTCACAAAATTCAATATTCTAAGATTATAATTTTTGATTAGTAATCCTGAATATTTCAGCTATTTGATTATAACCCAAAATAAAACGTACTATATCATAATCTTGAAAAAAAGGACATCATTTCCGGCTCTCGAGTTTTTTGCTTTTTATTTGCAATTTTCGACTCCGTTACACTGTAAAAAAATGTATCACATTAAGCTGACAAATTATATTAAAAACTACCTCATCTAGTGTAGTTTTTAAAAAAGTACAAAACTGGACAAAGACCCCTTTCCAAAAAAAGATATTACTGTTTTACTTCAAAATGAGCTCATTATAAAAAAAATCTAACGCAGGGTAATAGGTTCTTTAGGTCCAATATTTGGAGAAGTGATAGAGGATGAAAAAATATGAAAAAAGTATAATAAATGTATGTCCAAAAATCAACCGTTTTGGAGTTATGGCCTTTTGAAAATTGAAGTGTATGAAAATTTCTCATTTGGGTTTTTTAGCAATAACTTACGGACTACTAACTCGATTTTGACAAAATAAAATAAAAATTATAGTAAATAATGTAGGCTTTTGATAGAGATCCTTATTTTTGGCCTTTTCCTTAAAATTTAGTGAAAATTCTATTAAGAAACATGTATTTCTGAGAAATAATAACATTTTTTTACAGAATTTTCACTAGATTCTAAGAAAAAAGCTACAAATCAGGATCTTTATCAAAAGCCTGCATTATTGACTATGATTTTTAGTTTATTTTGTCAAAATCGAGCAAGTAGTTCGTAAGTTATTGCTAAAAAACCCAAATGAGAAATTTTCATACACATCAATTTTCAAAAGGCCATAACTCCAAAACGGTTGATTTTTGGACATACATTTTTTATACTTTTTTTTCATATTTTTTCATCCTCTATCACTTCTCTAAATATTGGACCTAAGGAACTTATTACCCTGCGTTAGATTTTTTTTATAATGAGCTCTTTTTGAACTAAAACAGTAATATCTTTTTTTGGAAAGGGGTCTATGTCCAGTTTTGTACTTTTTTAAAAAACTACACTAAATGAGGTAGTTTTTAATATAATTTGTCAGCTTAATGTGATACATTTTTTTTACAGTGTAACGGAGTCGAAATTTGCAAATAAAAAGCAAAAAACTCGAGAGCCGGAAACGATGTCCTTTTTTTCAAAATTATGATATAGTACGTTTTATTTTGGGTTATAATCAAATAGCTGGATTATTCAGGATTACGAATCAAAAATTAGAATCTTAGAATATTGAATTTTGTGACCGTGGCGATCGAAAAACTGAACGAAGGTGTCGAATTTCACGAAAAACAAAAAAGTGCCGATATCTCGAGAACGAGCGATTTTTTACTAAGGTCATATTTAGTTTTTCTGGTCCGTTATGAGTTGGTCTATCACCTCTCCACGGGATATCGTTGACTTACGGGACACCCTGTATGTTGAATGAATGAATATAGGCCTAATATATGTTGGTATTATGATTATTAATTATTAACACCCCACTTATGAGTTTCCTACATATTATACTCGTATAAGTAAAGGTAATATTATATGAATTCATGTAAGCTCACGGTAAACCAAATATTTACACATTATATTACAACACTAGCGGATCCGGGGGGGGGGGCTAGGGGGCTGAAGCCCTCCCAAAACCATGAGTGGCAGTACTTTATATACAACAATTAAATCTAAATAAATAAAAATAAGTACAAGGAGTACATGGTTGGCGCAGTTGGTTGAGGCGGCAGTCTCTCGAGCGGGAGGTGCCAGGTTCAAACCCCGGCGCTGGCGATGTATTCCACACTTTGCGATACAGGCTTTTAGCCTAGTGCAAGGTGTGCAGGAAAGTATTTGGGTTTGTGTATTCAAGCCCAGATCCTTTTAAAAAAAAAATAAGTAAATAAATAAATAAAAACTTTATTGCACATAAATATACACACAAAGGGCGGATTATATTTCTGCCAATCAACCCAATGAAATCTAGGGGTTTCAGCCCCTTAGCCCCCCCCCGAAACATGGAGTGCCAGCACTTTTTATTTATTTTTATTATAGTTTCTGGTGAGCAAAAAAAAAGGTCTACAACTCGCAACATGCCCCAGGGACCCCCCCCCTGCCGTCATGAAAATTTTCTGATGACCAAAAAAATCAAATTTTTTTTTTGGATGATTACAATGAAAAACGTAGACACACCACCTAATACCGTGTAACGACATTCATCCCCCCCCCTCAAATTGAATCCTGAATCCGCCACTGTATTACAACACGTAAAATTAATTACTAACTATATTCTGTTATTTGAATAAGACTAGAAGCTGCGTTCCATGGTCCTAAATTTACACTATTTGTGAACTACCTACTTAAGACTCATGACCCAACTATGACGTCACGGTCATTTCGCATGAACAATCGCATGATAAAATGGTAAAAATATCGTTTTTTCAATTTTTTGGGATTAATTTCGCACCAGTCAACTTTTTTTACGGTCATTCATTAGATTTTAATATTTTAATGCATATTATTAGGTACTTAATATGAAAAAAATTCGCTGCGACTTTCGGAAAACGAGTTTTTGTCTTTCGGAAAAAAGATTAGAGGTGTTTTTCACTTTTTTTTATTTGAGAAATCTATACAAGATATAAAAAATCTATACGGTTATTCCCTAGATAAAGGTTCAATCCATCTACTCTATTTTGTTCCAAAGCATATTTAGTAACAGTTGTCGAGATCTAGGTAAGGTCTTCCGTTTTTAGAAATTTTTGAAATGTAGGTATGCAACTGGGTGAGCAAAGCTCAATGTAGAAAAACTTGGAAAATGTTAGGAGAGGCCTATATCCAGCAGTGGAGGGATGGCTGAACAAGAAGAAAGAAGAAGAAAGGTATGCATACTCTTAAACTAAATATTTAGTCTTTCATTTTACCTTAAAAATAGACGGTCATAAACCTCGAGATTACTAATTCTTATTTATAATTATTATTTAAGTAATTATTTCGTTAAGAGTGTGCATACTGACATTTCAAAAATTTCTAAAAACGGGAGACCTTATATCTCGACAACCGTTACTAAATATGCTTTGGAACAAAATAGGGTAGATGCATTGAACCTTTATCTAGGGAATAGCCGTAAAAGATTTTTTATATCTTGTATAGATTTCTCAAAAAAAAATTAAAAACACCTCTGATCTTTTTTCCAAAAGACGGAAACTCGTTTCCCGAACGTCGCGGAGTTAAATTTTATTTTTGTACTGATAATATGCATTAAAATCTAGGGAATAACCGTAAAAGTTTTTTGATAGACGCAAAATTAACCCCAAAAAATGGATAAAACGCTAATTTTACCATTTTATCATGCGATTGTCACGCAATTTTGAATCTTAATGCCGTGGGAAAAGACTGTGACGTCATTCCTGGTGCCATGCCCTTAATTATTAGGGGTCTCGACTCCTTTGTTGCCCCAGGGCCCCAGACCTCTAGATCCGGCCCAGACCTACAGGATGAATTACTGAGAACTATGAGATCACTCGCAGACGAGTGTATAGCCGTAAAGAATAATAATACTGAGAACTAGGGCCGCCACCTCTCCGGGTTTGACCCGGAGTCTACGGGTTTGAGTGGTGTTCTCCGGGCTCCGGGTTAGCATAGTGTATCTCCAGGTCAGAAATTTTTGTCATGACTAAAAAAAAAAGAAAAAACAAACTTCCCGATAGTAAGCCCGGGGCTCCGGGTCAGCATACGAATATCCGGGTTAGTAATTATGGTGTTGACCAAAAAAAAGGTCTTCAACTTTTTTACAAACTATAATTACATATTCGTTTTTTCCGAAATCTCCGGGCCTGCTCTCTTACAGAGGTGGCAGCCCTACTGAGAACTAAGCTTGAAATAGGGGTGCGGGTATCAAAAGAGTCTTGTATGAATTTAATAGCAAGTGTTCTGCGCTGCTGAATAAATAATAAGAGCATGGGCGTCAGCAGTGGGGGAGGGGGGCAACTGCCCCTGCCCCTCCCCCTGAAGATTGGCATTGGTATATATTTTTTCATTCTAAATTTCGAGGTGGTCGGTAGCCTGGTTGGTAACACGCTCGACTGTTAATCCAGTGAGCGCGGGTTCGATCCCCGATGCCGACCTAGTCCACTTCACGACACAAGCTGTCTGTGAAGTATACAGAGATGTATTTGGGTTTATTTCGATAAACCCAGATTCATTTTTATTTAAAAAATAAATAAATTATAAAACCTCACAAAAAATCACATTACCACCACACATTTTCTCATCATGTCATAAATTTTCTAAAATTAGTGTGAAAATCCATCAAAATACAATTGTTTCATAAAAAAAATCGTCTGCGGCGCTATTTTTTTATTACTTTTTATACGACATATTTTTCATAAGTACATATTTTATTGTGCAAATTCTTATGTATATATTCAAATAAACCAATCCACATCACGACCTTCTTCACTATGTCTCACAAAAAAATTTCACCTGCGGCGCTCAATGTCAATTTTTAAATTCTTGTTGTCCCCCTAAAATAGGGTAGATACGTTGAACCTTTATCTAGGGAATGACTGTAAAATATTTTTTTATCTTGAATAAATTTCTCAAAAAAAAAAAATGTGTAAAACACTTCTGATCTTTTTTTCCGAAAGACAGCAACTCGTTTCCTGAAAGTCGCGGAGATTTTTATTTATTTGTATTGATAATAAGCTTCAAAATCTAGGAAATGACAGTAAATACTTTTTAATTGAAGCGAAATTAACCCCAAAAATGATAAAATTGTAATGTTGATTTTTTAAAATTTTTGTTCCCCCCCCCCCCCCTAGTTACGAGGCTGGCGACGCTCATGAATTAGAGTATTATATGAAAATCTTTGTGTATATTTATCTAAGGAATATCTCATAAATCGTTATTTTCCGTCCATAAAGAATATGAATAAAGCATTACAGTATAAATGGAGTATCTACTCACAAAAAAATGGACAAAACGACCTTTTATTTCATGGAAATCCTTTTCGTGTTGAGAATCTTCATCTATTCTATATTCAAATAGTGATGTAAATTCAAATTTACTGTCGTGTCGTGTCCTAAACCTGTAGATAATTTCCAAAACATGATTTTAAGGCTCGCAGCGTCCTCATTTGCCATTGCCGGGAGGACTCTGAGAGATCGGGTGAGAAACACTGCAATTCGAGAAATCTGTGATGTCCAAGATGGGGACGACAGCGGCGGAGATTCTGGCACCAACATGTATCAAGAATGAACAATGCCAGACTCCCATACATCGCTTTGCATGGGGTGCCTGATGGTCAACGCCCGCCAGGAAGACCACCGAAGCGATGGAGAGACAGCTGGAGTTCCACATCACAGGAGAACAATCCTGTCAATACAGACTCGCTGAATCTAGATGCAGTTTAAGAAGAAGAAGAAGATTTTAAGGGGTGTGTAATGTTCCCCGAAAACTTTTTCCGTCTCAAATCGTGTTTTTTTTCTGTTTTTTTTATTTACCTACAGGCCAGGTGTGTATGTACAACATTTTAGATATAAGATATTAGACAGTTTTTCACCATTACCAAAAATAAGAGGACACACACACACACACACACGCGCACACACATACACGACTTGTATTAATAATTTTCAAAATCACAAAAAAACAAAGAAACAATCAACAAAAAACTACCATGGAGAACCAGTGGCGAATATAGGCTTTCATTCGGGGGGGGAGGGGGGCATTCGGGTAAAATAAAAAAAAAACAAATTTGCGTGCAGTCAAATGACTTGGTGGGGGAGGATACAAAGTTTTTAACATAGTCGTATAGTAAAAAATGAATAATAGCGCCGCAGGCAAAATATTTATGTGAAGGTGAGTAAAAAAGGCTAGGTTTTTGGTTGGTGCTAAAATTGTGTGCAAAAAGTACAAAAAAATAATGTCACCACAGGCGAATTTTTTTGAAAAGTGGGTTCACCCAATCGGAGGGGGGGCATCGCTCCCCCTATAACTGAGAGCAGTTGTGAAGTGTACAAATATATGTACCTATTTGGGATAAATCGATGATTTTTTTTTAAATATGTCGATGCACCTTACCATCCCTATCCTAGGCACAAATATACAGTGATGGATTTAATATTCTACATAGCGTATTATATAATCAAGTATTCATCAAAAGATGTAAAAAGGATTAGTAATATTATATTCTCTCTCATATTTTTATCACCTTTATTATTTAAGGCTTAAGTAGAGTGGATTCCAGGCTCCCTTAATATAATCCCTCGCCTCAAGGGAATATCAAACAAATATGTGAAAAATTGCTTCAGAAAAAGTAAGATTACTCAACTAATACTAGAGTTATGATCATAAAAACAAAATTACACCATCGGCCAACCAAGTTGTCAAGTAAGGTTTGATGTTTGTTATCAACCAAGGTTTAAAATTATCAACCAAGGTTTAAAGTTATCAAGTAAGGTTTAAAGTTTGTTATCAAGCAAGGTTTAAAGTTATCAAGTAAGGTTTACAGTTCTGTTATCAACCAAGGTTTATGGTGACATAGTAACTGAATATGCGAAAAATTGCTTCAGAAATATTAAGATTGATCAGCCAATACTAACGTTATTATAATAAAAACCAAATCACACCATCAACCAACCAAGTTGTCAAGTAATGTTCAAAGTTATCAACCAAAGTTTAAAATAATCAAACAAGGTTTAAAGTTATCAAGTAAGGTTTACAGTTATCAACCAAGGTTTATTGGGGACACAGAAACTGAATATGCGAAATATCGCTTCAAAGATTACTCAGCCAATACTATATCGTTATCATAAAGAAAACCAAATCACACCATCAGCCAATCAGGTTATCATGTAAGGTTTAAAGTTTGTTATCAACCAAGATTTAAAGTTATCAACCAAGGTTTAAAGTTATCAACTATGGTTTAAAGTTATCAAGTAAGGTTTACAGTTATCAACCAAGGTTTATGGAGACATGAATATGCGAAAAATTACTTTAGAAACAGTAAGGTGACTCGGTTAATACTAAATATATCATCCTAAGACTTAACACACGGATAAATGTAAAATATGCTGCAAGTCACTCTAGTGGGGAGAAATTTGATTTTTATTAATTTTCTCGATAAAAGTAATTCCAATCACTTCTGGAATTGACTGAAACATGAGATTATTCCTGTAGTTTGATAGATATAATGCTGTAATTTGTTTGATAAAATATTTAAGTTAAGATGCAATGACTCCAACGGATATTTTTTGATATTTTTTGATATAACTTTCCTTGACATGGGGCCTCGAGACACTTGCCGAAGCGTTTTTAAGACGCTGGGTATTATGACTTTGCCTAGCATGTTTGTGTATGAATGCCTATGTTATGCGAGATCAAATCTCACAAACACTCCACTGAACTCAGATTTTCACGAATATAACACTCGCGCAGGAGGCCGCATTAGGCCCATCAAACATAGATTGGCAATGGTGTCAAGAGGCTTCGTGTGCATGAGCGTACGTTTATTTAACGTGTTGCCTGGCGATCTGAAACACCTGGAGACTGCGGCGTTTCGAAGGGGGGTGAAGAGGTATCTTGTGGGTAAAGAATTTTACACAATTGACGAAATCTTAACTGGGACAACGGATCCCGTTTAACATCGATTTAGGTATATTAATAATATGTTACAATTGACAAGTATATGAGTATTTATTAAGCTTTAGATATTTATGATTCATTATATTTTGTCCGTTGTGATTTTACATGCCTGGCAGTCGGCACCGTGTCTCCTCTGGTTGTCACATTGTGTTTTATTTCTTTTGTAAAATGATTGACTTGAATGCTGGCCGGAAACTTTTACACTCTGACCGGTATTGAGTCTCATCATATACATCGTACTGTGATATTTAATTAATTATTGTTCCATGTGTTGACTTGTATTGAATAATTGACGAAATGCTGGTCGGAACCTTTTACACTCCGATCAGCATTGATCTTGCATCATATTTTCTGTCTATTGATTTACAATCCTATATATTTATATACTAATGTGCTATTGTTTAATTGTAATTCTTATTTACATAACATGTTCAAATGACGATTCCAGGTGTCCGGATGGGCCTACGGATGATAAGCAACAATAAACAATAAACAATATTCGGTCTCCTTTTTAGACAATAAACCTAGTGGATATTTCAGTCCTGCCTTCGCGTACAAAAAGTTTTTTTTATCATACATTAACTGGCAAGTTATAGCTGTCTACTTAAGTGTATGCATACCGACATTTCAAAAATTTCTAAAAACGCGAGACCTTATATCTCGACAACCGTTACTAAATATGCTTTGGAATAAAATAGGGTAGATGCATTGAACATTTATCTAGGGAATAACCGTAAAAGATTTTTTACATCGTTTATAGATTTCTCAAAAAATAATTTGATAAACACCTCTGATCTTTTTTCCGAAAGACGGAAACTCGTTTCCCGAAAGTCGCAGAATATTTTTTTTTGTACTGATAATATGCATTAAAATCTAGGGAATAGCCGTTAAAGTTTTTTGATAGACGCAAAATTTACCCAAAAAATGGAAAAAACGATATTTTTACCATTTTATCATGCGATTGTCACGCAATTTTGAACCTTAATGCCGTGGGAAAAGACTGTGACGTCATTCTTGGTGCCAAGCCCTTAAAACTGGCAAGGTATAGCTGTCTACTTAAATGATATTAATATATATTCTCTTAATAATTTTACGAGCTTTGTTAAGTTATTAACTTATAAGCTTCCCTTAAGCTCTACTTTGTACTCTTTTCTGTTTTACATAGTTATGAATATTTTAGACTGAAAAAGCCCCTAAGTGAAAAAACTTCACCCACAAAATATGTTAAACAGAAAAAAAATCAAATTCTACGTTTGGGGAATCATAAGTATTAAGACATAAGACATTTTTTTTCAATAGAGCAGTATATCTATAATATAACATGTATATGATGTTGAACTAATATCAGCCAATAGATGGATACTTTAATTGGCAATATAAAAAATGCAATGTATAATATTATCTTAATGAAATATTTTGTAAAGCTGTTGTATCCAATAAAAAAAATATATTTAAAAAAATCATATGGTAATGGGTGTGGCCCAAGCGTATTTTTTACAAGAAATATCTAAACAACTCAACAAAAAAGAAGGTATGAATCACACAAACAGATTAAATGTCAATGTTAGGCTATAATTTTGATTCTTTGACTTAGTTGTCTTTGTCTATAATTTGTAATTAATAGGTAAGTTTTTGAAAAAAATTGTTGAGAGAACTAAGATTAGGTAGTTTAGTATATTTTCATTATGTATTTGTCCCCATAATATGATTTCTCTGTGTACACTGTAATAAAGCTTTGAATCGACTATTTTTAATGTAATATTTTTAATTCGTCAAATTTGTATTCAATTACTTGTTAATAATAAATAATAATATTTTGTTATTTCTTTTACAATCTCCAGTGGCCGCCATATTGCTTTTTCTGTTTGTATTCGCGTAGGACTTTACTTTGCAATGTTCCTAGCTAGTAAAGGTAGGTACTGTTTCTCTATTCATAAACAAAGACACATCGAAACAAAAGCACTAGAGAAAATATCCAAAAGTAGGTCATAGAGGTTGCATACACTCAGGAGTAATACATACAAAAGTATCTTACCCTACATTCAGTGTAGCCATATATACAGATTTATCTGTATTTGTACAGATTTTAGGCAACGGGAACAGACAAATACAGATGACAAATTTTACTCTGTTTTATACAGGTTTTTGGGATTTTGGAAATTTTCTATGATAAGTCAAAAGAATAAAGTAAAAAAGAAACAGATTCGATCACAATTGTCATTTGATAATAAGTAAATAGATGAAAATCTCATTTGTAGAATGAGTAAAAATATGTACAAAAAGAAATTAGTATATTTTATGTAAGCACGAGTACTGTTATTTTCTCAAAAAGGTTAGTTTTACAATAAACTACCATATTTTGTTTGCTTTAAAATTTCATTTATACAGATTTTCTTTCCATTTTTATACAGATTTTGGCTTATTATGATCTCATACAGATTTATACAGATTTCTAGACTTTGAAATACAGATTTTTATTTTAAAAGTGTGGCAACACCTACATACTTATAAAGTACTATTCTGAAGCGTGCTCTATTCAACCAGAACTGTTTCTACTTTCTAGTAGCTATTCAAATTCTTTATAATATCTGTATGGTGTATGTGTTTCATCTCACACAATAGTCTTTTGATTTTTCATACTTTAAAGGCTTATATGCACTGAGCAAAAATCGTTCTATTTGCGCTTCAACTTTTTCAAATTTTGTATGAGAATGTTAGCGCGAAATAAGAATAACGTAAGCGACAATGTGAATTATACCTTTTTAAGAAGAGCCTGGGAATAAATTAATAAATCTAAAACAGCCGATTTGTTAAGATTATAATTAACAGTATTTTGGCTAAATTATACTTTATATCTGAAAACCTGAACGGAAAATCCTCAGACTCCGTAAATTTCACGGGTACTTTTAGAATATGTTTTTATTCAAGGAATTTCCAAATCCTGTAATTCTAAAACAGCCAATCTGTAGTCCATACTTTCATCTATCACTGTCTTCAGTTTCAAGATGATTCTTTCATTATTGGCTGAGAACAATTCAGGGCGCCGAAGCCCAATGACAGCATATATAGGACCTTGGAACTCGCGAAAAATTGGGTTAGGAAAAGTACTCAGACTCAGCTAATACTAAAGATATCATCCTAAGACTTAACACACGGATAAATGTAAGATATGCTGCAAGTCACTCTAGTGGGGAGAAATTTGATTTTAATTAATTTTCTCGATAAAAGTAATTCCAATTACCTCTGAAATTGACTGAAACTTGATATTATTCCCGTAGTTTGTTAGATATAATGCTGTAATTTGGTTGATAAAATGTTTAAGGTAAGACGCAGTGACTCTAGCGGATTTTTTTTTTGATATGCTGTCCCTTTTAATACAATAATCCAAAATCGATTAAGATAAAGTTTTTTGATAATAAGTAAATAGTTGTTTATTTCTTTGACATACGTACCTATGTATATCTGAATAAAGGAGAATGCTCATTTTGTATGGGAAAAAAACCCAGGCCCGGCGCAAACAAAATGTATCTCAAATGATAGGTAATAATTAGTAATTAAATACTGCATAGAGGGCATCATCAGAGGGAGAAAAGGAGCATTTAACACTTTCAATTGCGATTCAAAAGTATATAATATGATGAGTGTAGGTAGCCCGTCTGATTTTTCTTCTTATTCATCAGCCTTGGTCCTTCCACTGCCGGATGTAGGCCCAAAGGACAATGCTCATGAATTATGTTAAAAAAATATATCTCCGGCGCAAACGCAACGTGATTCAAATGATAGGTATAAATGTGTAATTAAACACTGCATGGGTGGCATCATCGAAATCAATGGCTAAATGCGTGAAATACCTATTTAAAATTCATGATGAGACACAAAGGTTGCATAAACTCAGGAATATTAGGGTGCAATGATCTTTTAAAAAATATTATTTCTTAGTTCCATATGGCAGTGGGGGGCCAAGGCTGATGATAATTCACCCATTAAGCCATTGATTTCGATGATGCCACTTATGCAGTATTTAATTACTCATTTTTACCTATCATTTGAAATATATTTCGTTTGCGCCGGGCCTGGGTTTTTTATGAATTGCCAGCTCGTGAAGATTACATTTTTTTATGGGGGAATTTTGCAATGTCGTAATACATTTTTAATCCCAAGCAAGTAACGACGGATTTGAAGTTAAGATGGAAATAAAACGAGGAAGGTAGCATGGGCGTCGTCAGGTGGGCGGGCAGGGGGGCAGCTGCCCCCCCCCCCTAGAGATTGGAATAGGTATATATTTTATATACTAAAAGATAAAACCTCACAAAAAATCACACTTTTTCTCATCACGTCACAAATATTCTAAAATTACTATGAAAATCCATCAAAATGCAATTGTTTCATAAAAAATTTACCTGCGGCGCTATATTTTTTATTCCTTTTTATACAAATCATTTTCCATACATATTATTGTGCAAATTATATGTACATTTTTAAATAGATCAAACCATATCACGACCTTCTTCTCTATGTCTCACAAAACAAATTCGCCTGCGACGCTATTTACGTGTTTTTCATGCTATAACAATTTTTTAAATACTACTTGTTGCCCCAGTCTAGCTCCGGTGTCCGGTAAGTTCGTTTAAAATCAACTGGTCTAAAATCAATTCGTCTAATTTTAAAATCAATTGGTGTAAAATCAATTCGTCTAATTATCAACTCTTCTAATTATCAATTCGTCTTAAATCGACGAATTGATCGTTAGGCAAATTGATTTTGGCCGAATTTATTTTAGACGAATTGATAATTAGACCAATTGATAATTTGACGAATTGATTTTAGACCAATTGATTTTAGACGACCTTACCGTAAACCCCTAGCTCCGAGGCTGGCGACGCCCATGTAAGATATACAAAGTATATCTATATATATTACAAGTAGGTAGTAATACTTCTTATAGACTACACTATGTAGAACGAGTAGAGAATATGGGGATAATGATGACAATACTTGTATTTGTAATATATATCACTACAAGATATACAAATATATAATACATATAATAGAAATACAAATCCTGCTGTAATCTCAAACCAGTGGCGGGTTCAGGATTTTTTGAGCAGTTGACAAAAAAATATCTTGAAATTGTCAACCTGAGCAGGTGACAACATTTTTCTTGAAAATTTCAACTTGTACAATTGACGAAAGCGCCAGAGTTTTCTCAAATTTCAATGTGAAAAAATAACTAGGTATATGGTTACTAAAAAAGTTTAAATTGTTATACCTACATGTTATTACGTAATTTTAAATTCAGATTAAGCATAGTTTTAACCCACATGAAAAAAATCTGAATACATTGCGTGAAGAAAGATCGGATCATTATGGAACTACAATTTTGTTTACTGTTTCCACAAAAGCAAAAGTTTCCACTATAGTTTTGAGTGTCACTTACGATTTAGATACACTGTTGTCATTTTGGATATGAATCAGGCAGAGATTACAGAACGCCAACCACCCTATCCTTACACACACTCCTTGATTCCATCACATTCGTGCAGTTTGTCATAAATAAATAAATAAATAACTCCCCCCCCTGCCCCCTAGACGACACCCATGCAAGATTGTGCATTGAGATTTTCTTCATTTCTTACTGCACGCTAATGCTGAGGGGGGTGCGGAGGGGAGTAATCATCTTAAGTTAAGGGGGATGAACCCCTCCCTTCCCCCTTCATACAATTACATTTCAATTCACAATATTATTATGGAGATACGAAACACAGTATGAAAAGAACTTTGCACTGGGTTGGCAATGCGTTCAAGCAGTTGGGTTAACAACTTTCTCCACTTAGTGTACAATTGTTAATTAGATTAATTTGAATGAATGAATAAATGAATGAATGAATGAATATTTATGTTCTTGATAAGTATAAGTACATACTACATAGGTATTATACAATTTAATACAGTTGTTTATATCTTTTTAAATTCATTTTTCAACACCTTTCATACGATACTACTAGGGTGGCATCTGGTAAGTTCGTCTAATATCAATTGGTCTAAAATCAATTGGTATAAAATCAGTTCGTCTAAAATCAATTAGTCTAAAATCAATTAGTCTAAAATCAATTTGTCTCAAATCAATTCGTCTAATTATCAATTCATCTAAAATCAATTCGTCTGAAATCGAGGAAATGATCGTTAGGGAAATTGATTTTGGCCGAATTAATTTTAGACGAATTGATTTTGTACGAACTTACCGTAAACCACTAGGGTTACTACGTAGTACGTATGTTGAAATAAAAACATATATTTTAAAAAATTTGTCCTCCCCCCTCGTTCTAAAAATATTTTTCAGACATGCATACATCAATTGCGCCGCAGGCGAAATATTGATTGATAATGAGCTCAATTGGTGAAAGTTTCAGAGCTCTAACTAGTCTGGAAATGAGTTAAAATTCTATTGCAATTGGCAACAATAACTCCGAGTGAAACTAAATAAAAAAAAGTGTGCAAAAATTGAATTCCATTTCCGACATAACACGATGACTGCCTCGAATAGTTATAGATACTAGTAATATTGGTAGTGCAATAATATGGTGTTTTCGCGGAGAAAAAACTATAGACATTTTTTTCTCCATCATACTTTACGTATTTGGGGGAAAAAACTTGCATATTCATACCTAACACGGGTATTTATTGATCGGCCTTAGTATTTAGTGGTGGCAAACCTTAAAATATAAATATTACAGCCTTTGTCCTTATATTTTCAAGCGCATTCAGTACAATTAAGTATTTTTCGATCGTTATAATAAATATCAGTTTAAATAATGGCCAAAACTGCTTCTAATGTACTATACTGAAGTTCAATGCGCTCTAGCGCCTAGACCGTTTACCTGTCGTCGAAACAATGGTAGCAGAAATTAAAGAAAAAATAATGCACTTTATTTCTGTATTAGATATTTTTGCTTGAAATTTGCAAGTTCTGAGTTATGGGAGCAAATTTACAAACAAATATAGTTTGTGCTGTAGAGTGAAAATTACGCCCCTATTTTAGCTCGCTCTGACGCCTGAACGGTTTATGTCACAAAAAAGATTAATATGTCATTTTGTAGGAAATTTGGTGAAGTTTATTCTTGTCCTGGGCTTATTTTCTCTAGAATGAATACTTTTTGAATTATCAGTCAAAGTCTGGAAAAAAAAAAACATTTCTTTCTCTTTCTTTCTGAGATATCTCAGAACGCATCACATTTACGAGGTGGCAAAGTTGAAATTCGGAATCAGCGCCCCCCAAATACGTTAAGTATTATGGAGAAAAAAATGTCTATAGTTTTTTTCCTAGAAATGCCATCCAATTTCCTCTGATTACTGTACTATGGATAGAATGTTACGAGTTGGATTGGTCCCACTATTGATTTCACATAAACCTCAATATAGCACACAGCCACACAGATCACTGATGGATATAGCAAGCAGCTACAAGGTTATATTTGGTTATATCCATCACTCTATATCCAAGTAACTGAACTAAAACATCAACCATCAAATGGGGTTATAGCCTAAGAGCCCGCTGCTTAAATTATGACGTATCTGTTATTTGATCGAAATTTGGTTTAAATAGTAGCTTACCAATAGGGTATTACATCGCACTAGGATTGCCTATCAAAATCTTACCCGTAATAACCATTGTGGGTAAACTGCTAAAAAATCTTCGAAACATTTTTTATAGAGAATTTAGCAAGGATTATTTTTGTCATTGACTACTTTCTCCTATATCTTACCATATTCCTATACAATGCGAACAACCGCGAAGAGGGACCTTTTCGGGGGGGGGGCAGGGGGGGGGGGTTGCGGCAAGATTTTGATAGGCAACCCTAGTGCGATGTAATACCCTATTGGTAAGCTATCATTTAAACCACATTTCGATCAAAAAACAGATACGTCATAATTTAAGCAGCGGGCTCTTACGCTATTAATAAATATTAGTGGTTTGTAACCTTTTTTTCAACATTTTATTTAATTTTACTGTGGTGTTTTTTTGTCTGTGACCAAATCTTGTACCTATATAATCGGTTTTTCAACCACTTCCCGTCAAGGACAAAAACATTCCTTTCTGAATTCTCTACAGAAAATGTTCTAAGTATATATTTTTTCATTGCGCCAGCAAATTACCCGCAGCGGCCAGTCGAAATACAAAAATTTATGTGGTTTCCAAAAAAATATTAATTTTATCAATTTTTTATATTATGTAAGGAATATTTTTTGTAGAAAATTGTAATAAATAATTTGCAATTTGCAGAGGAAAAAGTCACAAATTGGGGTCTTTGTAGAAAGCCTAAAATGTTTACTAAAATTTTTGGTTTGTTTGTGAAATTTTCATACTCTTAAATTTACAAAGGTTCCAAAACAGTTGATTTTTGGTCTTGCATTCATTAGACTCTGTGTTCATATTTTTCATCCTCTATCACCTCTCAAGAAATTTTACATACGGAAGGAAACTCCCTGTATTATGACAGAAAAATAGGTTATTCTATTCGGTTCCCGGAGAAAAACTCAAAAGAATGTTACTCAACATGAATAAATCCATAAAAAAGACAAATGCCCTTCAAAAATATCCTCAACGGACAAAAATCCAAACTTTCAAGTTGGATTCCAGTAGATGAATTATTTATAAAATGTTGACTATTTTATTATCTATCCCATTTTAGATCTGCTTATTTATTTGTTTATTTTCTAATCTATGATGATAGTTTCTTACACACTGAAAGAAATCGTATACTAATAGATACAATTAACTTTATTTTGAAAATCCAATTAGATTTGAGCTTTTGTTCCTTGAGAAAAATTCTAAAAGCCTTTGGAATTTTTTGGGATTTATTCATGTTAAGGGCTTGGCACCAAGAATGACGTCACAGTAATTTCCCACGGCAATAAGGTTGAAAATAGCGTGACAATCGCATGAAAAAATGGCAAAAAGAGCGTTTTTTCCATTTTTTGGGGTTAATTTTGCGTCTATCAAAAAACTTTTACGGTTATTCCCTAGATTTTAATGCATATTATCAGTACAAAAAAAAAGTTTTACTCCGCAACTTTCAGGAAACAAGTTTCCGTCTTTCGGAAAAAAGATCAGAGGTGTGTTTCGATTTTTTTTTTGAGAAATCCATATAAGATATAAAAAATCTTTTACGGTTATTCCCTAGATAAAGGTTCAATGCATCTGCCCTATTTTGTTCCAAAGCATATTTAGTAACGGTTGTTGAGATAGAAGGTCTCCCGTTTTTAGAAATTTTTGAAATGTCGGTATGCACACTCTTAAAATAGCATATTCTTTTTGTGATGTAATCAGTCAGCGCTACTGGCCAGACGGCGCTTTGGCCAGATATCGGCCCTTTGAACAGACCGGCCTATAGGGCATTTGCCCGTTCTGCCCTTTGGCCAGTCCGGGCCTGGGTTTTTCTATTCAATGATGTTCACCTGAAGAATAAACATATCAATAGTTACGAGTATAGGTCTGAATAAAAGATTATTCTGTGATCTGAAGTGACCCGTTCAGTAATAATCTAGATAAAGCCATACAATGGCTGAGGCTATAATACAACACAGTCATACATTATTCCTACATTACCTACAATCTACAATACAGTGTATAACATTCTACACCTGCCAGCTATACAGCCTGGAGATGACGGCAGTTTCCCACATAACAAGTGGTACTGTATCATACCTGCTACTTTATACACTCCTAGGAGCAATCACAGTCACAAATACCTGCTATTTTATACACTCCTAAGAGCAATCACAGTCACAAATTTATAATGCTGGGGTGCGTTCTGGCTCCGTTAAATTTAACACAGTGATTTGTTCGATTGTTTATGGTTCTATTGTCCCCCGTTCTATCATCGGTGCGCGTTAATTAGTTGTGCGATTCAACGTGTTCTAATGTACGCCAGTTGATGTGGTGTGGATGATAAAATAATAACTTACGAGTTACGCGCACATTAAAAATTTGCCTAATTACGCTTTGCTTACAGTTGTTATATTGTGTAGTGCTCGTAACACCTTGAATGTCACTCGATTTGTAGCTAAGTACCTACGTAAATTCAATAATATATGTCACATATTTTTTGTCGACGCGATCTCAAAACAACTCAGCTGTAACTCGTGTAATGGCCGCCATGATTGCCTCAGTACACAGAATTTTACACGTCGTATTAAAATGACAAAAATATGCCTAATTACTCTTGGATTAATACCCCTAACACCTTGATTGGGAATTTTTAATTCAATTTGCAATAAATTACGCGTGTTCAATAATAATACATTGTTTTTTGGTTGTGTTTGAAAGCAAATCACCTGTTATAATCGCTGTAATAGCAGCCATATTGTTCCGTATTAGCGGTAGTACACGGCTAATACACCTCATGGCTTGTATTAAAGTTACGATGCTGAGTAGCAGTCACTTAAAGTTAAATGAAGCTCATGAATAATGTTTTTCGCTAGTACACCCTTATTATACTGATTAACTTTTAAGTTGAGTTTATAAATAAGACTGAGGGTTTTTTTTTAAATAAAATGATCTGGGCTTGCATACACAAGCCCAAATACTTCCCTGCACACCTTGCACTAGGCTAAAAGCCTGTATCGCAAAGTGTGGAATACATCCCCAGAGCCGGAGTTTGAACCTGGCACCTCCCACTTGAGAGACTGCCGCCTCAACCAACTGCGCCAACCATGTACCCATATCGATGTTGAACAAATATTCACAGTGAGTGTGATTTGTAGTCACCATTACAGGGTACAGCTTTGACAAGAGGTCTATATTTAGAACCATTGTTCTATTTCATATCCATATTACTGAAATATATCACTGTATGATATTTTGTTCCTATATTATGTGGTATTGTTATTACCATGTATATCTCTATCACACACTATATACCTCTCTCATTCTATCTCCGACACACAATGAAAATACGATTTTTGAAATAATCGTTTAAGAGTATGCATACCGACATTTCAAAAATTTCTAAAAACGGGAGACCTTATATCCCGACAACCGTTAAACTAAATATGCTTTGGAACAAAATAAGGTAGATGTATTGAACATTTATCTAGGGAATAACCGTAAAAGATTTTTATATTTTCAAAAAAAAATGTGCAAAACACTTCTGATCTTTTTTCCGAAAGACAGCAACTCGTTTCCCAAAAGTCGAGGAGATTTTTTTTATTTGTATTGAAAATATGTATTAAAATCTAGGAAATGACCTTAAAAGTTTTTTAATTGAAGCGAAATTAACCCCAAAAAGAAAAAACGAGGACCACGAGGAGCGACGGCTGTGTTGTCGAATTTCATGTATATTAAGTACCAGTGGCGTACATAGGATTTCATTTCGGGGGGGGGGGGGGGCGATCTAATACTTGACTTTTGGGGGGTGGAGGCAACATAAATTTGAAGATAGACGTACAGTGTAAAAACTAAAAATTTTCGTGAATGTAAGTGAAAAAGGTTGTCATACCAGCTGTTTACACTGCTGACTGGGGAGTTACAAATCATAATGTACTTACTGTCTTATATTCATTTTAGGTTAAATCAATAATTTGTATTATATTATTCCAATAAAATCAATTCAATTCAAAATTCAAAAAAAAGGTCGTCTTTTAGGTTGGTATTAATATTGTGCGCAGAAAATTAAAGCAATAGCGCCGCAGACGAAATTTTTTTGAATAATGGGTGAAATGATGAACTTGAGTAACTTTCATGTTTTAAAATAACGTTTTTTAAAGAATTGTTCAACATTTCGGGGGTGGGCGGCCCCCCTCGCCCCCCCCTATATACTCCACTCTTAAGTACCCATGTATTGTTGCATTGAAGAAGCTACTATTGGTTGAAATGCCATCCAATCGAGTAAATTGATGACAAGATAAATAATACATGAGAGAGGAGAGGCAGAGGAGTGAGTGTGACTGTGGAATGAAATACATCAGGCAGTTGGCAGTGTGATCAATCTATATTCATAAACAGGAAATTTGATTGCGGCTGTTGATTGCAGAGACTATGTTGTATACAAAATACAATATTGTATACAGCATACTCGTACTTAGTGTGTAACCAAATCTACCTACTGAATTTACAGGCGTTTTCTATACGTTAGAAGTCCTCTGGTGCAAACTTGGTTTAGTGTTGCTTGATGTGATAATAAGATATGGTTACATTTTTTCGCAACTTTCAAATTATTTTTCAGAACTGTTGTTTAAAACAATTTGCCAATTTTTGAATTGTTAGAATAAACTGGCAACATTGTTTTTCTAACTTGTGATGGCGGCTTATTTTTTTCTTTTTCCAAGTCGCAAAACTATCTTGCCTTTAAAATGATTTCTATAGCGCCGCTCTGTATTATTTTCGGCATTGTACATAGGTTACTTGTAAAAGATACAATGTGCAACAATGCCAAAAATGTTACAGAGCGGCGCTAGAGAAATCATTTTAAAGGCAAGATTGTTTTGCGAGTTGGAAAAGGAGAAAAATACTCCGATAATCCCTTTAAACCACCGCCATCACAAGTTAGAAAAACAAAGTTGCCAGTTTATTCTAACAATCCAAAAGTTGGCTGGTTTTTTTAAACAACACATCTGAAATATAATTTAAAAGGAACAAACGCTTGCCGAGCGTCCACAAGTTTTGTATTAATGTTAATCAATGTTTTTTTTTTTATAAAGTTTTGTATATCATTTGAAACATAGTCTGAAAAGATCCCAAGTGACCCCTACTATCACCCCGTAAGAGATTTGTATCCGTCTATCATACACCTTGTAATTAGTATGGCGATTTTTTAGCAATCCTTCTACGTATTTTAATTTAAAAATTTAGGTTTACGGTAAGTTCGTCTAAAATCACTTCGTCTAAAATCAATAAGTCTAAAAGCAATTCGTCTAATTATCAATTCATCGTCTAAAATCAATTCGGCCAAAATCAATTTGCCTAACGATCACTTCGTCGATTCAAGACGAATTGATTTTAGACGAATTGATAATTAGACGAATTGATTTTAGACTAAGTGATTTAAGACGAAGTGATTTTAGACGAACTTACCGTAAACCTAAATTTTTAAAATAAAAATACTAGATTCGACGTCTAAAAAGTGCCAAAAAAATCGCCATAAAGGGTGTTTGATAGACGGATACAGATCTCTTACGGGGTGATAGTAGAGGTCATTTGGGATCTTTTGAGAGTGTGTTTCAAACGAATCGATTTTAGAAGAACTTACCGGACACCAAAAATTTATTATTTTTTTCTAATTTGGCAACACTGCATGTAATGTCATTATTTGACATTGACAGTTGTTTCCATCAATTCACTGTATGATCATAATATAGTGAGTACTCCCAACACCTACGTACTCAATCTCAACTCTGAACGGAGAACAAAACAAGTTTACTAAGTTTGAGTAAGTTACTAGTTAGTGCTTTACATAACTACTTAGTGCGTACTCTTGTCGGTGGGAAACCGCAGTTTGTTAGTTAACATCAAAATATATATTGCGTATACATCATTATGGATGGAACTAGTGCTAGTGTACATAATCAAGGGGAAGAATGTGTAATAACTGATATTATAACTGATGAAGACATCGAGGACTTCTTAAAGAATGTCACTGTGAAACAAGAACCTACTGAGGAGGAGAGTGAAGGTGATGTTGGACATGCTATTAGTTATGGGGAGATTGATATATATGAACCTGATATTAAAGCCGAGTGCGAGAGAGCTAGTAGAGAAGATCATTTAAATTCAGCAGCCAGTTCATCTTCTAAATGTGACACAAGAATTGTACGTTCCAAAAGGGTTCCAAAGAATAAGAGGAAACGAGAACTAACCTGTAATATTTGCATGAAGACATTCAGTTACCCTTCACAATTAAACATACATAAAGCAATTCACACTGGCGAAAAACCTTTTGAGTGTAACATTTGCATGAAGTCATTCAGTCAGGCGGAGAATTTAAAGGCACATAAACGAATTCACACTGGCAACAAACCTTTTAAGTGTAATACTTGCATGAAGACATTCAGTCAGGCGTCATCTTTATATCAACATAAACGAATTCACATTGGCGACAAACCTTTTGAGTGTAATATTTGCATGAAGACATTCAGGGAGGCGTCATCTTTATATCGACACAAACGAATTCACATTGGCGACAAACCTTTTGAGTGTAATATTTGCATGAAGACATTTAGCAGTGAATCATATTTAAGGAAACATGAACGAATTCACACTGGCGAAAAGCCTTTTGAGTGTAGCATTTGCATGAAGACATTCAGTCGGGCGTCATCTTTATATCGACATAAACGAATTCACACTCGAGAAAAACTTTCTAAGAGTAACTGACATTTTGCTTTGAAATTGATAAACGTTATTATTGTTAAGTCTTATTAAAAAATTAATTTGGTTTGAAATATTTGAATGATGATTCGTAAGGACGTACAGTGTATAAGGCGGCATATGTAATACAATATTATATCACAACTTAATGAATGGGAGAGTGGCTGCACTCCTGAGGATTGGAGGAGGGCAGTCATCTGCCCTTTGTACAAGGGGAAAGGCTCAAGGTTGGAATGCGGCAGTTATCGGGCTATCAGTTTGCTGAGCTCTGTGGGCAAACTGTATGGAAAGGTATTGATTGAAAGAGTAAGAAAAGTGACTGAAAGTAAAGTATGGGATGTGCAGGGTGCTTTCATGAGTGGCAGGGGGTGCACCGATCAGATCTTCTCCCTACGGATGGTCGTGGAGAAGCTTCTGGCTAAACACCAGAGGCTCTTCTGCGCGTTCGTGGATCTGGAGAAGGCATACGATCGTGTGGACCGAGAAAGACTGTGGCGTGTACTGTCGGAATATGGGGTGAGCGACCGACTGATTGGCGCAATCGCGTCTCTATATACGGAGAGCTCTGCTTGTGTCAGGGTGAATGCTGCGTTGTCGCAGTGGTTCACTCTCACAAAAGGGGTTAAACAGGGTTGCGTCATGTCGCCTTGGTTGTTCAACCTGTTCTTCGACTACTGCATGCGTCCTCTGAATGAGCTGAATGTTGGTGTGGACCTAAATGGAGTGAAAGTATGTGCGTTAATGTTTGCAGATGATTTAGTGTTGATGGCTGATGATGAATGTGAGTTACAACGGATAGTATCCTGTGTGTACGAAAGCTGCGATATGAATGGTATGAAAATGAATGTAAATAAAACGAAAGTATTAGTGTTCGAAAGAGAGGAAATAAGGACAAATTGTGTGATAAAGGTTGGTAATGACTGTCTGGAGCAAGTGGATGAGTATGTATATCTGGGAAGTTTGTTTACTAGAGATGGACGCTGTGATGGAGACATTGAAAGAAGGAAGCTGGCCGGTACTAGGACGAATGGTGCGCTCGGTCCGATTGTTAGTAGTAGCAATGTGTCTATGAAAGCAAAAGTGCTAGTGCACAATGCTGTCTTGGTGCCGACCCTGATGTATGCTAGTGAGACGTGGACGTGGATGAAGAAGGATGAATCAGGGTTGAATGCAGTAGAAATGAGGTCATTAAGAAGAATGTGCGGGAAAACGCTGAGAGATAAGATAAGGAATGAGGTTATTAGGGAAATGAGTGACTGCAAGACTGGTGTAGTGACAAGAATGAAAGTAAACAAACTAAGATGGTTTGGGCATGTTGAGAGAATGAATGATGACAGGATGACAAAAAAGATATATCTGAATGAGCGAAGAGGGGTGAGAAAGCGCGGCCGTCCGAGACTGACCTGGTCCGATCATGTCGACCAGATCCTCAAGGATGGACGCGTTTTGAGTAAAAGGAATCGGAGAGCGTGTATGACTAATTGCATGAATGTGACGGAAGCTAGGAGTGTGTGTAGGGATAGGGCTGTCTGGCGCTCTGTCCTCTCTGCCTACCCTGCAAGGGATGTGGCGTGAGGGTATAGATAGAACTTAATGAATATACTATACCTACTTACTATTTATACTGTTTTATTTCACATGTGCCCCGAATCATTGTCTAAAGACTACATTAACTATAGTTTGTATCAACAAAGTATTTATAAATATACTTTTTCTTCACTGGATTGAACCGGGAACAAATGGGAGGGATGGACGCCGTAATTCGCCACTTGTATATGTATGCATATATTATGTATGGCCACTGCCTCCTAGAGTAGGTACTCTAGCCGTGCTGTAACAGTTGGCAACATAGCATAATGATCAAACAGGACCACCACTCCTGTCAAACCTCCTAACAGAATATAATACGTGGTCTGTCATACTCGTTGTTGAGGGACTGTTATTCCATACATTTCCTTAGCGACGGTGACGGCAACCTCGCCTATAACATTTTATAATATTAATCCTACATCATGGCTAGAGAAAGAGAGAAATGACAAGGTGGCGGTGTTATGGTCGTGTTTTTCAATAATTATTTTGAAAATCCATTACATCACAGCTGTTCCACTTAAAATTTTTGCCTGCGGCGCTAATCTACTTAGGGTGGGGGTTTGTTCACAAAAAAGAAACTTCACTTTTAAACAATTCTTTTTTACCTATCTTCTTACGTTTTATGACAAAAAATCTCCCGCGGCGCGAGTCCTTGATCTAGCTGTAACCCTGACATATATATCCAGATACCTTAATATTGAAATCGGCCATGTTTATCAATTCACCCATTTTGGAAAAAAAGTTTAAAAATTCTAGATAAAATTTTAGTTTTAAAAACATTTTGTAGGTGTATTTTTCGCAAAGAAATTTCTTAATCAAATTTCAAACTCGTTAACACTGATGTAAAATGGGAAAATAAAAAAAACTTTTGATCGGACTCTTAATTGAAGATTGGAGTGGGGGGGGGGGGAGGATGAGGGGGGAGGGGATGTAAGTGAATTAAGATTCAAATGGCACTGTGGTTTTCATAAGATAAAAGGTTCAACACGATTAACTTGGATAAAAAACTACTGGGAATATTTAAAAAAAAAAGGTTTCACTCCATAAACCACAAAATTTAGGCTCTTTTGTTTTCTTGCAAGAGTGTATTTATTGTTTATTGTGTTCAATCAAACTTAGGGTTGCCAGACGTCCCGGTTTACCGGGACTGTCACCGGTTTTACGCCTCGTGTCCCAGTGTCCCGAACAAACCTTTCGGGACGCCTAAGGGAGACCTTATATCTCGACAGCCGTTACTAAATATGCTTTGGAACAAAATAGGGTAGATGCATTGAACAGTTATCTAGGGAACAACCGTAAAAGATTTTTTTATATATTGTGTAGATTTCTCAAAAAAAAAAATATGGAAAACACCTCTGATCTTTTTTTAGAAAGACGGAAACTCGTTTCCCGAAAGTCGCGGAGTTTTTTTTGTACTGATAATTTGCACTCATATCTAGAGTTTAGTGATAGACGCAAAATTAACCCTTTAAAATGGAAAAAAACGCTATTTTTACCATTTCATCATGCGATTGTTCACGCTATTTTCAACTTTAATGGCGTGGGAAATGACTGTGACGTGATTCTTGGTACCGAGCCCTTAACGTTAGCAGACAATACTTACTTTCATGTCAACAGTGTTGACGTGTTAAATAAGAACAACTGTTGAAGATTAGCTGTTGACCATTATTTTATTTTATTACAAACGAAAGCACAAAACAGACAACAACTATAGATATAAGTAATAACATGTAGATAAAGACAATTAGTCCATTCATAATTCAGCTGTCACCCACAAGCATGCGGCACAGTTAAATTAACTTTTGACACAGTTCTAATATTTAGGAGGGCTCTAATAGGTACGGAATATCACAATATTCATTTGATTCGAATCGAGAACACAGAGAACATGTACTAGGAAAACGCTGCCTGAAATATGATTTTCAACCAAGTTAAATTCGTAGAATTTTGTTTCCAGCCTTTGATATCTTAATTTGAATGAAGCACCACCACTTCATCTGTGGTGCGGTGGGTTCCCGGAGAAAAACCCATAAGAATATTGTTCTTCTTCTTCATCAGCCTATCCCGTCGACTCCTGGACGAAGGCCTCCTCCATCTGCCTCCATGTTGTCCTGTCCTGTGCAGACTGCATCCAGGTTGCACCGACATGTCCGATCAGGTCGTCTCTCCATCTCAGCTGTGGCCGCCCCACACTTCTGTTCCCATCTCGAGGTCTCCAATTTAGAAGGTTTTAGAATATTGCTCAACATGAATAAATCCCAAAAACGACATTTAAGAAATTCGCTCAAGGAATAAAAGCCCAAACTTTCTAGTTGGATTCCAGTAGATGAATTATTTTTAAAATAATGTTGACTATTTTATTGTCTATCCTATTTTAGATCCGCTTATTTATTTGTGACAGGATGACAAAAAAGATCTATTTGAGTGAGCGAAAAGGGGTGAGGAAACGCGGCCGCCTGAGAGTGACCTGATCCGATCATGTCGACCAGATCCTCAAGGATGGACGCGTTTTGAGTAAAAGTAATCGGAGAGCGTGTATGACTGCATGCATGAATGTGACGGAAGCTAGGAGAGTGTGTGAAAGAATAGGGCTGTCTGGCGCCCTGTCCTCTCTGCCTACCCTGCAAGGAACGTGGAGTGAGGGTATAGATAGATTATTTATTTGTTTATTTTCTAATCTATGCTAGTTTCTAACACACTGAAAGAAATCGTATACTAATAGATACAATTAATTTTATTTTCAAAATCCAATTGGATTTGAGCTTTTGTCTCTTGAGCAAATTTCTTAAGGGTCTATATGCACTGAGCAAAACTCGTTCTATTTTCGCTTAACTTTTTCAAATTTTGTATGAGAATGTTAGTATAGCTCGAAATAAGAATAACGTAAGCGATAATGTGATTTTACCTTTTTAAGAAGAACCTGGGAACAAATTAAAAAATGTAAAACAGCCTGTTAAGATTATAATTACAAGTACATATTTTGGCTAAATTATACTTTTATATCTTAAAAACTGAACGGAAAATCCTCAGATCCCTTAAATTTCAGGGGTACTTTCGGAAAAAAAAATATTCAAGGGATTTCCACATATTGTTATTCTAAAACAGTCAATCTGTAGTCCATACTTTCATCTATCACTGTCTTCAGTTTCAAGACGATTCCCTCAGTATTGGCTGAGAACAATTCAGGGCGGCGAAGCCCAATGACAGCATATAGGACCTTACATTACATTGAAGGACTCCCACGGGCTTAATGCCCTCCGCATCCTCTTTAGCGTCCTAAAGACCCGCACTTCTTGGCAAAATCTTTTTAAGAGGTGGGCTCGGGGTTAGCCAGAAGGGAGCCCCCCGACAAACCCCACCCCTAACTTACATTCCTTCAGTGTCCTTGTCCAAGGATGGAAACATATTTACAATCATTTACAGATACATTCATGAGTATAGGACCTTAAGGGCTTTCGTCTTTTTTGGGATTTATTCATGTTGAGCAATATTCTTATGAGTTTTGGTGTGGTGTGTACTGCGGGTATCCATAGCCATGCCATCCCATCCAATATTCCACACCGAAGCGATGCATAAATTTAGGAATCTACATGAAATTTCAGATTACACTCGTTTTTTATTCTTATCTTATCAACATGAATAATTTGCAATGAAATCGGGTAAGAATGTAACGCTGAACCGTAATAATGGTAACGGCACTTTAGGATAGTAAAAAAAAACTTGTTTGTATTTAAAAATTAAAATAAAAAACATAGATAGGTATTTCAATTCAAAATATAGCGTCATTTATCAATATGTAAATAGTTCATCTATGTTTAAGAGCATAACCGTGGGCGAACTAGATCTGGTTGCCCTGGGGAAGACGATTAAGATTTTAACATAGACGTAGTAAAAAAACAGTAATAGCGACGCAGGCGAAATTTATTTGAAAAATGGGTGTGATGAACCTGGGATCTTTCTATAGCAGATGACACATCATTGTTTGACATTTCCAACTGCACCACACGGTATAAGATCTTCACAATAATAAAACCATCACAGGAATAACCAAACCACAATTCAATAATGTTACCTAAATAAAATAATAAATTCAGTCATAGATGTGGCGATCCTCTCTGCCTACATCGCAAACCGCGTCATTTTGACGGGTTGCCGTTAGTCTTTTGTATAATGCGAGTCCGGGACAATTTATTTTATGATAGGAATCATGAGGTTTTATGAGAAATTCTTGAATAACTTACAATCCATCTGAATCTGAATATCATTAGAGAACCGAATACTTACAATTTGTATGAATATCAATGGGTTGTTTGATTTGCTTTTTTGCCGCTAGGAGCGCACTGACAAATTTAAGGTCCTATATGCTGTCATCCGGCTTCGGCGCCCTGAATTGTTCGACAATCTTCTTGAAACTGAAGACAATGATAGATGAAAGTATGGACTATACATTGGCTTAGAATATTTGGAAATTACTTGAATAAAAAAATATTCCGAAAGTACCCCTGAAATTTACGGGATCTGAAGATTTTCCGTTAAGTTTCAGCCAAATTTCATGAACGGGACCCTTATAGTTAATACTATAAGTAAGAAAATGTTGATAATATTTTTCCTGAGCAATTATTTTCTAGAATTCCCTAAAGGGCTGGCTGAATAACCTGACCCTTATTACGGAACCTTGCTATCCAATTACTTGGAAGTATAAAACTTCAGAAGTGCTCCAACAAACAAATTAAGTTTGTGTTTTCTTATATCCAAGCATAAAGTTAGCAACCTTTACTTATCATTATAAGTATAACATTATAGAGTTTACAAATCCAATTATTTTTCCACCGACACACCTCCTCTCCCCTCAGGCCACAACCCTTGCAGGGAAGGCTAATAGATCGCCAGCCTTTCCTATCCTTACACACTTCAGCCTTCCGCGACGTTCATGCAATTCGTCATACACACTCTACGATTCCTTTTACTCAAAACAGCTGGGAACAAATGCGTCGGACTGCGCCAAATGTATGGAAAGAAAAACTTATTCATCAGTGCTATGGACCTGGCTAATTTATGGACAAATAACATAAAACTTCGAGAGAGGGCGTTTCTGTCGTATGATAATTAAATTGTGTTTTGCTTACTCATGTAGATGGCGGTAGTGTAGGAGTGAACAAACATATTATTATAATGATCATTTTATCGCTTGTCACTACAGAATGGAATATAATAAGGAACTACTTGAGATGTTTGCTTACCCGACACATTTACTCATACGTGCTGTAAATCTGATTAGACTGGATCACTATACAACTATTTCTCGACAAAATGTGAAGTAGCAGGGGCCTGTTTTATCGACTTGCAGAGTTACAAAATCATTTGATTTCTAAAATGTCCTCAATTTTTTTCGTTATAATGGTAGTTTGGTTAATTTTCCTATAAAAAATGTAGTAAAAAATAGCGGCGCAGTCATTTTTTTTGTGAAAAACATATATTTTAAGGCATGCGACCCAACCATGACGTCACGGTCATTTCCCACGGCATTAAGGTTCAAAATCGCGTGAACAATCGCATGATTAAATGGTAAAAATAGCGTTTTTTATTTCATTTTTTGGGGTTAATTTCGCTTCAATAAAAAGTTTTACGGTTATTCCCAGATTTTAATGCATATTATCATTACAAAAAAAATCTGCGACTTTCGAGAAACGTGTTTCTGTCCTACGGAAAAAAGATCAGAGGTATTTTTAATTATTTTTTTTGAGAAATCTATACAAGATATAAAAAATCTTTTACGGTTATTCCCTAGATAAATGTTCAATGCATCTACCTTATTTTGTTCCAAAGCATATTTAGTAACGGTTGTCGAGATCTAAGGTCTCCCGTTTTTAGAAATTTATGAAATGTCAGTATGCGTACTCTAAATGGATTTTCATACTGATTTAAGGAAAATTTTATATAATAGGAAAACGTGTGATAATGTGATTTTTGTGAGGTTTTATCATTTAGTATGAATAAGTATATACCTATTCCAATCTCTATATATTCCTAACATCAAGTTTTTCTCCATATTCCGTTTTCTCTCTCCCCTATAACAGGGGTTCCCAACCTTTTTGAACTCTAGAGCACATTCTAAAATATCTGTAGGGTGGCGGGCACCACCTATTTTTAATCAACAAACTCCCTCCATAACTTCTCATTTTCCCATAAATTATTTTCCCATGACTGTTTTTTTCGCTACCAATCGGAGCGCGGCAGCCTTAGAAGGTCGCATTTTTAACGTAACATTATAGACCCGGCACTAACAACATACCAAAAAACGTATTTAATTATTAGGTACCTAGGCACTCAAAAAAATTAAAACTCTAACAAATAAATTAAAATAACTCACATTTAAAATTAATGTTTATGAAAAAATTCTGTCTCTGTCAAATTGTACGAATCGTACATTAGTCGAAGTCAACACATACAACACATACGGGCACGGGGTTGGGAATCCCCGCTGTATAATATGGAGATATATTCCCGATGAATCGAGAAGTGGTGCGATATTATCGGATTGAATATATTTCCTTGAAGAGTTCTTTGGTTTGGTAATACATCAAGGCAGCGTATTTTGTTCCGCATAAATAGGAGGCTGTTCCTATATCGAATTATATATTTACTTTGCATATTAGATTCTGATATTATATTCAATCACGTTTTGACGTTATTCATCACCTAAAAAGTTACTATGGAGTTAAATAAAATACTTACAATGTTTTTTTACTTGAATTGTTTTGATTTACAAATTATTCTTGTAAAGCGTTGGATTTTTTTCTACATTCCGTAGTATATGCAATGCAGTATTCTTACAACAGTGTAGAAGAACTAAGGATTAACATTGTCGTCTCGGCTGGCTTAAGTGATCACTTTACACTCGAGAAACATTCGCTATCTCAGTTCACCCCGGCTAGGATTCGAATCCAGACCTTCGTCTCGCATAGTAGGGATCATATCCACTACAGTGTAGGTTACTTGTGAAAGATACAATGTGAGAATATTGCAAACCTTTGACAGCTCTTATGACAAGATTCGACAATCAGGACTACCAACGATACAATCTTAAACTCCACTTGCAGCTAACGTCCGCACGGTGGCCAAGACGGAAGGAACCATCAATATCAGGTAACCAGCTGTCAAATTATACAGCAATCAGGGACCCAACTGCCATCATGGTCTGTGTGTGTTGGTATGTTTGACAATAGACCATCCAGATACGTTTATATTTTTAATGTATGTGCCATCGACATAATATATAAGTACTACCTAGACAGAGTGTACTCAATGCTAGAAGTGTAACAAAACTGGTGCCCACAAACTGTCAAATCGTATGGAAAATTTTGGCAGTTTGTGGGCAACGGATTCGAAATTTTGCTCTCATAGTTAAAAACGGTATTAGTTTCAACGTTATTTAGGACTAAAACGACAGTTTTAAAGATGTTTTAGTTTTTATTATTGATATCTTGTTAATAGTGTGAGCTTTGCGACTCTAAAATACCAAAAAGTGCCGTGCGTGAAATTGCTACACTTCCGTTCTATTGAAAATACATAGAATCACATCTCTAGTACTTAATATGTAATCTCTTTGGTATGTGACCATTCTTCCCAACTTCATGCCCATATCAAAATAGTAGGGGAGAGCACCATGAATTTGACAGCAATATAATAATACGCATTCAGCGCCCTCTATGATTAGTTCTGTGTTCTAACACTGAAGTCCCTACACCATTAATAAAGTTACCAGATTGATTGATCGACTGCTGTATTTACTACACCACTTTGGATAATATCCAAGCCTTTTTATTTCGTTTTTCTTCAGCTTTCCATTCTCATATAATCTATTTTTTCTTTCGCATTTCTATTAGTGATGTGCGATTATTCTTTATTTAACCACATTCGATTTATTTATTTATCGTTTGGCAACGTCGAAGTATTGTCACAGAGTTAAAGTCTGACATCCAGCGCCTCCAGTCACTGGAGGAACCAGCGACATAATATATTAAGTACTACCTAGACAGAGTACTCAATACTAGAAGTGTAACAAAACTGGTGCCCACAAACTGTCAAATCGTATGGGAAAATTTTGACAGTTTGTGGGCAACGGATTCGAAATTTTGCTCTCATAGTTAAAAACTGTATTAGTTTGACGTTATTTGGGGCAAAAACGATAGGTTTAAAGATGTTTTAGTTTTTTATTATTGATATCTTGTTAATAGTGTGAGTTTTGCGACTCTAAAATACCAAAAAGTGCCGAGCGTGAAATTGCGACACTTCCGTTCTATTGAAAGTACATAGAATCAGACTAGTTGGGAGGAACTCAGGGGACAGGCTGGCAACACTGTCAATTATACCACATTCAATTTTATCGATATTAAAAAAATGATATTATGCGATTGTATTCTAGAAATTCGATTATAATGATCGATTTTTAAGTCGATTTCAGTGGGCAGGTACTTAATATGAAATCAAAGACGAATCGAGTAGGTACTCACTCATTATGAAAGTCTTTCCATATCATTATACAATAGGGTCCTTGCATGTTTTTTTTTTTTATTTTGGTTTTCGGTAGATTTACTCTATATAAAGGTTTTCCGAAAATATGACATTTTGGTTTTGTGTCTTTGTCGATATATTTATAAAATAAAGTCTCATATTCGATTCTAGCGCAAAAACAGGTGTTTGACTGGCCGCCATATTGTGACGTCACTTTCCCCAATTCCTCCATAGACAACTCAAAAACAATCCAATTTCTGACTATGAATTTCATGGGGTTATGACATCACAAACACGTTAAAGATGGAGCGCTCGTTTCAGAGCACCTGATAAAAATGGGTCAAATTAACATTTGCAATTAATTATTATAAATTAACGGTGAATTGAAATTACATTTCATATTAATTCTATTTGTAATTCTAGTAAGTAGAACTATGTATTGATTGTATATACTTTTCGATCGATAAAAAAAATGCAAGTACCCTATTTATTACTATCGACTGTAAATTATGAACGAAATCGACTAGCGCCCATCACTAATTTCTACACAATAGTGAGTTTAATATACGAATCATTTTCCTGTTGCCAATATTGTATTATATATTTCTCTAAGACTGAATTCTCATACAGTACCTATTCCTAAAGGCGATATTGTTTACTATTATAAGCGATTGCATGGGAGGCATCATATTATTTTAGGTGCGGCAAAGTGCGAATCTTATACATACGAGTATAATAAAAATGGATGTATGTATGTGGGCATGTTTGTTCCACCATAACTCTGGAACACTTGTGAAAACGTACCTCGTTGATAAATCATTTTACTCTGTCGACGAAATGCTGGAATGAACCATTTACATTCACTTCAGCATTGAACTGACTATATCATAAATTGTTTATTGTGCTTTCACTATCTATTGTCTTGTTTCATACTATGTCACTGACGAAATGCTAACAGAGCCCTTTACACTCTTTAGCATTGATATTGTGCATTATTACTATTGCTTTAATTGTCATAAATCTAAGTATGTAAAACTGACGAGTCCAAGTGCCCGATATAGTGTCTAAGGACGCTAAACAACAATAAACAATAAACTTGGAACAATTTCGTTTAAACTTGGTACACGAATGCCTTGCTATCTACTGGAAACAAATACTGTGTGATAGAAACTTGAGGCACGGGTAACTCAGCTAGTACAATATAAAATCAGTTTTCCATATCAATCACTCATACTACAATACCATGGTCCATAATATTTCATAGTCAGTAACAACACATCGCGTATATTATTCTTAACTAGCTGAGTTACCCGTACTTCGTAACGGCAAATTTGATCGGTGAAGTAAATCGACACCAACAGTATGACACACACATACATCCAGCGATGTTCGATTTATCTGCACAACTTTGTTCAAGGTTCCTAAGTTCGTTTCACCTTCCAGAAGGTTCGAATTCTATTCATTATACAAGTTTCTAGAAGGTTCAACAGTGTTCGATAAATTTCCGGAAATTTCCAGATGGTTCTAGAAAGCTCATTTCATTTTCACAACCTTCCAGAAGGTTTGAATTGTCACAGCTTTCTAGAAGGTTCCTCAATGTTCGATTAATTTCCACAACTTTCAAGAAGGTTCTGCAATGTTCGATTAACCTCTACAATTTTCTAGAAGGTTCTACAAAGTTCGCCTTGTTTCCACAGCTTTCTAGAAGATTCTATGTAATTCTCTGAGCGCTTGGATTCCTTCGTTCTGATAGAGCCTCCCACTATCACTTGCCCGATTCAAAATTTGACAAAAGATCTGTGTTCTGCTCGTGAAGATCTTTCATGAAACACCAAACACGGTGATATGCGGTGACCGGATCTTCTCGTTCACTGGGTGTCTCCCGATGGCTTGAGCTGGACAAAATATAACTTGCGATCTGAATTTATTTTCCAATGCCCTTTCATACCATACCACATACGGCCCCATATAACCCTTGGATCCCCTCATCAGCAAAATTTCTCAGAAGGTTCTGGATTTCCAGAAGTTTCTACCACACAGTATTCGTTTCCAGATAGCAAGGTATGTGTATACCAAGTTTGGTCGAAATTTCTCCAGACGTTCCAGAGTTATGGTGGAACAAACATACATACATACATCCATTTTTATTATATGTAAGATTAAGGAACCTTTTACAGGGGAGTGTCTCTATCGCACTAATCGACTCCTCCTTCATTTTTAAACACCATGTAAGATTTATTTATTTTTTCTACATATACATCCAAAGACCATATAGTGTAATAATTAAGGGCTTGGTACCAAGAATGATGACACAGTCATTTCCCACGGCATTAAGGTTCAAAATCGCGTGAACAATCGAATGATAAAACGGTAAAAATAGCGTTTAATCCATTTTTTGGGGTTAATTAAATGCGTCTACAAAAAACTTTTACGGGTATTCTCTAGATTTTAATGCATCTTATCCGTACAAAAAAAATAACTCCGCGACTCTCGGGAAACGAGTTTCTGTCTTTCGGAAAAAAGATCACAGGTGTTTTTCACATTTTTTTTTGAGATATCTATACAAGATATAAAAAATCTTGTACGGTTATTCCCTAGGTAAATGTTCAATGCATCTACCCTATTTTGTTCCAAAGCATATTTAGTAACGGTTGTCGAGATATAAGGTCTCCCGTTTTAAGAAATTTTTGAAATGTCGGTATGCATACTCTAGTAATTTGTGAGAAATGACTATGAAATGAATCCTACAATTCTAGAAGAATTAAACCTATACGTTCCAGACTCCTACGGTCGCTCGCGCTCGCACATGTTGTTCTACCCTCCACGGGGGAGGACAAATGTAATACACAATTCTCCTATCCCAAGAGCAGTCCGCTACCTGAATGAGCTCGCAGTATATGTTGACATGTTTGGTGTCACTTACTCAGTGTTCAACGCGCATTTTAATGAGTATTTGTAGACTTTCTACCTTTTCGTTATGAGCAGGCGCCGAGAGGGGTTTCGTTTGCATAAAATGGGGACCGAATTCCATCAATTGATTATTGTTGAGGATAGCTCAAGGAACAAGGATCTGGTTCTTGCCCCTCCATTTTCCGGTCCAATATTATTTTACACCCCCTCGTACGTAGTAGAGAAAACATTCGTACACATTATTAGGTACCTATATCTATGTAAAACTAAGACAAATGATATTTCGGCCATAGAGAAAGTATAATGGAGTGGAAAATGATTTTGTTTGCCTCCAATTTACGCAATTCCCCTTATAGTCAGGGCCGTCCCTAGATATACTGGTGCCCTAAGGCAAGTACGACAATGCCGCCCCCGCGTTCCCGGAGAAAAACTCATAAGAATATTGCACAACATGGAGAAATCACAAAAAAGTTAAAAGTCCTTCAGAAATATCCTCAACGGATAAAATCTCAAACTTTCTCCTTTCTGTCCGTCCTATGTTTGTATCCAATTATATTGCAGAAGACAAATGACGGTGTAACTAGCTCCGCAGGCGATATTTGTATTTATTTATTTTTATTAAATGTTCTTATTTTTTATTATTTATTTATCTTATTATCTATTTGTATGCATTATGTGTGAATATTTTTATGTACCTATACCTATACATTATGTATTTGTATCTTTATATTTACGTACTTTATTATTATAGTATTTAAGTTTTTCTTTCTTTTCTCTGGTTGACTGTAAGATATTGCTTTTGCAATAAGTCCGCCTTTTGGCACACTGCATTGTCTTGTTTTTGTTGTTACATATATTTGCTGGCCAATAAAGTTTTATTTATTTATTTTTTAAAACAAAACATTAGTATGCATTCAGATTGTCACCTCCTCCATTTGCCGCTCCCTCAGAGTGCCTCCCTTAGCCTTTGCCTAACTTGCCTTTGAGGTAGGGACGGCCCTGCTTATAGTTTCATATAATTAGATATATTGTTGTATAGATATCAGCAAATCTACCAACTTCCACACTTTGTTACTGTAAGATGAATTGCCCAACTCTTGTAATACTAATACGAGTACTAATTGTGTGCACGGATATGGAAAACAAGAAGTTATAATGTAATGTTAACATTTGTTGTACTTATTTATTTATTTATTTATTACACATGGAACAGATACAGTCACAAAAACAAACATTGACAGGTACATTAGTACGAGAATATCAATACGCAAGACCAATAACATCCGTTCACAATTAGCACACACGCAAAACAAATAGATCCAGAGGTGGGCACCGTTAATCAAAAAGTTAACTTCGTTAATCGATAATCCGTTAACTAAAAAGTTAACTTCGTTAATCGTTAAAGCGTTACATTTTGAAAAATGTAACGGAAGTTAACGTTAATCCGTTAAAGCGTTAATGTAAAAAATCGCAGTTAAATGGCATGAAATAGAACTACATAAGTACAACTACTATCATATTTACACTATCGCGATGCATCCCAACAAAGTGAAATTTCTTTTCCAACTCCCAACCCACATACAATTCCACACATAACCCCATACAACCCTTGGATTATCTAATGCCAGCGCCTCCAGTGGATGATGTCTATGCAAACGGTCAAATATTAACGGACTTAATTAACGGAAGTAAAATGTAACGGAAGTTAAATAATCCGTTAACAATTTTTGGAGGTGAGAAAAGCGTTAAATCGTTAACCAAAATATTAACTTCGTTAATTAACGATTAACGGATTAACGCTTTTCTGCCCAGCTCTGAATGGATCACATTACATAGTTAAAAATATATATCTTATATCTATAAAACATTTATGGTAGGGAAGGAGGAAGCGTGGGGAGAGGAAGAAAGGAGGGGAAAATGAAGGAAGCAAGGAAAGAAGAGTTAAGAACTGATATCAAGAACAATAAGATAATATTTTAAGGGCATGGCACCAGGAATGACGTCACGTCACAGTTTTCCCACGGCATTAAGGTTCAAAATTGCGTGACAATCGCATGATAAAATGGTAAAAATAGCGTTTTTTCCCATTTTTTGGGGTTAATTTTGCGTCTATCAAAAAACTTTTACGGTTATTCCCTAGATTTTAATGCATATTATCAGTACAAGAAAAAAAAATTACTCCGCGACTTTCGGGAAACGAGTTTCCGTCTTTCGGAAAAAAGGTCAGAGGTGTTTTTAAATATTTTTTTTGCGAAATCTATACAAGATATAAAAAATCTATTACGGTTATTCCCTAGATAAAGGTTCAATGCATCTACCCTATTTTGTTCCAAAGCATATTTAGTAACGGTTGTCGAGATAGAAGGTCTCCCGTTTTTAGAAATTTTTGAAATTTCGGTATGCACACTTTTAAGAGTAATTACCATTCACCGTTTGTAAATAAATAAATAAATAAATAAATAAAAACTTTATTGCACATAAATATACACACAAAGGGCGGATTTATCGCCTATTGGCGATTTCTGCCAATCAACCCAACTTTGACATAAGAAATGAAACATAAATTACATAACATACCAATGTACTTAATGTACCCGTTAATATAATAGATATAGATAAAAAAAAAATATAATAAGCAATATATATGAATAATAAAATAATAAAATATAAATAGATACATGAATAGAGCCATCCGCACACAAGCATACATACGCATACACACACCCTTACACACACATATACACATACATACATACGAGGGAGAAAAAGGAGGGGGAAAAAAAATGAAATAGGATGATTAAAGGAAGGGAAATCAGGGATTTTGTGAAATTATGTCGTGGTAGTTGGAGTAAGGTAGAAATGCTTCAACTTATTCTTGAAAATTGAGATAGTTGGTGCGAGTCTGATATGTAACGGAAGACCGTTCCACAATCGAGCAGCATGTGTAGTAAACGAAGTTGTGAAAAAAGAAGTGCGATGAGTTGGAATAGACAACGTGCGTTGGGCACCAGAACGCAGAGGTAAGCCATGAGATGCCAGTGGGGTAAAATTCGTCTTGAGATAATTAGGAGAAGAAGGGTTAGAAAGAACATTAAAAAGCAGTGAAAGAACGTGAAGGTTGCGTCGTTGTAAGATAGTAAGCCATTTAAGTTCCTCTCTGTACGATGATATATGGTCAAACTTTTTTAGGTTAAATATAAAACGGATGCATATATTTTGCAATCTTTCAAGTTTGGTATTCAGTTCATTGGTGAGATCCATGTAGGCCACGTCTGCATAGTCTATAAGCGGTAATAACAGAGAATGACACAAGAGAACCTTAGTTGATTTAGGAAGGAAATGTTTGTGGCGGTTAAGTGAGTGAAGGCTAAAGAAAAATTTACGTCTTATGTCATTGACCTGCAGCTCCCAAGAGAGACGTTGATCAAAATGTACACCGAGATTTTTTACTTTCTTTGAGAAAGGGATAATTGCGTTGTTAAGAGTTATACTAGGGAGAGAAGAGGTATTAATCTTGGGAAGTAGGCGGTGACTGCCTATTAGTATTGCTTGGGACTTTGATGGGTTAAGAAGGAGTCCATTTTGCTGCGCCCAACGAGCAATGCGGTCCAATTCATCGTTCATGTGATGAAATGCGATTGAGGCCTGATCCAGGTCGAAATGTAAGTATACTTGAATATCATCAGCATAAAGATGGTATTGGACATTAAGGTGTTCGATCGCAGAGTTGATGAATAGTGAAAATAGTAGAGGGGAGAGAATTCCTCCTTGGGGTACACCTGCCAACAATGGCAACCAATCAGATGTCGAGTTATCAGAAGATTTGATACATTGTTGCCTGTCCCTTAGATATGAATTAAACCAAGAGAGTGCCGACTCAGACAGACCATAGTGTTTGAGTCTGGCAAGAAGTATGTCGAAATCAACGGAATTAAAGGCGCTACTGAAATCAAGTAATATAAGCAGTGTGAGTTTTTTGTTCTCCATAGCGCCTCGTATATCATCCGTGACCTTGACGAGGGCAGTTGTTGTACTATGGCCAGTACGGAAACCGGATTGGAACTGAGAAAGGATGCTGTTGGATATAAGGTGATTGGACAGTTGTTCGTGCACAACTTTTTCTATGACTTTAGAGAACATGGGAAGGATTGAGATGGGGCGATAGTCATTTTCTGAGGAGGGCACAGTATTTTTTGGGAGAGGAATAATGCATGCCTTTTTCCAGATTGCTGGAAAAGTGCCTGTATCTAGAGAGAAATTGATTACATGAGTTATATATGGAAGAATATGGCCAAGAATAGGTTTTAAAAAAGTTATACTTATGCCATCCACACCAACAGACTTTGAGTGAATTGAGTTGATAGCTCTAAGCACAGAGGAATCAGAAGCATGAGAGAATGTGAATACGGGTATTCCAAGGGGAGGCAGACTTTGTATATCAGATATGGTTGCATTTTTGTCGGCTAGGTTGAGAGGGCATGGCGGAGCAGCAAAATGTTTGTTGAGAGAGTTTGGATCAAAGTCCAGACGCTTATTGGATGTATCTCGTCGACTCATCCCCACGGCATTTAGGCCCCTCCAGATATCGGCCGAAGTCCGACCACTGAAAATTTGATTGAAGTGCGCACGCTTCGAATTTCTACACAATTGATTACAGCGATTGCGGAGGGTGCGGTAAGACTCCCAATGGAGAGGAGATCCAGATTTGACATACCTTGACTTGGCTCTGTCGCGCTTCTTCATCAAGGACTTTATCTCTGTAGTAAGCCACGGTGCAGGAGGGTGCTTCATACGTACAGATTTGATAGGAGCATGCTTGTTACATAAACCATTAAGGAAATCATTAATTATTTGAACCTTGGCATCAACCGAGCCAGCAGAAAAAACATTGTTCCACGCCAGGTTCACGCAGTCGTCGATCAAATGTTCAACGTCTACATTTCGGAAACTTCTTACCTGAATGATTTTGGGTTTGGGCTTAGGACATTTTACTAGGTACCTAATGAAAACAAGATCATGACGGGAAAAAGCAAGAGCTGGGAACTGTCCATGATTTTTGACTTTACGAGTCTCGGATGTCAAAATTAAATCCAACAAGGAGGAAGAAGTATTTGTGTGGTGGGTAGTAGGTGGGTGATAAGTGGGTAGAAGTGGGAGAATATTTAAATTGACGGAATGTACTATTTTGTTGAGGTTGGAAGATCGATTGTCATTACGAAGAAGATTGGTATTAAAGTCACCCATTATGATGACGTCATTGAAAGAGGGAAGAATATTCTCCAGGATACATTCAAGTTTATTGAAATAATTGACACCAGGTGGGCTGTATACAACCCCGAGTAACACTGAGGATTCATGAATGCGAATTTTCAAGAAGATGTACTCGGGTTGCCGTGCGTAAGTAGATGGAGATTGTTCAATTATTTGATACGAGATGTCATTACGCAGGTATATACACACACCACCAGCTCCCTTACCGGTTCTGTCGTTGCGAATAAGGTCATAGCCCGGAAGAGAAAATTGAGACGATGGTAGCGAAGGCTTAAACCAGGATTCGCTTACCAGGAGAGCATGGAGATTGACATCCGAGAAATTGGTAAGAAGATCATTGTAGTGACCTGGTATGCTTTGGGCGTTGATGTGACAAATATGTAAATCCTTGGATTTTGTTGGGAAGACAGAAATAATATTGTCGTGCAATGATTGACAGTTCCCCGAAATATTGGAAATATCAGACTCATTTGACGAGAGATTAGAATAAAAAGAAGCATTTGGATCAGAAGAGGAATGAGGTAACTCGGAAAAGGAATGGAAGGAATCATCACTGGATGAGGAGTACATATCTTAATATATAATACTAAAAATAAAATACAATAATATAATAAATGTTAAAAATTAAAATAAAATTAATAAAAAAAGATCAAAAAGGAAACAAAAAGTATCTTTTTTTTAAAAGAAAATAGAAATAATAAAGCAGTCTATGGTTACTGTATAATATCAAGATAGAAAAAAATGTATATATAGGAATAACGTGAGGCGCAATACATGTAAAATGTTTTAATAGTAGGCTTCCTATTTATTAAATTCAGTGTGAGAAGTATTCCAAGTAAAACGATAATAATGTACATATGTACAAAACTGAGAAGGTATAAGATTGTTGAGACGCGAAAACTACTACGCGATTGCTTTTTTTTTATAAATCATGATACGAGTATATTTCCATAAATCCAAACTTGCCTTTGTACACTTCACAGTAAACTAAAAAAATCTTGTGTCGTGAAGAGGATTAGGTAAGTTTTTTTCTTTGTAATCGTCACATTTTTAGATCTAAAATCGGTCCGGGCATTTTTAGAGACATCGGCCCTCTACTTCCTGATCACATAAGGAAGGCTACCGGGGGCGGATGGATGTAGTCGGCACAAGATAGGGAGCAGTGGAAGTCTATGGGGGGGATGTCCAACACTGGGCCCGAGAAGGCTGAGAAAAATAAGAACAAGATATTAAGGTCCTATATGCTGTCATCCGGCTTCGGCGCCCTGAATTGTTCTCAGGTAATACTGAGAGAATCGTCTTGAAACTGAAGACAGTGATGGATGAAAGTATGGACTACAGATCGGCTGTTTTAGAATTACAATATTTGAAAATTCCTTGAATAAAAAAATATTCCGTAAGTACCCCTAAAATTCATGGGATCTGAAAATTTTCCGTTCAGTTTTTCAGATATAAAAGTATAATTTGGCCAAAATACTGGTAATTATAATCTTGACAAATTGACTGTTTTAGGTTTTTATTTTTTTCCCCAGCTTTCTTTTAAAAAAGTAAAATTCACTTTGTCGCTTACGTTATTCTTATTTCGCGCTAACATTCTCATACAAAATTTGAAAAAAGTTGAAGAAAAAATAGAACGATTGATTTTTGCTCAGTGCATATAAGCTCTTAAATTGATTTGTTTGTTATATTCATAATTCTATAACGGGCGCCTTAAGAGCTTTACAACTAACAAGGCATGGTAGATATAATAAGGAAGTGTGTAGAACATAGTTGAGATATTGGGTCAGTGAGTCCTTATGGCTGTTGTTCTACTCAATTGAAGAATATTATACAAACATTAATCATTAGACATAATCCCCACACAATTCTGCACCATTTCCCACAAGGTTTCTCATCCAATACCACTGCTACGCCACTGTACTACAATAAATTACTTTTATCATGACCAAACAGAAGGAAATAAATATTATTTTATTAGTACAGTGAAGTACTATTGAATATAATATGAATGATATTTATTTTCCAGATACTTATACACTAGGGTATTTCATTTTGTAAAGTAAATATAAAACGAAAGATGCAGACTTTTCTTTTAAGAATATTCATACTGACATTTCAAAAATTTCTAAAAACGGGAGACCTTATATCTCGACAACCGTTACTAAATATGCTTTGGAACAAAATAGAGTAGATGCTTTGAACCTTTACCTAGGGAATAACCGTAAAAGATTTTTTATATCTTGTACAGGTTTCTTAAAAAAGAAATTGTGAAAAACACCTCTGAACTTTTTTCCGAAAGACAGAAACTCGTTTCCCGAAAGTCGTGAAAATATATATTTTTTGTATTGATTTTGGATTAATATCTAGGGAGTAACCGTAAAAGTTTTTTGATAGATGCAAAATTAACCCCAAAAAATGAAAAAAACGCTTTTTTTACCATTTTATCATGCTATTGTTCACGCGATTTTGAACCTTAATGCTGTGAGAAATGACTGTGACGTCATTCTTGGTACCAAGACCTTAAATCACAATTGTTTCATTAAAAAAAATGCCTGCAGCTCTAATTAAACTGAGTATCTGTTATCGATTGCATTCTTTAAAAGTATTTTTGTATCACGTAAAATAAACTGGATTTGAATTATTTTTATTTTACAAATTTTATTCTTGTAAGCCGTTGGATTTTTCTACATTCCGTAGTGTATACAATGCATTATTCCTAAAAGAAAAGGGAAAGGGGCAGAAAAAAAGAAAAACTAACAAAATGTCAAACCCTGTATTTACCGGACTGTTGTGGTTCAGTGGTTGCAATAAATATCCTCTACTGTATCATACAGAGTGTAGTATTTCCAGATGACGTAGCATTCCATTCCCTGATTGGAGAGGTTCTACTGTAGTTCTCTACTCTCTACTGTACTCCAAATAAATTTATTACTTGTGGAGTTTGCGAGGTGAAGTAGGCCTCCCACAAATTATTGTTAATAATAATATGGGCAATTTTTCAACCAAAAATTAGGAGTAATTTTATGATACTTATTGCTATTTTTACGGTGTGCTAAAAGATTATTAAAATATCACTGGATACTGTAGTACAAATGGCCAAATGCCAAAAGACCTACATGACAAGGAGTTGCCTGCTTCTCTCTCTCTAGTTTCAATCCTGCGGATTGGTTTGCAGCAAATTCCTACATCTTGTTCTCCACTCTTCTCTGTCTCCCGCAGCTCTCTTCAGCTCAACATATGTGGCGCAGTTCATGTCCTCGTACACCTGGTCCAGGTACTGCCGTCGTGGGCGCCCCCTGTGGTTTGTCCCCTCAACCATTCCCTCTATTAAGTCATGTAGGAGACCCTCGTGGCGCATACAAACAATTATAAAATAAACACTATAAATAAATAAATAAAACTTTATTGAAAAAATACATTTTTAAATGACGGGTTTTTTTACCGTCGGCAATGTCTACCAACAGTCCACTTGTGACGGATTGCTTCGTAGATTTTCATGGTCCTTGTTAATCTCTTCTGCATTCTTCTTCTTCCATTGTCTTTTGTAACCTCCTTGAATAAGGACACTGAAGGAACGTAATTCAGGGGTGGGAATTGCCGGGGGGCTCCCTTAAGGCTAACCCTGATGGGCCCACCTTTTAATAATATTTTGCTAGAAGTGCGGGTAAAAAGGTCGCTATTAAGGCTCCAAGACACCACAGCTAGAAATTCTAAATGAACGTCGCTTCCCCTCTCTTACCGCTCCAAATTTTCAAATATTTCGTCCACAAGTTTTACTTACACATACATACATCCAAATTTATACAATATACATACAAGCGAAGCTATATACTTACATATTATAACATTTTAGTTTTGAATTTCATTCAAGTTCTATGTACCAACTATTGTATTTGGTAGGTGTATCTACCTACCTACCTATTATATCCGATTGGAAAATAATATGCGTTGTTATATTTTTTAGTATATTTTATATTGATACTAGTTAGTAGCCCCCAGTGTGATCGGCACTAACTGGGATTTGTTCAAAAAATAATAAAATAAAAAAGAGTGCACATAGATTTGGTTGGTAACGCGCTCGACTGTTATTCCAGTGGGCGCGGGTTCAATCCCCGACCTACTCCACTTCACAACACAAGCTTTTAAGCTTTCTGTGAAGTGTACGAATATGTATTTGGGTTTATTTCGATAAACCCAGATTCATTTATATAAAAATATATAAAAAAATAAAAAAAAAAAACATACATAATATGTGAATAAAATTATTGTCCCGTGTAATTTCAATTAAATTAAATTTCAAAATTCTTTATTTTTATAAGTTTATTTCATCAGTAACTATACGGCTAATGAAGCATTTTACATATATGTATAATAGAAAATAAACAGTATAAGAACATGTCTAACAAAGTCAAGTTATTATATGTATAGATGTTCCTACCGACAATGTGCCTTCACGAAGTGCGATTTGTAAATTATAATGATAGATAATTTCTGGTACTGTATTGGTTTGGCGAAGTGTGAATATTCTAATTTTCAAACATATAAGAAATTTCAAAACGTGTCGGTTCAAAGACGGTAGGTATACATAGATGTGTGTTCACAACATACTGATAAAATTTCATTCGTTTTTGAGAGACCTTACCAAGGAGCAAAAGTTGTGATGAACAATATTATTATCAACACAAGGGCAGGGCCGTCTATAATCTATTGGGGGCCCTGGGCACTTTAAAATAATGGGGCCCCTATGACAATTATGATCCGTGATGGACTGGCTCTAAAAATTGAAATTGGCATGTAATAAAGCCAGGCCCCCCCCAGTGCAGAGAAAGCAAATTACAATTTTGATATTGATATGATATACAAAATTAAAAAGCGCCGATGGCGAATTTTTTGGTGAAGTTGAATGAAAAGGTTTGTTACACAGGTCAATTGGAAATCTAGCAGGAACTAGGGGGCCCCTTGGATCAATGAAAAATTCACATAACTACACAAATACGTAATATGTATAAATTAAAAATAAAACGTTTTTCAGTACCAGTCTCGCTATATAATTGCCACACCTCGTATTTTGAATTTAAAATTTCGTCGATATTGGTAGTATGGGTTATAGTCCGAGAGCCCGCTGCTTAATTTATGACGTATCTGTTTTTTGATCGAAATGTGGTATAAATGATAGCTTACCTATAGGGTATTACATCGCACTAGGGTTGCCTATCAAAATTCTGCCGCAACCCCCCCTGCCCCCCCCCCCCCCGAAAAGGTCCCTCTTCGCGGTTTTTCGCATTTTATAGGAATATGGTAAGAGATAGGAGAAAGTAGTCAATGACAAAAATAATCCTTGCTAAATTCTATACAAAAAATGTTGAGATAATTTTTTCGTAGAACTAGGAGTTTACCCGCAATGGCCGGTCCAAAACCGAAATTCATTTAGAATACTAAAAAAGTGAATTTAAACTAAATAAATACAATTTTTTTTTCCATAAAATGTTAGTGATAATGGGTGGAAGGATGTGAAAGAAAAAAAAAATCAAAAAGAAAATTTTTTTTTTCCAAAAATATTCTGTTTTTTGACCGGCCATTACGGGTAAACTACTAGTCCTATGAAAAAATTGACTCTACATTTTTTGTAGAGAATTTAGCAAGGATTATTTTTGTCATTGACTACTTTCTTCTATCTCTTACCATATTCCTATAAAATGCGAAAAACCGCGAAAAGGGAACTTTTCGGGGGGGGGCAGGGGGGGTTGCGGCAGGATTTTGATAGGCAACCCTAGTGCGATGTAATACCCTATTGGTAAGCTATCATTTATACCACATTTCGATAAAAAAACAGATACGTCATAAATTAAGCAGCGGGCTCTTGGACTATTAGTAATTATTAGAATATAATATTTCTTTGATGGTGTTGGTAATAAATAAATTCAAATGAATAAACAGGAGTTCCTAAATAGTGTTAATAGTTCCTATCCATACACGATTTTCATTTATTAGTGTTGGTGATTATTTTCGTAAAATATAAATAATGAATTCAAAAATTTGCAGTACGTCTATCCCGTGCAAAAGCAAAGCTCAGACTGAATTTGAAAGGGAAGGGTATACATATTCTAGGAATGCCTTTTTAAAAGAAACCTGGAAAGAAATTTAAAATCTAAAACGTACGATTTGTTAAGATTATAATTTCCAGTATTTTGGCTAAATTATGCTTTTATATCTGAAAAATTGAACGGAAATTCTTGGAATTCCGTAAATTTTAGGGGTGTTTTTGGAATACTTTTTTATTCAAGGAATTTCCAAATCCTGTAATTCTAAAACACACGTCCTGTAGTCCATACTTTCATCTATCACTGTCTTCAGTTTCAAGACGATTCCTTCAGTATTGGCTGAGTAAGAGTCTCCGCGCCGAAGCCGTATAGAGTACCGTAGCCCCTTAATGGACCTGAGCTACCCGGGATGTGGAGGGCCTTAAGCCCGCGGGTTTTTCCTTCAATTCTCCATTTCTCGGGTGTACCGTGTGTAGATTGTCGATGTTGTCGAGCTTTCAGCCTACTTGCTGAGGCCATCTTCAGGACTAGTGTTGCTATGTAGTGTTAGGGTCCGGCCCATCCGGCTTCTGTTAGGCTTTTTATTTAAGCTCAGAAACTATTGCAATAATTTTGAATTTTAAAAACTTTTATGATAAAATTACTAAAATTGACTTTTTAAAGGAGGTTTCTGCCAAAAGAAAATACATAAAAAGCCGGACTTTTGGGTCCCAGGGTCGGATCCTAAATAAAAAAACCTTTTTGACTAAAAAATTGAATAAAACAATGTTTTAATCCGTATCATTTATTTATTTATTAAATGATACGGATTAAAACTTTGTTAAAAAATTGTTTTATTCAATTTTTTAGCCAAAAAGGTTTTTTTATTTAGCATCCGACCCTGGGACCCAAAAGTCCGGCTTTTTTAGCGGCTAAGTCCGACTTTCTAATTTTTAGAGATGGCAACGCTATTCAGGACTAATGTAGTACACACGGTACACCCGAGAAGAGAAACCGCTTGTGACATTATAAGTATGTAATTTACAAAGTATCAGGTACACTGTTTTTCAATTACATCCGCCGTACCTGTTTCGTTTTATTATTTTTCTATTCTGTCAAAATATGAAGAGAAAAAATGTAATTCAAGGTAAATTTGCTTCACTCACGAGTTGATAATAAAAGTTGGGCTGGGTTATGTAATAATGTATCTGTCTGTATATAAATGTTACAGGAAATGTATGAAATCCGGCATTGTATGTAATTCCTAGGAAATTTATTAGTCCGAGAGCCCGCTCAAATTATGACGTATCTGTTATTTGATCGAAATGTGGTTTAAATGATAGCTTACCAATAGGGTATTACATCGCACTAGAGTTGCCTATCAAAATCTTGCCGCAATCCCACCTGCCCCCCCCCCCCCGTAAATGTCCCTCTTCGCGGTTTTTCGCATTTTATAGGAATATGGTAAGAGATAGGAGAAAGTAGTCAATGACAAAAATAATCCTTGCTAAATTCTCTTCGCCCAAAAGAGTTGGTCCGACGACTAAGCCGCTGTGGGGGTAAAAATTGGCTGCGAGCAGCAACCGACAGAAAGAAATGAAAGGGTATGGAAGAGGCCTATATCCAGCAGTGGAGGACAGAGAGTTGAATAAGAAAAAGATTGTGCCTATACATTTCTTAGGAATTGTATACAATTCCTGGATTTCTTACATTTCCGGTAACATATATATATACAAAAAATCATATTGTTTTCTTTTCTCAACATATTTTTCCACCACGCTTCCTATTTTTATATGAATTTAACAATAATGTTTCTCTTATAAGTATGTTATTTATTTTATACATAATAGGTCTACAATGTTAACCATTGTTAATATGAAATAACAAGGTCAGGGGGGCAGCTGCTCCCCCCTAGATGTTGGAATAGGTATATACTTTTTCATACTAAATGATTTTCCAGCATATCGTGGAGACGTGCCCTCTGAGAGCGTTCTCTGACATACATAACGCCACTCCAAACGCCTTGCAATGGCTTGATGATTTGGATGTTGCTTTCTAGTGTCTCCTGGATGTAACACCAAAAAATCTTTGACTCTCTTATCTTCTGACGCCAAACGATAATAATAAAAACTAGATGATTCTAAAATGATAAAACCTCACAAAAAAACACATCACTACCACATATTTTCTAATCATATCAAAAATTTTCTAATATTAGTATGAAAATCCAGCAGTTCCATAAAAAAAAATTTTTTGCGGCACTATTTTTTACTACTATTTTATAAAAAAAAACATATTTCATACATATTATTGTGCAAAGTATTACATAAATTTTCAAATAAACAAACCACATCACGACCTTCTTCACTATGTCTCACAAAAAAAAAATTACGCCTTTTTTATGCTGGATAAATTTTCTGAATTTTTGTTGCCTCCCTGGGAACTGAACCCCCCCTAAAACCATGAGTGACAGTACTTTATATACAACAAATCTAGGGGTTTCAGCCCCTTAGCCCCCCCCCCCCCCCAAACGTTGAGTGACAGTACTTTTTACCATGTGACGACATTCAGCCCCCCCCAAAATTGAATCCTGGATCCGCCACTGCTGGCGACGCCCATGCTTATTAGACATTCTATCAATAGAACTTTATTGGCACATTCAACCCTTTTTTTTTCACATTTTACGATAGTGTTTTTATACTCAGATTAGACATGGGCGCCGCCGCCGGCAAAACGCTTACGCCGGCGGCGTGGGATCCGTGTAACTAAAAGTATTTATCCTGCGTTTCTTTAGACAAAAATCGAAATAAGTACTTTACCAGTTAAATAAATTTAAGCATTCAGCTGTGGCGACGCTAGTATTCAGTAATTATATAAGACATCGAATAATAACTAATGCAGTGTTAACCCATTCCGTCGTCTCAATTTCGTTCATTTGGTTTTGCATAAAAAAAAAATCGGGGAATTTTCTGTGTCTTATTTATTCAATACTAAAACAAGAAATAGGATGGGATGGAGGTATCTATTAATAGTTTGGTTCTTCGTGGTGGAAATAAAATGAAAAACAAACGTTTTTTTTATGTAAGTAATTTTATGTTTTTCTGATCGATTTTTAGGACAACAGTCGATTTTACCACGCTGAAATTTTTAAACCACGTGTATTTTGGCAGAATATCTGACCAAAATATGCGGCTTTTGGGTCAACCGTTCTCTCTTTTCAATAGTTTAACCTTTGATTATCGAAGTACCTAATCAAAATTATGTTTATTCCACTTGACTAGATTCGCTATACTTCATTTGTTTCAATACAACACTGTGGAAATAATAGTGACTCCTTTTCTCTTGACACAAAACGATATTCATTTGGTAATTTTTAACAGCCCAAATATTGCCAAATGAGAAACCTGTTCAACTGCACCACTGCCCATAGTGAGGCTCATTCTGACGCGTTTGACTTTATGGCTTAGTTTATTTTAATCTGCCCTCCAGTACCATGAAAAAGCAATAAAGAAATTCTCCATTATTTTTCAAATATGGGCTTTTATTTTACTTTGTCATTGAAATAATCATAGTTTTTAAAAATAAATAAATCGATTTTATCATTATCCTTTTCACATATGCGTATTTAATCATTTAAAACAATAATGCAAAAAAATCGAATGCTCCCCCCCACTTTGTATCCATGCCGCCGGCGTGGCGCCGCCGCCGGCAATTTTGGACATGGGCGCCGCCGCCGGCTTTTTTGCAGCCGGCGCACATGTCTAACTCAGATAAACAAATACTACATGTTATATGGAAATACTAATAAAATTCTATCGTCTGTAACTTTATACTGTTAGATATCAAATAAAGCTGATTCCGACGACTTTGCGAACGCCCCTAACATTATTTTGGACCCCATCAATATTTTAATAGATTTGTAACTACCTTGTCTGAAAGTTACATCGGTTAAGTTACATGTTACAAACTTACATGCTTTTTGTTTAAACGTTTTTCTATTATTATTTATTTTAAGGGTATGCATATTATGATTTAAAAAATTTCAAAAATCGGGAGACCTTATATCTCGACAACCGTTACTAAATAATATGCTTTGGAACAAAATAGGGTAGATGCATTGAACAATTATCTAGGGAATAACCGTAAAAGATTTTTTATATATTGTGTAGATTTCTCAAAAAAAAATATTGTAAAACACCTCTGATATTTTTTCCGAAAGATGGAAACTCGTTTCCCGAAAGTCGCGGAGTAAAAAAGATAAGCTCGCCATAGTGAACAAATGTCATAATTTTATTTTAATGTTCATATATGTCTGTATCTTGTTCAACAAAAGTGTAAATAAATAAATACCTATTCTGGAATCCATTGACTGTATAGCGTCTATATTTCTTCTGGATAAATTTAAATTTATAATCATTGATCTGGGTACTAAAAAGTTCGTAAAAAGCTGGATACAATATAAAACCGAGTGAAATTGGGATAAAAGGCTGGTGGTTTTTTAAAAAAAACAAGAGTTCCATGTTGGCAATGTCATTACTTCTCCACCTGGACGGGGCTGTACGGCTTTATTGCTCTCCAAGCTGAAAAAAACATGTTTTCACTAACTGAATTAAGTATGTGCTGGGGTGTGAATGGACGGTCGATTGTTTTTGAAACATCGAAATTACACTAATTCCTAATCTATACAAGCCATAAAAAAAACAAGCGCGTGGATATGGCGTTAGCTTGGTTTATACACGTATATACTCGCTAGTATATACACCAGTAATGAAAATTATAAGTAACTAGCTAAGTTACCCGTGCTTCGCAACGGCAAATTTGTGAAGTATATCGATTATCGACATTATGATCCGAACCAAATTCATCTGTTCATTCATTCTGACAACTTTCTAGAAGGTTTCGCAATGTTAACTTCCGCAACTTTTTAGAAGATTCTGTAATGTTCGATTAACCTCTGCAATTTTCTAGGAGATTCTACAAAGTTTGTTTTATTTCCACAGCCTTCTAGAAGATTCTATGTAATTCTCTGAGCGCTTGAATTCCTTCGTTCTGATAGTGTCTCCCACTATGACTTGCCCGATTCAAAATTTGACAAAAGATCTGTTTTTGCTCGTGAAGATCTTTCATCAGAGACCAAATACGGTTGCATGCGGTGACCGGATCCTCTCGATCACTTGGTGTCTCCTGATGGCTTGAGCTGGACAAAATATAACTTGCGATTTGAATTTCTTTTCCAAATCCCTTTCAAAACAAAACAAAAATTGTGAAAAAAAATTGATTTTTTTCTAATAAATAGCAAATTTCTTTAAAAAAAATGGCCCAAAATGTGCCCATTTTCACATTCTAGAGTGAAACCTTAATACGATTTCAATAATTTGGGTTTAAATATTGCAATGTGAAGTGAAGAGCGTGTAAAAATAAACGGTAGATGTCTCATATGTTGTATCATCGATGGTTTATTATGAACCTCCTGACATCACTAGGAACATGATGGCTATCCAGTTCTCTCTCAACTCAGCCTAATACAATTATCTCAAATTACATCCTGTACTACAAAGCCTTCCACTCCACACCCTGTGAATGGAACTTGTAATGTGATTAGGTACACCTATCCATTATTTATAATACCTCACAACACAGCATGGGCGTCGCCAGCCTCGGAGATACGGGGGGGGGGGGGGGCAGCAAAATTGAAAAAAAAAAAGATGTAGCGTAAAAATACTCATAAATAGCGCTGCGGGCGAATTTTTTATTTATTTATTTAACTGTACACATACAGACATTACTTATGAATTAATTACAATGGGACTGTGATGTACTGACATCTGGATAAATCAATCTTGGGGGGTTTGGAACTTCGCTATTTGGTGATTGATTAATGAGGGCATAATTAGGTTGGTATGTTGGTGAAATGTTTATAACATTGGAACACAGATGGCAGGCTTGTATGTAGGAATTTAGGTTTTAATAATTGTTGTAGAGATAGAAGGTTATTCTAGAGAACAGGGCCCTCATTCTGGTTATAGACTCAGCTGAAGGCAGACATAGCATAGGCCTACATACATTATAATTATTGTCGTTCAATATAAGTTATTGTGTGAAATTGTGTTATTTATTTCCACCACTGCCCACACTTGGAACGAACCGTAGAAGCTCCCTACAGACTGGATTCCAAGGGAATGCCAGTACATTTCAGGACATTAGTATATTTCATGTAGAGTTCAAGCAACGCCCAGTTATAAGTGCACACAATTAGTTAATCCGTCAATAGTAAAACAAATAACAAAAAATACAATCATGACAACAAAAATATTAAAGAAAACAATAAAAGTCTGATAAATAAAATATTGATACAGGAATGGTATGTCAGAAAATAAAATAATAAAAAAATAAATTTGAATAAGTCCTAATAATTAAAATATAAATAAAGAAGTTCGTGATGTGGTTTGTTCATTTGAAAATTTATATAAAACTTTGCACAATAATACGTATTTAAAAAATATTTTTTATTTAAAAGTAATAAAAAATAGCGCCGCAGGCAATTTTTTTTTATGGAACTGACGGATTTTCATCCCAATTTTAGAAAATTTACGATATGATGAAAAATTGTACGTGGTAGTTGTGTAATTTTTTGTGAGGTTTTATCATTAAGAATGAAAAAATATACACCAATTCCAATCTCGAAGGGGGGATCTGTCCCCCCCCTTCTGCCCAGCTCCCCCCGACTACGCCCATGCAACACAACATGCCTCGCAGTCCAATCCAACAGGGATTACGCGAATCGACGTCATAAACAAGCTATTCCATTTAAAAAATTAAAACCTTGAATAAAATATAGATTATATCATTCATGATTTTACAGTGTACTAGCTGAGTTACCAACGGCAAATGCGAAGTAGGTCAACAGTAAGGAACCTATACAGGGTGTCCCGTTAATCAACGTCATCCCGTGGAGGGGTGATAGACCATGATTTTTAATTTATTTTGTCAAAATCGAGTTGGTGGTTTATGAGTTATAGTCAAAAAACCCAAATGAGAAATTTTCATACTCCTTAATTTTCAAAAGACCATAACTCCAAAACGGTTAATTTTTCGACATGCATTTTTTTAACTTTTTTTCATATTTTTTTATCTTCTATCACTCATCCAAATATTGGACACAAGGAAGCTATAACCCTGAATTTGATATTTTTTTATAATGAGGTCTTTTTGAAGTAAAACAGGAATATATTTTTTTGTAAAAGGAACTATATCCAGTTTTGTACTTTTTAAAAACTATTCTAAATGAGGTAATTTTTAATATAATTTGCCAGTTTAATGTCATATAAATTTTTACAGTGTAAAGGAGTCGAAATTTGCTAACAATAAACAAAAAAGCTCGAGAGGCGGAAACAATGTTCTTTTTTTCAAAAATGTGCATTAATAGGTTTTATTTTAGACTATTATCAAATAGCTGAATTATTCAGGATTACGAATCAAAAACTTTAATCCCATAATATTGATTTTTGTGACCGTGGCGATCGAAAAACTGATCAAAGGTGTCGAATTTCACGAAAAACAAAAAAGTGCCGATATCTCGAGAATGAGCGATTTTTACTAGGTCATATTTCGATTTTCTAGTAGGTTTCGAGCTGGTCTATCACCCCTCCACGGGATGACGTTGATTTACGGGACACCCTGTATAAAGGTGGAAAGAACTATTGAACATTGAGCCCCTTCTATTATCTATGACAAATCTATGGTGGATGCCATGGGAGCTACAAACATATGATTGCGTGTCATATTGGTTGTCCACAATTGCATGAAACCTGGTGATATTTCAGTGACTCATTATGTATAATCAGTGTGGAAATTACCTTTTGAATATCACACTTGGGTAACGAGCTTTACATGTAATAGTGGTTGCATAAACCCAGGCGCAGGCTCGCCGGGCCCGAAAGAACTTATTTTTATTCTTCCTCCTCCTGGAGGCAAGAATAAAAGTCTCATCCTGCAGGCAGAAAGCTCTTCTACTCTTGGGACGTCAAGAACCAATTATCGCGGTCTTCCAGGAAGACAATGGACCAGGTGGTATTTCATTGGCTGCAATGTAAAGGATTCTGGAGTCGGCCATTCTGTTTACATGATCCCTCCAGAATCTTCTTCTTGCTCTGCTCCATCTCACGATATCTTTCCGCATGGATGCCGTCGGGGGGGGACAGGGAGGGCAGCTGCCCCCCTAGAGATTGGAATAGGTATATATTCTTTCATACTAAATGACAAAAATCACATTATTACCATACGTTTTCTCATCACATCATAAATTTTCATGAAAAACCATCAAAATTCAATTATTTATTTGAAAAAAATTGCCTGCGGCGCCTTTTTTTATTACTTATTTATAAAAGACATTTTTCATACATATTATTGTGCAATAAATTATACACATTTTCAAATAAACCAAAACACATAACGACCTTCTTAACTATGTCTCAAAAAAAAATTCGCTTGCGGCGCTATTTGAGCTTTTTTCATGACACATCGATTTTAAAATTTTTCGTTGCCCCCCCCCCTAGCTCCGAGGCTGGCGACGCCCATGGCCACAGGTCCGTCTTATTTCTTCGTTGCGGATTCGATCTCGAATCACAGGGAGAACGCTTAGGCGTTCTCCCTGTGATTGCCCTTAAAGTCCCCTTGCCACAAAAGAGCTATGAATTATAAATAAATTGTGTGTCATTTGGCTCGATGTTTGAAGGGGAGATAGGGGTAATTGTGTACACACCAAGTAATATGTTTTATGAGTTTAATAATACTGGAATATAACGTCTTAAGAGATGTTAAGTGAGGCCAATATATCACGACCTAATATAATGGCACTGTCTCCTCTACGGGTTAACTTGGGGCGCATTATTACCTCGAGAATTGATATATTAGTTCGTTCCCTTACGTCCTCTTACCTGTATGGAAAATGGTAGACATATCTACCGCTCAATATTATATATTCTACTTAATCACCATCAGAGGCGGTTCAAGGCTTATTTAAACCCGTTGAGGCGATTCACCCTTAACTTCCAAAATTACCAGTTTATCTGCTATAGTGCTGCACAAAATTATTTGTATTTTGTTTTCTTCTTCTCTTCTCTGTGTGTCCTGTCGGGTCTTCCCGATGTTGACGACCACTTCGGAGAACGCCTCTCTGTCCTGAACAGTGCGAAACAACTCCTCCATAGTCCTGATTCCAATCCACTGCCGAACGTTTCGGAGCCAGGAAAGCTCCTTCTTTCAGACCCAGCTCATTTTAGGTGACCGGGCAGTTGGTCTAAAATCAATTTGTCTAAAATAAATTGGTCTAAAATCAAGTACGTATAGAAGTCGCGCGAGTTTAAGAACGGATATACCTACTTAACGCATCTGTGTGCATTCTTGTTTATTGTGCGCTCACTAATACCACTATAACTGCGTGTACGGACTTGCGTGTAGTTACGCTGTCTCACACTACAAAAAAGGCTCTTAACCTCCCGCGACTAGTGTACGAGTATATATCGTGCCTAGCCACTGCCAGCTAGAGTCTTTCTCTAGCCATGCTGTAGAAATTTGAGAGCACTTCGTTTTGCAGCGTTGCCATCACCGTCACTAAGGAAATGTATGGAACAACAGTCCCTTAACAACGAGTATGACAGACCACATATTATATTCTGTTACGAAATTTGACAGCAGTAGTGGTCCTGTTTGATCATAATGCTATGTTGCCAACTGTTTCAGCATGGCTAGAGTACTTACTCTAGGAGGCAGTGGCCTAGCACTATTTTCCTTACTGCCTGAATCGCCCCTGATTGTAATAAAAATATGATTAGGTACTATTTTTAAATTCAGACATTCTGTAATAACATGAGAGTAATATATCAAACACAAACAAAGTTTTTATTCCTCTACAGGCTATGGATGAGATTGCGCAGCGGAGGAAAAAATATTACAAATTTAATAATGTTTCCTTTAAATTGGTAGAAAAGTGTTGAGTGAATGTTTTCATGAGAAGAAAAATCCATAACTTTATATTAAAATTTATAATAAACATTAGATATACATAGTAGAAATTCAATAGTGTGTATAAATAAACCTAGAAAGTAAATATGCGAAACAATGTACCGAGAAAAATAAGAACCAAATCGCACCATTAACCAGTCAAGTTCAGTCAAGTTATCAATCAAGGTTTAAAGTTATCAACTAAGGTTTAAAGTTATCAACCAAGGTTTAAAGTTATCAACCAAGGTTTAAAGTTATCAACAAAGGTTTAAAGTTATCAACCAAGGTTTAAAGTTATCAACAAAGGTTTTAAGTTATTAACCGAGGTTTATGGGGTATGAATTATAGAAAATTTCACCGGAAACAGTAAAATTACTGACCTAATATACTAAAGATATTATCTTAAGACTTAACACATGGATAAATGTAAGATATGCTACAAGACACTCTAGCGGGAAGAAATTTTATTTCTTTAGATTTTCTTGATAAACCATAATTCTAAATTTTTCACTGAAATTTACTGAAACTTGAGAATATTCTTGCAGTTTGTTAGATATAATCCTGTAACTAATTTGGATGATAAAATGTTTAAGGTAAGACGCAGTGACTTTCTCACTCAGTCCCGTTTTTTTATACAATAAACCAAAAGTGGTTCGTTCAATTATACGTTTTTCTTAATTTGCGCTTACACTTTTACACAATTTTGAAAAGGTTAAAGTGATAATAAGATGATTTCAGTTGACAGTTATTCCTTGAGAAGGGTTTAATTTCTATAATTGTTCGCCTACAATACGAGAGATACAGTAATTGTATAATATAATCCAGTAATGTAAATTAGACTTTCTCTTAGTAGTGCAGACGCTGGGTGTATTTTCGTATGAACAATATGAGGACCGAGTTCCATCAATTGATTATTGTTGGGAATAGGTCAAAGATAAAGGAATCGGATGTTGCCGACTCATATTTTGGCCCAATTTTTTTACACCCCCTCAAAGTTAGCCGATGGGGTGCATTCTATGAAGTCATTGTAATGACAATTTCAGTTTTTTTTATTGTTGGGTTTTTATTTTATTAACCACAAAACCTTTTATTTATTTTTTATTTTTATTTTATTATTTCATTAAAGAACCCAACATCACTTTTCCATCATAAAAAAATAAAATGAAAACTGAAATAGTCATTACAATGACTTCATAGAATGCACCCCATAGGCCACCTTTGAGGAGGTGTAAAAAACATTGGACCAAAGTATGGGCCGGCAACATCCGATTCCTTTATCTTTGACATATCCCCAACAATAATCAATTGATGGAACTCGGTCCTCACATTGTTCTTACAAAAATACATCCAGCGCCTCGGCTCTATAGCGCAAACATTCTCATCTTGGGACGTAATTACATACAACTTAATTTGATAAACTTTTTAATGAAAGTTAACACCAAAAAGTATTTGGCGAAAACATTTCGGCTTTGTAACATCTCTAGCCATGGTCATAGGCAGGGGGGAGTTTTGGGGGTTCAAAGTTCAAACCCCCCCGAAATTCCTCAGCCAACCCACCTTTTTATACTAATTTATAGTTTTTTTTTTTGAGACATAATGAAGAAGGTCGTGATGTGGTTTGATTTAAGTATTTGAAAATCCACATACATAACAATTTGCACAATAATTCAAATTCAAATTCAAATTTTTTTATTGGGTATAAAATTACAAATTGTAAAGAAAAACAAATGAAATTACAACTCAATATAACACAAAAGAACTACTCTCCAAAATTGAGCAGAGCTCGTGCTTTGGAGAGGAACAAAACATAAGATCTTATAACAATTAGTTTATCTATGCATATATGTATGTATCATTACCAATCAAGAGAAAGCATTAAAGAAATGTACAAAAGAACGACGGAAGGAGGAAACATAAACACAGATACACACATACACACAAACACACACAAATACATACACACACACACACACACATACACCCACATGTATTAAAAATGTTTTTTATATAAAGCAGTAAAAAATAGCGCCGCAGCCAATTTTTTTATGAAATAATTGTATTTTGATGGATTTTCATACTAATCTCAGAAAATTTATGACATGATGAGAAAATGTGCGGTAATAATATGATTTTTTGCGAAGTTTTATCATTTATTGTGGAAAAATATATACAAAATATTCCAATCTCTAGGGGGAGCGGCTGCCTGGGCGGCCCCCCTGATGACGCTCATGGCCTCCACCGAAATGATAACATATATACGCCACTAATATTCATGCAACAAACCATCGAAAATGTTTATCAAAATCGTACTAAAAACGTTATTTCTAATAAATGTCACAGAGATGTGCCTCCTTTAGCTGCTATATTCATGTTGGTCTCATCTCTGGTATATTTTATACCTTGTCAAATGTCTCCCAATGGATCGACCCTGTCTCCAGCGGGACTAGCGTTGTATATAGAAACTCAGAACTGCCTGTGTCTCCATTAGAAAATAATGCTTGGAGAATCAGAGAATAACTTAAATATTAAAAAAGTAATAAAATCTTGAGAGAAAACCTCGCAAACATATGTAAAGGAACGGTGGTCTTGTGGATATAACTTTTCGGTTCAAAGACAGTTCATCCCTCCGACAATTGGTCCCCTGGGAGGCGTTCTGAATCCGTTAATTTTCACTTGACGATTCGCTCAATCCTTTTTTATCCATTTTTTTGTACATTCTCCGGCGCAAAGGCCTAAAGGCCGGAGAGTGGAGTTTTTTAGTTTAGTTAAAAGCTTCGCACCAAGAATGACGTCACAGTCTTTTCCCACGTCATTAAGGTTCAAAATTGCGTGACAATCGCATGATAAAATGATAAAAATAGCGTTTTTTCCATTTTTTGGGGCTAATTTTGCGTCTATCAAAAAATTTTTACGGTTATTCCCTAGATTTTAATGCTGGAAACGAGTTTCCGTCTTTCGGAAAAAAGATCACAGGTGTTTTTCAAAAAAAATATTGAGAAATCTATGCAAGATATAAAAAATCTTTTACAGTTATTCCTTAGATAAAGTTTCAATGCATTTACCCTATTTTGTTCCAAAGCATATTTAGTAATGGTTGTCGAGATAGAAGGTCTCCCGTTTTTAGAAATTTTTGAAATGTCAGTATGCATACTCTTAATAATAATTGTTCTCCCTTCTATCTCGGAACTATCGGGGGACGAACTGTCGATGCACCAGGGTGAAGTGACAATCCCATATAAGAAAAAAAAAATGGATATTTGAGAAAAATGATATGAGGGGACGAACTGCCTGGGGACAAACTGTCTGGGGACGAACTGTCTGGGGACAAACTGTCTGAGGACAAACTGTCTGGGGACAAACTGTCGGGGGCGAACTGTCTGGGGACGAACTGTCCGTGCACCTAGCAATAGTAGCAAACATTAAGTGAATTTGCCGTCAGAAGGTACAGGATCAAATAGAAACTGAATAGAATCTCTATTTAATACAGAAAGCATTCATTCCACTTGATTAATGATCCTGATTGTTTGGAAGACCTCAGATAGGATAATCTACAATCGTAAAGAAATAGAATAATCCTCCGTCGTTGAGAGAAATGTGAATTAAGGACAAATAAGAGGTTGACATGTTTTTTTTATAACGACGCTTTCATTTTGATTCATCTGTCTTTTTCTTAGTTTTTGTTCTCTACGTCAAAAAAGTTTTTTTTTATTTACCTTATTTTTGCCGAGCAAAATATGTTAAGAGTATGCATAGCGACATTTCAATAATTTCTATAAACGGGAGACCTTATATCTCGACAACCGTTACTAAATATGCTTTGGAACAAAATAGGGTAGATGCATTGAACCTTTATCTAGGGAATAGATAGTGTATAATAGCGCCGAAGGCGAAATTTATAAAAACGGCTGAATTGATGAATTGGTTGATTTCTATATAGTAAGGCACCTGGATATTTTTTGTGGGTTACAACATGAAAAAGGAATAGCGCCAATCAGATTAGCGCCGTAGACATTTTTTTTTAATGAAACAACTGTGGATTTTCACAATAATTATTGAGAATTCATTACATGATGAAAAAACGATGTGTGGTAATAATGTGATTAATTTCTCCGATGTATAAAATGGTGGTTGGCTGAGGAATTTCGGGAATGGGGGTTTGAACCCTCAAAGCCCCCTTTCCTGCCTACGGCCATGTGCGGAAATGAGTTACAATTCGATTGCTAAAGAGACAACAACGTCAAATGAAGCTGAATCATGTAGAAGAGTGGTTTTCATGCCTGTTTGTACACACATTAAGGCCCTATATGCTGTCAGGGAGCTTCGGCGCCCTGAATTTTACTCAGCCAATACTGAGGGAATCCTCTTGAAACTGAAGACAGTGATAGATGAAAGTATGAACTACAGATCGTCTGTTCTATAATTACAGGATTTGGGAATTCCTTGAATAAAAAAATATTCCTAAAGCACCCCTAAAATTTACGGGATCTGAAGATTTCCCGTTCAGTTTTTCAGATATAAAAATATAATTTAGCCAAAATACTGGTAATTATAATCTTAACAAATTTACTGTTTTAGATTTTTAAATTTCTTCCCAGGTTTCTTTTAAAAAGGTATAATTCACGTTGTCGCTTACGTTATTCTTATTTCGCGCTAACATTCTCATACAAAATTTGAAAAATTGAAGCAAAAATAGAACGATTTTTGCTCAGTGCATATAAGCCATTAAATTTATGCACAAAGCAGTTTTGTAGATAAAATAATTTGTTGGAATAGTTTAACATAAGAATTCCAAATTATTGTCATTTCTGGTAAAATTATGCGCCATTAAAATGTTGTCTCTTCTTAACATAATCCGTAATAAGCGAATTCTACTTTCGCGGATTTCATCATACAGGAAGAACCCTATTTTCAAAAGGTTAACTCTGGAACCATTCATGTTAAAAACAATTGATTCTTTTAGTGTGTGGTAACTGATTTTATGTATGTATGCATTCTGTTTCTTATTTTTTTTTATTATGTTTTTACTTTTTTCTCACACATGTATGTATGTATGTGCTTATATATTTTTATTCAATTTCTTTTTTTCTATTTTTTCCCGGGGTTAACTGGAAGAAATCGCAGTTCTGCGATAAGTGCGCCCTAGTGAACAATGATTTATAATCTGTACTATGTCCATTTTTTACATTTATATGTATTTGTTGTTCACTTAAAGATTAAATAGTACATACTTACTTTCCGTGTCCGGAACACTATCAAATTTTGTATCTCCAATGTTAGGCCACCCGGACACTCCCGGCATTCGCCAGTAGTGCGCCCTCAGACGTGAATGTCACTCGCAGTGTTGCCATATATACAGATTTATCTGTATTTATACAGATTTTAGGCACCGGGAACAGAGAAATACAGATAACAAATTTTGCTCCGTTTTATACAGATTTGTAGGATTTTGGAAATTTTCTATGGTAAATCAGAAGAATAAAGTGAAAAAGAAACAGATTCGATCACAATTGTCATTTGTCAATAAGTAAATAGATGAAAATCTTATTTTTAGAATGAGTAAAAATATGTACAAAAAGAAATTAATATATTTTATGTAAGCACGAGTACTGTTATTTTCTCAAAAATGTTAGTTTTTCAATAAACTACAATATTTTGTTTGTTTTGAAAATTTCATTTATACAGATTTTTTGGCTATTTATGCCTTTTTATACAGATTTTGGCTTATTATAATCTCATACAGATTTATACAGATTTCTAGACTTTGAAATACAGATTTAGATTTTAAAAGTGTGGCAACACTGGCCAGTAGTGCGCCTGAGTGCGCCCTCAGGCGTGTATGTCACTCGTGTTTGGGGACATGAAAAGATTAAATAAATTAATTAATTAATGTAAGTTTGTTTGATGCACTATCACCATTATATTGGAAGGCGGTAGATGAATAGCGCCGATTAGCTTTGTCGATTGCCCATTTTATTGAGCATCAAACAAAACTGACGTTTGTTAGCTACCATACAGTGAAAAAATCGGTTCCATGACAAAATCTCAAGTGACAAAATCTCACATGTCAAAAGGGTAACCTACTATTGACAGAATCGCAACTCAACACCGGGAAATCTGATGCCGTTGTTTTTTTTTTTTATTTGTTTTTGTGTGCAAAAAAAAAAACAACCTAACGAACCTAACCCAACAATATTGAAACAGGTTTTCCGGTGTTGAATTGAGATCAATCAATAGTAGGTTACCCTTTTGCCAGTTGAGATTTTGTCATTGTGAGTTTCTGTCTGGTTACCAAAAAATCACTCATTTATTGTCCTAAAGCAAATATGTGTGCAAAATTTCAAGGCGCTTGGACATCAGGAAGTTGATAAAAGTAGAAGAGGAATCTAATCTCAGACATGGGCGTCGCGTCAAGGGGGGGGGGGGGGCAGAAGGGGTCAGCTACCCCCTACCTTGAGATTGCAATAGGGTTATATTTTTTCATACTAAATGATAAAATCTTACTAAAAATCACATTATTACCACACATTTTCTCATCATGTCATAAATTTTCTAAAATAAGTACGAAAACCATTGTTTCATAAAAAAATATAGCTGCGACGCTATTTTTTTATTACCTTTTATACAAAACATTTTCCATACATATTATTGTGCAAATTAAGCCTGCGGCGCTATTTCCGCGTTTTTCATGCTTTATCAATTTTCTAAATTTTTGTTGCCCCCCCCCCCCCCTAGATCCGAAGCTGGCGATGTCCATAGTCTCAGACAACAGACAACAGTAAACAACAGATGAAGTTAAATAAAGCGTGTATATTCACATCGTGTATATTGAGACTTTATCTCACAGTGTATAACAACAAGCCCTCAGGACTTGTAAATAGATTTAAATAGTTTTCCTCACAAACTAACCATAGATATTCCTAAAATGGTGCGGTTTTAATGAATTTAGTTTCCATCTAAACTAAAATACATTATCACAGTATACTGTATCATCAGTGGCTCTACAGCCCGTTATGAGCCTTGGCCTCCTCCAGCATTCGCCTCCATCTCCCTCTATCCTGGCATGCACTCCTCCAGTCCCTAATGCCAACTGCATCCACATCCTTCTGTACTCCATCCATCCAACGGAGTTTGGGTCTTCCAACACTACGCCGACCTTGTGGCCTTGTATGGAGGATTTTCTTTGGCACTCTTTCCTCATTCATTCTCTCCACGTGCCCAGCCCACCTCAGCCTTCCTATTTTGATACATTTTATAATGTTGGGCTATATGCGAAAAACCGCGAAGAGGGACCTTTTCGGGGGGGGCAGGGGGGGTTGCGGCAGGATTTTGATAGGCAACCCTAGTGCGATGTAATACCCTATTGGTAAGCTATCATTTATACCACATTTCGATCAAAAAACAGATACGTCATAAATTAAGCAGCGGGCTCTCGGACTATTAACCCTCTAGGTACGGCGGTCATGTAGTTGTGAAATTTAAGCATGAATTCTCTTATGACGGCGGATTATATTCAGTACGGTTTATTGTGATTATAAAATTCTTCAACAACCCAAATTCGCTGGAGATATTATTATCAAATTCTTTATGCAAATTACCTCTTATTACTTCAACGCTACTTTTGTAAACACTACATGTGATTCTAAATCACAGGAGCTGTTATTTTTCAAATCACAATAATGGCGTTTTCTGGTAGAATTGGAAGCTTAGCATAGGCGGTTTTTGTTATTTATTGACTGTGTAGGTAGACCCTAGATCGGTTACTTAGATTTGTCATAATTCATAAAAATGAACTAAGACTAAGTATTGCGGCAACATATAAGGAAATAAGATCTTCTATGTCTACGTTAGACTCGCTCGAAGATAGCGATTAACACCCAACAAAAGCATAATGTGAAAATCACTCGCCAAAGACAAACAGCGCTACATTTCAAAAATTTCTAAGAACGGGAATCTTTAGATCTCGACATCTTACTAAATATGCTTTGGAATAAAATAGAGTAGATACATCGAACCTTTATCTAGGGAATGACAATATTTAACGATTTTTTTTATATCTTGACATGGAAAGTGCAGTCTCCTCCTTCATAGATGGGGCAAAAGGGAACACCCTTATTGGCCCTGTGGAGGGTAAAGTCTGTCGGCCATCACCAAGTTCAGCGGCACCATGGAGGACATACACGACCTGTCTCCTGAGGCTCTTCAATACATGGGCTTCCGCAATCTGCCTTCTTAGCGCTATACGATATATATAGTCACAAAGTCAATATTGCTACTGTGACAATATTATTTCACAGCATAGTACACCTCTAGCTTTCAGTAAACTGTAAGTGAGTGAGTGTACATGGATGCTGTCATTGTTGTGTATAATCCGTGGAACTGTATTAAATATTATATTGATGGAGAAGTGTCGCCAAGTTTTAATAAGAAAATGCGCGACGCCATATTTACACTCGTCTATTGTCTAAACTGCGGAGAGGAAATGGATATTGCGAATTATTAGATAATTTATTGCCAGTAAGAAGCGTACACCAAACATTCAGGCTACGAACAAAAGTAAGTAATATTTTATATCATATGGCAACTCTAAAATAATGTTGAGTATAGGTAACATTTTCGACAGCTCTTTATCGAAATAAACCCAAATACACCTTTGTACACTTCACAGTAAGCATGAAAAGCTTCTGTCGTGAAGTGGAGTAGGTCGGCACCAGGGATCGAACCCGCGCTCACTGGATTAACAGTCGAGCGCGTTACCAACGAGGCTACCGACCACCTCACTTTTGGCACTCATTTTTTAATTTAAAAAAAACCGGACACGACTTTTGTTGCCACCTACATAGTTTTGTAAGAATACGTGTATGTATCTATTTTTGAAATAAAAATGACTGACTTATTCTATTTATAGGTTATTTATAATATAGACCGGTGAAGTTACATTAAAAAAGGGGGTATAGCGTAGATAATTGTCGGAAAGCTGGAAACTGTTTTAATCCCTTCATTAACATGCAAAGAAGGTTTCTCGAAGTTTGCACCAATTTTCCGCTTGTGCTAAGTACAGGGTGACCCATAAACCGAAAAAATAATGTACTTTTTTCAGTTTTTCAGTAATATCTTCTAAACGATGCTTTCTAGGAAAATGGTGTCTTTTTAAAAATTTAAGTACATAATATTCTGCGTCGTTTGAGCATAAATACTCATTTGTACCTCAAAAATTATTGTGATATAGACACTGCCAAGTACATATTAATTTTCGGAACAAATTGAAATATTCGTATTTTTCACTTTTGTCGTTGAATAACTCCCCAACTCAGGCATTTATGGTAATATTTCACTGATCATATTTAATTGTGAATCAATTTTCTCAAACTTGTGATTAAAAGTTTAGACCTAGGGCACACAGTTCAGGATGCACAGGTGTTTAAATAGAGACGAGTAAAATAAAGAAATTTATTAAATGATAGATTTAGATACGTTAAAGGTAAGCTAATTTAAATTTAACAATTTCATTTTATTAAAGTATAGTTTTGTTAAGCAAAATCTGATTTTTAATACTGTTACGCCACTGCCTAATATTTTATATCGAAAAGAGTATTTTTTCTGCATTCATTGGTTTTATTAAAATATCTCCTAAACGGTTAGTGTTAGGAAAAAATATTTATCTCACAATTTATTTAGAATAATCTCTCTATATAATACTTGAAAAATAATTTATCTCATTTAAATACTAAGTGAGGAAGAATTGATTAAAAATGGTATATAAAAAATATGTTCATACATGCCGTCACTTTTTGTTAAATTACTTCTAAAACAAGCAGAGTAGCGTAAATCCATTAAATTGCATTTAAAGCGAAATTAATTTCCTATAAAATAAGTGTAATAAAATTAATTTGGGAGTTATAATAAAAAAAATACTAGATGATCAATATCAATATTTTGTAAAATAATTCCACGCTTCCCATACAAAATGTTCCTGCATAGCAACGTGCCTCTACACAAAATCAACTTTGATCATCTAGTACTTTTTTATTATAAATCACAAATTAATTTTATAATACTCATTTTATATGAAATTTATTTAGTTTTAAATTTAATTTAATGAATTTATACTGCACCGCTTGGTTTAGGAGTAATTTAACAAAAAGTGACGACATGTATGAATTTATTTTTTATATACAATTTTTAATCAATTCTACCTCACTTAGTATTTAAGTCAAAGAAATTATTTTGCAATTATAATATAGAGAAATTATTTGCGATTAATTCCGATATAAATATTTTTTTCCTAACACTAACCGTTTAGGAGATATTTTAATAAAATTAATGAATATAAAAAAAATACTCTTTTCGATATAAAATATTAGGCAGTGGCGTAACAGTATTGAAAATTTGGATTTTACTTAACAAAACTATACTTTAATAAAATGGAATAGTAAAATTTAAATAAGCTTACCTTTTACATATCTAAATTTATCATTTAATAAATTTCTTTATTTCACTCGTCTCTCTTTAAACACCTGTGCATCATAAACTATGTGTTGAAGGTCTAAACTTTTAATCACAAGTTAGAGACAATTGACCCACAATTAAATATTTTTATTGAAATATTACCGTAAATACCTGAGTTGGGGAGTTATTCAACAACAAAAGTGAAAAATACGAATATTTCAATTTGTTCCGAAAATTAATATGTACTTGGCAGTGTCTATATCACAAAAATTTTTGAGGTACAAATGAGTATTTATGCTCAAACGACGCAGAATATTATGTACTTTAATTTTTATAAAGACACCATTTTCCTAGAAAGCATCGTTTAGAAGATATTACTGAAAAACTGAAAAAAGTACATTATTTTTTTCAGTTTATGGGTCACCCTGTACTTAGCACAAGCGGAAAATTGGTGCAAACTTTAAGAAAACTTCTTTGCATGTTAATGAAGGGATTTAAACAGTTTCCAGTTTTCCGACAATTATCTACGCTACAAAGCTAAATTTCCTGGGCTAATATGCTAACTTGAAAAGTAAATAAAATAAATATCTGTGTCTAAAACCCTCTCACTACCACTGTCCCTGCTGGAGGACACGAAGATAAAATAAATAAAATCCCTTTGAAGCAAATTTTCATACTTAATCCATGGTAAACTTATTATAGAACGTTTATTGTCTATGACTAAATAAAGTAAAATAAAGTCCTAAACGGAAAAATGTTTTTTTTTTCTAAATTTATATGAAAATATGTAGATTATTAAATCCATAGTCGAAAAATTCTATAACCCTTCTATTATATTCTGGTAGTGAGAGGGTTAAATCAACCTTGATAATTTCGTTAAGGCAGATCTATTGTTTAATACTTCTATGTTTTCACATCTATTTTTTATTCGTATTTATCGAGTTGGGAGCATCCCTACCTTTCTAGACGTTATTATTTTCACGTCTTTTATGCCTAACTTTTTTTTGTAAATATGTTAATAATAAGTCCGGAGGGACGGGAAATGTGAAGGAAGCAGTAGTTCGATCTCGTAATGTTGTGCAAAGTATTTATCGACTTTTCGAAATTACATTTTTTTCATGAGTCAGAACAAGCATTTTGAGTATACGTTTGGCACAGTTGGTTGTGCGTGGACTTCTAATCGGGAGGTATCTGTTTCGAATCTCAGCGGCGACGATTTATTCTGAGCTTCACGTTATCAAAAAAATTGTGAGATTCGAGAAATGTAGAGTATAATATTTGTTGGTTGAGGCGGCAGTCTCTCAAGCGGGAGGTGCAAGGTTCAAACCCTGGCGTCGGCGTCGGCGATGTATTCCACACTTTGCGATACAGGCGTTTAGCCTAGTGCAAAGTGTACAGGAAAGTATTTGGGTTTGTTTGATGAAAGCCCAAATCCTTTTTTAATAAATAAAAAGATTTTAAAAAATGTATAGGGTTTCTTAAGTGTACGGGGACATTATATAAGCCAGCCAACAATCAGTCGTAAGCCTGATGAAAAGTTCATCCTTTGCTGTATATTTGTTGAGATAACTACTTGTTATATTACATAATGTGTATAAATATGTGTACCTGCCGAATGCCTACTTACCTATATGCGAGACGATGAACAAATTGTAGAATTATGTACCTAGCCTGGTTTGATTATTGAAATTGTTAAATTTGTTGTTTTTCAAGATTTGCAACAATATGTACCTAAATTATTGAATTATGTAATGCCCCAGCCACACGTCCGTCCGAGTTTCGAGCAAACGGTGTTCATGAGTAAAAAGGCGTCAACCGTCGGCTACGTACACATCAAGACAAACATTCAATCCTCACGCCTTTTTACTCACGAACACCACTCGGACGCGACCCATGACGATCGTGTAGCGAGAGCATTATATGGTTATAAAAATTTGACAATTGTAAACTGTAAATGAATAAATAAATAATAATTCATCCCATAAAATAGTTTCTCCCATCGTCGAATAATTTTTCATTTTATCGAGAAATTTCTAATTTTTTTCGCAGGTGTGCGTTTCGTAGTTTTATCAGGTAAAACTGTACGTAAAATTACGTTAGAAGGGAGAAAATAAGGGAAAAAGCGATAAAGAAATATAAAGACATCAAAAGGCGTTAGAGGGGGTGGGGGGGGGGGCGAGGGGGGGTCCAAATAATAATAATAATATGTATGATTGCTACGTGCCCTGAATGTAAAACCTTAACTCGAATTGTTACACAGACCCTTTTTTACATTAAAATAGTGTTTGGATGACATAATACTTTCTTTTTTTTGTATACAGGTTGATTTTTTTTTTATATACACGGACAAATCGCTACATTATCGGCGTATTTTTTTTAGAAATGTTATGTTGGTATATTGAAAAACTAGCTATATTACTCGGCGTTGCCCGGTTAGCTACTTTTGGCGGAACCCCACCCTCCTCTACTCTATTGGGTTCACAACCCAGTCTAAATGTCATAATATATATGTTGGCGCAAAGAGAATGTTGTGTGAGTTTCATTATTGTGAAATATCGTTGGGGCTTCAGTAGAGTTTTAAACAGAGATGAGCACCGTTAATCAAAAAGTTAACTTCGTTAATCGATAATCCGTTAACTGAAAAGTTAACTTCGTTAATCGTTAAAGCGTTATATTTTGAAAAACGTAACGGAAGTTAACGTTAATCCGTTAAAGCGTTTATGTAAAAAATCGCGGTTAAATGGCATGAAATAGAACTACATTAGTACAACTACTATCACATTTACACTACCGCGATGTATCCCAACAAAGTGAAATTTCTTTTCCAGCTTCCAACCCACATACAATACCACACATAACCCCATACAACCCTTGGATTATCTAATGCCGGCGCCACCAGTGGATGATGTGTATGCAAACAATCAAATATTAATGGACTTAATTAACGGAAGTAAAATGTAACGGAAGTTAAATAATCCGTTAACAATTATTGGAGGTGAGAAAAGCGTTAAATCGTTAACCAAAATGTTAACTTCGTTAATTAACGATTAACGGATTAACGCTTTTCTGCCCAGCTCTGGTTTTAAACTCGTTTATTTTCAAAAGATCACATATCCAAAACGATTGATTTTTCATTTTTTTTTATTTATTTAATCTTTAAGTGAACAACAAATACGTATAAATATAATGATGGACATAGTACAGAATATAAATTGTTGTTCACTAGGGCGAACTTATCGCTGAACTGCGATTTCTTCCAGTTAACCCCAGGAAAAAAACAGGAAAAAAGAAATTGAATAAAAATATATGAAGTAGAAAATATATACAATTATACATACATAATTATGTGAGAAAAAAATAAAACCAGAACAAAGAAACAGAATGCATACATACATAAAAACATATATAGTTGAATCTACAATTTAGTCCTAAGGTTCAGATGCTGCATTTGACGCCAACATGCGATTTTTAACATCTTTTCATTCTGTAACACCCCTTATAGTGTTTTACATTCGTAAGACAACATTCTGATTTATTCCCCGACACACAGTCCCATCTATCAAACCATGTTATCTTAGAAGGTGCGTACCTTACCTTACATGGGAGTTGTCGGGGGGGCAGGGGGACAGCTGCCCCTCTGGAGATTGGAATAGGAGTTTAATTTTTCATACTAAATGATAAAACCTCACAAAAAGTCACATTATTATCACACGTTTCCTCATCATATCATAAATTTTGTATGAAATCAGTATGATAATCCACTAAAATGCAATGATTTCATTAAAAAAATTGCCTGCGGCGCTAATTACCGTAATGTGTATTCTTTACCTATATTTAAGTAGGTATCTTTCACGAAAAATAGACTAGATTTATATACATCACGACCTTTTTTTGGTACACATTTATGTCTTATGACAAAAAATTCGCCTAGGGCGTTACTTACCGGTCGCTTGCTTCTTGCATTATTATCAATATGGACCACTTACTATAGAAAGACAGCAGATTTATCACTTCACCCATTTTTCTTTAAATAATTTCGCCGGCGGCGCTATTTCTCAGTACATTTATTATACAATATCGCGACTTACTTCACCGTGTCTCAAAAAATCGCCTGTGGCGCTATTTCCATTCTATATTTTTTTTTTAATTTTTGTTGCCCCCTCCCCTAGCTTCGAGGCTGGCGACGCCCATATTACCTTACCTTACATGGAATATATAATGTTTATTTGTAGATTATGATGTATGTGACAGAAGATAGGGTGGAGTACCCACTCATGACCCAATCATATTTTTATTTGATAGAATCTTCCTACAAGCTTTGTCTCTGTGTAAGTACAAGCTTATAGATATTCAATAGAGGTGTACTAAACATAAACAAATAAATAAAATCTTTATTAAAAAATATTTTCTCCAAATGGCGGGTTTATTACCATAGGCAATATCTACCAACCAACCACCTGTGACATATATTTGATATACACAATACATAAGTACATACAAGTGTATGAAAAATAATAAAAATAAAAATAAATAATAATATTTTTTTATTTATTTAACATAAAATACATTTACAATTTACAATTATTATATACATGGTAAGAATATGATTAAGCAATGATCTTTTTACTCCCCGGATATGAGTAAATTACTCGTGTTCCGAGGAGGATCTCAAAAGCAACATAAAATATATATAATGGAAAATACACAATTACAAATTAGAAATACACAATACAACAGCAGAATGATAACAAAAAAATATTAATATTCAAAATAACATATAATAGGACTATTTAACTTCAGACTTTATTTTAGACTTAAATTTGAGATAGTCATATATGACTTTCAATCCTAGAACTATTCCAATGGCGTCTCCCACCAAGAATAGCCAGAATCAAAATTTCTAAAAAGATTCGAGTTGTTCTCGCGAAGCACTTTCGTTAAATACCAAACACAACGGAATGCGGTGACTGGATCTTCTCGATCGCTCGGTGTCTTCCAAAGCAAGATCTGACTAAAGATCTGGATTTCTTTTCCAACGCCCTTTCATACAATACCACACATGACTCCACACGACTCTTGGATATCTTTGAAACCATTTACATCTTTTTTATCTATAGGCTGATCCAAAGTGGTACAGGATAGTATTGTCAACGACGTAATGTATGTTTGTAAAGTTTCAGGCCTCTAAGTAGTCAGGAAGTGGTCGAAAAATTCATTGTAAGATTTGCGCACAAACAAAAAAAAAAACAAATAATAAAACTCCACAGTGAAGTTAAAAAGAAACTTGTAAAAAAAGGTCATTTTTTTTTGTACTTTGGCCCAGATTTTTACGCTTTTTTATTTTAATCTCGACTACATTCCATTTCACCTTACTTGTCACGCTTTTTCTATGTATAGTAATTCTATAGAACCATCCAATTGCTACAGCCAGCGGCCAAGTTATTTGAAACAGAATGTAAATATTATTGTTACCAAAATGTCGATGTTCACGTTCCGATTGTTGTGGACGACTTCCACCTCGTTAGATAGGTATATAAGTTGGAGAAAATCTTTAATACGATCATATTTACTTTCCATCCTTCAAGCAATACAATATTGTATTACATCTTCCCCCTATTCTTCAGTTATATTGTTTCCACCCACACACTGAGTTGATTGATGGATATTTTCTTCCATTATTTGAGAAATATTTTAAAAACGTTTTTTGTTATTTAAAATTAATACACTCATTTGAGAGGAAAAACCTTATTCTTACGCCATCAATATCTGCTGTTCTTCCTCCGTATACCGCTAAGCATTTAAATCTTTACCCTGCCCCGCCGGCCATATGAGGCAAACTCACCTTGATTTTTACTATAAATACGATACATTTTAATTTGTAATGATATTATAAATTAAAAAGGGAATTTCGGAGAGTCGTAGACCCAACGTCCAAAACCCTCAGAAGGCGAGGCATGAATGATTTGAAAACGTAAATGTTGAAGGTTTTCACGGTGTGCGATTGACATTCTTTCTTGGTTTTTTCGGGTGAACCATGTGTAGATATATACAAGATATAAAAAATCTTTAACGGTCACTCCCTAGATGAAGTTCAATGCATCTATCCTATTCTGTTCCAAAGCATATTTACTAACGGTTGTCGAGATATAAGGTCTCCCGTTATTAGAAATTTTTGAAATGTCGGTATGCATACTCTTAAGGGCTTGGCACCAAGAATGACGTCACAGTCATTTTCCATAGCATTAGGATTCAAAATCGCGTGAACAATCGCATGATAAAATGGTAAAACAGCGTTTTTTCCATTTTTTTGGGTTAATTTTGTGTCTATCAAAAAACTTTTACGGTTATTCCCTAGATTTTAACGCATATTATCAGTACAAAAAAAATATTCCGCGACTTACGGGAAACGAGTTTCCGTCTTTCGGAAAAAAAATCAGAGGTGTTTTTCAATATTTTTTTTTGAGAAATCTATACAAGATATAAAAAATCTTTTACGGTTATCCCCTAGATAAATGTTCAATGCATCTAACCTATTATGTTCCAAAGCATATTTAATAACGGTTATCGAGATATAAAGTCTCCTGTTATTAGAAATTTTTGAAATGTCGGTATGCATACTCTTAGTACCGGTGTCTATTGACTTTGAAAAACCCCTCTGTTTCGAGATGAAGACTCTCAATATTTTAAAATATGTATGTCTGCTGACTGACGGCACTCATTAATCACTTACTTTTATTTACAGCTTTCTGAGTCTCTCTTCATTCTCATTTTGTGTTATTTTTTTAGTGTCAATGTACTGAAAGAACTTCTATAGCTTTTACTTCAATGTCTCCATGGAATTCCGAAATTAATTTTACAAGACAATTCCCTGTTAGAAGTCCCCCGGTGCAAACTTGGTTTAGTGTTGCTTGATGTGATAATAAGATATGGTTACATTTTTTCGCTACTTTAAAATTATATTTCAGAACTGTTGTTTAAAACATTTTGCCAATTTTTGAATTGTTAGAATAAACTGGCAACATTGTTTTTCTAACTTGTGATGGCGGCTTGAAGGGATTATTGGAGTATTTTTTTCTTTTTCCAACTCGCAAAACTATATTTTCTTTAAAATGATTTCTCTAGCGCTACTCTGTAATATTTTCGGCATTGTAGGTTACTTGTAAAAGATACAATGTGAGAATATAGCGAACCTTTGACAGCTCTTATGACAAGGTTCAGGGCCACCAACAATACAATCTTCAACTCCACTTGCAGGTAACGTCCGCACGGTGGCCAAGAGGGATGGAATTAATAATAGACAGTTTTCCGATTCACCACAGCAAGACCGACGTGAATATAGCTCCAGAAAGCTAGTACTCAGTGACAGGACTGTACCCAGGAATTCATTTCGGGGGGGTTCAAGCTCGAGATCGGACGCAATAGTATTTTCATACAGGCCGATGATGACGTCACAAAAGTTGGCCAATCCATGTGCATGAAAAAGATATAGACGCACTATTAAGCGAATGTATGAGGACTCTCTTGAGGAGGAATATCATTATTATGTTGCCAGCGTGCGTTGCCACGTTGGCCAACCTAACGATTATAATGGTTGCTAAATGTTTTACTTATTATTTCGTATGGCTTCTGCCACCGATGGGCGGCAACGTCAGAAGATAAAGAGAATTATGCTATCTGTTACATACAGGAGACATGCACCCTACAGAGCAACATCCAGGCTTCCAAGCCATACTACCACTTGCAGGCAATTTCACGTTTGTATTTTAAAAAAATTCTTGGTGTCTCACGCACTCTCGTCAATTAGTTTTGATAAGCCTATCCTACTATTTTTGTCTAAGGGCCAATCAAGACGACAAAAAGATGGTGAAAAAGATGGCGGCGTTTCTAGTGTCCAGATATGAACATATACTCTCGTAGGTATCGTCGAGCTCTGGATCAGAGACTGATGGAGTGGAGACTGCTGGAGTGGAGACCAAGGGGCGATAAAAGACCACAAGGGCGACCAACTACCAGATGGATGGGAATCGCACAGGAGCGGGGGAATTGGAGGAAGAGAGAGGAGGCCTATCTCCTGCAGTGGGCAACCGCAGGCTGATGATGATAACTTTAAATCTATCACAAAATATACATACATTAATGTAAAAAACAAAACATAGTATAGCTACGTAGGTACAACTAGCGCACCCTGGTGTTAAAATATTGCAAAACATCTCTACATTACGTCGTACGTACAAGTTTCCAACATTGTCGAACTTTTGCGTGTAGATAATGAAGCTACTTTTCAATCATTTGTTCCCAAAGTGTTAAACTGTCACTGGCGTACATATCAATCAAGCCGATATTGATTAGACGCGAAGTATTTCCGATTTAGGCTTCCCCGCCTAACCAAAAATATCTATCAACTTCAACGCTCTTCTTTATTAAGAGTATGCATACCGACATTTCAGAAATTTCTAAAAACGGGAGACCTTCTATCTCGACAACCGTTACTAAATATGCTTTGGAACAAAATACGGTAGATGCATTGAACCTTTATCTAGGTAATAACCGTAAAAGATTTTTTATATCTTGTATATATTTCTCAAAAAAATATTTTAAAAACACCTCTGATCTTTTTTCCGAAAGACGGAAACTCGTTTCCCGAAAGTCGCGGAGTAAAATTTTATTTTTGTACTGATAATATGCATTAAAATCTAGGGAATAACCGTAAATTTTTTTTAATAGACGCAAAATTAACCCCAAAAAATGGAATAAAACGCTATTTTTACCATTTTATCATGCGATTGTCACGCGATTTTGAACCTTAATGCCGTGGGAAAAGACTGTGACGTCATTCCTAGTGCCATGCCCTTAAGTACATGTTATATTTCCTCGCTGTCAATTCCCTTCATCTAAATTGAATTTGCTGTGAGACTTGTAAGAACCTGAACAATACAAGTTTTTATATTGACAGTATTTACCCAATATTTAAGTTAAGAGAACATAGAAATTAATTCTTCTTCTTCTTATCAGCTTCTTTCCCTCCACTGCTGGATATAGGCCTCTTCGTTTGTCTTCCACAATTCTCTGTTTTGGTCGCTTTGTCTCCACCCAAGTCCCACCGACTCGATGATATCATCGGCCCATCTCCTTTGTGGACGGCCGATGGACCCCCAGAGTACGGAGCTGGAGACCCTACGAATATAAACGAAATGTAGGGAGACCACAAAGGAGATAGAAATTGATTAGCGGTTAGATATTAAATAAAAATGTACCAAAAATTGCGTGGGGAAAAGTACTCAGACTCAGCTAATACTAAAGACTAATGCTAATCCTAAGACTTAGCACATGGATAAATGTAAGATATGCTGCAAGTCACATTTGATTTTTGTAAATTTTCTCGATAAAAGTTAATTTCAAATTTTCCCCTGAATTTTCCTGAAACTTGAGATTATTCCCATAGTTTGTCAGATATAATGCTGTAATTTGGTTGATAAAATGTAATCACCTTGGTTGATAACTTTAAACCTAAGTTGATAACTTTAATCCTAGGTTGATAACTTTAAACCTAGTTTGATAACTTTAAACCTCGGTTGATAACTTTAATCCTAGGTTGATAACTTTAAACCTCGGTTGATAACTTTAATCCTAGTTTGATAACTTTAAACCTCGGTTGATAACTTTAAACCTCGGTTGATAACTTTAAACCTCGGTTGATAACTTTAAACCTAGTTTGATAACTTTAAACCTCGGTTGATAACTTTAAACCTAGTTTGATAACTTTAAACCTCGGTTGATAACTTTAATCCTAGGTTGATAACTTTAAACCTAGTTTGATAACTTTGAACCTCGGTTGATAACTTTAATCCTAGGTTGATAACTTTAAACCTAGTTTGATAACTTTAAACCTCGGTTGATAATTTTAAACCTCGGTTGATAATCATTGTTTCTGATGAGATTTGGTTGATTCTCTCGACTCGACATAATATAATATTCAATGACAAAACAATATGGAATTGGTAAATTTTTAATTAAATCGTTCCCCTTATTAATTAATTAAACACAATTGAGTGAGTAATCATATTTCTATTAAAGTCAATACGAATTTCAATTATTAATCAAATGATTATGCAAATCAGCGTAATAATTCACCTATACAAATATTACTAAGGAACCTATATAAATGTAGGAAGACTTAACGGATAAAGCCATAGACAAAACTTGAACGCCGCCATTGCCGCTACTAGCATTTCCGCTAGGTTTCCATTTTTTCACGATGTAAAGTACGCTAATTTACCATGTAATTACATAGGTTATATTCCAAAGGTAATTTCCACATTGATTATACATAATGAGTCGCAGAAATCACTGCAATATCACCAGGTTTCATGCAATTGTGGACAACCAATATGACACGTAATCATATCGCCGCTCGCTTTTTACTTTGACTAAAGCGACACAGGGTCAACTTTTCAGGAGAGCGATTTAAAGTTTAAAAAAACAGAAAAACCCTGATAAGTTTTTTATTTATGAACCGATTTAAATAAATTGTATGGGGGTTTTGTTCATGGATTTTTTTTATATTTTTTAGTATATAATGTTAATAAATATAGTCTCTTTTGTGTGAGTTAGATGGCGCTTAATCCCTTAATGCCTAACCTGATATTTAGTATAATTCGAAATTTATTAATTCAAAACAAGTAAATTACCAATTTCCTTAAAATCATGAAAATTCAAAATGACTAACATGCCATTTGTACTCTTCCACCAAAAAAACAAAATAACTTACACGTCATTTATATATATATTTTCTAATAATTCAAAATGACTAACACGCCATTTGTACTCTTCCTCAAAAATATCAAAATGACTAACACGTCATTTATATATTTTTTCTAATAATTCAAAATGGCTAATAGAACTTTTTGTGACAAACTGTATCAAGCAGAACGTCTAAATTAGCACTGAAAATAAAATCGTTATAATTCAAAGTGATTAATGCAACCATGTTTTCCAAACACTTCCAAGTTAAAATGGCTAACACACAAACTCTTGTATTATATATACAATTTTGTGAGTAATAAAAGCTGAAGCTCAATGTATTGGAACTCTAAGTATTCATCTTCATATCTGTTTCAAAAAAGAAGGAAAGAAAAAGTTTTCTAAATATATTATTTATAAATATTTCTTAAATATATTCTAAATAGGTATATACGTTCGCGCCCATCGCTCACAAAACCAACACGTGTATTGACAATGAAGTTGTTAGTTGAACGACCGATAATAATATTTTCAAACCTTATAATTTTGTCTTAAACATTTTGTCTTAAACGACGACAGATCTACCAAATATCAGCTATCGTTATAACCGCAAAAATACTAAAGTGCAAATTCAATTATAAACAATTAGTTAGAACGATTAACGGATAACATAAAATTAAAAAGTAACAATCCAATGTGACTAATGGCCATTTCAATTAAATTCAGTATTAAGTAGAAATGACTTAAAAGACATGTAAAGAGTAATATCCAAAATTCAAAAAGTCTAAACGACAACTTAACATTATTTAGTATCATGTAAATGTGACTAAACGAAGGACATGTTTAGATTTAATATTATACGATTTGACTAAAGTGCATCTGTCTAAATAATTTTGATAAGTCAAAAAAGCTAAAGCGCCACTCGCATTGTTTTATGTGTTAAGTTTGTTTTTCTTATAAGCCAAACATTCATGAATTGTGAAAATTTGGCAAAACAAAGCGCCATTCGCGATTTATAAGTTGTTATTTTCGTCGCTTTACCTATTTTTTGAAAGATAAAAGTTGGTTTTTTATTTGACTAAACGACCAAAAAAGTTGTCTAATTGACCTTGAACTTGGACCATTCGATAAAGCTCGCCGAGACGATTCCAACGATATATTTAACTCATTTTATACCTAAGTGGCGCTTTAGTCAAAGTAAAAAACGAGCGGCGATATGTTTGTAGCTCCCATGGCGTCCACCATTGATTTGTCATAGATAATAGAAGGGGCTCAATGTTCAATAGTTCTTCCCACCTTTATACAAGTTCCTTAGTAATTTCCCACGGCATTAATGATAGAACGTCCAGACCCCTGTCCTTCCGGAAGGACTTTCCGAGAGTAAGCTGTCCTGCCAGCAGGACGCATTTTTTTGAATGATTTTTATGAAAAAAGCAGGTTGTCCTTCCGGCAGTACGTTAACTACCTAGTGAAATGTAATTTGTCAGTGGCAAATAACATTTTTACAGGTTTTACAAAACAAATAATGAAAAAAGTAGGTATATTATTCTTCGATGGCAAAAATAGTATTTTTTATAGTTTTTTTTATAGGCAACGTTCACCCATTCCACCACATCCTGCTGTCAATCGTGTATTTTTGAAAGTTGTATATATATGCTGCAGCTGGAAACGATTTCACAATTAACCTAATTTTCTATGCTAACGCCATCCGCTGAGGAGTGGTAAAAACTTAATGTAATTCCGTCTGTGCAATAGGTACAGATAAATCCGGTTCCATACCTAAATAATTTACGTATTATCTTAAATTATAAATATTAATTAGTTTCTACAGTGAAAATATAATTCTCTATCCAAGTAGGTATCCCCCAAACTATGTAGTCTTTTTACGAGTAGAAAGTTTTCCCTCGGGGTATATTAGCTACTAACATGTTACAAGATATAATACTGGGAGTATTTTTAATTAGTAGCCTGTATCTACCCTTGTAACAAACATCCTCCTACATAACCCAAACCCCGCCTTTTCCTTTTTTTAATTAAGTTCATCCCATCATCAAGCCTTCTCTTCCTTTCCCTCAAGGCCGTAGCCAGGAATTCATTTCGGGAAGGAGGGGGTTCAAATTCTGGGAAATTCGGTTGAATTAATTAAGCTGGCTGCTGTGCATCTGGATATGTTTCTGGGCTACAACAAGACGAACGACTAGCGCCGCAGGCGAAAATTTTGTCTTAAATCATAAGATGGTAGTTTATTTTTTATGAACAAACCATCACTTTAACTAGATTAGCGCCGCAGTTAAAAAATAATAATAAAACAACTGTGATTTAATGGATTTTCATAATAATTATTGAAAATTCACGACATAATGAAAAAACAATGTGGTACATATGTGATTGATTTCTCCTGTGTATAAAACGGTACGGGTTAGCTGAGGAATTTCGGAGGGGGGGTTGAACCCCCAAACCCCCCTCTGCCTACGCCCATGCCTTGGCTAGCATTTAGATCAGAACAAACTTGATAATTGAGTGTTTCTTATATTAAAACCAGAGACCCGAAAATTACTACTATTTGCGATAGTGAAAGAACGAATCATACGCAAAGAATGCTAAAAAGGAACCAGGCCCGGCGCAAACGAAATGTAACTCAAATGATAGGTAAAGATAAGTAATAAAATACTGCATATGTGGCATCATCGAAATCAACGGCTTGATGTGTGAAATACCTGTTCGAAGTTGTGTCACATGAATGTATTAGTAAAAGGAGCATTAAACAGTTACAATTGTGGTTACAAGCGTATAATATGATGAGTATAATGTAGCCTGTCTTCTGTCACAGAAGGTCTTCTGTCTTCTGTCACAGAACTCAATATTTCGTGCATCAAACGAAACTTGGGTTAACTAGTTACCTCACAGTGAAAGAATAACTAATTTTACATAAATTATTCCGAAGTTAGGTATACCTCTTCTCTTCCTCTTCCCATGCTTCCTCCTTCCCTACCATAGATATTTTATGGATATAAGATATATATTTTTAACTACGTATTGTAATGTATTTGTTTTACGTGTGTGCTAATTGTGAACGGATGTTATTGGTCTTGTGTATTGTATATTTTTGTACTAATGTACCTTTCAATATTTGTTTTGGTGACTGTGTCTGTTTAAATAAATACCTTTTTATAATCAGCGCTTTCATTTTCGAAGATCCTGTATACCTACGTATAATTGAATCTGTAAACAATAAAAGAGAAAATGACAAAATTTATATACCTACCTTAATCACCCGTAGACGAGTGGATGATCTGAAAGTGGAATAGAATAACAAACCTATAAGGATTTATTCTGAAAATATATTTTTATTTTACCTTAATACAATTTACCTTTAAAGGGCACAGTGGAAAGTAATTACAGATAGCATGGGATTATTTCAGTGGCGTAACTAACAATATAGAGTTTATATCGTTATTAAAAATATCATCGTAATTTTTAAGAAATCTAGATTTTTTTATTTATTTATCTATGGTACAAATACAGTCACAACAGTACACAAATAACAACACACAAACACAATAATACAAACTTATATATATTATGTTTATGTATAATATATGAAAGGATCACATGAAAATGGAACGAAGAGGAGAGGGAGGGAAAGGAGAAGGAATTGGATTGGGAAGAAAATATATCAAATATTTTCTTCTCAATCCTAGAACTGTTTTTCGCGGTCTTCCAAACAATACCAAACACGCCATTCCGAGGCGCTTGGATTCCTTCATTCCAATGGCGCCTCCCACCAAGAATAGACAGAATCAAAATTTGTAAAAAGATATATGAGTTCTACTCGTAAAGCACTTTCGTTAGATACCAAACACGGCGGTATGCGGTGACTGTATCATCTCGATCGCTCGGTGTCTTTTAAGGCTTAAGCTAGACAAAATCTGACTTACGATATGGATTTCTTTTCCAACGCCCTTTCATGCGATACCACACATGACCCCACACGACCCTTGGATCCCTTTGAAACCCGTTACATCTTTTTTGTCTCTGCAGAAAGCTAATCCATTTTTACGCGGAATCGTATTGTCACCGAGTTTACACATGTTTGAAAAGATTCAGGTTTCTAAGTATTCAGGAAGTGGAGGAAAAAACTATTATACATATTTTGTGCACAGACAAAAAAAAAACAAAATTTAGTAAAAACACCATAACTTGTAAAAACATCTCATATATTGTCATTGAATGTAATTTAGATACTATGTATAACCATCGACATAATATATTAAGTACTACCTAGACAGTGTACTCAATGCTAGAAGTGTAACAAAACTGGTGCCCACAAACTGTCAAATCGCATGGAAAATTTGGTAACCAGACAGAAACTCACAATGATAAAATCTCAACTGTCAAAAGGGTAACCTACTATTGATTGATCGCAATTCAACACCGGAAAACCTGTTGCCGACAATTTCAATATTGTTGGGTTAGGTTCGTTAGGTTGTTTTTTTTAACGATAGTTTTAAAGATGTTTTAGTTTTTTTTATTGATATCTTGTTAATAGTGTGAGCTTTGCGACTCTAAAATACCAAAAATTGCCGTGCGTGAAATTGTGACACTTCCGTTCTATTGAAAATACATAGAATCAGATCTCTAGTACTTAATATGTAATCTCTTTGACTATAACATTAGGAACTAATATTGTATTTTGTTTGTAACACCACTGTCTTATAGATACAGACTACAGAGCAGTGGTGTGGGGACATATCGAAAGTATTATTTTATTTTTTATTATTGTTATTTTATTACTTTTTTCCCTTTAATAAAAATCGGCTTTGCTTCTAGATCATCCCATAAGACGACTTTTCTATTTTTTGTAATTCCATTACATAATACTCGTATTATCCCAGTCATGTAGGTATGTAACGCTGGCCCATTGGAAAATTTTGCAAGTTCTATGAATAGTATGTAAATTTAAAGCAGCGACGCCTTCATGCGTAGCTAAAAATTTTCAACGAAGTCTCACTTTTTATGAGTGAAAATTTGAAATTAGAAGTGTAGGTCCCTACTAATGAAATTATGAATGAAAATAGTTTTGAAATATTTCTTTCGTGGAAATAATCAAGTAAGTACCATTTCATACAAAGTGACAGAAAATGAAAATAGAATTCTCATACATACTATATGGTACTTACGTACCTATACACGTAAAGATTGCAAATCGAACTATTTAAAGTACCCACCTTCTATATGTCAGTAAAGTACCTATGTATATGTATAGGTAGACATGTAAGAGGAGTTTTGTGGCTTTCAGGGGTGGGTACCAACTAAAAAAGTCGACAATATGAGTCTGGTTTGAAGATATTGGAGAGACGGGGAAAATACAGAGCCTTGTGATCTTCCTGTGTTTACTCGAGGAACTTTGAAGGGTGGAATAGTTATAATGGTTAAAACACAAAAACATATTTAACAAAACCTCCGTGATTTTCACGGGTAGGTACCCACTAGTTCTGATATAAAGATATATTGAGAAATATATTTGGTAAATACCCAAGCTTATTGTATTCAATTAGATTATTTGATACAAGCTTTATTATTCGACGTAGCCCGGGCAAAAATAAAATAAACAGACAAACTCTTTTAACAACATTTTACTTAACTTCGTTCCGTTGATTTTTGTTTTTCATTTGTCGGTATGCACTAGCGGATCCAGGGGGGGCCCTCCAAAACCGTGACGGTACTTTACATACAACTAGTTTCCGAAGAATCGCATTATTACCACACCGTTTTCTCTTCATGTCATGAATTTTCTAAAACTACTAAATTGTTTGGTAAAAAAAATCGCCTGCGGCGCTTATAAAGTCTGTTGCGTTTATCTTATCACTTAACCGATTTTCCTATAAAAATTTCGCCTGCGGCGCTAATTCAGCCTGCTGTGTGTTTGATATATCACTTCATCCTTTTTCTAAAAAAATTCGCCTGTGGCGCATAAAACAATATATTCGTAAGCTTGCTCCTATTTTTTATGCAACCACTATTACGTAAAGTCCAAAGTTACATATTTTGGATTTTAACCCTGTAATGCTCAGTGATTCATATTTAAGATTTTTTCTCAGGTATTTTTTTACTAAGTCCAATTCCGTGGTTACTTGCGCACTGTTATCAATCAGAACTATTGAAATGATTAGAAGAAATAATGGTAAATTAGGAAGCAGTTTTAGTTTATGGTTTATTGTTTATTGTTCATTATTGTCCCTAGGCCCTAATTTCGGGCACTTGGACTCGTCAAATTTACATACATAGTTATAACAATCAAAAGAGTTTTGAACAATTAGCAGTGCCAATGTGCCAGAGAAGTAGAATCAATGCAAACAGAGCGTAAAGGGCTCAGTTTGCATTTCGTCATGAAGATAATAACATCCTAACATAGTGATCCATGCTAAACTGGACTTATCGTCCTGGACAGCATTTCGTCAATTTGTATGTGACAAAATTAATAGTTATTTACTTTTCCAATTTTCTGCATGTGTGTGGAGAACATTTTATTACCGCTCTAAATGTAAATAACTCTATAATTTTTAAGCAAGGGAAGGTGATATTTTTTTCACTTTTGTTATATATATATATAGTATTTTTATTTATTTATTTATTACACATGGAACAGATACATCAGTCACAAAAACAAACATTGACAGGTACATAAGTATAAAAATATCAATACACAAGACCTATGACATCCGTTCACAGTAGACATGTGCGCCGGCTGCAAAAAAGCCGGCGGCGGCGCCCATGTCTAAAATCGCCGGCGGCGGCGCCACGCCGGCGGCGTGGATACAAAGTGAGGGGGGGGAGCATTGGATTTTCTTGCACTATACTTTAAGTTTAAATAAATAAATAAAACTATTGTTTTAAATGATTAAATAAGTATATGTGAAAAGGATAATGATAAAATCGATTTATTTATTTTGAAAACTATGATTATTTCAATGACAAAGTAAAATAAAAGCTCATATTTGAAAAATAATGGAATATTTCATTATTGCTTTTTCATGGTACTGGAGGGCATGTTAAAATAAACTAAGCAATAAAGTCAAACGCATCAGAATGAGCCTCACTATGGGCAGTGCAGTCGAACAGGTTTATCATTTGGCAATATTTGGGCTGTTAGCTAAACGGTGAGTAAAATTGAAACTCTGAAATAAAGTATAGAATTGCGATGACGAGGTCGACCTTCCACAAAATTCAAAACTCCTTGAGCATAAGCTGTAAAAACATATGTGTTGTATGTACTGTTGTTTGTAGTTGAAGGGTAATTTAATAAAATTATGTAATTTAATTAAACTATCTCTTTTGCGATGTTATTTTAGGAGTAAAAATAAGGATAATTAATGAATAAACATAAAATATGACGTTTTTCGTCGAAAGGTGCATAAATTCATAATGATATCAACCAAAATACGTAATGCTTACCGGTGGAAAGATAAATTACAATTTGAGAGTAGTCTGTAATCACAGTCTGAGAAACCACGTAAGGGGATAGTATTTTTTTTATTATTAATATGCAGCCTTTAGTGAGCGAAATAATTGGATTTTAACGTTAAAATATCTAATTATATTCACATTTTGACACTTTGAAGATCGTAAACGTCAAAAATTATCAAATGAATATCGTTTTTTGTCAAGAGAAAAGGAGTCATTATCCTTTTCACAGTGTTGTATTGAAACAAATGAAGTATAGCGAATCTAGTCAAGTGGAATAAAAATAATTTTGATTTGGTACTTCGATAATCAAAGGTTAAACTAATGAAAAGAGAGAACGGTTGACCGAAAAGACGAAAGGCCGCATATTTTGGTCAGATATTCTGCCAAAATTCACGTGGTTTAAAAATTTCAGCGTGGTAAAATCGACCGGCGTCCGAAAAATCGATAAAAAAAACCATAAAGTTACTTATATAAAAAAAAGTTTGTTTTTCATTTAATTTCCACCACGAAGAACCAAATTATTAATGCCCCCATCCCATCCTATTTCTTGTTTTCGAATCGAATAAGTAAGACACAGAAAGTTCCCCGATTTTTTTATGCAAAACCAAATGAACGAAATATTTGAAAACCAAATGAACGAAACATTTGAGAAAATTTCATTATTGCTTTTTCATGGTACTGGAGAGCAGGTCAAAATAAACTAAGCCATAAAGTCAAACGCGTCAGAATGAGCCTCACTATGGGCAGTGGTGCAGTCGAACAGATTTATCATTTGGCAATATTTGGGCTGTTAGCTAAACGGTGAGTGAAATTGAAACTCTGAAATAAAGTCTTGAATTGCGATGACGAGGTCGACCTTCCACAAAATCCAAAACTCCTTGAGCATAAGCTGTAAAAACATATGTGTTGTATGTACTGTTGTTTGTAGTTGAAGGGTAATTTAATAAAATTATGTAATTTAATTAAACTATCTTATTTTCGATGTTATTTTAGGAGTAAAAATAAGGATAATTAATGAATAAACATAAATTGTGGTGTTTTTCATTGAAAAGTGCATAAATTAATAATGATATCAACCAAAATACGTAATGCTTACCGGTGGAAAGATAAATTACAATTTGAGAGTAGTCTGTAATCACAGTCTGAGAAACCACGTTAGGGGACAGTATTTTTTTTATTATTAAAATGCAGCCTTGGGTGAGCGAAATAATTGGATTTTAATGTAAAAATATCTAATTATATTCACATTTTGACATTTTTAACATCGTAAACGTCAAAAATTACCAAATGAATATCGTTTTTTGTCAAGAGAAAAGGAGTCATTATCCTTTTCACAGTGTTGTATTGAAACAAATGAAGTATAGCGAATCTAGTCAAGTGGAATAAAAATAATTTTGATTTGGTACTTCGATAATCAAAGGTTAAACTATTGAAAAGAGAGAACGGTTGACCGAAAAGACGAAAGCCCGCATATTTTGGTCAGATATTCTGCCAAAATTCACGTGGTTTAAACATTTCAGCGTGGTAAAATCGACTGGTGTTCTAAAAATCGATCAGAAAAACATAAAGTTACTTACATAAAAAAACGTTTGTTTTTCATTTAATTTCCACCACGAAGAACCAAACTATTAATACCCCCATCCCATCCTATTTCTTGTTTTAGTATCGAATAAATAAGACACAGAAAATTCCCCGATTTTTTTTTATGCAAAACCTAATGTACGTAATTCAGACGACGGAATAGGTCTGGAACGGAACTGCATTAGTTATTATTCGATATCTTATATAATTACTGAATACTAGCGTCGCCACAGCTGAATACTTAATTTTTTTTTACCTGGTAAAGTTCTTATTTCGATTTCTGTCTCAAGAAACAAAGGATAAATACTTTTAGTTACACGGTTCCCACGCCGCCGGCGTGAGCGTTTTGCCGGCGGCGGCGCGCCGACCGTGATCAGCGGCGGCGCGCCGGCGCGGCGCTCATGTCTAGTTCACAGTTAGCACACACGCAAAAAAAAATAGATTACATTACATAGTTAACCTCAAGGGGACTGAGCAAAAAAAAATCTGTGGTCCTCCCTGGACTGAGCGATTTTATGAAATGATGTGTGTCTTTTTCAAAATTCATTTTTAGCCAAACTACAAAAAATGAAAATTTATTTTTTATCGACAATTCAAGCCGTAACCTTATTTTAACATAATCAATTATTAAATTTTTAAAAACTGGATAATTAGGCATAAATAAAAAATAAAAACTAAAGATACTAATGAAAAAACATACCAAATGTCAGATAAATCTAATTATAAATCAGTTGCTGTAGTAAATTGTGAAAATGTTTACATACTGTGTTATAGTACATTTCCTTCTCTTCATGATCCAACAAAAAAAATATAAATTTCTATTTATAAATAGTTTAAATTATTGATTTTTGTCGGCACTACGTAAAAATTCTAGAAAATTTCACTAATACACTGACACACTAAGAATCACTGGATAGGGTGACAACACACATAAATCAAAAATTAAGAAGAGTATGGTAATCTCGAAAACACTGAGCTGGACACAAAGCTATCTTACAATCCTTGCACCAATAACGCGTGTGAACCCGTTTTGATGGGCGCTTTTTAGTGTTCTTGCAGACAAAACAAGCTCTGAACGCATGTTTTCTTGCTGATCTCTCCGGTTTCGGAATACAATCCGGGAAATGTCTGTCTGACAATCTCAGAGGATTTTCTCCTAGCCTGACACCACCGCTTTGTGCTTGAGGGATTCGGTATTTTTGAATAAGCTGCTCACTTACGTCCACTTGGTAGTCAGTTAAGCTAATGTTTTTTGATGTTTTAAGTTTGTAGACAGCATGAGCGTTAATGAGGGCCATATCAATTGCTCGAAATGCTACTTTCTTATACCACTTTATGGTTTTGCGAATACAGTCTACAAAAGTAATTAATGCGTCGGATCTATCAATTGTTCCCATACATCTATTATAATCCAGAACACATGTAGGTTTGATTACGGGTTCTTTAGTTTTATAATCAATTTTCCCCGTATCCACTAGTTCAGATTTGTGAAAAGTCGTTAGCATGTGAACATCTCTTTTGTCCTGCCACTTTACTGCTAACTGAGTGCCCGACATTTTCGAAACTGATTCTCCTTTCTTTATATTATTAAACTTTGGCAAATGTTTTCGAGTTTTCTTAACCGTGCCACAAGCATTAGTTTTTTTACTGTGCAAATATTCAAACAAAATAGGGCTCGTATACCAATTATCTACAAAAAGGGTGTGTCCTTTACCCAGATAATCAGTTAGTAAAGACACGACCACCTTTCCAGACATACCTAGCTGTTTAGATAAAGATTCAACTAACATGTCCATTGTCCTGTCATCAGTATTTGCTCCAGTGTAAACAATAAAATCCAGGATGAATCCTGTGGAACAGTCTCCAATTACAAATAACTTTATTCCAAAGCGACTCCTTTTGGATGGAATATACTGCTTTATGAATAATTTTCCTTTGAAAAGTACTAGGGATTCATCTATGGCTAGATTTTGTGAGGGGTAAAAATATTTCTTAAAATTAGCACATATAGACAAGGTGAACTCTCTAATCTTAAATAAACGATCTCCAGGTACCTTATTTGCATCATTGGAGAAATGCAGCATGCTTAAAATCGATAAATATACGGGATATCGGGAAATATCGGGACATCACTTCTCCAAAAAACGGAGTCTCGATCGAACGCCTTGTTGTCCAATATTGCTTTATTTTTCCTTTTTTCACTCGTGCCATGAGCATTGTTAGAGCCAGAAATACATACATTTCTTCCACATTTACTTCCCGCCATTTTTGAAGACGAGAATTCGGGGTTAATTGCCGGGAAGCTTTAACATTTTCACAATATCGATTTGTTTCTACAGCTAAAGACAAAACAATTTCTCTATCAATGAATAGTTCAAAAAAGTCTGCTTGGCTACTGTTTTCATTCAAATCACAATTTCTTAAACCGCATGGTTCACTAAAATTGTGTATTATTGGAGAAAAGTTGTCACCTGGTTCCCAGTTTGGTGTGAACGTGAACGAATTCCCTTCATCCAATGCTCTACGATTTGACGGTCCTTCGCTTGAATTACCTTGTTCTTGAAGGCCTTCATCTAATGTAATATTATTGGAAGGTCCTTCGCTTGGCGCACCACCTTCTTGTTCTTGAAGGCCTTCATCTAATGTAATATTATTGGAAGGTCCTTTGCTTGGCGCACCACCTTCTTGTTCTTGAAGGCCTTCATCTAATGTAATATTATTGGAAGGTCCTTCGCTTGGCGCACCACCTTCTTGTTCTTGAAGGCCTTCATCTAATGTAATATTATTGGAAGGTCCTTCGCTTGGCGCACCACCTTCTTGTTCTTGAAGGCCTTCATCTAATGTAATATTATTGGAAGGTCCTTCAGTTGAAGCAATACCTTCGTCATTCTCATCATCCGATTCTTTATCGCTATCTGCATATTCAGAATCGGTATCTAAAATATATGCTTCAATCTGTTCTTCATCCATATTCAAGGTAAATTATCCTACAATTGATAATTACATTATTACTACCAAAATCACGACACAAATAAAAAAAAATACAGTAACGTGTGGTCACACCATTCAGAGAAAGGTATTATATTGCAGGAATCAAGTTGCATACAAAAATAATTCACAAGTAATTATCAAAGTATGAAAAAACTAATAGCAATAAAAATATATTACTCACAGGCGCCAAAAATAATGGGTCACTCGATACCCTAATGTGCAAATAAACCCGGAGATATGATCCCGTGTATGTGACACATCCGTTTTGTCTGTGTGCGTGTGCGAGATTGATAAGGTCTAACTTTCAATGGAGATTCATTTATTTATTTTTTTTTTCAGCAAGATCCACTTGTTCAAAAGGATTAAGATAAATATATTCAGACAGCCAAGATTTGCCTCTACTTCCCAGTATTTTTTACGCAGTGATAAGAGTTTGCCAAATACTCTAAATAAATTCATAAAGTCCGGTGATGCAGTCGGACTGCTATAGCAGTCGCTAGTCTATTACGGTGCTCACTTTAAAGCTGCTATAGCAGTCCGTAGACCTCCTGTGGAAATATATATCTTATATCTATGAAACATTTATGGTAGGGAAGGAGGAAGCATGGGGAGAGGAAGAAAGGAGGGGAAAATGAAGGAAGCAAGGAAAGAAGAGTTAAGAACTGATATCAAGAACAGTAAGATAATATTTTAAGAGTAATTTAATTACCAATCATTAATTATTAATCATTAGTCATTTCAATAATAATGTGAAAAAATCATGTTCGCTAATTTATTTATTGTGTCTTTTTTGGGATTTATTCATGTTGAGAAATATTCTTATGGGTTTTTCTCCGGGGACCGAAATTCTGTAGGCAAACAATGTCAAGGTTAATAATATTATAAGAAGCTAATATTTTAATATGAGAATTTAACATAACTTGCCTGCGGCGTTACTATAACAATCAGGGGCGTAGCGTAAAAAAAAAAATCTAGTTGACCGCGCCAAAGACGTGTTGTCGTTTTTCAGAGCGAATCGTAAAATAAATCAAATTGTGTGTTTTTATGTGTTTTTGGATGTGCATATTGAAGATTAATAACATTAATAACTTTTTAACATCATTAACTTAAGATTCATAACATTGTTAGTGACATTTAATTAGTTAATTGATAAAACATTCGCACGGAAAAAAATTGTGACATTTTGTAAGTGCGGTGCGGTACCTACATTCTGAAAAAAGTTTAAAAGTATTGGAATTAACTATAATATCATCATACAATTTCAAAAAAATAGTCAAAAGTATTTGAAACAACTATAATAACATCATTCAGTTTGATTAACTAGTGATTTGGGTGTTTTAAATTGTTAAAACAATGTCACCTTCATGTAGTGCGTGTAGTATTGACATTGATAAGGAGGAGGCAATTGTCTGCACAAGATGTAAATCAACCTACCACTTCTCTTGCGTTGGAATTTCACTGGAGAATTTCAAAAAGATGAGTACAGCCACAAAGGAAACATGGAAATGCTGCAAGGCAAGGAAAACTCCTAACGATCAGCCCGACCAACAGTGGAAAACACTGAAAGACGAAATACTGTCATCGCAAAGAGGAAATCATGAAATTCTGCTTAAAAAGATTGAAGAACAAACCAAAATCATGGGTTCGATGCGTCAAGAGAATGAAGAACTCAAACATAACATCAATTTTATTAATGAGAAATATGACCAACTACTGCAAAAAGTCGAAAAGCAGCTGGAAATAAAAGTACAGCTAGAGACAGTCACTAGATCATGTAGAAAACTTGAGGAACGAATTGAGTTGCTGGAGGAGAAACTGGACGTCATAGATCAAAAGAAAAATGAAAACAAGATAGAGATACGAGGGATACCATTCCAGCGCGGAGAGAACCTGAGTGAGATGGTACAGGGAATCGGAGAAGTGATTGGGATGAAGGTTTCTCAAAATGACATCCAGGAGATCAAGCGATTCACATATGGGAGGACACAGGGAGACGATAAAACCATAGTACCACCTGCCATCGATATTTCCAGACAGGGAAACATAACGGTGACGTTCAACGCTGTTGCTGCGCGAGATAAGTACCTGTCAGCCGTAAAACAGTATAATAGAAAAAGAGAAATCAAGACTGAAAAATTGAATACCAAGAACATAGGTATGAAGCAATGTTTCCCCATATATATACAGGAGGTACTTACACCTAGGTTGAGATACCTGTACCTAAAAACTAGATTTATCGCCAAGGAAAAGAACATCAAATTTGTTTGGCTCAAGGACAGCAAGATAATGGTGAGAAAGGATGAAGGAACTAGAGTAATCAGGGTCAACACACCCTCAGTTCTACAGACTTTGTGATGGTGGATTAAGATGACTGTAGACGAGGACGAGGAAGAAGATGATAACAACTGTGCTAACTTATACAAACTTTCCAGCGTATCCATGCCTATAATGTTTTCCTGTATATTGTGTCTAGATATGGTGATAGCAATCTACATGTATACGGTGTATGTTGTTCTTATTGAAGTGTCATGTGTAGTGTCTATGAGTGTAAAATTGTTTTGTGTAAAAAGAGATAATTATGGGTTTAATATGTGTTGTGTTGTAGGAAATCGTATTTTGTGCTGTGTTTGTTGTATACGGTACATGTATCGGGTAAGTGTATATAGTGTCTATTTGTTTTGTTGTGTTGCTGTGTATCGGGTAAGTGGACATAATGTATATATTTTTTGCTGTGTTGCTGTGAATAGCGTGTATGATGTATTTGCTGTGTTGATGGTAGTGTGTTGGGTGAATGTTGAAATGGAAATATGTTACTTTGTATATTATGATGAAACCAGTAGGCATAATAAACCGCGCCTAAATACTCATCACGGGCCCTGGTGATCCTTTTGAAATGATAGATCAGGACGCTATCACTACTTTGATGTTACCTACATGGCAATGTTCACAAATGTTACTTAATAGAGAAAATGGTTTTAGAATATTACACTGTAACATACGTAGTTATAACAAAAACTTTGACAAAATGATTACCATGATATCAAATATCAATATAAATTTTGATATAATTGTACTAAGTGAATGCTGGTTAAGTAAGGTGAGTATACAACATGCTATAGATGATTATGAAATGTACTGCACGCAGTGTAACACTAAACAAAATGATGGAGTAATTATGTATGTGAGGAAGACACTAACTGTGAGCGCCCTAGTGGATGAGCCTGTGATACAGGGTGCAAATTGTCTCAGGCTGATTCTAGATGGTAAGGTAACAATATTGGGTATCTATAGATCACCAGCGAACCAGAATCTTGATCCATTTATTGATTCACTGGGAGATTTACTTTGTGATAATGATAGTGGGGAATGTGTTCTTTTGGGGGACATCAATATAGATATACTACAGAAACATGATGGACAGGTAGAATATTATTTAGGCATGCTGGCAGAGCATGGAATGCGGTCTGTAATCAATCTTCCAACTAGATTAAACGCACTGTTGGATCACATTTTTATACGTACCAAACACAGCAGTTCTGACATTGTAGGGGTGGTGTGCGATAGCCTGCTGACGGACCACTACCCGACTATACTACACGTTAAGGATTTGGTTAAAACACGGACTGTTGACGTCACTGAGGCAACCTATACAAGCATTGACTATGAAAGAGTTATACAGGACACTAGTAGGATAGACTGGACTCACCTATACACCATTACAGACGTAGATAGGGCCACAGAATACATTGTAAATATACTAGACGATATTGTACGAACGCATACATATATTAAAAAAATTCCGCATTCCAAACGTAAGCTGAAACCTTGGATTACCACAGGCCTGCTTCGCAGTATTAATATTAGAGATGCCCTTCACATAAAAACTAAAAAATATCCACAGGACATTCGATTAATGGATGCTTATACTAAATACCGAAATGCATGTAAATCCCTCTTAATAAAAGTCAAAAATAAATATTATGCACAGAAATTCAATTCGATTTCAGGAGATACCAAAAAAACTTGGGAACTACTAAATGAAGTAGTCAATAGAAAAAAACCTAAACACACTTTAGAGAATGTATCTATAGACGGTACAACATACAACATTGATGAGAATAACAAAAACAAAGTAACCAACTTCGTGAATCAATACTACATTAATGTAGGAGATTCACTAGCTAAAAAAACATTGAATATTTTGAATAAAACTGAAGCTGAATTACAGCTGATGGAATATGAGACGAGCCCGGCGGAGACCGTCAACTTGATGGAAACATTCGAACCAGTGGAGATGTGTGAAATAGAGAAAATTATTACAAATCTTAAAGATAAGACTACTGTTGGTACGGACTTAATTTCCACTAGAATACTGAAAAAATGTATAGCAAGTCTTAAGGAACCAATTAAATATATCACAAACCTGAGTTTGACAGAAAGCAAATTTCCGAAACATTTAAAGGAGGCAGTGGTATGCCCAATATTTAAGGGCGGGAAAAAGGAGGACATAAGCTGCTACAGACCCATTAGCTTATTAAATTCTATATCAAAAGTCATTGAAACAGTTGTAAAAAAAAGATTGATGTCCTTCTTTGAGAAATATAACATACTGTCTGAAAAGCAATTCGGGTTTCGCACGCAGAGAGGAACACAGGACGCCGTGGGCTATCTGACGCAAGAGGTGGTGAGCAAGTTGGACAAAGGAGACAAATGCATTGCAGTGTTTCTTGATCTTGCCAAAGCTTTCGACACAGTTTCACACAGACTACTGTTTTCTAAGCTTCGTAAACTGGGTATTCGCGGATCTGTACATAAATGGTTTACTAACTACCTCACAGGACGAATACAGAAGACAAAGATAGGTAAATACTTCAGCGACGGAGAGCAGGTAAGGTTCGGTGTTCCGCAGGGAAGCGTGCTGGGCCCGATTCTGTTTCTAACATACATAAATGATCTGACAGAAATTAGAACGGTCAATGGAGACGTTGTGTCATTTGCAGATGATACTGTGCTTCTCTTCGGAGGTAAAACGTGGGATGACGTACATAGAAATGCAGAGAATGGGTTAAGACAAGTGAAAAAATGGCTAGATTTAAACCTGCTTACACTAAATATAGAAAAGACCAATTACATGACGATTAACATAACCAACAGAGACGATGACATTGTGAAAGACAAAACAATTAAGATTCATACATGTGACGCTGACACTACCACCGGCTCATCGTGTATGTGCCCAGCTACAAAAAAAGTAAAAAGTACTAAATACCTAGGTGTCATTATTGATGAGAGGCTTGACTGGAAGGAACACATATCCCTTACTGCGGACAGACTTAAAAAAACGTTACATTTGTTTAAAGAGGTTAGAAATATGTTATCTGTTAGAATGCTCAAAACAATATATTTTGCTCTAGTGCAGAGTATCGCGTCATATGGTATTCTTGGTTGGGGAGGCGCCACGCTGACTGCACTGGATCCCTTAATTAAAGCACAGAAATCAGTTATACGTGTTATAAACAAAAAGCCTTTCAGATTTCCATCAGCCATTTTGTTCAGAGAGTTTGGAGTCCTAGACATTAGACAGATATACGCGAGGACCATCATACTACATTACCTAAGACACAGACATTTGCAAGCATTAATAACGCATACTTTATCAACAAGATGTAGAAACAAACAGTTTTTCAAAGTACCTAAGACAAGAACGAGATTCGCACAGAGACATTTTACTTTTACAGCACCGAGACTTCTTAACAAAATACAGGACAAAGTCCTAACTAAACAACAAATGACGTATAAACCAAAAACGAAACGAATTATAACTGACTGGTTACTTAAGACAGGACGAGACGAGACGGAAACTTTGCTGAACTATATACCTGTTTAATGGAACCTGTTTAATGGGACCTTATAAATGGAGAAATGCAGTGATTGATTGCAGTATCAACAGGTGAGTGGTTGAACAACATAAAGTACTGATGTATGGTGAGGGTGTTCATTGGCATGTTATGTGTTGAATGTTATGTGGTGTAGTGTATGTTTATGTGTGTGTGTGTGTGTGTGTGTGTGTGTGTGTTGTATGTGTTATCGTATTACATAAGGATTGCAACAATTGATTGGATGAAAAACAAAAAAAAAACATAATTTACATAAAGAAAATAACTAATTTTATATACTTGGGTAAATGAGATGTATAAATGAAATACATAAATGAAATATATAAATGAAATACATAAATGAAATATATAAATGAAATACATGAATGAAATATATAAGTATTATTATTATTATAGCTACCGCCGTATCAATGATACGGGGCCCCCGGATTAAAGGGGCCCCCGGGCCTCGAACGTGACGTGAACGTGAATTTGGATCTTCTTCTTTGCCCTCGCCTTTGTCCCATTTACTTGGGGTCGGCCCTCCTAGTCCTCATCCTCAAAGTCCTTCTGTCCCCCGCATCCTCCGCACGAAGCTTCGCCTCTTTTAAGTCTCTCGCGATTGTGGACATCCATGTGGTCAGGGGTCTGCCCGGTCTTCTGGGCCCTACTTCAATGTCCATTGTCCTTTTAATCATGTTGTCCTGTGGCAGTCTCATAGTGTTTGAAAATAAAGAAATCCCGATATGCCTAAAAAGAAAAATGTTTGATACATGTATCCTCCCGATGTTGACATATGGCCTAGAAACAATGACACTAACAGCCAAAAGCATACACAAATTAAAGTGTACACAGCGGGCCATGGAAAGGCAGATGCTCGGCGTGAGCCTTCGAGATAAAATTAGAAACGAGGAAATAAGACGCCGAACTAAAGTTACCGATATTATGGACCGCATTGCAAAATTAAAATGGCAGTGGGCTGGGCATATGGCTCGACAAGAGGATACTAGGTGGGCACCCAGAATCCTACAGTGGAGGCCCTGGAACAAAAGGAGAAGCGTCGGAAGACCTCCCAAAAGGTGGTCTGATGACCTAGCCCAACAAGCCGGAAGAACCTGGATGCGGAGGGGGAGAAACAGAGATGAGTGGAAGGAAATGGAAGAGGCCTACGTCCAGCAGTGGAGGGAGGAAGGCTGAGGAAGAAGAAGAAGTCTCATAATATGTCCGTACCATCGTAATCCATTTTCGGCCACCTTTTCTCCGTGAATTTGGATGACAGTGGCAATCCACGGAGAGCAAGCGATTCGCTCAAACGCTACGTCATAGTAAAGTCTCTTTCTTATGATTATTTATTGCGTATGATTTGTGAGCGCAGTTCTGAATGCAGTATCATTTATTTATTTAAACTTAAAGTAAACAACAAACACATATAAGAAATGGACATAGTACAGATTATAAAACGTTGTTCACTAGGGCGAACTTATCGCAGAACTGCGATTTCTTCCAATTAACCCCAGGAAAAAACAGAAAAAAAAAGAAATTGAACAAAAATATTGGAAAAAACAGAAAAAAGAAATTGAATAAAAAAATATTCGAAGTAGAAAATATATACATACATACATTTGTGAGAAAAAAAAACAAATAAAAACGGAATAAAAAAATAATAAACAAGAAACAGAATGCATACATACATAAAAACATATATAGTTGAAACTACAATTTAGTCCTAAGATTCGGATTCAGATGCCGCATTCGACGCCATACCATGCCTTGGACTGGGCTTAAATAAATGATTGTATGATAAAACATCCGATGGAATATTTCGGACTAGATGTGTAAATATTATTGAATATTCTTTTAAAACGAAAAAAAAAATTGGGAGCAGGGGGCCCCTTAACATATTTCGATACGGGGCCCCTCTGAGGCTAGCTCCGCCACTGATAACAATACAATTAGGCAGAATAAACTACAAGATTTTGCCTTTGTTACAGTTAGGTTAGGTAGAAACATCAAACATAGTTTCTATTTGATAAATTTATGGAATTATTTCATTCGAGACCGCCGAAAATATAAACAGGCCCTGAATCTATAAGACATCCATTGGAGATCGAATTAGAAATAACCTCGTATAATCCAGAGCCGGATTTGTCAAAAGGCTGAGTAGGCCGGGGACCATGGGCGGCAGAGACTTCAGAGGACTTCTCACTTTTTGGTTTTCACGGAATTTTCCCTGAAAGATTTTTCCACCCCCGCCCCCCCTTCCCCGCCAATTTTTTTTCTTGGTCAATAGTTTTAGTCTTTGTAGCTTTTACTATGAACCCCCCTCCCCCCCTCGTCGACGTAATTTCGTTTTATGAATATTTAATTGGATACTAAAATAAAAAAATCGGGCGTGCTAAACTGAACAGGCTGAGGTGGGTCGGATATGTGCAGAGATTGCCACCATCATGGGTTCCAAAAAGGATCTTGGAAGGTGGAAGAAGGAAGGTTGGAAGGCCAGGCTCGATATGGGCCATAGAGCCATCGAAGAAGAAGAAAATAAAAAATACAACAAAAATTTTATCGCCACATTAGTTGGTACGACATTGTTTTGATGTTATATATTTTTCTTTTTCAGTGTAATATGGCCTTCATTTTAATGCACGAAGGTCTCGTTTTGTATGAGTGATTTCGTCAAGGAACAAAAGATTTCCACGCTACAATAAACTTCAACAGGCCTGAAGGATTCCTGGAATATCGCCATATTATTTTCTACTGACTTAAAGCTAGGGACCCAACTATGACGTCACGGTTTTTATTTATTTATTTTTTACAAGATATAAAAAATCTTTCACGGTCATTCCCTAGACAAAGGTCCAATGTATCTACCCTATTTTTTTTCCAAAGCATATTTAGCAAGAATGTAGAGATCCAAGCCACTAGCGGATCCAGGGGGGACCGGGAGCCTGAAGCCCCCCCCCCCTCCCCCAAAACGGTGAGTGACAGCACTTTGTATACATATAGTTTCCGAAAAATCGCATTATTACCACATCGTTTTCTCATCATGTCATGAATTTTCTAAAATTACCATATCGTTCAGAATTCGTTCTATAAAAAACGATTACCAAGAGGCAAGCAGGCTCATTATTTTACAAATTTCCTAAAAAAAATGACTGCGGCGCTCTTACGCAAAATTTGGAATTAATTTTATTTACTAAAATAGCTCGGCGGGACCGACCTCAGCGCCCGCCCAAAAATGAATCCTGGGTCCGCCACTGATCCAAGCTCTCTCCCGTTTTTTTATAATTTTTTGAAATGTCAATATTCCTACTTTTAAGTGTACTTATTCATATTTTTATTATAATTTCATGATTCGCTAACAAATTCTCTTTATATGTGAAACTCTCTCTCGTGTACTCGTAATAACTCTTTCAGGCCTTTGATGGGATGGAAATTTACAATTTCAAACAGTCAGCCTTTGAATGTTATGCATGAATACATGGGTGTCGTGAGGGGGGCAGGGGGGTAGCTGCCCCTCTCTAGAGTTTGGAATATGTATATATTTTTTCAAACTAAATGATAAAACCTCACAAAAAATCTCATTACTACCACATATTTTCTCATCATGTCATAAATTTTCTAAAATTAGTCTGAAAAGTACAACTGTTTCATAAAAAAAATTGCCTGCGACGCTATTTTTTTATTACTTTTAGTAGAAAACATTTTACGTACATATTATTGTGCAAATTATTATGTACATTTTCAAATAAACCGAACCAGATCACGACCTTCTTCACTTTGTTTCACAAAAAAGCACTATTTACGCGTCTTTCATGCTATTATATCTTTTTTTTTTATTTTTGTTGACCCCCCATCCCCCTATTTCCGAGGCTGGCGACGTCCATGCATGAATATAAATATGCGAGTTTTTCATAGAGAATACATTCACATTAAAAACTCGCGCAGGTAAAAAAGATGTAAATTGTATTCATAAAAAAAATGTTAAATGAGTTTCCTTGTTGGTTGTTTATAAATGTTTCTATGTGAAAAGCATTAATTAGCGCTGAGGTTTTTCCTGTGAATATACAGGGTCATCGAAAAAGATGGACCCTACTTTTAAAAGGTATAACTTTGAAACCATTCATGTTAAATTAGTGATTCTTACACTGTAGTTTGACAAATCCGGCTTTTGTCTTATAGAGACCTCTCTATAAAGAGGAGTATGGTTACACCTCGAAAGCTTCCCGAAAATACTCGTTCCTTATTCGGTCTCTCAGGGTTACTGCTGACACTCCTCCTTCATCTTCTTCTTTTTCGTGTGCCCTGTCGGGTCCCCCCAACGTTGGCGATCACTTGAGCAAACTTGTCTCTGTCCTGCCCCGCTCGGAATAGCTCCCCTACGCTCCGGATGCCATTCCATTCCCTCATATTCCGCAGCCAGGACATCTGTCTTCTACCGGGCCCTCGGCGTTCCTCAATTTTCTCCTTAAATACCTCCTTCATAATAAATTGTTATTTGTAATTTTAATAAGTTAATCTGTTGTCTCGTAATATAAAATATCTACGTGCATGCTGTGGACGCTCGTAATTGGGGGGTTGACCAGAAATTTGTGTTTGATGTTTTTTTTAATTTATGTATATCTGTCAATCCTCTGTGAGTGTCTCAATAAATAAATAAATAAATAAATAAATAAAATAAATTTAAAACACACTTATTTAAGTTCAAAAAATTGTAGAATCGGACCTTAATCTGTTGTGTACAATTTTAAAGAGAAATAATCACGAATGTTTTTTAAGGCACCTTTGGGGGACCCGTTAACCATTCGTCAATAATCTCAACATTTTAGTTATTTTACTTTCTATTATTTATTTTCAGAATGTCAAACATTGGAAATGACATTACGTCAACAAGTTCCTCGTCAGTGTTGACATAGAAGACTGGATCAAGTTTGACATTTCTCCACAAGATGTCTGCCACCATGTCCACTACTGTCATGGCGCATCACCTCGTGACGACCAGAGCTACTCCCAATTCAATAGCCACTGTGGCATCAGCCAAGATACTGCCGCAGACCAATAATAATAAGCAAAAACCAGCGATTATCATTTATCCAACAGGTGTGTATGACATCATATTTTTATATATTTATTTATTGTTATTGTTACAATTTACAACATTACATAATACAGCACAGAAATAATACAAAGAACACTATTTGAGAATAAAATATCCCCAGTCAGCAAAAGAGATTGCTGGTATATCATTTTTCAACATTTAAAACATATAACATTCTTAAAAGTATAACACTAAAGAGTATATAACAAAACAAACAGCCAACTACACTACATCGCTACGTCTTTCAAAAATTAGTTTTTTCACTTTCTTGGCAAAGTTTTTTGGACACTTGACTTCTTTTATTTCAGTCGGCAGGCCATTATACAGTTCGGCCGCCGTTACAAAAAACCCTGCCTTACACTATTGGTCCGAGGTGTGTATCCTCGAATAAAATTTCTGGTACGTGTGTACCTCGAGTGTACATCTGAATTGTAAACCAGCTTGATATTTGATTTTATTAATTTATTTTTAATTTTGTGAATCATTTTAGCTTTTTCTATGAAAATAAGGTCATTTAAATTTAACATTATCAACCATATGGACAAACAACGCTCAGTAATGGTAATGTAATTTAGATAATAATTTAGAGTGCATGATTAGGAGGAGCCAGGTTCGAACCCCTGTCCTTATTATATTTTAATGCATATCATCACTGCGAGAAAAAAATTAAAAGTACATAATTCTTGTATTTTTTTTTTCAGTAACTCCTGAATCTGTGATCATCCCGATAGTCTCCTGCATCTTGGGTTTCCCGGTTCTGGCATTGCTGGTCATCTGCTGTCTTAGGAGAAGAGCGAAAATGGCAAGGTCTGTAATCCCCCCCCCCCCCCCCCCGAAATGTAAAACGATTATATAAAAAACGTTATTTCAAAACATTTAGAGACACCCAGGTATACGCACTTCGACCCGTTTTTCAAAAAAAACGCCAGCGACGCCATTCTATCTTTTTTTGTAGTTTTTATACACCACAACTACAATATTTACCTATACTTAACAATTTTGACATCAAAATACGACCTTTTTCACTCACCTTCACGAAAAAATTTTCCTGCGGCGCTATTATTCAGATTTAATAACCAGGTCTAATTTTCATCCCCTTCCCAAAGTCAAATACTATATCATCTCCCCCCCCGAAATGAAAACCCATATACGCCTCTGTAAAATATTTCCTTTTTTTTAATGTTTTTGCAGGGAGCGTGCCAGACGAAGGAATTGTGGCATGACCAGCGCAGGCCTGTCTCTAGTGAGGCTAGGCGCTGGAAGGACTTCCAGGTCAGCCAGTACAATTAAAGTGAGAGAGAGACCTTCCCTGGATCTGGACACTGTGTTGGAGGAGAGATCTGATATTGAGCAAGTACAGGTACGATATTAAACTGTGGTATATAAAAATATATTTGGGTGAAAAAAGAGGTGTGAGGAAGCGCGGCCACCCGAGACGGTTTACGGTAAGTTCGTCTAAAATCAATTGGTCTATAATGAATTCGTCTAATTATCAATAATTCGTCTAATTATCAATTCGTCTAATTATCAATTCGTCTAATTATCAATTCGTATAAAATCAATTCGGCCAAAATCAATTCGTCGATTTTAGACTAATTGATAATTAGACGAATTAATAATTAGACGAATTGATAATTAGACGAATTAATAATTAGACGAATTGATAATTAGACGAATTGATAAAATTAGACGAAATGATAATTAGACAAATTGATTTTACACGAATTGATAATTAGACGAATTGATTTTAGACCAATTGATTTTAGACGAACTAATTTTAGACGAACTTACCGGACACCCTCGACACTGACCTGGACCGATCATGTCGACCCCCAAGGATGGACGCATTTTGAGTAAAAAGGAATCTGAGGGCGTGTATGACTGCATGCATGAATGTGACGGAGGCTAGTAGTGTGTGTAAGGATAGGACGGTCTGGCGCTCTCCTCTTTGCCTACCCTGCAAGGGATGCGGCGTGAGGGTATAGATAGACAGATCCGGTCCAAAACCGGACATCTGGTGGCAACCCTAGCGATAGTTGATGTTTTTCGCAATTATATCAGTTTCTACATTCTAAAATTAATAACACTTTGACAGAGTTTACTGTTGTTCTAAAAATTAAGGAAACCCACGTAGGGGGGGACCTATTCGGGGGGCAGGGGGGACGTGTCAGGTGGGGGGGTGGGGATATCATTCTGCATATGTTCCAAATTGTTATTGATTTTGCCAACTTAGAACTGCAATATGACTGAGCTATTAGGACGCCAGAATAGCTATATAGTTACTAATATTACTGCCATAACCGCTAATAATACCGCCATCTACCCTGATATTGTCGAAAGACTTTCAGGGATCCATAAAGGTGGTTGGACGTACACAAAATACCAAAAATAATCTCAATAGAGGGCCGTGTACATTGTATAACATATAAACGCGTTCCAAATCGACTCAGCTACCAGCCTTGATAGCATAACGGTAGAATACCGGCTTGTCAGGTTGGAGGTCTGGGTTCGATCCCCGGCTGCGGCAGATGGATGGACTGGAATTGGCGAATGTTACTTAAGTGTAAAGTGATGACATTAAGCCAGCCGACGATCAGTCATAAGCCTGATAGAGAAAGTCCATTCTTTGCTGTGTATCTGTTAAGATACAACTACTTACTAATATTACTGTTGTATTTTATTCTTTCAGTTGGATTTGATATCTCCTGATCGCGACGACCGTCTCCAAATCGGCAAATTGTTGAGTCAGCCAGCAAGGTACTTCTTGGAAGGAGGAAGATAGCGTCAGGGTTCTTTGGTTCCCCCAGTTGTGGAACAGGAAGCCAGGAGCATAGACGGAACTCATTCTCCTCTGTGGAACACACTGACGCACGCCCAGTCGCTCAGTGTGACGATAGACGAAAGCTAGCAGGAAATCGAATAGAGAATCGCAAAATAATGAAAACTGTGAAACTCTGGTGAATTTCTAGCATATGTAGTACACTAGTCGCGCGAGGTTAAGGGCTTGGCACCAAGAATGGCGTCACGGTCATTTCCCACCGTCACTTTTCCCAGTTCCTCCATAGATAACTCACGAACAATCCACTTTCTGACTATGAATTTCATGACGTTATGATGTCACAATCACGTTAACCAATGAGCGCTCGTTTCAGAGCACCTGAGATAAATTGGTCAAATTAACAACATTTCATAATTTTATTTGTAATTCTAGTTAGTATTCAAATAAGTAGTAAAAAAAATCATGTACCCTATTGAAAAATACTATTTTTATTGTTTTGTTAAAATTTTGGAAGGTCCGTTCAGTCTGACGAGAATGATTCGGTGTTCGACGAGGGCGCTGCGTGGAGCTTTTTGGAACCATACTGGCAGCACTTGTAGTCAATAGTTCAATAGAAAAAATCAAATATTTAGAAATGTCATTGTTGAGAGCGAATAAAATTTAGAAATTAATCTGAGACGAACTATTTCTTGGCAGACTGCATTAGGCATATTACTAAATAAGGATACATTTGTCACGATTTTCAAAACACGACCTGTAGGCATTGAATTGATTTTTCTCATGCAATCCATATCTTCGTTGTTGGTTCTTCGGGTTTCCTTACTGCGTGTAGAGTGGTTGAATAACCGAGCTTAATAACCCTGAAGATGGCAGTAGTATCGCTGCCGAAAGCTCGCTCATTCAACCACTCTACACGCAGAAAGGAAACCCGAAGAACCAACAACGAAGTTATGGATTCATCATGCTGCGAAAGCCCACAAGATTAATCCACAATATCATAAAGTATGTGTAATTATTCATATATCACATAAATGTAGATATTCCTTAATAAAAACACGAAAAATAAAATGGCCTTTTCTTTGCAAACCTTATTCTTTATTTATTTATTCAGACATGGCACACACACAGACAGCAACATATATAGACAAGATAGCAAACACAGTACAATTTTTTTTATAATTACTGCCCTATTTAAGGTACACACAATTGAAAATGAATTTATATTATACAGGGTGTTTGATAGATGGATACAGATATCTTCAGGAGTGATAGTAGAGGTCATTTAGCATCTTTTGAGCCAAACTTAGCTTAGTCAAAAGTCGCACACGGTTCTCGAGATACTAACTTTTTTTCGAAATACCCCGAATTACTCAAGTTTTAGCCCGATAGCATCGTAAGTAAAGGTACCTACTTAGTTCTATCATTCTTTTTTGTTACCTGAATATGTGTTTAGTCTATTTAAATCATAAGTTTCAATCTGAAAAACGATCATGTTAAAAAAATATCGGATTAAAGTTTCGAGAAAGAGATATTTCAAAAACGAGGTTAAGACTTTGGAGAGGATTTTAGATAAGAAAAAAAATGTTCAAAGATTCAGAAAACCGGAAAAAACTTCTCTGGTTTATGCTCTTTCAAATGATATACGAAACATTATAAAAACTATTAGTTTCGTAAATCTATGATACAAAAACTTAAATAGATCACCTCTAATTTAAGCAAATTTCCATACATATTTACTATAAGTACAGTTGCATAGTGAAACACACATTTATATACAATCATGAATGATAATATGTACACTGCACTACATCATAATACTGTATGTGTATATAGAGCAGTATATCTGAGTAGTATAGTACTTTGATACAGTATATGATATCTGGATAGGTGAATGTTTCCCAGTATTAGGCTGATGAGTTTATATACAATCATGAATGATAATATGTACACTGCACTACATCATAATACTGTATGTGTATATAGAGCAGTATATCTGAGTAGTATAGTACTTTGATACAGTATATGATATCTGGATAGGTGAATGTTTCCCAGTATACCTACGCTATTGACTACATGTAATTATATTATTCTCTAAGGATCATTGTGGATTAGTTTATGCTTCACTAAACTTAATGACAAAACTACTTTTTCACACTAAATCTTGTTTTTTTACTGTGGATTAATTTATGTCTGACTAAATTCGACTTACAATTGAATTTCTTCATACAAATAACGCACTCAAAAGGTTTTTCACCACTGTGAAATAGTTTATGGAGAGTTAAATGTGACTGTTGAGTGAATGTCTTCGTGCAAATATTACACGCAAAAGGTTTTTCACCAGTGTGTGTTAATTTATGTGTGGGTAAAGAAGACAAGCTAGTGAATGTCTTCTTGCAAATATTACACTCAAAAGGTTTTTCACCACTGTGAATTAGTTTATGGGTAGTTAAACGTGACTGTTGACTGAATGTCTTCATGCAAATATTACACTCAAAAGGTTTTTCACCACTGTGAATTAGCTTATGTTGGTTAAGATTTGATGACTGTGTGAATGTCTTCATGCAAATATTACACTCAAAAGGTTTTTCACCAGTGTGAATTAGTTTATGGGTAGTTAAACGTGACTGTTGACTGAATGTCTTCATGCAAATATTACACTCAAAAGGTTTTTCACCACTGTGAATTAGCTTATGTTGGTTAAGATTTGATGACTGTGTGAATGTCTTCATGCAAATATTACACTCAAAAGGTTTTTCAGCAGTGTGAATTAGTTTATGTCTGGTAAGATGAGACGATTTACTGAATGTCTTCTTGCAAATATTACACTCAAAAGGTTTTTCACCAGTGTGAATTAGTTTATGGGTAGTTAAACTTGACTGTCGACTGAATGTCTTCATGCAAATATTACACTCAAAAGGTTTTTCACCAGTGTGAATTAGCTTATGTCTGGCTAGACCAGACGACCGAGTGAATGTCTTCATACAAATATTACATTGAAATCCTTGTCGCGGTGCTTCTGTATGTTTCTTCTTTGTAAAATTTTGATGTGAAGTTCCAGGAGCAGGGTGATGTGTTTTCATCTCATTTTCTAAAGATGGTTTGGCCACTTGGTTTGGTTGATTGATTTCGTTACTAGCTCTCTCGCACTCTTCTTTAATATCAGGTTCGTATATATCAATGTCTCCATAAGGAACAGCATGTCCAACATCACCCTCGCCTTCCTCCTCAGCAGGTTCTTGCTTCACACAGCCAGCCATTAAAAAGGCCTCAATGTCATCGTCTTCAGTTATACAGACTTGAATATCCCCCACTATACAGTCATCACCTACATGTGTAGATACACTAGCACTACCACTAGTTCCATCCATGATGCTGTATAATATGAACTGAACACAAGCACTAATTATTGTTATGCACTCGCACTGTAGACTAGAGTGAATGAGATGAGAGAAGCACAGCACGTGGTGTGTGTAAAATGTCAAATGATAATTAGTACTCCGGGAAATGAATACAAAAAATCATACCTTAGCTTACATTTTGCATAGTAGTTCTGGTTTTTGGATATGTTATATAGGTCGGTCCTGTGATTAAGAATCCAAGTTTTCGACCTCCCAACCCTTGTGCGTTCACTAGGGCAAGCCAAGAAGTGTCGAAATTTCGGTCATTTTTCAGTTTATTGATCATAACTTTTTTACAATGCATTTTAGAAAGAAACATTGTAGGTAAAAGTTGTAGAATATTAAATTCCCTGCAACTTATGTCTAAAAAGTTTTTTTGTAAAATCAATATACAAAGAGTTATGCGTTACCAAAATTGTAAAATTTTTCAAAAAAATGCACTTTTATTACAATTTTTTTCTTTATTTGAATATATTTCCTAAACGGTACTTTTTACAGAAATGTGTTGTAAGTAAATGTTGTAGATCGTTCAATTTCCAATAAGTTTGATGTGAAACATTTTTATCTCGGACCAACTAAAATAGAGTTGTGATCTTCTGAAAAAATATAAGACGAACGTTTTTGAAACTTTCAGTATAATACGTATGACAATAGTAATCAGAAAAATGCAATTTAAGAAAAAAAAAATTTGGATCTTATTAAGATTAGTGTCGTGGTTTAGAATCCAAATTTTCGACCTCCTCAACCTTGTGTGTTCACTAGGGCGAGCCGAAAACTGCCGATATTTCAGTCATTTTTCAGTTTATTGATCATTATTTTTTAATTATCCATCTTAGAGTGAAAGATTGTATGTAATAATTGTACAGTATTAAACTTCCTGTAAATTAGGTTGGAAATATTATCTTTGTAAAGCTATTATTTAAAGAATTATATAATAACAAACATATTTTTATTAAGAAAAAAATTTTTTTTCCACGATTTTTGAGTTTTTTTTCAGCACAGTACGTTTTAGCGAAAAATATTCTGAGCAAATATTGTAGAATATTAAATTTGCAACAAAAAATGATACCACACTTTTTTGACTTGGACTAATAATAAACGAGATATGCTATCCTGAATATTTATTTAAGCTCAATATTTAATTTTCAGGACAGCATATCTCGTTTATTATTAGTCCAAGTCAAAAAAGTGTGGTATCAATTTTTGTTGAAAATTTAATATTCTACAATATTTGCAAAGAACATTTTTCGCTAAAACGTACCGTGCTGAAAAAAAACTCAAAATCGTGAAAAAAAAATTTTTTTCTTAATAAAAATATGTTTGTTATTATATAATTCTTTAAATAATAGCTTTTCAAAGATAATATTTCCAACCTAATTTACAGGAAATTTAATACTGTACAATTATTACATACAATCTTTCACTCCAAGATGGATAATTAAAAAATAATGATCAATAAACTGAAAAATGACTGAAATATCGGCAGTTTTCGGCTCGCCCTAGTGAACACACAAGATTGAGGAGGTCGAAAACTTGGATTCTAAACCACGACACCAATCTTAATAAGGTCCAAAAATTTTTTTTCTTAAATTGCATTTTTCTGATTACTATTGTTATACGTACTATACTGAAAGTTTCGAAAATGTTCGTCTTATATTTTTTCAGAAGATCACAACTCTATTTTAGTTGGTCCGAGATAAAAATGTTTGACATCAAACTTATTGGAAATTAAACGATCTACAACATTTACTTACAACACATTTCTGTAAAATGTACCGTTTAGGAAATATATTCAAATATAGAAAAAAATTGTAATAAAAGTGCATTTTTTTGAAAAATTTTGAAATTTTGGTAACGCATAACTCTTTGTATATTGATTTTACAAAAAAACTTTTTAGACATAAGTTGCAGGGAATTTAATATTCTACAATGTTTCTCTCTAAAATGCATTGTAAAAAAGTTATGATCAATAAACTGAAAAATGACCGAAATTTCGACACTTCTTGGCTTGCCCTAGTGAACGCACAAGGGTTGGGAGGTCGAAAACTTGGATTCTTAATCACAGGACCAACTTATATAACATATCCAAAAACCAGAACTACTATACAAAATGTAAGGTAAAAATACCCATTACCTGAACTATAGTAACTCTCTAATTATATTCTTGAAAAGTCTGCAGCGCACGGTCCAACAAATCTGTCAGATTCATTCAAATTTTTGATCAATTAGGTTCTTGAAACACACTAAGTACTGACTACTTATCTCGTTGATTTAAAGAAGGAAGATATTTTACGAACTTTTATAACATTTGAATAGTTTACGCTGTTATTAATTAAGTTTATATAAAACGAGTCGCGCGAGAGGACGAACGAGCGCCACCCAGGCCAGCAGTGTTGCCACACTTTTAAAATAAAAATCTGTATTTCAAAGTCTAGAAATCTGTAATAAGCCAAAATCTGTATAAATGAAATTTTAAAACACACAAAATATGATTGTTTATTGAAAAACTAATCTTTTTGAGAAAATAACAGTACTCGTAATTACATAAAATATAGGTAGGTACTATAACCTAACTTATTTTTGTACATATTTTTACTCGTTCTACAAAATGAGATGTCTTTTTTACTTTGTTCTTCTGATTTATCATTAAATCTGTGTATATGGCAACATTGACAGGCCGTTTCAAGGCAACACTGATGGTGACAAATAGGGTCCTTGCATGTTTTTTTTTATTTTGGTTTTCGGTACATTAACTATAAATTAAGGTTTTCTGAAAATTTGAGATTTTAATTCTCTGTCTTTGTGGATATATTTATAAAATAAAGTCTCATACTCGATTCTAGCGCAAAAACAGGTTTTTGACTGGCCGCCATATTGTGACGTCACTTTCCCCAATTCCTCCATACATAAGCCACAAACAATCAAATTTGTTTCTATGAATTTCATCGCGTCGTGACGTCACAATCACGTTAAACAATGGCCGCAAAGAGATTTCATATTAAGTTTTGTTACACTTTTAGCATTCAGTACTCTGTCTAGGTAGTACTTAATATATTATGTCGCTGAATGGCCGCTCGTTTCAGAGCACCATAGAAAAACTCGTCAAATTAACATTTTAAATTAATTATTATAAATGAACGGTAAATTAAAATTACATTACACAATTTTATTTGTAATTCTAGTAAGTAGAACTATCGATTTAATATATTTTTTGAACGATAAAAAAATGCAAGTACCCTATTCTTGTGTAATGGTATTTTTGCAAATTTTGAAACGGCAACACTGGTGACATGGTGAGTTGTCTATGGACTGAACTGTCACAACTCACGCTGACAGATGGAGTTCTGACTTCTGTTTTGAGCTGAGGGTTGTGGAGTCATTGTTATTGTACATTAATTATTGTAATGTGCAAGTGTGGTTATTTAATTAATTCTTAAACAACGCCCAACAACTTAACAGCCTTTTGTTTATTCACATATTTTCCCACACAACATTGTAAAGATGTCTCCATTAGCGTTATGTGTGGTGTGTGTTAGTGAGCGGCGTGATGTTGTGAATATGTCTAGTTTATATTATGGTAGCATTCCAGCTAGTACATTTATAATGGATATCTTACAAATTAAGGTATGTATCTACACTACAGTACACTACACAATATAATATAATAGTTGTTGAAATGATTGTTTTACTCTGATGGTTCAGGTTGCCAGTGACACAAGTAGTGGAGTAGTGATGTGTAACAGGTGTAACAGTAGCTTGAACAATTTCTACAAGTTCTATAAGATGGTGAGAGATGCGCAACACAAATACAATGAAATCCACAACACGGAAACAATGAAAGACGAGTGTGATAATTACGTTTATTTAGATAACACTGATTGTTTTAATTCCTGTGAGAGACAAACTGTAAAAGATGAGGGCTGTGAGAGTAAAGAAAACTGCACCAAAGATAAAGATTTAAGTGTAGAGAAATACAAATTATCAGAGATGTTGATAGACGATGGGTTTACGCTAAATCAACAGCAGAGAAACGAAATGTTTAATTCATATTTCAACATGAAATGCGAACATTGTTCCGACACCTTCAGTTCTTACGAAGAACTCAACAGTCACTCGATGAACGTACACAAAGCTCCATCTAGAGTGAAATGTTGTAACTATTACGCCAAAGACCAACGAATGATGGAGCTGCATATACTACGCCGGCATATCAACACAAATAAACCACCACCTCTTAAAGTTCCCTGTAAAGTTTGCAACAAAATGATTACGACGACCGGATACAGGAAACATTTGATAAATCATTTACCTCCGGAGAAACGAACGTTTAAATGTCAGCAATGCGCCGCGGGATTCGCAAAAGCGTGTTTGTTGAAGAATCACGTGGAGCGATGTCATAAGGCTGAAGCCGTACAGTGTAATGTTTGCAGTAAAACTATTAGGAGTAAAGCGTGCCTCTCTGCTCATATAAGACGAGTGCACGGGCCTTCGCAAGAATACCTCTGCCCTGAATGCGGCAAGAGTTATAAGAACTATGATAATTACACGGCTCATATGAAGAAGCATAGCGGAGAAGAAGATAAAGTGAAATGTCCTAAATGTGACGCCGTGTAAGTATTGTTATAATTATAGTTTTTTTTTTCTCAACAGAGACGAGAGGCATCTTTATTCACATAATGTAGCGTTATGTGAAATCCCTTGGGGAAAAATCAGGATGGGTGTTCCGACTATCCGAAGGGTACTATTGTACAATTGGAGCACCAACCATAGATATACCAAAAAGTGACATAAGAACTATGGAAAAAGCAAATAATTCGCCGGCAATATTGTTGGGTTAGGTTTGTTAGGTTGTTTTCTTTTTTGTTTTTTTGCGAGAAAAAAAAAACAACCTAACAATATTGATATTTTTTCTATGGTTGTAGAATGTGTACCCATTATGTGAATGAAGATGCATCTCGTCTCTGTTGAGGAAAAAACTGTAATGTAATTCCATCCGTGCAATGCAGATAAATCCGGTTCGATACCTAAAATAATTTAGGTATATCTCAAATCATTATTATAATATTAGTACATATACTCCAATTTTGTATGAGAGTGTAAGCACAAAATAACAATAACAAAACCAAAAAAATCAAGATTAGCTTATTGTATAAAAAGGGGACCGAGTATCAAAAAATATCAGCCATAGTCACTGCGTCTTACCTTAAACATTCTATCAACCAAATTACAGCATTATATCTATCAAACTATGGGAATAATCTCAAGTTTCAGTTAATTACAGAGGTAACTTTGGAATGATTTTTTATTGAGATAATTTACAATGTTGAAATGTCTCCCCACTAGAGTGACTTGCAGCATATCTTACATTTATCCATGTGTTAAGTCTTAAGATGATATCTTTAGTATTAGCTGAGTCTGAATACTTTTTCGTACCGTGTTTGTTTCATTTGACGTCCACTATATTCCTATTTTCATGTTTCAGTATAAAACGCTGTAGTCTGCGATGTCACCTCCGCAGACATGAGCCCGACATGAAGAAGCAATGCCCCTACTGCCCCCACAAGGCTATTCACGGTCTCAGTGAACATATCAAAAGAGTTCACGATAAACTCAAGAGATTCTCCTGTACGGTTTGCCCTATGAAGTTTTACAGCGAGTTATCATTGAAGGTATGAAACGTCATTAAGGATTTAATTAACGAATGAATTTCGACAAGCAAGAGAGGGTGAATAATGAAGGGATAATGGAAGAAAACTTACCTGTGAGAAAGCACAGGCATCCAAGAATCACGTGGGTTGACCACGTAGACAAGATTCTCAAGGATCAACGTGTTTTGAGTAAAATGAATTGTAGAGTGCGTGTGATGATTTGCATGAATGTGACGGAAGCGACGTGTGTGTGTAAGGATCGGGCTGTCTGACATTCTGTCCTCTCTGCCTACCCCGCAAGGGACACCGTACGAGGGGATAGACGGAAAATGAGTAGTGATTTTTTCCAACGTTTTCTTTGTTTGTAACTTATTATTTAGTGTGATTTACGAACCTAGAAGTTTTACAAACGCCGGACTCTTGCAGGATTTAGAATGAATGAATATTTATTTCCCATATATACATATACACACTCATAACAGTTAGACACAATAAAATACAAAATAAACATACATAAGACAACAAGATACATGGGAAATTGTACTGCCCCACTAGGCCAGAGTCTGTTCTGGGGCAGTAGACACATAGGTGAATATTATATCTGACAAACAAGATTACACTTTATTGCTATTGGTTATGTCCTGTTTTATGGCAATGGCAACATTTGTTCGCACAAATATGTATTTTTACCTCATCCATCCACAGATTAAAATTAAGAGCAGTATCATGTACATAAAAATCATGTAGGAGAAAGAAGGAAGAAGAAGAAGAAGGAAGGAACGGCATAGAAAAGTAAAACTAAAATAGTAATAGAAAGTTGAATAGAGTAGAAGTAAAATAACTATTAAACAATATTAAAAAAAGAGTAAGGGTCAGTGCTGCAACCCAGAGTTCCCAATATTAACGACATCCTTTATAAATGTACGAATGATTTCAGGATCACACCTCATCCCGTCACACAGGAATACCAGAATATTCCTGCGAATTCTGTGGGAAGACTTTCATGAATTCTGGTAATTATCATGTACACCGGAAGAAACTACATCCAACACAGTTAGCTGAGAAGAAACTGGAGACAACTAACAATAAACTTAATGTGAGTAACAAACAACGCTTCAAGTCGTAAGGGAAATCAGTACTCTTAAATAAATAAATCTTTATTGGCCAGAGAAAATATAAATAGTTACAAAAACAAGAAAATTATAGTGTGCCAAAAGGCGGACTTATTGCAAAACCAATATCTTACAGTCAACCCATACTACTACATACATACGTATTTATTTATGTTTTTATTTTTTATTATCTATTAGTATGTATTATGTGTGTGTGTATGTGTATATTATGTATGTGTATCTTTATATTTACGTACTTTATTATTATAGTATTTAAGTTTTTCTCGGGTTGACTGTAAGATATTGCTTTTCGAATAAGTCCGCCTTTTGGCACACTGCATTGTCTTGTTTTTGTTGTTATATGTATTTACTGGCCAATAAAGATTTATTTATTTTTACTCTTCCACTATTGTGACCCTACTTATAGCGTAGCCAAGAAGTGTGAGAAAATCGGAGGTGGAGCCTGGTTGGTAACACGCTCGAATGTTAACCCGGTGAGCGTAAGTTCAGTTCCTGCTCCTGACTTACGACTCAAGTTTTTCTAGCGTACTGTAAAGTGTACAAAGTTGTATTTGGGTTTATTTTGATAAAAGCTGCCCTCCCTGACCCCCCCCCCCCCTGACAACGCCCATGTGGCAAAGTATTAGTGGTTCACGAATCTTTCCAAAAAATTGGACTTCGTCTACGTAATTTTAGTGACAAATATATATTTTTTTTCTAAAAAATTAATCAAATACACCTTTGTACACTTCACAGTAAGCTTGAAAAGCTTGTGTCGTGAAGTGGAGTAGGTCGGCATCGGGGATCGAACCCGCGCCCGCTGGATTAACAGTCGAGCGCGTTACCAACCAGGTTAACGACCACCTCAAGAATTTCACAGAACCATGAAGACAAAGTAGATTGTTAATTACCCACATTTCTTTCTTTGTAGGAGAATGTTCCGGTATATGATCCAGAAGCTCCCAAAAAGAAGACGGCACAGCAAGGTATCGAAGCTGATCTAATACTCAAAGATCTACAAAAGAAAAAGAAACCCTCATGATCCACAGTCAAGAAATATTAGATTTATCATGTCACGGCATTACAATTTGGTTGCTGAGTTTGTGCGAGATCTAAATATTGTTAATATTATTACAATCAACTTCCACCATAAGTCTGCAGACAAAACAAATATTCAAATTTTTTACTCACAGCTATAGAATTTTATATTAAGCAGCGAGCGTGAGATTGCGTCACTTCCTTTCTATGAAAATACATGGAGTCAGACGTCTAGGTACTTAATATTAAAGTCTATGCTCACAGCATGTTTTATCAATTATTGTAATGTTGCATTCATAATTTTGTGGCCAAAGAGAATTAAATAAAACATTTAAATAAAGGCTTTTTTCACTATTTCATTTCACATACCTGCTTTGGTAAAGAAATCTCGAAAATCAGAACTTATTTCTATGCACTAGTGATGAGCTGACTAGCGATGGTGACTAAAATTGTCGGCGTTTTTGGCTGGATAGTCGGCTTTCCCAACTAGTCGGTACATCTCCAGTATACAACAAGCTTATCCAGGTAACCCAAGCAATAGTAAAATTGTGAACATAATATGTTTTGCAATATATCTAAATTATTTTAAGTATGAGAACTGGATTTATGTGCATTGCACAGGTGGAAACAGGTTACATTTTTTAATAAGAAGAGAATTTCAATTATTTTTAAGATATTACAGTTTTTCCCAACAGAGACGAGAGGCATCTTCATTTGCATAATGTAGCGTTGTGTGAACTCCCTTGGGGAGGAAGCAGAGTTAGCATTTGAAACATTGGGTCAATGTGAAATAAGTTCCAGCAGTAGCATATATACAACTTTAAAAAATTACACAATTGACAGCAGGATGTGGTGGAATGGGAAAATGTTCCACAAAAGCTGACTCGTAAGCGTCGGAACACCCATCCCGCTTCCTCCCCAAGGGAGTTGACATAATGCTACATTATGTGAATGAAGATCCCTCTCATCTCTGTTGGGAAAAAACTGTATTTCCTTCTGTGCAATGCATATAAATCCGGATCAATACTTAAAATAATTTAGGTGTATCTCAAATCATTTTAAAGATACTGATGAAGGGATCCAAAAATAGTAGGTATACACTATACAGTCCGTCCAGAGAGAGATATAGATGAACTCAAATCGATTTAGAATTACGACTTTATATGCTAGCAACAACAACGTCTCTATTGAAGTTCTACAAGTGTTGCCACTATGACTTCCACAATGCTACTGCAGCGCCCTCATCAAAAACCAGCTCTTTCTTAATACATAGACTGTATTTTATACAGTGCCCTAAGTAGAATCAGGGAATAGTAAGTAATTAATATACATCGGATATTTGGATGCCGTTTTACTGCCGAGGTGCAATAAATCATTGCTAATCCCCTCACAGCTTGTGACCAAAAGTATTATTTCTCTTCGAATTTAAACTACGGGAGTTTCCATCTTTACCTGAATTCTGTACAACCATCAATATCTATAGGGGAATAAAACAATAAGTGAAGTGTAAACAATAAATTCCATGTAACTTGTATCAGCGTGCATTATGCAGGTGGTATTATACAAGTAAATAAACTGTATAATATTTTTGTTCACTCTACGTCCCTGCACATCTCCTAGTCCCAGGTACCTAAGGCATTGAATCTCCCTATGTATAGTAAAGTAATTAATGTACGACTCATATAATGTAAGCATTATTTATTTCATAAATTATTACAAGATATAATAATTGTTTTCGCTAATGTTACAAAATGTTTAAGGCATAAAAAACCTAAAAAAAATCTTTTGGGTAATATTCTCCCACATGGCAATACAAGAGCGATCGCCAAGCCCGTCACTATCAAAGTAACTTGAAACAAAATAGTCAGAGTTGATGAACAAATAGAGCGGAATATCAGTGAGATAATTTAGAACTCATTGAAGAAACTCATCACAAATAGACTGGTAATGTTTCATTCACAAGATCCCATAGCTTGATTAGAGTGCATAAGTCTTTTATGTGTGTTTAAATTCGACGTTCGATTGAATGTCTTCGTGCAAATATTACACTCAAAAGGTTTTTCTCCAGTGTGAATTCGTTCATGAAGCTTCAAATTGGACGATGTAATAAATGTCTTCAAGCAAACATTACATTCAAAAGGTTTAAGACCACTGTGTACTCGACTGTGTTCGCTTAAATGCGACGCTCGTTTGAACGTCTTCTTGCAAACATCACACTCAAAAGGTTTTTCGCCGCTGTGGATAAAATTATGTTTGTTCAAATTCGACTTCTGATCGAATTTCTTCTGACAAATACTACACTCGTAAGGTTTTTCACCGCTATGAATCCGTTTATGTCTCCTTAATACTGACGAATCATTAAATGTCTTCATACAAACATTACACTTAAAAGGCCTTTCGCCTGTATGAATACGTTTGTGCTTATTCAATACAGACGTACGTAAAAAAACTTTAAGACAAACATCACACTGTATAGTCTTCTGTTCACCGTGAACCAATTTGTGTACGTTTAATAACAACAACTCTTTGAATTTCTTCTCGCAAATATTACATTCAAAACATTCTTCACTATTTTCACGTTGCTCGCTAACAACGTCGTTTATTGGATTAGTCACTGAGTCTATATTGCTTACACCATCGCTAACACCACGCTCATCTTTAACGTTTGATTCATAAACCTTAAGATCATATAAAGGAATAGAAGAATGCTCAGCACAATCATTTTCCTTTCCGTTCATTTCTTCATTCAATCTCAAAGAAATATCATTTCCACGTTCTTCCATTGGCGCATCTTTTGCGTTATCATTTTCTCGGTTCTGTTCAATGGGTTCCTTTTTCACAATGTTGTTTTCTAAAGACATATCTTCTCCAGGTTCTTTTTTCACGAGTCCATGCGTTAAAAACATTTGGTTTTCGTATCCTGCATCTATTGGTTCTTGTTTTATTTTTATTCTGTTCTCTGTTGAATGATCTTCGCTTTCGTCACTTTCTACGTCCTTGGGTTCCTGCTTAATATTCACATGTGCGTAATCATTTTTATTCGTAACACGATCGCCAATATTGTCTTCACGTACATTGTATTTTGTCTCAGCAACATCGTGAACTAAAGTATCATTGGTGAATAAATTTCCACTATCGTTTCTTTCCAAGTTTTCATTGTTAACAATCGCTTGGAGGTCTTCTTCGGTCTGAATTGTCGGCAACAAATGGTTCGGTATCGAAGACTTCAACCCCAATCTGACTTTACAACCGAACATCGCTTCGTAAGGACTGGCGTTAATCGTAGAATCAGGCATCTGATTTATCATAATTTGAAGGAAGCGTAATCCATTCGACCAATTTGCATTTTGATTTGCTTCGAGCCACGTACGCAACATACTTTCAATATCCTTATCATAAATTGGAGCAGAGGCATTTGATGTTGCGGAAACAATTTTCAGGTCGTCCCACACGCGACAAACTTCTTCGACGATTTGCTTTGTAAACTCCGGATCACCGTTGCACTCCAATATATTTGGTGCTCCGAGTATAGTGAAAATATTCAACAATTTGTCTGCAATCTCCTCGACACAATTTGTTTTTAACGCTCTCAGCTGAACAAACTTTGTCGCGTGATCTTGATAAACCATAACGAATTTAAATTCTCCGTCAGATTGCGTTCGCATATCGATTAGTTCTACGTGACATCTTGAGTTAAGTTCGTTGCATGAAATTGATTTGGCACTCGTCTGTCCCTTCTTTAAGATGCTTACATTATTCTGACATGCATTGCAGAGGTTTAGATAAATCATGATGACTTCAGTAGTTATGTTACTATATTTGCTTCTCAATTCCTTTAACATCTTGTTGCGTCCCCCGTGACTTATCGCCATATGCGTCTCGTGAACAATATCAAACATTTCTTCAACGTAAGCGTAATAAATAATAGGACTTAACTCATTCTCCATCTTTACAATAAGTCTTTCACCATCCCTATCATTAACAATACTGTATTTCACATAACGCTGATAGTCTTCGGGTAATTTATGAGTTACTTTACTTTTAGATTCTTTAATTTTCTCTATCAAGTTGTAATACTGTTCTTTGGTAAATAATTTGCTATTTTTTGCCTTATTCAGTAAGAGGTTATTAACCTTATCATCAAATAGTTTTTTAATCATTTCGATGCTCGCCATTGCGAAAAATTAACCGTCGAAACACAAAAAATCTTGTATGTTCTTCAATTAACACAAACTCTGATCACAACAGACATAGTGGGCAGATATTGTCGAGTATGTTTGAGAATCGAGTTTTGTTTTAGTCCAACAAAATAATGGAGAATTATTTAGTTAAAGCAGTCAATAAGACGTTGGGTAAATTATAACCATTTAGGCCCACTTCTTGTTTATATAAAACACTTAATAACAACATTTCTACAATGCACAAAAGCCGAGAGAATTCAAATCCCAATGGGACAACATTGAAGCGATCAATAACTCTCTTTCCAGCTGTCAATGTCAAAACTAGAGATGGCGTTTACTGCTTATTTTCTATAACGTCGCACGCGTTGTGTTTATATTTTTAAACGTTTATATTAAAGGCTATATGTTTATTTCCCTATACGTAAAAATATAGGTATAATAAAAAAAAAGGGGGGGGTGAGGGGGGGTGAGGGGGGGGTGAGGGGGGGTGAGGGGGGGGGGGAGGGGGGTTGGGGGGGGGGGGTAAGGGGGGCACCCCCCATAGAGAATGGGATAAGTACCTAATAAAAAATAGGTAAATATAATTCGTAATTAAAAAAGACTAACATCTGTTTAAACTCCGATATCACGAATCGTTATTAATTCTCCAACACAACGCGACGTCTGCCTCCTCCAAATTGAAAAAGCAGACTGAAAATAATAGGATAATTAAATAAACAGTACGTTTAAAACAACGCAAAAATACTAATACAACATTGTACGCTTAAATAATCATGCACTTAAAATAACGCACGTACGATGTTGCATCGCTGTTGCTTAAATAATTATTACACAGATGTCGAAGCTTAAACGTTGATGGCTGTATATTGAAACCGTTTAAACAATTTATTTTTTCTAACGAATCATTATAACGTTGTACGTTTAAACGCCATCTCTAGTCAAAACAATGCGGCAGTGTGACCAGAGTGCTAACGTTTACCATGTTGTTTTTTATACCACACCATAAATATACCGATTTTGCACTAAAATATACCAGATTCCATACAAAAATATACCAAGAGTAAGGTAGGTACGGTCCAAACATAGACTTTGGTCCGAACTAGTGGAACCATGAGTGGAACCGAAGGACTGGAAAAAATCGGTGTTATTTTTCGGGAAATGTGGTGTTATATTTTGCAAAAATCTGTCTTACTTTTCACAATTTTGGCAAAATGTGTTATTTTTCATACATATTTTATATCAATGTAAACAATTTTTGCAGCATACAAGAATAAAAAAAATTATCGTGAACAACATTTAATACCTACAAAGATCCCTAAAATAAATAAATAATATTTGAGAAAAACAAAAAAACGCCTCTTAGCAAGATTTTTTCAGTATGGTTATTTTTACTTTCAAAGCCACATTCCTTTGATTCTATTATGATGTTTTTCAAATTGAAAAAAATGAAATTCAGGAATTTCCATTACGGCGACAATCGGTAAAGGTACCGAGCGTCGAAAATTTCAGAAATGGTGTGAGAAGTAGTGAATCCATTTGTTTGACAGTTGGCTGTCAAATCCAAACGAAGGTTTTTCTCAGTTTTTCTGTTTATAAACAACGATAAGAAGTGTCTTTAATAAAACAAATTACTACACACGTACACTCAAACTGTAAGAATTATGGATGAAACTAATGCTAGTGAATGTGATACTAAACTTGGCAAAACAGAGAGCATGGGATCTTTGACAAATGTCGTTGTGAAACAAGAACCTTTGGGGGAGGAGAGTGAAGATGATGTTGGACACACTCATGATGGAAATATTGATATACAGGCACGTCATGAAGGAGCAAAATCTCCAGTGACTGAAGGTAAATTTTGGAACGTTGATATTGTCAATCCATACGTAAAACAAGAACCTACTGAGGATGAGAATGAAGATGGTGTCAGAGGTGCTGTCAGTTGTGCAAATATTGCTGTAAAATGTGAATTTAATATCAAAACAGAGTGTGAGACTATTAGCGGAGATAACAAACTAAGTTCAGCGGCAAGTTCATCTTCCGAATGTGAAAAACAAACTCCTGTCGAAGATACTGAATGTAATGTGCAGTCAACTTCACAAAGTGGTAAAGGTCTCACCAAGGAAAAACCTTTTGAGTGTAATATTTGCGTGAAGACATTCGCGAATTTGTCATATTTGAAAGTGCATGAACGAACTCATACCGGCGAAAAACCTTATGAGTGTGATTTATGTACGAAAGCATTCAGTCAGATATCTAGTTTAAACAGACACAAACAACTTCACAGCGGCGAAAAACTTTTTGAATGTAATATTTGCCCGAAAAAATTTAAAGACAAGTCCTACTTAACTATACATAAACGAATTCACACTGGCGAAAAACCTTTTGAGTGTAATATTTGCAATAAAAAATTCAGGCAGGCATCGTCGTTTAGTGTGCATAAGCAAGTTCACAGTGGCACGGATAAACAAATTAGCATTATAAAGAGACCCTTTGCGTGTAGTATTTGTATGAAGACATTTCCGCATATAACAGGTTTAGAAATACATAAAAGAGTTCACACAGGCGAAAAACCTTTTGAGTGTAATATTTGCAAGAAGAAATTTAGACAGGCTGGAAATTTGCTGACACATAAAATAGTTCACAGTGGTGAGAAACCTTTTGGATGCAATATTTGCGAGAAAAAATTCAGTCTGGCGAGGTTTTTAAAGGAGCATAGACGAGTCCACACAGGCGAAAAACCTTTTAAGTGTGATATTTGTACTAAGACATTTAGTCAGTCTTCAGCTTTAAACACTCATAAACGACTTCACAGTGGCGAAAAACCTTTTGAATGCAATATATGTTTGAAAAAATTCAGTTGTTCCAGAAATTTAAATGAACATTGTAGGATTCACACAGGCGAAAAACCTTTCAAGTGTTCTGCTTGTACGAGGACATTCAATTCGTCAGCAGAATTAAACAGACACAATCAAATTCACACAGGGGAGAAAACTTTCGAATGCCAAATTTGCTTAAAAAAGTTCAGTTGTGCTAGGAATTTAAAGGAACATAGTCGTATTCACACAGGTGAAAAACCTTTCGAATGTACTGTTTGTATGAAGAGATTCAACACATCGCGGGAATTAAAAAGACATAGACGAATTCACTCTGGGAGAGAACCTTTAGAGTGTAATATTTGCTTGAAGACATTCGTGAATGAGTCATATTTGAAGGTCCACGAACGATCTCATACTGGAGATAAACCTTTCGAGTGTAATATTTGCAAGAAAACCTTCATTGCTGCGTCGATTTTAAAAAGACATCAACAAGTTCACACTGTCGTCAAATCGTTTCAGTGTGATATTTGCATGGAGACATTCACAAAGATACCGAGTTTGAAGAAGCATCGACGAATTCACGCTGGCGATAAACCTTTTGAGTGCACTACTTGCTTAAAAAAATTCAGTCAGTTGAGGTGTTTGAAGCAACACGAGCGAATGCACACTGGGGAAAGACCTTTTGAGTGTGATACTTGCAAGAAGGCATTCACTAATGTCTCAAGTCTGAACAGACACCTACGTATTCACTCTGGTACATTTTTTGAGTGTAATATTTGCACGAAGACATTTACTACTGCGTATAGTTTAATGGTACACGAACGAACACATACTGGAGAAAAACCTTTTGAATGTACTATTTGTATGAGGACATTCACGCAAGCATCGAGTTTAAAAACACATATGCGAATCCACACTGGTGCATAACGGATTCAGTGTAATATTTATTGAAGAGGCACATTTATTAGTGGTAGCGTAAAGCATAGTATATTGTATTATGCACTAGTCTGTCTCTAGGGCTATTTAGCGTTAGGTTATCTGAAGTATTTATGTATTGTATATAAAGCAACCCATCTTTTCACTTTTCATGTACATATCTTCTTATTCAGCTCGTTAGAGAGTATATGTGTTCTGTGTTATTCAGTCATTTGCAGTCATAGATTATACTAGTATATAATATTTTAGCCCATTCCCTGCTGTTTAGAAAATGATGTTATAGTAATTAATTAGGTCTAGGATATATTATATCATTGCCATGGAGGCAAACAGATTGAAGCCACAATCGGGATATTTTGAGAAAAGCGGCAATAAGTATTGTTGCCCAAAATGAATATTTAACTTTACTTTATTCATCGTGTTCTCTGTGATTTTCTAAACTGTACACCACTTCTGTAGGATACTTGATTACTTAATTTAGTAGTAGTTCTATAATTGAAGAATCTCATTTTCATCGTGAGAACAGCCTCTACTTACCTAAGTATATAATATCACTTCCATTACCTCGCTGAATAATTGTAATAGGTGTGTATGAATTTGCTTAAATGATATGATGATATATTAAATTTACTAGATATTATAGAGAAATACACATATTATTGTGTTTTGTAGTGTCTTTGCATTCAGGTGAAACCACGGGAGTACTCTGTAAAGGTTCTCATATGAAACGACACATAAAGTAATGTACGCAATGGAGTAATTAGTTTGTTTCACATAGATATATTTGCAGCATGTTTCACGTGAGAGCGCTTGCAGACTATCACTCCACAATTACAAATTGCCTCATAGCTCATGTACTCCTTTTTATTAAGGAACCTATGTATATAAATATAACTGCGTCAAGCACCCTACTTATTACGACTACGTCAATGCCAATGCTTAGAATTTGGTAGTGATGTGCCGATGCCCGATTAGTCGGCTGATTAAAATAGTTGGCATATTTGCCGGATAATCGGCTTTATACATATGTACTAATTAATAGTCGGCGACTATAATCGGTACATCTCTACTAAAAAAACTTAATTGCGAGTATAATAATTTTTAGCTCTTGTATTTCAACATATTATAGCGAATTTTATTCTCCAAAATAAAAGAAAGTATTGTAAATAATACTAGCGATTTGTTTTATTTCCTATAGCTATTAGGCTCCGACTATAGTCGGCATCTTTGGCCGAATGGTCGACTTTCCCGACTATAGTCGGTACACCTCTAGAATTTTGTCAAATAAAATTAATAAAACAACAAATACATACTAGGTTGCTCATATGATTTAATTTCACAGGTAATTTATTAAATGCCAGGTAAAGAGCATAGAGATAGGAATAGTATCTCTATGGTAAAGAGTCCACTACATAATGCTTATGTTTAGATTTCTCTAGTACGTTGATTAATATCTCCGCTCTCTCTTCTATCAAGTTGCTGCGCTTCACTTCTGAAGGATCGCTCACAGGGATGTGACGTCATAATTCTTGACCAGCTGACAGTGAGAATATTGGAAATACAATTGAGGCACTGATAATCCGTCATCCTTCCTGAATACTGAGAGAATATTGCATTTGGTCCGCGCTGAGTATAGTAATTATACTGGAGATAAAACAATACTGACAAAAGTGTCTCCTTTCCGTCTTATTGCAGAACTTTACGTAAGTACCTACTCTTACGATATACCAAAACATATGTAATCTCTTTGACCAAAACTAAAGGCTTCTATAATTTAACTTATTGTCAGCCACAGCGGAAGCCTACGATAGTAGAGTACAAGCCTATTATTATTATTATACTCCACCCATCTCAGCTTTTTTAAAAAGCCGGTAGTATAAGAAAGCAAGGACGGGCAAAAGCCAAGTCCTTGCTTTCTATCAAATTTGTGGTTATGAATGATTGTTTAGAAATTTCCGGACTATTGAACATGTGCTAATTATAATTGATTTTTGAAACTCTTTATATATATTTTTGCCCAAATCCAAATCTTTAATTGCTTTGTGTAACGTTTTTGGTATAGATGAAATTATTACCGGAACCACCCTTACTGAATTTTGATGCCACATATCCCGTATTTCTTCAGCCAAATTTGTGTATTTAGTAATTTTGTCTTGGTGTTTTTGTCTTAAATTTTGCGTATTTGGTACGGAAACATCAATAAGAAAAGTCGTTTTTGTCGATTTAATTGTTAAAGTCAAATCGGGTCTATTATTTGGTATAGTTCTGTCAGTAATTATGTCCCGATTCCAGTATAATTTTGCCATGTCATTTTCTAGTACGTTTATTGGTTGGTATTTATAGTAAGGGGTAATTTGTTCAGTCAATTTATATTTAAAAGCAAGTCTTGAATGAATTTGTTTGGCTACGTTATCGTGTCGTTGAGTATACTCTCTACTAGCCAAAGCAGAACAACCTCCTGTAATGTGGTCAATCGTTTCAGTTGTCGTGTTACATAGTCTACATTTGTCATTGTCAATATTTTCTTTAATAATAAATTTTGAATAATTTCGCGTTTTGATTATTTGGTCTTGAATTGCAATCATGAATCCCCCAGTTTCCGAAAATATATTGCCATAAGTGAGCCATGAATTGGATGCTTCCCGATCAACATGTTCCTGGTCTAACTGGAATGGAAATTTTCCATGAAGTGATTTTTCTTTCCATCTAGCTATTTTTTCGTCCTGTTTAGTAATTTTGTCAGAGGGGTTAAATTGTCTGTTATTAAATTGCAATGGCGTTCCTGATGTTGAAAGTCCAACTATTGCGTCATGTATATTACTGTTGTTTGCTTTCTGTATGAAATATTTTCTGAGGTTTTCTATTTGTGAGTAGTGTAAATTTTTAATATCAATAACACCCCGACCCCCCAAATTTCGCTTCAATGTGAATCTCTCAACTGCTGAATGTATGTGATGAATTCTGTGTTTGTTTGCTATAGATCTGGTCGCTATATTTAATGCGTCTAAATCCGTAACAGTCCATTTAATTATACCAAATGAATATGTTAAAACCGGTATCGCGTATGTATTTATTGCTTTTATTTTATTTCTTCCAGATAATTGTGTTTTTAAGATTTGATTTAATCTCTGCTTGTATTTAATAGTGAGCTCTTTTTTAATATTAGTGTGATCTAGTGTTGTACTTTGGTGGAAACCTAAATATTTGTATGTTTCCCTATATTCCATATTATCAATACTATTGTCGCTATATATAAGATTATGTGGGTGTGTTTCTTGATGTTTTCCTTTGATTATACTATTTATTTTACATTTGTCAGTGCCAAATGTCATCTTTATGTCATTGCTGAATTTTTCTGTTAATTCTAATAAATGATCCATATGTTGTCTATTTGAGGCATATAATTTGATGTCATCCATGTATAATAAGTGTGTTATTTTAATTTGTTTTTCTCTGTCAATTAGATAACCATATTGTGAATCATTTAAAATTCTAGATAATGGATTCAAAGCAAGACAAAACCATAATGGACTAAGTGAATCACCCTGAAATATACCACGTTTTATACTGATTAATTCAGATGTTAAATTATTATTTTCAGTTACTATTTTTAAACTTGTTGTCCATTTAGACATTGCATGTTGAAGAAAATTTATTGTTTCATTGTTTATTTTAAATATTTTTAGGACGTGAATTAACCATGAATGTGGTACACTGTCATATGCTTTTTGATAATCAATATAAGAATATTCATTGAAGGTTTCTTTTTTTAATTTTGATTTGATTGTGTATTTCAGCATCAATAATAAGTTGTTCTTTACAACCTCTAGACCCTTTACAACAACCTTTTTGTTCTTCTGCTATTATATTATTAAGAGTTATGTGATTGTTTATTTTTTGTGTGATAATAAATGTCAGTAATTTATAAATTGTAGGTAAGCATGTAATTGGTCTATATTTTGCAGGGTTAGATGTATCCAAGTCTTTTGGTTTTAAATATGTAATACCTTGTGTAAAAAATGTAGGAATATTTTCTGGTTCTCTAATAAGTGTATTAAAAATTTGTGTAATATGTTCATGAGTAGCAGTAAAATATTTTATCCAATAGTTATGTATTTTATCTGGCCCGGGTGCTTTCCAATTTAGTGTTTTCTTTATTGCAAGAGTTACATCATCTTTAGTTATTTCAATTTCCGGCATAGCGTCTAAATTTTGATTTCTTTCTTCTTCTGTTATTAACCAAGATGTATTTTGATTATGGTAAACTGGTTCAGACCATATGTTTTCCCAAAAATGTTGTACTTCTGTAATATTTGGTGGTTGTGATATTATTTGGTCTTTATTGAAATTCCGATAAAATTGTTTTTCATTCATGTTAAACATTTTATTTTCTTTTTTTCTTTGGTTACTTTTTTTATAACGCCTCAATCGTTTAGATATTGCTTGTAGTTTTTGTTTTAATAAATCTAACTTTTCTATTAAACCGTTTCGATCAATATTATTTGGATTAATACTTCTTTGTCTCCTAATAGATAAATTCCCATTAATGTATTGTGTAAGTTGTCCAATTTCTTTTCTAAATTTTGTTATTTTATTTTCAAGTCGTCTTTTATTATTATTATTAATGGATAATTTATGGCGCCGTTTCATGGATTATCCATCTCAAGGGCGCGGGAAACTGGTCCTGAAGAGCGACGTCTTCAACATCCTCGAATTCGATCACCGCCACGAGTGGTGACGTCACCTTGTATCGGTGACAAACACCTTGTCTCGGTGACAAACACTTGAACTACAGAACATTTTTTCCCATACAATTTTGATGGTGTAATCATCGTCAAATGTCAGTTGGGCCTGGCCTTCAAAAACATTATGGCGACGGCCTCGATCATAATAAGCGCACGCGGTTCCATGACAAAATCTCAAGTGACAAAATCTCACATGTCAAAAGGGTAACCTACTATTGACAGAATCGCAACTCAACACCGGGAAATTTGAAGCCGTTGTTTTTTTTTTATTTGTTTTTGTGTGCAAAAAAAAAAAAAACAACCTAACGAACCTAACCCAACAATATTGGAATTGTCGGCAACAGGTTTTCCGGTGTTGAGTTGCGATCAATCAATAGTAGGTTACCCTTTTGACAGTTGAGATTTTGTCATTGTGAGTTTCTGTCTGGTTACCGCGCACGCGCATGCTCCCGGATTCTTCGATGATTTAGCCACAGCGAATCCATTAATTTATTTGACAGCTGGCTGTCAAATCAAAATTAAAGTTTTTTGTTACTCTGGGGGTTTTTCTGTCTTTTAAAACAAATTAATACACTCAAACTGTGGGAATTATGGATGAAACTAATGCTAGTGTAAGTGACACTAAACTTGGCAAAACAGAGAGCATGGGATCTTTGACAAATGTCGCTGTGAAACAAGAACCTTTGGAGGAGGAGAGTGAAGATGATGTTGGACACACTCATGATGGAAATATTGATACACAGGCAAGTCATGAAGGAGCAAAATCTCCAGTGACTGAAGTTAAATTTTGGAACGTCGATATTGTCAATCCCTACGTGAAACAAGAACCTGCTGAGGAGGAGAATGAAGATGGTGTCAGAGGTGCTGTCAGTTGTGGAAATATTGCTGTAAAATGTGAATTTAATATCAAAACAGAGTGTGAGACTGCTAGCGGAGATAACAAACTAATTTCAGCGGCAAGTTCATCTTCCGAATGTGAAAAACAAACTCCTGTTGAAGATACTGAATGTAATGTGCAGTCAACTTCACAAAGCAAGGAAAAACCTTTTGAGTGTAATATTTGCATGAAGACATTCGCGAATTTGTCATATTTGAAAGTGCATGAACGAACTCATACCGGCGAAAAACCTTATGAGTGTGATTTATGTTCTAAAGCATTCAGTCAGATATCTAGTTTAAACAGACACAAACAACTACACAGCGGCGAAAAACTTTTTGAATGTAATATTTGCCCGAAAAAATTTAAGGACAAATCCTATTTAACTATACATAAACGAATTCACACTGGCGAAAAACCTTTTGAGTGTAATATTTGCAAGAAGAGATTTAGACAGGCTGGAAATTTGCTGACACATAAAATAATTCACAGTGGCGAGAAACCTTTTGGATGCAATATTTGCGAGAAAAAATTCAGTCTGGCGAGGTTTTTAAAGGAGCATAGACGAGTCCACACAGGTGCTGTCAGTTGTGGAAATATTGCTGTAAAATGTGAATTTAATATCAAAACAGAGTTTGAGACTGCTAGCGGAGATAACAAACTAATTTCAGCGGCAAGTTCATCTTCCGAATGTGAAAAACAAACTCCTGTCGAAGATACTGAATGTAATGTGCAATCAACTTCACAAATCAAGGAAAAACCTTTTGAGTGTAATATTTGCGTGAAGACTTTCGCGAATTTTTCAGATTTGGAAGTGCATGAACGAACTCACACCGGCGAAAATCCTGTTGAGTGTGAAATACGCACAAAAGCATTTAGTCAGCTATCCAGTTTATACAGAGACAGAAATCTTAAAAGCGTCAATAAACCTTATGAGTGTAATATTTGTATGCAAGCATTCAGCCGGCTATACACTTTAAAGAAACACAAAAAACATCACAGCGGCGATAAACCTTTTGAGTGCAATATATGTATGAAGGTATTCAGTCGGATATCCAGTTTAAACAGACACAAAGAACTTCACGGCGGCGGAAAACTTTTCGGGTGTGATACTTGCAAGATGACATTCACTAATGTCTCAAGTCTGAACAGACATCTACATATTCACTCTGGTGCGTCTTTTGAGTGTAATATTTGCACGAAGACATTCACTACTGCGTATGGTTTAATGGTACATGAACAAACACATACTGAAGAAAAACCTAGTTTTGAATGTGGTCTTTGTATGAGGACATTCAGGCAAGCATCGAGTTTAAAAACACATATGCGAATCCACACTGGTTTCAAATCGAATCAGTGTAATTATTTACCGAAGAGTTAATTAGTTAGAAGAGTTAAATCTCCTTGAGAGAGTTCAAAGGAGGGCGAATAAGATTCTTCATGCACTACGAAGCATGGAATAAGAGGATAGGCTACGGACATTGGGACTAACTACACTCAGGGCGAGAAGAGAGAGGGGTGACCTTATAGAGATGTACAAAATCGTAAACGACCACTACGACCTGCCCGCCCTCAGTGAAAATACATTCAACCACAACACACACCTGAGAGGATACCAGCTGAAACTTAGTCTAACTACATTTAACTCCAATCCGGCCAAGCATTTTCTTCCGAGCCGTGTTGTTGAAGCATGGAACAGACTGCCTAGTGATATTGTCAGTGCTCCAAGTGTTAATGTGTTTAAAAATAAGTTGGACAAATATTTGAGAGACAATTAATTGTACTAGCTAGATATGGGCATATCAGCTATAAGCTGTGAGCCCATTAGCAATAATAATAATAAGGTACATTTATTAGTAAAATTATTTGTAAAAATAAAACAGTGTTTTATTTTTACAAATAATTTTACAATGTCCTTCCACAAAGTTAATCTTCCATCAATAAATAAATTACATTTATTAGTGCTAGTGTAAAGAGTAACATATTGTATTACGCACTAGTCTGTCTCTAGTGCTATTTAGCAATAAAATTAATAAAACAGAGTTCACACTGGCGAAAAACCTGTTGAGTATAATATTTGCAAGAAGAAATTTAGACAGCATTGAATGCAATATATTTTATATATATTTTGAATGCAATATATGTTTGAAAAAATTAAATAAATAAATAAAAACTTTATTGCATATAAATATACACACAAAGGGCGGATTTATCACCTGTTGGCGATTTCTGCCAACCAACCCAAAAATACAGTTGTTCGAGTAATTTAAAAGAACATTGTAGGATTCACACAGGCGAAAAACCGTTTAAGTGTTCTGCTTGTACGAGGACATTCAATTCGTCAGCAGAACTAAACAGACACAATCAAATTCACACAGGGGAAAAACCTTTTGTATGTACTATTTGTATGAAGAGATTCAACACATCGCGGGAATTAAAGAAACACGGACGAATTCACTCTGGGAGAGGACCTTTCGAGTGTAATATTTAACGTTAGAAATTAATAAAACAACAAATGCGTATTATGTTCATATGATTTAATTACACAGGTAATTTATTAAATGCCAGGTAAAGAGTCCACTACGTAATGCTTATGTTTAGATTTCTCTAGTACGTTGATTAATATCTCCGCTCTCTCGTCTATCAAGTTGCAGCGTTTCACTTCTGAAGGATCGCTCACAGGGATGTGATCCTGAAACAACATGACTCATGATTATTGACATGACATGATTAATAATCAACTATTTTTTATCATTACAATCAAGTATGCTTCTCAGGGAAAGTACCCATTCTACGTGACCCATTTTTATCCCCTCCCCCCCTCGGTGACCACCTGTAACATATGCCAAATGCCCCCCCCCTCCGTAGTTTTCACGTACATAGTATAGTAATCCATAAATATGGTTTAAATCATTTTTTCACAAACAGAAAGTCGAATAAAATAATCTGTCTAATACGTATTTGAATATATCTCGAAAAATGAGAGTTTTCCTAAGAGGATATAGACTACATGATGAAAACCTACGCCCCTGTGACCTAGTGTGGTATTTTGAAGACCCGTCCCCCGAACGGGTCACGTAGTATGGTTACGTTCCCCCAGATACTTGTGGTTTTACCCTAACTATACAGAATCATTGAAAAATAATGCTGAAATTAAATAACAATTTAGCATTGAAACCTTTTATGTTAAACATGTGATTCTCTCACTATGTGGTAACTGGTTAGCGCAAGCTTAGTTTGATGCATGACAGAATGTGTTAGTGTATTTCTACCATCATCTACTCCAGCTATGATTCAATTTGTCAATAAATCTGTAGTTAACCAAAGTTAAGGTCCTATATGCCGTCATTAGGCTTCAGCCCCCTGAATTTTATTCAGCCAATACTGAGGGAATCGTTTTGAAACTGAAGATAGTGATAGATGAAAGTATATACTACAGATTGGCTGTTTTAGAATTACAGGCTTTGGAAATTTCTTGAATTAAAAGATATTCCTAAAGGACCCCTAAAATTTACGGGATCTGAAGATTTTCCGTTCAGTTTTTCAGATGTAAAAGTATAATTTAGCCAAAATCTTAATTATAGTCGTAACAAATCTGCTGTTTTAGATTTTAAAATTTCTTTCCAGGTTTCTTTTACAAAGGTATAATTCACTGTGTCGCTTGCGTTATTTGAAAAAGTTGAAGCAAAATTAGAACGATTTTTGCTCAGTTCATATAAGCCCTCTTAAGCACTTACTTCTAAGTTATAACTTACAGTATGAATACTTGTAGATTTCTCCAACTGCTTCTCTGCAAGTTGCTTGGGATGCATCTTAGTACGGTGGGAGTGATAGTTCCCCGAGGACATGAAGGTCTTACCACAGAACTCACAGGAATATAAGGGAATGCCAGTGTGACGGGATGCCGTGTGATTCTAGGAACAATCATTTTAATCATAAAGTGTAACTATTGTAAACATCTTATAAATTAATAAATATCTTATAGTAATTCTTGCATCTGTCAAACAAGCAAAGATGTATAGGGCATGTTGAGAGAATGAAGGATGACCTAAAAGATATGTATGAGTAAAAGAAGAGGTGTTTATTGTTGCTTATCATCCGTTGGCTCATCTGGACTCCTGGAATCGTCATTTGAACATATTAGTATATAAAAAGAATAACGTATAAACAATAGCACATTAGTATATAAATATATAGAATTATACATCAATGGAACAGAAAATATGACCCAAGGTCAATGCTGATCGGAGTGTAAAAGATTCTGACCAGCATTTCGCGTGAGGAAGTGAAGACCTCTGAGACTCACTTGAACAAATCATGTTGACGCATTTTAAGTTAAAAAAATCGGATTGCATGTATGGCTAATTGAACTCAAGAATGTTACAGAAGCTAGGAGTATTTCTAGTGATAGGACGGTCAAGCGTTCCATCCTCTCTCCCTACCCTGCAAAAGATGCGGCAGACATATAATTATCATACCTTCAGAGCAATATCAGTGAAAAACTTCATAGGACAAACGGCGCAAGAGAATCTGTTTATTTTCTCATGAACCCTCTTGATGTGCTCTCGTAGTCCGTGGACTGTCTTGTACGGACACAATGGACATTGTTTCTTCACGGACTTGTGTATGCGCATGTGAGCACTGAGCGACACCTTCAACACGCTGAAATCACAAACAATAACACAAATTAATCAAATACTTAAGTTTAAACGTTAGGGCCTATATGCTGTCATTCGGCTTCGGCACCCAGCCAATACTCATCGTCTTGAAACTGAAGACAGTGATAGATGAAAGTATGGACTACAGATTGGCTGTTTTAGAATTACAGGATTCGGAAATTCCTTGAATTAAAAAGTGTGCCGAAAGCACCCCTAAAAATTATGGGATCTGAAGATTTTCCGTTCAATTTTTCAGATATAAAAGTATAATTTAGCCAAAATACTGGTAATTATAATCTTAACAAATCGGCCGTTTTAGATTTTTAAATTTTTTCACAGGTTTCTTTTAAAAAGGTATAATTCACTTTGTTGCTTATGTTATTCTAATTTCGCGCTAACATTCTCATACATAATTTGAAAAAGTTGAAGCAAAAATAGAACGATTTTTGCTCAGTGCATACAAGCCCTTAAGGGGTGATATGATCTGAGAAAAATCACGATAACGCACAGTTGCCAACCGCTGAATCACCATTCGCTATGCAATGCCCCGCACCCTCGCCGGTTCATTCATATTAGATCTACTTTGTACTTACACAGCGTCACACTTGCCACATTTGACTCTGTCTTGCGTCCCGTTGTGTTTCTGCATGTGAGCTGCAAAGTTAGCGGGACATAATAAGGTCTTCCCACACTCGGGACACAGTAAAGGATTGTCCGAGTGAGCGTACTTTGTGTGGAGTCCTAACGAATACTTGTTCTTGTAACTGCAACACAAAACAATTATATGCAAGGCATTTATACCCTGAATACTAATACCCATTTGAGAGGACATTCTATGAAGCTCACCAAGGGACTCACTCACCACAGTAATCCCAGAAACAATTTAATTTGCAATAGAGTGGTGAATATGTGGAACCGTTTACCCCAAAATGTGATACAAGCACCATCAGTGAACGTTTTTAAAAACAGATTGGATGACTTTCTCAGAACGACGGATAGCACAGACATTGATGTGGGTCCATCAGCCTAGGCTGCTTACCCAAAATTAATAATTTAATATGATTATAAATAGTATATCTTACACTCTGTGACACTTATCACATGTGAATGATTGTTTAGGATGAGCTCTCTCCATGTGACTTCTGAGATAACAAGCTAAATAATATCTGAAACAGAAATATTTGGTTTAATAAGCAGGGTAGGCAGGGAAGACATAACGCCACACCGCCCTATCCTTGCACACACTTTTTTCTTCTATCACATTCACAGAATTTATCATCACACTCTACAATTCAGTTTACTCAAAACTTGACTTTTGAAAATGATTGAAATTGAAATTTGTAATAAAAATAGAAAATATAATATGTATTATTTTAGATATCCGGGAAGACCTTCTATCGATGTACATCGTTCCTAGACAATGACATCAAGAGTCTCAAGAATGAAAACGTAAGAGATAATACGCATTGCCCAAAATTTCTAAACCATCCTAGAACGACCATGTCGGCCAGATTGAATACACTGAATAAAAGAAATCGGATGTGTTTGACATATTGCATGAATGTGACGGAAGTGAGGAGTATATGGAGGGGATTCTGATGTCCTCTCCATCTACCGCACGAGGGGATACATAGAAATAGTATATATATATATATATATATGTATATATATCGTATGGCGTTAAGAAGGCAGAGTCGGAGTTTAAGATCGTGAGAGCCCAGGTATTGAAGAGCCTCAGGAGACAGGTTGTGTATGTCCTCGATGGTACCGCTGAACTTAGTGAGTGGACACTCTCTGGTGATGTGAGTGACAGACTCTACCCCTCCACAGGGGAGATATGGGTAAGATAGTAACTCACCCCTTACTGCACTCCTTACACTGAAACTTCCTCTTGTCTGGAGGAAGATGTGTACTGAGATGTACTCGCTGATTATTTCTCTCTATCATCTTATTGCACACCTTACAACTGAAAACCAAAACACTCTTTACTGAAATACAGCAGTAGTGATTGTTAAAACATAAGGAACCTATATAAAGGTGGGAGGAACTATTGAACACTGAGCCTCTTCTATTATCTATGGCAAATCTATGGTGGACGCCATGGGAGCTACAAACATATGATTGCGTGTCATATTGCTTGTCCACAATTGCATGAATCCTGGTGATATTTCAGTGACTCATTATTGTATAATCAGTGTGGAACTTACCTTTGGAATATAACCTATGTAATCAAATGGTAAATTAGCGTACTTTACATCGAGAAAAAATGGCGTATACCTAGCGGAAAGGCTAGTAGCAGCCATGGCTTTATCCGTTAAGTCTTCCTACATTTATAGAGGTTCCCTATTTAAACAGATACTAAAACTCTGAGGGAATTGTACGAAAGACGGATACTTACGAAACTTTCTTAGGCAGAGTCATCAGATGTTTGTGTAATATGTGATCCTCCATTACATCTTGTACACTCGCATATATTCCACAACATTCCACAGTGGACGGTAGATTGTGGACCCTCAGGGAATGCTGAGTAAGCTGCAATGTAAGATACATCTTAATACAATCATTATCAATTTATTTATTCAGCTTTAGTGCCAGCGGAATTTCCTCTGGTTTTTTGTAACTATGTACTCTTACTTACCAACTGTTTCTAATTAAAGTCATTTTTCTCTTTAATCTCATTAGATAATACACTTTTTAAAAGGCTATGTCCTGGCTAGGATTCTGCTCTATCGTTACTTAATTCTTATTGTTTCTAACTTTATGAAATCCACTAATAAATTTGATGTGGAAAATTGAATAAACCATCACCATAAAGTTCAAGTAAGGTTGCATGTCCAAGAATCAATTTTATACGGGAGAACTCTCAGACTACATATTTTAAGTAACAGTAGAGCAGAATCCCATCTAGGACACAGGCTATTAAGAAATCAAATACATATTACGGTTAAGGTCCTATATGTTGTCATTGGGCTTCGGCGCCCTGAATTGTTCTCAGCCAATACTGAGAGAATCGTCTTGAAACTGAAGACAGTGATAGATGAAAGTATGGACTACAGATTGACTATTTTAGAATTACAATATTTCGAAATTCCTTGAATAAAACAATATTCCGAAAGTAACCCTGAAATTTACGGGAACTGAGGATTTTATGTTCAGTTTTTCAGATATAAAAGTATAATTTAACCAAAATATTGGTTACTACAATCTTAAAAAATTGGCTATTTTAGATTTTTTAATTTGTTCCCAGGCTCTTCACAAAAAGGTAAAATTCACATTGCCGCTTATGTTATTCTTATTTCGCGCTAACAAAAATTTGAAGAAGTTGAATCAGAAATAGAACGATTTTTGGTCAGTGCATATCGGTCCTGAAGAGAAAAATGACTAATTATAAAACAACATGCAATAGTGATTGCATTAAACTTAAAATCGCGGTGTTGGTTCGTCGGGCACTAGAACTAGTATAAACATAAAAACATTGCTGATTATTACCTCATCAAAACTATCGAAAATCTTCTCGTCTTTACAGAATTCACATTTCATTTCATAGTAGAGATTAAACATTTCATTCATTTGTTGTTCGTCCAACAAAAACTTTCCATTTCTCACTATTTCGTGTAATTTATATTTCTCCAATATGATATTTGTGGCTCCGACTGCTCTGGGTTCAGCTTTACATCCGGACACCACAGGATCCAAGGCAGGATTACAAGTACTCGCAATATCGTCCCAAGTATATTTTTGACATATTGCTGAAGTAACTTTAACGTCATCTACCATACTCTTATCTTTACGATTCACACTAGCATCTTTATACTTTGCATTGTCATTATTTGTTAATAAAAATCGCAAATGGCTAAACGCAGTACTGTCACATTCGTCTGAATTATGTTTATCTGATTCTATTTTGTCATCACCATTTGTTTTTTCTTTCATATTCTCTTGTTTTGTTTTGTCTTCATTCTTTTGTTTTGAATTGGTTGTTCGAGTGCATTTCTTTGTTTTGAACTTCACTCTTTTATGTGACTGTCTTTCATCAAATTGATTGCAATTACCTAAAGATTTTCTACACTTGTTAACACTTCTTATTAATGGAAGATCATCCTCATCTTCAGAATATTCTTGTGTGTCCATTTCAAAAGATTTATTTGTTGCAATTGTGTTACTGTCAGTGTAGAGTTGATTGTATTTGTGTTGCGCATCTCTCACCATCTTATAGAACTTGTAGAAATTGTTCAAGCTACTGTTACACCTGTTACACATCACTACTCCACTACTTGTGTCACTGGCAACCTGAACCATCAGAGTAAAACAATCATTTCAACAACTATTATATTATATTGTGTAGTGTACTGTAGTGTAGATACATACCTTAATTTGTAAGATATCCATTATAAATGTACTAGCTGGAATGCTACCATAATATAAACTAGACATATTCACAACATCACGCCGCTCACTAACACACACCACACATAACGCTAATGGAGACATCTTTAAAATGTTGTGTGGGAAAAGTAAATAAAATAGGATGTTGTTGAGTTGTTGGTGTTATATAAGAATGAACTGAATAATCACCCTTGCAAATTACAATAATTAATGTAGGTACAATAACAATGATTCCACAACCCTCAGGTCAAAACAAAATTCCCTCTGTCACTGTGACAGTTGTCTCATAGACAAGATAAATATCTTACATGGCAACACCAAAGAGATTTTGTAGCTCATTCTCAGGTGGCTTCAACTTCGTACACCGAAACTTCCCATATTTCGTTCCATGACCTGGCAGGGTTAGAAAGGGACAGAAAAAATATTTTTTCACCAACAAAAAAGAGATAGAAATACTTTAGAATCTCTCTTCAGTTCATCTATGGCTATTGGGGTTGTCAAAATAATGACATTTCCTCATTTTTCTATGGATATTTTAAACAAACTGTCACTGCAGTGTGGTGCATTTTTGCCGTTTTTATATAATTTAATTCATTAAATATTGTGTGGATTGCAAAAAAGTGTATTGTTTGTGGATGCAGCACTCCTCCGTACTCCGGATTCCATCATGTGATGCGCAAGGAGGCGTTCCGTCAATAGTTTCGACTGGCTACATTATAGTACGTACATCATACAAAATTATTGTACATATTCATTGTTCTATTTTATTAAATCAATTTTAAAAACATATAATTTGTTTTGATTTGCTAAATCTACCTCTTACAAAGTCTTGGAAATTTTCTCAATTGATTTGCAATGTGAAAAAGAAAACATTGCGAATATGTTGAGAAAATTTTTGGAAAATTTCAATATTTTACGATTCATAAACCGTTTAGGGGAGGGGAGGTAAGGGGTGAGCCCGTCCGTACATGGTCCGTACGCAATCGTACGGCGGGGGGGGAAGCACGGTATAGCGCTCTCTCTTTCTTGCGTATATGTCTGTCCCTCTCGCACCGTGACAAAACAAGCTATAGATATAAGCAAATGTAGTAAGTTCATATAGATATACAACCATGGTGTACCGTATTTGTATCAAATAGTACTGTGAAGTTAGCAATCTTAAGTATATATAATCTTTGCTCATTCTGCTCAGAGAGTATATGTGTTCTGTGTTCTGCTCATTTGTGGAGTTAATATCAAATACCTACCTAACTTAATTATTAAATTAACATTAAATTGAATGATGTGACTTGGGCGTCACTAACTCTGCATTTTCATAAATTATTCATTGTTGGGGCATTGCCTTTTTTTAAAAAAAAAAACTTTTCATAAAGGTGAATTGCCAAACAAAACACACGGAAGATTAATCTGACAGCTGACGTTTGTTGTTTTGTTCTCGGCTCGGCGGATTCTCGACTCAATGATGAAATGAAAAAGTGTTTCAGTTTTTTATTTTCATTACTGCTACATCGTTTAAACACTCTGCTTACAATAAAATCAATAGAAAGGGGTACTATTGTACAATTGGGGCCCCAACTATAGAAAAAATATCAATATTGTTGAGTTGCTGCCGAATTATTTGCTTTTTCCATACTTCATATGTCACTTTTTGGTATATTTATGGTTGGGGCCCCAATTGTACAATAGTACCCTGAGGAGGAGAGTGAAGGTGATGTTGGACATGCTATTAGTTAGGGTTGCCAGACGTCCACTGGACTGTCACCGGTTTTGTGCCTCGTGTCCCGGTGTCCCGAACAAACCTCTCAGGACGCCTAAATGTCCCGCTTTTCGGAATATTTGGTATATTTTTAGGATTACAACCATTTGTGGTAATTTTGACAATTTATATACAATGTAAAATAACAATAACAACATAAAATAATGTAAAAAACAAATAATGTTACGAATTTGATTTGCCTGTTATAAACAGACAACCAGTCTCCATTTGTCTAAAAAATTTCGCCTGCGGCGCTAACTTGTTGATGCGTTTTTTATAAGGAATAAATTTCTATGGGGGGGGGGGGGGAGGGGGGCACAAAAAGTTTGTGCCTATACCTAAAAAAATGAAAATCCTGCGTTGGTACACCCCCCCCCCCCCCCCCCCCCCGCTCATGAAATTTTTCGGTCGTCCCGGTTTGACTTCCAAGAAATCTGGCAACCCTATATTAGTTATGGGGAGATTGATATATATGAACCTGATATTAAAGCCGAGTGCGAGAGAGCTAGTAGAGAAGATCATTTAAATTCAGCAGCCAGTTCATCTTCTAAATGTGACGCAAGAATTGTACGTTCCAAAAGGGATCCAAAGAATAAGAGTAGAGAACTAACCTGTAATATATGCATGAAGACATTCAATAGCGGATCAGTTTTAAGCAGGCATAAACGAATTCACACTGGTGAAAAGCCTTTTGAGTGTAACATTTGCATGAAGAAATTCGCGCAGTCGTCGAGTTTAAACACGCATATAGGATGTCACGGGTGGTAAACATTTTGAAATAATATTTGCATGAAGACATTTGTGCACTGGAGAAAAATCTTGTTTGTGAAATGTGTGCATAAGGTCATCCAGAGAGCAGAGGCAATTTGTTCGTATCGTCAACAGAACGGGATCATTGCAAATGTGGTGGATTTAGGATTTTTATGAGGGGGAGACCACGAGGTGAGGTCACCAACTCAAGGACCCCATACAACACTCATACATATCTTTGAATATATTTTATTACAATTACAATCACTTCTAGACTTCCTTTCCATGAAAGTGTATGCTGTCAAAATTACTAGCCCCTCCCCTCCAAAAATTACCTATTATGTTTTCAATTAAATTTTACCGTCACAGATGAAGTTTTCTCATAATAGCAAAGACAATATCAAATAACGTCAAATACTTTATATTTATCATAAGAAATATATAAACTGGGTCTCGCTGCAATCGCAGGAGACATCCTCCTCCACCTGTGCATGACACCCTGTAATCTATTGAGTGTCTTCCATGTTACGTAGGGTAGTTGGTGTCCCAGATCAAAAAAAAATAGAAGCACACAATATGAAGTAAAGAGTTTTTAGTAAATGTTGAAGGTTTTCACGGTGTGCGATTGACATTGTTTCTTGGTTTTTCGGGTGAACCGTGTGTAGATAAACTTGATCGACATTTCGACACTCCTACTGGTGCACAAGTTAAAGAGTTTTTAGTAAGACACAGTAAATAAACTTTATTGTCACCAAATACAATTGATGAGACAAAATGGTAAATAAATAATAATTGTAGTACAATAGTTAATGAAAGTATTTTTATTTCCTACTCCAAACTCAGCTCAAGGAATATCCAAAACTTCTAGCAATGGATTCCTCTTCACAACAGACATATCATCACTTGAGAGTATCAAGGTCCTGTTTCTTTATTTATTTACACTTTTGGTAAACAATACACAGGATTACCTTAACACTGCAATTGTGGCGGATGGATTAACTGGAACTGGTGAATGTTATTTATGTGTAAAGTGATCACATTAAACCAGCCAACGATCAGTCATAAGCCCGACAGAAATCCCAACCTTCGCTGTAGATCTGTTGAGACAACTCTTAAAATTAAAAAAAAAAAAATCCATAAGTCTCACGGAGCAAACTTGGTTTAGTGTTGCTTGATGTGATAATAAGATATGGTTACATTTTTTCGCTACTTTTAAATTATATATATATATATTTTTTAAATTTAGGCATTCCACCCATAAAGAACGAGTTATCTCTGAAATTATATTTCAGAACTGTTTAAACAAACTAGCCAATTTTTGGATTGTTAGAATGAACTGGCAACTTTGTTTTTCAAACTTGTGATGGCGGTTTAAAAGGATTATCGGAGTATTTTTTCCTTTATCCAACTTGCAAAACTATCTTGCCTTTAAAATGATTTCTCTAGCGCCGCTCTGTAATATTTTCGACATTGTAGGTTACTTGTAAAAGATACAAAGTGAGAATATTACGGACCTTTGACAGCTCTTATGACAAGGTTCAACAATCAGGGCTACCAACAATACAATCTTAAACTCCACTTGCAGCTAACCTCCACCGGCTGCCAAGATATAGGGAATAGATAATAAGTATTAGTCTATATTGTCAACAACAGTTTCAACCACTTGGTTGACTTTTGATACTATTTTGTCACTTTTAAATTTCCTTTTAGTGTTCTGCAGGTTTTGTATGATCTCCTCCGCCTCGGGTCCTTCAACTATCTTATTCCTGAACAGAGACTTGCGACCGCACACGGGAATATCCTCCTGAAAATAAATCAGATATTAATTTCATTTTAAACAGGCGATCCTAATGACAAAATACAATACACATAATTTTTTGAAAATCACAACTTTTGTTTTGTGAGAACATCTGAATTTTCCACGTGTCGTAGTTTAATATAACAAGTAGTTATCTCAACAGATATACAGGCAGATGGATGGACTGGAATTGGTGAATGTTACTTTTATGTGTAAAGTGATCACATTAAACCAGCCGACAATACAGGTATTATTCTTTATGCTCTTTTTCATCCCTTTTAATAAAATTTTTGAAAAACGGCTTACACCCTATGACTAATAACTCATCAAGAGTTACAAAACAAGACAAGTATGCTAAAGAGCGAACTTTCTGCAAAAGCAATATCATACAGTCAACCTGGATCACAATCAGAATCTATACGCCCAATCTCAAGTTTGTAACACGTCTAATTTACAAGATAATATACACTAAAAAGCTTTCAACCCTATTTTTCACCCCCTCCCCTAAGGGCAGAATTTCGAAAAATCCTTCCTCAGTGGAAGGTTTTGTGTTAAAACCTATCTGTCTTCCAAATTTCACTTCTCTACGATTAGCCATTTGAACTGTATGTTGATGAGTGAGTAAGTTAGTCAGGACACTTTGGTTTATAGTTAGAAATTATTCTACGTTGGCGAACACAGTTACATTTTTCTATAATTTATTTTACTTACCGAATTCAATTTCCTCTTCTTCTCTAGCTTCTGTAGGGCCCAATGTGTCGGATGCATCTTCTTGCGATGTGAATGCCAGTTGCCGGAACTGTTGAACTTTGCACCACAGAATTCACACGTGTGCTCCGGGATGCCGGTGTGACAGGCGGCTATGTGATCCTGCACACAAACAGACACATTACAGTGTAAAATATTAATTAAATACACACACACATAACATTGCTGCTGCGTTTAAAAGTATTTAAGAACTGAACTGGAAAAATCTCAGCTTCACAGTAAGTTCGCCCTAGTGAACAATGCTTCATGTTTTCTTATATGTTCACTTTATACAGGGTGTCCCAGGAAGTGTGACCAAGCGGAAGTCCAGAGATAGAGCACTTCTGGGGGTACCTAAATACCCCAACTAATGTTACGCGATTTTCTGTAGTTTTCGAGTTATGATTTTTCTTCGTATTTTTTCGCCAAGCCCCGACTTGCAAGACATTATTGGTCGCAGAGACACTAATTATTGAGATACATACTTTTTTTTTTTATAAAATAGGTGAATAATATACCTTGTAGATACAAAAAGAATTATGGGTCTACCTGATACTAGTCACAATTAAAAATTTGAAAAATGTTTGAGGACGTTTAAAAAAAATAATCATAAACTTTTTTGTACTTATTTCCAAAAACTTGCCAATTTTATAAACTATGTACCCTGTAATTTTCATTGAGAAATCTTTACGGAATCATACCTAAAAATTGTTTCAATGCAAAAAAACCGGTAACTCACGAAAAGAAATTTTGATGGTTCTTCATACAAAATGTATGGAGAGAAAATTTCCCAAAAAAAATCATAAATTTATACCTACTATTTTCATATTCGCACTAGATTTCAACTACAAGATAAAAAAAATGTAATATACCTTAAGATTAGTGTCTGTGTAGAAAGCCTTGGGACAGAACTGACAAGTGTATGGTTTATACTTCATGTGAGTTCTCTTCACATGCTCCTGTATCCTGAATCCCTTATATGGGCAGTGGGGACATTGCTTCTGATTCTTCACATCGTGAGCTCTCATGTGCGAGGACAAACAAGATCTCCTTATGCTGAAACAATAATACATGGAAAAATCCTTCTATTACTGTTTCAACTTTATCAAATTTTGTATGAGAATGTAAGGACAAAACCGATTTTGACTTATTGTATAAAAAGGGGACCGAATACCGAAAAATATATCCACTAGAGTCACTGCGTCTTACCTTAAACATTTAAACAACCAAATTACAGCATTATATCTAACAAACTAAGGGAATAATCTCAAGTTTCAATAGTAAATTTCAGAGGTGACTTTGGAATTATTTTTTATTGAGAAAATTTACGTTAACCATATTTCTCCCCACTAGAGTGACTTGCAGCATATCTTACATTTATCCATGTGTTAAGTCTTAGGATGATATCTTTGTCTAGCTGAGTCTGAGTACTTTACCCAACACAATGTTTCATTTATACTTACACTGATTCGCAAATACTACACTTGACCCTCTCCACTATGCCGTAGTGAGCATTCACATGATTAGTGAACGTCACAGTGTCTTTATACTTCTTCCCACACTCGGGACACAGGTGCAGATTATCTGAGCCGCTGTGGACTCTCAGTATGTGCTGTTTCACTCGATAACTGTTTTTAAATCTGAAAATACAACAAGAAACATCATTATAATACTGAAACAGTCTGGTTAAATGCGTTACCACATTAGAGTTAGCCATCCAACTATTTGAAATAACTTAATCTAACAACATTCGGTTTCACAGTAATCCGAGAAATAACTTTATTTGCAATAGAGTGGTGAATATGTGGAACCGTTTACCCGAAAATGTGATACAAGCACCATCAGTGAACGCTTTTAAGAACAGATTGGATGACTTTCTCAGAAAGACGGATAGCACAAACATTGATTTGGGCCACTGCCACCTAGATAGTCTTTCTCTAGCCGTGCTGTAGAAATTTAGGACCACCTCATTGCGGCGTTGCCATTTTCGTTGCTAAGGATATATCATAATGACAGAAAATAACAACTGCTTAACAACGTATAAAAAAGTCGTAATGTCGTGCATTTTGAATCTGCCGTGTTATTTTACAATAATTAAAATAAATGTATATTGTATATTAAAATAAATATATTTTACAATATATAAAATAAGTAGGTAAATGTAATTTCTACATTTCCCAATCAAGTTAAGATAAAGGTAAGATCTCTATTAAGGTATATATTCGTATACTATATGTTATGATGTGCAGCTGAAGTCTTAACTATTTTGACTGAATTATTAACCATTATAATTATAAAAAAATATACATAAATAGGGATATAACTGAAGTAAGGCAGGGTTTTTAACCATCTTATCTTTTTCTCTACCTTACCAAAACCTACCAAATGATATTTTGTTCGAGTTGATTGAACATTGTGGATCAGTGAATTCAACCTCCGATCCGCGGCCGGATATTTTCATTTTATTTACTGTGGTATACTTCTCTCGGGTTTGTGCGACTTTTCAGAGCACAGTATATTGCAAAATTAAAGTTTTGTTTGAATAAATATCAGAATATTCAAGGTCAATCGAAATCACCTGTACTTATTTATCATATCCACTCCACAATTAATAAGCAATATGTATATATTTTTCCAGATGTCAGATGGTGGTGGCAATCAAATCATGACGATAAAATGTAACTTTCAATCCCAATGAAAATTGATATTGTGAAGCCAGTGTCACATGGTTTTACAGCTTACACAACTGAAAGACAAGGAATATATCCTGAAGCTACATTCCTTCACCAATAGCAAATTAATAGGCTGGTTAAAAAGTATATCCCTTCTTCTTGCGTATATGAAATACCTCCATAGCAAAATTTGTGCATTTTTCTATTTTAGTAATTCCTTTTGTTAAACATTCTGAGTTCAATAAATAAATATAATTCTTTTACTTGGAAAAACTTTTGTTTTTAATTATACCTTTGTTGGAGTTCAATTTGATGAGAATTTATTTATATTCTGTGACTATATTTGCACCGGCGCAGATTATATATGTACCTACCTATTACCTACTCTTTTGCGTTACGAGGTTTGACAGAACTGCTTACACTTGCAGTTCACTTGCGACTTCATTACTTATTATCACAGGACCACGCATTACATATATTCTATTATGAAATTTGACAGGAGAGGTGGTCCGATTTGATCATTTTGCTATGTTGCCAATTGTTACAGCATGGCTAGAGTACCTACTCTAGGAGGCGTTGTTTGGGCCCATCAGCCTAGGCTGGTTGCCCAAAATTAATAATAATAATAATAACATTGTATGACAAGTAGTTATCTCAACAGATACACAGCAAAAGACGGACCTTCCATCAGTCATAAGCCTGACTCACCAATTCCAGTCCATCAATCTGCCACGCCCGAGAATCGAACCCAGACCTTCAACCTGACAAGCCGGTACTCTACCGCTGAGCTACGAAGGCTGGTAGTTGAGTCGAGATGAAACGTGTACATATTGTACACGGCCCTCTATTGAGTTTTGGTATTTTAGAGTACGTTCCAACCATTTTTATGCTTCCCTGAAGTCTTCGACAATATCAGGGTAGATTGTATGAGATATACTGTGTGTATGTATGAGCACTAGGTAGTCCTGTGAGATACTACCAGCTATGTTCACCATGAGCTCTAATGTGCACATGAGAGGACCTCAACTGAAGCTATACAGACAACAAGATTCAATATCACTTGACCAACTTAGCTGGCAGTGCATGAAATCAGTTGCCAGAGGCAGTTTTCCTTACTCCCACTACCAACTCCTTCAAGAATAATTGCATATAAACATGTACTAACTGAAATTTGGGTCAATTCAACGAAAACTGTCTACACCAGGGCTTACCAACCTCGTGCCCGCGGGCACTATGGCGTCCGCGGTACGATTTGTATGTGCCCGTCACTATTTGACAGAGAATTTTTTCATAAACATTAATAAAACATAATGTGAATTATTTTTATTTATTTTATTAAGAGTTTTAATTTTTTTGAGCGCCTAGGTTTATTAAATGCGTTTTTTGGTATGTTGCTAGTGCCGGGTCTATAATGTTATGTTAAAAAATGCGACCTTCTAGGGCTGCCGCGCTCTGATTAGTAGTTAAAAAAAAACAGTTATGGGAAAATGAGAAGTTATTGAAGGAGTTTGTCGATTAAAAATAGGTGGTGCCCGCCACCCTACCGATATTTTAGAATGTGCTCTAGAGTACAAAAAGGTTGGGAACCCCTGGTCTACGCAATACTAAAGGGGCATGTCAGTAGCTTGTCATTTCGCCCCATTTGCAATTGTATTCCACACATACAACCACTGGCATTCCATCTACGCAGTAAGATTATAAAATTTCCTAAGAATACTTACGATTTCCCACATTCCTTGCACGAGACATCAGCACTTGGATGATTTGTTATGATGTGAGCACTCAAGGCTCCCTTTGTACCAAACCTTCAAATAGCATTACATAAGTAATTTAATAATATACTCGCATCAATACTCAAGAGTAACAGAAATAAACAATATTTGCAACTGTAGCTGTTTATGGTATAAGGATTCATAAATTAGAAAGGTTACATTCACAGCCAAGGCCATCGGCGCAAAGGAATCTCAAAAGCAGCATTACCTTTCTATTTTAAATCCCACAACCTGTCTCTCCTGAACCCAGCATCCCTCCCTTACACTATCCCATCCCATATACCATTTATGTATATATTTATATATGTATAATATGTTTATCTATGTACGTATTTATGTTTTCAATTATTGTTAGGTAAAGGTACCCTTTTGGTACTAAATTTATAATTACATAGTTATGTCTCACTTTGGTTTCTGTCTTGGGTTGGCTGGAAGAAATTGCCATTTGGCAATAAGCCCGCCCTTTGTATGTTTCTGTACAATAAAGATTATTTTATTTTATTTATTTATTTATTTTAAAATCTCATATCACCTTCACAAATTATTGTGAAAATTCATTAACTCACAATTGTATCGTTGAAAAAATTGCCTGCAGCGCTACTTATAACTGTTATTGTATATAGTAAGTGATTAGCAAGCAATGGAAAGACAAATGTTGGGCGTCAGTCTTCGAGATAAAATTAGAAATGAGGAGATCAGACGTCGAACAAAAGTTGTCGACATCGCAGAAATAACAGCAAAGCAAAAATGGGAGTGGACGGGACACGTGGCGAGACAGGACAGTGTCAGATAGGCACCTAAAATCCTGAAGTGGAGGTCCTGAGAGAACAACAGAGGCGTAGGAAGACCCCAGAAAAGGTGGACAGATGACATTGTCCAGCTTACGGGTCGTAGATGGCAGCAGATAGCCCAAGATAGAAGACAGTGGAAGAGTTTAGAAGAGGCCTATGTCCAGCAGTGGAACGCAAGCGGCCAGCAATAAGTAAGTAAGTAAGTATTGTATACAAATCTCATGAGGCACTCTCTACTACATGGCAACCTGAATTCTTAGAGTCAGCCTGCCACTGAATATACATACACACTACACCCTAATGTCTTACAGTCACTCATCTCTCTAATTTCCTAAAGAATACAAAGTGTTGATATTGTGATATAGTTGTATACTCACCCAGCGTGGCACTGGTCACACTGGAACTCTCTCTTATCGTGTGGAAGGTGACTGGCCAAGTGTAATCTCATATTACAATCTCTCACCAATCTGTTACACACACTACATCTGAAACATTAAACATAATAACACTCTCAGCCACATATTATACTGAGTTGAGAGAATCAACCAAACCGCACCATCAACCAACATTTAAAGTTATCAAACAAGGTTTAAAGTTATCAACAAAGGTTTAAAGTTAACAAACCAAGTTTAAAGTTATCAACAATATATTACTGTTGGTTTTTGCATGCTATAGTTATTTTGTGGGTAGATTATTTTAAATAAGACATGTAAATTGAGAAGAGCGGACTTGTTCGATACCAGGACTAAAAGATATATATACGATGCTTTTGTTGTTTCTCACGTGATCTATGGCTTGATTATATGGTCTCAATGCAGTCTAGAGGCTCGTGGAATGATCCAAAGATTGATGAATAAGGCTTTGAAAATAATCTACAGATTGGGTCGATTTACTAGAACTGTTGAACTTTATAATCTGACCAAAATGTTAAATTTAAATGACCTTATTTTCATAGAAAAAGCAAAGATGATTCACAAAATAAAAAATAAATTAATTAAATCAAATATCAAGCTGGTTTACAATTCAGATGTACACTCGAGGTACACACGTACCAGAAATTTTATTCGAGGATACACACCTCGGACCAATAGTGTAAGGCAGGGTTTTCTATACACGGCGGCCGAACTGTATAATGGCCTGCCGACTGAAATAAAAGAAGTCAAGTGTCCAAAAAACTTTGCCAAGAAAGTGAAAAAAATAATTTTTGAAAGACGTAGCGATGTAGTGTAGTTGGCTGTTTGTTTTGTTATACTCTTTAGTGTTATACTTTTAAGAATGTTATAAAATATGTTTTAATTGTTGAAAAATGATACCCCCTCATACCAGCAATCTCTTTTGCTGACTGGGGATATTTTTTTTTTTTTTTTTTTTTTTTTTTTTTTTTTTTTTTTTTTTTTTTCTCACATTGTGTTACTTGTATTATTTCTGTGCTGTATTATGTAATGTTGTAAATTGTAATTGTAACAAATAAATATCCTTATGTAAGTTCCTTTGTGACCACACGCCGACAAACCTTTCAGGTTTGGCTTGACTCTTTTGAATTTTTTATATCGTATATATATTTTATTAAAAAAAAAGGTTAAAGTTATCAAACAAGGTTTAAATGTAACAACCGAGGTTTAAAGCAAAGTGGCTTTCATTTCCGAAAGTAAGCGTAAAATAAGAATACTGCGAGCGAAAAAAACGATTTTAGCTTAGTGTATAAAAAGGGGATTGAATATCAAAATAATATCCACTAGAGTCACTGCGTCTTACCTTTAACATTCTATCAACCAAATTACAGCATTATATCTAACAAACTACGGGAATAATCTCAGTGAATTTCAGAGGTAACATTGGAATTATATTTTATTGAAAAATTTTACACAAATGATATTTCTCCCCACTAGAGTGACTTGCAGCATATCTTACATTTATCCATGTGTTAAGTCTTAGGGTGATATGTTTAGTAATAGCTGGGTCTGAGTACTTTTAATGTAGAAGTTGAATGATACTTGACTTACGGTATTTTTGTTCTGACCCTCGGCATTCTTCGATTGAGAATGTGTTTATATAAAATGTGTCTCTCCATGTGTTCATAAGATGGCAGGGAGAAATTATCACAAACTACTAATGCATGTGTTTGGTGTTTATTCACACAGTGGTCATCCAACTAGAAAATGAAACAAAATGTCAACACTACAAACTCTTGCTTAATACAATCAAACACTCGCTCCAAGGGATGAATCCGACTCGTGAAACACAGATTGGCAAAGCTGTCTAAAAGTTTTGTCTGCCTCAGTGTGCGCCTGTTCAACAAGTTGCCTGAAGAAATCAAGTCTCTGGGTGATAGTAAATTTTGAGGAGCAGTGTCGACGAAATGCTGGAATGAACCATTTACATTCACTCCAGCATTGAACTGACTATATCATAAATTGTTTATTGTGCTTTCATTATCTAATATCTTGCTTCATACTATGTCACTGACGAAATGCTAACAGAGCCCTTTACACTCTTTAGCATTGATAATGTGCATAATGTCTGCTGTATATTCCATTTAATTATTTGTCTAACTATATCCTCTTCAGTCCTGAAGTTCTCAAAAACATTGAAAATTTTCACCGTTCCGATGCAAACAAACTTACAGCGCCACTAGTATTGTAAACGTGAACTAAAAAGACGATAGATATGAAAAAAAAATTACTAAACAACAGTATTTTACAGGCTGGATGGAATTCAAAGTTATAAAGAGGTCCACACACGGGGACCTCAGGACTGAAGAGGATATGTAAAACTGACGAGTCCAAGTGCCCGATATAGGGTCCAAGGACGATAAACAACAAGCATTCAATGTATTAGATATTATATTAGGTATGAAATACTTACTTTGTTATAATTAGAGAATTCTTCCCCACACTTGGAACATTTCATATCAACGAATAATTTAAATATCTCATCTTTCTCCTCCTCACTTATCTTCCATTTGCGATTACTATATATATCGTCCACTTTATACTTCCTAAGCACGGCTATTGTAGCTTTCTGACTTCGGGGACTGTTTTTACGTTTGCTTTCAGTTTTTAAACGAGACTTTTTAGTGGCGGATCTTTTAGAAACTTTAGGTTTACTGTCGGAGACTTCTTCATCTTTAAGGACAGGTACAAATACTACGTTGAATTCGTCATTGCAATCCTCATCCACAATATCATCTAAATACTCCTCTTTCATAGCTTCATCTTCAATGTCTTGAATGTTCTCAATAGTGGATGTGTGTGGCTTAGTATCTGTCAAACATATCTCACTAGTCCTTCCATCCTGGAGCTGGATTTTCATTTCATTGTATTTGTGTTGCGCATCTCTCACCATCTTATAGAACTTGTAGAAATTGTTCAAGCTACTGTTACACCTGTTACACATCACTACTCCACTACTTGTGTCACTGGCAACCTGAACCATCAGAGTAAAACAATCATTTCAACAACTATTATATTATATTGTGTAGTGTACTGTAGTGTAGATACATACCTTAATTTGTAAGATATCCATTATAAATGTACTAGCTGGAATGCTACCATAATATAAACTAGACATATTCACAACATCACGCCGCTCACTAACACACACCACACATAACGCTAATGGAGACATCTTTGATATTGATTGTAACACATCAGTTAATAATGTTTATTATTTACTTCTCAGCGTATTATAAACCAGTATTGCAATACTATTACATGATTATAGCTCCCAAATTATGTTACAACGGCAAGTCTCGCCATCACGAAATGTCAAATGTCGGTTCCATGTCAAAATCTCAAATGACAAAATCTCAACTGTCAGAATCTCAACTGTCAAAATCTCAACTGTCAAAAACTCACTTCCAAAAACTCTAAACGACAGATCCTCACATGGACAAATCCTCAACGACAAAAACTCACAAAAACGTCAAAATATCTCATACGCGGGAAAATTTGAAATAAATAATAAAATATTGTTTATGGATCAATACCAGTACTTTTTGAGGTTATAAGATGTTTACCTCTAAATTATTTATTTATGAGGTCATTTAAATGTTGATGCAGGTTAAATACCATATATACATTAATAAAAGATATTCCAATACATATAATCCAATATAAAATTTGAAATAAACATGAAAATGCTGTGTTATATAGATTCCTTAATGCTTTGTGTGGTTTTATTGTTTATTATTTAATTTAATTTATATGTTTGATAATTCACCCCAATAATTCTATTTATTTGTTCTACACTGCAAATTCTGCAAATCAGAATTAAATAAGAAATACCTACCTACATAGGTAATTAAATATATTATTCGTTAATGATATTTACACAGCTAATTACTTCGTAAATTCAAGAGGACTTAAGGTGTATTTGTATATTAAATTAAAATACCTAGTAATAGAATAATATCAAAGCATTATAGTAAGTAATTTAATGAAGTACAATAAAGTCATCATATCATGTACTCAATTAATAGCATAAGAGTTTACTTAATGCAATATGGATGTAGTTAACACCATATGAATGTAGTTAATACCATTCAAGTGTAATATTTGCTAGAAGAAATTTTCTGATTTTGACATAGCATGAAAAGCTAAAACAAACATAAAATTACTTATTATAGGTGAATTCAATCACAAAAAAACGATAACGTTTTTATGTACTAACTATTTTCAATATAAAATGTTTATATATATAAAGAATTTTCCAGATGGAATATGCCCCATTCAAAGACACTAGGACATCATAGTTACAAAATCCTACATAGGGGTTATATTTGCATGAAGAAATTTTTCCCGGAATCAAATTTGAGACAACACCTGTGCACGATTTCATATGCTGGCACAAGCCATTTTCAATGTAAATAATGTTAGCATAATTTTAATTACAGACCAATGTATATTTTTATGATAAATTTACATATAATATATTTGCATAATAAAATAATCCGTTATTAACCAGGCAAGAATAAACCAATCCAAAATCAAAAACAAGAGAAAGGCTGTGTCCCGAATGGTAGATTTATTGTAAAAGCGGTATCTTCCAGTCATCGTGCATGCAGTATTATGAAGAAATATTTGTCAAAAATAATAGGTATGTAGCTATCTAGGTACTTGATTTTATTGCATTTAAATGCAATTTACATGTTAGTATGTTTTTGGTAATTTTAATAATTATTGATACGTTGAATTATCGTCGATTGCTTCTCTTCTTACACAGGTATTTTTATTTATTTATTATGTTCATTTTGTATATTATTAATTACATTGTTGCATTTCAATACAATTCAAATTTTATTATATTTTGTATCCTCGAAATTGTTTAAATAAATAATGTAAATATCGCTACATTATTTATAGGCTACAGATATCGGCGTTTTCTACCATTTTCTACTATAAAATCATTACATCTACAGTTAATTAAGTTTTATATTTCTGGCAACTCTGCTTCGTCACATAGAGACCATCGAAAATAGAGACCTTGATAGAGACAGGCAAACGTCTTTCGGATAAGTAAATCAACATCGAAACTTTCAGTAAATAGCATACGGGAATTCGATTTATTTATAAAAAACGGTAGAATTTACCTTTGTCAATTAAAATTATATTTGTTTACTTTTGCACTAAAATAATATTAGGGAACTTGCACTAGTGAGGAATATAGACGAAAATACATTAATTCGGTAGAATAAAGGTTAAATATCAATTCTACATTGATTAACACCCTAAAATATTTATTTTCAATTTTTAATTCGATAAATAAAATCACGACTTCTCAGCATCCCCTTAAACGCCCCGCCATTGGTCAATCTGTCTGTGACGTCACGTAGTCCATGTTTGTTTTGACGGGATACCAAAATGTATGAGGTTTCTTGGCCGCGTAGTGTTTGAGTTTGTTTTCTGACTGTTTTCGAAGTATATTATAGCTTAATTTAATATAAAGTATTTCAGAGGAAGTCAGTCGAATATTTTGTAGTGCCAGAGTGAACAAAGACAACTAATACGACGCCCAATCAAGCTTTTTATTGATACCGGCAGATCCCGCTAAGGCTAAGGCTAAGTGGAAAAAATGGCATTGTGCAACGAAACTAATCTAGAAACAAACCTTTATTGAATTTAACTTTTAGGTCATGTTTGTGAGGTTAATTTTAATGAAAGTACCTACCTAACTACCTATTCATGGGCGTCGCCAGGTTCGAAGATAGGTGGGAGGAACAAAAAATTTAATATAAAAAAAGTAAAAGGACTGAATAGGGTCATGTTGTAGTTTGGTATGGAAATCGATTTTTTGTCAAAAAAAAAACATTAAAAATAGCACCGCAAGCGAAATTTTTATTGGAATAGTTGAAACTGAATGGGTTATCTAATAATTTTAGAAAATTGAATCATGAAGAGAAAACGATGTCGTATTAAGGTTATTTTGGTGAGGTTTTGTCATTCAATGAGTGAAAGTAGATATACAATACTCGTATATATCCAAATACAAATTTTTCTATGGGAGGGCAGCTCTCCCTCCCCCCGACGACGCCCATGGAAGTACCTACATTTAGTTTCACCTTACTTGTCACACTTTTTCTATAGAATTACTATGTAGCCAGTGGCCAAGTTATTTGAAACCAGGGTACGTTTCGTATAACTCCATTATTTGTATTTCTTTTAAATTAAGCAGTTGGGCTTTCCTACTACCTTAATAAAAAAATTACGGTATATTCTACTATAGTAATCTTTTTCATACACTTAAATATGTGAGTATTTTTTACTTCAAATGAATGTCACAAGTGGTTGGTTGGTAGACATTGACAACGGCAATAAACCCGCCATTTGAAAAATATATATTTTTTCAATAAATATTTATTTATTAATTAATTTCAATATTTACATAACATAATACATATATTAACGATATCATTACGTCGTTACCGGTTACAGGTTACTCTCTCGAACACGCGTTCGAGAGAGGAGCATCCCATATGAATAAAACAAAAACTGAAATTCAAAAACATCCTAAATATTATTTATATATACATTTAGCAGATGTAACGCTAAAAACCGACCTGAAACTATCACTAACTTGAAAAAAATAACATAAACATACCGAACTCTACGTTAACCCAAACACATATAGACCTCGTGACGTCATCAATACGGCGTCGTACGGCGTCTTTGAAAGTAGCGTTTTCGCGGGAGTTCAAAACTTCAAATTTCAAAGTGCTGTAAAATAGTCATTAGGCGACGTATCGAAAAAATAAAAATTGGTATGTGTTTCTAATGACTTTTTTTATGATTCTGGATAATAAAAAAAAAGTGTGCAAGTTCCCTAGCAGATAATATGCGCATCCAAGTCAGTGATTGAAAAGCCAATCTACCTATTAAAGAAGAAGAAGATGGCAGATGTTGCTCTAGCTCTATATGTGCTCTATTCGTGTTCTGTTCTGTGGTGATTCTGTGCTTTTATTTTGATTCAAAACAAATAGTTTTTTTTTTACAAAGTTTACGGCTTTATTATTGTAATTTATCACTATTTTTATTTTGAATTGATTGTAGTTTATTTGTACGCAGTTTGTTTTGTGAAATATTTACTAAAATATGGAATTAAATATAAGTAGGTACATCGGAAACTAAACGTCATTAATTTTTACCTAATTTCCTTTTCAGATGTTTTATTGAAATACTTAATTAATTTGTTTTATGAGCAATCGTTTGTCACGTTCAAATATGCACAATCTTATTAAATATTTATAAAAGTTTCAGGCAATCCTAAAAAATTGACTCAAGATGAAATTTTTAGTCTTCAGCCATGAAGTTTCGCAGGAAAAGTGATGGAGAAGTAGAATATTTGTTAGAAGGCGAATAGGCTGTCCTAGGTACTGAAGTTATGTCCGGAGTACAGATAATGAATGTAGAGAAACAGGTACTATATTATTATTATGCATATTGTACAATAAACAAAGCAAACAAAAAAAATTAAATGGATCGGTGACCGAAATCGGAAATCTAGAGAAATGGACAGGATTGGGCTGTGGAATGTACAAGAAGATATGGAAAGTAATATGAATGAATGGAGCAGTGTTGTATGTTTTATGCGCGAGAAGAGGTATGAGGAAGAGGAGCTGTCCAATACTAATCATGCCGACCAGATTCTTAAGGACGGATGCGTTTAAAGTAACTAATCGAAGAGCGTATATGACAAATTGCATGAATGTGTGGGAAGCAAGGAGTGTGTACAAGGGCAGGGAAGTAGGGTGATTTGTTCTCTATGCCTACCCCGTAAGGAACGTGTTGTGAGCGGATAGAGAGGTAGAAATACAGACCATGATTCATTATAGAAATGATGATTCTATAATATTTAATAATACCATTTTATTTTCCAGGCAAGGAGGGTGAATAAGATACAGTGACTATGCGGAGCACATTTTCAGTATCAAGGCAATTTTTTTGTTCTAACGATATTCTCGTGTCACTACCCATCCAACCAAATCTACCTCTTTTTCTGCAAGTGGTTTTACTATAGAGGTCTGCCAGGGTACATCAAGCAGACTGCAGACTGATGGAAGAATTTACATGTGGAAGAAATAGCAATGTCTTGCGCGAAACAGTTCCAAAATAAACCATACTTGTTGTGTCTTGATATCAGGCCACTATTGTGCAATGGTGGTCACAGGCTAATTGTACGAGGTTCTATGTAACGTCACTTTTCATAACATGCTGCTGGGATTATTTCCTCAGTCCTTGAGGATCTGGTCGACATGATCGCTCCAGGACAGTCTCAGTCGCCCATGCTTCCTCACACTTTACTTTTTTGGTCATCCTGCCCTCATTCATTCTCTCGAGATGCCCAAGCCATCAAGCTTGTTTCATTTTAGTCCCTATGCCCATGCTATAGTCGCTCGTCTCCATTGTAGGAGTTCTGTCGCAGGAAATTATTTAATTAAATATATAAATTTATAATTGTGTATGTTTTTCATTACATAGATACATATATTTAAGGTGTTTTTGCAGAGATTCAAATGATTGAAAATAGGATTAACATAATATATCGTTTGAGTACTCTGCGTACCATTGGGTGGGTTTTGAAAAAGATTGTTGGTTGCCCGACGTTTCGGTTGAGTTGAACCAGCCATCGGCAGGGGCGATAGGCCAACCAATAGTCTTTTTCAAGACCAACCCAATGGTACGCAGAGTACCCAAACGATATATGTTATTTTCGAATCAAATGTGTAGTCTATGCTGTTTGGTTCCTTTTAACTACCATAGTCATTCCTTAATGGAGCTAAATCAAAAAAGGTAAGAGGTGGGTAAATTTTCTCTCTTAATTTTGAAATCTTCTGTCTCCAATACAGGGCGGATAATTTCGGGACACTAGTAGTTTATAACTATTTTTATTAGAATATTTTAATTTATATAAGCGAGCCAACCATCTGATGTTACAGACACAATATAAATAAATAAATCTTTACTAGCCCAAAATCATGCAGAGTTGCAAAACACGACAATATAGTAGTATGCTAAGGGACGGACTTATCGCAAAACCAATACTTACAGTGACCCGAGTATAGTAACATTTTTAAATGCAAATGTTGCGTTTGTGATATGAATTTTGCTAGACAATGTGTATGACAAGAATAGATCGTGAAAGGATGTGGCAGAGTTTGCCGATGCTTTGGGTGAGCTGTATGGAATTCCTTCTTTTCATGGGATGAACTCTGCCAGTGTTCCGGCAAACAATACATAACTTGTAACAATGGTTTTCTCTGACCAAAAGTGTGAAGCAAGAGTGTCGTCTTGGCTGTTCAAAGAGAGATCGAGTAAGAAACATAATATAATTAAAGAGATAGTGGATATAGCTAGGACGAGGATGAAAACAAAGAAGTTGAGATGGTTACGGCTTACGGAAAGAGTGTCTGAGGGTGGAATGACAAATAAGTTAGTAGTTATTAAGTCTGAAAGAGAGGGTGTTAGAAAACGTAGCTATCCAAGAGTCAGCTGGAGTGAACGTATTGGTTACTCAAGGACGAATACGTATCCAGTGGGAGAAATTGCAGAGCGTGTATAACAAATATGTGGTGAAAGCGGGAGGTATAAGTAGTGCTCTGTCCTCTCTACCTGCCCCGCATGAGATGCGACATAATGGAATACGTAATTTATCAATTTAATCAATATGTGTACCTATCGCACAAGATTTCTTGTTGAATTTCTTCGAGCAAATATTACACCTATGGGGTTTACATTTAAGTAGTCAGTCTTATCTCATTTACATGTAAACCTACCTATGTCTATAAAATAGACTCCTAGATAAGTTTTTCGCCATCAGTTGCCCGTTTTTTTTGCCAGTGTGGATGAGCGTGAATTTACAAGTTATTTGTTTTGGTTTTGTCCTGGTACTTAGGTCTGTCAAAATCAGAAAATTTCTACAAGCAAACATTACACTTGTATGGTATTAACTACATTCATGTGGTGGTAATTAAATTCGCATTGCATTAATTACACTCTTATGCTATTAATTATATATTATGACGTTATTGTGCTTCATTAAATTATAATGCTTTTATATAATTATATTATTAATTAGGTTTCTATTTAGAAAATATATTTAGGTAGGTAGGTGTAGGTACTTTAGTTATATTTTCATTATCTATACTTATAGATGTTTCTTATTAAATGGAACACTTAGTAAAAAATAAATAGAATTATTATTATTGAAAACATGCCATAATAACTATTTTTTTGTTGTATAATGAGGCTTTTTTTTAATTGCTTGTTAAAAGGGGTGTAGGTATGTCTCAGTAATACTTTTATGTTTTTTTTTTTTGATAGAAATAATAATTAACCAATTTTCATATTTTCATTTCTTTATTCAATTAATCTTACCCTCTATCGATAATTTAGTTTTAAAAAGACGTGTAAATATTATCACTGGAGGAGAAAATAAACAGTTTATTAAATTTTATCAGTTTTATAAAAAAATAACTTAGGTACTTTTTAACATTCATTGTTTCTATTACGGCAACCCTCAGCTTATATTTTCCCGCGTGTGAGATATTTTGACGTTTGTGTGAGATTTTGTCCGTGTGAGGATCTGTCATGTAGAGATTTTGGAAGTGAGTTTTTGACAGTTGAGATTTTGACAGTTGAGATTCTGACAGTGGAGATTTTGTCACTTGAGTTTCTGTCTGGTTACCCAAATGTCGATGACATTTGACAGTCATAGACAAAAAAGAAGGACGCCTTACATACACTCGTTTATTTCACGGAGGATGGCGCCATTTTCAAATATGATATTGATAGTATTTTCGAGGTACATTTTTATTTCTCACAGCATTAGGAACACACTTAAATGTTATGTTACAGTGTCTCCCGCATTATTTTTTTTACGTATCTCGAAATAAACCTAAATACATATTTGTACACTTCGTAATAAATAAGCTTGAAAAGCTTTTGTTGTGGAGTAAGTCGCCATCGGGGATTGAACCCGCGCCTACTGGATCGAGTCGAACGCTTTACCAACCTGGCTTCCGACCACCTCATTTGTACAGGTAACTTGAATAGCGCAAAGTAAGATATGTATTTATTATTTAAAATGTTACTACCTATCATTTAAATTTCTTTTTACAATCGAAACAGTGTTATGTTTACGATCGAAGTGAAATTAATGATAAAAGCTATTTATGAAGTTCGTAAACAATTGTACCTATTATGTGTTTAGAGAGATAAGCGGCGTTATTTTGTTTTTACATTGCAATAATAATGTGTTCATTATTGCAATGTATAAACAATATAACGCAAATGAGGTGGTCGGAAGCCAGGTTGGTAAAGCGCTCGACTCGATCCAGTAGGCGCGGGTTCAATCCCCGATGGCGACTTACTCCACAACAAAAGCTTTTCAAGCATATTTATTACAAAGTGTACAAATATGTATTTAGGTTTATTTCGAGATTCGTAAAAAAAAATGCGGGAGACACTGTAACATAACATTTAAGTGTGTTCCTAATGCTGTAAGAAATAAAAATGTAAGTACCTCGAAAATACTATCAATATCATATTTGAAAATGGCGCCATCCTCCGTGAAATAAACGAGTGTATGTAAGGCGTCCCCAAAAAAGATTGCATAGAGTGTTGCCGTTTCAAAATTTGCAAAAATACCAGATTTTTCTCGAGTAAATACTTACTAGGTTGAAAAAGTACTAAAAAATACCAGATAATTTTTTCGTTGACGGGAGGGGGGTCCCTAGGAAACTATGAAGAACTATAAGAAAAAAATCGCAAAAAATTAATTTTCCGAAAGATGTTGCAGTTGAAAGTTGCAATCAGTGCCATCTGATGGCCATGTCAATATCTAACACAATTATCAGCGCAGCATTTAAATTTTTTCGACCAATGCTTTATGACACTAACAACGAATTAGACTTCATAACAAAAGCGTTTGTTTTTGTTTTTTCTTGTCATTCGATTTTCATTTGAATTTTCGGAATTCTTAAAGAAAAACGCCGTTTAAGAAAGGAATATGGGAACTGAAGGGAGTAGAAAAATAAGTATTAATCTTACATCTCTATTTACTTATTTTCTTGATTCCAATACACTTCTAACTTACTTTATTCCTGTAGTAGATGAAAATAAAACTACATAGGAACATTTCTCTCACAGATCAGTTTATTTTACAAGTACCAACAAATAAATAAAACAATCACTTCCCTCATAAAATATAACCACATGAGTTATATCACCGCCTCCCAGAGTAGGTACTCTAGCCGTGCTGTTACAGTTGGCAACATAGCATAATGATCAAACAGGACCACTACTCCTGTCAAATCTCCTAACAGAATATAATACGTGGTCCGCCATACTCGTTGTTAAGGGACTGTTATTCCATACATTTCCTTAGCGACGCAACGCAGCTTAAAACGAAGTGGTCTCAAATTTCTACAGCATGGCTAGAGAAAGAGCGTCTAGGTGGCAGTGGGTATATACTATAGAAAGAAAACCAAGTTCATCACATCAGCAATTTTTGATACAAAAAATGATGTTGAACCAATTCAGCGCACCAAGGCAATACTTGAAATAATGCACGTTGCAACAAAAATTTGTATGTGCGTTAATCAGCCCGAATGGTTTGGCCCAATATTCAGCTATTCTGCTAGCCGAATACTCGGTATTCGGCTTGAGGCCAAATATTATACTGTTCGTTGCAAGGTTTGAAATGTATAAATCTCTTTGTTATTCTTTCTTCCGTGTTTTAATTTTCTTTTTCCTATTCTCCAAGTCCTGGATGACTTGCTCCGCCTCCGCACCTTTCAGGAAGTGTTTGTTTCTGAGTAAAGTGGAGGCGTCACACACAGGAATGTTATCCTGAAATAAAAACACAAGATAAATAAACACATGATTACTTAATGTTTACTCAACTCCACAGAATTACACGATTACACTTTAACTAAGGAACCTATATAAAGGTGGGAAGAACTATTGAACATTGAGCCCCTTCTATTATCTATGACAAATCTATGGTGGACGCCATGGGAGCTACAAACATATGATTGCGTGTCATATTGCTTGTCCACAATTGCATGAAACCTGGTGATATTTCAGTGACTCATTATGTATAATCAGTGTGGAAATTACCTTTGGAATATAACCTATGTTATTAAATGGTAAATTAGCGTACTTTACATCGGGAAAAAATGGCGTATACCTAGCGGAATTGCTAGAAGCGAATATGGCGGCTCTCAACTTTTGTCTATGGCTTTATCCATTAAGACTTCCTACATTTATATCAATTAATTATCGTATAAAATAAAATAACTTACGGAGTTTAATTTGTTAGCTTTCTCCAGTTTCTGCATGGCCCAATGCGTCGGATGCATCTTCTTCCGATGTGAATGGCAGTTCCCTGAACTCATGAATGTTGCACCACAGAATTCACAAGAATACTCCGGGATACCAGTGTGACAAGATGACATGTGATCCTGTAGACAGATTATTACATAAATAGTTACATAATACAGATAGGGTTGCCAGATGTTGATGTCGAAAAAATCTTGGACAATCTTTTGTCCGGTTTGTCCTCTGTGCCAACCCTTGTGTCTCCTAGTGAGACTTGGATGTGGCTGAAGAAGGTTGAATGCAGTGGAAATGAGATCGTTGAGAAGAATGTGTGGGAGAATATTGAAAATAAGGATACGAAATTAAGTTAACAGAGAAACAATTGACTGTAAGATGGATGTAATGAGTAGATTAAAAGGGCATAAGCTTAGATGTACAGGGCATGTTTAGAGAATGAATGATGACAGTATGACCAAAAAGATATATATGATTGAAAAAAGGGGTGTGAGGAAGCGTGGCAACCCGACACCGACCTGGACGGATCATGTCGAACAGATCCTCAAGGATGTATGACAAATTGTATGAATGTGACAGACGCAAGAAGTGTGTGTATGTCTATTCTCTATGCCTGTCCCACTAGGAATGCTGCGTAAGATAGAATTTTAAAATGCATGGATGGTTTACCTTCAAACCTTTGTCATTGTAGAATTTCTTGGGACAGAACTGACAAGCGTGTGGCTTCAGTTTCTCGTGAGCTCTCTTCACATGTTCACGTATCTGGAATCCTTTATAAGGACAGTGCGGGCATTGCTTCTGATTCTTTATGTCGTGTATTCGCATGTGTTTCGAGAGGCACGCTCTTTTAATTCTGTAAGGAAGATGTATACAGTGGACATATAGAAAATAACAATAAAGAATGTATATCATTGGAAAAAGAATCGTTATGTGTGTATAAGAGCATGTAATTTCACAAGGTTTTCTATTCCGGAAGTAAATTAGATACTGGAGACCCAATCTCTACAGTCACATTGGCTGTTTATTATACTGAATACAACTTGATCTGAATCAAATTTTTAATCGTTTGAGCTAATAGTTAAGCAACATTTCAATGAAAACCATTTTTAAGACAGCCACCTACTGATGTGTCCACTGATGGAGGAGGGCTGTACACCTGAGGACCTGACTGTGGCCAATGACAAAGCGATGAAGTCGCGGCTTATTGGAGTGGTAGACTTTAGACCGGACACAAACAAGTTTCGTACACTCATCTACGAGATCATACGACTCATATGATATGACTATTACAAAGTCAGTAAGTATACAATTCATAATTGTACAACAGTTTGCGAAGTTAATACGATATTGAAATCCGGTATGGATCTCCCTAATTCCGAACTTGAAATATAGTCTAAATCTTTCCGAGATTCAGGAGCTTCTAAATTTCAGAGACAGAATTTTTTTCGTAAACATTTATTAAAAATTATATTTATTTATTTGTTAGAGTTTTAATGTTTTCTTTGTATTTGTGTTTTTTGTTTACTTTGTTTACAAACGTTTTGTAAACACATTTACCTGTGTGTATATGCAATTTGATTAATAATTATATTATTTTAAATTATTTTTGTTTATAATTTATTAATAAATTATGAATATAGGAAAATAAATTAAGGGAAAATGAGAAGTTATGGAAGGAGTTTGTCGATTAAAAATAGGCGGTGTCCGCCACCCTACCGATATTTTAGAATGTGCTCTAGAGTACAAAATGGTTGGGAACCCTTATGAGGAATTGCATGACGGTAACGGAAACAAGCGGGTGTAAGAATAGGGAAGTCTTATAACTTACATGACTTCACATACAGCACACTTGACTCTCTCCACTATGCCGTAATGCTCATTGACATGATTAGTGAACATTGTGAAGTCCTTATACTTCTTCCCGCACTCGGGGCACAGGTGGACGTTGTCTGAAGGTCCGTGGACTCTCTTCATGTGCTGGGTGACGTGGTAGACATTTCTAAACCTGTAACACACAACGCTAATTAAAAATACTATGTATATTATTACATATGTTCAAATCAATTTTCATTATATACAAAAATTGTAGGCTGTAATCATACTTTTATATTAAGTACCTAGATGGCGTACTCAATGCTAGTAGTGAAATAAACTGGTGCCTACAAACTATCAAATCGTACGGAGAATTTTGACATTTCGTGGGCAATGTTTTCGAAATTTTGTTCTCATAGTTAAAAACTGTATAAGTTTTCTCGTTATTTAGAAACTAAGCGATAGTTTTAAAGATGTTTTAGTGTTTATTATTGATATCTTGTTAATAGTGTGAGTTTTGCGACTTTAAAATAGCAAAATGTCAATAGTAAAATAGCGTCAGTTCCTTTCTGTTGAAAATACATGGAGTCAGACGTCTAGGGTACTTAATATAAAAGTCTATGGCTGTAATACACTCGCATCAAATAATACAAAATCATTATAATTAGGTACAAAATAAAAATAATATAAAATTTTATACATATGAATATATTATTATTATTTATTATTGGGTAGGCAGCTTTCGCTATTTTGACCCAAGTCCCAGTTAAGTTGTGTTTATATTATCTAGTCTATTCTTGTATGTAAGGTGTTGGTGGTAGGAGCAAGTACCACTGACTCTGGCAACTGATTCCAAGCACTGACAGCTCTATTGGTTGTGGAAGTGTTTCCGTGGGTTGGATGTGAATCTTGTTGTTGTCAGTTTCAGCTGGTGTCCTCTCAGGTGCACATTAGAGTTCATGGTAAACATAGCCAGTAGAATCTCACAGGAATATATTATTCACTTATTAAGGGTGCAAGTGTACAAACTTCACTTACATTTTCCCACATTCACTGCAAGGGACCTGAGTGGCTTCATGGTTCAGAGAGACGTGACTCTTGAGTGCACTCTTAGTGCCAAATCTACAACAAACAAATCCACAAATCATGAAATAACAAAATATACTAACAACAAATTATATTACCAGATAGTATTTAATAATAAGCAAGACACCCCAGTATTTGGCTTAACCCTCAGAGTAATTATAGTATAGAGTTGCCACGGATAAGCCCTGCTAGAGTAGATTCGTGCTATCTCCCTTTAACTGCTGATAAAAATACTTTATGAGAAGGAGACAAACATAAGTTTCAAGAGCTGATTAAGATTGTCCTCTGTCACAGTAAATATGAGGGAAAGCGGGGGAGTTGGAGAAGGCATGTCATTATTATGTTGCCACAAGGTTGCCAACCTAACGATTAGAATGTATGGAATTTCTAGCAATTGCTGCAACTTCAGTCTCTGCCTTTTTCATAGCCAAATCTCTCACTTTTCATACAAAAAATGTGTGTGATATTTTGAACACCTGTCGACCAGTCTATACTATACTTTTTTTTTTCCTTTGTTAGGTCAGGGGACCGTATATCCCCTGCGTCACTGCGACCAGAGCAGGTCTATTGTGACACCCTTCAATATTACAACTCGTCCTCAAGGCCGACGTGTCTCATGTAGCTCACGATCTGTCTTGGTGCGAGTATAGTCTTGCCTTCTCGGAATCCAGTAAGGGCCCTCCAAGAGAGTGACTTCTTTTGTGAGCGAGTGCGTCACAGTTGCAGAGGATGTGAATAGGTGTTTCGTTGTCCTCTGAACAGAATCTACAGACTGGGGTGTCTGAGAGTCCAATTTTGAACTACTACACTTGGTCTGAAGCTAAACCCTGAATGATAGGAAAGTTATAACTCACCCAGCATGGCACTGATTACACTGGAACTCTCTCTTGTCATGTGGGAGATGACTAGATAAGTGTTGTCTCATATGACAGTCTATAATTAGTTTGTTGCACACTTTACATCTGCAAGAATAACAACACGGTGTAGAGTATATGTATATCTATCCCATCACGCCTTGCAAGGCAGGCAGAGAGAGCAGACAAACACTTCTATCCTTGCATCTCTCGCTTCTACATGTTCATCAAACATGCTCGGGGATTTGTGCAGATTCGTGTTAAATATGTATATCCTTAGCAAAACATATTTGAAATTTTCCGCCACAAGTAAGAAACACGAACGGTCAGTATCAAGAAGAATTGACGACTCCACTTCACGAAACAAGCTTTTTAATCTTACTGACCTTACTGTGAAGTTTATATATTCAGGATATTCCTAGTGGGGGAGGCAAACATAAACAATATATATCTTTGTAAATGTTAAGATCGAATAAATAAATAAATAATGGTGTACTTGGGTTTATTTCGATAAACCCAGATACATTTTTAAATGAAAAAAAAAGAATTCCTGTACACGGACAATTTGAAGATACTGAGTCGGATACCAAAAACACGCACATTAAGAAAACCGAAAAGTAAGGATTTATTTCATAGTTCATGTTTAAAATGGTTTTGAAACTAAGAAGTTATTTGTCGCCACTTTTATTCACTATCATCCTAGTCACAACACTCGTCTTAAATTCTCTCATCTTTCTATATAATACAACTACCACATGTTTTACTCTTCACAGCATTTGTGTATCTAAAATACAATATTGTACGTCTGTTTTGTAGGCAAATGAGTTTCAACCTCAACTTACGGTATTCGTGGACGTATCCTGGGCATTCTACAATTGAGTATATGTTTGTATAATATGTGCCGCTCCATTAATTCCCTTGACGTCACAGGGAAGTTGTCACACGAGACCACAGGATGTGTGTCGTGCTTGGCCCAACAATGATCGTCTAACTGGAATCAAGAGAATCAGGTAGTTTATCACAATATCAAATGGAGACCACAGACACGAGGGCATCGTAGTGAAATACATTAATCTGTTGAGATAACTACTTGTTATATTCAACTACGACATGTAGAAAATTCCAATGTTCTCACAAAACATAAATTGTGATTTTCAATCTTTTAAATACATTACGGTAGAAGTCCGATAATCCGGCACGTTCGGCACCGGCTCGGTGCCGGACTACCGAAAATTCCGGTCAATCGGGAGGTGCCCCTTCTTTTTAGTGTAGGTACTTTGTTTTTTTAACTACATACGTACATAAATCGTAATTATAAGAACAATTAGGTTCATAATTAAACTACAAATACAGTATGCAAATACAACAAAGTTTATTTTACATTTCATATAATGTTTCAAAAAAGTCACGAATGTCTTTTTGTTTTCTTGACTTTTGGCGTTTAGTATAAAATTTATTTCTAATGATATGGAAACCAATAATTTCTGAAGCACTGTAGCTAGTACTAGCCTCAGCAGAAGAGATCCGGAGCGAAGCCGGACTATCGGGCATTATGGACTGTTGGATGCCGGACTAATGGACTTCTACTGTAATTATCATTGACAATTAGTCAACATTTCAGCCAATCGCTAGCTTTTGTACTCAGCAGTCTGCGCATGGATTTCAAGTTTAATCCAACCACTATTGCATTCACGTTGTTTTGCGATTAAAGCCATTTTTCTCTTTAACCGTAAGAGGTATTTGATTTCCTAATAGACTATGTCCTAGTCAGGATTCTAATCTAATGCTTCTCAAAATCTGAGAATGTATTAAATGCTAACCTAAAACTATGTTTAATAAAGTACATTTACTCACTAGATTATAATTCGAGAAGTGTGCATCACACTTGTTACATTTCATATCAATATATAATTGAAATATTTCATCTTTCTCCTCCTCACTTATCTTCCACTCCCCACCACTGAATATATCTTCTACTTTATATTTTGCTAGAACAGTTTTTGTTGCTTTTTCGCTACGAAGAATCTTTTTCCGTTCAATTTTATTCGTTTTCTTCTTTCGTACTGTTGTTTTTATTTTTCTTAAACGTGATTTTATTGGGGCAGAAGTATTTGTCAATTCTTCTCGAAGTAATGAAGCTACAGGTTTATTGTCAGGATCCATTCCTTCTTCAGACATGCGATCTGTCTCTTCAAAATATTCTTCCTTGATTGGTTCATAATCCATACCTTGAGCGTCCTCCAACTCAATAGAGGATGTGTGTGGCTTAGTATCTGTCAAACATATCTCACTAGTCCTTCCATCCTGGAGCTGGAGTTTCATTTCATTGTATTTGTGTTGCGCATCTCTCACCATCTTATAGAACTTGTAGAAATTGTTCAAGCTACTGTTACACCTGTTACACATCACTACTCCACTACTTGTGTCACTGGCAACCTGAACCATCAGAGTAAAACAATCATTTCAACAACTATTATATTATATTGTGTAGTGTACTGTAGTGTAGATACATACCTTAATTTGTAAGATATCCATTATAAATGTACTAGCTGGAATGCTACCATAATATAAACTAGACATATTCACAACATCACGCCGCTCACTAACACACACCACACATAACGCTAATGGAGACATCTTTACAATGTTGTGTGGGAAAATATGTAAATAAATAAATAAAAAGCTGCTAAATTAATACAATAATAATATTTAATAATTACAACATGGCAGTATAATAACTGATACAATTACAACGATTCCACAAACTTTCGGATCAAAACAAAAGAACTCCATCTGTCACCGTGACAGATGACAGTTCAATCCATAGATATTCAATAATCCATAGACAATAAAAACAAAAATAGCACATGGCAACACCAAACAGATTTTGAAGGGTGAAGAAAGCTGAAGTAGTCAGACAAGTGAATATGGAGGATCAGCCGTTTCATTCACACTAATGATATATACATAAGTGTGAATGAAGCGGCTGGTCCTTCACATTTAAATTGCTCTCTTCACTGCAGTATTCCTACAACAGTGTAGAAGAATTAAGGGTGAACATTGTCGGGCTTACGACCGACCTCGGCTGGCTTAAGTGATCATTTTACACTCGAGAAACATTCGCCATTTCAGTTCACCGCGGTTGGGATTCGAACCCAGACCTTAGTCTCAATAAGTAAGTATCTTATCCACTCACTTATGTGTGATCCACGAAGGGCGACAGCTGTGTTTCCGTATACATTAAGTACCTACGTATTGTTGCCATCCACACTGTTGTAGGAAGAGGTGGTATTTTTATGGAATCGTAGCTGGAAAATGACAACTTTATTACTATTTAGCATGCAGTGTATGTAAAGTCGACGTGGACAATGTTTCAATTCCACGCATAAGAACTGTCTAGAATACTATATTGTAGATCTATTATAAGAAAACCTTTTGAGTGTAATATTTGCATGAAGAAATTCGGTCAGGCTTCGCTTCACATTTGACTAGCCAAGGTGGTTGATAGGGATAAAATAAAACACAAAGTTTATTATTCTGTTTTTTTTTTATTATAATGTTGCCAGCACTGCCTCCTTCATACTTCATTTGTTTCGCTTCTTCTTTTGTTTCTCACTTTGTATATTTTGAATAACTACATCCACCTCCGCACCTTCTGCATATTTTCTCTTCTGAAGCATTTTGGCCTCCAAAATAATACTCTGTAATAAAACATAGGGAGTTAAAACATTGATTCCTCTGTCCAGTCATACCATTGTGGCATTTCTAATAATGTGGGGTAACCAGCAGCAGCCTTATCTAATCCTACTAGCATGTACACACTACACAAGCATGATAACTTATCATACATACATTATCATTACTGCTAGTGGCAGCCATCTTCAACCTCTTCTCTGTTAATTGCTCTGGGTGCATCTTCTTGAGATGTGAGTGATGGTTTCCCGAAGACATGAATGTTTTGCTGCAGAATTCACATGTGTATCTTGGTATTCCTGTATGACGGGCGGCTGCATGATCTTCCATAGCTCCCTTTTTAATAAACTTCATTGGGCAGTATGAACAAGCGTAAGATTTGGTTTTCTTATGATCTTCACAGTTGTGCTGTGACAGCCTTGTCCCCTTGTATGTACAATCAGGACATTGTTCTTGCTTATGAACGCTCTTGTGGCGTTCGTAACTTATAGCTTTTACTCTGTAACAAACATACACACATACTGACTACACTGAAGGAGAGACGTGATCGGGGAGATCTTGTTGAATTGTACAAGGTGTTGCATAACCATTATTCCTGTGAGATTCTACCGGCTATGTTTACCATGAACTCTAATGTGCACCTGAGAGGACACCAGCTGAAACTGACAACAAGATTCACATCCAACCCACGGAAACACTTCTTGACCAATAGAGCTGTCAGTGCTTGGAATCAGTTGCCAGAGTCAGTGGTACTTGCTCCATACTACACACCAACACCTTCAAGAATAGACTAGATAATATAAACACAACTTAACTGGGACTTGGGTCAAAACAGCGAAAGCTGCCTACCCAATAACAAATAATAATAACATAGGATTTTACTTTATAATATCTAAGGTACCTATTGAGATGAATCACGTGAATTAATATAAATAAAATATACTCACATAGCATCACATTCAGGACACTTGACTTTTTCTACAATTCCACGATGTTCGTTCACGTGTAATTCAAAATACCTCTTACTCTTAATTCTTTTACCACAATCTGGACACAAGTATCCCTTGGTTTTGTCACGGTGCAACGCTTTAACGTGGAAATCTAAAGTGCGTTGGGATTTAAAACTGAAATAATACATAAGACAAGATGGATCATTCAGAATAATAACCTGGACATTAAAAATATATAAAACATTTGATAGCAATGTCAATATTACCTCTTGCCGCAATCTGGACAAATAAAAATTAATTTAGAATGACTTGATGCTATATGTTTCAGGAGGACTTTCTTTGTTCCAAACCTACAAAGCAATATGTAATATAATGTTATTATACGTGTGTCTGTGATGTTACCACAGTGGTCATATGAGTGTATAGTTGTATACTCACCCACTGGGGCACTGGTCACACTGGAACTCTCTCTTGTCGTATGGAAGATGTGTGGAGAGATGAGCTTTCATTTGGTATGATAAAACTAATTTATTACAGACATTACACCTAGAAATATACAGGAATATAGTATTAATATAACAAGAAGAGGATAAGACAGACATTATACTATGTGTTATGAAGAATTAAGTTTCTTACGGTATCCGCTTTTTAGGTCGTGGTGGCTTACGATTGAGTATATGTTCGTACAATATATGACGTTCCATATGTTCATATGAAGGGACAGAATCGTTGTCACAAAAGACTACAGCATTAGTCCCATGGTCCGTCATGCAATGATCATTCAACTGAAAAGATAATATACACAGAGTACTTTTGTGGAGTGATATGTATACATCGGAAGATTCAATGCTCTAGTTACCTGGGACTAGGAGATGTGCAGCGACGTCGAGTGAACAAAAATATTATACAGTTTATTTACTTGTATAATACTACCTGCGTAATGCACGCTGATACAAGTTACGTGGAATTTATTGTTTCCACTTCACTTATTGTTTTATTCCCCTATAGATATTGATGGTTGTATAGAATTCAGGTATAGATGGAAACCCCGGTAATTTAAATTCGAAGAGAAATAATACTTTTGGTCACAAGCCTTCTATGGAATTAGATGAATGATTTATTGCACTTCGGCAGTAAAACAGCATTCCTTTTCCCGATGTATAGTGATATGTAAATTATACAAGAGACACTACAAATGTCCCAAAGAGAGCCCCCCTTCCAGAGTCTGTTCTTTCTTTTACCTAATAGTAACCTTAACAATATGTTTTCTATAAAATCACGACAAAGATTTTCTCTTAAAATGGCATGGAAATTGTGAAAAAATAACCAAGCATTTCCCAAAACATAAGCGCTGCAGGCAAATTTATCTACGATAATATTAATTCCGTAACTTTTATAAGGATCCACCCAATAATACCGCCTGAGACTGCAAGATTAACAAGGTATGCCAAGTTACGGCTCAAACGTGGTTAAACGATTCTGAGAATAATGTAAAATGATGCGAATGTAAAACAATACGCGTGGAATGCAGTGAGCTAGACGTGGTACTATATTCAAATTACTTTTTCAGGGTTGGTTTGCTTAGAAAATTGGTGTTAAATTAGAAAATTCAAATACAATCTGAATATATTGTGCAGACAATCATTAAAACTAATACTCACTTGTTTATATGTAGGGAAGACAGTCTCACACTCGGTGCATTTCATATCAATATATAATTGAAATATTTCATCTTTCTCCTCCTCACTTATCTTCCACTTACGATTACTATATATATCCTCTACTTTATACTTCTCAAACACAGCTGTGGTTGCTCTCTCACTTCGGGGAATGAAGTCAGCTTCAAGTGTGGGAGCTTCTCTTATTATTTCTCCACTCATTTCATGACAATTCTTTGAATTTTCTGCTTCAACATTTGTTACTTTTGTCTCTTGTTTTGGTTCAGAAATGTAGGTTATTTCTAGTGGATAAGGTTTGAATTCATTTGTCTCTTCCTCATCATCTAAATATTCTTCCTTCATATCTTCAATACTGGATACTTCTGGTTTAACATCAACAAAACATATCTCATCCTGGAGCTGGAGTTTCATTTCATTGTATTTGTGTTGCGCATCTCTCACCATCTTATAGAACTTGTAGAAATTGTTCAAGCTACTGTTACACCTGTTACACATCACTACTCCACTACTTGTGTCACTGGCAACCTGAACCATCAGAGTAAAACAATCATTTCAACAACTATTATATTATATTGTGTAGTGTACTGTAGTGTAGATACATACCTTAATTTGTAAGATATCCATTATAAATGTACTAGCTGGAATGCTACCATAATATAAACTAGACATATTCACAACATCACGCCGCTCACTAACACACACCACACATAACGCTAATGGAGACATTTTACTATTGTTTACAAAGAAAATAATATAATATCCTACGAGTTTTAGGTTATGTCTACGACTTCTTATCTACCTACGATCGAAGAATACACGACAAACATTAAATTAAACTGAAAATGACCGAAAAAAACACCAGGAGGGTTTTCATTAAAAAGAATTGAATAAGAGTAAAGAAAGAATATGTTTTCTGTGATTCAATCACGTAATATCCCACTGCTCAGTTTTCGTTTCGCTTGTCAGACATATTTGTCATTTGACAGATCGCCTTATAGCAGTGTTTCCACATTGAAAAAAAAATAACCTCCAGCTGTGAGATTGTAGGTATGTGTTAAAATAATGCAGCCATTCTGTCGCAAACTTTTATTTATGTGTAAAATAATATTGTAATGACTTTATAACATACCTACGTAACCTTTTTATCATATTAATGTAGGATGTAGATAATATTATGTAACATTTAATACTGGCAACACAAAACTGTCACTAGGCGAATACTTCCGCATCCGATTTGAACCTTATTTTGTTTTTAAATTTGTTGTTGATGGATTGTAAAGAAATATAGTGATGGTTTTCTGAATATATTAGACTAATCGTTTATATTATAAAGACCCATGGCCATTTAATACATGGAGTTAAGTGCGAGGTATGATAATATACACATATTTTTGTAAATAACTTAAGGAAAAGGAATTGTATAGACAAAATAGTAAACGTAAATTTTCAAAAAACAAAATGGAAACAAAAGTGAAAGAGTGTTTAATTTTAACTAGCCGAGGCCACCTGAGAGGTGAGATCATGCTGGAGTCTGTGGAGAAAAGTGTCCTCGATCCACGTAAAAACAGCAAATGAGGAAAATATTATTCCACACTGCGGTGGAGGATATACACAGGCGAAGCCTGCGATAGTAGAGTACAAGCCTACATCCTCGAATCCCATCACCGCCACGAGTGGTGACGTCACCTTGTATCGGTGACAAACACCTTGTCTCGGTGACAAACACTTGAACTACGGAATAATTTTTCCCATACAATTTAGATGGCGTAATCATCGTCAAATGTTAGTTGGGCCCGGCCTCCATAAACAATATGGCGACGGCCTCGACACAGGATATAAAGTAAAGTAAAAAATAAAAGACAAAGTAATGTATTCTGTATTATTTATCATAATATTGTCAGTCTCCTTTATTCTTCAATCAATTGAATATCTTCTTTTCTTCTCTATTTGTATATTTTGAATAACTACATCCACCTCCGCACCTTCTGCATATTTTCTCTTCCGGAGCATTTTGGCCTCCAAAATAATACTCTGTAATAAAACATAGGGAGTTAAAACATTGATTCCTCTGTCCAGTCATACCATTGTGGCATTTCTAATAATGTGGGGTAACCAGCAGCAGCCTTATCTAATCCTACTAGCATGTACACACTACACAAGCATGATAACTTATCATACATACATTATCATTACTGCTAGTGGCAGCCATCTTCAACCTCTTCTCTGCTAATTGCTCTGGGTGCATTCTCTTACGATGCGAGTGATGGTTCCCATTAGACATGAATGTTTTACTGCAGAATTCACATGTGTATCTTGGTATTCCCGTATGACGAGACGCAATGTGATCTTTCATATTTGTTTTCATATGAAACTTCATTGTACAGTATGAACAAGAGAATGGTTTTCTCTTCACGTGCACTTCACGTTTGTGCCGTGCCAACCTTGTTCCTTTGTATGAACAATCAGGACATTGCTCTTCCTTGCTATGAATTTTTTTGTGACGGTAGTAATTTCCAGTTTTTACTCTGTAACAAACACATATACTATGAATAACTGGCCAAGTTATTATAAGCAGCACGCATTGTATTGATTAAATTGTATTTTATGTGTGAGATCATCCTAAGTATATCACGTTAAGGGTCAATGATTTTTGTATGGTTGCTTGGGAATGTTTTATCGTTTGGATTCATCCCCAGGCCCTAGGCGGTGACATGCTCCACAAGTGGGGAATGAGGGATGATCCACAGTGTGACTGTGGACACCCGAAGCAAACCATTCAGCACATCTTGCGTGATTGCCCCATACGTGCTTATCCCGGTACCATTGACAGTGCTGCCAGCCTGTCCCCTGAGTTCCTCCAGTGGCAGGAGGCACTAGTTGTCAGACTTTAACTATGTGACAATACTTCGACGTTGCCAAACGGTAAATAAATAAATCCCCAGGCCCTGAATTAATTACCTAAAGACAAAATAGTGTGCCATACTCGACATTACTTTAAATTGCATAGGTGTATTTTACATACAATATTTTTGAATATCATAATTTTTATTTTGTGAGAAAAGTCTGATTTTCTACCTGTAGAAGTTGTTACAACAAGTAGTTGTCTAAACGGATATACAGCAAAGGATGGACTTTCCATCAGGTATCAATATGTATAGTGTTTCGCTTCGGTCATCAGCCTTCATGATACAGTGGATAGAATGCCAGTGTGTTAGGCTGGAGGGCTTGCCTCGAATCCCGGAGGCAGCAGATGGATGGACTGGAAAGTCTATCCTTTACTGGACATTCATTGAGATGATTTTCTGATTTTTATACTTTTAAAGAAGGGAAAACAGATCTTTTTAGGATATGTCACTGACATGTACGTATTGAGAATAATCATGTGAATTTATATATATTTTTTTTTATATGTAGGTATATGGCTGATTCATTTTATGTGATTTTGTTACGACTATTTTATTTTTTATTTGAAGATTATGAATGATTTTCTTTTATATGTGGGTATATAGCGGACATATTTTGTATTATATTTTATGAATGATTTGATACTTGCGTTGTGTGTCCTATTTTGTTTTATATGACATGATTATATGTTTGAGTTTCGCTCACTTATTTCTCAATTTGAATATATGAACCCAGTTCATTATAGGTTTTGGATGAAGATATATGTGTTGCAGTATTTTTTCTTTGTGTTTTGATTTACTTTTTATCGTCATATAATATATTTTGTACTAACGGCCTGAAAAGCCGTATGTGATTGAAAATAAATTATATAAATAAAATATACTCACAAAGCATCACACACAGGGCACTTGACTTTCTCTACAATACCTCGATGTTCATTTACATGTGTTTCATAATTACTCTTACACATTATTTTTTTACCACAATCTGGACACAAGTATCCTCTAGTCTTATCACTGTGTAATGCTTTTATGTGGTTATGCAAACCAACTTTAGATTTATAACTGAAATAATACAAGAGACAAGATGAATCATCTGGACATTAGTAAACTGAATGCAGTTTATTCTTGTATTATTTGGATAAATATTCACCTCTTCCCACAATCTGGACAAATAAAACTTTGATTGGAATGTATAGATGCAATATGTTTCGTGAGAACTTCCTTTGTTCCAAACCTACAAAGAAATTAGTAATATAATGTTATTATATGTGTGTCTGTGATGTTACCACAGTGGTCATATGAGTGTATAGTTGTATACTCACCCACTGGGGCACTGGTCACACTGGAACTCTCTCTTGTCATATGGAAGATGTGTGGAGAGATGAGCTTTCATTTGATATGGTTTCAACAATTTTTGACACACTTTACACCTAGAAATATACAGCAATAAAATATCAATACAACAAGAAGATGATAAGACATTGCTATGAATTATAAACTAATGAGATTCTTACGGAATCTGTCTTCTAAAACACGGCAGTTTGCGATTCAGTATTTTCTTATATAATATAAAACGTTCCATATGTCGATATGTAGGGAGAGGCTCTTTATCACAGTAGACTACAGCATTAGTCCCATGGTCCGTCATGCAATGGTGATTCAACTGTAAAGATAAAGTAGAATGGCACTAATGTGGTGTGGTGTGATAGAGAGATGTCTGATGTCTCATATACACTGTGTAAACAAATACTCACTAGATTATAATTAGAGAAGTGTGCATCACACTTGTTACATTTCATATCAATGTATAATTGAAATATTTCATCTTTCTCCTCCTCACTTATCTTCCACTCCCCACCACTGAATATATCTTGGGGTTTATATTTAGCTAGCACAGCTTTGGTGGCATTGTAGCTTCGCAGATCAGCTAAGTAACTTGTAGATTTTGGAGTATTTGGAGTATTACTATTGATGACAGCTGGTGTGACACTAAGTATTTGAATGTTACCTGTAGAGAGACAATCTGTCTCCACTTTAACATTACATTCAGATTCAGATATATTGTTGCTAACTTCATGTGGTGTATCAACTGCTTCACTTGCAGACAATATCTTACACACACCTGCACTATCATCTTGTCCATCAATCATACACTCAAAATCTACATCTCCTCCAGTGTCAGTGTCCCTGTCCTCCACCTTCCCCTCCAACTCAATACTGGATACCTCTGCTTCTGGCTCCGGCTCTGCCTTAACATTAACAAAACATATCTCACTAGTCCTCACTACTACATCCTGGGGCTGCACCCCCACTTTCATTTCATTGTATTTGTGTTGCGCATCTCTCACCATCTTATAGAACTTGTAGAAATTGTTCAAGCTACTGTTACACCTGTTACACATCACTGCTCCACTACTTGTAACACTGTCAACCTGAGGGAAATAATCATTTTAACAATTACTACTATATTAGGTATATTCCGTCAAGAAAGATATTATCATCGGTAAAGATAAGATCGACACGGTAGATGAACATACATACTTGAGACAAAATTAAACCTGGTATAAGGATAACCAAACAGCAAAGTGTCCAAGAAGAATAGGGCTGAGCTGGGCTGCTTATGGGAAGCTTAAATACATCTTCGAAAAAAAACAAATCCCTATATGTTGAAGGTTTTCACGGTGTGCGATTGACATTGCCTCTCGATTTTTCGGGTGAACCGTGTGTAGATAAACTTGATCCACGTTTCGACACTCCTACTGATGTCTTCCTCTTCGGATAAATGTATGAGAAATGTGTTTGTATAGTGTGAAACGTGGATCAAGTTTATCTACACACGGTTCACCCGAAAAACCAAGAAACAAAGTCCCAATATGTCGTAAACGCAAAGCGTACGAGCAGCGTCTTGCCTGTGATGACATGTGGACTAGAAACTATATTCATCACCCAAAAATGGACTATTTCTGTGTTGCGGCCCCACTCAATGTCAAGCTTATTTTGTTTTAGAAAAATACTGTATTTGGCTTGATAAACATTTGACAGGGTGACATACCAAGTCTAAAACATTGTAAATTTACTAAATTCTTTTTAAAAAACACATTCTGATTTTCTGGGCGGTCCCACCTGCAGTCGAGCCGAGCAAAACAAGTCCGTTTTACCGCTTTTTTGTGAGGCTGCAACACTGAAATAGTTCCCAAAAATGTTGCGAAAAGTTGAAACGCACACAAATATCCATGGAAAGATAGATGCTGGGTGAGAGCCTCAGTGATAGAATAAGAAATAAGGAAATTAGATGTAGAACCCATGTTGTGGATGACATGGATCATACAGTTGACTGAAATGGCAATGGGCAGGGCAGAAAGCGAGACAAGATGGACAGGTGGGTGGACACACAGACTCGTAAATTGGAGACCACGTGGAAATAAAAGAGAGGAAGACCACACGAGAGATGAGCACATGACGTGACCTCAGTAGGGCGCATAAGGTTTGGAAGAGGCCTATATCCAGTAGTGGAGAGATCAGGGCTAATGAAGAAGATTGTGTAGTGTAGATACATACCTTAATTTGTAAGATATCCATTATAAATGTACTAGCTGGAATGCTACCATAATATAAACTAAAGATACTCCTAAGATCATTCTGTACACTAAGGCACACTCTGCATAACTTCGCCGTCTTTGATGGAGGCATTTTATTATATGATTACCTACACTATTTACTTCTTAATATGTACGACCTAATTCACTTTAATAAAGACAAATATTGGAATGAAAACACTAGATCCGCAAGAGACACCACGAACATTTTCACACATTCTTTATTTAACAACAATTTAACTGTCAAGTCAATCTGTCAATTCAATTCCACAGATAACAGAGCACCGTAAAGAAGTTTTCCCACATTGAGAAGCAAAAACATCTGTGAGGACTTGTTCCCTTGTACTGGCAACACAGAGCCGTCACATCTGTCAGATTAGCACTTCCGCATCCGGTTTGAAAATTGCTTTATTTTTGAAATGAAATGTCAATTGATTGATTGTAATATAAAGAAAGTAAATGTTTTCTGAATAATTAACACTCTCTCTCTTTCCCTGGGCAATTATTATTCCCACATGATGGTGGGGTCTGCCATTCTTGTCTTTCGCAGCCACTCGGCTCAATCCTGTAGTGCATCTTCCGGGGATGCTCCACAGTCTCTCATGTCTTGCCTCACAACCTCGCTTCACCTCCGCTTGGGTCTTCCTTGGGATCTCCAACTCTTGAATCTCCTTAATAATTGTGGATTTTCGGCAGCGTTGAGTATTTGACAAAACGCCGTCACAATCACATCGGAACGTTATTTTGAAAATTGTATATATACTGTTTACAAAAAACATTTCGCATTGCACCTAATTTAATTTTGTTTTAATTATATACGTACAATACAAAAAGAAGATATTCGTATACGCCACTGACTTTGCACGGGATTGTATTGATATTTTGGATAAAAATATGGGCAACAAAGGGAATTATTGATTTATAATGATTTTTTATTTCATTTCTGATTTTATAAAACATCACTACCGCCATCTATGAATGATAAATGACCTGGGAAAGAATCTGAAAAAAATGACGATTCGCTTCCGGAGTAAACATTAATACCAGACGATTTTAGACATCCATCTATTAAATAAACTTACAAATGGAATCTCGGCTTCAACATAGGCTATTAAAATATATGATTTGTATCGTGGTTTGGTAAAATTATCAATTTTCCCAAGATACTGAATTCTATCAAGTTAGTATGAAAATGAATGAAGCCATTTAAAGTAGTCCCGTTAAAATGGTTCTTAAATTTGTTTGCGTCGTTACATAATCTAGAACTAGGATATACATCTAAGGATTATTTTTATACAATGTTTTTGCTCTACAAATACTTCTGTATGACTAAAAATATGTCTATAATAATTAAAAAATAGTTTTGACATTTGCTCCGCGGCGCTTTCTGTCGTCGTCTGTTTTGACTCGCGTGGTGTAGGGGCTAGCGTACTTAACTTAAATTGAGTGTTATGCGATGCGAGGGTACGAGTTCGATCCCACTCCATACCCAACGCTTTTTTCTTCTTTTTTTTTACTATCTTTTTGTGAAATTTGAATTGAGCAGAATCCTATATACATAAAAAATATTTTTACTAGGTAAAACAAATATATTCCTTCCTATATGCCAAAAATTTATTGCATTAGGTATTTAATTCTAAGACGATGTAACTTCACCACCCGTACACAATTTTAGCCGTTGCGAAGCACGGGAAATACAGCTAGTAATTAATACTAATCGTTTTTATTATAATTACCCATGGCCATTTAATTCGCAGTATCAGGTTCGACGTATCATAATTTACACATACTTCTGAGAATAACTTAAAGAGAAGAAGTTGTATAGTCAATATAGAAAAGGAAAATTTCCAAAAACCACAAATGAATGAGGATTTAATTATAACGAGCCAGGGCCGTCTGAGAGGTGAGATCACGCTGGATGCTGTGGAGAAAAGGATTCCTGATTCGCATGAAAACAGTAAGTAACCAAAAAGTGGATTACAAGTTTAGGTTCCTAAACATACGAAATAAAAAACGCAAAAACTACAAAAGAATAAAAGTGAGTAAGTACCATGTTTTATTTTTGCTTTTTCGTCATCTCTAGCTCCATCCAGGTGCTTAGACTCATCGGCATTACATTATTATACTGTTTGTCACTTGAGACTACCATCATAACGAAAAAATAGATCTTTACGTAACGGAGTAAATATGCATACGCAGACACTAACCAATAGTAAATAGGGTACATGCATTTTTTTTTATCGTTCAAAAAATATATTAAATCGATAGTTCTACTTACTAGAATGACAAAATTATATTATGTAATTTTAATTTACCGTTAATTTATAATCATTAATTGAAAATGTTAATTTGACGAGTTTTTCTATGGTGCTCTGAAACGAGCGGCCATTGTTTAACGTGATTGTGACGTCACGATACGATGAAATTCATAGAAAGAAATTTGATTGTTTGTGGGTTATGTATGGAGGAATTGGGGAAAGTGACGTCACAATATGGCGGCCGGTCAAAAACCTGTTTTTGCGCTAGAATCGAATATGAGACTTTATTTTATAAATATATCCACAAAGACAGAGAATTAAAATGTCAAATTTTCGGAAAACCTTAATTTATAGTTAATGTACCGAAAACCAAAATAAAAAAAAACATGCAAGGGCCCTATTATACAATATTTATTTTCAATTACAGAATTGAGTTTGAGAGAATAAAACACAAAGTAATGTTTATTATTCTGTATTATTTATTATAATGTTGCCAGCACTGCCTCCTTTATACTTCAATTGTTTCCCATCTTCTTCTCTTTCTCACTTTGTATATTTTGAATAACTACATCCACCTCTGCACCTTCTACAAGTTTTCTCTTCCGGAGCATTTTGGCCTCCAAAATAATACTCTGTAATAAAACATAGGGAGTTAAAACATTGATTCCTCTGTCCAGTCATACCATTGTGGCATTTCTAATAATGTGGGGTAACCAGCAGCAGCCTTATCTAATCCTACTAGCATGTACACACTACACAAGCATGATAACTTATCATACATACATTATCATTACTGCTAGTGGCAGCCATCTTCAACTTCTTCTCTGCTAATTGCTCTGGGTGCATTCTCTTACGATGCGAGTGATGGTTCCCTGAAGACATGAATGTTTTACTGCAGAATTCACATGTGTATCTTGGTATTCCCGTATGACGAGACGCAATGTGATCTTCCATAGTCTTTCTTTTATGAAACTTCATTGTACAGTATGAACAAGCGAATGGTTTTCTCTTCTCGTGAACTTCATGTGTGTGCCGGGACAGTCTGGATCCTTTGTATGGACAATCGGGACACTGCTCTAGTTTGTTATGAATTTTTTTGTGACGTTGGTAACTTATAGATTTTACTCTGTAACAAACACAAATACTATGAAGAATATCTGAATATGTTGGGCCACGCTACTCTTGAGGATCCGAGGAAAAGAGTAGATCTCATAAAAACATAAAATATTAAACAAACACTATGGCTGCCTGAAATAATGTTGATACTGTAGTACTGCCTCAACTAAAATACTTATTTAAGAGGTCAATAGAGTTGTGTATGTATGGACTCAGGTATGGAGCTTGTTGTTGCACAAAGTGTGAATGTATTTAAACAATGGACTTGACAGACTGAATGAGTGAATACTGTTGTGAGATCCGACATATCACCATAGCTGCCTGTCATAACATCATCACCGCCAATTAAAATAAGAGCTACAAGAGTATAAGAAGCACTTAGTCATATCTTTTCAATCAATGGCTCAGTTCACCAAATCAAAAATCTTACTACAGTCGACTGCGGCAGGGAGCAGGTTTAGTCAATCGAATTTCAGCGAGAATCTCCTAAGGTATGCATTTTTAAAATATTAGTGAACAAATTGTCTGATATTAATAAATAAAATATACTCACATAGCATCACACACGGGGCACTTGACTTTCTCTACAATACCTCGATGTTCCTTTACGTGTAATTCATAATGTGATTTATCCACAAGCCTCTTACCACAATCTGGACACAAGTATCCTCTAGTCTTATCACTGTGTAATGCTTTCATGTGATTATTTAAACCAAGTTGAGATTTATAACTGAAATAATATAAAAGACGAGATGAATCATCTGCATCTGATAAATATATTTAACACATTTAATGGTAAAATGATCTAATTCCATTAAAAGTAAACTGCAGTTAATCCTTGCATTAATTTTCTTCTCTTCTTCAAAGAAACAGAACATTATATTTGCATTGTATTCGGAGATAAACATCTCTGTATCAGATTATTAGTATATGTAGGGTGCTGGGTTTGCGATAGGGCGTGGAGTGGCAAAATCTACACTTGAATCCCCTTTCTATCCCCTCCACATCCTCCCTATGCATGATACAATGCCCTCCTCTGCCTCCTGTATATAGTGTTATTAGTATACATAGTGTTATTAGTTGATTGTGTAGTGTGTGTGTCCACATCCCTATCCCCTCCACATCCTCCCTATGCATGATACAATGCCCTCCTCTGCCTCCTGTATATAGTGTTATTAGTATACATAGTGTTATTAGTTGATTGTGTAGTGTGTGTGTCCACATCCCTATCCCCTCCACATCCTCCCTATGCATGATACAATGCCCTCCTCTGCCTCCTGTATATAGTGTTATTAGTATACATAGTGTTATTAGTTGATTATGTAGTGTGTGTGTCCACATCCCTATCCCCTCCACATCCTCCCTATGCATGATACAATGCCCTCCTCTGCCTCCTGTATATAGTGTTATTAGTATACATAGTGTTATTAGTTGATTGTGTAGTGTGTGTGTCCACATCCCTATCCCCTCCACATCCTCCCTATGCATGATACAATGCCCTCCTCTGCCTCCTGTATATAGTGTTATTAGTATACATAGTGTTATTAGTTGATTGTGTAGTGTGTGTGTCCACATCCCTATCCCCTCCACATCCTCCCTATGCATGATACAATGCCCTCCTCTGCCTCCTGTATATAGTGTTATTAGTATACATAGTGTTATTAGTTGATTGTGTAGTGTGTGTGTCCACATCCCTATCCCCTCCACATCCTCCCTATGCATGATACAATGCCCTCCTCTGCCTCCTGTATATAGTGTTATTAGTATACATAGTGTTATTAGTTGATTGTGTAGTGTGTGTGTCCACATCCCTATCCCCTCCACATCCTCCCTATGCATGATACAATGCCCTCCTCTGCCTCCTGTATATAGTGTTATTAGTATACATAGTGTTATTAGTTGATTGTGTAGTGTGTGTGTCCACATCCCTATCCCCTCCACATCCTCCCTATGCATGATACAATGCCCTCCTCTGCCTCCTGTATATAGTGTTATTAGTATACATAGTGTTATTAGTTGATTGTGTAGTGTGTGTGTCCACATCCCTATCCCCTCCACATCCTCCCTATGCATGATACAATGCCCTCCTCTGCCTCCTGTATATAGTGTTATTAGTATACATAGTGTTATTAGTTGATTGTGTAGTGTGTGTGTCCACATCCCTATCCCCTCCACATCCTCCCTATGCATGATACAATGCCCTCCTCTGCCTCCTGTATATAGTGTTATTAGTATACATAGTGTTATTAGTTGATTGTGTAGTGTGTGTGTCCACATCCCTATCCCCTCCACATCCTCCCTATGCATGATACAATGCCCTCCTCTGCCTCCTGTATATAGTGTTATTAGTATACATAGTGTTATTAGTTGATTGTGTAGTGTGTGTGTCTTGTTGTGTGTGAATATAACATGTATTATGTATGGCCTGTGTATCTGTGTGTATTATGTATGATTGTTAGGTGATGGATGAATCAAACATGTTATATTAATGCAACTATATTTATATCTGTCACTTGTGTGAGCACCATGAATAAATAAATATATACATATGTACCTCTTCCCACAATCTGCACAAATAAAACTTTGTTTAGAGTGTATAGATGCAATATGTTTCAGGAGAATTTCCTTTGTTCCAAACCTACAAAGAAATACGTAATATAATGTTATTATATGTGTGTCTGTGATGTTACCACAGTGGTCATATGAGTGTATAGTTGTATACTCACCCACTGGGGCACTGGTCACACTGGAACTCTCTCTTGTCATATGGAAGATGTGTGGAGAGATGAGCGTCCATTCGATATGGTAAAACTAATTTACTACACACTTTACACCTAGAAATATACAGGAATATAATATTAATATAACAAGAAGACGATAAGACAGATATTACATCCATATCTCTGAGACTTACGGTATCCGGGCCCTAACATATGGAATCTTACGATTGAGTATATGTTTATATAATATAAGACGTTCCATATGTTGATATGTAGGGAGAGGCTTGTTATCACAGTAGACTACAGCATTAGTCCCATGGTCCGTCATGCAATGGTGATTCAACTGTAAAGATAAAGTAGAATGGCACTAATGTGGTGTGGTGTGATAGAGAGATGTCTGATGTCTCATATACACTGTGTAAACAAATACTCACTAGATTATAATTAGAGAAGTGTGCATCACACTTGTTACATTTCATATCAATGTATAATGTAAATATTTCATCTTTCTCCTCCTCACTTATCTTCCACTCCCCACCACTGAATATATCTTGGGGTTTATATTTAGCTAATACAATCTCCGTGGCTCGCTGGCTTCCTACTAGTGACTGAGTTGTCTCTGGGTTTGTAATGTTCACAGTCTCCTCATTAAGTAAAGATGCTGTGGGTACAAGAATATTCCCATCAGACAAACATTTAGGGGCCCCAGTTGCTTCTAGTTTACACTGGACAATGTCTGCATCATGAGACACCCTCCCCCCCTCTGCATCAGGTTCTACTTTCATAATATACTCGTGTGATGTCTCTGACTTTATATTATTCACCATCTGATTGTATTTGTGTTGCGCATCTCTCACCATCTTATAGAACTTGTAGAAATTGTTCAAGCTACTGTTACACCTGTTACACATCACTACTCCACTACTTGTGTCACTGGCAACCTGAACCATCAGAGTAAAACAATCATTTCAACAACTATTATATTATATTGTACTTGTTATATTGTGTACTGTAGTGTAGATACATACCTTAATTTGTAAGATATCCATTATAAATGTACTAGCTGGAATGCTACCATAATATAAACTAGACATATTCACAACATCACGCCGCTCACTAACACACACCACACATAACGCTAATGGAGACATCTTTACAATGTTGTGTGGGAAAATATGTGAATAAATAAATAAAAGGCTGTTTAACTAATAAAATAGTAATAATTACAATAGCGCAGTATAATTATTGATAGAATAACAACGATTCCACAAATCTCCGAACAAAACAGAACTGCATCTGTCACTGTGACAGCTGAGCTGACAGTTCAATGCATAGATCAATAAAATGAAAAATTGCACATGGCAGCCCCAAACAAATAAATCGCCTAAAACTCGCCAATATTTGACCCATAAAAACTGTAATTTATATCGGTAATAAAAAATTGGTCTTCGATGTTTACACAAAGATACATTCCCATATATTTACAAAATTAATTACGTCCCAAATATGAGTTTACCTAGACATGGCACACAGCCTTAATTGTGCTTGTTTTATTATTTATTTCTCCCGTTTTAGGTATTCGGCCGAACACTAGCGGATACAGGGGGTTGGAACCCCTCCCCCCCCCCAAATCGTGAGGGATTACTTCACGTACTTACAAATAGTTTCCGAAAAATCACATTATTTTCCCATCATGAGTTTTCTTAAATTACCATATTGTTTCATTGTAAAAAAATAAGCTCTACTTGTTGGATTTTTCAATTGAGAGAATAAATCAAACTAGGTACCTACATCCATAATGATATTCTGCATCCTGACACAAAAAAATTCAAACCACTACCCAGACATTTATATTGTAAAGTTTAAAATGTAGAAGAAAAACATTTTCAGTGTAATATTTGCATGAAGAAATTAAATCAGGCTTCACATATGACTAGCCAAGGTTGTGTAATAAAACACAAAGTTTATTATTCTGTATTATTTATTATAATGTTGCCAGCACTGCCTCCTTTATACTTCAATTGTTTCACATCTTCTTCTCTTTCTCACTTTGTATATTTTGAATAACTACATCCACCTCTGCACCTTCTGCATGTTTTCTCTTCCGGAGCATTTTGGCCTCCAAAATAATACTCTGTAATAAAACATAGGGAGTTAAAACATTGATTCCTCTGTCCAGTCATACCATTGTGGCATTTCTAATAATGTGGGGTAACCAGCAGCAGCCTTATCTAATCCTACTAGCATGTACACACTACACAAGCATGATAACTTATCATACATACATTATCATTGCTGCTAGTGGCAGCCATCTTCAACCTCTTCTCTGCTAACTGTTCAGAATGCATTCTCTTGAGATGTGTGTGATAGTTCCCATTAGACATGAATGTTTTACTGCAGAATTCACATGTGTATCTTGGTATTCCTGTATGACGAGATGCAATATGATCTTCCATAGTCTTTCTTTTATGAAACTTTGTTGGGCAGTATGAACAAGCGTGTCGTTTTGTTTTCTCATGAACTCTCTGGATGTGTTGGAATAAATGGGTTCCTTTGTATGAACAATGAGGACATTGCTCTTGTTTCTTCATATGCCTTCTTTTGTGTTGATGGTAACTTGTAGATTTCACTCTGTAACATAACAATCACATAATATATTTTTAGACTATAACTGGATATGTTATTATACGCACTACACATTGTGTACTATTCATTATGTATTTCTGTGTGGGACACCCCAGGTATATAATGTGTTGATAAAATTGTTGTTAATAAATAAAATATACTCACATAGCATCACACACAGGGCACTTGACTTTCTCTACAATACCTCGATGTTCATTTACATGTAATTCATAATTTGATTTATTCACAAGCCTCTTACCACAATCTGGACACAAGTATCCTCTAGTCTCATCACTGTGTAATGCTTTTATGTGATTATCCAAACTAAATTGGCGTTTATAACTGAAATAATACAAAAGGTATGACGAATCATCTGGATCTGATAAATATATTTACCACATTTGAATGCAAAGTGATGCAACTCCTAAGAGACGTTAGTACATTGAATGCAGTTTATTCTTGTATTATTTGGATAAATATTCACCTCTTCCCACAATCTGGACAAATAACACTTTGATTGGAATGTACAGATGCAATATGTCTCGTGAGAACTTTCTTTGTTCCAAACCTACAAAGAAATATGTAATATAATGATATTATATGTGTCTGTGATGTTACCACAGTGGTCATATGAGTGTATAGTTGTATACTCACCCACCGGGGCACTGGTCACACTGGAACTCTCTCTTGTCATATGGAAGATGTGTGGAGAGATGATCTTTCATTTGATATGGTTTCAATAATTTTTGACACACTTTACACCTAGAAATATACAGGAATAAAATATCAATACAACAAGAAGATGATAAGACATTGCTATGAATTATGAAGAAATGAGATTCTTACGGAATCCGCTTTCTAATACGCGGCAGTTTGAGATTGAGTATATGTTTGTGTAATACACGAGCCACCATGTGTTCATATGAAGGGACAGGCTTATTATCACAGTAGACTACAGCATTAGTCCCATGGTCCGTCATGCAATGGTGATTCAACTGTAAAGATAAAGTAGAATGGCACTAATGTGGTGTGGTGTGATAGAGAGATGTCTGATGTCTCATATACACTGTGTAAACAAATACTCACTAGATTATAATTAGAGAAGTGTGCATCACACTTGTTACATTTCATATCAATGTATAATTGAAATATTTCATCTTTCTCCTCCTCACTTATCTTCCACTCCCCACCACTGAATATATCTTGGGGTTTATATTTAGCTAGCACAGCTTTGGTGGCATTGTAGCTTCGCAGATCAGCTAAGTAACTTGTAGATTTTGGAGTATTTGGAGTATTACTATTGATGACAGCTGGTGTGACACTAAGTATTTGAATGTTACCTGTAGAGAGACAATCTGTCTCCACTTTAACATTACATTCAGATTCAGATATATTGTTGCTAACTTCATGTGGTGTATCAACTGCTTCACTTGCAGACAATATCTTACACACACCTACACTATCATCTTGTCCATCAATCATACACTCAAAATCTACATCTCCTCCAGTGTCAGTGTCCCTGTCCTCCACCTTCCCCTCCAACTCAATACTGGATACCTCTGCTTCTGGCTCCGGCTCTGCCTTAACATTAACAAAACATATCTCACTAGTCCTCACTACTACATCCTGGGGCTGCACCCCCACTTTCATTTCATTGTATTTGTGTTGCGCATCTCTCACCATCTTATAGAACTTGTAGAAATTGTTCAAGCTACTGTTACACCTGTTACACATCACTGCTCCACTACTTGTGTCACTGGCAACCTGAACCATCAGAGTAAAACAATCATTTCAACAACTATTATATTATATTGTGTAGTGTACTGTAGTGTAGATACATACCTTAATTTGTAAGATATCCATTATAAATGTACTAGCTGGAATGCTACCATAATATAAACTAGACATATTCACAACATCACGCCGCTCACTAACACACACCACGCATAACGCTAATGGAGACATCTTCTCGCTGTAGAAATACTATTTCTTACGGTGTGGATCTAATTTATAACAAATAATAAAAACAACACGGAAATGAAAACAAGAAACAAACAAAACAACGCGCTTCAGTCGACTGTCAATGTCAGTTACAGCAGCAAGGGTAGCGTTCTGCATGTCGTTGACCTGGGCTGCGTTCGTAATGACTGTGCGTCACCATAGATACAATAAATAAGTTATCCATCATTCCAAAGTAGGTAGGTAGGTACCTATTTAAACCTTCTTAATACAAAAGTATCCTCCTTTTTTACTTTTTAACATTTTAAAACTAATCTGTTAATCTCAAAACCCCACGTTTTTTATCATTCCATGAATTTACTAGTACTTTAGTATAAAAATCCATTAAAATGCTATTGTTTCATACATATATATTTTCTTTTTAACAAAAAATAAACTAGATTTATATATTAAGGCCTTTTTTGGTGCATCCTTATGTCTTATGACAAATATTTCACCTACGGCGCTATTTTTTTGATACATCTTTATAGAAAACATTTTTCATGAAAAGAAATAAAACTACATAGCTTCCCTAACTACATTTTTTTTAAATATGGTCACCTTAATAACAAGGGTCTATAATATAATACTATGAGCCATTTTCGTGAGACTGCAAAAATGAATTCTCCGGCATCTTATCTGTAATTCTACAAATTTGCATTGCAATATCTTGATTTGTTACGGCGGTAGAAAAAAACATTCTTTGAAGCAGAGAGTACTAAATGTATTTGCTCAGTCGACAATAGTGCAAGGGGAAATTTGGTGCAAACGTTGAAAACTTCCTTATGAAGAGATTAAAGCCATAACCAGCTTTCCAAGATTTATTTTTTCATCTTACGTTACATCCCCTTTTTTAATGTAGGTATGTTTATTTATTATTTTTATTTTATTTTATCTTTTTATCTGAATGAGCGAAGAGGGGTGAGAAAGCGCGGCCGTCCGAGACTGACCTGGTCCGATCATGTCGACCAGATCCTCAAGGATGGACGCGTTTTGAGTAAAAGGAATCGGAGAGCGTGTATGACTAATTGCATGAATGTGACGGAAGCTAGGAGTGTGTGTAAGGATAGGGCTGTCTGGCGCTCTGTCCTCTCTGCCTACCCTGCAAGGGATGTGGCGTGAGGGTATAGATAGATAGATAGATTTATTTACCAAGACTCACCTACAGGCAAGATATGTGTGTGTATGACATTATATACTTTTAAACAATTATGTATGGTTCACATCTTGCCCTCTTAGTAGTGAATACAAATAGGCTATACAATATATAACACAGAGTTTCATTATTAAGAACAGAAGGACAAACACAACATACAATACATATACACATACATACATTCTCTCTCACACACACATTCACACACATACTCTCAAACTTGCACATAAAATAACAATACCAGCATAATGCAACAAACAATGTACCAGAGGATGAAGGAAGCAGGGGAAGGGAGAACAGAGGATTTAGTTCCCTGCAAGTGCCTGATCTACGGACCTCCTGAATGTTTCTTGACTTATAAATACAAATTGTTAAGGGCACAGGTCCCGATGTTCTATGAAATAATTTCGCCTGCTGCGATAGTCCTTTACCCAAGAAACCATTTCGGTCGCAATTTGGTCGCCGTTCGCACACGTTCGCACACTACTGTGTGCACACTAATCGGAAATTCGGTCGCTGTTCGGACACAGTTCCGGAACCGCAACCAAAAGTGGGGAACATTTGTGACTAAATCTGGTCGCATTCGGTCACATTCTGGTTACAAATGCGACCAAACCCGGTCGCATTCGGTCGCATTTGTAACCAAAATGTGACCACTTGAATGGCCCGCCGGTGCTGGCGCGTACGTATTTGCGGTTTCCCGCAAAAATAAATATATATAGTTATAATTTTAACATGGATGCGCAACAAAATTCTTAACACCAAAATACTTTACAGCCATGATATAATATTAATGAAAATAAAAACGGACGGGTATAGCTAAATAATATCCGAATTTCATTGCGAAACAAAATTTATCGTGTAATTTAGTAAAGTAGGTGGTTAATTTTTAACGCGCCTTTTTAATTATTAATTTTAACAACAAATAATAAATTAATGTGATAGTCATATTTATTTATATTAAATTCTATACATCTTCCAATAAGTCCATTGTTTCGCAGAAACCTTAATTTTGACCTATTACGCTATAATCCAAAGAAATTTCATCCTGTAAAACGATTAAACATGCATGTTAATGAACATTATTATCAAAATTTCGTAGAATATGGAGTAGTCGCAAATGTGACCACTTATGACCACTTGTAACCAGTTGTGACCGCTTTGTGACCGAATGTAACCAAAAGCGGTCACAATGCTTTTCATTAGCTAGCCGCCATAGTTCTTGATCTACTATTCTCAAACAGTTTCCGCTCCTCATGTCAGAACGTCTTCAGTCTTTGTTCAAAATGCAGTATACGCTCGTCGCAACAAAGGAAAATTCGGCAGTTGTGATTTCTGCTGTTCCTAGTGGTTGGGTGAAGGAGGGTCTTTTGTATTGGCCAAAATTTATACGGAAAACTATATTGGAAGAGGCCAGGAGAAACGAGGACAGTGTGCCTGAAAGTGGTTGGATGCGCATAAAATGCCGAATAAAAGTTATAGATATTCCAACATATGAAAAAGCCATGGATTCTATTCGCTTCAACACTACAAACACGACTGAACAAGAAACAGATTGAGAACTACTTATAGCGTGGACTAATATATTTTGAACAATTTGAACCAACTTTGTTCGGACACATTCACCACACAGTGTGCACACTCCGCGACCAAATCTGGTCGCAAAGCGTACACAATGTGTGCGCTTTGTGACCAAGTTATGTTCGGACACATTCACCACACAGTGTGTACACTCCGCGACCAAATCTGGTCGCAAAGCGTACACAATGTGTGCGCTTTGTGACCAAGTTCTGTTCGGGCACATTCACCACACAGTGTGTACACTCCGCGACCAAATCTGGTCGCAAAGCGTACACAATGTGTGCGCTTTGTGACCAAGTTATGTTCGGACACATTCACCACACAGTGTGTACACTCCGCGACCAAATCTGGTCGCAAAGCGTACACAATGTGTGCGCTTTGTGACCAAGTTATGTTCGGACACATTCACCACACAGTGTGTACACTCCGCGACCAAATCTGGTCGCAAAGCGTACACAATGTGTGTGTTTTGTGACCGGGTTTTTGTGTGCACACAGTGTCGACACGGCAACCACTTGTGACCACTTGTGACCGAATTGCAAATTTCGCGACCGAATTTGGTTTCTTGGGTATAATGTTGTAACCCAGACATATATCCAGATACCTTAATATTGAAATCAATCAAGTTCATCAATTCAACCATTTTTGAAAGTAAAATAGTCTGTGGCACTATTTACTAATTTCGCGGAAAGTAAGGGGCCGACGTTTCTAAAAATGGCCGGGCCGATTTAAGGTACCAGTCCAGGTCTGTCTGCAAGTCAAGAGAATAAAACACAAAGTCAAGATTATTATTCTGTATCGTTTTTTATTATAATTATTATTTATTATTATAATGTTGCCAGCAGTGCCTTTTATTTATTAATTTATGTTCCACGCAACAAAGTTGCTTTTACATTTCACATAATAAACACAAGTACTTATACTATACATAAGAGCAAAAAAAAAAAACAAAATAAGTCACTCACGACAGAGCAAAAAGCAAATAATATTTGTCCAAGGAGCAATCACGAAGACCGCGAATCAAACAACAAAATATTAAAAAAGTAAGAAAGTATCAATAATTCATTATGTATTTCACCAGTGCATCGGATGATTAGGCATTACTGCAACAAAACACAGAGAAAGTACATACGTCAATTCACTCACACACACGCACACCGCCATCCACACCACACAAATACACACCATATACATTCATACAATATACTCTCCAAAGACAGTCAGCAAACACATACAATAAACCAACCAATCCAAAATAGTAACGTCAACCAAGCAACATGAAATATCATACAGGGAGTTAGAATTAACCATATTTTTTATTTAGTAAATTTTTTAAACATTTTGTACTTGTAGAAAATATATCAATATCATCTAAATCTTTTGCTTCCCAGGTTTCTTTATACTTCAAATGTTTCCCATCTTCTTCTCTTTCTCACTTTGTATATTTTGAATAACTACATCCACCTCCGCACCTTCTGCAAATTTTCTCCTCTGAAGCATTTCGGGCTCCAAAATAATACTCTGTAATAAAACATAGGGAGTTAAAACATTGATTCCTCTGTCCAGTCATACCATTGTGGCATTTCTAATAATGTGGGGTAACCAGCAGCAGCCTTATCTAATCCTACTAGCATGTACACACTACACAAGCATGATAACTTATCATACATACATTATCAGTGGCAGCCATCTTCGACTTCTTCTCTGCTAATTGCTCTGAGTGCATTCTCTTGAGATGCGAGCTATGGTTCCCCGAAGACATGAATGTTTTACTGCAGAATTCACATGTGTATCTTGGTATTCCTGTATGACGAGATGCAATGTGATCTTCCATAGGTCCTTTAGTATAAAATTTCATCGTACAGTGTGAACAAGTGAATGGTTTTGTTTTCTCATGAACTCTCTGAATGTGATGGCGTAACTGAGATCCTTTGTATGAACAATGAGGACATTGCTCTTGTTTCTTCATATGAGTTCTTTTGTGTATTCGGTAACATATCTTTTTGACTCTGCAATATAGATACATATTATATTATTAGACAATAACTGGATATACTACTATACGCACTACACACTGTGTACTGTTCATTATATATTTCTGTTTGGTGATCACTGATTCTTGTAAAGCCCCTTGTGATTTTTTTCCTAGAACAAACTGTTTGTCATTAATAAATACTCACATAGCATCACACACAGGGCACTTGACTTTCTCTACAATTCCTCGATGTTCATTTACATGTAATTCATAATGTGATTTATCCACGAGCCTCTTACCACAATCTGGACACAAGTATCCTCTAGTCTCATCACTGTGTATGAATTTTATATGATTATGCAAACCAACTTGAGATTTATAACTGAAATAATACAAGAGACAAGATGAATCATCTGGACATTAGTAAACTGAATGCAGTTTATTCTTGTATTATTTGGATAAATATTCACCTCTTCCCACAATCTGGACAAATAAAACTTAACGTTGAATGACATGATGCAATATGTCTCGTGAGAATTTCCTTTGTTCCAAACCTACAAAGAAATATGTAATATAATGTTATTATATGTGTGTCTGTGATGTTACCACAGTGGTCATATGAGTGTATAGTTGTATACTCACCCACCGGGGCACTGGTCACACTGGAACTCTCTCTTGTCATATGGAAGATGTGTGGAGAGATGAGCGTCCATTCGATATGGTAAAACTAATTTATTACAGACATTACACCTAGAAATATACAGGAATTATTGTTTATTGTTCATTATCGTCCCTAGGCCCTAATTTCGGGCACTTGGACTCGTCAAATTTACATAGTTATAAGTAATATAATATTAATATTACAAGAAGACGATAAGACACATTACATCCATATCTCTGAGACTTACGGTATCTTTGGACGTATTCTAGGAATCTTACGATTGAGTATATGTTTATATAATATAAGACGTTCCATATGTTGATATGTAGGGAGAGGCTTGTTATCACAGTAGACTACAGCATTAGTCCCATGGTCCGTCATGCAATGGTGATTCAACTGTAAAGATAAAGTAGAATGGCACTAATGTGGTGTGGTGTGATAGAGAGATGTCTGATGTCTCATATACACTGTGTAAACAAATACTCACTAGATTATAATTAGAGAAGTGTGCATCACACTTGTTACATTTCATATCAATGTATAATTGAAATATTTCATCTTTCTCCTCCTCACTTATCTTCCACTCCCCACCACTGAATATATCTTGGGGTTTATATTTAGCTAATACAATCTCCGTGGCTCGCTGGCTTCCTACTAGTGACTGAGTTGTCTCTGGGTTTGTAATGTTCACAGTCTCCTCATTAAGTAAAGATGCTGTGGGTACAAGAATATTCCCATCAGACAAACATTTAGGGGCCCCAGTTGCTTCTAGTTTACACTGGACAATGTCTGCATCATGAGACACCCTCCCCCCCTCTGCATCAGGTTCTACTTTCATAATATACTCGTGTGATGTCTCTGACTTTATATTATTCACCATCTGATTGTATTTGTGTTGCGCATCTCTCACCATCTTATAGAACTTGTAGAAATTGTTCAAGCTACTGTTACACCTGTTACACATCACTACTCCACTACTTGTGTCACTGGCAACCTGAACCATCAGAGTAAAACAATCATTTCAACAACTATTATATTATATTGTGTAGTGTACTGTAGTGTAGATACATACCTTAATTTGTAAGATATCCATTATAAATGTACTAGCTGGAATGCTACCATAATATAAACTAGACATATTCACAACATCACGCCGCTCACTAACACACACCACACATAACGCTAATGGAGACATCTTTACAATGTTGTGTGGGAAAATATGTGAATAAATAAATAAAAGGCTGTTTAACTAATAAAATAGTAACAATTACAATAGCGTAGTATAATTATTGATAGAATAACAACGATTCCACAAATCTCAGACCAAAACAGAACTCCATCTGTCACTGTGACAGCTGAGCTGACAGTTCAATGCATGGATGTATAATACCGATAATACTTCTAGTAAACTGGATTCATCTCTTGGCCGACTATTGCGGTTCTAGGGGAAATGGCCAGTTAGGCAAAAGAAGCAAAATTGAGGATTTTCCATACTAAACGGGCTATAGGAAACTGCGGTTTTCACATGGATTTTTGGTTTTCACTGTTTATATTTTAACTGAAAATGAATTATAGACATCATATTGACATAATTATAGGACCAAGGGATGTAAATACTCCGTTAATCAGGATTTAGAAGCAATTTCTTTAACAAAGGAAACGGCACACGATGGAAGTAAATTAAATTAAGGTGCGTTAGGGTAAGATCGGAAATGGGGAAAGACCGAAAAATTGAATTTGTGATGAACTCTGGCAACATTGTTTATACTGACCATTTGCATTTGAAACTTTATTCTGTTACGCCCCGCCTCAGCTCAGTCCAATTTGTCTCTTGAGCTGAGAAGATGTGTAGTGAGTGATTTTGTAAACGTCAAATTTTTCCGCGAAAATTCGAGATTTCCGGTCTTTCCCGGTCGGCTATATTATCGTTCCCAGGTAAGTTATGTGTTTATATTTTGGATATTCATGCATTTTATAGCTGTAAGGTCAATGTATGTAGAATGACAACCCGTTATCTGTCGTAGTTTAAGCTGTACGTGTTTTTTCGATCTTTCCCCGTCAGAAATGTTAGGGGAAAGATCGGAATTCAAATTATCCGTTCTTTCCCCATTTTGGATCTCCATACTAAATTCCATAGCTTTCCAAACTATTGAAATCTTTTCTACATCAAAAAATAAAACCGCTATTTTTTAATGTGACCATCTGTTGAGATAACTTCCTACTTTTGAAATACTATTTTCAAACTAATATTAACAAAGGTTTATTTCTTCGAAAATTGTTATGCTCTGCTCTGTACCAAATACATGCATATATAGTCCGAGAGCCCGCTGCTTAAATTATGACTATGTATCTGTTTTTTGATCGAAATGTGGTATAAATTATAGCTTACCAATAGGGTAATGCATCGCACTAGGGTTGCCTATCAAAATCTTGCTGCAACCCCCCCGATTCGTGGTTTTCCGCATTTTTTAGGAATATGGTAAGAGATAGGAAAAAATGGTCAATGACGAAAATAATAATATAAGTACACCCATTAAAGGACACCTATATGTCGTAGCTAATATTGTTACAATAGTAAATGTTAAAATACCTAAAGCTTCGATTTTAATGACAAAATTTTACTTTTTTCTTTACTCATGTGAATAAAATATTACTGCAAACAGTTTGGGAATGTCAAGGTAGTTCAAGGCCGTTTGGGGTAAGACCGGAATTCATAAATCATATATTTCTTAAATTCGGGAGTAAATAGTTTCCTATAAAGAAATAATTAATGTATTTAGTCATTAGGACAACATACCATTATTGTCCCAAAATCTCAGTGGTCTAAAGTGTCTAATAGTGATTTTAGCATGAACTCCGGTCTTACCCCAGTATTTTCCGTTCTTACCCCATGTGAGGTTTTATTTAAATCATAAATATAACTGGTTTTTATTAATTAACGATTACGATTCTGATGATAAAAAATATACTGTTACGAAGAATGAAGCCTTATGTTTACCAATATTTTAAAAAATATGTGCTAAACCTGGTGGACTGCATGTGATGAATGATACAAATTACCATGTGCCATCTCACCAAAAAACCATTCGGACTTACCCCAACGCACCTTACATTATTTTATTTTATTGTCATTAATTACAACATAAATTAAACATTGCACGAAAATTCAGAAATACATACACATTAGCTTTAAATGACAAAAAATATGAAAAAATAAATTCCTATATAATAAATGATATATTTAAAACGTCTTCACATCCGTGATATTCAGTATCATAATTAGTGATAGGAAACTACTGAAAACACATTTTTTCTCATTTTTTTTTTCTTAAGCGATGCATAAGGTTTAATTCTTAAAGGAGAATCTGAAAAAAAGAATAAGAAAAATAAATAAAAGTAATTTAATTTACTTCCACCGTGTGCCGTTTCCTGTGTTATAAAATTGCTCATAAATTCTGATTAACGGACTATTTACATCCCTTGGTCCTATAATTATGTCAATATGATGTCTACAATTCATTTTCAGTTAAAATATAAACAGTGAAAACTAAAAATCCATGTGAAAACCGCAGTTTCATATAGCCAGTTTAGTATGGAAAATCCTCCATTTTGCTTCTTTTGCCTAACTGGCCATTTTCCCTAGAACCGAACAGAATGTATAGACAAACACCTATTTTTCCATCCAGTTTACTAGTATTATAAATCCATGGTTCAATGCATAGATCGATAAAATGAAAATTTGCACATGGCAACCCCAAATAGATTTTGACGTGATTGGTACCTAAAGGCTGGTTTTCATTCGTGAACAATAATGGATCTTAATTCATAACAGTTCCCAGTTGTTTTTCTTTGTATGGCTTTAACTAGGGAACCTTTATAAATGTGCTTTAACTAAGGAACCTATATATAGGTTCCCTAGTTTTAACAAAAGGGCCACAACGCACTTCCATCGATAAACTAGCGTGATTTTTAAAAATACGCAGTAACTCGATATTAGGACCACACCATAATATTTTCTTGTATGGAGTAAAATAAATTAACTCATCAAGACCTTTTAAAAAAGGTACCATTATTCTTTTAGCACATCATATGTACCTTTTTGTATGATTTCTCAGTGGCGTAGCGTGGGGAGGGCGGCCCGCCCCGGGTGGCACTCTTTAGGGGGCGGATTTTTTTTGGAAAAAAATCAAAAATACATTAAATCACATTTGTTTCATTAAAAACTCGAAAAGGTTTCGACTGCGGCGCTATTTTTTCACTTTTTGAAATTTTAGTTGTCCCCCTCCAGCCTAGAAGTTCTCTATAATCCCTGTAAATTTCGGGAATATTGGATTTAATGCCTAAATAAGGGGGGCAGCAGATTTGACTTCTGCCCCGGGCAGCAGAAACCTGCACCACGCTGTGATTTCTCAAATGTTTGGTTGGCAGATATTGCCCATGGCAATAAACCCGCCATTTGTTTAATGCATGTCATTATTTCAATAGTTTTTTTACTATTATTATTATAATTTACCCCTTAGAATGGTATACAAAGTTCGCATTCATGGTATTGTAATCAGAAAGACAATTTTATTACAAGCATGGGATGTTCGTAAAACCGGCGTACAGGACAGTGGATGCCTCAAAGCAAAATGGCAGCCACCTCGGGCGACTAAATCGAAATAAAAATTGGCCTTTCTATTAAGGTCACCAAATTACCTCTATTTTAAAAAAACATTTGCCCGCACTGATATTTGGCTTTTTATAGCAATTGTATAATAAGACACATGTGGAGTAGCATTTGTAAGTCTTGCCTCATACTAAGAAGATCTACTGCACGGCCCTGCCGACATGGAGGATGTCTTAACTACAACCATTCCCACTACCAAGACTTTTATATTGTAAAACTAATATGTAGAAGAAAAACCTTTTCAGTGTAATATTTGCATAAAGACATCAAGTCAGGCTTGTGGACAGAGGTTTAATAAAACACAAAATTCATTGTTCATTATTCTGTATTATTTATTATAATGTTGTCAGCACTGCCTCCTTTATACTTCAATTGTTTCACATCTTCTTCTCTTTCTCACTTTGTATATTTTGAATAACTACATCCACCTCCGCACCTTCTACAAGTTTTCTCTTCCGGAGCATTTTGGCCTCCAAAATAACACTCTGTAATAAAACATAGGGAGTTAAAACATTGATTCCTCTGTCCAGTCATACCATTGTGGCATTTCTAATAATGTGGGGTAACCAGCAGCAGCCTTATCTAATCCTACTAGCATGTACACACTACACAAGCATGATAACTTATCATACATACATTATCATTACTGTTAGTGGCAGCCATCTTCAACCTTTTCTCTGCTATTTGCTTTGGGTGCATTCTCTTACGATGCGAGTGATGGTTCCCTGAAGACATGAATGTTTTACTGCAGAATTCACATGTGTATCTTGGTATTCCTGTATGACGAGATGCAATGTGATCTTCCATAGGTCCTCTTTTACAAAACTTCATTGTACAGTGTGAACAAGTGTATGGTTTTGTTTTTTTCTTGTGAACTTCACGTATGTGACTGGACAGTCTGACTCCTTTGTATGAACAATCAGGACACTGCTCATGTTTACCGTGAATTTTTTTATGGAGTCTGTAACTTAACTTCTTGACTCTACAATATAAACACATATGATTAGACAATGCCTGAATATATTATGAAGTATAAGCAGTACTATTTATTATATATTTCTGTGTGGCTCCCCCAGGCATAAAACTTTAAACAACATTGATTCTTGTATAGTCACTTGTGAATTAGTTTATAGAACAAATTGTTTGTAATTAATCTATACTATAAAATACAGTGCCTTTTCTTGTTGTATATAGACTCCTAAGCTGTTCATCAGATTGAGATAAAACTTTGGCAAATTGTTGTGCTTGCCCCGAGGAGGGTTGAGGCCACGAAGAGGGGCGCATGGAAAAACTATTTTTGTTGAATCCATATAGTTTTTGGTGTTAATAAGATGAATAGTAACACTTCTGACACGAGCAAGAGTGCAGGGGGAGGGAGGGTAGTATGGGGGCTGTGAGACTATTACGTTAAATAAGTTTATTTTATACTTTTTCACGCATTTAGATTTCTGCAGCATAGCAAGGCGCGCAGGTAAAGCTAGCATATAAATAAAATATACTCACATAGCATCACACACAGGGCACTTGACTTTCTCTACAATACCTCGATGTTCATTTACATGTAACCCATAATGTTCTTTATCCACGAACCTCTTACCACAATCTGGACACAAGAAACATGGTTTCCTACTTGTATCGCTGTGTGATATTTTTGTGTGACTAATAAAACCACGTTGGGATTTATAACTGAAATAATACAAGAGACAAGATGAATCATCTGGACATTAGTAAACTGAATGCAGTTTATTCTTGTATTATTTGGATAAATATTCACCTCTTCCCACAATCTGGACAAATAAAACTTTGTTTAGAATGTACAGATTCAATATGTCTCGTGAGAATTTTCTTTGTTCCAAACCTGCAGGGAAATATGTAATATAATGTTATTATATGTGTGTCTGTGATGTTACCACAGTGGTCATATGAGTGTATAGTTGTATACTCACCCACTGGGGCACTGGTCACACTGGAACTCTCTCTTGTCATATGGAAGATGCGTGGAGAGATGAGCGTCCATTCGATATGGTAAAACTAATTTACTACATACTTTACACCTAGAAATATACAGGAATATAATATTAACATAACAAGAACATGAGACAAACATAACATCCATATCTCTAAGACTTACGGTATCCGGGCCCTAACATATGGTATCTTACGATTGAGTATATGTTTATATAATATAAGACGTTCCATATGTTGATATGTAGGGAGAGGCTTGTTATCACAGTAGACTACAGCATTAGTCCCATGGTCCGTCATGCAATGGTGATTCAACTGTAAAGATAAAGTAGAATGGCACTAATGTGGTGTGGTGTGATAGAGAGATGTCTGATGTCTCATATACACTGTGTAAACAAATACTCACTAGATTATAATTAGAGAAGTGTGCATCACACTTGTTACATTTCATATCAATGTATAATGTAAATATTTCATCTTTCTCCTCCTCACTTATCTTCCACTCCCCACCACTGAATATATCTTGGGGTTTATATTTAGCTAATACAATCTCCGTGGCTCGCTGGCTTCCTACTAGTGACTGAGTTGTCTCTGGGTTTGTAATGTTCACAGTCTCCTCATTAAGTAAAGATGCTGTGGGTACAAGAATATTCCCATCAGACAAACATTTAGGGGCCCCAGTTGCTTCTAGTTTACACTGGACAATGTCTGCATCATGAGACACCCTCCCCCCCTCTGCATCAGGTTCTACTTTCATAATATACTCGTGTGATGTCTCTGACTTTATATTATTCACCATCTGATTGTATTTGTGTTGCGCATCTCTCACCATCTTATAGAACTTGTAGAAATTGTTCAAGCTACTGTTACACCTGTTACACATCACTACTCCACTACTTGTGTCACTGGCAACCTGAACCATCAGAGTAAAACAATCATTTCAACAACTATTATATTATATTGTGTAGTGTACTGTAGTGTAGATACATACCTTAATTTGTAAGATATCCATTATAAATGTACTAGCTGGAATGCTACCATAATATAAACTAGACATATTCACAACATCACGCCGCTCACTAACACACACCACACATAACGCTAATGGAGACATCTTTACAATGTTGTGTGGGAAAATATGTGAATAAATAAATAAAAGGCTGTTTAATTAATAAAATAGTAATAATTACAATAGCGCAGTATAATTATTGATAGAATAACAACGATTCCACAAATCCCAGACCAAAACAGAACTCCATCTGTCACTGTGACAGCTGAGCGGTAACCAGGGGACGCCTTACATACACTCGTTTATTTCACCGAGGATGGCGCCATTTTCAAATATGATATTGATAGTATTTTCGAGGTACATTTTTATTTCTTACAGCATTAGGAACACACTTAAATGTTATGTTACAGTGTCTCCCGCATTATTTTTTTTACGAATCTCGAAATAAACCTAAATACATATTTGTACACTTCGTAATAAATAAGCTTGAAAAGCTTTTGTTGTGGAGTAAGTCGCCATCGGGGATTGAACCCGCGCCTACTGGATCGAGTCGAGTGCTTTACCAACCTGGCTTCCAACCACCTCATTTGCGTTATTTTGTTTTTACATTGCAATAATAATGTGTTCATTATTGCAATGTAAAAACAAAATAACGCCGCTTATCTCTCTAAATACATAAAACAATTGTTTACGAACTTCATAAATAGCTTAATTATCATTAATTTCACTTCGATCGTAAACATACCACTGTTTCGATTGTAAAAAGAAATTTAAATGATAGGTAGTAACATTTAAAAAAAATAAATACATATCTTACTTTACACTATTCAAGTTACCTGTACAAATGAGGTGGTCGGAAGCCAGGTTGGTAAAGCACTTGACTCGATCCAGTAGGCGCGGGTTCAATCCCCGATGGCGACTTACTCCACAACAAAAGCTTTTCAAGCTTATTTATTACGAAGTGTACAAATATGTATTTAGGTTTATTTCGAGATTCGTAAAAAAATAATGCGGGAGACACTGTAACATAACATTTAAGTGTGTTCCTAATGCTGTAAGAAATAAAAATGTACCTCGAAAATACTATCAATATCATATTTGAAAATGGCGCCATCCTCGGTGAAATAAACGAGTGTATGTAAGGCGTCCCGGTAACCAGACAGAAACTCACAATGACAAAATCTCAACTGTCAAAAGGGTAACCTACTATTGATTGATCGCAACTCAACACCGGAAAACCTGTTGCCGACAATTTCAATATTTTTGGGTTAGGTTCGTTAGGTTGTTTTTTTTTTTTTTTGCACACAAAAACAAATAAAAAAAAACAACGGCATCAGATTTCCCGGTGTTGAGTTGCGATCCTGTCAATAGTAGGTTACCCTTTTGACATGTGAGATTTTGTCACTTGAGATTCTGTCATGGAACCAGCTGAGCTGACAGTTCAATTCATAGATCAATAAAATGAAAAATTGCAAATGGCAGCCCCAACAAATAAATCGCCTAAAACTTGCCAATATTTGACCCATTAAAACTGAAAATTATATAGGTAATAAAAAATTCTCGCTACTCATAGTTTGGGAAATACTGCATTAGAGAGTATGTGTTCTGTGATCACCCAAACGTGTTGTCTTCGTGCGATAATCGCCCGTTAACTCGCTCGATGGAAACTTACAGCAAAAAACGCAGCCCTGGACTGCGTTCGTAATGACCGCTCGTCTATATAATACATAGGTTGACGAAAAAACTATCCATTCATAGTATAGTAGGTTTGGAGTGCAATATTTGCATTAAGACATTCACTGGAGCATCAGATCTAAAAATGGGTACATAAACATTTTCAGTGTAATATTTGCTTGAAGACATTCAACAGCGGATGACAATTAAATATACGCTAAAGATAAACTCAGGCATTACATTTTAAACGACATTTAAACATTTTCACAACATTAAGACTGTATTTTTTCCTTAAACCAAATGTCCCAAGGGGGTTGAATAGTTTACTCACACTGTAATAATTATACACTTTAGGTTTCTGATGATCTCTCACGAAGAAGTAAAGCAGGTAGCAAGTATTATCAGGAAGCTGGTTCCAGAGTCTCAACTTCCGAGTTATTAGGGAGTCTGTGTAAGAACTGGAGTGATTCACCAAGTGGAGGTCACTCCCATGTGAAATTATCTGCCAGTCAAGAGAATAAAACACAAAGTAATGTTTATTATACTGTATTATTTATTATTATAATGTTGCCAGCACTGCCTCCTTTATACTTCAATTGTTTCCCATCTTCTTCTCTTTCACACTTTGTAGATTTTGAATAACTACATCCACCTCTGCACCTTCTGCATATTTTCTCCTCTGAAGCATTTCGGGCTCCAAAATAATACTCTGTAATAAAACATAGGGAGTTAAAACATTGATTCCTCTTTCCAGTCATACAATTGTGGCATTTCTAATAATGTGGGGTAACCAGCAGCAGCCTTATCTAATCCTACTAGCATGTACACACTACACAAGCATGATAACTTATCATACATACATTATCATTACTGCTAGTAGCAGCCATCTTCAACCTCTTCTCTGCTAATTGCTCTGGGTGCATTCTCTTACGATGCAAGTGATGGTTTCCTGAAGACATGAATGTTTTACTGCAGAATTCACATGTGTATCTTGGTATTCCTGTATGACGAGATGCAATATGATCTTCCATATTTTTTTTTGTACAAAATGTCATGGGGCAAAAGGCACAAGTGTATGGTTTTGGTTTCTCATGAACTCTCTGGATGTGTTTGAATAAATGGGATCCTTTGTATGAACAATGAGGACATTGCTCTTGTTTTTTTATATGACTTCTTTTGTGTCTATGGTAACCTGAAGCTTTTACTCTGCAACAAACACATAATATATTACTTTATAATACTTAAATGTCCCTATTGAGATGAATCGTTTGAACTGATATAAATAAAATATACTAACAAAGCATCGCATTCAGGACACTTGACTCTCTCTACAATACCTCGATGTTCATTGACATGTGTTTCATAATGCTTCTTACACACAATTCTTTTGCCACAATCTGGACACAAGAAACCTAAATTTGTATTTGAGTCACTGTGGACTTTTTTTATGTGAATGTTCAAAGTCTGTTGGGATTTATAACTGAAATGATACAAGAGACATGATGAATCATCTGGACATTAGTAAACTGAATGCAGTTTATTCTTGTATTATTTGGATAAATATTCACCTCTTCCCACAATCTGGACAAATAAAACTTTGATTGGAATGTATAGATGCAATATGTCTCGTGAGATGTGTTTTTGTTGCAAACCTACAAAGAAATATGGAATGGAATATAATATGTGAAACTAGCGTTGCCATCTCTAAAAACTAGAAAGCCGGACTTAGCCGCTAAAAAAGCCCGACTTTTGGGTCCCAGGGCTGGACGCCAAAAAAAGATCTTTTGACAAAAAAACTAATTAAACTCATTTTGTAACGAAGCTTTAATCCGTATCATTTACATATTTTCCTTTGGCAGAAATCTGCTTTAAAGGTCCAACTTCTTTAATAATTTTATCATAAAAGTTTTCACAAGTTATATATCTTAAATTAATTTCAACAATTAACATTTTTTCAATAGTTTCTGAGCTCAACGTATCTTTGTTCCGTCCTCTGCCTTTACTGCCAATCGACTGACGGAACTAAACGTGAGCTAATAAGAGAAAATAAAATGCCGGACGGGCTGGATGCAGTCAAATTTGGACGGACAAGAGGTCAAAAAGCCTAACACTGTTCTGCTTTTGCCGGACAACGAACATTATGATCTTACATTTCAAATAATTACTTTATTTCATACTCCATGTGCCTGTGATATTGCTGCAGTGGTCATATGAGTGTAAACTTGTATATATATTAGAGCAACTAATTGCTCAAATATCTTAAGCCTATGGAGGTAAAGAGAGCAGATATATGTGAAGGACCAGTTTCATTCACACTCATGTATATATAATTTATTGTGAATGAAACGACTGGTCCTTCACATTTGAATATGTCTTTATTGAGCTTTCTTATTTTAACATGGCCATATAGTAAGCGTTTTACAATATTAAGGTACAAGTTATTTCATCGATGAGTCTCACTGAGCTTGCGTCTGGGCCGAGTCTCCCTCGATGATCATCTGCGTAGCTGTGTGTACCTACTTAATGATATCTGCTCTCTTCACGCCCATCAGCGACATAATATATTAAGTACTACCTAGACAGAGTAGCCAATGCTGGAAGTGTAACAAAACTGGTGTCAAATCGTATGGAAAATTTTGACAGTTTGTGGGTACCGGTTTCGAAATTTTGCTCTCATAGTTAAAAGCTGTATTAGTTTTAATGTTATTTAGGACTAAAACAAAAGTTTTGAAGATGTTTTAGTTTTTATTATTGATATCTTGTTAATAGTGTGAGTTTTGCGACTCTAAAATACCAAAAAGTGCCGAGAGTGAAATTGCGTCACTTCCTTTCTATCGAAAGTACATAGAATCAGACCTCTAGTACTTAATATGTTATCTCTTTGACCCCCGTAGTATGGTCATAGCATTCCACATAACGTGTGGAGTTCATGTAATACACTCACCCATTATTACATTGGTCACAGTGGAACTCTCTCTTGTCGTGTGAAAGATGTGAGGCCAGATGGCCTTCCATTTGATAAACATCGATCAATTTATTACAGACTTTACACCTAGAAATATACAGTAATATAATATTAATATTACAAGAAGATGATAAGACAGATTGTATTATAAACAAATAAGATTCTTACGGAGAACGCTTCTTAATACGTGGTAGTTTGCGATTAAATATATGTTTGTGTAATACACGAGCCACCATATGTTCATATGAAGGGACAGGCTTGTTATCACAATAGACTACAGCATTAGTCCCATGGTCCGTCATGCAATGGTGATTCAACTGTAAAGATAAAGTAGAATGGCACTAATGTGGTGTGGTGTGATAGAGAGATGTCTGATGTCTCATATACACTGTGTAAACAAATACTCACTAGATTATAATTAGAGAAGTGTGCATCACACTTGTTACATTTCATATCAATGTATAATTGAAATATTTCATCTTTCTCCTCCTCACTTATCTTCCACTCCCCACCACTGAATATATCTTGGGGTTTATATTTAGCTAGCACAGCTTTGGTGGCATTGTAGCTTCGCAGATCAGCTAAGTAACTTGTAGATTTTGGAGTATTTGGAGTATTACTATTGATGACAGCTGGTGTGACACTAAGTATTTGAATGTTACCTGTAGAGAGACAATCTGTCTCCACTTTAACATTACATTCAGATTCAGATATATTGTTGCTAACTTCATGTGGTGTATCAACTGCTTCACTTGCAGACAATATCTTACACACACCTACACTATCATCTTGTCCATCAATCATACACTCAAAATCTACATCTCCTCCAGTGTCAGTGTCCCTGCCCTCCACCTTCCCCTCCAACTCAATACTGGATACCTCTGCTTCTGGCTCCGGCTCTGCCTTAACATTAACAAAACATATCTCACTGCTCCTCACTACTACATCCTGAGGCTGCACCCCCACTTTCATTTCATTGTATTTGTGTTGCGCATCTCTCACCATCTTATAGAACTTGTAGAAATTGTTCAAGCTACTGTTACACCTGTTACACATCACTACTCCACTACTTGTGTCACTGGCAACCTGAACCATCAGAGTAAAACAATCATTTCAACAACTATTATATTATATTGTGTAGTGTACTGTAGTGTAGATACATACCTTAATTTGTAAGATATCCATTATAAATGTACTAGCTGGAATGCTACCATAATATAAACTAGACATATTCACAACATCACGCCGCTCACTAACACACACCACACATAACGTCGGTATGTTGATTTCTATGAATGACATTTTATATTTAAAATACTAAATCGCACACAAATTTAATACTCTAAATATGAGAAAGGATAATATTCCTCTCCTTTTACTTCTTTGTTCACAATCTTTGAAGCAAATACCTCGCCGCACGTCGACGCCAATAATTTTCAAAACGAGGACGAGAACTGTCAAAAAACCAAACAAAAGTATCTATGGTTTTCATAGACGATAGAATTAGTAATTAGTTAGGGCAGCGTTTTTTGTCGTTAATTTCCAATCATCGAGTCAACGGGCGATTATCTCACGAAGACCGAACGCATGAATGCGTTATTGTTCCAATTATAGGTTAGTTCCGATGATTTATTTACTATTCAAAACGTAAAGGTGTGGATATACGGGGTCTCAGGAGACGCGCCTCCAGGCACTAACAAAATGGCGTCAGTCTCTTCAGTGAAATACACGACGGGAGATTTTCGTCTCTAGAGACGGCATCTCTAGTAAAAATGGCCGACAATCGCCTCCTGTCATCAAATTCTAAAATACACGGGACTATCTCGAGACGCGAGACTTTGGTCTGTTGCTGCATTCATTCTATTAGTATTTTTGGCGCCATAATGGCGTTTGGTTTTGTGTACATACTCTAGTGTCATGTATTTACGAGTATTGTGATTAAAAAATATAATTATATACCGCTTTGAAATTATTTATCGATTCAGTAATGTACATATGTCGGTCGGTACTTTACTTACATGCGTATGTGTATATTTCCTTTTCTGCGTTAGTAAATGAAATAGAATACTTAATTAGACCTTCTTTTAATGTACACCATTCCTATGACATCAGTGACATAAGCCAAAGCAAGTATCGGTATGCACTACATACCCGAAACCGTTGTGAGTAGCGAAATTTTGTTTCCTCTTTATGTTCCTTCGATGAATATTAAAGGGTGAAATGGTAACTACATAGTTTGCTATAAATGTTGTAGGACATGAAGGGAATAACAAAACACGTAATGTTAATGTATTTTTCACAACTGTATTCATATTTGAAATGCAAATGCAACTCTGTTATTAATCCGCCATTATTTAAAAATAATATTATAATTATAATCAACTAACAATTTTATTATTAACAATGTACTAATATCGTCACAATCGCAGGAATGTTTAAAATTATATATCAATACAAAAACCACGTGCCCACGCGCGCCAATCCAATTCAGTTGCAAACATCTCCAAGAGACCTCAGATTAAAATTGAACATGTCAAAAGACCGGAGACGCGTCCCCTGAGACGAAAATATGTAAAATACACGACGCGAGACTTGCGTGCGCAGACCGTCTCAGGAGGCGCGCAGTATCGAGAGATATCTCGCGTCTCCGATGTGTTTACACACAAGAGACCTGTCATTTTGGTATCCGGGAGGCCAAAATCTCCCGTGTGTATCTTCGCCTTTAGTAACTTGCTGCACCATTTCAAAATATTTCAAAATTAGTAAAAGCCCTTTTTTCTACTTGTTATGTATGTATTATTGTTGTTTTATTTCAGGGTCATCAGGAGTCAAAGTATTTACCAGAAAATATCAGTTCTGTTTGATCTGTAACAAAATGATGTTTAACAAAAAAGTCTCTATTTCGGTGAAAAATTCAGTATTTAGAAAACTTTCTAATTGTATCATTTGGATAAGTCCCACTTAAAAATGAAAATTTTTTTTTTTCCATATTTCTGTCTTTCATTATTTAAAACATAAAGGCGAAGATACACACGAGAGATTTTGGCCTCCCGGATACCAAAATGACAAGTCTCTTGTGTGTAAACACATCGGAGACGCGAGATATCTCTCGATACCGCGCGCCTCCTGAGACGGTCTGCGCACGCAAGTCTCGCGTCGTATATTTTACATATTTTCGTCTCAGGGGACGCGTCTCCGGTCTTTCGACATGTTCAATTTTAATCTGAGGTCTCTTGGAGATGTTTGCAACTGAATTGGATTGGCGCGCGTGGGCACGTGGTTTTTGTATTGATATATAATTTTAAATATTCCTGCGATTGTGACGATATTAGTACATTGTTAATAATAAAATTGTTAGTTGATTATAATTATAATATTATTTTTAAATAATGGCGGATTAATAACAGAGTTGCATTGCATTTGAAATATGAATACAGTTGTGAAAAATACATTAACATTACGTGTTTTGTTATTCCCTTCATGTCCTACAACATTTAAATAGCAAACCAAGTAGTTACCATTTCACCCTTTAATATTCATCGAAGGAACATAAGGAGGAAACAAAATTTCGCTACTCACAACGGTTTCGGGTATGTAGTGCATACCGATACTTGCTTTGGCTTATGTCACTGATGTCATAGGAATGGTGTACATTAAAAGAAGGTCTAATTAAGTATTCTATTTCATTTACTAACGCAGAAAAGGAAATATACACATACGCATGTAAGTAAGTACCGACCGACATATGTACATTACTGAATCGATAAATAATTTCAAAGCGGTATATAATTATATTTTTTTTAATCACAATACTCGTAAATACATGACACTAGAGTATGTACACAAAACCAAACGCCATTATGGCGCCAAAAATACTAATAGAATGAATGCAGCAACAGACCAAAGTCTCGCGTCTCGAGATAGTCCCGTGTATTTTAGAATTTGATGGCAGGAGGCAATTGTCGGCCATTATTACTAGAGATGTCGTCTCTAGAGACGAAAATCTCCCGTCGTGTATTTCACTGAAGAGACTGACGCCATTTTGTCAGTGCCTGGAGGCGCGTCTCCTGAGACCCCGTATATCCACACCTTAACAATTTAATGATAAGTCACATTTTGCGACAGTAAAACAACAAAAAAAAATTGTCTTGCAAAATGGAACGATAAACAATTGAGTGAATCGTATTCAAAATTGACGGATTGAACGCCACCCCCGTGACAGCAAGAAAGCATAGAAAACAATAGTTTTTCTATGGTCGTACGTCGTTGTAAAATGACATTTTGGCTGGCTCGTCGGTGCTTTGACGTTGTTTTTCTCCAAGAAAGCGCTAAAAAATTGAATAGTGTGAGTGTCTTAATACTCTAAATTGTAATTCAATTGTCGTTCGATTTTATAATGTGTATTAAAGTAACATTATTCAGAAATTGGAAGTAATATTGAAGTGAGTTACACCGACTAATTACTATGGATGACACAAAGATTATAGAGTTTGATTGTTTAAAGAATTGTAGAGTTTGTTTACTCACTAACATTGAGATGTGTTCATTATATGGCGAGAGAAATATCCCTCCTTATGGGAGATTACTAATGGAGTGCGCTAACATTAATATTGATGAACAAGACGGCCTTCCTACAGTCATATGCAGAGATTGCATTCAGCAAATGCTAGAAGCTCACAAGTTTGTAACAAAATGTCAAGAAACAGACAAAAGCTTACGGTTGTTAAGGTCAATGACTGAAATAAAGAAAGATGATGAAGCAATGGTAGAAACCAAAGTGAAAGAAGAGATAGAAGATTCTACAAATTACAACGATTTAGACGAGAATGTTCAAGAAGATTTCCCAGATAATGATGATATAGAATGTTTTAAGAAGAAAGCAAAAGGCAAGCGTAAGAAATACAACATAACGACAAAGGCAAACGGTTTTCCCAAGGCTTGCACATATTGCGGAGTCGTAATGAAATTCCCGTCCAAAATGATTGTACACATGCGGAAACATACAAATCAGAAACCATATCAATGTACGGACTGCGGAGCGTGTTACAGGTCAAAGAACTCAGTGGAGCGACACTACGACAGACATCACAGGCCTCCCGAACAGAGAAAGATCATCAGGAAGGTCCTCGTGTGCGAATATTGTAAGAAAACGTTCCTCGATAAGAATAATCTAATAATGCACGTCCGTACGCATACAGGGGAAACTCCGTATCGCTGTACAGTGTGCCCCAAGGCGTTTAATCAACTGCACTGTCTGAAGCGTCACATCCTCACTCATACGGGAGAAAAACCCTTCCAGTGTGAGATTTGTAAGAAATGCTTTGCAACGGCGGTGGACATGACTAAACACAGGAAATTACACTCTGACGAAAGGAACTACGCATGTTCGTCTTGCGATAAGACGTTTAAATCTAGAGTCAGTTTAAAAACGCACAGTTTAATTCACACAGACCTTAAAAGCTTTGTTTGTGATAAGTGTGGGATGTCTTTCAAGCAAAAAACTGCATTGAAATCTCACTGTAAGAAAGTTCATTCAGGCGAGCACTAAGAGTGTTAAGTTTGCATGTAGACTTTTATAAATTCAGATGATTGCATGTTGTATTGTTACTAGTGAAACTCTTCTAATGTTGTTTATACTACGTAACATTGTAATTTTTGTACTTTTATTTTTAAGATCTATTTAACTCCTGTTTTATAGAAGTGAAATGTATATTCAAGCATATTATTGATGTTTTCTAAGCCTTGTACCATTACATATAGGATCCACCCGACAGATTATGGAAATTATATATATTTTTTTACTTCTTTATAGTAAATATTTCGTATAAAATATGGTCTATTAATTGTCCACCATTCTCAATTCTTTACGGTAACATAGGGTAACTAAAAGAAACTATAAAATCCACATCCCCTCGAGGGATGAATGGAAACATAATTTCAACCCCAAAGAGGAAAATAGCCTCATATGGTTCACAGATGGCTCGAAGATGTCATCTGGAACAGGAGCAGGCATCTACTCAAGAAACTGTTCAATAAGCCTGAGCCTGGGTCACTGTGCAACAGTATTCCAGGCGGAAGCATGTGCCATACTGACATGTGCACAAGAGATATTAAACAAGAATACCAAAAATATGACTGTTTATATCCTCAGCGACAGCCAAGCGGTCCTCAAGGCACTTTGTGCACACAGGATAAACTCAACACTGATACTGAATTGTACACATGCACTCAACAAGTTGGGGCGCTGGAACAAAGTCAGGCTGGTGTGGGTCCCTGGGCACATGGGCATAGAGGGAAACGAGAAGGCTGACGAACTAGCAAGACAAGGGTCAGAATCCATATTTATAGGACCAGAACCGGTCTTGAGACTACCATATGCATCTGTCAAACAAGCAATACGCAAGTACACAAATGACAGACTGCTAAAAGAGTGGAAATCCACACCAGGACTAGAACACTCCAAAAGGTTCATCACAGATGTGAACATAAGCCGAATAGACAAAATCTGGAATTCTGGCAGAGAGCACACCCGAACGATGATTGGTGTACTCACAGGGCACTACGGCGTCAACAAAATCCTATTCAAAATGGGACTTGCTGAGGACCCAAGATGCCGTTTCTGCGGCGAGAGTGATGAGTCAATGGAACACCTTCTATGTGACTGCAACGCTCTGGCAAGGAAGAGACTAATGATGCTGGGAAATGGATATCCAAGACCAGAAGAAGTGGCCTCGTTCACACAGGGTTGCACAGTGGGCTACCTAAGGTCCATCTTTGGATAAGGAGGGGGAAGGTATAATAGATCCCAAGGGTCGAGATGCCACAATAGCATAAGCTATGCCCCCGCTAGAAAGATAAAAAAAAAAAAAAAAACATAGGGAGGTTAAATAGTTTCCTCAAAGAGATTACATATTAAGTACTTAATATATTATGTCGATGAGTTTCCTACACTCGACAGTGATGTCAACAGAAGGATGTAAACATTGTCATCATCATGTCAGCCTCCCTATGTCCATTTTGAACATAGGCCTCCCCCATTTGATCTCCACAACTCCCTATCCTAGGCGGACCGCATCCAACCGCCTAACATCGTCCAACCACCGTGCTTGAGGCCTGCGAACACTTCTTCTGCCTGTTCTAGGTCGCCACTCCAGAACTTTTTTTGTCCACCTAGACTCTAGAGTCTGTGATTCTGGCCACATGACCAGCCCAACTCCATTTCTGACTGGAAACTCTGTGAACGACATCAATGACCTTGGTCTTCTCTCTGATCTATGCATTAGTTTTCCAGTGACACATGACTTCCTAATTCAAGCAGAGAAAGCACTCAAACTGGGCATTATGTAAATGGTGATGGGAGTTAATTAAAACCAAAGGAAATACTTTATATTAACATTTATTTATTTTTCGAATCAAACCCATCTCAAATTGACGATTATGTAGTCTCTCAACCGATATACAGTGTAAGATGCGCGTGCTGGACCAGTCATCGGTTGGTTTAGGTCAGGCCTGGGCAAACTATAAACAAATCACGTATTTCAGTGCGGCCTGGAGCGAATTTTTTTTACCAAACAATATACATAGTAGTTTTAAAAAATTCGTGACATAATAAGAAAACGATGTGGTTATAATGTGATTCTTTGGAAACTAGTCGTATATAAAGTACTGTCACTCATGGTTTTGGGGGATCCGCTAGCGCCTGTAAATGCACATACAGAACCACCCGCAGAGCCGTTACAAATGAGGAACAGCCTTGTCCAAAGTGTGACAGAGTGTGCATGCCCAGAATCGGCCTCCATAGTCACCTTCAATGGCATTGTCGGCAGGATCAATAACAACATGGCAGCGATTCTTCTGAGTTACAGACATGCTCAGCAACGGGATCTTATTATTATTATATTCCACTTCATCTCTTAGTTCTCTTTTGTATATTCTGAATAACTAAATCTACATCAGCTCCTTCAACTATTGTGTTCTGTTTCTTATTCTTGATCATCGATGAATTGGGAATATTACTCTGAAAAAAAAATAAAAATTTATCTTACTTCCAGACTAGCTAGAGCTGTGAAACTTTCACCAATTGCGTAAACTAGATGATGTTACGATTCTGTATCACATTGGATCAGCCTTCTCCAGAGACAAAAAATATGTAAAGCGTTTAAGAATTGGAGAATTGGTCTAAACAAAAAAATGGAGAGAGCTGTGCATTTGGAAAAAAATCAATGAATGACTCGAAAGTCACTAAATTCTTGGAATTTTGTCAGATTTTTGGCACAAAAATTTAGAGAATTGGATATTCCAAAAATTTCTGAATTATTTAATTGAATATTTCGACGACACCGCTCACACTTTAGGAATCACTGGTTTGAACAATAAAGTTAACATTCTTCTTCTTCCAAATTGATCCCTCAATGCTGAGGATCGTGACCTTCATGCGGTATTTCTCGCAGCAGTTTGCCTTCAGCCTACCGCAATGATTCTGCAAACGTCGTTCCATTGGCATCCGTCACCTGGTCGGATAATCTCATTGGTAAACGTTCGCAACTTCTCCCGCCTTCAACACGGCCAGTCATTATTATTTTCTTCTCCCGTCCTACAATATGCCCAAAGTTACCTTTGTATTTATATTAAACGATTTATCATATACATACCGTATCATTCTTGTCCGCAATCTTCTTTTTCTTTTCCGCCAACTGTTCAGGATGCATCCTCTTACGATGCAAACTATGATTCCCTGAAGACATGAACGTTCTCTTGCAGAATTCACACACATATCCCGGTATTCCCGTATGACGGGCGGCCGTGTGATCTTCCATAGTCTTAGCGTTGAAGAATGTCATTGGACAGAATGAACAGGCGTGTGGTTTACTTTTCTCGTGAACTCTCCGAATGTGTTGTGACAACTTGGATCCTTTGAATGTACAGTGAGGACATTGCTTTAGATTTGCTGAATTGTGAGACGTCATGTGTTTCGAGATGTAATTCTTTTTTACCCTGAAATACATAACTTATTTAATTGACATCGCTATACCAAAATACATTCAACATTCAAACAATCGTCGCAGAAAAAATCGTAAATAAACAGAATCCTGAACACTGCAGTATTTCACCCTGAAGATGGCAGTAGTATCGCTGCCGAAAGCTCGGTTATTCAACCACTCTACACGCAGTAAGGAAACCCGAAGAACGAACAACATAGAAATGGATACAGAATTAGCAGGTGAAATAAAAAATATTTGGCATTCTAGGTCGGTAGGTTGTCGGTATTCCACCACATCCTGCTGTCAATTGTGTATGCCTCTCGTCTCTGTTGAGGAAAACAAAAAGAAAGAAAAAAAAACTAATATATTGGTATACAGCAGAGCCTCTATAATCCAAACACTGAAAATTTATACCCTGTTTGGATATACGAAGCGTTCGGATTATAGTATGTAGACATTTTGAAAGGCATTTTTCGAAATAAAACAAAATATTTTACATTACTTATAATGTATTTATTTAAGTATGTATGTTAGATACAAGGCTATTAATCACACTTTTTTAAGGAATCCCAATATAGTGCTTTGACGAGTAGTGTTTAGCGACATAGAAAATGCTTTATCCCTTAATTTGAGACAGAGACTGTGAGAAACGGCGGTTGCGGGGTCGTTCGGATTAGCTGGGGTTTGGATTATCGAGGCTCTGCTGTAATTTGTGTACTTATTATTATTATACTTACACTATGTGACATATGTTACATTTGACTCTCTCCGCCAGTCCCTGATGTTCCTTGATATGCTCCTCATAATTGGGAAAGTTTTTGATCTGCTTCCCACAGTCGGGGCACAAGTGGAGTTTGTCAGAGGGACCGTGTACTCCATTCCTGTGATTTCTTAAGCTAAGTTTAGTTTTAAACCTAAAACAGATTAACTTTAAAGGTCCACTTAAAAGTATACATAACAGAAAGCTACAGTATGTTCTGTTCTATCACCTCACACTGCATCCCTTGCGGGGCAGACAGAGAGAATGGCGAAGATTTAAAAAAAAAAGTAATTAAAAAGCACCACAGGCAATCTTTTTTATAAAACATTGTACATATTTTGATGGAATTTCATGAAAATTTATGATATAATGAGAAAACGTGTGGTAATAACGTGATTTGTTTGTGAGGTTTTATCATCGAGTATGAAAAAGTATATATCTATACCAATCTCTACACGCCCATGGTTCTTACTTAGAACTAGAGCTGCCAACTTTCAAAGAGGGTAGGCCCGGAGATTTCTATTCAATAAAACATATTTATTATTGTAGTACAAATGTGGAAGTAATAGTGAATAGCGCCGCAGGCGGAAATTTTTTGAAAGATTTTGATAATATATGTATAGGTCGGAAGGGGACTGCCCGGTGAAAGTTTAGCCACTGTCTCACAACCCGGTCTGACCCGGAGATAAACGATGCTAATCCGAAGCCGGGAGAACACCGCTCAGACCTGTAGACTCTGGGTCAAACCCGGAGAGGTGGCAGCCCTACTTAGAACGCAGAGTTATACAAATATAATTGTATACTTACACTTTCCCGCAATTCTCACAGGGGAAACTTATCTTGGAATGTGTATTTGACACATGACTATTCAGTTTTGCTCTTGTGCCAAACCTTCAAAATATTAACATTTAGATTTAAAATTATTTCTTACACTTAGTCGGTGAAATCCAGCATTAGAGTAGGGAGAGATTGTAGACACAATTGAGGTGATCATATTTTTAAAAATAAAAAGGAGGACAGAAAATGTGGAAATAGTGCCGCAGACGAAAACTTTTTTTGGGACAGTGAAGAAGATCGCTATGTTGTTTGATTTATTTTCTTGAAAATGTTTTCCATAAAAGATGTATCAAAAAAATAGCGCCGCAGTTGAAATATTTGTCATAAGACATACCAAATTACGTATACACAAAAGGCAAAGGTAATAGCGCCGCAGGCAAATTTTTTTAGGATACAATGCTTTTTAATGTATTTTTATACTATAGTACTAGTAAATTCATGAACAAACGTGGGGTTTTGAGATTAACAGATTAGTTTTAAAATGTTAAAAAGTAAAAATGGAGGACACTTTTGGAGGGAGGACTGTCTTAGGTCTTAGGTCAAAACAGCGAAAGCTGCCTACCCAATAACAAATAATAAAAATAATAACAAATGGCGAATGTTTCTCAAGTGTAAAGTGATCACTTAAACCAGCCGAGGTGGGTCGTAAGCCTGACAATATTCACCCTTAATTCTTCTACGCTGTTGTAGGAATAATGCAACTGATATATACTTTACATACTCACCCAGCATGGCACTGATCACACTGAAACTCTCTCTTGTCATGTGGGAGGTGACTAGATAAATGCTCTTTCATGTGAGAGTCTATCACTAATTTACTGCACACTTTACATCTGTAAGAATAACATAAACATGTATGGTTTATCCAACCATGGAAATACAATTTTCACAGGAGTAGGGCCTGACTTTTTCGACACCCCCTCCCCCCCACATAAATTTTTAATGCATATTTTAATTAAGCGCACTAGTTTTTGGGAAATCCACAAAAATTTACGTTGACAGGGGGGGGGGGTCCCTAGGAAAAGCTACAAAGAGCAAGACTGTCACACTCATCAATTGATTAGCGTGTTGAAAAACGCCATGCAGTGAAAATTTTGAGTTTTACCTCAAAGAGTAACAAACAGATCAAGAGAATTGAAAAGAGATGAAAATTCGAAATATGTACCAGAATATGTTAAAAATATACAGACTTTTCTGAAAATACCTAGTAAAATAATTATGAAAACCGGGACATCTGAGCGTCCCGAAAGGTTTGTTGGGGACACGAGGCATAAAACCGTTGACAATCCCAGTAAACCGGGATGTGACGGGATCAATGTAAAAAATGGACATGGATTCATTTTTTTTGCTACTTTCAAATTATATTTTAAGAAAATCGTTAAAAAATTGCAATTATTTGGATTGTTAGAGTAACTAGCAACATTAATTTTCAAATCTGTAAGGAATTCAAAGGAATTATTGGAGCATTATGTTCTTTTTCCCTCTGGCAAAACTCTCTTGAATTTAAAATAATTTCCTTAGCACTACTCTGAGACATTTTCGGCATTATAACTCACTTGTAGAAAGTAGAACGAGAAAATTACGGATCTTCTGACAAATTTTGACAGTCAGGTCTACCAACAATAAAAAGTTGCAGCATGTCACTTGCAGATAACATCCGGACCGTTAAGTAAAGGGAAATGATCAGCAGTGTTAGTGCATCAAATATACAATGTTTTGCAAGCAAATTGACTTCAACTTACGGAATCCTTGGACGTATCCTAGGAATCTTACGATTGAGTATATGTTTATATAATATAAGGCGTTCCATATGTTGATATGTAGGGAGAGGCTTGTTATCACAGTAGACTACAGCATTAGTCCCATGGTCCGTCATGCAATGGTGATTCAACTGTAAAGATAAAGTAGAATGGCACTAATGTGGTGTGGTGTGATAGAGAGATGTCTGATGTCTCATATACACTGTGTAAACAAATACTCACTAGATTATAATTAGAGAAGTGTGCATCACACTTGTTACATTTCATATCAATGTATAATGTAAATATTTCATCTTTCTCCTCCTCACTTATCTTCCACTCCCCACCACTGAATATATCTTGGGGTTTATATTTAGCTAATACAATCTCCGTGGCTCGCTGGCTTCCTACTAGTGACTGAGTTGTCTCTGGGTTTGTAATGTTCACAGTCTCCTCATTAAGTAAAGATGCTGTGGGTACAAGAATATTCCCATCAGACAAACATTTAGGGGCCCCAGTTGCTTCTAGTTTACACTGGACAATGTCTGCATCATGAGACACCCTCCCCCCCTCTGCATCAGGTTCTACTTTCATAATATACTCGTGTGATGTCTCTGACTTTATATTATTCACCATCTGATTGTATTTGTGTTGCGCATCTCTCACCATCTTATAGAACTTGTAGAAATTGTTCAAGCTACTGTTACACCTGTTACACATCACTACTCCACTACTTGTGTCACTGGCAACCTGAACCATCAGAGTAAAACAATCATTTCAACAACTATTATATTATATTGTGTAGTGTACTGTAGTGTAGATACATACCTTAATTTGTAAGATATCCATTATAAATGTACTAGCTGGAATGCTACCATAATATAAACTAGACATATTCACAACATCACACCGCTCACTAACACACACCACACATAACGCTAATGGAGACATCTTTACAATTTTGTGTGGGAAATTATGTAAATAAACAAATAAAAGGCTGTTGTATTGTTTAAGAATAAATTGATTACAATAACAACACCGATTAAAACAGAATTCCATCTGTCATCGTGACACTGACAGTTGACAGTTCAATTTCATAGACAATCAGTGTTGCCGTTTCTGTTTTTTACAATTTTCAAAAATACCAAATTTTTCTCCAGAAAATTCATCATTTCTTTGACAAGAAAATTATCTGGTATTTTTTTAGTACTTTGTCGACGTCGGTCTAGTATTTTTTCGCAAAAACTTTAGTAGTTTCTCTATTTTTGAAACGGCAACACTGATGTAAGTCACAAGTGTCAAATCTAAATAAACATAACCTTAAAGTTGATTGGTATTTTGGATTACAACGAAATAATCATAATATTTGAAATAGTTTATTGAGAAGTTATCAGAGTAAAGCGTGTATGAGTCGTTTAGTTGATGACTGCTATTTGTATTGTACAGTATAACCATTATGTCTGGGCCTAAAGAGCGCCACCACAGGAAGGTAAGTATATTTATTAAGTCATGCTGTACTTTCTAACTTGAATATACTACATCATCTAGAGAGATAGGAAGAGAGACTCCTCTGTTACACAATGTGCCACGTACCTACTTCTAGTAGTGGATATTTGTAATATTATTGTCTTTATTTTAGGACGAGAAATCAAAAAGTCGTGATGAGTGGAACAAACACGCCATAGTGTATGACCCCATACAAGTTGCCTCAATAGATGGTGAGTTGTTCACTTGACACACTGTCAGGGTAGGCAGAGACAATGATATACAGTGAATGATGGTTGTCTGGCTTATTGTGATCACTTTACACTTAAGTAACACTCGCTATACTTCCCAGGTACAGACACAGTCCCTCATGACAATGCTGTGTGGAGGGCAATGAACTCCACATATTCCTGCAATAAGTTGGTCAAGGGAGAACCACACAGGACTTTGTTTATTGCAAGACTTAATCCAAAAACATCTCAGGTATGTCCTTGTCTCACTAGCATACATGCAGGTTGGCACTATAATAAGACAGCATTGCTTTGGTAGCCACATTGCTACTACTAACAATTGGTCTGAGTGCACCATATCTCCTAGTACCCAACAGCTTTCTTCTTTCAATGTCTCCATCACAGCGTCCATCTCTAGTAAACAAACTCCCCACATATACATACTCATACACTTACATTTCCACTGCATTGAACCCTGATTGGTCCTTCTTCAGCCATGTCCTTGTCTCACTAGCATACATGCAGGTTGGCACTATAATAAGACAGCATTGTGAAGCACTTTGGCTTTCTTAGGTGTAAAGTAAATGAATAAATGTATTTATTTGTTTCAGGAGAAGATTGAAGAGACATTTAGTAAATTTGGTAAAATGGTTAGATGCAGATTGGTAAGAGACATTGTCACAGGGAAATCTAAAGGCTACGCATTTGTGGAATATGATTCATCTAAATGTACGCGGCGCGCTTACAAAGAAATGAATAAGGCATTCATAGATAATGCTGAGGTGGTGGTGGATTATGAGATGGAGAGAATGTTGCCAGGGTGGAGACCTAGAAGACTTGGGGGAGGATTTGGAGGAAAGAAGGAGTCTGGACAATTGAGATTTGGATGCAGAGATAGACCTTTCTTAAAACCTATAATTGTTGATTCAAATAAAACTTATAAAAGTTAATACAAAGTACTTAGACTCAGCTAATACTGAAGATATCATCCTTAAGGTGTGGATATACGGGGTCTCAGGAGACGCGCCTCCAGGCACTGACAAAATGGCGTCAGTCTCTTCAGTGAAATACACGACGGGAGATTTTCGTCTCTAGAGACGGCATCTCTAGTAAAAATGGCCGACAATCGCCTCCTGTCATCAAATTCTAAAATACACGGGACTATCTCGAGACGCGAGACTTTGGTCTGTTGCTGCATTCATTCTATTAGTATTTTTGGCGCCATAATGGCGTTTGGTTTTGTGTAATACTCTAGTGTCATGTATTTACGAGTATTGTGATTAAAAAATATAATTATATACCGCTTTGAAATTATTTATCGATTCAGTAACGTACATAATATGTCGGTCGGTACTTCACTTACATGCTGTGATGGGAACACCCTACTACGCTAAAAATAAAAGAATACTAAACTAACTTTTGGTGTTCAACATTACCTCCTAAATAACTGCTACCTAAATTCAAAAACTAAACCCTATTGCCTAGTTCTAAAAAGCTACTTTCCCTAAGTTCATTTCTACTTTCACTCTATCACACATTCTAATCCCACCTTTCATTCCAAACTTTCATTCAGACACTGAATTTGCGTAAAACGAATCGCTGCTTGTCTGCCGTTATCCTGTTTCCGTAATTTCGTAATAACTATTTTCTCAACTCTTTTCGTTGTCTATTGGCCTTTACGATGTGATCGATCTAGGGGTAAGCTCTTCTTTAATTCGGACCACCCACGTCATGTTTTTCTGCTGGAATAAAAGTCTCACCTTTAATCTTGAGTAGCGCCCATGCGATTCATAGCATCGAGACAGTAGGTACCTGAGTATCACTAAGGAGCGCAAACTACACACACCCCATACATAACGTATAATATACCAGGGGCGTACCCGAAGTGTGAGAACGTTACATAATATATTTTTAACACAAATAAATTTAGAAATCTCCCTGAAAAGTGGCATAAAAGTACAAGAAACAAAATACAACACAATTATAACACAATCAATAATTATTCATCTACGTAATTGAAGAGATATAGAGTTGGTTAGTTTTTATAAGGATAGACAGAGAGTCACATACGGCTAATTGAAAATTAGATTTGGGCATGCAATTCGGCCCCTACGCCGCCGAACTTTTGTCTCAAACAACCAAAGCGATTTTGAGTCCAAGTGCTGTTATCACGCGAAGTTTTATCACATTCACTACTATATAATAAGTTAATAATATAATACGTATAGAATTGACTTTGCTTTGGCCAAATTCTGGGTCTAATGTCTCTTAATTCCACTTAAGGCTTAAATCTGATTATTCCGCGCGAAATGGTTTAGCAGTCAGATGATACTTCCACACATATTCGTGCAATCAGTAATTATAACGTAAATATTCATGCAATTAGGGATAATAATGTACTAAGAAGTTTCTACAAGTTAATCGAATTCATGCACATCATTATAAGTCATTTAGGTTATAGCATCTTGCTTATAATATGCTGAAACAAAGAATTATTGCTTAGTTGTTATTATCTCTGAAACAAAATAGTATAAATAAATTCTTAGCTTTGCTCCATCGGGCAGCATCACTGAAGTTAATTTAGTTGATAAAATAAAACTAGGATGGTATAATAGAATAATCCTGGATTAGGATTATTCTCACTACAAAATTCAGTAAACTATAGAAAGTGGTAATTAAATTTCAAATATAATGTAACACAGCTTCTAAGTTCCACCACCTCCGAACTCAACCGAACTCACACTGCCCCGAGAAATATCTCTTCATCTCACACTTTAATCTCTGAAAAAAAAATATTATTAACAAAAAATCATACACCACCTACTACACACACAGACACACATCTTATTCTCAATACCTGAAATCCTGATAAAAAATATATCTATTATCCATCTCACTCTTATTATAGAAAAATCTTAATCCTATTTCATCTCCTCTTTAGTAGATTCTGAAAGAAATATGTTAAGTGGGAATCATCTCTCTATAAAGGGAACAAGTATACCTAACCTTTGCCCTATAATATATAGCTACTTACTACTTATGATATTGCTATAAAGATGGGCCTCCATCACAATGCGTATGTGTATATTTCCTTTTCTGCGTTAGTAAATGAAATAGAATACTTAGATAGACCTTCTTTTAATGTACACCACTCCTATAACATCAGTGACATAAGCCAAAGCAAGTATCGGTATGCACTACATACCCGAAACCGTTGTGAGTAGCGAAATTTTGTTTCCTCCTTATGTTCCTTCGATGAATATTAAAGGGTGAAATGGTAACTACATAGTTTGCTATAAATGTTGTAGGACATTAAGGGAATAACAAAACACGTAATGTTAATGTATTTTTCACAACTGTATTCATATTTCAAATGCAAATTCAACTCTGTTATTAATCCGCCATTATTTAAAAATAATATTATAATTATAATCAACTAACAATTTTATTATTAACAATGTACTAATATCGTCACAATCGCAGGAATGTTTAAAATTATATATCAATACAAAAACCACGTGCCCACGCGCGCCAATCCAATTCAGTTGCAAACATCTCCAAGAGACCTCAGATTAAAATTGAACATGTCAAAAGACCGGAGACGCGTCCCCTGAGACGAAAATATGTAAAATACACGACGCGAGACTTGCGTGCGCAGACCGTCTCAGGAGGCGCGCGGTATCGAGAGATATCTCGCGTCTCCGATGTGTTTACACACAAGAGACCTGTCATTTTGGTATCCGGGAGGCCAAAATCTCTCGTGTGTATCTTCGCCTTTAGACTTAACACATGGATAAATGTAAGATATGCTGCAAGTCACTCTAGTGGCGAGAAATTTCATGTGTGTAAATTTTCTCAATGAAAAATAACTCCAATGTTACTTGAGATTATTCCCGTAGTTTGTTACCATGGTACCTGTAGTACATTGCTGTTGTTTATTGTTGTTTTATTGTTCTGAAACGTCCCTAGGCCATTTGCAGGCACTTGGACTCGTCAAGGTTACATGTTGACAATAAATATACAGGGAAATTCAATGCCAATAGAGTGTAAAAGGCTCTATTGGCACTTCGTCATGGTCGTAAAACTAGGTACATATTCCACAAAAGCACATACAAATAAAATTAATAAAGAGATAATAATTATGGTAAGGTACAGATGTGACATTGCAGTACAGACCCACAATCAATTTCAATATCAGATAAATTTACAAGTGTTCATATTAATAAAGTAGAATCCGTGGCAAGAGAGTGTAAAGAGCTCTGCTTGTCCTTCGTCATGCTTAACAATGATTTCATACTAACCGGAGCCGGATAGCATTTCGTCAATATTCATTTGTCACAAGATACTTTTTCACCTCTCTCCGGAACGCGACAGGCTCTAGGTGCTTAAAATCAACAGGCAATGCATTAAACAGCCGAACACTCATGTATATCGATAGAATTGTCATTTTTTCCAACATTATTAACCAACTCTTCCTTGACGGAAATAATATACACATGTTTTTAATGTTAAATGTTTTTATTATATGAGAGTTGAAATAAATCATCAAGTCTTTTATTTACAGTATTTATTTATTAAGTCTAAGAATTACAACATTTAGTACAAGAGAAGCAGTGCCAAGAGGATCACCGAGGGAGACTCGCCACAGGCGCAAGCCCAGTGAGACTCATCGATGAAATAACTTGTACCTTAATATTGTAAATCACTTACTACATTGCCATGTTAAAATAAGAAAGCTCAATAAAGACATTATTATATTAAAATTCTTTTTTAAACACATAATTTACGACAAAGCATACACAGATTGATTCTTGTACTGAATCATTCTCTTCCTTGACGCCGTATAGTGACAAAGGAGCCATACAAACATTACACTTTAAGTATTAATCACCACTGTGAATTCGTTTATGACTCCTTAAACTTGAAGAGTCATTGAATTTCTTCACGCAGATATTACAGTCGAAAGGTTTTTCGCCACTGTGAATTTGTTTATGTTTGCTTAGATTTGATGACCAAGCGAATGTCTTCTTGCAAATAATACACTCAAAAGGTTTTTCACCACTGTGAATTAGTCTATGTCTGTTTAAAGTTAATGACTGACTGAATGTCTTCATGCAAATATTACACTCAAAAGGTTTTTCACCAGTGTGAATTAGTTTATGGGTAGTCAAATGTGACTGCTGAGCGAATGTCTTCATGCAAATATTACACTCAAATGGTTTATCACCAGTGTGGATTCGTTCATGTTTCTTTAAACTTGACGGGTCATTGAATTTCTTCATGCAAATATTACACTCAAAAGGTTTTTCACCACTGTGAATTAGTTTATGGGTAGTTAAATTTGACTGTCGACTGAATGTCTTCGTACAAATAATACATTTGAAAGGTTTTTCACCAGTGTGAATTAATTTATGGGTAGATAAATGTGACTGCTGAGCGAATGTCTTCATGCAAATATTACACTCAAATGGTTTATCACCAGTGTGGATTCGTTCATGTTTTTTTAAACTTGACGGGTCATTGAATTTCTTCACGCAAATATTACACTCAAAAGGTTTTTCACCAGTGTGAATTAGTTTATGTCTGGTAAGACCAGACGGTTTACTGAATGTCTTCATACAAATATTACATTGAAATCCTTGTCGCGGTGCTTTTGTATGTTTCTTCTTTGTAATATTTTGATGTGAAGTTCCAGGGGCAGGGTGATGTGTTTTCATCTCATTTTCTAAAGATGGTTTGGCCACTTGGTTTGGTTGATTGATTTCGTTACTAGCTCTCTCGCACTCTTCTTTAATATCAGGTTCGTATATATCAATGTCTCCATAAGGAACAGCATGTCCAACATCACCCTCGCCTTCCTCCTCAGCAGGTTCTTGTTTCACACAGCCAGCCATTAAAAAGGCCTCAATGTCATCGTCTTCAGTTATACAGACTTGAATATCCCCCACTATACAGTCATCACCTACATGTGTAGATACACTAGCACTACCACTAGTTCCATCCATGATGCTGTATAGTGTATAATATGAACTGAACACAAGCACTACTTATTAAGTTATTGATTAATGTTATGCACTGCCTAGGGATACGTAGCGTTTCCATTTAGTTATTATATGAGCACTGTAACCCAAACCAGAGACCGTACCGCACACGTGGATAACTATGGGATAATTGGGGATAATTACGGTCCGTTTTAGCTTAACACTGTAGTTCGCCGGGGACGCCATGGGGACATGATGGGGACGCCATAGAATAATAATATATAGTACCTATAGAAACCAAACCAGGAACTAAAAAAAAACTATACTAAATAAACCGCCATCTATGCTAGCAAGTAAATAAGTAGCCTAGTAGGCGGGAATTTCAAAATTAATTATTGTTCCTCTTTTCCTATAATATTCACCTACCTGGTAATAACATCTAACTACTCTTGATATTTTTTTTTGCCTGCTTCATTTATGTTTAATACAAGAGAGTACAAATGCAACATATGATGTATAAAATGAAAGTACAATAGGTACAAAGCAATACAAATGATAATGTTAGATTTTTATACATAAGTTTAAACAGGCATAAAAATGTTGGTAGTGTTGTATGATTGTGAAAGATATTATTTTATGTTTATTATTATATGTTTTGGATATAAATATGGAATTTTGTATATTCGTAAACATAAAAATATCAAATTAATATCTTTCATGCTATATGGTTAATTACACAGATAGGTATTATTATTAACTATTTTAAATATTAGGTATTTTTGCAAGGGTTTTAGAGAATTGAAAAACTGAATTACAAATTGGTATTTATTTTCCTACATATGAACTTTGATAATATGTAGTTTTCATAATATGTTTTCACAATATTTATCTTTATATCACTATAAAATAGGTATTATACCAAGATGCAATATAATAGGAACCCAAATCTACTGATGAAAATTACGAATGTAGTAGGGTAACACATACAGTGATGGGACAGTTAAGGATTCTTTCAAATGTTTTATTGAATAGAAAAATCACTATTGCTAATGAAAAAACCACTTAATCATTATTCGACAGGTTGATTATTGCAGAATAACAATTGATACTTAAAATTACCAAAAATTATAAGACAAATTTTATTTTTAATAAAAATGATAAGAGGTCGTCAAAACACAGTGATGGGACACATTTTACAGTTATGGGACAGTACTAATATACAGTGATGGGACAGGTACATTTATTAGTTTATATGGAATATTTATGGAATTTAATATTCTTTTTCACTAATTCTGGATAAAATGCGTTTCCTACATATTCATAAAGGTCATTCAACTATAGTCACTGCAACTTGGGCCTCCTGGGGGACTGGCAATTTTCAGTTTGCCATACAATCGACTATAATAGACCCGGGGACCCCAAAGACTCTTGGGACCCCAAAGACTCAAAAAAAGCTCTTGAGATTTTATAAAAATAGTAATAAACAGCGCCTAAGGTAATTTTATTTATGAATCAAGTGCAATTTAATGGTTTTTAACTTTAATTTTTGAAATTTTGTGATTTTTTGCTAACAATGTTGTGGGATCAAAGTGATTTTGTGATTGTGTGCTGAAATTTATGAGCCTATTCAAATTCCTTGCTGTGCTGCCTGATTAACGTGATGGCTGTATGTATTTTGCAAATTCACGATCGTTCATTATAAAGAGCGCCGCAGGCGAATTTATTTAAACCTACTTTAATTTAGCGATATTCTTCTATGAGGATTATATAAATACTCGTAAATAAGAACTTTATTACATGAAAATTAGACATGCAATGGGCGGATTCATTGCCTGTTAGCAATTTCTACCAATCAAACTAATTTTAACAACAAGTGAAATTTTGCTAAACTTGATTGAAGTAACCCTCAATTTTCTCCAACATTTTTGTAATCCAGGGCAATAAAAATACTAATTAATAAATATGTACTCAGTAATGAGACAGAAAATTTATACTAAATTAATATCACGGGTATATAGGACACATTCTTATACTTGTCCCATCACTGTTTTTAGATGTTTATTTACTTATCATAGTCATGGGACACCCGTCCCATCACTAAAATTCATACTTTTTCAATCATAGTGATGGGACATCTATAAAGACCTATATAATATACAAAATGTGTTAAATAATTAAAACTGAAACACTCCGCATATCCTTATGTCCTCATAGGACACTTAAAATAGTAATATATGTATTTACAATTTGAATTTAATTTGGTTTTGCTTGGTTATGTTTCTTAATAAAAAGGTAAGATTATTGATGTTTTTTGTACACGCCAGATAACTAACCTTGAATCACAGTATTTAACGGCCGGTTCTATGGATTTTAAGTGTTTTATTATTCGTAAAGGTTGGAACTCCTGGGAGAAACTTGATTTGCCAGTATATAAGTTTTCAGAATCTTATTATTCTCATTTTAATCTCTTTTGTCCCATCACTGTCACTGTCCCATCACTGTATGTGTTACCCTATGCAAATATAAGAAAATCTTATCGACGGCATTTTCCACGACGACTAATGTTAAAACACGTAATCAATATAGGTACCTAGGTAAAATACAGCTGCACGCCATTGGTTTTTAAAATATGTGTCACACAACAATCGTAAAACTTTACTGAATTAACTAAATCTAAAACAAATTTAATACCACTTTTATCAATATAAATTTAAACAAATTGTAGATACACCATTAACCGCACAATTTGACAATTCAATATGTCAAAAATTGAAAAAAAAAACAAAAGTAGTTCCTGAAATTCAAAATTTTAATTATCCGTTCACCTAAGAACTTACCTAATTTCCATCAAATTATCCGAGTCGCAAACCATATATAACGCCATCTACGATTTCAAGAAAAAGTGCAGTACTTACCTAAAAAAATATTATTCATAGTACAAGTATCGTGGCTTGGAGGCCCTGGGGGACGTCAGCATTTATTGAAATCCCACATACGTAGGATTTTTATGGGAGGAGCTTAATGAATTCCGCTCTCTGATTGGTCACCGTAGATGGAGCCGCTAAAGGCGGGAAAAATAAACTCAACCGAAACAAATTTTGATTTCGCAAAGCACTGTGTGTATTAATTGCTTACTAATATTTTTTTAGTAATATTAACCGTTGCATAATAATTATTTTAGGCACCCTGTTCAGCCTAATCCTGTGATAACTGGATAGGTGAATTTTTCGCAGTATTAGGCTGATGTGTTTATACGTCAACATGAATGATAATATGTAGACTCTTCTGGCTGATAATACTGAGAAGTCTTGCCTCCGCATATAATAATAATATTTAACATGCAGATAGGTAAGATTGAATGTACTACATGTAGTTATTGCACATTCGATAATTTAATGATTTATGGAACATTGACCTATAATTTTAATTTCAAGAAAATGGTCGCCCTTAAAAAAAGGATGTCTGAAAGATATTATTCAATACTACTTACATCCAGTTGTATGTGATAAGTGCGATCTATTGTCATTCTAAATTAAATAATTAGTAGGCAGAGTTTGTACAATAGAGATACTAGTAGCTAATATAAACGAGTACCCAATATAAAATCGTGATGAACAATGAATAGGTGTAATAGAAGACAATCTAAGCACTAAGACCACTCGCAGACGAGTGAAGGGCCTTAAATAGAATAAAAACAGAAAGTCAAACCACGGTGTGTTATCGTCATCTGTTGAAAATCGTTTAGAAACACTACTCTTGAATGGTTCTTGTTTCGCATTACAAAAATCGTGTAGGCAGTACCACTGTTAGGTCTATTGTATTGTTCCAGTTAACAATTTTGTAAGATATAGATCTAATATCTATAATAACTTCATCTTATAGGTGTTGTTAGTTGTCTAGCACGGGGGACTACGAGTGATTAGTTATTTCGCCATCATTCCATCCCTCCCTGCATGCCACTTTGCCTGTCCCATACGGGATGCAACATATATTATAAAAATATATTATGTAGATACATACATTGGGCGATGACGACATCACAAGAGATCGAAAAAAATGTATGGGAATAAATATCTTTTTTGAAGAACGCGACGCCAACAAAACGGACAACCAGACACGAGGGACGCCAAACGAATAATGAATTGTAATGAATATGGCCGACGCCGGCGGGAACACAGAACCATCGTTCGTTGAGAATGTTGCGATCACGCCGCGAACCTAGAGAGACAGAGATGGACTATACGTCACTAGTTTACAAGCGACCAATCACAGACCTTCAAATATCCTACATATGTGGGATTTAAAAATTAGCGGGACGCCGGGCCCAACCTATCTCTATGGGGACGCCTTACATACACTCGTTTATTTCACGGAGGATGGCGCCATTTTCAAATATGATACTGATAGTATTTTCGAGGTACCTACTTACATTTTTATTTCTTACAGCATTAGGAACACACTTAAATGTTATGTTACAGTGTCTCCCGCATTATTTTTTTTACGAATCTCGAAATAAACCTAAATACATATTTGTACACTTCGTAATAAATAAGCTTGAAAAGCTTTTGTTGTGGAGTTTTTTTTTTTACATTGCACACATTACATTTACATGAACACATTATTATTGCAATGTAAAAACAAAATAACGCCGCTTTTCTCTCTAAATACATAAAACAATTGTTTACGAACTTCATAAATAGCTTTTATCATTAATTTCACTTCGATCGTAAACATAGCACTGTTTCGATTGTAAAAAGAAATTTAAATGATAGGTAGTAACATTTTAAATAACAAATACATATCTTACTTTGCACTATTCAAGTTACTTGTACAAATGAGGTGGTCGGAAGCCAGGTTGGTAAAGCGCTCGACTCGATCCAGTAGGCGCGGGTTCAATCCCCGATGGCGACTTTCTCCACAACAAAAGCTTTTCAAGCTTATTTATTACGAAGTGTACAAATATGTATTTAGGTTTATTTCGAGATTCGTAAAAAAAATAATGCGGGAGACACTGTAACATAACATTTAAGTGTGTTCCTAATGCTGTAAGAAATAAAAATGTAAGTAACTCGAAAATACTATCAGTATCGTATTTGAAAATGGCGCCATCCTCCGTGAAATAAACGAGTGTATCTTCGCCTTTAAAACAATGGCCGCTCGTGTCAGAGCACCTGAGTCAAATCACCAAAACTAGTCAAATTAACATTTTCAATTAATTATTATAAATTAACGGTGAATTAAAATTACATTTCATAATTTTATTTGTAATTCTAGTACGTAGAACTACTTACCTATCAATTTAATATATTTTTCGAACGATAAAATAAAATGCAAGTAGGTACCCTATTTTTACTTTTTATTACATTTTTCATTGTCTATGACTAAACGAACTGTCACTGTCACTTCCATTTGTCAGTGTTTCGTTAGCTGATGAATGTTTCGTTTGTTAATTTGTTTCCGAGTTGTTGTTACTCATGTTAATTTTTATAGTATGCTAAGTCTAACCAATTGTTTTATTTATTCTTAAACAGCACCTTCTATTTATTTACTTTACCTCCACAATAGTAAAATGTCTCCATTAGCGTTATGTGTGGTGTGTGTTAGTGAGCGGCGTGATGTTGTGAATATGTCTAGTTTATATTATGGTAGCATTCCAGCTAGTACATTTATAATGGATATCTTACAAATTAAGGTATGTATCTACACTACAGTACACTACACAATATAATATAATAGTTGTTGAAATGATTGTTTTACTCTGATGGTTCAGGTTGCCAGTGACACAAGTAGTGGAGTAGTGATGTGTAACAGGTGTAACAGTAGCTTGAACAATTTCTACAAGTTCTATAAGATGGTGAGAGATGCGCAACACAAATACAATGAAATGAAAGTGGGGGTGCAGCCCCAGGATGTAGTAGTGAGGACTAGTGAGATATGTTTTGTTAATGTTAAGGCAGAGCCGGAGCCAGAAGCAGAGGTATCCAGTATTGAGTTGGAGGGGAAGGTGGAGGACAGGGACACTGACACTGGAGGAGATGTAGATTTTGAGTGTATGATTGATGGACAAGATGATAGTGTAGGTGTGTGTAAGATATTGTCTGCAAGTGAAGCAGTTGATACACCACATGAAGTTAGCAACAATATATCTGAATCTGAATGTAATGTTAAAGTGGAGACAGATTGTCTCTCTACAGGTAACATTCAAATACTTAGTGTCACACCAGCTGTCATCAATAGTAATACTCCAAATACTCCAAAATCTACAAGTTACTTAGCTGATCTGCGAAGCTACAATGCCACCAAAGCTGTGCTAGCTAAATATAAACCCCAAGATATATTCAGTGGTGGGGAGTGGAAGATAAGTGAGGAGGAGAAAGATGAAATATTTCAATTATACATTGATATGAAATGTAACAAGTGTGATGCACACTTCTCTAATTATAATCTAGTGAGTATTTGTTTACACAGTGTATATGAGACATCAGACATCTCTCTATCCACACCACACCACATTAGTGCCATTCTACTTTATCTTTACAGTTGAATCACCATTGCATGACGGACCATGGGACTAATGCTGTAGTCTACTGTGATAACAAGCCTCTCCCTACATATCAACATATGGAACGTCTTATATTATATAAACATATACTCAATTGTAAGACTCGATATGTTAGGGCCCGGATACCGTAAGTCTCAGAAAATGGATGTATTGTCTGCCCTATCTTCTTGTTATATTAATATTATATTCCTGTATATTTCTAGGTGTAAAGTGTGTAGTAAATCGGTTTATGCTTATCAAATGAAAACTCATCTCTCCACACATCTTCCATATGACAAGAGAGAGTTCCAGTGTGACCAGTGCCCCAGTGGGTGAGTATACAACTATACACTCATATGACCACTGTGGTAACATCACAGACACACGTATAATAACATTATATTACATATTTCTTTGTAGGTTTGGAACAAAGAAAAATCTCCAGAAACATGTTGCATCTGTACATTCTAAACAAAGCGTTATTTGTCCAGATTGTGGGAAGAGGTGAATATTTATCCAAATAATACAAGAATAAACTGCATTCAGTTTACTAATGTCCAGATGATTCATCTTGTCTCTTGTATTATTTCAGTTATAAATCCCAACATGCATTGAATTGTCACACCAAAACATCACACAGCGACACAAGTAGGAAACCATGTTTCTTGTGTCCAGATTGTGGTAAGAGGTTTGTGAGTAAGACACATTACGAATTACATGTAAAGGAACATCGAGGTATTGTAGAGAAAGTCAAGTGCCCTGTGTGTGATGCTATGTGAGTATATTTTATTTATATGCTAGCTGATCCCTGTGCGCCTTGCTTCGCTGCAGAAATCTGAATGTGTGAAAAAGTATGAAATACACTTATTTAACGTAATAGTCTCACAGCCCCCATACTACCCCCCCCCACCCCGTACACTCTTGTTTCTGTCAGAAGTGTTACTATTCATCTTATTGACATCCAAAACTATGGATTCAACACTAATATCACTTTTTTTATTCTATCTCCTCCCTCCAGCCCCTCATCCCTCCCTTTACTCCTGCGTATCTCGGAAGGGCTACTGTTTATCTTTTCGACACCAAAAGCTATATGGATTCAACAGAAATAGTTTTTTTACGTGCGCCCCTCTTCGTGGCCCCCCTCCTTTCACGAACCATCCTCGAGGCAAGCACAACAATTTGCCAAAGTTTTATCTCAATCTGATGAACGCTGTATTTTATAGTATAGATTAATTACAAACAATTTGTTCCATAAACTAATTTACAAGGGACTATACAAGAATCAATGTTGTTTAAAGTTTTATGCCTGGGGGAGCCACACAGAAATATATAATAAATAGTACTGCTTATACTTCATAATATATTCAGTCATTATCTAATCATATGTGTTTATATTGTAGAGTCAAGAAGTTAAGTTACAGACTCCATAAAAAAATTCACGAAAAACATGAGCAGTGTCCTGATTGTTCATACAAAGGAGTCAGACTGTCCAGTCACATACGTGAAGTTCACAAGAAGCGAAAACAATTTACTTGTTCACACTGTACAATGAAGTTTGTTAGCAAAATAAGTATGGAAGATCATGTTGCATCTCGTCATACAGGAATACCAAGATACACATGTGAATTCTGCAGTAAAACATTCATGTCTAATGGGAACCATCACTCGCATCTCAAGAGAATGCACCCAGAGCAATTAGCAGAGAAGAGGTCGAAGATGGCTGCCACTGATAATGTATGTATGATAAGTTATCATGCTTGTGTAGTGTGTACATGCTAGTAGGATTAGATAAGGCTGCTGCTGGTTACCCCACATTATTAGAAATGCCACAATGGTATGACTGGACAGAGGAATCAATGTTTTAACTCCCTATGTTTTATTACAGAGTGTTATTTTGGAGCCAAAAATGCTTCAGAAGACAAAAAAATATGCAGAAGGTGCGGAGATGGATGTAGTTATTCAAAATATGTATACAAAGTGAGAAACAAAAGAAGAAGCGATACAATCGAAGTATAAAGGAGGCAGTGCTGGCAACATTATAATAAATAATACAGAATAATGAACTTTATTTTGTGTTTTATTAAACCTCTGTCCACAAGCCTGACTTGATGTCTTTATGCAAATATTACACTGAAAAGGTTTTTCTTCTACATATTAGTTTTACAATATAAGTCTTGGTAGTGGAAATGGTTGCAGTTAAGACCTCCTCCATGTCGGCAGGGCCGTGCAGTAGATCTTCTTGGTATGAGGCAAGACTTTCGAACGCCACTCCACCTCCAGCCTAACATGCCGGTTCTTTACCCACTGCGTCATGAAGGAATCGTGGAAGTGAGACGTGCCATTGTTTTTATATTATAATGAAACACAAGATTTTTGCACAAAATATTTTTTTATTTTGCTAAATGTTTTCGCTACGTTATCCTGGCTTTATCAAGGCAGGCTCTTAATACGTTGCATGCTAATGACGCGGATCCGCATCATAGTATACTTTGACACAGTGCTTTTGATGCAAATATGTGACATGATTCAATGTTCCTCAGCCTATTTTGCTGTAGCGTAGTATGAAATATACTAAAAAGAATGTAGCACGCGAAAATCATACTTTTTGGGGTTTTTTGAGGATGTTTAAACTTCTGCTACTCAGTAATCAGTAGGTATTTCTTGTAGCAGTGAACATGTTAAGAATCTCAACCACTAATACAGATAACCTTCAGAAATTCTTCACCCGTTCTGAATGTCACATCATGTTGGATATCACAAGTAGTTATATCTCAACAGATCTACAGCAAAGGATGGACATTCCATCAGGCTTGTAACTGATCGTCGGCTGGCTTAATGCGATCACTTTACACTTTAGCAACATTCACCAATTACAGTCCATCCATCTGCTGCAGCTGGGAATCGAACCCAGACCTCCAACCTGACAAGCCAGTATTCTACCGCTGTGCTATGAAGGCTGGATCATGGTGGAAGTTTTGTAACACACAGCATTCACTGGTTACCCCATTATTGGAATAAACCGTGAGAATTTAGAATTGAAGATTGGATTCCACAAGTACTCGGTTAGACTCAACCAACTTAGATAATGGAAATTATTTTATTTTTCATCTTGTTGTTTCGTCTGTGGTTTCTTGAATCTGCTTTGTATATTTTGAATGACTAAGTCCGCCTCTGCACCTTCCACTATAGTTTTCTTCCTCTTCTTTATTGTTATAGAATCAGGAACATTACTCTGAAATTAAAAAAAAAAAATATTATTTAAAATGCATACTTACATTATAACAATTTAGTGTAATGTAACTCAAATGATAGGTAAAAGTGAGTAATTAAATACTGCATAGGTGGCATCATCAAAATCAATGGCTTGATGTGTGAAATACCTAATCGAAGTTTACAGGGGTCACATGAATGTATTAGTAAAAGGAGCATTAAACAGTTATAGTCCGAGAGCCCGCTGCTTAATTTATGACGTATCTGTTTTTTGATCGAAATGTGGTACAAATGATAGCTTACCAATAGGGTTTTACATCGCACTAGGGTTGCCTATCAAAATCTTGCCGCAACCCCCCCTGCCCCCCCCGAAAAGGTCCCTCTTCGCGGTTTTTCGCATTTTATAGGAATATGGTAAGAGATAGGAGAAAGTAGTCAATGACAAAAATAAACCTTACTAAATTCTCTACAAAAAATGCTAAGTCAATTTTTTCATAGGACTAGTAGTTTACCCGTAATGGCCGGTCGAAAATCAGGATATTTTTTTGAAAAAAAATAATTTTTTTTTGATTTTTTTTCTTTAACTTTCTTCCACCCATTATCACTAACATTTTATGGAAAAAAATATTTGGCCTGCGGCGCTATATCGCTGGTTATTTTATGAAAAACTAAATTTTAAGAATTTTCGTCACTGAGTTTTATTGCAATAACTCCTAAATTAATTGATGTATGAAAACAAGTTATAGCTCGTTTTGTAGCTAAGACTATGGTAATTAATTCGTTCCTTGACTATTTTCCTGTAGCTCTTATCAATTTTCAACCAATTTAGTTTAAATTCATTTTTTTAGTTTTTTAAATGAATTTCGGTTTTGGACCGGCTATTGCGGGTAAACTGCTAGTTGTACGAAAAAATTGACATAATATTTTTTGTAGAGAATTTAGCAAGGATTATTTTTGTCATTGACTACTTTCTCCTATCTCTTACCATATTCCTATAAAATGCGAAAAACCGCGAAGAGGGACCTTTTCGGGGGGGGGCAGGAGGGGTTGCGGCAAGATTTTGATAGGCAACCCTAGTGCGATGTAAAACCCTATTGGTAAGCTATCATTTGTACCACATTTCGATCAAAAAACAGATACGTCATAAATTAAGCAGCGGGCTCTTGGACTATTACAATTGCTGTTTAAAAGCGTATAATATGATAAGTATAAGGTAGCCCGTCTTCTTCTTCATCAGCCTTGGTCTCCCCACTGCTGGATGGAACTAAAAAATAATAATTTTTAAAATACTCATTCCTGAATTCGTACAATCACTGTATCTCCTGAATTTCGAATAGGTATTTCACACGTTGAGCCATTGATTTTGATGATGTCCCCTATGCAGTATTTAATTACTCATTTCTACCTATCATTTGAGTTACATTTCGTCTGCACCGGGCCTGGGTTTCTTTGAGCATTCTCCTTTCATTAGAAATGTCTATTTTTTGTCTAGATATTTGGTTTTCTAATTACACTGTGATGGCGTGAAATGAATGATAGAAAATTTTCCTCAATTACAGGTAATTATACTACAATCTCAGCAGTAGATTCTATTAAATTCAATTTATTTATTTATCGTTTGGCAACATCGAAGTATTGTCACAGTCATTAAAGTCTGACATCCAGCGCCTCCAGCCAGTGTAGGAATTCAGGGGACAGGCTGGCAGCACTGTCAATGGTACCGGGGTAAGCACGTATGGGGCAATCACGCAAGATGTGCTGCATGGTTTGCTTCGGGTATCCACAGTCACACTGTGGATCATCCCTCATTGCTTGTGGAGCATGTCAGCGCAGCAACCATGACCCATCGTAAACCTATTGAGTGCGGTCCACTGCCTGCGAGGCAGGTGGAAACCAGGCTGTTGAGATGTGTGGTTTGTGACGGGTATGACGGAGTGCTTGGGTCTTAAACGCAATAAAAAAAAATACATACTGATTGATTCTTGCTTGCTATCTTCAGTTTCATCTCAGCCAACTGTTCTGGGTGCATTCTCTTACGATGAGAGTGATAGTTCCCTGAAGACATGAATGTTTTACTGCAGAATTCACAGGCATACCCTGGAATGCCCGTATGACGGGCGGCAATGTGATCTTCCATGGGTTTAGCTTTGTGGAACGTCATCGGACAGAATGAACAAGCAAAGGGTTTTATTTTGTCGTGCACTCTCTTAACATGTTCCAATATATTGAAGGCTTTGTAAGGACAATGCGGGCACTGTTTCTGTTTTTTGGGATCGTGGCATCTCATGTGAGCTGAGAAACTACATTTTTTCACTCTGAAACAAATAGAAACATGTCATTAACGCATTGCATGATAATGATGCAGATCCACTTCATAGTATACTTTGTTACAGTGCTTTTGATGCAAATATTCCACATGATACTATTCAATGTCCCTCGGCCTATTTTGTTGTAGCGTAGTACCAAATATACTAAAAAGAATGTAGCACACGTGAAAGTCGTACTTTTTGGGGTTTTTCAAGGATGTTTAAACTTCTGCAACTCAGCAATCAGAAGGTATTTCCTGTAGCAGTGAACGTGTTAAAGGGTGGTGGCCTGACTGGGCGGTGAGACAGAGTGTACCTATCACCGGGCAGTCCTCTCCCAACCGCAAGATATATGAAAATCCGCTAAATACCATTAGAAATTAGATTGTTTCATTCGCTAATTAAGCCTGTTACTATGCTGCATAGTGTTAAGATAACCCATCTAAATAAAAATATATAACATGACATGAGATTGACATGGGATTCTACTGGCTATGTTAATGTTTACCATGAACTCTAATGTGCACCTGAGAGGACACCAGCTGAAACTGACAACAACAAGATTCACATCCAACCCACGGAAACACTTCCACAACCAATAGAGCTGTCAGTGCTTGGAATCAGTTGCCAGAGTCAGTGGTACTTGCTCCATACTACACACCAACACCTTCAAGAATAGACTAGATAATATAAACACAGCTTAACTGGGACTTGGGTCAAAACAGAGAAAGCTGCCTACCCAATAACAAATAATAATAATATGAGACTCACACTGCATGACACACATGACACTTGACTTTCTCCACAATCCCCCGATGTTCTTTGACATGATTCTCATAATTCAGAAGGTATTTAATCTTCTTGCCACAGTCTGGACACAGGTACGTCTCGTCAGTCGGACTGTGGACTTTCTTTATGTGAGATTTCAAATGTTGTTTGGTCTTAAACCTGAAACAATAAGTGAAGTGTAAACAATAAATTCAACTCAACTCAACATGCCCAAACCACCGTGGCTTATTACTTTCATTCTAGTTTCAACACCCGTCTTCCAGTCTCTCATTTCTCTATTAATAACCTCATTTCTTATCCTTTCTCTTAAAGTGGGATATATTATATCTAGTATTCAGTAATAATATCTGTATTGTACTTACGTCATCCCACAATCTTCACACGGGACCGTCACTTTAGAATGATGGATAGAAATGTGATTGTTTAGTTGTGCTCTTGTACCAAATCTGGAAATATATTCCCATTAGTATTATAAGATACAAATCTAAACATGAGTAATTATCATAATAATTAGGGTTGCCAGATTTCTCGCAAGTCAAACCGGGACAACCCCCCCCCCCCCCTCCCCGTCGACGAAACAGTTTTATGATGCATTTTTTTACTTTAACGCTCTAATTTTTTAAAATGCAAAAACCTTGGCCGAGGCAAAATAAAACGTAGAGCGGTAAGGGGGTCTTAGACCCTAGTCTTACACCACTGGGGAGAAGTTTCAAATCAAAAATTTTACGAACCGCTAATGCGTAACTTTGTTTTCTATGTATTTATTTATTTGTGTAGTGTAGTGTGTACGTAGTTGTATATGTAGTTCCTTACTTATAGCTCAGTTACTTTAGGAAATCAATGTATGGGGAAGTCGGCAAAATTAATAACAGATGGGACTCTATGCAGTATGATACCTTAGGGTGGGATGTTTCAGAATATCAGGCGTCCCCCCCGCCACACCTGACGCGTCACCCCCCTGGCCCCCCGAACAGGTCCCCCTACGTGGTTTTTCTCTATTTATCAAAAAACTGTAACAGATAGAAGAAAAATGTCGAGGACAAAAATAGTCCTTAATAAATTCTCTACAAAATAGTAAAGCACATTTTTTGATAGGACTAGTAATTTACCCGCAATAGCCGGTGAAAGTATCGTAATTTTTTAATAAGAACAAAAAAAAAAATATTATACTCAAATTGCTGAAAATTCATAAGAGCTACAAGAAAATGGTCAAAGAATGAATTAATTGCTATAGTTTTAGCTATAAAATGAGCTATTATTTATTTTTGCACGGCTCATAGTTTTTGAGTTATTACATACAATTCCAATGACAGAAGTCTTAAAAAAGGAACTTTTCATACAATTTGTATTGAAATGCTGTGATATTAAAATTTAGGTTACGCCTGTTTTTCACAAGTATGTGAAAGAAAAAAAATGTATAGGAGTATGATTGGGTCTTTTTAGTATCTTAAGATATTATCCTTTCGAAGTTGAATGCACTTTTGCCAGTCATGTTTCAAAGCCATTATCCCAGTTTTCCAGAAGGATTCCTCAAGGTTAGGATATGGGTCAAAAGCATTGGCACCCGGCGATTCGAGGGTTTGTACAAGTCCTGTTCTGAAGTTAAGATGAACACTACTGATTAAAATCAGATCACTGGAATCTCTGCTATCACCTAACTAATAATTCCGCGGTCTTTGAAAAATTAATCCATGTCTTTATCGACGTTCTCCAGAACTACTGCATTTTATTGCTTTCCACTTCGAGGGTTGTGTTTGACACCTTGCTGTGCCCATTCAAAATCTGGCACTTACTTTCTAATCATTGCATATGATGGAACAGACTCCAGTAATGAACCCGATATCTCTTTTATGGTTCGTGTCAGTCTATGACCTTAGATAAAATAATATTTCATCACGGATCGCGGCTGAAAATTTCACATTTTCACAAAAATGTCAAACCCGTTGAAATAAAAATGGTGCCAAGAGTGCCAGCTTCGTCCTATCGATCTCAAATTTTGTAAATATCCCTAATGAAGTTTAAATTATCTATATCAATAATAAACTGAAACTGGCCTGTACATTTTTTTCTCAGGGCTACGAAGTGTTCAGCCGAACCTCGTATCTTACTTACTAAATTTTCTTCTTTAATAATCTTGACGAATCCTTCTGTAAAACTGGGATATGGCTTTGAAATATGGCTGGCAAAAGTGTATTGAACTTCTAAAGAATTATACCTTAAAACATTCAAAAGATCCAGTCATGCTCCATTACATTTTTTTTGTATCTTACACAGACTTGTGTAGTGTCTATTATACAGACGTAACCTAAATTTTAATATCAGAGCATTCCACTACAAATTGTATGAAAAGTTCCATTTTTAAGACTTCTGTCATTGGAATTTTATGTTATAACTCAAAAACTATAAGCCGTACAAAAATAAATAATAGCTCATTTTATAGCTAAAACTATAGCAATTAATTCGTTTTTTGACCATTTTCTTGTAGCTCTTATGAATTTTCAACAATTTGAGTATAATAAAATATTTTGTGTTCTCATTAAAAAATTACGATACTTTCACCGGCTATTGCGGGTAAATTACTAGTCCTATCAAAAAATGTGCTTTACCTATTTTGTAGAGAATTTATTAAGGACTATTTTTGTCCTCGACATTTTTCTTCTATCTGTTACAGTTTTTTGACAAATAGAGGAAAACCACGTAGGGGGACCTATTCGGGGGGCCAGGGGGGTGACGCGTCAGGTGTGGCGGGGGGGACGCCTGATATTCTGAAACACCCCACCCTAAGGTATCATACTGCATAGAGTCCCATCTTTTATTAATTTTGCCGACTTCGTGCTGCAAAAGGACTGAGCTATTAATACATAAACTGTATAAAATACCACAAAAGGATGAAAATCGTAAGAATATACCAACATTTCCGAAAACCGGGACATTTAGGCGTCCCGAAAGGTTTGTTCGGACACGAGGCACAAAACCGGTGACAGTCCCGGTAAACCGGGAGGTCTGGCAACCGTATATGTACATTGAACATAATACTGGCAAGTCCTGAGACTATAGTAGAAGTGGCAGAATATGCTTCACTCACCCGACGTGGCATTCCTCGCATTGAAATTCCCTTTTGTCGTGCGGGAGATGTGTGGAGAGATGTTCTTTCATTATGGTGTGTCTAATTAATTTCTTACAGACGGGACATCTACAATAAAACATTAAGGAATATTAGACCATGAGATAACATGTGTTGACTTCACTACTCTAGAGATAATAGAAACATATAAAGTATTAAACCAACACTATGACTGCCCTGAACTGAAGCTGATACTGTAATACTGCCTCAACCAAAATACTCATTTAAGAGGTCACAGTTTGAAGTTAAACAAACACAGTTTCAAGCAGAATCCCTGTGCGTACTTATATTTCTTATCCAATAGAGTTGTGTATGTATGGACTCAGGTATGGAGCTTGTTGTTGCACAAAGTGTGAATGTATTTAAACAATGGACTTGACAGACTGAATGAGTGAATACTGTTGTGAGATCAGACATATCACTATAGCTGCCTGGCTGATAACATCTAACAAGAATAACATTGGCTATGTTAATAGTTTAACTTACGATACTATTTTATACTTCCTCGGACCATCTCGCCTCAGGATATGTCTGTATAATATATGAACTTTTAAATCTTCACGATTTAATGTACAAGTTTGACAACATTGTATTCTGGGATTAGAGGCATGTTCCTCCATACAGTGCTTCTCCAACTGTAACACAAATAATACAATAGATATTATGGGTAATATTAAAAGTATAAATGCACTGAGTAAAAATCTTTCTATTTTCGCTTCAACTTTTTCAAATTTTGTATGAGAATGTTAGCGCAAAATAAGAATAACTTAAGCGACAAAGTGAATTATATATTTTTAAAAGAAACCTGCGAAGAAATATAAAAATGTAAAACAGTCGATTTGTTAAGATTATAATTACCAGTATTTTGGCTAAATTATACTTTTATATTTGAAAAACTAAACGGAAAATCCACAGCCGTCGTAAATTTCAGGGGTACTTTCGGAATATTTTTTTATTCAAGGAATTTCCAAATATTGTAATTCTAAATCAGCCAATCTGTAGTCCATACTTTCATCTATCACTGTCTTCAGTTTCAAGACGATTCTCTCAGTATTGGCTGAGAACAATTCAGGGCAGCGAAGCCCAATGACAGCATATAGGAGACCTTAATATAAATCAATAAGAAGCGATATTAAGACTGACTTGTGTATAAGTGTTGAATGGTGGAGTGAGACACTCAGTACATTGCATATCCACATACAGTGAGAGCAGTTCCTCTATCTGCTCCTCCCCCAGCAGCCATTGCTTCCCGTCACTCACTTCATCTAATCCATACCGACTCAACATTGTCTTAGTGGCTGATTCTTTCCTCTTGAATAGTTTACTTTGTTTCTTCTTCTTTTCTCCTCCATCTTCCAGGCAGTCTTGTTTAGAAAAATCCCCCGCATTATTCTCTTCTATAAACTCCACTTTGATAGCTTTAGTCTCATCAGAACAACCTTCCTCCAAGATATCATCAAAATATTCCACCTCCATACCCTGAGTGTCCTCTAACTCAATAGAGGATGTGCGTGGCTTAGTATCTGTCAAACATATCTCACTACTTCTTCCATCCTGGAGCTGGAGTTTCATTTCATTGTATTTGTGTTGCGCATCTCTCACCATCTTATAGAACTTGTAGAAATTGTTCAAGCTACTGTTACACCTGTTACACATCACTACTCCACTACTTGTGTCACTGGCAACCTGAACCATCAGAGTAAAACAATCATTTCAACAACTATTATATTATATTGTGTAGTGTACTGTAGTGTAGATACATACCTTAATTTGTAAGATATCCATTATAAATGTACTAGCTGGAATGCTACCGTAATATAAACTAGACATATTCACAACATCACGCCGCTCACTAACACACACCACACATAACGCTAATGGAGACATCTTTGATATTGATTGTAACACATCAGTTAATAATGTTTATTATTTACTTCTCAGTGTATTATAAACCAGTATTGCAATATTATTACATGATTATAGCTCCCACATAACAATTCAATTCAAACATTTGCACCACAGAACACATATACTCTATTTGCACAGGCCTCGATCAAAACATGAAAATGAAATGTCAAGTTGACATTTCACAAAATCATAGACAAAAATCCTAGAATACCATAAACACGCCACAGGTTTGACAAACCTTTTTCAAATGAATGTGCGCACCTATAGATATGGATCATCTCAACCATAAAAAATCATCTTTCTATCAGGGCTTTCACAGAGGTATAATACAGTTGGAATGCACCAAAGAAATCAACATATGTGTAATTATCCTTGAGAAAATATCGTATTCAGGCTGTGTTCTACTTTCCTCCATCTATACCCTCACCCTCATGCCATGTCCCTTGCAGAGTAGGCAGAGGGGACAGAGCACCAGACAGCCCTATCCTTGCACACACTCCTAGCCTCCGTCACATTCATGCACGCAGTCATACACGCTCTCCGATACCTTTTACCCAAAACGCGTCCATCCTTGAGGATCTGGTCGACATGATTGGACCAGGCCAGTCTCGGGCGGCCGCGCTTCCTCACCCCTCTTCGCTCACTCAAATATATCTCTTTTGTCATCCTGTCATCTTTCATTCTCTCGACATGCCCTGTACATTTTAGTTTATTCACTTTCATTCTTGTCACGACACCAGTCGTGCAGTCACTCCTTTCCCTAATAACCAGACTCTCTCGGATATATTGATTCATATGTAGAAACAAAACACAGTATGCACATTGTATATACATTTATTTATTTATTAGTGTTAATATAATATAATACAGTGTGTATCGTCTCCACTCTGTTGTATTGACATTCAATACAGCCATACTGATACTAGCGCCACGACCTATGGTGGTTTTACTGATTTTTTCTTTTTCTTCTTTGGTTTTGCGGAGTCTGCAACATCATTCTGTAATAATAAAATAATATAAACATAAGGCTCTGGTTGGTTGTAAGACATTCTAAAATTGTAATATTTTCAAGACTGTAAATTGCATGCTTTTAATTTCTGTCCGCAATGAAGTTTGCAACCCATTTCAAATGTCATGTAAATGTTACACTTCATACTACATATTGATAATTAAATCTAATAACTTTAAACCTTGGTTGATAACTTCAAACCTTGGTTGATAACTTTAAACCTTTTTTGATAACTTTAAACCTTTTTTGATAACTTTAAGCCTTGGATAATAACTTTAAGCCTTGGTTGATAACTTTAAACCTTGGTTGATAACTTTAAATATTGGTTGATAACATTAAACATAGGTTGATGGTGTTTGGTTCTGATGAATGATCAACTTAACACAATACATTTTATTACAGACTTACAGTATCACTACTTTTAGTTATTTTCTTTTCTGCCAACTGTGTGGGGTGCGTCTTCTTACAATGTAAGCGACAGTTCGCTGTAGACATAAATGTTTCGCTGCAGAATTCGCATGTATATTTTGGTGTTCCTGTATGACGAGAAGATATATGTTGCAACAAAGCGTTCTTTCTGCAAAATGTCTTTTCGCAAAGCGAACATGCAAATGGTTTGATTTTCTCGTGCACTCTCTTGACATGATCTGACATACAGAAGCCTCTATACGGACAATGAGGACATTGCTTCTTTCTGGTTGGATCGTGTAACATCGTGTGAGTTGAGAAGCTACCTTTGCTCACTCTGGAATCAATTAAAACGCAACAGTCAAGATATCGGTTATTATTAATACTTACAATATTGTAAAAAGATTTCTAAATAGTGATATTTGAGGCACGTAGCTTGTATTCTATATAGAGCAGTATATCTGAGTATTATAGTACTTTGATACAGTATATGATATCTGGATAGGTGAATGTTTCCCAGTATTAGGCTGATGAGTTTATATACAATCATGAATGATAATATGTACACTGCACTACATCATAATACACAGTGAATGTAGCGGCAAGTTCTGCCTTAAGAGAAGAGAATAGTACTTACAATTTATCACATATTTTACATTTGATTTTGTCCACTATACCACGATGTTTGTTGACATGTATTATGAAATTGCTGTTGGATTTAAATACTTTCCCACAATCGGGACACAAGAGATGATTATCGGAAGAACCGTGGATTTTCTTCAGATGATCTTCACGAATCCGTTTATTTTTGAATCTGTAATCACATTGACATATGTTAAAAACAGTTAGGATGCATACTTCACTGCCCACATGCTTTTATTACAATTTTCATATTTACACTTACAATTTACCACACTCCTTGCATGAGAACTCAGCGCTAGAGTGTTTTTGTGAAATGTGTGTATTCAACGCACCCTTGGAGCCAAACCTAAAACAAAAACACGACGAATAAAGGTTTAAATAATTCACTGTTTGTCGACTGCCTGTCTATTGGTACTACAAGTAATAGTACAGTAATATGAGGAAATTGGATGGCATTTCTAGGAAAAAACTATAGACATTTTTTTCTCCATCATACTTTACGTATTTGGGGGCGCTGAATCCGAATTTCAACTTTGCCACCTCGTAAATGTGATGCGTTCTGAGATATCTTAGAAAGAAAGAGAAAAAAATGCCTTTTTTACAGACTTTGACTGATAATTCAAAAAGTATTCATTTTAGAGAAAAGAAGCTCAGGACAAGAATAAACTTCACCAAATTTCCTACAAAATGACATATAAATCTTTTTTGTGACATAAACCGTTCAGGCGTCAGAGCGAGCTAAAATAGGGGAGAAATTTTCACCCTACAGCACAAACTATATTTGTTTGTAATTTTGCTCCCATAACTCAGAACTTGCACACTTTTAAGCAAAAATATCTAGTACGAAAATAAAGTTCATTATTTTTTCTTTAATTTATGCTAACATTGTTTCGTCGACAGGTAAACGGTCAAGGCTCTAGAGCGCATTGAAGTTCAGTATAGTACATTAGAAGCAGTTTTGACCATTATTTAAACTGATATATAACGATCAAAAAATACTTAATTGTACTGAATGCACTCGAAAATACAAGGACAAAGGCTGTAATATTTATATTTTAAGGTTTGCCACCACTTAATAGTGCTGCGTTGATAGAAATATCAGAATAACTCAGAAACAATAGTTATTTCTTTGTTTTTGTTCATATATTGAAAATAAAAAACTTTATAGAAATTATTGTAACAAAAAAGAGAACTACATTAAATTATCTATAAGTTATGCCTACAACACATTTTAATCGGATGAACCATTCAAGAGCCAGAGCGCATTCAAATTTAACCAAAATTGAAAAACGTCCAAATCCTGTACTTTCTATTATTTCCCACCTACAACTAAGAAGGTAGGCACTTCTAACACACAAAATATAAAAGATAATTAAATTTTCTACAAATTATGTCTCTTACGATTTTTCACTCAGACTAACGGGTTCGAAGTTATAGCGCATCCAAATTTATAATTCAAAATCAAATAGAGATATTAATACGACGTACATGAATATAGTTCTCTCTGATATACTACAACAAATTTGAATGCTCTGTAACTTCGAATCCGTTCGTCTGAGTGAAAAATTGTAAGAGACATAATTTGTAGAAAATTTAATTATCTTTTATATTTTGTGTATTAGAAGTGCCTACCTTCTTAGTTGTAGGCGGAAAATAATAGAATGTAAAGGATTTGGACGTTTTTAAATTTTGGTTAAATTTGAATGCGCTCTGGCTCTTGAATGGTTCATCCGATTAAAAAGTTTTGTAGGCATAACTTATAGATAATTTAATGTAGTTCTCTTTTTTGCTACAATAATTTCTATAAAGTTTTTTATTTTCAATATATGAACAAAAACAAAGAAATAACTATTGTTTCTGAGTTATTCTGATATTTCTATCAACGCAGCACTATTAAGTGGTGGCAAACCTTAAAATATAAATATTACAGCCTTTTCCCTTGTATTTTCGAGTGCATTCAGTACAATTAAGTATTTTTTGATCGTTATATATCAGTTTAAATAATGGTGAAAACTGCTTCTAATGTACTATACTGAACTTCAATGCGCTCTAGCGCCTTGACCGTTTACCTGTCGACGAAACAATGTTAGCATAAATTAAAGAAAAAATAATGAACTTTATTTTCGTACAAGATATTTTTGCTTAAAAGTGTGCAAGTTCTGAGTTATGGGAGCAAAATTACAAAAAAATATAGTTTGTGCTGTAGGGTGAAAATTTCGCCCCTATTTTAGCTCGCTCTGACGCCTGAACGGTTTATGTCACAAAAAAGATTTATATATCATTTTGTAGGAAATTTGGTGAAGTTTATTCTTATCCTGAGCTTCTTTTCTCTAAAATGAATACTTTTTGAATTATCAGTCAAAGTCTGTAAAAAAGGCATTTTTTTCTCTTTCTTTCTGAGATATCTCAGAACGCATCACATTTACGAGGTGGCAAAGTTGAAATTCGGATTCAGCGCCCCCAAATACATAAAGTATGATGGAGAAAAAAATGTCTATGGTTTTTTCTCCGCGAAAACACCATATTATTGCACTATAATGAGTTTTTTTTTTGCTAAAAAGCTTGTGGTTTTTACTCTGACTTAAACAGATAGGCCAGAAATAACTCTCTAGATAAAAATCTTATGGGAGACAGAGTAAATAATTGAAAAACTCTGGACATAAATCAAAATCACGTAAATTCCAACCTTGCTGATGTCTTTAAACCTTATTTGATAACTTTAAACCTTGGTTGATAACTTTAAACCTTGTTTGATAACTTTAAACCTTGGTTGATAATTATATATCTCCAGTTCAAGATACTCACCCAGCATTGCACTGGTTACACTGATAGTCTCTTTCATCAGAAGGAAGATGTGTCGCCAGATGGTCTTTCATGTTTTCCCCCTTTACTAACCTATTGCACACCAGACACCTGGCAACATACATTCAAAATGCATTTCAATAATTAGATGTCATTTACTTTCGTAAAAATTAGGGTAAAGTAGCTATCCACTAGGGCAAAGGCATTGGTGCTCAATTCTGTCCTGGTGCCAACGCTGATGTATGCTAGTGAGACATGGACATGGCTGAAGAAGGACCAATCAGGTGTGAATGCTGTTGAGATGAGATAGCTAGGGACAATGTGTGGAGAGATAGGATAAGCAATGAAGTGATTAGAGAGATGAGTGACTGTAAGACATTAGGGTGCAGTGATTAGAATGAAAGTAAACAAATTGAGATGTACTGAATGGACTTACAGAATTTTTACCCCCGTTTTCATAATTCTAGAACTGAGAATGTGTTTATATAAAATATGTCTCTCCATGTGTTGATAAGACGGTAGAGTGAAATCATCACAGGTGACTAATGCACTCTCGTCATGTATTGTTGTACAATGTTGATCCAACTGCAATAATACAGGGAATTATACAATAGAGCTTATAGAGATGTGTGTGCTGTACACAGCTAGTATATATACTCACTAGATTATAATTAGAGAAGTGTGCATCACACTTGTTACATTTCATATCAATATATAATTGAAATATTTCATCTTTCTCCTCCTCACTTATCTTCCACTCCCCACCACTGAATATATCTTCTACTTTATATTTTGATAATAAAGTCTCCGTGGCTTTCTGACTTCTTGGAGTCACTTTACTTTTAGGTTTTCCTCTTCCTCTTGTCTCTGTTTTGTTTTTGAGGTCTAGTTTTGTTTCAGAAATGGAAGTTGTATCTAATGGATAAGGTTTTATATCATCTTGTTCTGTAAATTCGTTTGCATCTTCTACAACTACATCATCTAAATATTCCTCCTTCATAGACTCAACCTCCATATATTCAGTGGATACCTCTGGCTCTGGTTTAACATTAACAAAACATATCTCACTACTTCTTCCATCCTGGAGCTGGAGTTTCATTTCATTGTATTTGTGTTGCGCATCTCTCACCATCTTATAGAACTTGTAGAAATTGTTCAAGCTACTGTTACACCTGTTACACATCACTACTCCACTACTTGTGTCACTGGCAACCTGAACCATCAGAGTAAAACAATCATTTCAACAACTATTATATTATATTGTGTAGTGTACTGTAGTGTAGATACATACCTTAATTTGTAAGATATCCATTATAAATGTACTAGCTGGAATGCTACCATAATATAAACTAGACATATTCACAACATCACGCCGCTCACTAACACACACCACACATAACGCTAATGGAGACATCTTTGATATTGATTGTAACACATCAGTTAATAATGTTTATTATTTACTTCTCAGCGAATTATAAACCAGTATTGCAATATTATTACATGATTATAGCTCCCACATAATTAAATTCAAACATTCACACAGGCCCCCATCAAAACACGAAAATGAAATGTCAAGTTGACATTTCACAAAGTCATAGACAAAAACTTAGAATACCATAAATACGCCACGGGGAAAAACCGAGGGCTGCGTTTTTTATCGTTATTTTTTTACAGGACGAGTCATTATCACAGGTCGATGGCTGACTGTGAAATGTCGAAGTGAATGTGAAAAATTAATACATTTTTTGGATTCTTATCATTTTGTGGTATTTTGACAGTTTATATACAAAATAATATATGTACTTAGTTACTTAGTAGTACTAAGTTGCTACCGTTCCTTATACGATGATATTGGAGTAAAACTTGTGTACCTAATTCGGATTTGTTCGATAGAAAGTGAAAATCTCCAATATCTCAACAATCGTGAAACTTTAGATTAAGCTATGTTTGTCTCAAAAGATTCCAAATGACCTCTACTATCACCCCTTAAGATATCTGTAACCGTCTATCAAACACCCTGTATGGCAATTTTTTAACAATTTCAGACGTTGATTCTAGTATTTTTTCTGAAAAAAATTAGCATTTTTGCTAATTTTGAAACGGCAACACTGCATGGAATGTCATTATTTGGGATCCGATAGTTCTCACACCATTTCTGAAAATATCGACGCTCGGTACCTCTAGCGATGCGTCGCTGTAAACACTAAACTTGGCCGATAGCGGGGAATATGTTCCGCGATGATCTGGTTAAATTTTTTAAAGCTACAGATAAAAAATATTCTAGGTACTATCTACCAAGGGTTTTTGAGAGGACCTTCGCAGTTATAACTCCACCACAAAAATAATTTTAGTTCGCTGATTGTTTACAATTAGATAAAATTATATTAACAAGCGAGGTGGAATAATACCTACTACATAAGTATATCAAGAATAAAAAGTGATCTAGGCTTTTTAAAATTGAAGTAGATATGTGTGTTCTAAAACATTTTATGATTTTTGAGGAACATATTACGAGCTATAGATTTTTAAAATTATTATCAATCCATTTTTACGAGAGTTATCCACAGGAGTTATCGGCTAAGTTTAGTGTTTACAGCGACGCATCGCTAGAGGTACCGAGCGTCGATATTTTCAGAAATGGTGTGAGAACTATCGGATCCCATTATTTGACATTGATAGTTGTTTCTTTCGGGACACCTTACATACACTCGTTTATTTCACGGAGGATGGCGCCATTTTCAAATATGATATTGATAGTATTTTCGAGGTACTCACATTTTTATTTCTTACAGCATTAGGAACACACTTAAATGTTATTTTACAGTGTCTCCCGCATTATTTTTTACGAATCTCGAAATAAACCTAAATGCATCTTGTACACTTCGTAATAAATAAGCTTGAAAAGCTTTTGTTGTGGAGTAAGTCGCCATCGGGAATTGAACCCGTGTCCATCCCGTGTCTACTGGATCGAGTCGAGCGCTTTACCAACCTGGCTTCCGACCACCTCGTTTGCGTTATTTTGTTTTTACATTGCAATAATGAACACATTATTATTGCAATGCAAAAACAAAATAATGTCGCTTATATCTCTAAATACATAATACAATTGTTTACGAACTTCATAAATAGCTTTTATCATTCATTTCACTTCGATCGTAAACATAGCACTGTTTCGATTGTAAAAAGAAATTTAAATGATAGGTAGTAACATTTTAAATAATAAATACATATCTTACTTTGCACTATTCAAGTTACCTGTACAAATGAGGTGGTCGGAAGCCAGGTTGGTAAAACGCTCGACTCGATCCAGAAGGCGCGGGTTCAATCCTCGATGGCGACTTACTCCACAACAAAAGCTTTTCAAGCTTATTTATTACGAAGTGTACAAATATGTATTTAGGTTTATTTCGAGATTCGTAAAAAAAATAATGCGGGAGACACTGTAAAATAACATTTAAGTGTGTTCCTAATACTGTAAGAAATAAAAATGTGAGTACCTCGAAAATACTATCAATATCATATTTGAAAATGGCGCCATGCTCCGTGAAATAAACGAGTGTATGTAAGGTGTCCCGTTTCTTTCCATCAATTCACTGTTCACATTTCACAAAGTCATAGACAAAAAACTCACAATACCATAAATACGCCACAGATGACACAAACCCAAAGAGATTACATATTAAGTACTAGAGGTCTGATTCTATGTATTTTCAATAGAACGGAAGTGTCACAATTTCACGCACGGCACTTTTTAATATCTTAGAGTCGCAAAGCTCACACTATTAACAAGATATCAATAATAAAAACTAAAACATCTTTAAAACTATCGTTTTAGTCCGAAATAACGTTAAAACTTATACATTTTTTAACTACGAGAGCAAAATTTGGAAACCGTTGCCCACAAACTGTCAAAATTTTCGGTTCCATGTCAAAATCTCAAATGACAAAATCTCAACTGTCAGAATCTCAACTGTCAAAATCTCAACTGTCAAAAACTCACTTCCAAAAACTCTAAACGACAGATCCTCACATGGACAAATCCTCAACGACAAAAACTCACAAAAACGTCAAAATATCTCATACGCGGGAAAATTTGAAATAAATAATAAAATATTGTTTATGGATCAATACCAGTACTTTTTGAGGTTATAAGATGTTTACCTCTAAATTATTTATTTATGAGGTCATTTAAATGTTGATGCAGGTTAAATACCATATATACATTAATAAAAGATATTCCAATACATATAATCCAATATAAAATTTGAAATAAACATGAAAATGCTGTGTTATATAGATTCCTTAATGCTTTGTGTGGTTTTATTGTTTATTATTTTATTTTATTTATATGTTTGATACTTCACCCCAATAATTCTATTTATTTGTTCTACACTGCAAATTCTGCAAATCAGAATTAAATAAGAAATACCTACCTACATAGGTAATTAAATATATTATTCGTTAATGATATTTACACAGCTAATTACTTCGTAAATTCAAGAGGACTTAAGGTGTATTTGTATATTAAATTAAAATACCTAGTAATAGAATAATATCAAAGCATTGTAGTAAGTAATTTAATGAAGTACAATAAAGTCATCATATCATGTACTCAATTAAAATAGCATAAGAGTTTACTTAATGCAATATGAACGTAGTTAACCCTATATGAATGTAGTTAATACCATTCAAGTGTAATATTTGCTAGAAGAAATTTTCTGATTTTGACATAGCATGAAAAGCTAAAACAAACATAAAATTACTTATTATAGGTAAATTCAATCACAAAAAAACGATAACGTTTTTATGTACTAACTATTTTCAATATAAAATGTTTATATATATAAAGAATTTCCCAGATGGAATATGCCCCATTCAAAGACACTAGGACATCATAGTTACAAAAAACTACATAGGGGTTATATTTGCATGAAGAAATTTTTCCCGGAATCAAATTTGAGGCAACACCTGTGCACGATTTCATATGCTGGCACAAGCCATTTTCAATGTAAATAAAGTTAGCATAATTTTAATTACAGACCAAAGTATATAATTATGATAAATTTACATATAATATATTGCGGCATAATAAAATAATCCGTTATTAACCAGGCAAGAAAAAACCAATCCAAAATCAAAAACAAGAGAAAGGCTGTGTCCCGAATGGTAGATTTATTGTAAAAGCGGTATCTTCCAGTCATCGTGCATGCAGTATTATGAAGAAATATTTGTCAAAAATAATAGGTAGCTATCTAGGTACTTGATTTTATTGCATTTAAATGCAATTTACATGTTAGTATGTTTTGGTAATTTTAATAATTATTGTTACGTTGAATTATCGTCGATTGCTTCTCTTCTTACACAGGTATTTTTATTTATTTATTCTGTTCATTTTGTATATTATTAATTACATTGTTGCATTTCAATACAATTCAAATTTTATTATATTTTGAATCCTCGAAATTGTTTAAATAAATAATGTAAATATCGCTACATTATTTACAGGCTACAGATATCGGCGTTTTCTACCATTTTCTACTATAAAATCATTACATCTACAGTTAATTAAGTTTTATATTTCTGGCAACTCTGCTTCGTCACATAGAGACCATCGAAAATAGAGACCTTGATAGAGACAGGCAAACATCTTTCGGATAAGTAAATCAACATCGAAACTTTCAGTAAATAGCATACGGGAATTCGATTTATTTATAAAAAGCGGTAGAATTTACCTTTGTCAATTAAAATTATATTTGTTTACTTTTGCACTAAAATAATATTTATTTAAGTAGGTGGGTAATTACGTTTCACATTATTATCGCAGATAATATGCGCATCCAAGTCAGTGATTGAAAAGCCAATCTAGGTAGGTATTAAAGAAGAAGAAGATGGCAGATGTTGCTCTAGCTCTATATGTGCTCTATTCGTGTTCTGTTCTGTGGTGATTCTGTGCTTTTATTTTGATTCAAAAGTAAATAGTTTTTTTTTACAAAGTTTACGGCTTAATTGGCTTTATTATTGTAATTTATCACTATTTTTATTTTGAATTGATTGTAGTTTATTTGTACGCAGTTTGTTTTGTGAAATATTTACTAAAATATGGAATTAAATATAAGTAGGTACATCGGAAACTAAACGTCATTAATTTTTACCTAATTTCCTTTTCAGATGTTTTATTGAAATACTTAATTAATTTGTTTTATGAGCAATCGTTTGTCACGTTCAAATATGCACAATCTTGTTAAGTATTTATAAAATTTTCAGGTAATCCTAATAAATTGACTCAAGATGAAATTTTTAGTCTTCAGCCACGAAGTTTCACAGGAAAAGTGATGGAGAAGTAGAATATTTGTTAGAAGGCGAATAGGCTGTCCTAGGTACTGAAGTTATGTCCAGAGTACAGATAATGAATGTAGAGAAACAGGTACTATATTATTATTATGCATATTGTACAATAAACAAAGCAAACAAAAAAAGTGAAATGGATCGGTGACCGAAATCTGAAACCGAGAGAAATGGACGGGATTGGGCTGTGGAATGTACAAGAAGATATGGAAAGTAATATGAATGAATGGAGCAGTGTTGTATGTTTTATGCGCGAGAAGAGGTATGAGGAAACGGAGCTGTCCAGCTGTAGACTAATCATGCCGACCAGATTCTTAAGGACGGATGCGTTTAAAGTAACTAATCGAAGAGCGTATATGACAAATTGCATGAATGTGTGGGAAGCAAGGAATGTGTGCAAGGGCAGGGAAGTAGGGTAATTTGTTTTCTATGCCTACCCCATAAGGAACGTGTTGTGAGCGGATAGAGAGGTAGAAATACAGACCGTGATTCATTATAGAAATGATGATTCTATAATATTTAATAATACCATTTTATTTTCCAGGCAAGAAGGGTGAATAAGATACAGTGACTATGCGGGGCACATTTTCAGTATCAAGCCAATTTTTTTATTCTCACGATATTTTCGTGTCACTACCCAACCAACCACATCTACCTCTTTTTCTGCAAGTGGTTTTACTATAGAGGTCTGCCAGGGTACATCATGCAGACTGATGGAGGAATTTACATGTGGAAGAAATAGCAATGTCTTGAGCGAAACAGTTGCAAAATAAACCATACTTGTTGCGTCTTGATATCAGGCCACCATTGTGCAATGGTGGTCACAGGCTAATTGTACGAGGTTCTATGTAACGTCACTCTCCATAACATGCTGCTGGGATTATTTCCTCAGTCCTTGAGGATCTGCTCGACATGATCGCTCCAGGACAGTCTCAGTCGCCCATGCTTCCTCACACTTTACTTTTTTGGTCATCCTGCCCTCATTCATTCTCTCGACATGCCCAAGCCATCAAGCTTGTTTCATTTTAGTCCTTATGCTCATGCTATAGTCGCTCGTCTCCATTGTAGGAGTTCTATAGCAGGAAATTATTTAATTAAATATATAAATTTATAATTGTGTATGTTTTTTATTACATAGATACATATATTTAAGGTGTTTTTGCAGAGATTCAAATGATTGAAAATAGGATTAACATAATATATCGTTTGAGTACTCTGCGTACCATTGGGTTGGTCTTGAAAAAGATCGTTGGTTGCCCGACGTTTCGGTTGAATTGAACCAGCCATCGGCAGGGGCGATAGGCCAACCAATGGTCTTTTTCAAGACCAACCCAATGGTACGCAGAGTACCCAAATGATATATGTTATTTTCGATTATATTGTTGATTCGATTATATATTGTAAATCAAATGTGTAGTCTATGCTGGTTGATTCCTTTTAACTACCAGAGTCATTCATTAATGGAGCTAAATCAAAAAAGGTAAGAGGTGGGTAAATTGTTTCTCTTAATTTTGAAATCTTCTGTCTCCAATACAGGCCGAATAATTTCGGGACACTAGTAGTTTATAACTATTTTTATTAGAATATTTTAATTTATATAAGCGAGCCAACCATCTGATGTTACAGACACAATATAAATAAATAAATCTTTATTAGCCCAAAATCATGCAGAGTTGCAAAACAAGACAATAGTAGTATGGTAAGGGACGGACTTATCGCAAAACCAATACTTACAGTGACCTGAGTATAGTAGTATTTTTAAATGCAAACGTTAGAATTGGGATATGAATTTTGCTAGACAATGTGTGCCGATTCAGATAATGTGTATGACAAGAATAGATAGTGAAAGGATGTGGCAGAGTTTGCCGATGCTTTGGGTGAGAAGCCAGCTGATGTATGGAATTCCTTCTTTTCATGGGATGAACTCTGCCAGTGTTCCGGCAAACAATACATAACTTGTAACAGTGGTTTTCTCTGACCAAAGGTGTGAAGCAAGAGTGTCGTCTTGGCTGTTGAAAGAGAGATCGAGTAAGAAACATAATATAATTAGAGAGATAGTGGATCTAGCTAGGACGAGGGTTCACTGTTGAGACGAGGATGAAAACAAAGAAGTTGAGATGGTTACGGAAAGAGTATCTGAGGGTGGAATGACAAATAAGTTAGTAGTTATTAAGTCTGAAAGAGAGGGTGTTAGAAAACGTAGCTATCCAAGAGTCAGCTGGAGTGAACGTATTGGTTATTCAAGGACGAATACGTATCTAGTGGGAGAAATTGCAGAGCGTGTATAACAAATATGTGGTGAAAGCGGGAGGTATAAGTAGTGCTCTGTCCTCTCTACCTGCCCCGCATGAGATACGACATAATGGGATAGGTAATTTAATCAATATGTGTACCCATCCTATAAGATTTCTTGTTGAATTTCTTCGAGCAAATATTACACCTATGAGGTTTACATTTAAATAGTCAGTCTTATCTCATTTATATGTAAACCTACCTACTTATGTCTATAAAATAGACTCCTAGATAAGTTTTTCGCCATCAGTTGTCGTTTTTTGCTAGTGTGGATGAGCGTGAATTTACAAGTTATTTGTTTTGGTTTTCTCCTGGTACTTAGGTCTGTCAAAATCAGAAAATTTCTACAAGCAAACATTACACTTGTATGGTATTAACTACATTCATGTGGTGTTAATTATTGTATGGTATTAACTACATTCATGTGGTGTTAATTAAATTCGCATTGCATTAATTACACTCTTATGCTATTAATTATGTACATGATATGATGACTTTATTGTACTTCATTAAATTATAATGCTTTAATATAATTATATTATTAATTACCTATTTAGAAAATATATTTAGGTACTCTAGTTATATTTTCATTATCTATACTTATAGATGTTTCTTATTAAATGGAACACTTAGTAATAAATAAATAGAATTATTATTATTGAAAACATGCCATAAAAACTTTTTTTTTTGTATAATACTGCGTTTTTTTAAATTGTTTGTTAAAAGGGGTGTAGGTATGTCTCAGTAATAGGTACTTTTATGTTTTTTTTTTTATAGAAATAATAAATAGTAAACAACTTTTCATATTTTCATTTCATTATTTAATTAACCTTACCCTCTCTCGATAATTTAGTTTTAAAAAGACGTAAATATTTTCACTGGAGGAGAAAATAAACTGTTTATTAAATTTTCTCAGTTGGTTTTATAAAAAATTAGCTTAGGTACTTTTTAACATTCATTGTTTCTATTATGGCAACCCTCAGCTTTTCATAATGTGTATTTTATATTTTCCCGCGTATGAGATATTTTGACGTTTTTGTGAGTTTTTGTCATTGAGGATTTGTCCGTGTGAGGATCTGTCATGTAGAGATTTTGGAAGTGAGTTTTTGACAATTGAGATTTTGACAGTTGAGATTCTGACAGTTGAGATTTTGTCACTTGAGTTTCTGTCTGGTTACCAAAATTTTCCATACGATTTGACAGTTTGTGGGCACCAATTTTGTTACACTTCTAGCATTGAGTACTCTGTCTAGGTAGTACTTAATATATTATGTCGCTGCACAAACCTTTTTTAATTTAATTTACGTACCTACCCATGGATTTATAATACTAGTAAACTGGATTGAGAACATAGGTGTTTGTCTATACATTCTGTACGATTCTGGGGAATATGGCCAGTTAGGCAAAAGAAGCAAAATTAAGGATTTTCCATACTAAACGGGCTATAGGAAACTGCGGTTTTCACATGGATTTTTGATTTTCACTGTTTATATTTTAACCGAAAATGAATTATAGACATCATATTGTCATAATTAAAGGACCAAGGGATGTAAAAAGTCCATTAATCAGAATTTATGAGCAATTTTATAACACAGGAAACGGCACACGATGGAAGTAAATTAAATTACTTACTTTTATTTATTTTTCTTATTCTTTTTTCAGATTTCCCTTTATTAATTAAACCTTTTGCATAATTTAAGAAAAAAAATGTGAAAAAATGTGTTTTCAGTAGTTGCCTATCACTAATTATGATATTGAATATCACGGATGTGAAGACGTTTTAAATATATCATTTATTATGTATGAATTTATTTTTTCATATTTTTTGTTATTTAAAGCTAATGTGTATGTATTTATGAATTTTTATGCAATGTTTAATTTATGTTGTAATTTATGACAATAAAATAAAAGTAATTTAATTCACTTCAATCGTGTGCCGTTTCCTTTGTTAAAGAAAATGCTTATAAATCCTGATTAACGGACTATTTACATCCCTTGGTCCTATAATTACGTCAATATGATGTCTATAATTCATTTTCAGTTAACCCTCTCACTACCAGAATATAATAGAGGGGTCATAGAATTTTTTTGTCTATGGATTTAATATCTATATATTTTTATATGAATTTAGAACAAAAAAAAAAATTTTGCGTTTTTCCGTTTAGGACTTCGCCCCATGCCCTCCACGGAGGACACTGGTAGTTCTTTACTGGTTAAACATATTTAGTTATAGACAATGAACATTCTATAATAAGTTTACCATGGATTAAGTATAAGACTTTGCTTCAAATGAATTTTATTTGTTTTTGCGTTCTGTCCTCCAAGAAGGACACTGGTAGTGAGAGGGTTAAAATATAAACAGTGAAAACCAAAAATCCATGTGAAAACCGCAGTTTCCTATAGCCCGTTTAGTATGGAAAATCCTCCATTTTGCTTCTTTTGCCTAACTGGCCATTTCCCCTAGGACCGCAATAGTCGGCCAAGAGATGAATCCAGTTTACTAGAAGTATTATATATCCATGTACCTACCTCGTAAAAATATGATATTGATTCTCTACATCAGTGGTTTCCAAACTTTTGATTTCGCGTACCACACACGAAATTATAAATCAGTAGCGTACCACTGAACTGTAACCGTTAAAAAAATATTCAAAATGGTAAATCAATAAAAACTGCTACAACTGTTTATGACAACATTATCATTTATTAATTATAGGAAAAAAATAAAATATTCTGAGTGCGAAAAATGGTGCTGCATGTTTGAGACAAGATAGGAAATATCTGGCTCTGTTGTACTTAATTTTAAGCGCAAATTGAAATTTAAAAACGTTTTATCTAATTATTTACTGTGTATGTCCTATGGCCATGCCTGCTTGCGTACCACCTTAATAATTGTCGCGTACCACTGGTGGTACGCGTACCATAGTTTGGGAATCACTGCTCTACATAATAAAAATCCATCCTGTTTGGTCTCTCCACAGAGACATAATAATGCCAACCAATGTATAAGCAGGTATTTTCAATGAGAGACTAACCCATTAGTTGTGTTCTCTCATTAGATTTTAAATGTTCTCTAGCCATGTTAAAAATGAAGGTTTCTATTCTATGCTAGATAGATAGGTTGCTATGAAGAAGAGTATCACAGCTAGGGCTGCCACCTTTCAAAGAGGGTAGGGCCGGAGATTTCGGAAAAAATAGTCGGCTCCCTCCCCCCCAGCATATATTTTCTTTATCTTTTTATACTCCAGTTTAATCAGAATATCTCACTTATATATAGAAATAAAACACAGTATGCACATTGTACATATATACATTTATTTATATTTTAGGTATAAACATCACGTTAGGGCAGCAACTGCTTTGTACTAGCTTCGGCGCCATAAATTTTTCTCTGCCAATACTGAGAGAATCGTCTTGAAACTGAAGACAGTGATAGATGAAAGTATGGACTACAGGTTGGCTGTCCTAGAATTACAATATTTGGAAATTCCTTGAACGAAAAAATATTCCGAAACTGCCCCTGAAATTTACGGGAATTAAGGATTATCGGTTCAGTTATTGAGATGTAAAAGTGTAATTTAGCTTTAATACTGATAATTATAATCTCAGATGTTTTATTTGTTCCCAGGCTCATCTTAAAAAGGTATATTTCACTTTGTCGCTTATGTTATTCTTATTTCGCGCTAACATTCTCATACAAAATTTGAAGAAGTTGACGCGAAAATAGAATGATTTTTGTTCAGTGCACTGAGCAAAAATCATATAAGCCCTTAAAGGTCTGTAATTTTCTCATATTGTACTTTTCACAAATGAGTTATAATGTCGAAAATATTACAGAGCCAAGCAGTAATACCAATTTTGTCCCACGCGTCTTCTTAGCATGGATAAACTACAGTGCCACGACCTGGTGTGGGTTTGTTCATGTATTCTTCTTCCTTTTCTTCGGTGTTGTGGATTCAGTGACATTACAGGATGAGTTCGCTCCCTCCTGGTCTCCGCCCGCCAGATGATAACTACCATCACTCTCCTGACGTAGATCACAACGCAACACCTGAAATCAAAGAGGATATTACAAGATGTTTCAGTAGCAGCACCCGAATCTGTCAACTAAATATAGGAAGGAATATTAAGCATATGTTAGGAAGAATACAGCCATCACAGGCAATGGAAGGATATATAAATAATGACGATGGAGAAAAATTGAGCCTCTTTCAGATTGGTTGATACTATACAGTATACAGTTATCAACTTTGGTTGATAACTTTAAACCTTGGTTGATAACTTTAAACCTCGGTTGAAAACATTGAACCTTGGTTGATAACTTTAAACCTTGATTGATAACTTTAAACCTTGATTGATAACTTTAAAGCTTAGTTGATAACTTTAAACCTTTGCATTGATTGAAAATGCTTGGTTCCAATGGTGTAATTAAATTGATTCTCAACATAACAATGTGCAATCGACAATGTACATATATTACACATTAAACAGTTGTAACAATAGTACATTTATTTATTTATTTACACAATTTAAGTATTTATTTATTTAACATTATGAATATAAAACACAACATTTGTTCAACAGTGCTGTGATCTCTACCAGCTAACCCCAACTATACTACAAACATCATACTTACTACATCAATCCCTGTAGCCATTTTCTGCTCTGCCAACTCTTCAGGATGCATCAGCTTCCGATGTCTGCGAATATTACCTGAAGACATGAATCTTTTCCTGCAGAATTCACACGTATACCTCGGTATTCCTATATGACTAGCGGCTATGTGATTCTCCAAATCCATCTTTTTGTAATAAGCCTTTTCACACAGCGTACAGGCGTACGATTTAATCCTCTCCTCCAAGTTCTTCGGCTTTTCGTCGTGTACTCTTTTGCGATGCGCTTCATAGTGGCGCTTAAGTATGAAGGCTTTACTGCAGAATTCACACATATACCTTCTATTTTCGTCATGAACGCCGGATACGTGATCATCCATATCTTTCATGCTATTAAATTTCTTTGGGCACAACATACAATCAAATAATATTTTAATTTTCTCGTTGTCACTCTTCACACGAGTTCTCCTCTCGCGGTTCGGAGAGCGTTTTCTCTGTTTCTTTAAGCCGTGATTATACATGTGAGTGAAGTAACTAATTTTTTTTACTCTGTAACAGATTGAAACACATTAGTCAAGATATGACATGATATACCGAGGCCGACGCCATATTGTTTATGGAGGCCGAGCCCAACTGACATTTGACGATGATTACACCATAAGAAATGTATGGGAAAAAATATTTCGCTTGAAAACTGCTGCGGCTGCTAATGCTGTCTGGGGGCATGAATAACAATAATTTAGTTTTCAATTATACATGTATGTGTCAATTGTAAATTAATGTGAGATAATATTATTTGTTAAATAAATTGAAATTACATTTGAATTAAACAAATTAGTGATAGTAAATTTAGGGAAGCAGTGAAAACGTACCTCGTTGATAAATCATTTTACTCTGTCGACGAAATGCTGGAATGAACCATTTACATTCACTCCAGCATTGAACTGACTATATCATAAATTGTTTATTGTGCTTTCATTATCTAATATCTTGCTTCATACTATGTCACTGACGAAATGCTAACAGAGCCCTTTACACTCTTTAGCATTGATATTGTGCATTATTATTATTGCTTTAATTGTTATAGATTTGATTATGTAAAACTGACGAGTCCAAGTGCCCGACATAGGGTCTAAGGACGATAAACAACAATAAACAATGAAATGGATAGAATAGCAAGGCTTGGTTCAGAGGATGCGGAGGACAGAAGGACTTGGAGGAGGAAGATTAGAATACTTACACTTTATCACATATTTTACATGTGACTTTGTCTACTATGCCACGATGTTTCTTGACGTGTATTGCAAAGTTGCTGCTGGATTTAAATATTTGCCCACAATGTGGACACAAGTGGTGGACATCAGATGTGCCGTGCAGGTGTCTCATGTGATCCCCGAGGCTTAGTTTACTTTTCAATCTGAAATAAATAAATAAATAAAATCTTTATTGAAAAGAAAACGTATCTTCCAAATGGTGGGTTTATTGCCGTAGGCAATGTCTGCCGAACAACCACTTGTAACATTCATTTGATATAGACATTACATACAAGTGTATGAGAAATAAGAAAAAATATAAATAAATATGAAAATAATAATAATATATAGAATACTTATACATACATAAATAGATATGTGGATGGGATGAAGGACAAGGAAGGAACCACAGGATTGTCAGTTAGATGGATTATTTAAGGAAAGGTAATGATGTTTCAGTTTACTTTTGAAAGAGAGAATAGTAATTCATTTAAAAATCGCAAACACTAAATATAGCAAAATTATTTTGAAATCACAATTTGTCGTGGCGTGAGAGAATGGATAGATTTTCCGTGAGTTAAGAATGACGGCCTCTTAAAAATAATTTTAAAATTGAACTGAGTTGCCTAGTATCAAAGACGGACTAGCACCACTTACATTATTTTGAGCTAGAAGCAATTTTATGTAGAATCGGTATTTCATATCAAACAACATATATTTTAATGTCAATATAAAATAATTAAAAAAATATTACTGTGCAAATATTTATTTTTACGATTGAATTGGAATATTTACAAGAAAAACATGTTTAAAAAATCGTATGTCCGTTTTTGAAACAAAAACGTGCAATTGTATGGCGGGTGTCCGTGTTTGATGTCCACTTGTCTGCAGGTGTCCGTTTTTGACACAAAACTGGAGAATGAATTGGTTGAAATCGCTTGTGTCCATATTTGAAACCAACATCGATTTTAAAGGGTTTGTGTCCATTTTTGAAACAAACAGATAGCGCCATTGAAAAGAATGAACGAAAATCTACAAGAATCAATAGTTATCTCAATTGTGATGAAGGTGGCGTGAGTCCGTCTTTGATACTAAGCAACTCAATTATTTATGTGTAAGAAATTGAACATATTTAAAAAATGTGTGAATTGAAAGTCATTGGACAGCCTTCATTGTCAGACGTACAGAAGAATTGGAAATGTCTGATTCATACTTACAATTTCCCACATTCTTTGCAAGGAAAATTAGTGGTGGAGTGAGCATCGCGCGTGTGGATATTCAACCTACGTATGGTGACAAACCTAAAACAATAACACGGTAAAAAAAGATCAAGTTGAGTTTAAATAACACATTTCTCTGTTGTGTTACTTTATGGTTAATTTAAGTACTATGTACAGCAGAGCCTCGATAATCCGAACGACCCCGCAACCGCCGTTTCTCACAGTCTCTGAAAGCGTTTTCTACGTCACTAAACACTACTCCTTAAAGCACTATATTGGGATTCCTTAAAAAGTGTGATTAATAGCCTTGTATCTAACATACATACTTAAATAAATACATTATAATGTAAAATATTTTTGTTTTATTTCGAAAAATGGCTTTCAAAATGTCTACATACTGTAATCCGAACACTTCGTATATCCGAACAGGGTATAAATTTTCAGTGTTCGGATAATAGAGGCTCTGCTGTATATGTTTTCTTTTCTTTTCTCGGGTTGACTGTAAGACATTGCTTTTGCAATAAGTCCGCCTTTTGGCATACTTCTGTGTCTGCTAGGATTTATTTGTTATTTATAATTGTTCTGTGGCTAATAAAAAAATATTTATTTATTTGTTCGACGACCTGTTTATGTTAAACCTGTTGGTAATGCAACAAGAGTGTGCTTAAAAAAATATAGAGACTGTAACTTTAAACCTTGCTTGATAACTTTAAACCTTGCTTGATAACTTTAAACCTTGCTTGATAACTTTAAACCTTGTTTGATAACTTTAAACCTTGTTTGATAACTTTAAATCTCATTTGACACCTATATATCTCCAGGGTAGTACTTAATATATTATGTCGCTGATCTCCAGATAAGTCACTCACCCAGCATTGCACTGCTTACACTGATAGTCCCTTTCATCATGAGGAAGATGTGTCGCCAGGTGAGTTTTCATGTTCTCACCTTTTATTACTTTACTGCACACTAGGCACCTGGCAACATTCATAAAAAAAAACATTTATAATAACAGGAAAATGTCTGCTCACTATACTACCAGGATTCGGATTCTCCAAGATGTGATTGCGGTGCGGAGAGGCAGACCGTGAGCCATGTTGTGTCGGAGTGCTGTCTCACAGCGTATGGAGGAAACCCGGAGGATTTCTTGGCACTCAACGAATCGGCGACCCAATATTTGAGAAACAATACGTTTAATTTTTAATTTCTGACAATCAAACATGAGCTCTATTATTGTAAATTGATGTGATGTACCATTATTGACCATACGATAAATGAATAAATAAATACTACCAGTTTTCTATAAGATTACAAAGTATAATACATGTATCGTTTCGAATCGAATCGAAATCACCCGTGGCAAATTTTGTTGCTTATATTTGAAAATTTTCAAGAGGTGTGATGTCCTTGATAAAATAAGCCCATACGCCAGGATCGGGCTCATATAATTTTTGTACATTTCTAGAAAAACTTGAGTTACTTAAAGCGGTTAAACAGTTTCTTTATAAGACAAAGGATAGACTGGTTTTATCTCATCGCGTTTAGTGAATCTCTCTAAAAGACGCGAACTCATTGACGCATGTATGTTACAGAAAATATGCACTTCAATTGTCGATGTACCCACACTACTGGCCGATGTTGGATTTTGTGTACCGTCACAAATACGATATTTTAGACCATTTCACTTAAGTCTCCCCTTAACTAACGCAGGTTTGAGGAAACCGCTCCACGGAATGGTGAGTACCTACAATAATAATCTTAAATATTCATCGGTACCTGTAGGTAAGTATATAAAATTGACATAATCTGTCTACCGCCATTTACCCTGATATTGTCGAAAGACTTCAGGGAAGCATAAAAATGGTTGGAACGTACGCTAACTACCAAAAAATAATCTCTATAGAGGGCCGTGTACAATATATACACGTTTCACCTCGACTCAGCTACCAGCCTTCATAGCATAGCGGCAAAATATCGGCTTGTCAGGTTGGAGGTCTGGGTTCGATACCCGGCCGCGGCAGATGGATGGACGGAATTGTTGAATGTTACTTAAACTGATCACATTAAGCCAGCCGACGATCAGTCATAAGCCTGATGGAAGGTCCATCCTCTGCTGTATATCTGTTGAGATATAACTACTACTTAAGTAGTTAGTTATAACACTAATAAAATTTTATCAGACAAAACTTTTCTGATGATAATGTGAATACTTTAAGTTGAAATTAGACTTCTTTGTTTGTTTTGTGTTGTGTTGATATATATGTGTGATGTCTGTTTGTATTCCAATGTTAAATCTCCTTAATAATTGTGGATTTTCGGCAGCGTTGAGTATTTGACAAAACGCCGTCACAATCACATCGGAACGTTATTTTGAAAATTGTATATATACTGTTTACAAAAAACATTTCGCATTGCACCTAATTTAATTTTGTTTTAATTATATACGTACAATACAAAAAGTAGATATTCGTATACGCCACTGACTTTGCACGAGATTGTATTGATATTTTGGATAAAAATATGTGCAACAAAGGGAATTATTGATTTATAATGATTTTTTATTTCATTTCTGATTTTATAAAACATCACTACCGCCATCTATGAATGATAAATGACCTGGGAAAGAATCTGAAAAAAATGACGATTCGCTTCCGGAGTAAACATTAATACCAGACGATTTTAGACATCCATCTATTAAATAAACTTACAAATGGAATCTCGGCTTCAACATAGGCTATTAAAATATATGATTTGTATCGTGGTTAGGTAAAATTATCAATTTTCCCAAGATACTGAATTCTATCAAGTTAGTATGAAAATGAAAGAAGCCATTTAAAGTAGTCCCATTAATATGGTTTTTAAATTTGTTTGCGTCGTTACATAATCTAGAACTAGGATATACATCTAAGGATTATTTTTATACAATGTTATTGCTCTACAAATACTTCTGTATGACTAAAAATATGTCTATAATAATTAAAAAATAGTTTTGACATTTGCTCCGCGGCGCTTTCTGTCGTCGTCTGTTTTGACTCGCGTGGTGTAGGGGCTAGCGTACTTAACTTAAATTGAGTGTTATACGATGCGAGGGTACGAGTTCGATCCCACTCCATACCCAACGCTTTTTTCTTCTTTTTTTTTACTATCTTTTTGTGAAATTTGAATTGAGCAGAATCCTATATACAAAAAAAAAAAATTACTAGGTAAAACAAATATATTCCTTCCTATATGCCAAAAATTTATTGCATTAGGTATTTAATTCTAAGACGATGTAACTTCACCACCCGTACACAATTTTAGCCGTTGCGAAGCACGGGAAATACAGCTAGTAATAAATAAATAGAATAGGTTTTCTTACTTAATCATGACGTCTGCCTTCACAACTCTAGCCCTGAGAATGTGTTTATATAAAATATGTCTCTCCATGTGTTGATAAGACGGTAGAGTGAAATCATCACAGGTGACTAATGCACTCTCGTCATGTATTGTTGTACAATGTTGATCCAACTGCAATAATACAGGGAATTATACAATAGAGCTTATAGAGATGTGTGTGCTGTACACAGCTAGTATATATACTCACTAGATTATAATTAGAGAAGTGTGCTTCACACTTGTTACATTTCATATCAATGTATAATTGAAATATTTCATCTTTCTCCTCCTCACTTATCTTCCACTCCCCACCACTGAATATATCTTCTACTTTATATTTTGTTAATAAAGTCTCCGTGGCTTTCTGACTTCTTGGAGTCACTTTACTTTTACGTTTTCCTCTTCCTTTTGTCTCTGCTTTTTTATTTGTTATTTTGTTGTCTGGTTTTGGTTCAGAAATGGAAGTTGTATCTAATGAAATAGGTTTTATATCATCTTGTTCTGTAAATTCATTAGAATCTTCTACAACGACATCATCTAAATATTCCTCCTTCATAGACTCAACCTCCATATCTTCAGTGGATACCTCTGGCTCTGGTTTAACATTAACAAAACATATCTCACCACTCCTCACTACTACATCCTGGAGCTGGAGTTTCATGTCATTGTATTTGTGTTGCGCATCTCTCACCATCTTATAGAACTTGTAGAAATTGTTCAAGCTACTGTTACACCTGTTACACATCACTACTCCACTACTTGTGTCACTGGCAACCTGAACCATCAGAGTAAAACAATCATTTCAACAACTATTATATTATATTGTGTAGTGTACTGTAGTGTAGATACATACCTTAATTTGTAAGATATCCATTATAAATGTACTAGCTGGAATGCTACCATAATATAAACTAGACATATTCACAACATCACGCCGCTCACTAACACACACCACACATAACGCTAATGGAGACATCTTTGATACTGATTGTAACACATCAGTTAATAATGTTTATTATTTTATTCTCAGCGTATTATGAACCAATATCTAAAGCTCTCACGCAAAAACTAACGTAAAATATTCACACATCTCGCGAAGCCACGCAGAACAAAACCATGAAATGACAAATGTCGTATGTCAATGTCATTTTAAATTAATAGACAAAAAGCAAAGAATACCATAAACACGTCACAGATAGAGATGGCGTTCAACCACTTAATATCAGCGACATAACATAATAAGTACTATAATATGTAATCTCTTTGCTTAATATGTATATTATGCAAAGAGATAGCAATTATTATGTCGCTGGTTTCAACGAAAAACGTTAAAATGATTAAAAAAATGATTTTAATGACTTCAATATACCTACAGCCATCAACGTTTAAGCTTCGACATCTCTGCAATAATTATGCGATGCAACATCGTATTTTAAGTGCATGATTACCTATTTAAGCGTAGGTAAAATGTTGTTTTAGAATTTTTGCGTTGTTTTAAACGTACTGTTTATTTAATTACTAAATTTTTTTTCAGTGCGCTTTTTTTATTTGTCGGAAATAGACGTCGCGCGCTTTGAAGAATTAATAACGATTCGTGTTATATCGGAGTTTAAACTTCAGATTTTAGTCTTTTTTTTACGAATTTTATATACTTATTTTTTTATGAGGTAGTACTTACTCCATTCTCTAGGGGAGAGCTGCACCCGCACATGTCCCCCCTGGATCCGCTAGTGTGCCTAAATACTTCTCAAGTACCTACCTATTCTTTTAATTGCTCTTTATATTTTTCGTTAGAGAGTATATGTGTTCTGTGATTTTACCCATGCAGGTCTGAGGTCAGCATCGTGGAAATAGGGATTACAATAAATCCTGGTTCAATCTAGTAGTGAAGAAACAGTTGATTATAAAAATACTTTGTTGATACAAACTATAGTTAATGAATAAAGATCTGGGGCTCGTGTGAAATAAAACAGTATAAATAGTAAGAAGGTATATTCACTAGGTTGTGATATAATATTATCTAAATAACTAAGCAAGAGTCCCAATTTGTGTAAGTGTTCGCAAAACTCGCGCATTTTACGATGGATTGCTGTGAAAAGTCACATAAACACTTCTACCGATCCGCTTTAGGTTTTGACAGCGCCATTTTTGAAAAAAAAAAAAACACTTATTTTAAGAGATATTTAGCTTTAAAATCTAGACACGAGGACATGACCAGACGGCCATGTTGTATAATTAATGTGTCACGCCACAGACCGGGTTAGCGCTACATGTATCTGACGCATGCGCAAACGCATATACAGATGGAGGAGTTTACTGAAGAAGGCACCAGATGGCGTCGTTAGGTATCTGCATATGCGCAAACGCATATGCAGATGGAGGAGTTTGCGCATGCGTCAGATACCTAACGACGCCATCTGGTGCCTTCTTCAGTAAAGTAGGAACCAACGACATTGTATATTGTTGTATATTAAATACTAGCTGAGCAATCTGGCGATGCCCGGGTTAATTTCTTTATTCTAAAATTATTGTTATTGTCGTTTTTACTAAGGAACCTATATATAAAGGTGGGAAGAACTATTGAACATTGAGCCCCTTCTATATCTATGAGAAATCTATGGTAGACGCCATTAAGTCTCTAAACATATGATTGCGTGTCATATTGGTTGTCCACAATTTCATTAATCCTGGTGATATTTCAGTGATTTTTGCGACTCATTATGTATAATCAGTGTGGAAATTACCTTTAGAATATAACCCATGTAATTAAATGGTAAATTAGTGTACTTTCCATCGCGAAAGAATGGCGTATACCTAGCGGAAGTGCTAAGTTATTAAATGGCGGCGCTCTTGTTTAGTCTATGACTATATCCTTTAGACTTCTTTTACATTCAGTCTTTAGCGACACTGATATATGAATCATAATAAATGTTAAATTAATACAATTTACCCCTGTCACATTCGATAAACATAAAAATAACAACATTAAACTTAATTGATATGCTGTGTTATTATTATTTTAAGCAGTATGATTCATACTATATTAGTGTCGCTAAAGACTGAGTGTAAAAATGACAATAACAATTATTTTAGAATAAAGAAATTAACCCCGGCATCGCCGGGTAGCTCAGCTAGTATTACATATGCCGCCTTATACACTGTACGTCCTTACGAATCATCATTCAAATATTTCACACTAAATAATTATTTACTAAGCCTTAACAATAATAACGTTTATCATTTTCAAAGCAAAATGTCAGTTACTCTCAGAAGGTTTTTCTCGAGTGTGAATTCGTTTATGCACATTTAAATTCTCCGCCTGACTGAATGTCTTCATGCAAATGTTACACTCAAAAGGCTTTTCGCCAGTGTGAATTCGCTTATGTCGGCTTAAATGTGATCCACTACCAAATGTCTTCATGCAAATATTACACTCAAAAGGTTTTCCCCCAGTGTGAATTCGTTTATGCGAGTTTAAATTCTGCGCCAGACTGAATGTCTTCATGCAGATATTACACTTAAAAGGTTTGTCGCCAGTGTGAATTCGTTCATGTCTCCTTAAATCTGATCCATTGCTAAATGTCTTCATGCAAATATTACACTTAAAAGGTTTTTCGCCAGTGTGAATCCGTTTATGTACGTCTAAATTTGACTTCCCACGGAATGTCTTTGTGCAAATATTACACTCAAAAGGTTTTTCGCCAGTGTGAATTCGTTTATGCGAGTTTAAATTCTGCGCCAGACTGAATGTCTTCATGCAGATATTACACTTAAAAGGTTTGTCGCCAGTGTGAATTCGTTCATGTCTCCTTAAATCTGATCCATTGCTAAATGTCTTCATGCAAATATTACACTTAAAAGGTTTTTCGCCAGTGTGAATCCGTTTATGTACGTTTAAATTTGACTTCCCACGGAATGTCTTTGTGCAAATATTACATTTATGTATTCGTTTACGGTTGTCAATATGCTTATTGTTTTTAGTTCTTTTGAAAGCTGTTATCTTCTTGTCACATTTAGAAGATGAACTGGCTGCTGAATTTAAATGATCTTCTCTACTAGCTCTCTCACACTCGGCTTTAATGTCCGGTTCATAGATATCAATCTCCCCATAACTAATAGCATGTCCAACATCACCTTCACTCTCCTCCTCAGTAGGTTCTTGTTTCACAGTGACATTCTTTAAGAAGTCCTGGATGTCTTCATCAGTTATAATATCAGTTATTACACATTCTTCCCCTTCATTATGTACACTAGCACTAGTTTCATCCATAATGATTTATACGTAATATATATCTTGATGTTAGCTAACAAACTGCGGTTTCCCACCGACAAGAGTACGCACTAAGTAGTTATGTAAAGCACTAACTATTGTAGTAACTTACTCAAACTTAGTAAACTTGTTTTGTTCTCCGTTCAGAGTTGAGATTGAGTACGTATGTGTTGGGAGTACTCACTATATTACGCTCATACAGTGAATTGATGGAAACAACTATCAATGTCAAATAATGACATTCCATGCAGTGTTGCCGTTTCAAAATTAGCAAAAATGCTAATTTTTTTCAGAAAAAATACTAGAATCAACGTCTGAAATTGTTAAAAAATTGCCATACAGGGTGTTTGATAGACGGTTACAGATATCTTAAGGGGTGATAGTAGAGGTCATTTGGAATCTTTTGAGACAAACATAGCTTAATCTAAAGTTTCACGATTGTTGAGATATTGGAGATTTTCACTTTCTATCGAACAAATCCGAATTACACAAGTTTTACTCCAATATCATCGTATAAGGAACGGTAGCAACTTAGTACTACTAAGTAACTAAGTACATATATTATTTTGTATATAAACTGTCAAAATACCACAAAATGATAAGAATCCAAAAAATGTATCAATTTTTCACATTCACTTCGACATTTCACAGTCAGCCATCGACCTGTGATAATGACTCGTCCTGTAAAAAAATAACGATAAAAAACGCAGCCCTCGGTTTTTCCCCGTGGCGTATTTATGGTATTCTAAGTTTTTGTCTATGACTTTGTGAAATGTCAACTTGACATTTCATTTTCGTGTTTTGATGGGGGCCTGTGTGAATGTTTGAATTTAATTATGTGGGAGCTATAATCATGTAATAATATTGCAATACTGGTTTATAATTCGCTGAGAAGTAAATAATAAACATTATTAACTGATGTGTTACAATCAATATCAAAGATGTCTCCATTAGCGTTATGTGTGGTGTGTGTTAGTGAGCGGCGTGATGTTGTGAATATGTCTAGTTTATATTATGGTAGCATTCCAGCTAGTACATTTATAATGTATATCTTACAAATTAAGGTATGTATCTACACTACAGTACACTACACAATATAATATAATAGTTGTTGAAATGATTGTTTTACTCTGATGGTTCAGGTTTCCAGTGACACAAGTAGTGGAGTAGTGATGTGTAACAGGTGTAACAGTAGCTTGAACAATTTCTACAAGTTCTATAAGATGGTGAGAGATGCGCAACACAAATACAATGAAATGAAACTCCAGCTCCAGGATGGAGTAGTGAGGAGTAGTGAGATATGTTTTGTTGATGATGAATCAGAGGTATCCACTGAATATTTGGAGGAAGAATATTTAGAAGATGAAGAAGATTCAAATGAATTTACAGAACAGAATGATGTAGTGATTGTTGAACAAACTTATCCGTTACTTCTATCCTTTAGTAAACCAAATCAACAATCTAAAGTAACAAATGTTGGAGCAGAAAATTCAAAGAATTGTCATGAAATGAGTGGAGAAATAATAAAAGAAGCTCCCACACTTGAAGCTGACTTCATTCCCCGAAGTGAGAGAGCAACCACAGCTGTGTTTGAGAAGTATAAAGTAGAGGATATATATAGTAATCGTAAGTGGAAGATAAGTGAGGAGGAGAAAGATGAAATATTTCAATTATACATTGATATGAAATGTAACAAGTGTGATGCACACTTCTCTAATTATAATCTAGTGAGTATATATACTAGCTGTGTACAGCACACACATCTCTATAAGCTCTATTGTATAATTCCCTGTATTATTGCAGTTGGATCAACATTGTACAACAATACATGACGAGAGTGCATTAGTCACCTGTGATGATTTCACTCTACCGTCTTATCAACACATGGAGAGACATATTTTATATAAACACATTCTTAACCGACCAATGCCGATAACCAGAAGAAAATTACCGTAAGTCTTACATAAGCAGATAAAATGTATTGTTTTCTTAATTAAAATTTTCATTTCCGTCCCACCTGTAACTACTGCTGCCCTACCTTTTTTTTTCCTTGTTAGGTCAGGGGACCGTATATCCCCTGCGTCACTGCGACCAGAGTAGGTCTATTGTGACACCCTTCAATGTTACAGCTCGTCCTCAAGGCCGATGTGTCTCATGTAGCTCACCATCTGTCTTGGTGCGAGTAGTCTTGCCTTCTCGGAGTCCAGTAGAGGCCCTCCAAGAGAGCGACTTCTTTTGTGAGCGAGTGCGTCACAGTTACAGAGGATGTGAATAGGTGTTTCGTTGTCCTCTGAACAGAATGTACAGACTGGGGTGTCTGAAAGCCTAATATTGAACATGTGCTTCCGTAGTCCCTACCTTAAAGTTTGCTCTAGCTATTACTCAGCCGAAGCCTGCGATAGTAGAGTACAAGCCTACATCCTCGAATTCCATCACCTCCATGAGTGGTGACGTCACCTTGTATCGGTGACAAACACCTTGTCTCAGTGACAAACACCTGAACTACAGAATATTTTTTCCCATACATTTTTCATGGTGTAATCATCGTCAAATGTCAGTTGGGCCCGGCCTCCATGAACAATATGGCGATGGCCTCGGCTCTGCAATGCCAACTGGTATTTCCCTGTTATTACTCTATAATAATTGGTTGAGTATTTATGTTGTCAGGTGTAAGGTGTGCAATAAATGGGTGGATGCATACTACTTGAGAGAACATATGGCCAAACATCTTCCTCGTGATAAAAGGGATTATCAGTGTAACCAGTGCAATGCCGGGTGAGTGACTTAACTGGAGATATACAGTATGCAAACATACACCTTGTGTTACGTTATCTACCAGAGTTTAAAGTTATCAACCGAAGTTTAAAGTTATTAACCAAGGTTTAAAGTTATCAACCGTGGTTTAAAGTTATTAACTAAGGTTTAAAGTTAACAACCAAGGTTTAAAGTTATCAACCGAGGTGTAAAGTTATCAACTGAGGTTTAAAGTTATCAACCGAGGTGTAAAGTTATCCACTGAGGCTTAAAATTATCATTCGAGGTTTAAAGTTATCAAACAAGATTGGAAGTTACGTGATTTTAATTTCTTTCCATATTTTCATTAATTATTTTTGCAGTCCCCTATAAGATCTTCTTACACATAAGGCTGCAACTGCCCTTATCAGAGTAAAAACCTCAGGGCTTTTTAGCGATTTTTGTAAGAAAAAAGCTAATCCTTGTTGCAATATCAATAGGTTCCTATAATATAAACAGATAGTTGCCAAATGGTGAACAATGGTGTTAAAACCTTTTTTATCATGTTTTGGTTTTAGGTTTGGCTCCAAGGGTGCATTGAATACTCATATTATACGTAGACACTCTACGACTAAGTTTCCTTGCAATGAATGTGGTAAATTGTAAGTATAAATATTATTATTATAATAAAACATGTGGGCATCAAATGCTGTGAAGTTTGCCACACATGCTGGCAGTTTGTTTTTGTAATTTAGTATGAGTGATTTGGCAGCCATCATACCGAAACACCACCATTTTCTGGGACTAAGCAGCATTCACTGTATTAGTATTTGTGTTGAAATATTTTAAGTTTTTGATTCAATTTTTAAATTTCATTACAGATTAAAAAATAAATATAATTTACAATGTCACATGAAGCAAATACACAATCCTTCAGTTAACTACTTGTGTCCTGATTGTGGGAAAGAGTTTGCGGTGAAGACTAACTTCTTAATGCATGTGGACAAACATCGTGGCATAGTGGAGGAAGTTAAATGTAAAATATGTGATAAATTGTAAGTATTCTCTTCTTCTGAGACAGGACTTGCCGCTACATTCACTATGTATTATGATGTAGTGCAGTGTACATATTATCATTCATGATTGTATATAAACTCATCAGCCTAATACTGGGAAACATTCACCTATCCAGATATCATATACTGTATCAAAGTACTATACTACTCAGATATACTGCTCTATATACACAAGTGCCTAAAATATCACTATTTAGAAATCTTCTTACAATATACATTTTTACATTTTATGTACATCCTGGAAATTAAATTTGTAGGAGTATATTATTATGTCTTATCTTGTTGTGTTTGAATTAATTGCAGAGTGAAAAAAATTAGCTACCCATCTCACAAGTTACGTCACAAAGCTAAGAAGCAATGTCCTCATTGTTCTTACAAAGGTTTCAACATATACGATCATGTCAAGAGAGTTCATCAGAAACTTAAACCGTATGCTTGTGCAGTGTGTGGAAAGAAATTTCATAAAGCAATAACTATGGAAGAACACATTGCCGCTCGTCATACAGGAATACCAAGATACACATGTGAATTCTGCAGCAAAACATTCATGTCTTCAGGGAACCATCACTCACATCGTAAGAGAATGCATTCTGAACAGTTGGGAGGAAAGAAAATGGCTAAAGATATAGTGAGTGTAATATAATTTTAAAAATATCAATTCCACATTGTTGTGTTAGAGAATCAACCAAAGTACACCATCAGAACCAAACATTATCAACCGGGGTGTAAAGTTATCAACCGGGGTGTAAAGTTATCAACCGGGGTGTAAAGTTATCAACCAAGATGTAAAGTTATTAACTGAGGTGTAAAGTTATCAACCGAGGTGTAAAGTTATCAACCGAGGTGTAAAGTTATCAATAAAGGTTCCATATGATTGCATAACATGAGTGATGATGTCACATCACCTCCCTATAGTGAAGTTTTTATGAGAATGTATAGTGAATGATTAGTATTGGAGTGTTCTCTCTGGCTGGTCCAGAAGGGTTTACAAGCAAGCAGAGCCTTATGTAATATGATTTGATTATTACAGAGTAATGTTGGTGAGAAGAAGACACCACCTAAGAAGAAGAAGGTTGCACAGTGAGTTGTGTATGGTGTGTGGTGATATAGATACAGACTTGTGAGTGTTACAAGTGCTATTCACTATATCTTGGTCTCCGGCGGACATCAGCTGTAAGTGGAGTTGTGATTCGCTTCAAAGTGTGAGACCTCCTCTTTTTGTGGAGTCATTAAAACAAAGTGAATGTATAATATGTAAAATGTTATGTTGTAATTTGTAAGTATGTGCGAGTCTGTATTAAATAATAAATAAATAACATTCAATGACCACCATGACACTTGGGTCTAAAACTTTATTGACTTTTGCCTTTCAACCATATTATTGTTTTGAATAAAATATTATTGTTACATCACCTCAGCTGTTTGTTGTTCATCATATTACCTTGGAACCGTCCATTTCTTGCAGATACAAAACAGTAAAATGACAATTTGTGTGGGTCAGATGTCAAATTATTATTTGTTATTGGGTAGGCAGCTTTCGTTGTTTAGACCCAAGTCCCAGTTAAGTTGTGTTTATATTATCTAGTCTATTCTTGAAGGTGTTGGTGTGTAGTATGGAGCAAGTACCACTGACTCTGGCAACTGATTCCAAGCACTGACAGCTCTATTGGTTGTGGAAGTGTTTCCGTGGGTTGGATGTGAATCTTGTTGTTGTCAGTTTCAGCTGGTGTTCTCTCAGGTGCACAATAGAGTTCATGGTAAACATAGCCGGTAGAATCTAACAGGAAGAATGGTTATGGAATCTTTATATGTGAAAAAATTAAATAAATGAAATAAAATATGTCATATTATAAACGAATAACTATATTTTTAAAAAGTAAATATACAAAAAACAACAACACTTATAGAATAGAAACATTAGAGATAATAAAGCTTTGAAGTTTAAAGTTACAATAGAACTTTTAGTTGTTATATAATTCAAAATTAGGAAACAGATTACAAGAAGACTATGTACAAAATAATTAAAAACGTTATTTTAAATTCTAAAAATAGATACAAAATAACAAGTAATTATCTCAACAGATATACAGCAAAGGATGGACATTACATCAGGCTTATGACTGATCGTTGCCTGGCTTAATGTGATCACTTTACACTTAAGTAACATTTATTTATTTATCGTATGGTCAATAATGGTACATCACATCAATTTACAATAATAGAGCTCATGTTTGATTGTAAAATGGTTGGTGCGTACACTAAATAGGTACCAAAAAATAATCTCATATATCTTATCGCCATGATAATATTGCAAATCTTAGGATTGTTCCAGTAAACCAACAACATGGAAATGGATTCATCATGCTGCGAAAGCCTACAAGATCATTTAATATGAAAATATGTCAAAATTTAATGCTGTGGTAGCCGATTTTCATCAGCTAATGGATCAGGATCGAAAGTATGCATACGTTTGGAAGCATTCAAATTTTCTGGAAATCTGCAACAAGAGTGAATTATATTTGAAATTATATTAATTATAATACATTTTTTTCCACATAGTATTTGGCGTTCTATCACGCCACGTCCCTTTCAGGGTAGGCAGAGAGGACAGAGCGCCAGACAGCCCTATCCATACACACACTCCTAGCTTCCGTCACATTCATGCATGCAGTCATACATGCTCTTCGAATCCCTTTACTCAAAACGTGTCCATCCTTGAGGATCTGGTCGACATAATTGGACCGGGCCAGTCTCTGGTGGCTGCATTTCCTCACACCTCTTCGTTCGCTCAGATATATCTTTTTTGTCATCCTTCATTCTCTCAACACGCCCAAGCTGTCTTAGTTTATTCACTTTCATTCTAGTTACAACACCAGTCTTGCAGTCACTCATTTCCCTAATAACCTTGTTCCTTTCTCACAGTGTTTTCCCACACATTCTTCTTAACGACTTCATTTCCACTGCATTCGACCCGGATTCGTCCTTCTTCAGCCACGTCCAAATCTCGCTAGCATACATGCAGGTTGGCACTATAATAAGACAGCATTGCTTTGGTAGCCACATTACTACTACTAACAATTGGTCTGAGTGCACCATATGTCCTAGTACTCAACAGCTTTCTTCTTTCAATGTCTCCATCACAGCGTCCATCTCTAGTAAACAAACTCCCCACATATACATACTCATACACTTACATTTCCACTGCATTGAACCCATATCCAAGTCTCGCTTGCATACATTAGGGTCGGCACAGTATTTGGAGTTCAAATTAATAATACTCACGGCGTTGCACGGCGAGGCGTTGCCCGCTGTGCTTTATGGCACTGTTCTGGAGGAACTGGTCTGTTTCCCGCTGTGTGCAAGTGCGGTCTGATAGAATCAAGATTTTGAAAAAGACTTCCCTGATTTTAATCAGACTTATAAAAGGGACCTTAGAGTTGCCCTTGATTCCCTTCCACGTACACATATTTAAAACTTCATCGGTTACAAAGTGTCTAACTAACATGTGTCCTATTTTAGCAACCTTCATCGTTCCACTGGTTCCGCAAATTTTCGAAAATCTATCAATCTGTAAGAAATTTAAATGTGTCAATACATTCAAATAAACTAAATTAAATCAAACTAAATTGTTGATTCAACTATATAATATGTTTTTATGTATGTATGCATTCTGTTTTTATTTCTACTTCATATATTTTTATTCGATTTCTTTTTTTGTTTTTTCCTGGGGCTAACTGGAAGAAATCGCAGTTCTGCGATAAGTGAACAACGATTTATAATCTGTACTATGTCCATTTTTTATATTTATATGTATTTGTTGTTCACTTAAAGATTAAATAAATAAATAAAATATGTGAAATTAAGATATAAGACGACGGTAAAGGGTCTCAGACATTGCGGAGGGAGTAGGGAAACTGAAATGGCAGTGGGCGGGTCATGTGGCAAGGCAAAAGGACCCCCAGAGTACTGAGCTGGAGACCCTACGAAAATAAAAGAGGTGTAGGAGACCACAAAGGAGATGGGCCGATGATATCATCGAGTCGGTGGGACATGGGTGGAGGCAAAACGCCCAAAACATAGAATTATGGAAGACGCAGGAAGAGGCCTATATTCAGCAGTAGAGGGAAAGGGGCTGACCATACAAATCACATAAAGGAGAATGCTCATTTAGTACGGAAAAAAAACCCAGGCCCGGCGCAAACAAAATGTAACTCAAGTGATAGGTAAAAATGAGTAATTAAATACTGCATAGGGGGCATCATCCAAATCAATGGCTTAATGTGTGAAATACTTATTCAAAGTTTTACAGAGGTCACACTAATGTATTAGTAAAAGGAGCATTAAACAGTTACAATTTTGGATTAAATACGTATAATATGATAAGTATAAGGTAGCCCGTCTTCTTCTTCATCAGCCTTGGTCCTTCCACAGCTGGATGGAACTAAGAAACTTTTACAATCGCTGTGTCTCCTGAATTTCGAATAGGTATTTCACACATTAAGCCATTGATTTCGATCATGCCCCCTATGGAGTATTTGATTACTCATTTTTACCTATCATTTGAGTTACATTTCGTTTGCGCCAGGCCTGGGTTTATTTAAAATTCCTTACCATATAGTTTTCAGCTTCTGGATTATTATGAAGCCTATTTTCCAATGTCTCCAGATCCGACATCGTCGCAATGGGGAATGTGATGTCCCCTAAGACGTTAGTTCCTTCATTAGGAGTTGCATCAGGCGTCAATTCGTAATTTCTTTCAGTCCTAGGATGAGCAATAGTTTCTATGATCTTATCAAGTTTCATTTGAATTATTGAATATTTTTGGTCTATCTCATCTTGATCTAAAAATATTATATAATAAATACCATAAATTATTTTCAGAAAGGATATTATTTTAAACATATTATTATTATATATTTGTTATTGGGTAGGCAGCTTTCGCTGTTTTGACACTATCTATCTATACCCTCACGCCATGTCCCTTGCAGGGTAGGCAGAGAGGACAGAGCGCCAGATAGCCCTATCCTTAGACACACTCCTAGCTTCCGTCACATTCATACAATTTGTCATACACGCTCTCCGATTCCTTTTACTCAACCTAGTTAAGTTGTGTTTATATTATCTAGTCTATTCTTGAAGGTGTTGGTGTGTAGTATGGAGCAAGTACCACTGACTCTGGCAACTGATTCCAAGCACTGACAGCTCTATTGGTTGTGGAAGTGTTTCCGTGGTTTGGATGTGAATCTTGTTGTTGTCAGTTTCAGCTGGTGTCCTCTCAGGTGCACATTATATTACGTATGGTCCGATCATGTCGACCAGATTCTCAAGGATGGACGCGTTTTGAGCAAAAGGAATCGGAGAGCGTGTACGACAGATTGCATGAATGTGACGGAAGTGTGTGTAAGGATAGGGCTGTCTGGCGCTCTGTTGTCACTGCCTACCCTGTAAGGGATAGATAGATATAATATACAATGTATGCACTTACGATTCCGAATAGATTCATTCTCGTTCCACAGATTTGTAATCTCCGCCTTAAGAGTGTTATTTTCGTTAATTAAATGATGAATTGTAGAAGAATCATTTGGAATGCCTGCATCAGTGACTGAGGGGTTTTGACATGTAGTTTTATATTCCACAACACTTTCTAAAGCACCATCTGTAAATACAATTAAAACTAAATTATACACATACTAGCTGAGTTATCCGTGCTTTGCAGCGGCAAACTTAACAAACCAACCAGCATACTTGCAGCATAGTCTTGAGTCGGACAAAATGTGACTTAATATCTGAATTTATTTTCCAATGCCCTTTCATACGATACTACACTCGACACCACACAACCCTTGGATCCCCTCATCATCATGGCATCTCATAGGAAAAGCTTTTTCTCAAAAAACCGGCGACGTTAGGACACAGCCTATATTCTCGCAAATGTTATGCTAAATTTTTGTAGCAATTCATTGTAAAATGCGGGAGTTATGCGAACACTTACAAAAATCTGACTTTACTTTATATATATATATATATATATATAGATACATACTGGGGGGGCGTTCTGGGTTTGTTAAATTTCACTCAGTGATTCGCCTGTTTGTTTACAGTTCTATTGTTCTCCGTTCTATCATCGGTGCGAGTCAACCAGTTATGCGATTCAACGTGTTCTATGTGCACAGTTGACACGCTCAGTTGTTGCGAATAAAACCCAACTGTTTTGGTTGGGTGACATTCGCTCGCCATAGATAATAGAGTGGTCCGCACGTGCTGTTCATTCGCTCTTATTTACATGCAATATGAATATCCCTTTCTACCAAAGAAGAGTGCTGTGATATCACTATCTCAATGTATATCTATCAGTGGAAAGGGTGAACTTCTGCAGAAGGGAAGCCGGGGCTAACATTTCTTATGATTTTACGTCAGATTAGACACTATTATACCTATCATTTTTTCCAAAGGGTAACTCGATGGGAATCGTGTTCTTAGGTAGCTTCGCGCCTGATATCTATCAACTCACTCTTATTAGTATTCTCATATCTCTATCTCTGTTGGACAATTCCAAATGGAACAATCACCCAAATGGGTTCTGACTTCGTGCGATGACCACCCGTTGACTCGCTGAGTGAAAATTATTGGCAAAAAACGCAGCTCTGGAGAATGAAAAATAAATAAGTCAGTTCATCACCATTCAACTGACCTTTTCCGATAACAAGACCCACATCAGTGATGTTAGTTGCATTCAACACTGGTGCTTCAGAATTAAGATCCGCAAATTGTGGTACTGGCTGGTCCCTTTGGTTTTGTTGATCTCTGATACATCTAAAAAAATATCTTCAATTATAATTGATTTTCTGTTGAATATGAGAACCCCTGGTTTATATTAGGGAACGTACCCATACTATGTGACCCATTTTTTACCCCCTCTCCCCCCTCGGTGACCAGCTGTAACATATGTCAAGCCCCCGCCTCTCCCCCTAGTTTTCACATAGTATAGTAATCCATTAATATGGTTTAAATCATTTTTTTGCAAACAGAAAGTCGTCGTTTAAATCGGATGACTTTGTGGCATTTTTTATTTTTTATTTATTACGAAGTGTACAAATATGTATTTAGGTTTATTTCGAGATTCGTAAAAAAAATAATGCGGGAGACACTGTAACATAACATTTAAGTGTGTTCCTAATGCTGTAAGAAATAAAAATGTAAGTATCTCGAAAATACTATCAGTATCATATTTGAAAATGGCGCCATCCTCCGTGAAATAAACGAGTGTATGTAAGGCGTCCCGAGATTTTGTCATGGAACCAAAAATTTGGAACAAAATCTCACATGTCAAAAGGGTAACCTACTATTGACAGAATCGCAACTCAACACCGGGAAATCTGATGCCGTCGTTTTTTTTTGTTTTGTTTTTGTGTGCAAAAAAAAAAAACAACCTAACGAACCTAACCCAACAATATTGAAATTGTCGGCAACAGGTTTTCCGGTGTTGAGTTGCGATTCTGTCAATAGTAGGTGTTTTCCACCAGAAATTTTTGACAGATTGACTTCTATGGCTGGAAGATTGTCAATAAAGTTATGTTGTTATGTCAACTCTAATGTTGAATGTATTTTTATTTTTTCGTGATGGTTTTGTAACTCGTAAATTTGTAGTGTGGAAGAGAATATCATTTTAATCGAGGTCGCAAGCTTAATCCATTATTATTGTGCTCAAAGTCGTGAACTTGTAAATGCCTGTAGTTCTTATAATCTTTTATCAATTTGGAGTGCTTTGCTTTTTTCGGTTATCTCAATGTTATTAGTACGAGCTTGTTTTCTCTTCGCTGTGCAGGGTTTCAGTAATATGAATACCTGAAACATCTTAAACAGATTGTAGGAGAGGCATGTTTTGAAAATGCCAGTTGGTAAGGTGACCAACCGTCCTCCTTTTGGAAGGACAGTCCTCCTTTTCTAGGTTCTGTCCTCCCTCCAAAAGTGTCCTCCTTTTTGTCCTCCTTTTCTACTTTTTAACATTTTAAACTAAATAGTCTGTAATTCAAACTAATAAATCTCAAAACCACACGTTTTTTCATCATACCATGAATTCACTAGTACTATAGTATAAATTACATTAAAATGCGTTTGTTTCATAAAAAAAATTGCCTGCGGCGCTAATTACGTAGGTTAAGTTTACCTATGTTTTTTATTTTTAACAAAAAATAAACTAGATTTTTATATTATATTACGGCCCTTTTTGGTACATTCTTATGTCTTATGACAAAAATTTCGCCTGCGGCGCTATTTACACATTTTTATGCTGTATCCATTTTTTTAATTTTATTGCCTCCCCCGCCTAGTTCTGGCGGCGCCCACGATAGGCTGTACTTTAGGTATTTTTGATTTTTTTTGTCCTCCTTTTTATTTTTAAAAATATGGTCACCTTACAGTTGGGCCTTTTTTCAACCCACTGTATGTCCACTGCTCTTGAAGATTCCCTTTCACCCTTTCTGTCCCAGGAAGAAGGATTATAAAATATTTGTGGCAAATAGGTCATGCACAGATTGTCGTACATTATACTGACTTCGTCTTCATAAATCTACACAGTTGTGTCATCTTCAATTAAATGTTCCTTAGCTGTAAGCTTAAACGATTAAAAGTCTGATTCAGATCACGTTAATTAAAAAACTGATATGTTACAAAACCTGTTAGTCCAGTGTTTCCCAGCCTTCTTTATGCCATGCCCCACCGTAGTCTTTTCAAAAGTCGTATGCCCCACCGGCCTCTTTTTTCATAAAACAGTAGGTAAATTTTAGGATGAGTAAATCGCTTATTGCGCTAAAACCACATTCCACTATTTGGTAACTAATTTCAAGATGTGTGGTGCCCCAGCTGTGAGGCGTACGCCCCACGGTGGGAATCACTGTGTTAGTCAGTCTCGTTTAAATGGAATTTAAAAAAACAGGTCACTGGTGGTTGTAGAAATTCTGGAATTGGGTCTTCAGTATCAAGCTTAATTCCGGAACTGAAACCCCTGTGATATTGCATGGCCTAGTGGCAAAGCCATGTGACCTCCCTGTGTTCCCATGAAGAACATCAAAAGGCAAAATACTAGTTATGGCTCAACCACTGTGTTTTATATAAATGGAAGTAAATGGTACTGTTCATAATCTGATATACCTACCTACTTGATTTAAATTTGTGAAAAGAAACCTAAGATTTTTTTTCCCATTTTTTTCTTATTGTACCCACTATGCTCAAATAAAAAAATTGTTTTCCGCATACTGCCCTATCACAACACAAGCTTTACTAGATTACTATACAAAGATATATTTAAGTGTATTTTTACAAATTAAAATTTAATGAAATGTTTCAAATGTATCAGAAGTATATATCGGAATAGTGAAAAAAACATTGAATATAATGTGCACTTAAAATTTATTGAATAGTTTTTCCACTGTAGGTACACCAGAGTCCCACTAACCTGGCACTATTAAAAACCAGAGGTTGCCAGATTATTGGAACGTTCGGATTACTGAATTGTATAAGAAAATTCGAGGACAATAAAACATTACATTTGTATTACTAAGGAGATATGCATTTACATACTACTATTTCTGTATGACTATATTATAAAATATATTTAATTAAGGCTTGTTTTAAAAAGCGTGCATGAAGAGACGGAGGGAGCGGAGCTCCTATCTAGAGTGCCGGGTTAGTAGACTGCCAGATTAGCGAGACTCTACCATATTTATTTTGTAAACTTCCATAAATACTTTAATGGAATCCTTAATTTTAATCTTAGAATTACACACAAAAAATATAAATGTAATAGAATAGGTTTTCAATCTATATATTTTAATATGAAAAATGATATAAATGAAATATATGAAAATTGATTTATTACACACTACAAAATGGTACACACGGCACTGTGCGAAGCGCACAGGACATGGAGATGCAGCAAAGATATCCTCCATAGTATGTGTGGGGCACATCAGACACTCCAGATGCGTCCTCTAAAATGCCCCGTCGTTCCCTCTATTGTCGCGACAATTCCCAACGCCGCACCTCAGTCTTTATAGTAACCCATGCCCTGAAGCTTCCTGCAGGAAGATGTTCTTTGCCACAAAGGGTTCGCATATATTTGCGGATCCTCCGTCCACTGGCATAGGTGTTTGACGGAGCAGGGTACTGAGGATTTATTTATATTGTTATCTTACTTATAAGGTGCCTATGCCCTGTACAGGCGGCGCACTTGTTGAAGTTTGTACTGCCTGTGGTGTATGTGATACGGGCAGTACACTGAATGTGATAATCACAACAATACATACACAGGAAGACATAGTTTACAAGTTTTGCAAAATGAATTTAATTTTGCCATTTTCGCAACAAATAAATTCATAAAAAGCAATCATTACCTAAATTTTTTTTGGGACATAAAACATAATTCTATACAATCGAAGTTCTACTCATGTATCACTTTCACCTAGTTTACATCATTGGCGAAAATTTCAGAGCAAAAAGTAACCTGAAAACGAACTATAATTTGATAAGATTTGGAGAGGACAACAAACGTCAAAGTCAAACAGCGTCGTCAACCATAGATTTATTTAGAGACAGAAAGATTAATGTCCTAATAATCTCACTTTGTCTGTGGTGGGAAATGACAGGTGGGCTGCACCGAGCCACTCGTCACTTTCTTCGGATTGAAAGTGGATTGAATCGCGCCAAATTATTAATGAAAAACCAGTTTTATGTAGGATTTAAAATCAGTTTATATAAATGACATTAAGTTTTGAATTATTGCAAGGACAATATCACGACAATATTCTAACAATGTCTTCTTCAAAGATATGTGTCGTATGTATTAGTGAGCGGCGTGATGTTGTGAATTTGTTTAGTTTATATTATGGTAGCATTCCAGCTAGTACATTTATAATGGATATCTTAAAAATTAAGGTATGTATCTACACTACAGTACACTACACAATATAATATTAATATATTACAATAGTTGTCTAAATGATTGTGAAATGAATTGATTCAGGTTGCCAGTGACACAGGTATTAGAGTAGTGATGTGTAACAGGTGTAACAGTAGCTTGAACAATTTCTACAAGTTCTATAAGATGGTGAGAGATGCGCAACACAAATACAACGAAATGAAACTCCAGCTCCAGGATGGAAGAAGTAGTGAGATATGTTTTGTTAATGTTAAACCAGAGCCAGAGGTATCCCCTGAAGGTATGGAGGTTGAGTCTATGAAGGAGGAATATTTAGAAGATGAAGAAGAGACTAATGTAATAATAATACAACAGAATCATGCGGCGATTGTTGTAAAACCTTATCCATTAGATACAACACTCATTTCTGAACCAAAACCAAAACCAGACACCAAAATAACAAATAACAAAGCAGAAACAAGACGAAGAGAAAAACCGATAAGTAAAGTGACTCCAAGAAGTCAGAAAGCCACGGAGACATTATTATCAAAATATAAAGTAGAAGATATATTCAGTGGTGGGGAGTGGAAGATAAGTGAGGAGGAGAAAGATGAAATATTTCAATTATATATTGATATGAAATGTAACAAGTGTGATGCACACTTCTCTAATTATAATCTAGTGAGTATATATACTAGCTGTGTACAGCACACACATCTCTATAAGCTCTATTGTATAATTCCCTGTATTATTGCAGTTGGATCAACATTGTACAACAATACATGACGAGAGTGCATTAGTCACCTGTGATGATTTCACTCTACCGTCTTATCAACACATGGAGAGACATATTTTATATAAACACATTCTCAGGGCTAGAGTTGTGAAGATGGATGAAATAACTAAGTAAGTAATATCTACAGATCATTTACAGACAATTTCCCCCCGACAGTTATCCCCTGGTCTATTTAGCCCATTTCTTTAACTTGAATACTTACATAGATAGGTACATACAGCGCCACCTTGACATTTCTCTCTTCCTCTAGCCATAATGTAGTATTAATACATAAAACATTAAAGGCGAGATATGGGCGAGGTTGCCATCACCGTCGCTAAGGAAATGTGTGGAATATGGAATGGTTCCATGTCAAAATCTCAAGTGACAAAATCTCAACTGTCAAAAGGGTTACCTACTATTGACAGAATCGCAACTCAACACCGGGAAATCTGATGCCGTTGTTTTTTTTTTGTTTGTTTTTTTGTGTAAAAAAAAAACCTATCGAACCTAACCCAACAATATTGAAACTGGCGGCAACAGGTTTTCCGGCGATGAGTTGCGATTCTGTCAATAGTAGGTTACCCCATGGTTACCCTTTTGAAAGTTAAGATTTTGTCATTTGAGTTTCTGTCTGGTTACCGCTTTGATTATTGAAGTACTTAATCAAATATATTTCGTCATAGTGACTAGATCCGTTCTAATTCATTTGTTTCAATACAACGCTATGAAATGTGTGTGAAGTCATTTCTTCCTTTTCATGTAATTCAATAAGTATTCTTTTGTTGATATTTGACGTTTACGATTTTCACAGTGTCAAAATGTGATTGTAATTAGATATTTTAACGTTAATATCCAATTGTTTCGCTCATCTAAGGATGCATTTTAATTAAAAAAAAACATTTTATTATCCCCTAACGTGGTTTTTCGGACTGTGGTTATATATTTAGCCTCAAATTGTAATGTATCATTCTATCGGTAAGCTTCCGTATTTTGGTTGATATCATTGTTAATTTATGCACCTTTCGACTAAAAATGAGACAAGTAAGGCTTATTTAGTGATTTGACTTATTTTTACGCTTAAAATAACATCGCAAATAATATATTTTTATTAAATTACATCTGCCATAGGCACGTGATATCATCATCGAATCACACATCGAGCCATCGATATTTTAAGTACGCTACCGGGATTTTACGAATTATAAGCGATTTCCAATATTTTTTACGTATAAATTAATAATGATATTAACGAAGGAGAAAAGATATATTTACATTTTCTAGCGTAATCCGCATTTCCACACGACATTTGGGCATGTAAAGTATATTTTTATTACCTTCAATGTTGTCTTGGGTGGGCGAAATGATTGTTTTTAAGCAGGATAATATATAATTACATGATCGACATTTAGACAGCTTGAATTTCTGGAATATCATAAATTATGAAATGATAATCGTTTTATGTAAATCATTTAATATATATAATGAAATTAATTATAAATAATTTTAGCGGCAGCGTATTAAGTTAATGAGTTACATTATACAAATTTATTTATTTATATAATTAATCCTTTTTTTTTACCAATACAACACAACATGTTAAAAAAATGGTATCGATGGTATTCAATATCGATGTTAATATTGAGCATTTACATCACATTTAATCATTCAGTAAAGACAAGAAGAAAAAGAAAATTGGAAACGACGCTCGAAAATAGTTCGAGGCTATGGGTTACCGTATGGAATAACAGTTCCTTAACAACCAGTATGACGGACCACGTATTATATTCTGTTAGGAGATTTGACAGGAGTGGTGATCCTATGCGATCATTGTGCTATGTTGCCAACTGTTACAGCATGGCTAGAGTACCTACTCTAGGAGGCGGTGGTACATATGATTCATAGACTTTTATATTAATTAAGTACCTAGACATCTGCCTCTGTGTATTCTCAATTTTCAATAGTCGCAAAACTCAAACTATTAACAAGATATCAATAATAAAAACTAATTATCTTTAAAACTATCGCTTTATTCCTAAATAACGTTAAATCTAATACACTATTTACCTATGACAACAAAATTTCGAAAACGTTGCCCACTAAATATCAAAATTCTCCGTACGATTTGACAATTTGTGGACACCAGTTTACTTCATTACTAGCGTTGAGTACGCCGTCTAGGGTACCTACTTAATATAAAAGCCTATGACATTATTTTCTTTATATTACAATGGATTGTGTGTTGCCAGGTGCCTGGTGTGTAGCAGACCTATAAGAGGTATATACTTGAGATTTCATATGGCGACACATATACCAATTGACGAAAGGGACTTTCCGTGTAACAAGTGCAGTTCTGCGTAAGTAACATCACACTGGAGATATATAATTATTAACCAAGGTTTAAAGTTATCAATCGAGGTTCAAAGTTATCAACAAAGGTTTAAAGTCATCAACAAAGGTTTAAAATTATCAATCAAGGTTTAAAGTTATCAATCAAGGTTTAAACTTATCAACAAATGTTTAAAGTTATCAACCGAAGTTCAAAGTTATCAACAAAGGTTTAAAGTTATCAATCAAGGTTTAAAGTTATCAACAAAGGTTTAATGTTATCAACAAAGGTTTAAAGTTATTAACCGAAGTTTAAAGTTATCAATCAAGTTTTCAACTGGCAATCAGTGAAATGTGTTATTTAAATTGAACTTAACACTTATGTTTTTGTTGTAGCTTTGGATCCCAGGGGTCGTTGACTCGTCATATTAAGAACACACACGCCAGCACTAAGGTTACTTGCCATCTATGTGGTTCATTGTAAGTATTTAAATGTACAATAAGCATCTGGTAACAAAACAAAGTAGGGAACCTATATAAATGTAGAAAGACTTAATGGATAAAGCCATAGATAAAACTTGAGCGCCGCCATTACCGTTTCTATGTATAAAATACGCTAGTTTACCATTTAATTACACAGGTTTTATTCCAAAGGTAATTTCCACACTGATTATACATAATGATTCGCAAAAATCTCTGAAATATCACCAGGTTTAAGCAATTGTGAACAACCGATCTGACACGCAATCATATGTTTGTAGCTCCCATGTCATCCACCATAGATTTGTCATAGATAATAGAAGGGACTCTATGTTCAATAGTTCTTCCCACCTTTATATAGGATCCTTAAGACAAGGGCTATTTAGTGAGAATATTTTGTAAATGTGATTACAGACACAGAAATAATGGAAGTCTCAGAGATCATATGAAGCATATCCACGGCTCTTCTGATGTCCGCATCCTGTGTCCCGATTGTGGAAAAGTATTTAGATCCAGCAGCAACTTTAGTATACACAGGAAGAAACATCGTGGCATAGTGGAGAAAATCAAATGTAAAATATGCAGTAAAGTGTGAGTATTCTCTTCTTAACTCTCCCCCCCTGTGCCTCAATTACTTAGAGTCAGGCCCTTGGTACTTCTGTCTTCCGCATCGTTTGAACCAAGCTTGAGAGAATCTTCTAAATCATACCGTCAGAACCATACCTTATCACGCAAGGTTGAAAGTTATCAACCAACGTTTACTTTCTTTTCTCCATTCTTCTCAGTGTACCGTGTGTAGATTGTCGATGTTGTCGAGCTTTCCGCCTACTTGCTGAGGTCATCTCCAGGACTAATGTAGTACACACGGTACACCTGAGAAGAAGAGATTAACAAGGACTGTGAAAATCTACAAAGCTATCAAACATTTACTTTTTTTTAATTTCTCTCCCCCAAGTCCTTGCGTCCTTTGAACCAAGCCTCACCTCTACCCGACATACAAGTGGCTGAGGGTGTGCCTGGTATTCTAGCTCCTACTTAATTCTATATCCATTGTTCTTTGTGTCATATTATTTGTACATTGATATTGTGTTTCAATTCATTGCAGAGTGAAAAAATGTAATTTTTCATCTCACATGATTTACCACACGCCGTCTAGAATGAAACAATGTCCTCACTGTCCGTACAGAGGAATCACTTTATCCTCCCACAAGAGAGTCCACGACGGAACTAAACGATTTGGTTGTCCATTGTGCAACAGGCGATTTATTAGCAAACAAGCTATGGAAAACCATACGCATACGCATAATACAGGGGGACCAGCGTGTTGTGCGACGTATACGTGTAAATACTGCAGCGAAACATTTGAACGTATTAGAGATTATAACGCACATTGTAGGGAGATGCACAAGGAACACTTTGCAGAGACAGTAAGAGGGTACATCAAATCACACTATTGTACTCTGTGTGATAAGTCTTACACTAGGAAGGGAATTCTGGAAGAACACATAGCTGCAATCCATATGGGAGTACCCAAATATCAATGTGAATTCTGCGACAAAAGATTGATTTGTTCTAAAAATGCTAAGAAACATGCTATGAAAATGCATCCTGAACAGTTTGCAGCGAAGAATGCAACTCAAGGCAGCGGTACAGTAAGTACAATACCATTATAACTACGTGGGCTATTTTTTTATCAATTTCCGTTTGTGCTTCTAAGTAAGCACGAAGTGTGAAAGAGCAAGATCTGCACATCTAGAGATTGCGCAACTCTCCCACCATAACCTCTGCTATTTTCGGATCGGATGCGTCACTCGCAGCCGAGTTACAGGCAATTGAACATGACCGCTACGATCGATGCTCCCGCCAAATGTGAGTTTACGAAGGTTTTCAATCAGAGAACATTCTGATTTGAAGGTCAGGAACAATTTCCAGAAATTTTAAAGTCCCCTTTGCAAACAATTATCAGCAAAACTCTAAGATCAGGAAGGTGTGTCCTCGTTTGCCTCCAACCATCTAATTATGTGGTCAGATCTACCCCGATCCGCGAGGTTGCACGAGGCCTACACTAAGGGCAGACTTGCGCCCTTGACCATATCTTCATCACGAACGTCAGCTTGCTTTTCTTTAAATTTTGTGCACCAGTCCCATACCTATCTACACTATCATCACTCATGAAGTGTTTACGGCAATTTTTTACCATTTTGCAATCGGTTTCAGCAGCACTTTGTCCATTTGTTGGCAGAAAACGGATTACAACTCGTAACTCACATTTGGCGGGAGCACCGATCGAGGCGGCCATGTTCACTTGCCTGTAACTCGGCTGCGAGTGACGCAATCGATCTGAAAATGGCAGAGGTTGTGGTGGAAGAGTTGCGCAATCCCGAGATGTGCAGATCTTGCTCTTTCGTATTTCGCGCTTACTAAGAAGGGCCAACGGAACTTGATTAAAAAATAACCCTCGTATTTGATTTGTAATATACATTATCAATTCCACAATGTTGTGTTACATTGGAACCAAACATTATCAACCGAGGTGTAAAGTTATTAACCGAGGTGTAAAGTTATCAACTGAGGTTTAAAGTTCCATATGATTGCATAGTAAGAGTGATGATGTCGCATCACCTTTCTTTAGGAATGATTGTACCCATGAAGTTTTTATGAGAATGTTTAGTGAATGATTAGTATTGGAGTGTTCTCTCTGCCTGGTCCAGAAGGGTTTACAAGCAAGCAGAGCCTTATGTAATATGATTTGATTATTACAGAGTAATGTTGGTGAGAAGAAGACACCACCTAAGAAGAAGAAGGTTGCACAGTGAGTTGTGTATGGTGTATGGTGATATAGGTACAGACTTGTGAGTGTTACTAGTAACAGATACAGTACAGGGCAATGGAAGCAGTGAGACACACTGTATGACCACCTATACAGAGTATCTACTACACCACACCCTTATTATATTACATTAGTATATAGACTTATTTCTTTGTTTTGAATATTGCCATTAGAATAATCTGTTTCTGTACACAGCTCAGCACAAATTGAGCTGTGTTATATTGTTAATAAAATAAAATAAATATTAACACTAATACGGATACAAATAAATGTATATATAGTGTGCATACTACTGTGTTTTATTTATATATACAGGGTGTTTGATAGATAGATACAAATAGAAAATACCCGAATTACTCAGCTTTAACCCCAATATCATCACGAGGAATGGTACCTACTTAGTTCTGTCATTATTTTTTTACTGTGTTTTAGTGTGTTTAGTCTATTTAAGTCATTAGTTTTAATCTGAAGAAACAATAATGATAAAAAATATCGGTTACTCTTATGACAAGGTTCGACAATCGGGGCTACCACAATACAATCTTGAACTCCACTCGCAGCTAACCTCCGCCGGCTGCCAAGATATAGAAAATGCACTCTAATATTCAAAGACAAGTACTCTAGACATCTGACTTCATGTATTTTCAATAGAAAGGAAGTGACTCAATTTCACACTTGCCACTTTTTGGTATTTCAGAGTCGCAAAACTCACACTATTAACAAGATATCAATAATAAAAACTAAAACATCTATAAAACTTTCACTTTATTTCTAAATAACGTTAAAAATAAAACAGTTTTTAACTAAGAGAACAAAATTGCGAAAACGTTGCCCACGAAATGTCAAAATTCTCCGGTTCCATGTCAAAATCTCACATGTCAAAAGGGTAACCTACTATTGACTGAATCGCAACTCAACACCGGGAAATCTGATGCCGTTGTTTTTTTTTTGTTTTGTTTTTGTGTGTAAAAAAAAAAACAACCTAACCCAACTTTGGGGCAACAGGTTTTCCGGCGATGAGTTGGGATTCTGGCAATAGTAGGTTACCCTTTTGACAGTTGAGATTTTGTCATATTGAGTTTCTGTCTGGTTACCAAATTCTCCATACGATTTGACAGTTTGTGGGCACCAGTTTACTTCACTACTAGCATTGAGAACGCCACATAGGTATTTAATATAAAAGTCTATGATCCAAGTATTTCTTCTTTAATATTATTAGTTGTGGACTGCTGAGCCTCAATAGGTTTGGTGGCTCCCAGGACTATAGGTCGCCTGTTAATATGAACAACCTCCAGTAATCCCTTGCTTCTCCTTTGTATATCTTGCATGACCAATTCTACCTCGGCTCCTTCCACGATTTTCTTCTTAGCTTTCTTCTTCACTACTGTAACCTAAACAAAGAAATATATAAATAATTTATACTTGAATTATTTTTGTTTTTACAAATTATCCTTGTAAAGCGTTGGATTTTTCTACATTCCGTAGTATATATGTTACAGTTAAAGCTTAAACACCAGTCAATGTATGCATTCACTAGCCAATGCATGCATTAACTACTGTGGATTTGTTAAAGCATAAACAACAACCAACAGTTTATTTTTTATAGGCTAAGATGAATTTTCGAAGAGTATTCTAGATTAATATGAGAGTTGTGTTCAAAAATCGTATATTTGTTGAGGTAATCCTGCTAATAAATATTAAATCAATCAAATATAACTCACTGACAGCTGACAATAATGTGTGTATAACATAACCACTAGCGGATCCAGGGGGTGGGCTAGGGGGCTGAAGCCCCCCCCAAAACCATGAGTGACAGTACTTTATATACAACAAATTTAGGGGTTTCAGCGTTTCAGCCCCTTAGCCCCCCCCAAAAGGTTGAGTGACAGTACTTTTTACCATGTGACGACATTCAGCCCCCCCCGAAATTGAATCCTGGATCCGCCACTGAACATAACAGCTGTTCGCGATTGGCGGCTATTTTACACTCTGCTCAAAACATTGTGCACGCTTTAACTGAATCCCCTTTGTAAATGTACGCACTAACTACAATGCATTTCGCGTTAGAAGTCCCCTGGTGCAAACTTGGTTTAGTGTTGCTTGATGTGATAATAAGATATGGTTATATTTTTTCGCTACTATAAAATTACATTTTAGAACTGTTGTTTTCTCCAAAAAGCCAATTTTCGAATTATTAGAATAAACTGGCAACATTTTTTCTAATTTGTGATGGCGGTTTAAAAGGATTATCGGGGTATTTTTTCTTTTTCCAACTCGCAAAACTATCCTGCCTTTAAAATGATTTCTCTAGCGCTACTCTGTAATATTTTCGGCATTGTAGGTTACTTGTAAAAGACACAATGTGAGAATATTGGGAACCTTTGACAGCTCTTACGACAAGATTAGACAATCAGGGCTACCAACAATACAATCTAAACTCCACTTGCAGGTAACGTCAGAACGGTGGCCAAGACGGATGGTACAGATAATAGTCTAAGCGTAAATTGGAATGATTGTGACACATTAACTGAGCCTGTTAGTCAATGTATACATTGGCTAATTAGTTCATGCATTCACTAAATAAACGCTTTGACTGTAACGTATACAATGCAGTATTTCTACAACAGTGTAGAAGAATTAAGGGTGAACATTGTCGGGCTTAAGACCAACCTCTGCTGATCTCTCAACTGGCTTAAGTGATCACTTAAGCCAGTCGAGGTCGGTGATAAGCCCGACAATGTTCACTCTTAATTCTTCTCAAGGTTGGTTCCCGGACAAAAACCCATAAGAATATATTTTTTTTCTTTTTTTTTATTTTTTTTCTTTTTTTTAAAAAGGATCTGGGCTTGTATACACAAACCCAAATACTTTCCTGCACACCTTGAACTAGGCTAAAAGCCTGTATCGCAAAGTGTGGAATACATCGCCAGCGCTGGGGTTTGAACCTGGCACCTCCCGCTCGAGAGACTGCCGCCTCAACCAACTGCGCCAACCATGTACTCTTTGTTTCTATTGCTCAACATGAATAAATCCCGAAAAAGACAAAAGAACTTCAGAAATATCCTCAACGGATTAAATCCCAAACTTTCTAATTGGATTCCAGTAGATGAATTATTTATAAAATGTTGACTATTTTACTGTTTACGCAATTTTAGATCCGCTTATTTATTTGTTTATTTTCTAATCTATGGTAGTTTCTAACAAAATGAAAGAAATCATATACTAATAGATACAATAAATATAATCTTATCCTTACCTTATTTTTCTCATTAGCGATCCTCAACCTCTTCTCCTCCAGCTGCTCCGGATGCATTCTTTTACAATGAGAGTGATGGTTCCCTGAAGACATGAATGTTTTACTGCAAAATTCACACGAGTATCTCGGTATTCCCGTGTGGCGGGCGGCTATGTGATCTTTCATGGTCTTACTGTTGTAGAAGGTCATGGGGCAGGAGGGACAAGTGAAAGGTTTTATTTTGTCATGTACAATCTTAATGTGCCCCAAGATCCTAAAGCCTTTGTACGGACAGTGGGGGCACTGCTTAATGTTCTTAGGATTGTGAGATCTCATATGACTTGGCATGCAAATCTTCTTTACTCTGAAATCAACAAAAAAAAAACATTGAAGTATTCCCACAACAGTATAGAAGAATTAAGGATGAACATTGTCGGGCTTACGACCGACCTCGGCTGGCTTAAGTGATCACTTTACACTCGAGAAACATTCGCCATTTAAGTTCACCCCGGCTGGGATTCGAACCCAGACCTTCGTCTCGCATAGTAGGGATCATATCCACTACACCACGAGGAGCGACGGCTGTGTTGTCGAATTTCATGTACATTAAGTACCCATGTATTTTTGCATTTCTTACTGTTGAAGGGAGAGGGTGGTATTTTTTAACACACCCGCCATCTTTTTATTGCTTAGCCGAAGAATGTAGTTCACAATCGACTTCACTAATGGCAGGAGAAGCAACCAAGTACCATATTTATGTTTTATACCTAACAATTACCAACGTGAATTTAACTTGAATGAATTGAAAAAAAAAAACAATTAAGGGCTTATAATACGCACTGAGCAAAAATTGTCCTATTTTTGCTTCAACTTTTTCAAATTTTGTATGAGAATGTTAGCGCTCAATAAGAATAACGTAAGCGACAATGTGAATTATACCGTTTTAAAAGAAACCTGGGAAGAAATAAAAAAATCTAAAACAGTCAATTTGTTAAGATTATAATTACCAGTATTATGGCTAAATTATACTTTTATATCTGAAAAACTAAATGGAAAATCCTCAGATATTGTAAATTTCAGGGGTACTTTCGGAATATTTTTTTATTCAAGGAATTTCCAAATACATACTGTAATTCTAAAACAGTCAATCTGTAGTCCATACTTTCATCTATCACTGTCTTCAGTTTCAAGATGATTCTCTCAGTATTGGGTGAGAACAATTCAGAATGTCTGTTTTCCGAGGTATTTGTATACTCTAAAAAACTTTCAACACGATTGTTCACCCCTTAGGGGCGGAATTTTCAAAAATCCCTTATTAGAGGAAAGTTTTGAATTAAAACCTGCCTGTCTTCAAAATTTCACTTCTCTAGGATAAGCTGTTTGGGCTCTGCGTTGATGAGTGAGTATGTTAGTCAGTCAGGACACTTTCGCTTATTATTAGAGATGAATACTTACACAATCCCACATATCTGACACTTGACTCTCTCCTGTATGCCTTGGTGTATCTTCATGTGAATCTCAAAGTTGGAACGCCCCTTCACCGTCTTACCACAGTCAGGGCACAGATTATTAGCCGACGTACTGTGGACATTCCTCTTGTGGAGCATCAAAGAAACCTTGGATTTGTAACTGAAAATATTATTATGAGGTGTTATCAGCCAGGCAGCTATGGTGATATGTCTGATCTCACAACAGTATTCACTCACTCAGTCTGTCAAGTCCATTGTTTAAATACATTCACACTTTGTGCAACAACAAGCTTCATACCTGAGTCCATACCAGCGACATAATATATTAAGTACTACCTAGACAGAGTACTCAATACTAGAAGTGTAACAAAACTGGTGCCCACAAACTGTCAAATCGTATGGAAAATTTTGACAGTTTGTGGGCAACGGTTTCGAAATTTTGCTCTCATAGTTAAAAACTGTATTAGTTTTAACGTTATTTAGGACTAAAACGGTAGTTTTAAAGATGTTTTAGTTTTTATTATTGATATCTTGTTAATAGTGTGAGGTTTGCGACTCTAAAATACCAAAAAGTGCCGTGCGTGAAATTGCGACACTTCCGTTCTATTGAAAATACATAGAATCAGATCTCTAGTACTTAATATGAAATCTCTTTGGTCCATACATACACAACTCTATCGGATAAGAAATATAGCACACAGAGATTCTGCTTGAAACTGTGTTTGTTTAGCTTCAAACTGTGATCTCTTAAATGAGTATTTTGGTTGAGGCAGTATTACAGTATCAGCTTCAGTTCAGGGCAGTCATAGTATTGGTTTAATATTTAAAAATGGCTCCGTAATAATATTATTATAGTACCATAGATATATTGTGTCCGCTGTGTCTGTGCCTGGATTTTAGGTTGATATGCAACCGCTGTTACACTTTCTCTATCTATAACCTCACGCCACGTCCCTTGCAGGGTAGGCAGATAGGACAGAGCGCCAGACAGCCCTATCCTTGCACACACTCCTAACCTCCGTCACATTCATGCATGCAGTCGTACATACTCTCCGATTCCATTTACTCAAAACGCATCCATCCTTCAGGATCTGGTCGACACCATCGGACCAGGTCAGTCTCAGGGCAGCCGCCTTTCCTCACCCCTCTTCGCTCACTCAAATATATCTGTTTTGTCATCCTGTCATCTTTCATTCTCTCAACATGATAATATTTCTACTTACGTTTTGCCACAATCCTCACAGGAAAGAGACAACTGTGAATGCACGGTGTCAACGTGATATTTCAGAGAATAGCATGTGCGGAACCTGCAATTATTACAATTATGTAAGATAAAACTTGCGCTGTAATAAAAGTGTTAGATTCTAATGTACTGACCTTTTGTCGCACTGATCACACGGGAATTCCTTTTTGTCCTCAGGCAGATGTGTGTAGAGGTGTTGTTTCATTACTGAATCTCTCATTAGTTTTTTACATATGGTACATCTACAAAACATAAAAATGAAACATTGGATTTGTAAAACACAGTGTCATAGAGTCTCTGCGAAGAGGACCCTCAGGAACATTGCAGGGAAGACTCTCAGAGACAGAATAAGAAACACGAGAATTAGAAAGATGTGCGAGGTGGAGGATGTCGTCAGATGGAGAAGGCAACGGAGGAGATATTGGTACGCGCATGTGGGGAGAATGGAACCATCCAGGCTCCCTCACATTGTGCTCTATGGCCAACCCCAAAGTAGGTGACCCCCAGGCAGACCACCAAAGAGATGGATTAACAGCTGGGAGTCGATCTCGCAAGAGGCTAACCTCTCCTAAATAACAGGCATTAAGATTAAGAAGAAGTGTTGTAGTTAAATAACAAGTAGTTATCTCAACAGATATACAGCAAAGGATGGACTTTCCATCAGGCTTATAACGGATCGTAGCGTACCAAATAAGGGTGACAGTAGTACAAAATATATAGTGTTTTCTTCTTGCTTCGATCATCAGCCTTCAGGAGATAGCGGATGAAATACCATCAGGTTGGAGGTCCGGGTTCAATTCCCGGCCGCAGCAAATAGATGGACTGGAATTGGCGAATGTTACGACTTAAGTGTAAAGTGATGATATTAAACCGGCAGACGGTCAGTCATAAGCTTGATGGAAAGTACATACATCTGTTGAGATAAATAATTGTTAAAAATATAAATAAAAAAATAGTGGGAACCAAACCAAAGAGTACATGGTTGGCGCAGTTCGTTGAGGTGGCAGTCTCTCAAGCGGGAGGTGCCAGGTTCAAATCCCTATGCTGGCGATGTATTCCACACTTTGCAATACAGGCTTTTAGCCTAGTGCAAGGTGTGCAGGAAAGTATTTGGGTTTGTGTATGCCCACCCAGATCCTTTTTATAAAAAAAAAAATTAAACAATTCAACAGCCCAGGATTCGAAAGGTTTTTTTTTTATATTATGGATACAAGAAGTCAACTCACGGTACAAGCCTGGTCTTATGAATGTGACGAAGTAGTATGTGACATTTCAATTCTTCCAAACTGGTGGTACTAGTCCGACAACATATTACGGTGGGACGTATCTTATGCTCCTCAATAGAGTGCCTCTCCAACTGTAACACATATTATCCAACAGACTTTTATATTAAGTACCTAGATGGCGTACTCAATGCTAGTAGTGAAGTAAACTAGTGCCTACAAAATGTCAAATCTTATGGAAATTTTGACATTTCGTGGGCAACGTTTTCAAAATTTTGTTCTCATGGTTAAAAACTGCATTAGTTTTAATGTTATTTAGGAATTAAGTGATAGATATAAAAATGTATTTTCAATAGAAAGGAAGCGACGCAATTTCACGCTCGGCACTTTTTGGTATTTTAGAGTCGCAAAACTCACACTATTAACAAGATATCAATAATAAACACTAAAACATCTTTAAAACTATCGCTAAATTCCTAAATAACGTTGAAACTAATACAGTTTTCAAAACGATGGAAACAAAATTTCGAAAACGTTGCCCACAAAATATCAAAATTCTCCATATGATTTGACAGTTTGTAGGCACCAGTTTACTTCACTACTAGCATTGAGTACGTCGTACTTAATATGGACTATGTCACTGCCTCCTAGAGTAGGTACTCTAGCTATGCTGTAACAGTTGGCAACATAGCATAATGATCAAACTGGACCACTACTGCTGTCAAATCTCCTAACAGAATATAATACGTGGTCCGTCATACTGGTTGTTAAGGAACTGTTATTCCATACATTTCCTTAGCGACGGTGATGGCAACGCTGCAAAACGAAGTGGTCTCAAATTTCTACAGCATGGCTAGAGAAAGACTCTAGGTGGCAGTGACTATGTCTATGGTACAGAAAAAATGGCAGTGGCCGATAAGAAGCAATATTACTGACTTGTGTATAAGTGTTGAATGGTGGAGTGAGACACTCAGTACATTGCATATCCACATACAGTGAGAGCAGTTCCTCTATCTGCTCCTCCCCAAGCAGCCATTGCTTACCGTCGCTTATTTCATTTAAACTATATCTCTTCAACATTACATCAGTGGCCATCTTTTTTCTCAAAAACGGCTGTGTCTGTTGTCTGCACATCTCTACGTCTGAGTCTATTTCGTCCGCATCTTTATCTATGTCGTCCACTAAGGTACCGAGTGCACTCTCCTGTTTGATAAAACTCTCTGCGTTCAGTTCAAAATCGTCACTACTACTTATATCTTTAAATTCTTGCGGTTCGCATTTCACGACACTCTGACTTTCACGTTCGTTTTTCTCTTTTTGCGGCACGGTAGTGTACTTTTTAAAGTCCTCTTTATCTATCTTTAACTTTTTCGGGTAAACTACGATATATTTAAGCGGTTGCGCCCGTGCACACATCACTTGGGTGTATCTGACTTGGGCCTCTTTAACCATGTCGTAGAACTTGTAGAAATTGTTCAAGATTGCGTTACAGCTTTTGCAGATGACTAATGCGCTTGTCTGTTTCGATTTTGCGTTATCAATCTGAAAACAAATAGAGTAATCCTTGAAATTGAGTAGTGTACATGGTTGGCGCAGTTGGTTGAGGCGGCAGCATCGACATTTATACTATACTTAGGGTTGCCAGATGTCCCAGTTTACCGGGACTGTCACCGGTTTTACGCCTCATGTCCCGGTGTCCCGAACAAACCTTTCGGGACGCCTAAATGTCCCGGTTTTCAAAAAACTTACGATTTTTATCATTTTGTGGTATTTTTGAGTTTATGGATAAAGTAAGGAACTACGTAGGAAACAAAGTTACGCATTAGCGTTTTCGATTTGAAACTTCTCCCCAACTCGAAAAATTATTTGGATGCATTTTTAATTGGATAAAAAAAGAGCGCTAAAATAAAAAATGCAAAAAAAAAATCGTAGACGGGGAGGGGGGGGGGGGGTGTTTTTGTCCCGGTTTGAGTTGCGAGAAATCTGGCAACCCTAACTATACTAGTAACTTGATTACCCTCTTCGCAAAAAATTGGAAGCCGAGCGAAAAAATAATTGTATGGAGCTTGCCTAATTCCAAATGTCAAATTCCATACATTGTGTCTAATTGGAACTGTCAGATGGGAACAAATGCGTCGAATCGCGCAACATTCATAGAAAAGGACTCGAGTTAGTAATAAAGTTATCATAGGACATCAATGGGCGGCAGTCTCTCAAGTGGGAGGTTCAAACCCCGGCGGTGGCGATGTATTCCACACTTTGCGATACAGGCTTTTAGCCTAGTGCAAGGTGTGCAGGAAAGTATTTGGGTTTGTGTATGCAAGCACAGATCCTTTTCAAAAAATAAATAAATTGGGATTTGGATTCAGTAGACTGTGGGCTAAACTAAAAATTTCGGAACTATTATAGTGTTGCGGCCCCACTTTTTGTGAAAAACTTATTTTATTCAAAAAAGTGATAAAAACTTAATTATTTCGCTCGGCTCGAGTGCGGGCGGGGCCGGACATAGGCACAGAAAGTCGGAATGTATTTTTTTGTATGTCGGAAAGAATTTTGTGAATTTACGATGTTTTGGACTTGAAATGTCACTCCTGTCAAAAGTTTATCATGTTTTAAAAAAGGGCTTAAAGTTTTTTTTCGCTCGGTTTAGGTGCGGGTGGGTCTGGATGCACACTTCTTTAAAACAAAATAAGCATAACCTTGAATGGGGCCGCAGCACTGTAATAGTCCCAAAAAAGTCACCTATCCTATGTTTAAAATCCCAAAAAAGTTACAGACAAAAGTGCACAAGTTATCACTGTCTAAAAATATTAGATGTAATTAGCATTTATGCCTCTCATTTGTAAGAATGAATTGTAACCTCCTCAGATAAGGACACTGAAGGAACGTAATTAAGGGGTGGGGTTTGCCGGGGACGCTCCCTTAAGGCTAACCCTGGGCCCACCTCTTAGAATATTTTGCACAGAAGTGCGGGTAAAGAGGTCTAGCTACCCGGGATGTGGAGGGCCTTAAGCCCGCGGGATTTTTCCTTCAATGTCCAAAAATATAACAAACATACCTTGATTTTTAAGACATCCATTATGAATTTAGCGGCTGGAATATTCCCATAATATAAAGTACACATATTCACAAATTCGCTCTGTTCTCTAGCGCAAATTCTGCACAACTTTGGTGGAGGCATTTTGCAAATGATTTCGCGAATTAAATCGACAAATTGTGAAACTAATATGACCCAGAATGAGTTTTCATTACAAAATAGATTAATGCGATAAACTTCAATTGCGAAAAACAAAAATGTTTCAACAATTCGAATCACTTCTTCGATCAATCGACGCCCTGTCAAATTGTGATTTGTGTCAACTGTCAAATCGCAGGGCTTCGTTCTATGTGGATTGTTTTTCTTTAATATTTCGCTCGATTGTTTATTGTTCTCCGTTTTATCAGCAGAGTAAAGTTTATTTATTATTACCTATGAATCATATGGCCTTTTGGTAAATCACATATTAAAATATCTGAGGTAGAATTTGGACATACAACAGTAAAAATAACATAGGTCTGTAAATCTGATTATCAAAGGTTTAGGTACAGATTCCTTAGTATAGGTTAAGGAACCTATATAAAAATTGGGTCAATGTTTAAAATAGGTATACTCAGTCGCTGTAAGAGGAAGTCTTTTAATCTCCCCGAGACATATTATATAAGACATCCACGTATGTAGCGTTCAAGTAGCGTTGCCGTCTCTAAGAATTAGAAAGCCGGACGCTAAATAGAAAAAACTTTTTTGACTAAAAAATTGAATAAAACACATTTTTTTAACAAAGTTTTAATCCGCATCATTTATATATTTTCCTTTGGCCGAAACCTGCTTCAAAAAGTCAATTTCTTTAGTAATTTCATCGTAAAAGTTTTTACAAATTCGACATTATTTCAATAGTTTCTGAGCCAGGGCAAATAAAAAGCCGGACGGGCCGGACGCACTCAAATTTAGCCGGACATGAGGTCAAAAAGCCTAACAGATGGCAACACTACACGTATGGTTAGGTTAATTTTTTGTACCAAAAAGGGTTTTTCTAAATCCTTTTCAGTCCCTAAAAATATTTATGTAAACTTATGATTCATTTATTCTTTAAGTGAACAAAGTACATATATACATTGTACACTGCAGGCATCACAATACGCAGCAAGTCCTGCCTCTGCACAAGAATACAAGAAACAAATTTAAAAGGAATTTTGATGGCATACCTTTATAATTTTTGTAACCTTGAGCTGAACAAAAACTGAGTTACGGTGCTAACTTACTTTCTTTTCTGATGCCCTTTCATACGATACCACACATGATGAGGAACCTGTACTAACACATGACCCTTGGATCCCCTCAAACGCTTTACACCTTATATCTCTGGAGTAGGCTGATCCAATGTGGTACAGAATCGTAATGTCATCTAGTTTACACAATGAGTAAAAGTTTCAGATCTCTAGTTAGTCTGGAAATGAGTTAAAATTAGATTGCAAGGTTTGGATAGATAACAACAACACAGCCTAAAGCTAAATAATAGCGTTTATTTAATAATAATTGTAGCATCAGTATTTAGGCAGTGGAGTGTGGTAATCCTAGTGGGGGAAAGAAAAATAAAAACACATACACAATATTTAATGTTTACTTTGCAATACAATACAGGAATATTAAATACTAAATGCCATTACATAGTAGAGGGAATTATAAGAGTTTAATTTTATGCATACTTAATACAAAATACCAATGAATCTTATTTATAATAAATCCTTGACAATTATAAATATGACAAACATAAGGTATTGTTAGTAGAGGCTAAATAACACGACTGATAGAAGTTCTATAAGCAAATATTATTAAGGCTCATTGTAGATTACTTTATTTAAGGCTAGTATTTCACGCACGCACTTAATTCATGTTGCTTTATTGTGGATTCTTAATTTATGTTTGGTTAAATTAGACGACCGAGTGAATGTTTTCATGCAAATATTACACTCAAAAGGTTTTTCACCAGTGTGAATTAGTTTGTGGCGGGTTAGATATGAAGAATGAGTGAATGTCTTGGTGCAAATATTACATTCAAGAAGTTTTTCACCACTGTGAATTAATTTATGTTTGATTAAACTTGACGACTGAGTGAATGTCTTCATGCAAATATTACACGAAAAAGGTTTTTCACCAGTGTGAATTCGTTTATGGCTGGTTACATATGACGAATGAGAGAATTTCTTCATGCAAATATTACACTCAAAAGGTTTTTTACCAGTGTGAATTAGTTTATGGACAGTTAAATGTGACTGTTGAGTGAATGTCTTCATGCAAATATTACACTCAAAAGGTTTTTCACCAGTGTGAATTAATTCATGTGCGATTAAACTTGACTTATAATTGAATATCTTTGCGCAAATCTTACACTCAAAAGGTTTTTCATCGCTGTGAATTAGTTTATGGCGGGTTAGATTTGAAGAAAAAGTGAATGTCTTCATGCAAATATTACATTGAAATCCTTGTCGCGGTGCTTCTGTATGTTTCTTCTTTGTAATATTTTGATGTGAAGTTCCAGGAGCAGGGTGATGTGTTTTCATCTCATTTTCTAAAGATGGTTTGGCCACTTGGTTTGGTTGATTGATTTCGTTACTGGCTCTCTCGCACTCAGCTTTAATATCAGGTTCGTATATATCAATGTCTCCATAAGGAACAGCATGTCCAACATCACCCTCGCCTTCCTCCTCAGCAGGTTCTTGCTTCACACAGCCAGCCATTAAAAAGGCCTCAATGTCATCGTCTTCAGTTATACAGACTTGAATATCCCCCACTATACAGTCATCACCTACATGTGTAGATACACTAGCACTACCGCACTAGTTCCATCCATGATGCTGTATACTGTATAATATGAACTGAACACAAGCACTAATTATTGTTATGAACTCCCATTGTAGACTAGAGCAAATACTTTTTGACTAGAGTGAATGAGACGCGATCTTACTTTCGAGCAGTAGCGTAGCGTTGGGGGGGCGGGGGGGACGGGGGGGGGGGGGCATTTTCGGGATTTTTTTTAAACAATCTAGGCTAGTGTACACAAACCCAAATACTTTCCTGTATAACTTGCACTACGCTAATTTCACAAATCTGCCGCCCCTAAGCTATCGGCAGATTTCAGAATATACAAGGACGGGGGGAGGCATTTTAAAAAGAAAATCACTGCATAGTAACAAGCAAAGTTCCTGCGTCTGTTCTTGTGTTTAAACTTTCATCTGTCTCTGTCAGTTTTTCGAGAGTAACTGCCGCCCCTAGACTGTCGGCCTAGGGGCGGCAGATTTCAGAATTCGCAAGGACGGGGGCGGCATTTTTCAGAAAAGGCTGCAACTGGAGAGTATTCATAACTCAAAAATAATATTCTTCTCATTATTAGCGAATTCAGACGGCGGATTACCCCCCAAAACAAGTGACAGCACTTTATATAAAACTAGTTTCCGAAGAATCATATATTATTACTACATCGTTTTCTCATTATGTCATGAATTTTCTAAAACTACTACATTGTTTGGTAAAAAAAATTCGCCTGCGGCGCTAATTAAATCTGTTGCGTTTATCCTATCACTTAGCCGATTTCTCTATAAAAATTTCGCCTGCGGCGCATTATAACAACCCTATTATGTAATCTAGAATTATATTTTACTTGCGGCCCGTCGCTTATTTATAATTTCAAATGATCCTTCATCCAAAAAGTTTTAGGTTCAATATTTAAGCAGTTAGGATTATTATTTCACACATTTTCTAAAAAAAATTCGCCTGCGGCGCAATTCTGCGTTACGTTTATTTTAAGAAAATAAATCAAACGACCTTGACTACATGACCCTTTTCACTCAGTCTCAAAAAAAGTCGCCTGCGGCGCTGTTCACATTTGTAATACCACAAGGTCATATTTGCATGAAAAAAATGAAAAAAAAGAATGAGTTTTTTAGGGGGGGGGGCGGCAAATTTTGCCTCCGCCCCGGGCGGCACAAACCCACGCTACGCCAATGCTTTCGAGTCTACTACAAATTATAGGTTCCCTACTACAAATGGTGACGTCACAAACGATTTGCGTTATAAATGCGTTCCAACCACAGAACACATATACTCTCTAACGAGACTCTGGTTCCAACTGTCAAATTTGACAGCGTTCTTCTATACGGTGGTAACAGCGACATAATATATAAAGTACTTAATATGTAATCTCTTTGGGTGGTAACCAGACAGAAACTCACAATGACAAAATCTCAACTGTCAAAAGGGTAACCTACTATTGATTGATCGCAACTCAACACCGGAAAACCTGTTGCCGTTGTTTTTTTTTTATTTGTTTTTGTGTGCAAAAAAAAACAACCTAACGAACCTAACCCAACAATATTGAAATTGTAGGCAACAGGTTTTCCGGTGTTGAGTTGCGATCAATCAATAGTAGGTTACCCTTTTGACAGTTGAGATTTTGTCATTGTGAGTTTCTGTCTGGTTAAGGTGTGGATATACGGGGTCTCAGGAGACGCGCCTCCAGGCACTGACAAAATGGCGTCAGTCTCTTCAGTGAAATACACGACGGGAGATTTTCGTCTCTAGAGACGGCATCTCTAGTAAAAATGGCCGACAATCGCCTCCTGTCATCAAATTCTAAAATACACGGGACTATCTCGAGACGCGAGACTTTGGTCTGTTGCTGCATTCATTCTATTAGTATTTTTGGCGCCATAATGGCGTTTGGTTTTGTGTACATACTCTAGTGTCATGTACCTATTTACGAGTATTGTGATTAAAAAATATAATTATATACCGCTTTGAAATTATTTATCGATTCAGTAATGTACATATGTCGGTCGGTACTTTACTTACATATGCGTATGTGTATATTTCCTTTTCTGCGTTAGTAAATGAAATAGAATACTTAATTAGACCTTCTTTTAATGTACACCATTCCTATGACATCAGTGACATAAGCCAAAGCAAGTATCGGTATGCACTACATACCCGAAACCGTTGTGAGTAGCGAAATTTTGTTTCCTCCTTATGTTCCTTCGATGAATATTAAAGGGTGAAATGGTAACTACATAGTTTGCTATAAATGTTGTAGGACATGAAGGGAATAACAAAACACGCAATGTTAATGTATTTCTCACAACTGTATTCATATTTCAAATGCAAATGCAATTCTGTTATTAATCCGCCATTATTTAAAAATAATATTATAATTATAATCAACTAACAATTTTATTATTAACAATGTACTAATATCGTCACAATCGCAGGAATGTTTAAAATTATATATCAATACAAAAACCACGTGCCCACGCGCGCCAATCCAATTCAGTTGCAAACATCTCCAAGAGACCTCAGATTAAAATTGAACATGTCAAAAGACCGGAGACGCATCCCCTGAGACGAAAATATGTAAAATACACGACGCGAGACTTGCGTGCGCAGACCGTCTCAGGAGGCGCGCGGTATCGAGAGATATCTCGCGTCTCCGATGTGTTTACACACAAGAGACCTGTCATTTTGGTATCCGGGAGGCCAAAATCTCTCGTGTGTATCTTCGCCTTTACCCTTCTATACTGGGGTCCGTTCTGGGGTATCCGTTAATTTTCACTCAACGAGACAACGGACGATTATCGCGCGAAGCAGAACGCATTTGGGTGATTGTTCCAATTGGAATTGTCAAACAGAGATAGAGATATGGCGAGCGAATGTCACCCAACAATTTTGTTGGGTGTTATGTGGGTGTTATCAAAGAGATTACATGGGTGTTATTCTTGGTTATTCGCAACAACCGCGCGTGTCAACTGTGGACATAGAACAGGTTGACTCGCAAAACCGAGTGAAACGCACCGATGATAGAACGGCGAACAATAGAACCATAAACAATCGAGCGAATCGCAAAGTGAATTTTAACGGATGCAGAACGTGACCCTGAACGCGCAACTATATAGTCAAATACTGGGTCACGTTCTGTATCCGTTAAAATTCACGTAGCGATTCGCTTGATTGTTTATGGTTCTATTGTTCGCCGTTCTATCATCGGTGCGTTTCACTCGGTTGTGCGAGTCAACGTGTTCTATGTGCACAGTTGACACGCTCGGTTGTTGCGAATAACCATAGAGATAGGAATAGTTAGAGTGTTTGACAACCTGCGCAGTAGACAGTTTCGTAGGCCAACATCTTATATGGGGCGGCCACGTGGAGTGTGGCAAAACGTATTTTTGTGTACTAATATTTGTACGAAATTTGAACTCCCCTCAGCGATAATCCGTGATTTTAATATTAAAAATCAATTATTTGCCTCTTTATCAATAGTACTGGACTGTCCATACAAACCCACTCCTCAAACGTGTTTGTTTTGCCACACTCCATGTGATATATGTTGGCTTTTGCGCAGAACACCAAAATAGAAACATGTGACACTCTGATATATGGTATCTCTATGCGAATAACACCCAACAAAATTGTTGGGTGACATTCGCTCGCCATAGATAATAGAATGGTCCGCACGTGTAGTTCACTCACTCTTATTATCACGCGATATGTCTATCCCTTTCTACCAAAGAAGAGTATAGCGATATATCGCTATCTCGATGTATATCTATCAACTCACATAGAATAATAATATATAGTACCTATAGAAACCAATCGCCCATACTAGCAAACGGGACCAAAATGCGCCATCTCTGTGACTGAGTAGTAAATATTCTTAGAGCGGGAATTTCAAAATCAATTATTGTTCCTCCTCTCCCACCTACCTTGTAATTAACACGCAATTTTTTGCCTGTTTTATAAACAAGTTACTTCAATTACATAATAAATGTGTTATACAATATCAAAAATGTGTGACACTTTTACATTGACTTTAATTAGTTAATTAGAAGGTTAATACAGGCATAAAATTACAAAACATCGAGAAGGATATTATTTTTTGCGATATTGTTATATGACTAGGTATATTATATGTATGGAATAATGGTCATAAAAATATCAAAGTTAATATCTTTCACGTGTAAATTGCACAGGTGGGGGTTATTATTTACCTTTTCATGTTACTTTTGCAAGGGCTTTACATAATTAAAATTCTTGACTTCATTCATATAATGAAAGCATAGATGTGTTTGATCAAACCGTCTTCTATTTTTATTGGCATAATATTGTGTAATGTAGATACATATTTTATTGATTAGTTTTTTACCTACTTAATATATGTGGAAAGATTCTTCTTCTCCTTCTGCTTATGTTAGATCTGGGATCTGTTACTATAGACGTTTGTTGCTCCTTCTTGGAATGTGGAAGACCAGCTATCTCTCCATCTTTTTGGTGGTCTTCCTGGCAGCCTTTGACCTATGGGGATTTCATTCGTAGCAACGTGGGCTAGTCTTGTTCCATCCATTCTATTAACATGATCTCGCCAGAACCGCCTCCTCTTCCGGCTCCACTGCACGATATCCTCAGTTTCGTAAGTTTCTCTTAATTATGACACAGTTTCAAATTCTGTCTCTGAGGGTTATATTGGAAAGATTATCCTATATAATTTCACATATTATGTAGCTTCCTTCAATATTGCCATCATCACAGTACTTGTGTACTTTTTTATTTCTCTCCAACAATCTCCAAACTGCAAATAACACAATCATTGCATCAAGATACGTAATGACGTGGTGCTTTTTATTCAGCAGACAGCATTAAATAAAATATGATAAAATTGATACCATACACATGGCATGGTATACTTACTTGACTATAGGCATCAAATATAGATGTTTAAAAACATTGTATGGTAACTATTTGTTTATCTAGGGATTATTTTTAAGGTTAATACTCATTTCACTCCATAAAAGGTAATTAATGTCTAAAAAATACTTAAAATACTATAATTTATAATTTCGCACAAAAACCTGTCAAAAATTTTCAGCGAGTTCCTTTTTTTGAACAAATGAACAAATCATGGAAATCAAATTGGAAATCCACAGAACATAGGTATCAGGGTTTACACATAAAAAATATTTTCGCTAATAATTTTAAGTAGGTACTTAAATTCCTGTTTTTATGTTTGACTGTCAGAATGTATTCTAGCGTATCTACTTACAAAACGTATCGACTATAATATATTTACTAGACTCTAATCATCACCTGCATTTGGGGAAAGATTTGATGAGTTTGCATGAACCATATTACGAAGGGAACCTTAGAAGTCTGAATTTATTTCGATATGGAAACACTGAAAATGTTTTTGTGTCATTGCGTTTAGTACCTACATGAACCATTTAATTTACCCCATCTACATGTCAGAACCGAAGATATTTTTATCCGAGTCACAAACCATTTAACTTACACCATCTCTTGGAGCGGGTGGACACCTTCCTAGAAGTATTGACCCCTCTTCCAAGTATCGCCGTTTGGGGGCCCTGTCAACTCACTCTTATTAGTATTCTCATATATCTCTATCTCTGTTTGACAATTCCAATTGGAACAATCACCCAAATGCGTTCTGCTTTGCGCGATAATCCGATAATCGTCCGTTGACACGCCGAGTGAAAATTAACTGATACAGAACGGACCCCAGGTGTGTTTTACTTCGTAATGTCACCTAAAAGTGTGGCACAATATCCTTTTTTATAAGGGGAACATAAATTAGCATGAATCTGTAAGAAAATTTGAATTAAATGAATTATAACCTAATTGTACAAAAATTTGTATGAAACTGTCAGAGCTTTTAGGACCGCACCGCTAGGGGCGTTGCATTCACTTTACACCTAGGGCTGCCACCTCTCCGGGTTTGACCCGGAGTCTACGGGTTTGAGTGGTGTTCTCCGGGCTCCGGGTTAGCATAGTGTATCTCCGGGTCTGAACTTTTTGTCAGGACTAAAAAAAAAAGGAAAATACTCGGGGTCCTGGTCCCCCCCATAGAAAAACTGGATCTTCGGGTCAGCATAGTAAATCTCTGGGTTTGGAATTATGGTGTGGACCAAAAAAAAAAAAAAAGGTCAACTATGGTCACAAATTCGTTTTTTCCGAATCTCCGGGTCTATGCTCTTACAAAGGTGGCAGCCCTATTTACACCCGTAAAAATTTAGAATACACTAGTTCTCACACTATTTCTGAAATTTTCGACGCTCGGTACCTCTAGCGACCGCCGTTCTAAACACTAAACTTGGCCGATGCTATCGGGCTAAAACTTGAGTAATTCGGGGTATTTCGAAAAAAAGTTAAAAACTCGAATATCTCGAGAACCGTGCGACTTTTGACTAAGCTAAGTTTGGCTCAAAAGATGCTAAATAACCTCTACTATCACTTCTGAAGATATCTGTATCCATCTATCAAACACCCTGTATAAATAAGCAAGGTATTTCAAGAATAAAAAAAGATCTGGGCTTTTAAAAATTAAAGCAGATATGTAGGTTCTAAATTATTTTATGCTGGTCGCCCAACACATTACGAGCTATAGGTTTTTTAAATTATTAGGTATCATCCATTTAAATCTACAAGAGTTATCCACAGGAGGGTTCCGTGTCAAAATCTGGGTTTCCTAACATGCACTCCGTTTCGATGTTCGGCAATCGTTTACATCGTACAGCGCCGACCAAGTACCGAAATAGATGTTCTGAATTAATCCTTCATTGCTATAAAATGAAATTGCTATCTACTAAAGTTAATCAAATAAGTCAATCAAAATTTATTTTGAATTCCACTCCTTACTAGCCATTTTTCCCCACTTAGTATCACTACCGTATTTCATATCTGAAGAATATCTATTTCGGTACTTGGCCGACGCTGTACTATAGCCGAACATTGAAACGGAGTGCATGTTAGGAGACCCTCAAAATCTCGGTTCCATGTCAAAATCTCACATGTCAAAAGGGTAACCTACTAATGACAGAATCGCAACTCAACACCGGGAAATCTGATGCCGTTGATTTTTTTGTTTTGTTTTTGTGTGCAAAAAAAAAAAACAACCTAACGAACCAAACCCAACAATATTGAAATTGTCGGCAACAGGTTTTCCAGTGTTGAGTTGCGATTCTGTCAATAGTAGGTTACCCTTTTGACAGATAGATAGAAATAAAACACAGTATGCACACTATATTTATATTTGTTAGTTTTAATATTTATTCATTTTATTTTATTAAAAATATAACACAGCCCAACGTGTGTGCTGAGCTGTGTACAGAAAAAGATTATTCTAATAGAAATATTCAAAACATGAAGAAATAAGTCTATATACTATTGTAATATAATACAGTGAGTGTGTGGTGTAGTAGATACTCTGTATAGGTGGTCATACAGTGTGTCTCATTGCTTCCATTGTCCTGTACTCTGTACTGTATCTGTTACTAGTAACACTCGAGTACTTGGAAAAGTATTCGAGTTTTTTTTTTGGTCTAAAATGCGCCGAATACAAGTACAAGTACATATGAATAAATGTACTCGTGACTGAGTACTGAGTACACAAAAAGTACTCAAAGTACAATGTATGAGTACTTGTACTCGAGTACCGCCCAGCTCTGCCGCCGGGGACGGATATAGTGAATAGCACTCGTAACACTCACAAGTCTGTACCTATATCACCATACACCATACACAACTCACTGTGCAACCTTCTTCTTCTTAGGTGGTGTCTTCTTCTCACCAACATTACTCTGTAATAATCAAATCATATTACATAAGGCTCTGCTTGCTTGTAAACCCTTCTGGACCAGGCAGAGAGAGCACTCCAATACTAATCATTCACTAAACATTCTCATAAAAACTTCATGGGTACAATCATTCCTAAAGAGAGGTGATGCGACATCATCACTCTTACTATGCAATCATATGGAACTTTAAACCTCGGTTGATAACTTTACACCTCGGTTGATAACTTTAAACCTCAGTCGATAACTTTAAACCTCGGTTGATAATGTTTCGTTCCAATGTAACACAACATTGTGGAATTGATAATGTATATTACAAATCAAATAGTTATAATGGTATTATACTTACTGTACCGCTGTCTTGAGTTGCATTCTTCGCTGCAAACTGTTCAGGATGCATTTTTCTAGCATGTCTCTTAGCATTTTTAGAACAAATTAATCTTTTGTCGCAGAATTCACATTGATATTTGGGTACTCCCATATGGATTGCAGCTATGTGTTCTTCCAGAACTCCCTTCCTAGTGTAAGACTTATCACACAGAGTACAATAGTGTGATTTGATGTCCCCTCTTACTGTCTCTGCAAAGTGTTCCTTATGCATCTTCCTACAATGTGCGTTGTAAATTCTAATACCTTCAAATGTTTCACTGCAGTATTTACACGTATACGTCGTAAGCGCAGCCGTATTCGTCGCAGACGTCTTCGTACATGGTTCCCCTGTATTATGCTTGTGTTTTTCCATAGCTTGCTTGGTATAAAATCGCCTGTTGCACAATGGACAACCAAATGGTTTAGTTCCGTCGTGGACTCTCTTGTGATACGTTAAACAGATTCCTCTGTACGGACAGTGAGGACATTGTTTCATTCTAGACGGAGTGTGGTAAATCATGTGAGTTGAAAAATTAGCTTTATTCACTCTGCAATGAATTGAAACACAATATCAATGTACAAATAATATGACACAAAGAACAATGGATATAGAATTAAGTAGGAGCTAGAATACCAGGCACACCCTCAACCGCTTGTATGTCGGGTAGAGGTGAGGCTTGGTTCAAAGGACGCAAGGACTTGGGGAGAGAAATTAAAATAAAGTAAATGTTTGATAGCTTTGTAGATTTTCACAGTCCTTGTTAATCTCTTCTCCATTCTTCTCGGGGGTACCGTGTGTACTACATTAGTCCTGGAGATGACCTCAGCAAGTAGGCGGAAAGCTCGACAACATCGACAATCTACACACGGTACACCCGAGAAGAATGGAGAAGAGAAAGTAAATGTTGGTTGATAACTTTCAACCTTGCGTGATAAGGTATGGTTCTGATGGTATGATTTGGATGATTCTCTCAAGCTTGGTTCAAATAATGCGGAAGACAGAAGTACCAAGGGCCTGACTCTAAGTAATTGAGGCATAGGGGGGGAGAGTTAAGAAGAGAATACTCACACTTTATTGCATATTTTACATTTGACTTTCTCCACTATGCCACGATGTTTCTTCCTGTGTATACTAAAGTTGCTGCTGGATCTAAATACTTTTCCACAATCGGGACACAGGATGCGGACATCAGAAGAGCCGTGGCTATGTCTCACATGATCTGCGAGACTTCTTTTATTTCTGTGTCTGTAATCACATTTACAAAATATTCTCACTAAATAGCCCTTTGTTTTGTTCTATCTATACCCTCCTTTCAGGGTAGGCAGAGAGAAGAGCGCCCGACAGCCCTATCCTTACACACCCTCCTTGACTCCGTCACATTCATGCATGCAGTTATACACGCTCTCCCATTCCTTTTACTCAAAATGCGTCCGTTCTTGAGGATCTGGTCGACATGATCATGCCCAAACCATCTTAGTTTATTCACTTTCATTCTTGTCACAACACCAGTATTGCAGTCACTCATTTCCCTAATAACCTCGTTTCTTATCTTATCTCTCAGCGTTTTCCCGCACATTCTTCTTAACGACCTCATTCAACCCTGATTCGTCCTTCTTCATCCACGTCCAAGTCTCACTAGCACACTTGGTTTTTTTACCGAAGCTAATTGTGAATTTAAATACTTACAGTGAACCACATAGCTTGCAAGTAACCTTAGTGCTGGCGTGTGTGTTCTTAATATGACGGTTTAACACTCCCAAGGATCCAAAGCTACAACAAAAAGATAAACATTAAGTTTAATTTAAATAACATTTCACCAACTGCCAGTTGAAAACTTGATTGACAACTTTAAACTTCGGTTGATAACTTTAAACCTTTGTTGTTAACTTTAAACCTTTGTTGATAACTTTGAACCTCGATTGATAAGTTTAAACCTAGGTTAATAATTATATATCTCCAGTGTAAAGTTCATGTTACTTACGCAGCACTGCACTTGTTACACCGAAAGTCCCTTTCATCAATTGGTATATGTGTCGCCATATGAAATTTCCAGTATATACCTTTCATAGGTCTGCTACACACCAGGCACCTGGCAACACACAATCCATTGTAATATAAAGAAAATAATGTCATAGGCTTTTATATTAAGTAGGTAGTTAAGTAAACTGGTGCCCACAAACTGTCAAATCGTACGGAAAATTTTGATACTTTCGCGGGCAACGTTTTCGCAATTTTGTTCTCATAGTTAAAAACTGTATTAGTTATAACGTTATTTAGGAATTAAGCGATAGTTTTAAAGATTATTAGTGTTTATTATTGATATCTTGTTAATAGTGTGAGTTTTGCAACTCTAAAATACCAAAAAGTGCCGAGCGTGAAATTGCGTCACTTCCATTCTATTGAAAATACATGGAGTCAGACGTCTAGGTACTTAATTAATATAAAAGTCTATGAATCACATGTATATGTAAGTTATTATTATCGTTTGGCGTCAGAAGATAAGAGAGTCAAAATTTTTTGCTGTTACATCCAGGAGACACTAGAGAGCAACATCCGAATCATCAAGCCATCGCAAGGCGTTTGGAGTGGCGTTATATATGTCGGTATATGTGCCAGAGAACGCTCTCAGAGGGCACGTCTCCACAATGTGCTGGATAGTTTGTATTGGTTCTCCACAGTCGCAGGCAGAGGATTCCCGCATCTGCCATCCATGGAGGATCTGGTACACCGGCCGTGTCCCGTGCGGATCCGATTTAATGCCACCCATTGACCCGATGCCAAGATCAAAGCCAGGCATTTGCAATCCCACCCCTTACACCAGGCCCCGAGTATCTCTATTTGAGGCTCTCCATTCTTCCCCCCATCGGGAGTGGCCATTGAAACCACCCTCCGTTAGGTGAAGGGCAGTCACATGAGCCGGCCTCCTAGAGCGGAGAGATGTAAGTATTCAAGTTGAAGAAATGGGCTAAATAAACCAGGGGACAAACTGTCGGGGAAAAATTGAAATTAGACTTCTTTGTTTGTTTTGTGTTGTGTTGATATATATGTGATGTCTGTTTGTATTCCAATGTTAAATAAATAAATAAATAGATAGAATAGGTTTTCTTACTTAATCATGATGTCTGGCTTCACAACTCTAGCCCTGAGAATGTGTTTATATAAAATATGTCTCTCCATGTGTTGATAAGACGGTAGAGTGAAATCATCACAGGTGACTAATGCACTCTCGTCATGTATTGTTGTACAATGTTGATCCAACTGCAATAATACAGGGAATTATACAATAGAGCTTATAGAGATGTGTGTGCTGTACACAGCTAGTATATATACTCACTAGATTATAATTAGAGAAGTGTGCATCACACTTAGTACATTTCATATCAATATATAATTGAAATATTTCATCTTTCTCCTCCTCACTTATCTTCCACTCCCCACCACTGAATATATCTTCTACTTTATATTTTGATAATAAAGTCTCCGTGGCTTTCTTACTTCTTGGAGTCACTTTACTTATCGGTTTTCGTTTTCCTCTTGTCTCTGCTTTTTTATTTGTTATTTTGGTGTCTGGTTTTGTTTCAGAAACGAAAGTTACATCTAATGGATAAGGTTTTACAACAATCGCTGCATAATTCTGTTGTATAAATGCATTAGTTCCTTCCTCATCTTCTAAATATTCTTCCTTCATAGACTCAACCTCCATACCTTCAGGGGATACCTCTGGCTCTGGTTTAACATTAACAAAACATATCTCACCACTCCTCACTACTACATCCTGGAGCTGGAGTTTCATTTCATTGTATTTGTGTTGCGCATCTCTCACCATCTTATAGAACTTGTAGAAATTGTTCAAGCTACTGTTACACCTGTTACACATCACTACTCTAATACCTGTGTCACTGGCAACCTGAATCAATTCATTTCACAATCATTTAGACAACTATTGTAATATATTAATATTATATTGTGTTGTGTACTGTAGTGTAGATACATACCTTAATTTGTAAGATATCCATTATAAATGTACTAGCTGGAATGCTACCATAATATAAACTAAACAAATTCATAACATCACGCCGCTCACTAATACATACGACACATATCTTTGATGAAGACATTGTTAGAATATTGTCCTTGCAATAATTCAAAACTTAATGTTATTTATTTAAACTGATTTTAAATCCTACATAAAACTAGTTTTTCGTTAATAATTTGGCGCGATCCAATCCACTTTCAATTTGGAGAAAGTGACATCGACATGTTGACATTTAAAAAAGCCCACGCCTTACGTTCCAATATAGGCCACAACATAACCTTTTGAGAATTAACTCTATGTAACCTGTTAATCTTTTAGTTAAGTTGTTAGTTATATTAGTAGTGTTTATTAAAAAACGTAAAATATGCGCTCCTATAATATTTTTACATTTATTTATTACGTGTCTTCAGAAATATTTGGTAATATCAGAGTGACGCGCACAACCCACAGAACACAGGCACAACCACAGACTTGGACACAGGGGTTCGTTCTGGATCCGTTAATTTTTAAGCAGCGAGTCAACGATCGATTATCGCGCGAAGCAGAACGCATTTGGATGATTGTTCCAATTGGAATTGTCAAACAGAGATAGAGATATGGCAATACTAATAAGAGTGAGTTGATAGATATACATCGAGACAGCATTATCACAATACTCTTCTTTGGTAGAAAGGGATAGACATATCGTGTGTTAATAAGAATGAGTGAACTGCAAGTGCGGACCATTATATTATTTTGTTGGGTGTTATTCGCAATAACCGAGCGTGTCAACTGTGCACATAGAACAGGTTGACTCGCACAACCGGGTGAAACGCACCGATCATAGAACGGCGAACAACAGAACTATAAGCAATCGAGCGAATCGCTACGTGAATTTTAACGGATACAGAACGCGACCCTGAATGTGAATGAAGAAAACATAGAACTTAAATACAACGAACGCACTCCGCACTACTTTTGTCTATGTGCTTTTTCTATGACTACATCCGCCAAAGTGTCAAAATTTTCATCTATGGTTCTTTCGCGACATCCGTTCGGTGGATGCGCTACGTGTTTTTGAGCGGCTCCGCAAAGCTGTGACTTAAAAATTATACAAAATGGTTTGTAATATTATATTAATGTTTACAATAATGCGTTATTTACTGTTTGCTGTGTATTTTAGTATAATTTTTGCTGTGACATTATTGTGGATGTCCGAGATATTCTGTGATTAAGCGGCGTAGTTTCATCGTGTGCAGTGCATGGAAAAGAATATGTCAATACGATCCAAAACAAGTTTTCCTCGTTTAGTAAACATAGTTTTGTGTGTGGAGTGTTAAGCGTTATTCGTTATTAGTCAGGTTAACGAATTTCATCCCTTGGTGCAATTATTTTCAAAACAAAATGTGAAAGTTGCGGTATACAGATACATAACCTAAAACTGTCGTCGCAAATCCTTACAGTTTTCACCCGTAATTTTTTAATGTTATACTGCCGATATTAATTAGATATGGTTGCACAACTAAGTGGTTGATAAAATTGTATTAAATAGTTAAATTCCGACGGTGGTGCCATGATAGCAGTGTTTATCAGTGAAAGTTAGCTAGATGCGGACCCCATTTTGTACTAGGCATTCAAATATCAACCCATTCCAGTTGTTCAATTTCATTCCTGGAAATATTAACGTATTTTGCACAAACTGTTTTGTCAATTAGTAAAGAATTTTGAGGTTATGTTGTACTTTTAAATTTTGGTTGGCAAATAGTGGTTTTTTAAAAATAATTTCATCTCTCAGAATAGGCGTAGTATAAACAGACATTTCACAAACATCTGTTTATTTCGTTCTACTCGACTGCGAGTGCACAGAATGTCATAATAGGAATTAGTAAAGTTATGATGTATTCGACTGGAAATGTCACTCCTGTCAAGAGTTCATCGTGTTTCGTAAAAACAATGTTGAAAAAATCAGTTTTTAGTAGATTTTTAAAACAGAATAAACATGATTTTAAGAGCTTGGTACCAAGAATGACGTCACAGTCGTTTCCCACAGCATTAAGGTTCAAAATCGCATGATAGAATGGTAAAAATAGCGTTTATTCCATTTTTTGGGGTTAATTTTGCGTCCATCAAAAAACTTTTACGGTCATTCCCTAGATTTTAATGCATATTATCAGTACAAAAAAAAATTGTTACTCTGCGATTTTCGGGAAACTAGTTTCCGTCTTTCGGGTTTTTCAATTTCTTCTTTGAGATATCTATACAAGATATAAAAAATCTTTTACGGTTATTCCCTAGATAAAGGTTCAATGTGTCTACTCTATTTTGTTCCAAAACATATTTAGTAACGGTTGTCGATATATAAGGTCTCCCGTTTTTAGAAATTTTTGATTTGTCGGTATGCATACTCTTAAGTGGGGCCGCAATATTGTAATAGTGTTATTCCCTTACTCCTTTGTTTGAACATAATTTTGAGTGTCTTGTAAGAGGAGTAGTGTTAATTGAATCAAGATGATGAACATACAGACACATGCGCGTCATATGAACGTGGCACAGTGTCCACAGCGTGGGACTTACTTCCAACATGTTCTATGTTTAGTCGTAACGTTCCACCTGCAGATCGTGCCACAATATTTTGATTTTAATGTGTCTCTGATTGGTTCAATTAATCCATATGTATAAATTATAGTCTGATATTTGTAAGTGTTCTCATAATTCCCGCATTTTACGATTATTGCTGCGAAAATTTAGAATAACATTTGCCATAATATAGGCTGTATTCTAACGTTGCCGGTTTTGGGAGAAAAAGTTTTTCTTAAGAGATGTCATGATGATGAGGGGATCCGAAGGTTGTGTGGGGTCGAGTGTGGTATTGTATGAAAGAGTGTTGGAAAATAAATTCAGATCTTAAGTCACATTTTGTCCAGCTCAAGCCTAAAGAGTATGCCGGAATGGTTTGTCAAATTTGCCTTTGCAAAGCAGAGGTACTCAACTAGTTTGAAATATTAATAAAATGGGACACTCGTTTTACTGTGAGTTGAAAATAACAGCTTTTTGTAAATTGTTGTAAAATTGTATTTTTTATGTGCAAGAAATTAAACATATTTAAAAAATGTGACTATTTTGATGAAAAAATGTTTATTTTTATCGAAAATACAATAATTCAAAGTCAATGAACAGCCTTTATAGTCAAAGGTACAAAAAAATGGCAATGTTTATACTCACTTAGGTCTTGTTGGGTTTGTAGGTCTATCCCATAGACTTATATTAGTTTTTATTGTTGATTTCTTGTTAATAGTGCGAGTTTTGCGTCATTTCGTTTCTGTTGAAAATTCATGGAGTCAAGACTTCTAGGGTACTTAATATTAATAAGTCTGGTCTACCCTGTATCTGAGTGTTTTGACTAATGGAGTAATATGTTTTGTGTTGCAGGGTTTCGTAAAGGTGGTTAAGAACAAGCAGTACTTCAAGCGCTACCAAGTGAAGTTCAAGAGGCGTCGCGAGGGCAAGACAGACTACTACGCCCGCAAGCGCCTCACCGTGCAGGACAAGAATAAGTACAACACTCCCAAGTACCGTATGATCGTGCGACTCTCCAACAAGGACATCACATGCCAGATAGCATTCTCCAGAATAGACGGAGACAGAATCATATGTGCCGCCTACTCCCACGAACTGCCTAAATATGGAATCAAGGTCATTATCTTATTATTTTATTTATTTACACTTTTGGTGAGCAAAGGAACGAAATGATTAGACAGCTGAGTGAATGTAAAAAGGATGTTGTGACTAAAATGAAAGTGAACAAGTTGAGATGGCTCGACTGCGGGTGGGGCCGGACGAGGGCACAGAATGTCAGAATGTTTTTTTTTTTAAAACGTATTTAGTAAATTTACCTTGAACAGTGCCGCGCTTCTCCAATAGTATCTCAACATTCCAATCATCTCATCCTTGTCACTTTAATTTTATTGTATGTGTTATATTTATTTCTGATAATTGAGGTGTGACCTAATATGTCTCCATGTGCCTCCAGGTAGGTCTGACAAACTACGCAGCATCCTACGCTACAGGACTCCTGCTGGCCAGGCGCGTCCTCAACAAGCTGGGCCTGGACTCCCTGTATCCCGGCAACCAGGAGGTCAATGGGGCCGAGTACAATGTGGAGGGAGTGGAGGACGGCCCTGGGGCATTCAGGTAATATCTACATACTAGCTGAGTTACCCGTACTTCGCAACGGCAAATTTAAATAGTGAAGTAGATCGACAGTATAACACACATACATCCATCAACCTTACGATTGGTAAGCGTCGGAACACCCACCCTGCTTCCATCCCCCAAGGGAGTTCACACAAAGCTACATTACGTGAATGTAGATACCTCTCCCTTCTGTTGAGTTTCTGATGTTTGTAAACTAGTCATTTTAGAATCACCACATTTCCTCGCACCTTGTCTTGAAGTTTTTACTGATTTATTGAGTGTAAACTGAAGTCCATGCAAATTGCCGTTCAATCCACCACTGATTGTTCTGTGTCGAACATGGACCACATGAATCATGTGTCTTGTATTGTTTATACACGAGCCGCTCACTACACGTGTGACTGCTCTATACAATACATACACACACACACACTGTCATATATCCTCCATATCATATTTTCTAAATCTGTTCCTGATGATCAAAATGGTGGAATATTAACATTCTAACTAAACAGAGTGGCACCTTTTTTCCCTACTTTATTTGATTGCGCGTTAATCTTAAATCAAAGTGATGACAGTTTGTACTCTCTTGTTAGATCCGGTCAATAAATATCTATTTATGCCCTCACGCCACGTCCCTTGCAGGTTAGGCCGAGAGGACAAAGCGCCAGACAGTCCTATCCTTACACACACTCCTAGCCTCCGTCACATTCATGCATACAGTCATACACGCTCGCCGATTCCTTTTATTCTATATTTATTGATTGAAAATAAATCTTTTAATTTAATAAATTGTTACAAAACAAGACAATAGTAGTGTATTAAAGGGTGGACTTATTGCAAAAGCAATATCTTACAGTCAACCCTGTCAATAATGTGTGTAATTGTTTGTTGTTCCAGATGTCACTTGGACGTAGGTCTCGCCCGCACCACCACAGGCGCCCGTGTGTTTGGAGCCCTGAAGGGAGCCGCAGACGGAGGCCTCAACATTCCCCACTCCACCAAGAGATTCCCTGGCTACAGTGCCGAGTCTAAGAGTTTCAATGCCGACGTCCACAGGTAATTATCAGTTTATGTTAGGTTTTTGAAGAAATTGAGAGTATTGTCAGAGTTTAGGGTTTGGCACACAAAGTTTTCATATCGGGCCCCCACTTTTGTACAGTCCAAACATACATGTAGGTAATTTAATTTACCAAACACATAAATGACCCCTGCGGATAATACCTACATCATAATCCGGTTCAGGCAGTTAGTATTTTTAGTTTTTTGGGCCAGTAAAATCAGAAATGCTTAACTAGTATTGATCCCTGTATTCTCTAATGTAATTTGCTCCTTTCATCCCCCACTGCTCCACTGTATGGAGCAAATGGGCAGCCATATTGGAGCTAAAGTATTACACAGTACATATATTTGGTTGTGAGAGTATACCACACGGAGGTGCACTCAAACCCTTCTGTACTACAATACTATTCTATCCTCCATAAAGTTGTCCATTGTGCATAGCATTATTGTATAATTGTGTATATTATTGCTTTACAGACAACACATCTTTGGTCTCCACGTCTCAGAATACATGAAGAACTTGGAGAGCACAGACGAGGAGGCCTTCAAGAGACAATTTAGCCAATATATTAAACTGGGAGTCATCTCCGATTCTGTAAGTCTATTAAATGTATTTATACATATTGATGGATCGAAGGTTAACCCTCGTAACTGACAAAAACCAAATTTTACAGAAGAACACTGAATTGCATGTGGTTATATTTAGAAAGAAATGTTTGAGACACATTTTTGTTTGATCCGAGATGTCACTCTTAAGATGCAGCATGAAAACTCATTTTTTCACGGCCATGTTGGTAGAAATGCCAGTTACTAGGGTCATCTTATAACTGTCAATATGTATGTATTGTAATGATTAAAACTAATACAGATGTAACGGGAAAAAGTGCATGTGAAAGAGGCTCATATGAAATAAGCATAGGGTAAAAAATCTCACGTAGAAAATAGCCCATCTAAAAAAAGCCCTTGGGTACAATTGAGTTCTGGTACAGTCTGTCAAGAAAGAAATAGTCCCTGAATAAATTGTAACTATAATATCGTTTTTTTTTTGTTTCAATGAATCTGGGCTTACCAAAATAAACCCAAATACACCTTTGTACACTTCATAGTAAACTTGAAAAGCTTGCTAGGTTGGCATTGGGGATCGAACCTGCGCTCACTGGATTAACAGTCAAGCGCGTTTCCAACCAGGCTACTGGCCACCCCTTGCTTAAACATTCACACCCGATTTGTTGTGTCCATAGAATGTAAAGTTTATGATTTAACGATTGATTTCAGATTGAAGAGATGTACAAGAAGGCCCACGCGGCCATCAGGGCCGACCCCGTGCGCGTCCCCAAGGACAAGAAGGCCAAGAAGGAGGGGGCCACCCAGAGGAGGTGGAACAAGGCCAAGATGCGGCTGGCAGACAGGAAGAACCGCATCAGACAGAAGAAGATCAACTTCATCAAGACCCTCAAGGCCACCGCGGAGGAGGACTAAACTATCTTATTATATTTCTATACAACTTGCTATACTAAATATATCTCCACCATACAATGTCACAGAGTGGTGATGCATTCTGTGCTTGTGTCGTGTACAACATGATATCATATCTTGTCTTTCTTTTATATTCTACTTCTTCAACCTACTCCTGGACGAAGGCCTCCTCCTTCTGCTTCCACGCCGCTCTATCCTGGGCTCTCTGGATCCAGTTGGCACCCGGTTCGGAAGAAAATGTTTGGCCGGATTTGAGTTAAATGTGGTTCGGCATATCAGCTCTAGGCTGCCTGCTTGACTACACATAATAATAATAAAAACATGGAGATAAGCCATGAGATGCCAAAGGTGTGAAGTTAGGTATATGTGATATGTAAATACTCTGGTTTATTCTCTTAAATTACTTTTATTATATACACAGCACTATACAATAGAATCAGTTCCTAATCTTCTGCACCATGAAGGATACTTGCTGCATGATCTTCTTACACCCGGATGCAATGAATTCTGTTTCCTCTCCATCAAGTTGCATGTAAGACAGTGATGACATTACCTCACTGTAAACAAAACAGTCAACAAATCTTTAGGGAAAAAAATACATTTTTAAATGTCGAGTTGGGCTCTGGCATAAGTGCGAATGAAGCAGGTAGTCGTCCCTTTTCAGTCACATGACTGCGTTGGGCTCTGGCATAAGTGCGAATGAAGCAGGTAGTCGTCCCTTTTCAGTCACATGACTGCGTTGGGCTCTGGCATAAGTGCGAATGAAGCAGGTAGTCGTCCCTTTTCAGTCACATGACTGCGTTGGGCTCTGGCATAAGTGCGAATGAAGCAGGTAGTCGTCCCTTTTCAGTCACATGACTGCGTTGGGCTCTGGCATAAGTGCGAATGAAGCAGGTAGTCGTCCCTTTTCAGTCACATGACTGCGTTGGGCTCTGGCATAAGTGCGAATGAAGCAGGTAGTCGTCCCTTTTCAGTCACATGACTGCGTTGGGCTCTGGCATAAGTGCGAATGAAGCAGGTAGTCGTCCCTTTTCAGTCACATGACTGCGTTGGGCTCTGGCATAAGTGCGAATGAAGCAGGTAGTCGTCCCTTTTCAGTCACATGACTGCGTTGGGCTCTGGCATAAGTGCGAATGAAGCAGGTAGTCGTCCCTTTTCAGCCACATGACTGCGTTGGGCTCTGGCATAAGTGCGAATGAAGCAGGTAGTCGTCCCTTTTCAGTCACATGACTGCGTTGGGCTCTGGCATAAGTGCGAATGAAGCAGGTAGTCGTCCCTTTTCAGTCACATGACTGCGTTGGGCTCTGGCATAAGTGCGAATGAAGCAGGTAGTCGTCCCTTTTCAGTCACATGACTGCGTTGGGCTCTGGCATAAGTGCGAATGAAGCAGGTAGTCGTCCCTTTTCAGTCACATGACTGCGTTGGGCTCTGGCATAAGTGCGAATGAAGCAGGTAGTCGTCCCTTTTCAGTCACATGACTGCGTTGGGCTCTGGCATAAGTGCGAATGAAGCAGGTAGTCGTCCCTTTTCAGTCACATGACTGCGTTGGGCTCTGGCATAAGTGCGAATGAAGCAGGTAGTCGTCCCTTTTCAGTCACATGACTGCGTTGGGCTCTGGCATAAGTGCGAATGAAGCAGGTAGTCGTCCCTTTTCAGTCACATGACTGCGTTGGGCTCTGGCATAAGTGCGAATGAAGCAGGTAGTCGTCCCTTTTCAGTCACATGACTGCGTTGGGCTCTGGCATAAGTGCGAATGAAGCAGGTAGTCGTCCCTTTTCAGTCACATGACTGCGTTGGGCTCTGGCATAAGTGCGAATGAAGCAGGTAGTCGTCCCTTTTCAGTCACATGACTGCGTTGGGCTCTGGCATAAGTGCGAATGAAGCAGGTAGTCGTCCCTTTTCAGCCACATGACTGCGTTGGGCTCTGGCATAAGTGCGAATGAAGCAGGTAGTCGTCCCTTTTCAGTCACATGACTGCGTTGGGCTCTGGCATAAGTGCGAATGAAGCAGGTAGTCGTCCCTTTTCAGTCACATGACTGCGTTGGGCTCTGGCATAAGTGCGAATGAAGCAGGTAGTCGTCCCTTTTCAGTCACATGACTGCGTTGGGCTCTGGCATAAGTGCGAATGAAGCAGGTAGTCGTCCCTTTTCAGTCACATGACTGCGTTGGGCTCTGGCATAAGTGCGAATGAAGCAGGTAGTCGTCCCTTTTCAGTCACATGACTGCGTTGGGCTCTGGCATAAGTGCGAATGAAGCAGGTAGTCGTCCCTTTTCAGTCACATGACTGCGTTGGGCTCTGGCATAAGTGCGAATGAAGCAGGTAGTCGTCCCTTTTCAGTCACATGACTGCGTTGGGCTCTGGCATAAGTGCGAATGAAGCAGGTAGTCGTCCCTTCTCAGTCACATGACTGCGTTGGGCTCTGGCATAAGTGCGAATGAAGCAGGTAGTCGTCCCTTTTCAGTCACATGACTGCGTTGGGCTCTGGCATAAGTGCGAATGAAGCAGGTAGTCGTCCCTTTTCAGTCACATGACTGCGTTGGGCTCTGGCATAAGTGCGAATGAAGCAGGTAGTCGTCCCTTCTCAGTCACATGACTGCGTTGGGCTCTGGCATAAGTGCGAATGAAGCAGGTAGTCGTCCCTTTTCAGTCACATGACTGCGTTGGGCTCTGGCATAAGTGCGAATGAAGCAGGTAGTCGTCCCTTTTCAGTCACATGACTGCGTTGGGCTCTGGCATAAGTGCGAATGAAGCAGGTAGTCGTCCCTTTTCAGTCACATGACTGCGTTGGGCTCTGGCATAAGTGCGAATGAAGCAGGTAGTCGTCCCTTTTCAGTCACATGACTGCGTTGGGCTCTGGCATAAGTGCGAATGAAGCAGGTAGTCGTCCCTTCTCAGTCACATGACTGCGTTGGGCTCTGGCATAAGTGCGAATGAAGCAGGTAGTCGTCCCTTTTCAGTCACATGACTGCGTTGGGCTCTGGCATAAGTGCGAATGAAGCAGGTAGTCGTCCCTTTTCAGTCACATGACTGCGTTGGGCTCTGGCATAAGTGCGAATGAAGCAGGTAGTCGTCCCTTTTCAGTCACATGACTGCGTTGGGCTCTGGCATAAGTGCGAATGAAGCAGGTAGTCGTCCCTTTTCAGTCACATGACTGCGTTGGGCTCTGGCATAAGTGCGAATGAAGCAGGTAGTCGTCCCTTTTCAGTCACATGACTGCGTTGGGCTCTGGCATAAGTGCGAATGAAGCAGGTAGTCGTCCCTTTTCAGTCACATGACTGCGTTGGGCTCTGGCATAAGTGCGAATGAAGCAGGTAGTCGTCCCTTCTCAGTCACATGACTGCGTTGGGCTCTGGCATAAGTGCGAATGAAGCAGGTAGTCGTCCCTTTTCAGTCACATGACTGCGTTGGGCTCTGGCATAAGTGCGAATGAAGCAGGTAGTCGTCCCTTTTCAGTCACATGACTGCGTTGGGCTCTGGCATAAGTGCGAATGAAGCAGGTAGTCGTCCCTTTTCAGTCACATGACTGCGTTGGGCTCTGGCATAAGTGCGAATGAAGCAGGTAGTCGTCCCTTTTCAGTCACATGACTGCGTTGGGCTCTGGCATAAGTGCGAATGAAGCAGGTAGTCGTCCCTTCTCAGTCACATGACTGCGTTGGGCTCTGGCATAAGTGCGAATGAAGCAGGTAGTCGTCCCTTTTCAGTCACATGACTGCGTTGGGCTCTGGCATAAGTGCGAATGAAGCAGGTAGTCGTCCCTTTTCAGTCACATGACTGCGTTGGGCTCTGGCATAAGTGCGAATGAAGCAGGTAGTCGTCCCTTTTCAGTCACATGACTGCGTTGGGCTCTGGCATAAGTGCGAATGAAGCAGGTAGTCGTCCCTTTTCAGTCACATGACTGCGTTGGGCTCTGGCATAAGTGCGAATGAAGCAGGTAGTCGTCCCTTTTCAGTCACATGACTGCGTTGGGCTCTGGCATAAGTGCGAATGAAGCAGGTAGTCGTCCCTTTTCAGTCACATGACTGCGTTGGGCTCTGGCATAAGTGCGAATGAAGCAGGTAGTCGTCCCTTTTCAGTCACATGACTGCGTTGGGCTCTGGCATAAGTGCGAATGAAGCAGGTAGTCGTCCCTTTTCAGTCACATGACTGCGTTGGGCTCTGGCATAAGTGCGAATGAAGCAGGTAGTCGTCCCTTCTCAGTCACATGACTGCGTTGGGCTCTGGCATAAGTGCGAATGAAGCAGGTAGTCGTCCCTTCTCAGTCACATGACTGCGTTGGGCTCTGGCATAAGTGCGAATGAAGCAGGTAGTCGTCCCTTCTCAGTCACATGACTGCGTTGGGCTCTGGCATAAGTGCGAATGAAGCAGGTAGTCGTCCCTTTTCAGTCACATGACTGCGTTGGGCTCTGGCATAAGTGCGAATGAAGCAGGTAGTCGTCCCTTTTCAGTCACATGACTGCGTTGGGCTCTGGCATAAGTGCGAATGAAGCAGGTAGTCGTCCCTTCTCAGTCACATGACTGCGTTGGGCTCTGGCATAAGTGCGAATGAAGCAGGTAGTCGTCCCTTCTCAGTCACATGACTGCGTTGGGCTCTGGCATAAGTGCGAATGAAGCAGGTAGTCGTCCCTTTTCAGTCACATGACTGCGTTGGGCTCTGGCATAAGTGCGAATGAAGCAGGTAGTCGTCCCTTTTCAGTCACATGACTGCGTTGGGCTCTGGCATAAGTGCGAATGAAGCAGGTAGTCGTCCCTTTTCAGTCACATGACTGCGTTGGGCTCTGGCATAAGTGCGAATGAAGCAGGTAGTCGTCCCTTTTCAGTCACATGACTGCGTTGGGCTCTGGCATAAGTGCGAATGAAGCAGGTAGTCGTCCCTTTTCAGTCACATGACTGCGTTGGGCTCTGGCATAAGTGCGAATGAAGCAGGTAGTCGTCCCTTCTCAGTCACATGACTGCGTTGGGCTCTGGCATAAGTGCGAATGAAGCAGGTAGTCGTCCCTTTTCAGTCACATGACTGCGTTGGGCTCTGGCATAAGTGCGAATGAAGCAGGTAGTCGTCCCTTTTCAGTCACATGACTGCGTTGGGCTCTGGCATAAGTGCGAATGAAGCAGGTAGTCGTCCCTTTTCAGTCACATGACTGCGTTGGGCTCTGGCATAAGTGCGAATGAAGCAGGTAGTCGTCCCTTTTCAGTCACATGACTGCGTTGGGCTCTGGCATAAGTGCGAATGAAGCAGGTAGTCGTCCCTTTTCAGTCACATGACTGCGTTGGGCTCTGGCATAAGTGCGAATGAAGCAGGTAGTCGTCCCTTTTCAGTCACATGACTGCGTTGGGCTCTGGCATAAGTGCGAATGAAGCAGGTAGTCGTCCCTTTTCAGTCACATGACTGCGTTGGGCTCTGGCATAAGTGCGAATGAAGCAGGTAGTCGTCCCTTTTCAGTCACATGACTGCGTTGGGCTCTGGCATAAGTGCGAATGAAGCAGGTAGTCGTCCCTTTTCAGTCACATGACTGCGTTGGGCTCTGGCATAAGTGCGAATGAAGCAGGTAGTCGTCCCTTTTCAGTCACATGACTGCGTTGGGCTCTGGCATAAGTGCGAATGAAGCAGGTAGTCGTCCCTTTTCAGTCACATGACTGCGTTGGGCTCTGGCATAAGTGCGAATGAAGCAGGTAGTCGTCCCTTCTCAGTCACATGACTGCGTTGGGCTCTGGCATAAGTGCGAATGAAGCAGGTAGTCGTCCCTTCTCAGTCACATGACTGCGTTGGGCTCTGGCATAAGTGCGAATGAAGCAGGTAGTCGTCCCTTTTCAGTCACATGACTGCGTTGGGCTCTGGCATAAGTGCGAATGAAGCAGGTAGTCGTCCCTTTTCAGTCACATGACTGCGTTGGGCTCTGGCATAAGTGCGAATGAAGCAGGTAGTCGTCCCTTTTCAGTCACATGACTGCGTTGGGCTCTGGCATAAGTGCGAATGAAGCAGGTAGTCGTCCCTTTTCAGTCACATGACTGCGTTGGGCTCTGGCATAAGTGCGAATGAAGCAGGTAGTCGTCCCTTTTCAGTCACATGACTGCGTTGGGCTCTGGCATAAGTGCGAATGAAGCAGGTAGTCGTCCCTTTTCAGTCACATGACTGCGTTGGGCTCTGGCATAAGTGCGAATGAAGCAGGTAGTCGTCCCTTTTCAGTCACATGACTGCGTTGGGCTCTGGCATAAGTGCGAATGAAGCAGGTAGTCGTCCCTTCTCAGTCACATGACTGCGTTGGGCTCTGGCATAAGTGCGAATGAAGCAGGTAGTCGTCCCTTCTCAGTCACATGACTGCGTTGGGCTCTGGCATAAGTGCGAATGAAGCAGGTAGTCGTCCCTTTTCAGTCACATGACTGCGTTGGGCTCTGGCATAAGTGCGAATGAAGCAGGTAGTCGTCCCTTTTCAGTCACATGACTGCGTTGGGCTCTGGCATAAGTGCGAATGAAGCAGGTAGTCGTCCCTTCTCAGTCACATGACTGCGTTGGGCTCTGGCATAAGTGCGAATGAAGCAGGTAGTCGTCCCTTTTCAGTCACATGACTGCGTTGGGCTCTGGCATAAGTGCGAATGAAGCAGGTAGTCGTCCCTTTTCAGTCACATGACTGCGTTGGGCTCTGGCATAAGTGCGAATGAAGCAGGTAGTCGTCCCTTTTCAGTCACATGACTGCGTTGGGCTCTGGCATAAGTGCGAATGAAGCAGGTAGTCGTCCCTTTTCAGTCACATGACTGCGTTGGGCTCTGGCATAAGTGCGAATGAAGCAGGTAGTCGTCCCTTTTCAGTCACATGACTGCGTTGGGCTCTGGCATAAGTGCGAATGAAGCAGGTAGTCGTCCCTTTTCAGTCACATGACTGCGTTGGGCTCTGGCATAAGTGCGAATGAAGCAGGTAGTCGTCCCTTTTCAGTCACATGACTGCGTTGGGCTCTGGCATAAGTGCGAATGAAGCAGGTAGTCGTCCCTTTTCAGTCACATGACTGCGTTGGGCTCTGGCATAAGTGCGAATGAAGCAGGTAGTCGTCCCTTTTCAGTCACATGACTGCGTTGGGCTCTGGCATAAGTGCGAATGAAGCAGGTAGTCGTCCCTTTTCAGTCACATGACTGCGTTGGGCTCTGGCATAAGTGCGAATGAAGCAGGTAGTCGTCCCTTCTCAGTCACATGACTGCGTTGGGCTCTGGCATAAGTGCGAATGAAGCAGGTAGTCGTCCCTTCTCAGTCACATGACTGCGTTCGACAGATTTTCACTATTATTAATTCCATCCGTCTTGGCCACCGTGCGGACGTTACCTGCAAGTGGAGTTTTAGATTGTATTGTTGGTAGCCCTGATTGTCGAATCTTGTCATAAGAGCTGTCAAAGGTTCCCAATATTCTCACATTGTATCTTTTACAAGTAACCTACAATGCCGAAAATATTACAAAGTAGCGCTAGAGAAATCATTTTAAAGAAAAGACAGTTTTGCGAGTTGGAAAAAGAAAATAATACTCCAATAATCCCTTCAAGCCGCCATCACAAAGTTACCAGTTTATTCTAACAATTCGAAAATTGGCTAATTGTTTTAAACAACAGTTCTGAAATATAATTTGAAAGTAGCGAAAAAATGTAACCATAACTTATTATCACATCAAGCAACACTAAACCAAGTTTGCACCAGAGGACTTGTAACAGAGAATTGTCTGTATATTCACTATAGTTTATTGCTTACTCTATTAGTTCATTGGTGACTTTGTTGACACCCTGTCTCCGGAACTCCACCTCGATGCATTTCTCCACTTGCTCATCCTCCAGTGGAAGGAATGGAATGAAATGATCTATGAGATGCGAGTAGATCAGTCTCCCTTCGTTCTCGTCATCTGTTGACAAAATATTACATCTTACAACATGTTGAGAGAATGAGTGATTACAAGAATGGTACACGCTATATATAGTAATAATGCGGACGATTTCTAATGCGCTGTTTTGTGGAGCAAGTCCACCTCAAGGGTGCCTTGTACAATTAAATAAGCTAACCTAAGTACTTACATCTAGGGAACCTATATAAATGTAGGAAGACTTAACGGATAAAGCCATAAACAAAAATTGACCGCCGCCATTTTCGCTAGGTATATGCCATTTTTTCTCGATGTAAAGTACGCTAATTTACCATTTAATTACATAGGTTATATTCCAAAGGTAATTTCCACACTGATTATACATAATGAGTCACTGAAATATCACCAGGTTTCATGCAATTGTGGACAAGCAATATGACACGCAATCATATGTTTGTAGCTCCCATGGCGTCCACCATAGATTTGTCATAGATAATAGAAGGAGCTCAATGTTCAATAGTTCTTCCCACCTTTATATAGGTTCCTTACTTACACCTACATATTCTGTACTATACTAAACAATTTTTTGAATAGGTGAGTTTTAAGCTGGCTCTTGAATTCAGCAGTTGTTCTCACTTTTCTGATGTGTACAGGAAGTTCATTCCAGGCAGAAGGCCCCGCTGAGCTGAAAGCTCTTCCCAGATATTTAGGCTTGTTATTAATATTGGGCTCTACCAGCCTACTGCAAACATCCGTTCGTGACCTGAGCGTGCTTTGACTTTCATTTTGTGACCGTGAATTGCAGAGTTCGGAGATGAATTTGGGAGCTATGTTGTGTAGTGCTTTGAAGACTGTTGGGTGAAATGTGGGTCTTTTGAGAATGGTGAGTATAATAGATGAGATATCAGGCATTGGAGTGCTTCAGGAGACAAGTCGTGAATGTCTTCCATTGTGCCGCTGACCCTAGTGAACTGACACTCCTCGACAATGTGGTTAACGGGCTCCACCTCACCACAGGGGCAGTTGGGGTTGTTTGTACGCTTGCCCCACCTGTGGAGGAGAAAGCCACATGTCCAATTCAGGCTGCACCAAAGGCAGGCCTTTTTAGCCCACAGTAAAATGTCCAGGAATGTATTTAGATTTGTGCATAGAAGCCCAGAACCTTATTTTTTTAAGGAGTGTAAGAACCTCAATAGCAGGTAGACAATGTATCAGAAGAGCGAATGGAAGAGGCCTATGTCCAGCAGTGGAGAGAGCAGGGCTGAAGAAGAGTCTCCTACGTAAATCGGCAGGCTACGTGCAATGGGTGACTAAAATCGACAGTAAAAATGGGTTTGCACAGGCGAATCTTGACGATTGATTCGCAAACTATTTCGACGCCAGCACTTATGTAACTGTGTAAATAGGGTATCTGTGCCGATTTGTGGTTAAAATTGACACGTTTAAATCCCCCCTTACCTAAGGCATCCACTAGAGCTTGTTTGAGTATTTCATTGAAGTCCTTGAACTTGACCTCCTCCCTGGGTGTTTCCATCTCATAGAACCTTCTGGCGATCTGTTCTCCGCCTCCGTTCGATAAGAAGACAAACAATACTTTCCTGAAACAAACAAAACAGGGTGAACTAAAATGGCGAATGTTTCTCGAGTGCAAAGTGATCACTTAAATTACCGGAGGTCAGTGGTAAGCCTGACAATATTCATCTTTAATTCTTCTACACTGTTGTGGGAATACTGCAAAATTGGTATTATTGAGTATCGTTGGCTTCGACTTAACGAATAAAGCCATAGACAAAACTTGACGGCCGCCATTCTCGCTACTAGCCTTCCCGCTAGGTATATGCGATTTTTTCTTGATGTAAAGTACGCTAATTTACCATTTAATTACATAAGTTATATTCCAAAGGTAATTTCCACACTGATTATACATAATGAGTCACTGAAATATCACCAGGTTTCATGCAATTGTGGACAAGCAATATGACACGCAATCATATGTTTGTACATTTCGTTTCATCCGTCTTGTCACACTTTTTGTATAGAATTACTATGTAGCCAGTGGCCAAGTTATATGAAACAAGGAGTAGCTACCATGACGTCCACCATAGATTTGTCATAGATAGTAGAAGGGGCTCAATGTTCAATAGTTCTTCCCACCTTTATATACATAGGTTCCTTATTACTACCTGTAATCCACTCCATCCACTGAGGCATGATGGTCCATCATAGGCTTTAAGACACTCAATACACCAGGTGGGATGTCATTCACTTCATCAAATATCACCAGAGCCACACCACACTTCTTCACCAACTCCTTTATCTCTGTCTTCAGTCTCTCCTGGAAAATAACTTCAGTTGAAATTATTCATATCAGGGTTCGCCGATATATATCATTGATATAAATCCGGTTTTTATACCGTGATTTATAAGTGATTTTTATTAGCAAATATTTTAATCTGTCCCAAGTTTTTTTGCTCAAATCCTGGATTTCCATGCATTGTTATATGAGTAGACAATCATTTACACAAGGCACACATTGTTTAAGCTCCGGAAGAGTGTCCAAAATCAAGTAGCGAAGTTAGTATCCCGAAGAATTTAGGGGTCGCAGGTTCTAATACCAGTCACTCTGCAAATTTATTTCAGTTTTCTAATTTTATTCAGTTATGTGCCTTGTGTAAATGATTTTTGTCTGTTGTGTACTCATGTAACACTCTTCTGCACATTAAAATCCATAAAATAATCAATTTCATTAACAACCTTGCTATTGACCACCACTAAATATGTTCTCTACATAAAAAGGTGTCGGAACTTACACTGATGAATGCGAGTGAGGCGTGGACATGGCTGAAGAACTAAGAAGGAAGAATCAGGTATAAATGCTGTCGAGATGGGATCGCTGAGATGTGTGGGGAGATAAGATAAGAAATGAAGTGATTAGAGAGTTGAGTGAATGTAAAATATTGTAGTACTTAAATCCTTTGAGTTACATTTAGTTTGCACCAGGACTGAGTTTATTTCGAGCATTCTCTTTTCCTTAAAAAATCAAACATTATCACAAATATTTACCTTATATTGTGAAACTTTACTCCATATTGGAAAATCCTCTTTCCCGATGTATTGTTTAGCATAAGGACTGCTTAAACCATCTTTAAACAAAGCTTTGGCTATGAATTGCGAGACGTAACTTTTCCCGACGCCTGGAGTTCCATGGAATGACAACGTTAGGGCCTTATTCCTGCCACTGTCTATATTCTTCTTGTGGCCCTCGAGTATATACACAATCTCATGCACTAGTGGCTGGCCAAAGAGATCTTTTGCTAAAATATTCTTCAAAGCTGAAAGAAAAACATGAAGTTTTGAACAAAAAAGAACTCAGCCTCAGCTAATACTAGAGATATCATCCTAAGACTTAACACATGGATAAATGTAAGATATGCTGCAAGTCACTCTAGTGGGGAGACATTTACTCAAACAAGAGATTATTCCCCTAGTTTGTTACATATAATGCTGTCATTTGGTACTCAGACTCAGCTAATACTAAAGATATCATCCTAAGACTTAACACATGGATAAATGTAAGATATGCTGCAAGTCACTCTAGTGGGGAGACATTTACTCAAACAAGAGATTATTCCCCTAGTTTGTTACATATAATGCTGTCATTTGGTACTCAGACTCAGCTAATACTAAAGATATCATCCTAAGACTTAACACATGGATAAAATATGCTGCAAGTCACTCTAGTGGGGAGACATTTGATTCAAGTAATTTTTCTCAATAAAAAATAATTCCAAAGTTACCTCTGTAATTGACTGAGATTATTCCCGCAGTTTGTTAGATATAATGCTGTAATTTGCTTGATTAAATGTTTAAGGTAAGATGCAGCAACCAGCGAATATTTTTTTCGTATTCGGTCCCCCTTTTTGTATAATAAGCCAAAATCTTTTTAATTCGCTTAAGTTATTCTAAATTTGCTCTTACACTCTCATACAAAATTTGAACAAGTTGAAGCATTAATAGAATGATTTTTACTCAGACTTCTTTTAAACTTTTGTTGATAACTTTAATGTCTTTGATAACTTAGATAACTTTTTAAACCTTCATTGATATCTTTAAACCTCGTTTGATAACTTTAAACCTCGGTTGATAACTTTAAACTTTGATAACTTTAAATCTCGTTTGATAATTTTAAACCTCATTTGATAACTTTAAACCTTGGTTGATAACCTTTGTTTCTGATGTTGTGATTTGGTTGATTCTCTCAACTCAACATCAACGTAATTGATGATAATTTATCTACATTACCTTCAATGTCAAATGGAATATAATTGGAATCACATTTCTGCTTTTGGAAACTCCATAAAATCTTCCCAGCCAGAATAGCAGAGGCCACTACCAACATGGAGATCCAACCAGACTTTGTGACTCGCATCTTTACCTGAAATTAAGATACATACTTTGTATGAATTTCTCTATCTCTCTATACGCACACACTACATCCCTTGCAGGGTAGGCAGAGAGGACAGAGCGCCAGACAGCCCTATCCTTGCACACACTCCTTGCCTCCGTCACATTCATGCATGCAGTCATACACGCTCTCCGATTCCTTTTACTCAAAACGCGTCCATCCTTGAGGATCTGGTCGACATGATCGGTCTAGGTCAGTCACGGGCGGCCGCGCTTCCTCACCCCTCTTCGCTCACTCAAACGAGTTTCTGTCTTTCAGAAAAAAGATCAGAGGTGTTTGTCACAATTTTTTTTGAGGCATCTACCTATACGCGATTTAAAAAAATATTTTACAGTCATTCCTTAGATAAAGGTTCAATATATCTACTCTATTTTTCCTAAGCGTATTTATTGAGGTTGTCGAGATCTAAGGTCTCCCGTTTTTAGAAATTTTTGAAACGTCAGTATGGCTACTCTCAAAAACTTATTTGAATGAATGAAGATTTATTTCCCATATATATGTACATACACACACTCATAACAGTTAAACACAAAAAAATACAAAATAAACATACATAAGACAACAAGATACATGGGAAATTGTACTGCCCCACTAGGCCAGAGTCTGTTCTGGGGCAGTAGACACATAGGTGAATATTATTATATCTAACACATAAGATTACACTCCATTGCTATTGGTTATGACCTGTTTTATGGCAATGGCAACATTTGTTCGTGCAAATATGTATTTTTACCTCATCCATCCACAGACTAAAATTAAAATTAAGAGCAGTATCATGTACATAAAATCATGTAGGAAAAAGAAGGAAGTAAATATTAAATAATTACTGAGCAAATCTTTTAGTCACTGTGCACTTTATATAAATTAAAATACTACTTACGTTTTGGATTTACAGAGAATAGATAACTGCACGGTAAATAAGGCCGGGTTGATATAAGACAGGATAAAAAAGATATTGCAGAATATTATCTTATCTAAAGATTAAATTATCAATGAATAGTGTTGCCACATTTATTATTTTAATTTGTTCTTATCTTGTCTATACCCATATAATAAGGTGACCATATTTTTAAAAATAAAAAAGAGGACACAAAATGCATAATGCGGGCAAAATTCTTTTTGGGACAGCGAAGAAGGTCGCTATGTTCTTGGAAATGTTTTTCATAAAGGATATATCAAAAAAATAGCGCCGCAGGTGAAATATTTGTCATAAGACATAACAAATTACATATACACAAAAGGTAAAAGGCGCTGCAGGCAAATTTTTTTAGGAAACAATTGCATTTTAATGTATTTTTATACTGTAGTACTAGTTAATTCATGGTATGATGAAAAACATGTGATTTTGAGATTAACAGATTAGCTTTAAAAAGAGGACTGTCCTTCCAAAAGGAGGACGGTTGGTCACCTTACATATAATAAAAATGGATGTATGTTTGTTCCACCATAACTTTTACCAAGCTTGGTACACAAATGCCTTGCTCTCTGGAAACGAATACTGTGTGATAGAAACTTCTGGAAATAAGGAACCTTCTGAGAAATTTTGTTTTTGAGGGGATCCAGGGTTGTGTGTGATATCGTATGAAAGGGCATTGGAAATTAAATTCAGATCCTAAGTCATATTTTGTCCAGCTCAAGCCATCGAGAGACACCAAGTGATAGAGAGGATCCAGTCACTGCATACCACTGTGTTTGGTGTCTCATGAAAGGTCTTCACGAGTAGAAAACAGATCTTTTGTCAAATTTTGGATCAGTCAAGTCATAGTAGGAGATTCTATCGGAACGAGGGAATCCAAGCGCTCAGAGAATTACGTAGAATCTTCTAAAAGGTTGCGGAAACAAGGTGAATTTTGTAGAACCTTCTAGAAATTTTTAGGGATTGATCGAACATTGTAGAACCTTCTAGAAAATTTTAAGGATTGATCGAACATTGTAGAACCTTCTAGAAAGTTGCCAGAATTAATGAACAGATGAATGTTGTACGGGGTCTTATTATCAATCTACTTCACAAATTTGCCGTTGCGAAGCACGGGTAACTTAGCTAGTAATGAAATAAAATAAATAGTAATTATTTTTTATTAACAAATGCTGTATAAAATAATTAATAAATAATACAGTACATTAAATTTAACATTAGGTATAAATAACTCAACAGATAGACAGCGAAAGATAAACTGCATCGGGCTTATCACTGATCAACTGCAGCGACCACCTGTAGCTTAAATTCTGGAGTTCCATATTCCCATTAATGTGGTGACCATAATTTCCAACAGGGTTAAAGTTCACTTCTGATTAAGAAAAATGAAACTTGGTTTTTAATTTTTTTACAGCCCGATTCTACAAACAATTCTTCCTCACTTATGTCCATAAACTTCACAGTCGACATCACTTTCCTGTAAACAAAATAAAATCATATTAAAGGGCAATTAAAACTATTACTTGGTTGACAAAGTTATCAACCAGGGTTTAAAGTTATCAACCAGGGTTTAAAATTATCAACCAGGGTTTAAAGTTATAAAAAAAAGTTTAACGGGAGATATACCTAAACTGAGTGTATGTATCGCTTCAACTTTTCGAAATTTTGTATATGTAAGAGTGTAATGCAAAATTAGAATAACAAAAGCAACAATAGATTTTGCCTTATTGTATAAAAAGGGGTCTAAATATCAAAAATATATCCACTAGAGTCACTGCGTCTTACCTTAAAACTTTAATCAAGCAAATTACAGCATTATATCTAACAAACTACGGGAACAATCTCAAGTTTCAGTGTATATCAGAGTTTGAACTTAGGAATTATTTTTAATGGAGAAAATTTACAAGAATCAAATGTCTCCCCACTAGAGTGACTTGCAGCATATCTTACATTTATCCATGTGTTAAGTCTTAGGATGATATCTTTAGTATTAGCTGAGTCTGAGTACCAAATGACAGCATTATATGTAACAAACTAGGGGAATAATCTCTTGTTTGAGTAAATGTCTCCCCACTAGAGTGACTTGCAGCATATCTTACATTTATCCATGTGTTAAGTCTTAGGATGATATCTTTAGTATTAGCTGAATTGTAAACTTACTCGACCAGACTATCTGACACTCTGCCAACTCCTTGTCTCTGGAATTCAGTTATAATACACTTCTCCACATGCTCAGCCTCCAGAGGTAGGAATGGTATGTAGTGATCTATGAGTTCAGAATAAACCAAGGAAAAGCCGTGGTTCTTCGTATCTGTTATACAAAAGAAAAGAAAAAATATTATATTAGTCTAGGGTTAAAAAAAAATAGAACCGCTAAATACAGAACCACATCTCAGCGATTGATGGTAGTACAAAATATATAGCGTTTCCTTCTCAGCCTTCATAACACAGCGGATAGAATACCAGTGTGTTAGGTTGGAGGTCTGGGTTCGATCCCCGGCTGCGGCAGATAGATGGACTGGAGTTATTTAATGTCACTTAAGTGTAAAGTGATCACATTAAGCCAGCCGACGATCAGTCATAAACCTGATGGAAAGTCCATCATTTGCTGTATATCTGTTGAGATAACTACTTCTTTTAAAAAGACTGTTAATAGGTGACAACATTGGCGTAGTGGAGCCTGGACTGCAAGCTGCATCCTTTGTGGGGTAGGCAGAGGGGACAGAGCGCCAGACAGCCCTATCCTTACACACACTCTTTGCTTCCGTCACATTCATGCAGTTAGCCTCCCACTCTCCAATTCCTCATACCCAAAACGTGTCCTTCCTCGAGTATCTCGTCTACATGATTGGTTTGGGTTAACCTCGAACGGCCCTGGTTTCTCACACCTCTTCGTCTACACATATATATCTTTTTAGTCATTTTGTTGTCGTTCATTCTCTCAACATGTCCTGTACATCTAAGCTTGTTAACATTCATTCTAATCACTACACCCGTCTTACAGTCACTCATCTGTCTATTACTAACCTCGTTCCAGGAATGAGTCTACTACAAATGGCCGACAAGTACAACAGGCCAACAAAGACACCTGGCCGAAAAGACGTATGGCCGACAGGACAAATGGCCAGACGCCAGTTGTCTTGTCGGCCATTTGTACCATTCGGCCAAATGGTCACGTCGGCTATTCAGCTCTGTCGGCCATTCATCCATGTATGACTTTTGAAATCATGTATTAGATTTTCTAGGGTTAACACTTCACTAGTTACAGCCTGATTATGTTTGGTACTTACCCAAGGCCTCATTGAGAGCATCTCTTAAGATGTCATTGAAGTCTGTAAACAAAAGTTCCTCCCGTGGCATGTCCAGGTTATAGAACTCCGTGGCTATTTCCTTTCCGCCGAGATTCGAGAGGAAAATGAAGATAGTTTTACTGAAATCAAACAACACAATATAATGAATTCAACACCCTCAAAAAAATCAGACAGCCTCGGGAAATTAAGATGACTCAGTTAATACTAAAGATATCATCCTAAGACTTAACACATGGATAAATGTAAGATATGCTGCAAGTCACTCTACTGGGGAGACATTTGATTCAAGTAATTTTCTCCATTAAAAATAATTCCAAAGCTATGTCTCTGAAATTTATTGAAACTTGAGATTATCCCGTAGTTTGTTAGATATAATGCTGTAATTTGGTTGATAGAATGTTTAAGGTAAGACGCAGTGACTAGTGGATATTTTTTAAATATTCGGTCCTCTTTAAAACCAAAATTTATTCTGTAGCTTACGTTATTGTTATTTTGCCCTTACACAGAGGCATGGAGGAGGCCTACGTTCAGAAGTGGACGGTTTCGAGCTGAGAAGAAGATTGTGTCTCACCTATAATTGACTCCGTTGATATCCCCATGGTGGTCCATCATAGGCTTCAGGACTCCCAACACTTCAGGAGGAATGTCGTTTACTTCATCAAATATTATTAAGGCCACACCACACTTCTTCACAATCTCACGGATGTCGTTCCGTAACCTCTCCTGTAAAATACAATATATGTTATTTATTTATTCGTGGTGCTCACACAGGCAATGCCTACGAGAGTATATATCTTTTTCACCATATTTTTGGCGTCTTAATTGGCCCTTAGACTAAAATAGTAGGATAGACTAATCCAACCTAATTGATGAGAGTGCGTGAGACACCAAGCGTTTTTTTTAATACAAACGTGAAGTTGCCTGCAAGTGGTAGCAAAACAATTGCTATTGTTTATTGTTCATTATTGTCCCTAGGCCCTAATTTCGGGCACTTGGACTCGTCAAATTTACATAGTTATAACAATCAAAAGAGTTTTGAACAATTAACAGTGACAATGTGCCAGAGAAGTAGAATCAATGCAAACAGAGTGTAAAGGGCTCAGTTTGCATTTCGCCATGCAGATAATAACATCCTTACATAGTGATCTATGCTAAACTGGACTTATTGTCCTGGATAGCATTTCGTCAATTGTATACAATTCTTTAGCCACAAGATACTTTTTCACCTCTCTTCTAAAAGCTGTATGAGGCCAACAATACATTATAATCGTTAGGTTGGCCAATGTGGCAACGCATGCTGTCAACATAATAATGACATCCCTCCTTACACGAGAGTCCTCATACATTCGCTTAATAGTGCATCTATATCTTTTTCATGTCCTTGGATTGGTCAATGTTTGTGACATCATCATCGTCAAATGTCACCTTGTCGCGGTCTGTATGTTTGACAATAGACCCTTAAACGTGTGCTGCCACCTGGTGAGCATTACTGGAAGCTGTTCAGAAAACAAAATTCTCTTTACCTGATGTTCCACTATAGGAATCTTCCTGGGGAAATCTTCAGCTCCTAAATACATCTTAGCAAACGGACTCTTCAATCCATCCTTGAATAGAGAATTAGCTATGAAGTTAGCTACATAACTCTTCCCAATGCCCGGCATCCCGTGGAACGATATGGTGAGAGCCTTCTGTGATCCAAGCTCTAGAGATCTCTTGTAGCCGTTCAGGATGTGGATCAACTCCATGGCCAGTGGTTGTCCATACAGATGTTGCTCCATGTCATTTTTCAAAGCTAAATAAATCATAATAAAAAAATACTCAAAAGGAGAATGCTCAAAAAACCCAGGTCCGGCGCATACGAAATGTAATCAAATGACAGGTAAAAATTAGTAATTAAATACTGCATAGGTGGCATCATCGAAATCAGTGGCTTAATGTGCGAAATACCTATTCGAAATTTTACACAGGTCACATGAATGTATTAGTAGGAAAAGCATTAAACAGTTACAATTGCGGTTTAAAAACTTATAATATGATAAGTATAAGTATCCTTACACAGACTCCTAGCCTCCGTCACATTCATGCATGCAGTCATACACGCTCTCCCTTCCCTTTCACTCAAAACGCGTCCATCTTTGAGGATCTGGTCGACATTATCGGACCAGGTCACTCTCGAGCGGCCGTGCTTCCTCACCCCTCTTCGTTCACTCAAATATATCTTTTTGTCATCTTTTATTCTCTAAAGATGCCCTGTACATCTTAGTTTATTCATTTTGATTCTTGTCACAACACCAGTCTTGCAGTCACTCATTTCCCTAATAACCTCGTTTCGTATCTTATCTCTCAGCGTTTTCCCGCACATTCTTCTTAACGACCTCATTTCCACTGCATTCAACCCTGATTAGTCCTTCTTCATCCACGTCCAAGTCTCACTAGCATACATTTTAATTTATTTTTAAATGAAATATTTAAAAAATTACATACATACCCGTAATGTTGAGTGGAATATTTTCTGGTGTGCAAATGTCCCAGAGATTTAAGAAGGACCATGTTGTAGTAGAACTAAGCAATAATAAAAATATTCTGAGAATTACACCTCTGTATGACAATATCATTGCAATCTGAAATCATTGAAAAGAAGAAATTAGATCTCGACAACCGTTACTAAATATGCTTTGGAAAAAATAGAGTAGATACATTGAACCTTTATCTAGGGAATGACAGTAAAAGATTTTTTTATATCTTGTATGGATTTCTCAAAAAAAAAATGTGAAAAACATCTCTAATTTTTTTTAAAGATTGCAACTCGTTTCCCGAAAGTCGCGGAGATTTCTTTTTGTGTTGATAACATGCACTAAAATCTAGGGAATAACCGTAAATGTTTTTTTGATTGAAGCGAAATTAACCCCAAAAAATGTTAAAAATGCTATTTTTAACATTTTATCATTCAATTGTTCGTGGGATTTTGAACCTTAACGCAGAGGGAAATGAAATAATATGCACAATACTCGTCCCTTTACATAAATAAATCATTCGGCAAACTGATGCACAAACAACTTTTTAACATCTTTGGTAATGGATTTGGATGTTGTTTTTCAATAAGGTAGTAGTTATCAAATTCTGAGTTAAAAAAAAAGCACTGAATCATTGCCGATTAAAAATGTTTAAACAATCTTCTTTCAATAAAATAAAGTCTGATTTTTGTAAGTGTCTTTGTAACTCCCGCATTTTACAATGAATTGCTGCGAAAATTTAGAATAACATTTGTGATAATATATGCTGTGTCCTAACGTCGCCGGTTTTTGGAGAAAAACCTTTGCCTAGGAGATGCCATGACGATGAGGGGATCCAAGGCTCGTGTGTTGTATCGTATGAAAGGGCGTTGGAACAGAAATTCAGATCTTAAGTCACATTTTGTCCAGCTCAAGCCTATAAAGTATGCCGGGTTGGTTTGTTAAATTTGATGTTGCAAAGCACGAGTAACTCAGCTAGTTTTATATAAAAAGGACTTACGACTTTTATGTTTTTATATAAAAAAAGACTTACGACTTTATAATTTGTACCTATTTCCTAATTTTATATGAATTACTTAAAAAATATTGTATTTGTGACATTACAGCTTATTCTATATACTGCGGTATAGTGACTTCACTCTAAGATTAACAACTTTATCAAGAAAATGTTTTTAGCCGATTACGGTTGTATTAAACCAGAGCAGTCGTCGACAACCTGTGGTTTGTGTTTCAAATTATACTCAATTCTATCTATCTATCCGAGGCAGGCTCCATATTCTTCATACAGGCCGGGTCCAACTGACATTTGACGTTGATGACACCATGAAAATGGAAAAAATATTCCGTAGTTCAAGTGTGTGTCACCGAGACAAGGTGTTTGTCACCGATACAAGGTGACGTCACCAATCATGGTGGTGATGGAATTCGAGTGTGTAGGCTTGTATACTATCGCTGGCTTCGATCTATCTATACCCTCACGTGTGAACGGACCATAAGAATATTGCCCAATCTGAATAAACCCCAAAGAAGGCAGAAGCCCATCAGAAATATGCTCAATGAACAAAAGCTCAAATCTTATTGAATTAATTGTATCTATTAGTATACAAATTCTTTCAGTGTGTTAGAAACTACCATAGATTAGAAAATAAACAAATAAATAAGCGGGTCTAAAATGGAATAGGCAATAAAATAGTTTGGGCTTTTATCCATTGAGCATCTTTCGTAAGGGCTTTCGCCTTTTTTGGAGTTGATTCACCATGGGCAATATTCGTGTGGGTTTTTCTCCGGGAACCACCCTCACGTCGCGTCCCTTGCAGGATAGGCAGAGAGGACAGAGCGCCAGTCAGCCCTTTCCTTACACACACTCCTAGCCTATGTCACATTCAAACAATTTGGCGTACACGCTCTCCGATTTCTTTTGCTTAATACGCGTCCATCCTTGAGGATCTGACGTGATCGGACCATTCAACAGTGAAGGGACCAAGGCTGATGAAGAAGAAGAAGACGGGCTACCTTATACTTATCATATTATACGCTTTTAAACCACAATTGTAACTGTTTAATGCTCCTTTTACTAATACATTCATGTGAGCCCTGTAAACTTTGAATAGGTATTTCACACATTAAGCCATTGATTTCGATGATGCCACCTATGCAGTATTTAATTACTCATTTTTACCTATCATTTGAGTTGCATTTCGTTTGCGTCGGGCCTGGGTTTATTTTAGCATTTAGAAGGTTGTGTACTACTGTAGTACTAGGAATAAGACATTAGCCTAATAGATATCTATATATAATATCTTATCATTTCAAAAGATAACACATTACTGGGTGTATATTCGTAATGTCAAATACTACAAGGAAATTATAGTAGGTATCTGTTATATCCAACAATATTATATATTAAGTACTACCTAGACAGCGTAGAAGTGTAACTCCCGTTTTCACCGACTATAGCTATTCCTGCTCCTAACTGGGTGGCTATCCTACCTACCAAAAAATCCTACCTAATTTACGTTTCACCAACAAATTTCCACTTAATTGGGACAAATCCAGCTAGGAAGATTTTTATTTGTAGGGTTGCTACATGTAAAACAAATTGATCAAAAGTAGTTATTTTTTTTAAACAATGCTTACTTTATAGAGTAAATAATACAACTTAAACATAGGGATTGTATTTGAAAAATATTTAAATATTAAATATCATTACAAAAATAATTTACAGTCGTTAAATAACCGCGTATTTTTATTTTTCATATTTCACACAAATATTATTACCTAATGGCAACACTAGACTTTGAGATTGACGCATGCGCGTTTAGGGTACGTGGTAAAATGAAAATGGCGCCTAACAGTAAACATTGTTTGTATGCAAAGTGTCATGTTATGATATTGTGTTCCGTTGTGTTCTAGGACTGTTTTGAAGTTATAAAATAACCCCAGGTCGGAAAAAAACACTACCTGATTGATAAAATTCAATGTGGCGGCCGATTACGTAGTTGGGTGAAGTTTAATATGACAGATCTTACCGTTAGGTGCCCAAATCTCGTTGCCTAAGATAAGTGGGATTCCTAGCCGTTAGGTAGGTATTTTCGCGTGGTGAAACGCAAATGTGGGCTAGGTGACTTTTATCTCTGCTATTCCTCACCTAACCAGTCGGTGAAAACGGGGGTAAGTAAACTGGTGCCCACAAACTGTCAAATCGTATGGAAAATTTTGACAGTCTGTGGGCAACGTTTCGAAATTTTGCTCTCATAGTTAAAAACTGTATTAGTTTTAACGTTTTTTAGGAATTAAGCGATAGTTTTAAAGATGTTTTACTTTTTATTATTGATATCTTGTTAATAGTGTGAATTTTGCGACTCTAAAATACCAAAAAGTGCCGAGCGCGAAATTGCGTCGCTTCCGTTCTAATGAAAATACATGGAGACAGACGTCTAGTACTTTATATATATCGCAGTGCTGCGATCTCTACCAGCTATCTCCAATTACATACGTTAAACACGGCGGTATGTGGTGAATGGATCCTCTCAATCACTCGGTGTCTCCTGAGGCTTGAGCTGGATAACATCTGACTTATGATCTGAATTCCTTTTCCAACACCCTTTCATACCATACCACACATAACCCCACACAACCCTTGGATCCCTTCAAACACTTTACATCAATTTTGTCTATGGAGAAGGCTGATCCAATGTGGTACAGAATCGTAATGTCATCTAGTTTACACAGTTGGTGAAAGTTTCAGAGCTCTAGTTAAAAATGATTTAAATTACGATTGCGAGATTTGGAGACGACAACGCCAAGCGAAGTTAAAAATGTAAAAGTGTGTAAAAAAAAATACCACCCTCTCCCTTCAACAGTTGGAAGTGAACAATACATGGGTACTTAATATACATGAAATTCGATAACACAGCCCCTACTATGCGAGACGAAGGTCTGGGTTCGAATCCCAGCCGGGGTGAACTGAAATGGCGACTGTTTCTCGAGTGTATAGTGATCACTTAAGCCAGCCGAGGTCAGTCGTAAGCCCGACAATGTTCATCCTTAATTTTTCTACACTGTTGTAGGAATACTGCATTGTATAAACACGTAAAAGTGTTTAAAAAAACATATTTAATTTATAAGTACATAATTTATACAAAATAATCTTATTATTTACATTTAACTTAACATTAAACAAATACAATATTTACAAAATTCATACAACACTTAAACCATAACATTATTATAAAACGAGGGCTGTTTTTTTATCAAGTTCCGTTTGTGCTTCAAAGTAAACAAGAAATACAAATGAGCGAGATCTGCACATCACAAGATTGCGCAACTCTCCCACCAAAGCGTATGCCATTTTCGGAACGGATGCGTCACTCGCAGCCGAGTTACAGGTAATTGAACATGACCGCTACGATCAATGCTCCCGCCAAATGTGAGTTTACGAAGGTTTTCAATCAGAGAACATTCTGATTTTAAGGTCCACCCTAAGGAACAATTTTCAGAAATTTTAAAGTCCGCTTTGTAAACAATTATCAGCAAAACCTTAAGATCAGGAAGGTATGTGCTCGTTTGCCTCTTACCACCTAATTATGTGGTCAGGTCTACCTGAAGTCCGCGAGGTTCCACGAGGCCTACACTAAGGGCAAACTTGCGCCCTAGCCCATACCTTCATTACGTATGTCAACTTGCTTTTCTTTAAATTTTATGCACCAGTCCAATGCCTATCTAAACTATCATCATTTATGAAGTGTTTGCCGTAATTTTTGACCATTCTGCAATGGTTTTTAGGAGCACTTCGTCCATTTGTTGGCAGAAAACGAAAGAACTCACATTTGGCGGCAGCACCGATCGAGGCGGCCATGTTAAATTGTTTGTAACTCGGCTGCGAGTGACGCATTCGATCTGGAAATGGCAGAGGTTGTGGTGGAAGAGTTGTGCAATCTCGAGATATGCAGATCTTGCTCTTTTGTATTTCGTGCTTACTTAGAATCACAAACGGAACATGATTAAAAAACAGCCCTCGTACATGTAGCAAAATAGTTGATTACAAAAACATAGAAACCTATACAGGTTATTGAAAAAGATGGACCCTATTTTAAAAAGGTATAACTTTGGAACCATTCATATTAGAGTGATTCTTTCCCTGTATGGTAACTGATGAATGTAAGTTTTGTTTGATGCACAATACAATGCAATAGCGCATGCGCAGACTAACTGCGCGGTCGACAAAGTCAATCGGCGCTATTCATCTACCATCTCTTTCTTGTACACACTGCAAGTTAAAAACAGTAGGTATGGAGTGTAGTTTAGTTCCCGTATTTTTCATACTAAATAGTGACCTCCTCTCTGCAAACCGCTGTCTTCTTATCGAAACCTCTAAGTACACAAATTTTCCTTGATTTTGAATGTTATTCGCATTCTACCAATCGTAATAATGTAGCATTTATAATTCTGTGATGATTAGCTTTTTAAAAGCTAATCATATTAGCTGATTAAAAAAGCTGTCTTTATAAAAGACATTTTACTGTAGTCTTGTGATGTTAGACTACAGTAAATTCACAAGTTACTGTGGTCTTTCTTAATTAATAAATTATTTGACAGTCATGGTTTAATATCTCTCACAAACTATTCTTATAACTTATGATTAAATGTATTTTCAGTGTTAAATACCTGGGTTGCGATTCTGATTCTTTTTCTTACCTGAGTGAAGGTGTCCTTACGTAAGGATACTATCGCTTTTGAAAGATTTCTCTAACGATAATACGATTCTTGATCTTTTGTTGACAACAATAATATTGCAGGTAAAAAAAGGTATGAATAATTAGCCTTACCATGGCTTGTAAGGATCGTCTTTAACAAGAAAAGATCAAGAATCACACTGTCGTTAGAGAAATCTTTCGCGAGGGACAGTATCCTTACTCCTAATCCTACGTAAGGACACCCTTGCTCAAGTATGAAAAAGATCGTGAGTTGCACTCCTGATTAATAACACTCAAAATACATGGAGGTATTAAATAAATGCGTTACAATGACGGTTATTCTGAAACCAATGCAATCGTTTGCCTAATTTAAATCCAGGCAATTCAAAATGGCAGCTATTGGAATCTTGGAATATTGCCGGGCTTTTGCAATTGGAATCCAATCAAGCTTTTGTACGCCATTTTATAACACCTTTACGACGTTTACAATGACAGATATGCCATAGAATATAGACGGGTCTATACAGATTTCAGTCAATTTCAATAGGGTACTTGCATTTTTTTTTAACGTTAAAAAAATATATTAAATCGATAGTTCTACTAACTAGAATTACAAATAAAATTAAATTATGTATTTTTAATTTACCGTTAATTCATAATAATTAATTGAAAATGGCCCCCCGGAGGCCCGCCGGGTGCACCTCTGGCGAGAAAGTACTGGGCCCACACAGTTACCTCCAATGGAGGGAATGGCAGCTGGTCACAGCCTGTCGTACCCAACATGGAGGTCACTCAATAGACTGAGAACAGGTGTCTCCCGTTGTTACAGCAACCTCAAAAAATGGGGTTACAGAGAGGAAGACACCTGTGAGTGTGGTGCCAAACAGGACCACAGTCACCTGTTTTCATGTCCCCAAATAGGTGCGACATGCACGCCCGAGGATGCGCTACTGGCGAACGCCAGGGCTATCCGGGTGGCTGAATATTGGGGGTTTCAAATTTGATGGTGTTCCGGACACGGAAAGGAAGGAATTGAAAATGTTAATTTGACGAGTTTTTCTATGGTGCTCTGAAACGAGCGGCCATTGTTAACGTGATTGTGACGTCACGACTCGATGAAATTCATAGAAAGAAATTTGATTGTTTGTGGGTTATGTATGGAGGAATTGGGGAAAGTGACGTCACAATATGGCGGCCAGTCAAAAACCTGTTTTTGCACTAGAATCGAATATGAGACTTTATTTTATAAATATATCCACAAAGACAGAGAATTAAAATCTCAAATTTTCGGAAAACCTTAATTTATAGTTAATGTACCGAAAACCAAAATAAAAAAAAAACATGCAAGGACCCTATTCATCGACCATAGATAATCCAATTGTGTTTTCAGAATAATCAAAATGTGCACTATTTGCAATAGACTGATGAATATGTGAAACTGTTTGCCCGAAAATGTGATACAAGCACCATCAGTGAACGTTTTTAAGAACAAATCAGATGACATTCTCAGAATTACGGATAGCACAGCCATTGACATGGGCCAGCGCCACCTTGACATTTCTCTCTTTCTCTAGCCATGATGTAGGATTAATACATAAAACATTATAGGCCAGGTTGCCGTCACCGTCGCTAAGGAAATGTATGGAATAACAGTCCCTTAACAACGAGTATGATGGACCACGTATTATATTCTGTTAGGAGATTTGACAGGAGTGGTGGTCTTGTTTGATCATTATGCTATGTTGCCAACTGTTACAGCACGGCTAGAGTACCTACTCTGGGAGGCGATGCTTGGGCCCATCAGCCTAAGCTTCTTGCCTAAAATTACTGATAATATTGCTTAGCTGTTGGATTCTAATTGCAATTGGTTGGGCGGCCATCCAATGACTGAAGTTTTCAGAATAACCATTATTTCAGACTGCAGCTATTTATTCTATTATTATAACTCGAAGAACGACTTCTTGCGTGGCGCCTCAATCTTATGCGGGATTTGTAGATCCTTGATGACTGCCGCAACTTGATTCCTGATTCTCTTGCAACCCGAGTTGGAGAATATTGGATTGTGATCCGGACCAAACGTTATCACGGACATTGCGGCACTGAAACAAATCACCATAATACTTAAGTAAAGTTGCATAGGTCCAGGAAACAGTCAAACACTATACTCACATACTACATATTTTGTGTGATAGGATATAAATATTGGTTCAACATGGAATTGTCTAGAACAGTGCTCCTCAAATATTTCAGTGTGATGGACCGGCTGCAATTTTTCTATTACGCCGGTGACTGGTACCTTTTTTTGATTATTTTTCGTTCACGATCATCTCAAATATGTATTAAAATTTGTTTAAATGCATTTCTTTAATAGCCGGGTGTCTATGTACGACCTATAACCACTTAATGATAGCAGATATTAGCGATTTTTTATGAATGTTTAACAAATTTAAGTTGTTTTTATTATACAAGTTGTATTTAGCCTCAATGAACAGGAATATAAAACATCACAAATGTAACAACTGTAAAGTTCTAATTATAAGCACGTTAAGTTTTATTAAAATTAGATTAGTGCTATTGGAAGGTGTTATTCCATGCAAAGCTACGAAAACTCTTAATTTTTTGTCCATTTTGCGACGTCCTTTGCGGACCGGCGACTGAGGGCTTAGGGAGCGGCACCGGTTCGCGGACCACCACTTTGAGGAGCACTGGTCCAGAACACCATCCAATTGGTATAACCAAAGTACTGGTCAATGGTCCATCCAAACCTTTGGCCCAACCAAACCACCTTGAATAACATGATGAATAAATAAATGAGTACTAACTCGATGTACTCCTGCCTGATGCTGTCCACACCCCAGGAGCGGAACTCTTCGATGATACACTTCTCCACGTGGACTTGCTCCAAGGGGAGGAAGGGAATGTACTGGTCTATCAGGTGGGAGTACAGGAGGCGGGCCCCTTGGAAGCCACCTGCAAATATTCAACACTGTGTTATGTTGTGTTGGATTCATACATCATACAATTCGTACGTTGACTGGACAATCTAAGGAACCTATATAAAGGTGGGAAGAACTATTAAACATTGAGCCCCTTCTATTATCTATGACAAATCTATGGTGGACGCCATGGGAGCTACAAACATATGATTGCGTGTCATATTGCTTGTCCACAATTGCATGAAACCTGGTGATTTTTCAGTGACTCATTATGTATAATCAGTGTGGGAATTACTTTTGGAATATAACCTATGTAATTAAATAGTAAATTAGTGTCTTTACATTGAGAAAAAATGGCGTATACATAGCAGAAATGCTAGAAGCGAAAATGGCAGCGGTCAATTTTTGTCTATGGCTTTATCCGCTATGACTTCCTACATTTATATAGGTTCCCGTTAAGGGTTGCTCCCTCCCACTTACCCTGGATGATGAAGGAACGCTAGTTCCTATGTCATCCAATATTTGTGCAAAAACAGTTCTAGGGAGGGCTCAGGGTTCGCCAGAAGGGCTCCCCCCGACAAACCCCTCCCTGATTTAAAACAACCCTCAACGTTCACAAAAAGTCCTTATATACTAATACAATTTCCTATATACTATCTTACAGTTACGTATTTACTACGTACTAGAATTCAATAGGTTCCCTAGGACAATCATTATCACCAGTGAGATCGAAAAGTCCAGAAAATTGTCCTGGATCGGACATGTCGTCAGATCGAGAGAAGAAAGAGCCACAAAACATCTCTTGCAAAATAAACCTGTGGGCAGGAGACCCTGGGTTGACCAAGACAGAGGTTAATGGACAATGTAACCCGAGATCTGAGCGTATTAAATGTTGGCGATGACTGGGAGTCCGTTGCTGCAGACAGGAAGGCTTGGAGATCCATTGTTCCGGAGGGCAAAACTCTACCGGAGTTGTACGGCCATCCGAAGTAAGTAAGTAAGTATTACACTGTGTTGGCAAACTTACGAAACTTTTCCATTCAGATATATACAGGGTCATCGAAAAAGATGGACACTATTTAAAAAAGGTATAACTTTGTAAACCTTCATGTTAAATGAGTGATTCTTTCACTGTATGGTAAGTGATGAATGCGAGTTTTGTTTGATGCACATGCGGTCGACAAAGACAATCGGCGCTATTCATCTACGACCTTCCAATACAACAAATTAAGAGAAAAACCACTTTTATAAATAAATAAATAAATTTATAATGTATTTACCATCTTCCTTATAAGCTTTGTCTTTTATTTTCGCTTCAAAATCTGAAAAATCCAAGTCATCCCTTAGTTTATTCACAGAGAGAAAGTGATTTGTTATTTCATCTCCGTCCAAGTTGGAGAGAAACAGAAACACGGCATCTCTGTAATGAAAAAGTAAAAAATAAATACACCTGCATTAATATAACATGTTTCATTCATCCATCACCTTACAATCAGATACAAGGCTGCGTTTTTTGTCATTTTCACTCAGCGAGTCAACGGGCGATTATCGCACGAAGACAGAACGCATTTGGGTGATTGTTTTAATTGGAATTGTCAAACAGAGATAGAGATATGAGAACACTAATAAGAGTGAGTTGATACATAGATTCAAAACAACACAAAAGCACATCCACACCAACACATACACTCCTTCACCCACTCATACCTTCATAATTCAGTCCCAGGGGTTCGTTCTTGATCCGTTAAATTTCACTCAGCGATTCACTCGATTGTTTATGGTTCTATTGTTCTCCGTTCTATCATTGGTGCGAGTCTATGTGAGTGTTCTATGTGCATAGTTGACACGCTCGGTTGTTGCGAATAACACCCAACTGTTTGGTTGAGTGACATTCGCTCGCCATAGATAATAGAGTGGTCCGGACGTGCTGTTCACTCACTCTTATTAACACGCAATATGTCTATCCCTATCTACCAAAGAAGAGAATTGTCATATCGCTATCTCGATGTATATCTATCAACTCACTCTTATTAGTATTCTCATATCTCTATCTCTGTTTGACAATTCTAATTGGAACAATCACCCAAATGCGTTCTGTCTTCGTGCGATAATCACTAGTTGTCTCGCTGAGTGAAAATTAATGATAAAAAACGCAGCCCAGCAGAAGCTCGTCTCCTATTTTCACTTGATTACTTTTGTTTTAATGTTTCACTCGGATTTTCACTAGTCTCGATATTCGTGGATTCAACATTTTCAGTGTTTTCTAAAAACGTAAGCCACTGCAAAGTCGAGGGACCAAATGTAAATCAACTGAATGCCTACTTGAAGCTGACTCCCTGAAACTTGGCGTGGAAGTCCAGCATTGGCTTCACAGCATCCAGGATCCCTGGCGGGATGTCATTCACCTCATCGAATATGATCAGAGCTCGGCCACAACTCTTCACCAACTCCACAATCTCATTCTGGAGCTTCTCCTGAAATCATTCATCACAAGCGACAATGTGAAATTTACCTTTTTAAGAAGAGCTTGGGAACAAATTAAAAAATCTAAAACAGCCATTTTGTTACGATTATAATTACCAATATCTGAAAAACGGGATGGAAAATCCTCAGATCCAGTAAATTTCAGGGGTATTTTCGGAATATTTTTTTATTGAAGGAATTTCCAAATATTGTTATTCTAAAACAGCCAATCTGTAGTCCATGCTTTCATCTATCACTGTCTTCAGTTTCAAGATTATTCTCTCAATATTGGCAATTCGAGGCCGACACCATATTGTTCATTGAGGCCATGCCCAACTGACATTTGACGATGGTTACACCATCAAAATTGTATGGGAAAAAATATTCCGTAGATCAAGTGTTTGTCACCGAGACAAGGTGTTTGTCACCGATACAAGGTGACGTCACCACTCATGGTGATGATGGAATTCGAGGATGTAGGCTTGTACACTATCGCGTTAGGCTTCGGGCAATTCAGCACCATAAAGCTAAAATCAATGTAGTCTGAGTAAAAACTTACTTTTTCAACGGCAACACTGCGTGGGAAGGCACTCGCTCCTGGATACCACTTGACAAACTTAGTATCGGGATATTTGAAGAGGGCTTTTGCTATTAAATTAGCTACGAAGTTCTTCCCTGTCCCAGGCCAGCCGTGTAGGGAAATGGCAAGAGCATTGTGATCAGGCTTGTTCCTGGCTGCCTTGTGGCCTTCCAGTATGCTGATCAGCTTGTTGGCCAGAGGCTGGCCGAATAGCTTGTGTTTGAAATCATACTTTAATTCTGAAAATATAAATATAAAGAAATGACATTGTTGAGAAGAATGTGTAAAAAAAAAGACTGAGAAATTGTCTGTATATGTGGGGAGTTTGTTTACTAGAGATGGACGCTGTGATGGAGACATTGAAAGAAGAAAGCTGTTGGGTACTAGGACATATGGTGCACTCAGACCAATTGTTAGTAGTAGCAATGTGGCTACCAAAGCAATGCTGTCTTATTATAGTGCCAACCTGCATGTATGCTAGTGAGACAAGGACATGGCTGAAGAAGGACCAATCAGGGTTCAATGCAGTGGAAATGTAAGTGTATGAGTATGTATATGTGGGGAGTTTGTTTACTAGAGATGGACGCTGTGATGGAGACATTGAAAGAAGAAAGCTGTTGTTAATTTCCAAAATGTAATATAATACTTACTTTCTAAATCATAAGGAATATGTTCGTCTATGCAACATTCCATAAATGAACATCTTATTTTATATCCGACAAATCCGATGGCCGAAACACCAATGGTCTCCAATATTATACATTCTATACTACAGAATAGTGTTGCCAGTATAAGGAATCCAACACAGAAGCGTAATAACACAGCCATAACTGCAACTAATAAGGAAATATCATGTATTTATTTGATAATCTCAATATTTTCGACCGTCGGTACATGGTGGAAGTCCATTTTAAAGGAAAAGTGATTATTGATTAGCGATTATTAAGTTGTAGACTTCCTATTAGTTGTAATTCTATATAGTAAACAGCAGAGCGAAAAATACATAATGGATTGCAAATTTTGTGAGGTTAGGTCTCCGTAAAGTGTTGTTAAATCGCATTTCTCACATACTTTAATCATATAGTCAAATTCTGTTGTTAAAACACTGATTTTTGCGTGTTATTTTCATAAAAATACTTAACAGACCTCATATTTTGGGCAACATTTGAAAGTTAACTTTAACAAACAAATAATATTATATTCATACCTTAAATAGTATATTAATCTATAAAACTAAGGCCTGTATAATATTTTCTTAAATGTCTGCAACAAATCAGCATGCCCACGCTTTTTCGCGCTGTAAATCTCCGGCGTTTTACGTTTTTTACAAGTTTTCAACCACCTTCCGAACGTTCCGAACCACAGAACACATATACTCACAGAACACATATACTCTCTAACGAGAGAAGAATGCCAACTTCATAGAAAGTATATGCAAACACGAAAATGACAGATCTCATCTAGCTTTCTCTCTCATTCACTTCATGCCCACATAAACAATGGCGCCAGGCGCCTTATTAAATTGATTATTGAGGTTTTATACGGATAAATACGCATTAGCGATTAAAAATAGTTGTACTCTAATACAAAAGCGGGACATATCCATACATCCCATTTTTACACTACAATACAACTATTTAATCATTAATGCGCACTAACCCTTTGGAAATAAGTATAATAACCAAAGAATTAAAATGCAGCAGTAGGTATGACATTGGCATTTATTTTAAGTAAATAGTACATACATATTGTATAAACATTACATAGAGACAATTAAAAAACATGTTCAAAAGAACCATTAACAAAAATAAAACGAAATAATGAGTCAATCAGAGCGTTTCACCAACTTTTTGATTGAGGAATTTCAGTAAGTAAAGATTGCAGTCGCGTGTCATAATTTATCGAACGAAATTTGTCACAGATGGCTTTTCCGAACCTAAAGTTTGTGAAATCCAGAATATTTCTCACAAAACTATAACACAGAACAAGTTACACGAGTCTCTGGTCTCGACAATAATTGAATATAGAACAAGTCTCCATCATAGAATAAGTCTCCATTTTTCACACACAAACGAGTACGTATATTTCTCCCAAACACAGGATCCCGAAATGACGAATCATATGTCTCACAAAAACACAAAAAAGGAGTTTATATTTTACACAAACCTAGTTCAAAACAATGTAATAATACCGATCACGAAACAAATTTTGGAAAGACGACGCCAGACGACGCGACAGAAACAGTAAAAAATATGGCCGCGTGTTGTTTACAAACGGCATTGGCGTTGTATTGCCAGCTTGCAAAATGTAAAAGACTTGTATAATATTTCTCGAAATCTGGTTTCTTAAAAAGAAATAAATATTAATTCACCCATAAAAACACCGCATGATAACATAATAATATATTTATGTTTTTAATATTCACTCTAAAGTTCATATTTCGGAATTATTTCCATAATCGGTAATTCTATTTTTTACGTCTGTATACGAATTACTACACCAGGCAATACCAACTTTACCACCGAAAAAATCCACGATCTATTACCAATAGCAGCATATTCTGTTGGCAAGTACCAAAACCAGAGTTGACTCAGCCTGCATATACTCTTTCCGAACTTTGACATGCTTTGACAGTTTTGTTGACGCGAAATTCTTCTTCTTTTTCTTATTTTGGAGTTACAGTCATTGTTTTTTCAGCCTAGTATTGCATTACATTGGTAGGTGCTTACTTTTCGTTTTTCAGTAATAATGTAGAATAAATCACCTATTTAATAAATAAAAATTAGTTTACATTTAAATATAAATCCAATAGTATTTATTGTCGTTAAGAAAAGTATCTTTTGATCTAATTTTCTCACAAAACTGGTTATCGTTATTATTATTTGTTCTATTGTTACAGTCGTTATACAGAATGTAGATTAATTGTTATTATGAATGTTTTATTAGCCACTCGTCGCTGATTTGTGTAGCTAATTAAATTATTTTATTGTTTAAAATCTAGGTACGAATCTGTTTATTTCTTAAAATCTTTATGACCATAAATTTTTTGCTCTATGAATATTTTTTTGACACATGACGTTAGATAACTTTCAATTTTCAGGAATGTCTGAAAGAAATTATTGATTTTTGGTAGAACATCTAAAATGACTAATTAAAACTCTAATAATTCACATTATTCAAGTTTGTGTTGAATATACGTGTATTATATTAAGAATTGGTTAACAGAAGATTATTTGCAATGAATATTAACGAAAAAATTGAGTCTCGGAGGGAGACATTGATGATGAATGAAAATGTTCAAAATGAAGAGAAATGTGATGTCAAAACGTTTGCAGACATCAAGCAAAGACTCGCTGAACGAGTGAGTAGTGATATTGAAGTTAATTTAACTGTTAAATCTTACGATACATTAACCTTTGTAAAGATGCCAATTGTGAAACAAAAATTTACAAGGGAAGAAAACAGTGAAGTGAAACGCACCCTCTCTGATGAAATTATGGATTTACATGAATCAGAAGATTTAAGCAATAGCGAAGACGATCTGGAATATACGCCCAATTCATGTAAAAGCAAAAAACAGGATATTTATGGAAGTTCACATAAAAACATTAATAAAAGTAGCATCGATGCACATGAGGAAAGAATTAGTATGCAAAAGTCTTACAAGTGTAATATTTGCCTGAAGAAATTCGACAGTTCATCCCATTTAGCCAGTCATAAACAAATTCACACTACTGAGAAACCTTTTGAGTGTAATATTTGCAGGAAAAAATTCAACGAGTCATCAAATTTGTTGAGACACGTTCAAACTCATACCGATGACAGACATTACAACTGTAATCTATGTGATAAGAGTTTCACCCAATCTGCAGATTATACGAGGCATAGAAGAATCCATCGAGAAGAAAAACATTTTGAGTGTGATATTTGCATGAAGAAATTCGGTCAACCGTCGAGTTTGCGCAAACATAAACTAATACACGGAAATGAAAGACCTTTCGTTTGTAATTTTTGCACGAAGAAATTCAATCAAGTGTCAAATTTAAATACACACATTAGGCGGATTCACACTGAAGCGAATATTTTGATGAATAACGAATATATCTTTATAAATCCGGAAGACACATCTTTAAAAGTGAACAATCTTGAGAAAAATACTGATAAACTGTTTGAGTGTACTGTTTGCTCGAAAAAGTTCAACCATTTTTCCAAGTTAATACGGCATAAAAAAATTCATAGCGGAGAGAAACCTTTTAAGTGTAATATTTGCGATAAGACTTTTACGCACGCATTTAATTTGAATACACACATACGTGTTCACAGTGGAGAAAAACCTTTTCCATGTAATTTGTGCGATAAGAAATTTAATCAGTCCTCGACTTTACGGAGACATGAACGCATTCACACTGGCGAAAAACCTTTTGAATGTAATATTTGCACAATGAAATTCAACCAATCTGCGTCATTACGAACTCACAAACAAATGCACGACAGAAAGTTTGTCAAGCAAGTCACCAATTATTCGGAAGATCCTGAACACATAATGTCTGAACAAGGAGGGGGACAATCTTCTCAATGCTTGGAAGTTGGTTTTGACTGGTTTAAATGATCACTTGATGACCAAGAATTCTCGTCTTTGTTGCACCTTGTTATCAACTGTAGGATGAAAATTATTTTTTCAGTTACCGCTTTTAGCCATTTTTACAAATTAAGCCTGTCAAGAAAGACATGGTCTCGCATTATTAATTGAGAAATATGATTTTGTTTGCTGGCAACAATGACATTTCTATAAGTGTTGCCACTATGGTTGCCAAAAACTACATGCAGCACCCTCAACGAAAGTCATCTTCTTCTCGACAGATTGTACAACAGTGAGATCAAATTGTCTACATAAATAATAAACAGTACTTATTTGAAGAATTATTAACTTTATTTTGAATAATACAAATATTAATTACAAGATTATGACTTAGCAGTACGTACATTAATATTGGAATAAAAAACATTTAAACTATAGGTATACATTTATGTAATGGACAAAAGGAATCATTTACAAAGTGTAATAAACATAAATGATGAATTCCACATTGTTATGTTATTAAAACTAACCAAATACACCATGAAAACCAAATGTTATCAAACAAGGTATAAAGTTATTAATTGAGGTTTAAAGTTATCAACCGAGGTGTAAAGTTATCAACCGAGGTGTAAAGTTACCAACCGAGGTGTAAAGTTATCAACCGAGGTGTAAAGTTATCAACCGAGGTTTAAATCACGTAGGGTAAATCAAGGGCTCTTCAAAAAATAAAAAAATATAAATTCTAAAAACCAAATACACTTTTGCTGGTATTCTAAAAACTAGGTGGGTTACAGGGCAGCTTTGATATCGCGAGGTGCTGAATATCGGTGTACATAAATTATCGCTTCTTACACCAAAACGTTGACAGTCCATTCGAACATTTTCATCTGCATAGCCTAAATGCATAGACTCTTATATTAAGTAACCCAGATGGCGTACTCAATGCTAGTAGTGAAGTAAACTGGTGTCTACAAACTGTCAAATTGTATGGCGAATTTTGACATTTCGTAGGCAACGTTTTAGAAATTTTGCTCTCATAGTTAAAAACTGTATTAGTTACTATAACACTATTTAGGAATTAAGCGATAGTTTTAAAGATGTTTTCGTTTTTATTATTGATATCTTGTTAATAGTGTGAGTTTTGCGACTCTAAAATACCTTTTTATTGAAAATACATGGAGTCTAGGGTACTTAATATGGACATTTTATCTGGTATCATTTAATTAAAACGCTGAATTACAAAAAGTAAAAGAGAATTTTTTAAACAAAAGTATAAAATATCTCAACTCAGACACCACAGGAGTACTTTAAAATGCAATATATATCATAACACGCTCAGTTCTCAGAACACTAGGACTCCGGAGTATTAAGGACATCTATGATTTCTTTGTAACGGAAAGAAAACGTAAGAACTGAAAAACAGAAACAGAAAGCCCCGTAATTGCACTGAATGTTTGAAGTAGTTTAATTTACAGTTGGGGCATTGTCTTCTTCTCCTGTCCCTCCGTCCAGGCCTTAGCTATCATCCTTTTCATGTCGTCATCACCCGATTCATACCTGCAACATTCCATATAATATTAAACACTTATAATCGATTTACGAAAGTATGGACTACAGACTGGCTGTTTTAGAATTACGATATTTGGAAATTTCTTGAACAAAAAAATATTACGAAAGTTCCCCTAAAATTTACGGGATCTGAAGATTTTCCGTTCAGATTTCTAGATATAAAAGTATAATTTAGCCAAAATACCGGTAATTATAATCTTAACAAATTGGCTGTTTTAGATTTTTAAATTTCTTCCCAGGTTTCTTTTAAAAAGGTATAATTCACATTGTCGCTTACGTTATTCTTATTTAGCACAACATTCTCAATTTTTTTTTTTTTTGAACAATTTTTACTCAGTGCATAATAGACATGAGCGCCGCGCCGGCGCGCCGTCGCAGAGCGAAAAACGCGGCGCGCCGCCGCAAGAGAATTTTGGTACTCTTTTACAGCAATAACGCGAATTTTCGCATATTTGACGCGAATTTTATTTGGAAAACATCATAAGTGAAAACATTTTTAAAAGGAATGGGGCTTTGAAAGCAAGAAGAACCACACTGCAAAAAATCTTAAAACAAACGTTTTTGTTTTTATCAAATATTTTTGTTTTATTTTGATGCATAATTGGAGTAATACCTGTTTTATTAAAATTATTTTTGTTATATTTTATTAATTATGTACTTATTCTGTTTGTTGTTAATATAAATAAAAAAAAAATTGCTGCAAAATGCAAATAATGAATTTTCATATAATAAATATATGAAAATTCAACACCAAATTTTGCAAAATTGTTAAAAATTACACCCAATTTTGCAAAAAATAACAACACATTCCCCAAAAAATAACACCGGTTTTTTTCAGTCCCTAGTCATAAGCATAAGTGTTATGTCAGGAATTTTATTTTATTTTTTTTTTCAATTATGATCGTTTATGTCCTCCATCCCTTTATTAAAGAATATAGAGCTCTATTTGACACCAACAATGTGTTTTTTTTTTATGTCCTTACTTCTTTAACAAAAAATCTATGGTTCAAGGCCACGCCGCCGTGAAAATTTGTTCATTACGCCGCCGCCGCGGAATTGGCCGACGGCGCTCATGTCTAGTGCATATAAGTCCTTAAGTAAAGCAAGTGGAATTATCTGAATACTTACATGTTCCTCATGAGTCCCATAAGACTCTCCTGTGGATCGCCACTCTTGTCCATGCCATCGCCCTTGAATTTACTGGATTTGTTGTCTTCAAACCTCTTCTCCAACTCCGTCATGTGAGACCAGTGGTTGTTGGGACGAGCTTTGGCTAGGAACACCACCACCATGTCTGCCGGGGGAAATACACAGTTTCATATTATAAATAATGAGACAAGATAGAACAAGTAGTTGTCTGAACAGATATACAGCAAAGGATGGATTTTCCATCAGGCTTATGACTGATCGTCGGCTGGTTTAATGTAAGGTGACCATATTTTTTAACATAAAAAGGAGGACAAAAAATGCGTAAATAGCGCCGCAGATGAAATTTTTTTTTGAGACAGTGAAGAAGGTCGCTATGTTTGATTTATTTTCTTGAAAATGTTTTCCATAAAGGATGCATAAAAAAAATAGCGCCGCAGGTGAAATATTTGTCATAAGACATACCAAATTATATATAGACAAAAGGTAAAGGTAATTAGCACCGTAGACAATTAGTAAACAATTGCATTTTAATGTATTTTTATACTATAGTACTAGTTAATTCATGGTATGATGAAAAAACGTGTGGTTTTGAGATTAACAGAATAGTTTTAAAATGTTAAAAAGTAAAAAAGGAGGACACTTTTGGAGGGAGGACAGAACCTAGAAAAGGAGGACTGTCCTTCCAAAAGGAGGACGGTTGGTCACCTTATTTGTCACAATACTATCTTATTGTCGAGGAGGAACGTGTATATACACTGTGTGATATTGACTCAGCTACCAGCCATCATAGCACAGCGGTAAAATACCGGCTTGTCAGGTTGGAGGTCTGGGTTCGATTCCCGACCGCGGCAGATGGATGGACTGGAATTGGTGGATGTATCTTAAGTGTAAAGTGATGACATTAAGCCAACCGACGATCAGTCATAATCCTGATGGAAGGTACATCCTTTGCTGTATATCTGTTGAGAGATAACTACTTGTTATATTCAACTACGACATGTAGAAAATTCTGATGTTCTCACAAAACATAAATTTTGATTTTCAAAAATAATCGAACGATTTCTTTCAAGAATGTTACGAAAAACACCGAGAGAAATTAAGTAATTTAGACCATAAGACGGAAGTTGTGAATAACTTGAGATGAACAGGACATGTAGAGAGAACGAGTGATTTTTACTTGGAATTATTTTTGATATCAAATTACAGAATGAATGGCAACAATACGTAGGTACTTAATGTATACGGAATTCCACAACACAACCGTCGCTCCTCGTGGTGTAGTGGATAAGATCCCTACTATGCGAGACGAAGGGCTGGGTTCGAATCCCAGCTGGGGCAAACTGAAATGTGAGCCGTGGTCGGTCGTAAGCCCGACAATGTTCATCCTTAATTCTTCTACACTGTTGTAGGAATACTGCATTTTTTCTACCTGTTTTCTGTTTCCAATGGCAGCTTTCTACATTGATTGGGTAGAGCAGTCTGTTAATGATTAATGTGTAGTCCTTGTTGTCCAGGTCCTTAACTCTGAGCTCCATTGATTTGTCTGTCAGGTGGCAGACTACATTCTCCTTGGGGACCGTGTGGACGTCCTTCAGGGTGACAAACACCTTCACAAACTTATCCGACTGATCCCAACCTGGAAATAACACAAAAACTGTTTCTACTACCTTTTTCGGACATTAAGGCTCAGACCGCAACTATAAAATCACGGTCATTTCCTGCAGCATTAAGGTTCGAAATCGCATGAAAAAATGTTAAAAATAGTGTTTTTTCAACTTTTTGGGGTTAATTTCTCTCTATTCAAAACACTTATGGTCATTCCCTAGATAAAGGTTCAATGTCTATCTATCTATCCCCTCACGCCACGTCTATTGCAGGGTACGCAGAGAGGACGGAGCACCAGACAGCCCTATCCTTACACACACTCCTAGCCTCCGTCGCATTCATGCATGCAGTCATACACGCTCTCCGATTCCTTTTACTCAATCCTTGAGGATCTGGTCGGCATGATCGGACCAGGTCAGTCTTGGACCGCAGCATTTCCTCACACCACTTCGTTCACTCAAATATATCTTATTTGTCATCCTGTCATCTTTCATTCTTTAACATGCCCAAACCATACAATGTATCTACCCTATTTTTTGTATCCCGGGTAAAGAAATTCAATGTCAGATTCTGTTATAATATATAGCTTCCTAACTTTAACTAAATGTTTTGAATTGTAGCTGTTATCCATTTTGTGTTATGCGTAAAAAATAAAATCCCTCTCCTTACCATATCCATTAATTTTGACTTCGTAATGCCTCTGATCTCTAGCAGCTCTGTGTGTCCCGTTACTCTGTACCTCTGAACTCCTAGTCGGGGTCTCCGCCACTACCTCCTCCTGTAGTTTAGCAACCTCGGAGCCCAGCTTACGGATCTCCAGAGACAGAGAATCAATCACTCGCCTTCTCGTCGCTTGTTGCTTTAATGTCTCCAACTCCGCAATGTCCAACTTAAGCTGAAATTTACAATTCAATAATGTTATGTAGAAAGGAAAAAGTACTCAGACTCAGCTAATACTAAAGATATCATCCTAAGACTTAACACATGGATAAATGTAAAATATGCTGCAAGTCACTCTAGTGGGGAGACAATTAATGCAGTATTCCTACAACAGTGTAGAAGAATTAAGAATAAACATTGTCGGGCTTACGACCGAGACGAAGGTCTGGGTTCGAATCCCAGTTGAGGTGAACTGAAATGGCGAATGTTTCTCGAGTAGGGTTGCCAGATTTCTTGGAAGTCAAACCGGGACAACCGAAAAATTTCATAAGCGGGGGGGGGGGGTAGCAACGCAGGATTTTCATATTTTTAAGTATAGGCACAAACTTTTCGCGCGCCCCCCCCATAGAAATTTATACTTTATAAAAATCGCATCAAAAAGTTGGCGCCGCAGGCGAATTTTTTTTAGATAAATGGAGACCTGGTTGTTTGATTATATAGTAGGCAAATCAAATGCGTAACATTATTTGTTTTTTATTTGTATATAAACTGTCAAAATTACCACAAATGATTGTAATCCTAAAAATATACCAACTATTCCGAAAACCGGGACATTTAGGCGTCCCGAGAGGTTTTTTCGGGACACCAGGCACAAAACTGGTGACAGTCCCGGTAAACCGGGACGTCTGGCAACCCTATTCTCGAGTGTAAAGTGCTGCTTCTATGGTGTAGGAATACTCCATTATATTTTCTTTGTTATCCTTTCATCATTCATCCTCTCTACGTGTCCCAACCATCTCAACTTGTTCACATTCATTCTAATTACAATACCAGTTTTAGAGTCATATAACTCTCTAAATCTTCGGATTATAACTCAGAATTGTTGTGGAAAAGGCTTCACAAGATTGGCGAGTTTTGGCTACTTTTTCTCCACAAAAAAGCCCTAATTTTATGTACGTGTACTTGCCAGAATTGCCAGCAAACGTGCGAGGCAATTTCTATCAGTCAACCTTTGGATTTTCATCGAAAGACAAAAGTTAAACAGACTGATGCAATTGAAACACGAGAACGTGAAACTGGGGAATACCATGATAGCTCGCCCGCGCAAGATAGCGATTTCTAACACAATGAATTGCAAAAAAAGATTACCTCTTCCAATTTTGCTGAAGCCATCGTGTGTTTTTTATGTATTTTGTGTTATTAATTACTGAGTTAATCAAACTTTTTCGGGAAAACACCGCCGATCGCAACCAACAAAATGCACAATGCGCCAATTTATTAAAATGACAGTTCATGCACGTGAAGGTAGTCAATAATTCGCGTCACAAACACACGATTTTCAATCTTATTGAATGTTGACATGCATTTTAATGTAGACCTTAATTACGTTGTATTAAGAGTTATATTTGCATGATCGTTTTACTATTTTACATAGTAAATTATATTTAATGGTATTTTCTGGAACAGTTTTGCTGTTTTTATAAGGTTTTTCTGTGGCGCCAATTTCAAAACGGTTCGGATCTGCAATATATTATGTCGCTGGATCTGCACGGCGTGGGAGACGAAATGAAAATTATGTTTTTTTTTAATTTTAGATCTAGCACTCACGATTTGCGAACGATTTTTGAAAATTATGGAACCTCTATATCAAAATAGTTGTTGATAAATCGTTCTGTGAAGTGTCTGGAATCCGGATTGACTAGAAGATATTATTGCTTTGCTTTCCCAATAAGTCTGCTCTTTGGTTTGAAATATTTCTTCTCAGCTATAAAAAGATTCTCGAGTGGCAACCTAGAACAAGCAAAAGGACTAAGGAGCGTAGGAAGACCTCAGGCAAGATGGTCTGACGATGTGAGGCGAATCGCAGGAAGCAAGTGGACACAGCATGCACAGGATATAGGGATCTGTGGAATAAGTCAAAGGGGAGGCCTATGTCCAGCATTGGAATTAAAACGGCCGAGAAGAAGAAGATGATTGTTGTTGTTATCCTTTGTTTTAAATCAATAAAGTTTTATTTATTTTTATTTTACTGAGTGATCCCCTACAGTCGGTATATTTTTTGTTTCTTAAAATATAAGAAATCTTTTTTTTTTGTATTTACCTGCAAGCATTATCACACTTCTCACAGTAATCATATTCTTAAATTTCACGATGTGTGTTACCTATTTGGTGTTATCGGGGCCTTATTGGAAAGAAACGCAAGAAAACGTGGTGGTAGGTATATAATATTATGTAAGGTATATTTATTTTTAAATACCTACATACCTAATTGGTTTTTACATATCGTAGAGTAACATCTGCAACATTATATATTTATAATTACCCTATCGTTTCCCCGTAAAACTTCTGTGAAGGGGATAATTATTATTGATTATTATAATAATGAGGTTATGTATCTTTTTTATCAACCATAAATATTAAATGCGTTGATTTACGCATCGTGCCACTTGCGTGATGTAATCCTTGTAGTAAACAGCTGTTACCTACCTAGTCGAGGTAAAAATAACAATAGATTAAAATCGTAGCTCTATTACTGCACAGAAGTGAGTGTTGTAATCAAAATAGACCAATCACGAGAGAGATATTCGAAAACAACATCGTTTATCTGATCGTCTATTGGTGGACAAGGTTTTTCCTACAGATTTCTCGTACAACACGACCGTATCGAAAGAAAAACAAGCTACTTCATTGTCAAATTAATAACATTGTCAAAATCTGAAACGGAGATGGTATTTTCGCGACATAAAAATGTAAATTGTCACCAGATTTGTTAATTAATAGAATGCGTGTTGTATTCTGCGTTAGTTCTTCAACAAAATTATTACGTACACGTTCGCGCACTAGTGTATTTTAAGTTTTTGTAAAAAGCATCGTTATGGCGAAATACAAACCACGAGAAGTGAGTTATAACGCATTAAGAAACGAATTCACCCCTCCGTTGAGAGTGGAACAATTGGAGTCAGAAGATGATGAGAATATTGAGCCAAATCCACAGCTACACGACGCAGAACAAGAAGATGCGACTGGCGTTGTGATTCACGTACCAGAACACGGTATAGGAGCATGGACGCACATTCTGGACTTGGATTCCTTCTTCACTCGGATGTATCGCTATTTCTTAAAAGGTGGCTTCGTTGCTATGTTAGTTTCGGACATTTTCCAATTATTTCAATACTGTTTTGTGATATTCTTTCTGACATTCTTAGTGCATTGTATAAACTATCCCGTTTTGTTCAGAGACGATCTGACCAATCCTAAAGTTGTCAGTGGCAATATAAGTTTAAGTGACGTCATATATGATTCTTCTGTGTGCGTGGACAGAATATCGGGACGGTGGTGGTTTTTAGTGTCGATGTGCATCTTTATATGGCTCGTGAAACTGTTTAGAATCGTGTACAATCTGTTTCACGCGTACGACATCAAACTGTTTTACAACAACGCTCTGGGAATCCAGGACGGCGATTTGGGATGGATTAGTTGGTGCACCGTGGTCACGAAGGTGCGCGAAGCTCAACGAGAACAGCACATGTGCATACAGAAACAACAAATCACTGAATTAGACATCTATCACAGGATTTTAAGATTCAATAATTATTTAGTCGCCATGGTTAACAAAAGATTACTTCCGTTACATATTAACGTGCCGCTAATCGGCGAGGTGCCGTTCTTATCGAAAGGTTTAAAGTACAATCTAGAGTTGATCCTTTTCTACGGTCCGTGGAGCCCCTGGGAGAACTGCTGGCAGTTGAGAGAATGCTACAAGGAATCGTCGAAACGATTAGAACTAGCCAAACAGTTAGAGAACCAAATATCAATACTAGCGTTGTTAAATTTCATTCTGAGTCCGTTCATCCTAGCGTGGCAGATTTTATACTTCTTCTTCAGTAACGCGGAGCTGATTAAACGATCGCCGGGCGCTTTGGGACTGAGAACATGGTCGTTGTTCTCTCGTATTTCGTTGAGGCACTTCAACGAACTGGATCACGAGTTAAGCGACAGATTGAACAGAGCGCACAAGCCTGCAACGAAATATCTCAACAGTTTCCCGTCGCCTGTGATGACGGTTATAGCGAAGAACGTTGTGTTCTTATCTGCGAGTATTTTAGGAGTAATCATCGCTCTGTCTGTTTACGACGAAAGCGTGCTCGGTGTGGAACATATGCTGACTTTAATTACGGGGTTGGGAGTTGTTCTAGCGGCCGCTCGAGCTTTCATTAGCGAAGAAGGAGTCATCGGTCAAAGAAGCAGCGAAGAGTTATTAGTACAAGTGTTGGGACACGTACATTATCTCCCGGCAAGCTGGAGAGGTAAGGCACACACTAAAGACGTCGCCGCACACTTTCAACAACTCTTCCAATACAAAGCACTATATCTTTTGACCGAATTATTCAGTCCCATCGTTACGCCGTTCGTAATTCTATCACTGAGAACGCGTGCTTTAGATGTTGTCGATTTTTATAGAAACTTTACCGTTTCCGTTCTCGGAATCGGGGACGTATGTTCGTTTGCGCAGATGGACGTCAGAAAACACGGTCATCCCGATTGGCAAGTGGCACAAGGACCTACGCAGCACACTTTAGAACGGACGGAACAATGTCAGCAGGGAGAAGATGGTAAAACGGAATTGTCGCTGATTGCGTTCTCGTGTCGTAATCCTACGTGGAAGATTCCGCAACCGTCGCAGAGACACTTCTTGCATACTTTAAAGACTGGAGTAAACCACGCGACTAATAACTATATTTCGGGGGCTTCGATATTGCATCAAACTCAACTGCAACGAACGATGTTAGGGTCGTACCTTCATCAAAGTATATTCCACGGATTAGGCAGTCCATCCGCTTTCCATCCCGCATTGTCTGTGTTCCATCAGCGCTCTCCCGACCGCCATCTACCCAGCATGGACGAAAGTACGCAGGAAGAAGACCCCGGTCCAGTGTCGAGTACAACGTCGTCGCAGAGACAAGCGGAAAGCACTAGAGGAAACGCGATCGTACCTGATCGAGTGGATAGCTTAAGTACAGAGGAACAAGAAATGTCTACGAGTACGTTACATTTGTATGACGTACATCTATCTCGAGTGGACCGCCGTACTCGCGACAGTAGTTGGATGCACGACAGACATACGACGGAGGATACGCCTCTGTTGAGAAGATCCCCTCCATAACACAAGGCTGCAACAGAACAATGGGTGTGACCACACACACAGTAACATTTCAATATCGTATTTTCGAGTTCCCGAATACTCGAAGTGTATTTTAAAAGCAACAGGGAGTTGTAAGCATCTTCTTTGTATTTTACATGATTCTCAAAATCGATATTCGCTTATTGTATAAAAAGGGGACTGAATAGCAAAAAAATATCCACTAGAGTCACTGTGTCTTACCTTAAACATTTTATCAACCAAATTACAGCATTATATCTAACAAACTATAGGAATAATCTCAAGTTTCTGCCAATTTCAGAGGTGACTTTGGAATTATTTTTTATGGAGAAAATTTAGGCAAATCAAATGTCTCCCCACTAGAGTGACTTGCAGCATATCTTACATTTATCCATGTGTTAAGTCTTAGGATGATATCTTTAGTATTAGTTGAGACATCTTCCCGATGTAGTTCTTCTCACACTAGCGGATCCAGGGGGTGGGCTAGGGGGCTGAAGCCCCCCCCAAAACTATGAGTGACAGTACTTTATATACAACCAATCTAGGGGTTTCAGCCCCTTAGCCCCCCCCCCCCCCAAATGTTGAGTAACAGTACTTTTTACCATGTGACGACGTTCAGCCCCCCCCAAAATTGAATCCTGGATCCGCCACTGTCTTCTCACGTTCATTTACTATCCCTGTTAGATTCAATATTCTACACAAGTGCCTTCTAAACTATTTTCTATTATTTTTGTAGTTTACTTTTCTACACAGTAATATCTTAAAACGTGCATCTACCGGGCTTACGGTTGGCTTAAGCGATCATTGCTGCTGTAAATTAAATCCAAATGCACTATTTTCCAGCCATGTTATCGTTTTGTTTTGGCAATTATCAATGTAGTTATCTCAACAGATATACAGCGAAGAACGGACTTTCCATCAGGCTTATGACTGATCGTCGGCTGGTTTAATATCTTTACTTTACACTCAAGTAACATTCACCAATGCCAATCTATCCATATGCTGTGCTCGGGAATCGGACTCAGACCTCCAGCCTGATAGACGGGTATTCTAACCGCTGTGCTACGAAGGCTGGTAGCTGAATTGTGAAGGAATGTGTATATATTGTACACTGGCCTCCATTGAGATCTGGGTTCGATTCCCAGCTGTCGAAGATGGATGGACTGGCATTGGTGAATTGAGTGTAAAGTGATTACATTAAACCAGCTGATGATCAGTCATAAGCGTGATGGAATATCCATCCTGTGCTGTATATCTGTTGAGATAACTACTTGTTATATTCAACTACGACACGTAGAAAATCTGATCTTCTCACAAAATATAAATTGTGTTTTCAAAATAATCCACCGCCTCCTAGAGTAGGTACTCTAGCCGTGCTGTAACAGTTGGCAACATAGCATAATGATCAAACAGGACCACTACTCCTGTCAAATCTCCTAACAGAATATAATACGTGGTCCATCATACTCGTTGTTAAGGGACTGTTATTCCATACATTTCCTTAGCGACGGTGATGGCAACCTCGCCTATAATGTTTTATGTATTAATCCTACATCATGTCTAGAGAAAGAGAGAAATGTCAAGGTGGCGGTGGTACTATCAATGTATTCTTACGTTTGTTTTTATAATGTTACAATGGTCCTCCTATGTCTGCCAGCATTGTATGTATCGTGTGTTGTTTGTGTTTATGTGAAACGAAGCGTCATTGTGTACGACGCTGAATGTAATATTGTAATTTGTCATTCGCTGTGCTTATGAAAACATTACCTATGTATATTATTACTTCAGACATTGCCGTTTTTTCTGTACCTCTATATTTGTACATTGTTACAATAAAAACATGGAATCTCCTATGATTTGCGTTACGAAATGGAACAATAAGTTATTTACAGTTTTTTCATCAACAGAGACGAGAGGCATCTTCATTCACGTAATGTAGCATTATGTAAACTCCCTTGGGGAGGAAATGTGTTTCCGTCTGTGCAAAGCAGATAAATCCGGTTCCATACCTAAAATAATTAAGGTATACTATCATTATTAATTTTGGGCAAGCAGCCTAGGCTGATGGGCCCAAATCAATGTCTGTGCTATCCGTCGTTCTGAGAAAGTCACCCAATCTGTTTTTAAAAGCGTTCACTGATGGTGCTTGTATCACATTTTCAGGTAAACGGTTCCACATATTCACCACTCTATCGCGAATGAAATTGTTTCTGGGATTACTGTGATGAGTGAGTCCCTTGTTGAGCTTCATAGAATGTCCTCTCAAATGGGTATTGGTATTCAGGGTGTAGAGGGAACATCATAGTAGCCATTCATAATTTTATATGTCTGGATAAGGTCACCTCTATATCGCCTTTTTTTTTGGACTTTTTCTTGGCCTCCCTGCTAAACATACTTGACTGTAATAGTATTTGATGTGTATTTATATGCATTACTAAAGTATATGTATTCTGACTTCATAAGTAGCATTTTATATGAAACATTAATAAAATGGGACACTCATTTCACTATGAGTTAAACACAACAGCTTTTTAGATATTATTGTAAAATTGTATTTTTTGTGCGTAAGAAATTAAACATATTTCGAAACAGTGCAACTATTTCCACGAAAAAAAAGTTTATTTAATCGTAAACAATTAATTCAGAGGTACAGAAAAAGTTGCAATGTCTAATTTATTTTAGTTATAAGGAGAAATTGATGTGTATATAATTGATACTGTGTATTTATTATATGATATGTTTTCTATTGTATATTGTAATATACTTTTTATCTGAAAATAACAATCTTTAGGGTTTTTTTTAACAAATGTATTGCGTAAGTTCATTTTTTATATTGTAAATGTCATATCTTACACGATGCCACACTTTTCGTGTTGATTTCGGTAGTTAAGGAACCTATATAAAGGTGGGAAGAACTATTGAACATTGAGCCCCTTCTATTATCTATGACAAATCTATGGTGGACGCTATGGGAGCTACAAACATATGATTGCTTGTCCAAAATTGCATTAAACCTGGTGATATTTCAGTGATTTTTGCGACTCATTATGTATAATCAGTGTGCAAATTACCTTTGGAATATAACCTATGTAATTAAATGACAAATTAGTGTACTTTACATTGAGAAACAATGGCGTATACCTAGCGGAAATGCTAGGTCCGAAAATGGCGGCGGACTAGTTTTGTCTATGGCTATATCCATTGAGACTTCCTACCTTTATACAGGTTTCCTAGCGGTAGCTACCTGTTTAAATTTGCAGTTTGTCAAGAAAATATGGTTTTTGATGAGGGCTCTACTCACAGCTTTTTAATTTAGTGTATTTACAAATGAGGGGCGAAATATTTTAGAATGCAGTCTGTCGAGACAGCGTTTTTTCTTACAGTTTTCGATAGCTCCTCAGAAAAATGCCTAGTACGGGTAGTCGAAATCATCTCATATTGTAGAAATTGTCTGCTCGATATTTCACATGTGTCTCGCACCAGTGATATCTTGACGCTCCTTCGATCCTATTGGTAAACATCTGACCAATCACAACGCCTCAGATTTCAAGTGAAGTTTAGACATACGCAACCTAGAAGACTTACTTTCAAGCCCTGATTGGTTCTGGTGTCCTTTAGGTGCCCGCTTAAATTAGACAGATCTGTTTAAAGTGCTTTCTCTAAAAAAAAACATCCTCATTGTAATAGCAACAGTGAAAACGCAGACATGCAGTTCACAAACAGTGGATTTCCAAAGATTATTATCCCTTGAAATCCGAGGCATTGTGATTGGTCAGATGTTAACCAATAGGATCGAAAGAGCGTCAAGATATCACTGGTGCGAGACACAAGTGATATTTCGTCGTGTGTAAATTCATTGTATTTTATGAATACTCATTTGTAATTTTAATTCTATATAATGTCAAGTTTTTTATACTTACTGAAATAATTTTTGAATAGTTCTTGCTACTTTGCTTTGGGCCTTTTGTTGTGTATTCTTTGTGTGCCTATGGCCCATTTGCACCAACATAACTTTATATTTAACCAACTAATCTATACCTAATGCCTTGTTCGCATTAGGCCAGTAGTTTAGTGCTAGGATTATAGCTGAGTGTAAATCTAGCATTGTCACTAATTCACTACCTTCTCGACTAAACTACTAGCCTACTGTGAACAAGGAATTATGCTCGATTTCCGCTTACTACTAATTTAGTCAAGTAACTAATAATTTAGTAAGCAACTAACTAAACTTGTCTGAATAGAATAAAATAGTAGTCATTTAGTCAAATCAATACATTTTTTCCTATTTTTTTTAGTTGAGTAGCATCTCTCGCACTTCACTATTTACAACGTTTTTCACTAAGAACTGTATTCGTTAGTCAAGTTTATTAGTTGTTAAGTAATGCTTTGCAATCTGTTTATCTTGCAATACATTCGACATAATATAACCGTTTTTCGGTAGTTTAAATTATTAGCTACTCGACTAAATTAGAAGCTACTCGACTAAATTACTAGCCTAGTTTAAATTGGGCATTAATGATATTAAAAAAAACAGTGGTTGAATAGAGAATTTAATCTAGAAAATTTGACAGGTTGTAATTTAACCCAGAATTAGTCAGATTTTGTGTGAGATCTGTTGAGTCAAATTTAGTCATTATTATGTTTGGTGCAAGCCATTCTATGTAATATTTATTACTTGTATATTTTATGTGAATAAGAATTAAATATATTATTATGTATATTAGGATTATAAATAAATAAATAAATTATCAATAGATTGTGGCATAAATAATAGGAATTAATAAATTGTAAAAAAAAAACTTTAAATTCATTGTGATATTAAACTTATATTTGAAATATAATGCCAGCGTTCAAAGTATTATGTTTTATTTTACTTACCTGTGTTACCAAGCTTTGGGAGGGGGCGGCAACGCGACTTTGTGGACCGGAACCATTTTGCGGCCTGGGAGACACATTCTTTCAGGAAGAAATTAAAAAGAAAGGAAGACAAAAGAGACAAGGACTCTGGGTGGATCTTCCTGGTCTTAGACGGGCCAAAGAACTTCTTGCGGGCTACGACCCTAGAAGAACTAAAGCCTCACTCATGGGCTTCCTAACAGGTCATTGTCGGATCAGGGAGCATCTCCGTAAACTGGGACTTGAAGAGGACGACACCTGCAGATTCTGTGAGGAGGAAACTCCCCACCATCTTCTGGCAGACTGTGATGCCGTAAGATACATGAGGTTGAGAACTTTGGGCAAGCACCAGATAGAGGTGGAATCATTTCCTACCCTAGACCCCCTCTGAGAGCTGTACTTCGTAAGACGTCTAGGACTAGAGGGGCTGCTCTAACTGGGTAGTCACCAGATGGGCAGAATTGAGTAAAAATGGTTCTTTTTCAAATTTTGTATGAGAGTGTAAGCGCTAAATAAGGATAACATAAGCGACAGGATAGATTTTGGCTTATTGTATAAAAATGGAACCTAATATCGAAAAAATGTCCACTAGAGTCACTGCGTCTTACCTTAAACATTTTATCAACCAAATTACAGCATTATATCTAACAAACTACAGGAAGAATCTCAAGTGCAAGCAAATTTCGGAGGCAAAATTGGAATTATTTTTTATTGAGAAATTTTACATTAATCAAATGTCTCCCCACTAGAGTGACTTGCAGCATAACTTACATTTATTCATGTGTTAAGTCAGGCTGATATCTTTAGTGTTAGGTTAGTCATCTCGCATTTTCAGATATCCATTGTAATTTTTCTTAGGTTGGTAGCCACGAAATAAAACAATAGAACATGCAGTGTTCTAAACAGAATAATATTTTTATTTCAAATTCACAATATTTTCAATATTGTCTTTCTCTAATAAACAGCACAGATATAATATTATAAGTAATTAATACTAATATACATGTATGTAGTACCTACCTACAACACATTAATGGAGGCGTATTTTAGAACACTCACTAGATGGTGCTGCAGTAAATGGAGGTCTTCACAACTGTCAATACTGTCATAACAAAACAAACCATTTGTTTATTATCCATAGAATAATAATATATAGTACCTGCCGTATCTATGCAGACCTCCATTTACTGCAGCGCACTCTGGTGGCGAAAATAATCGAAGACGCCCCATTTAACATTTCTAAAGCTCCGTTCACACAATATAATTAGTAGCAGGGAATTACCAACGTGTGAACTGTACATAACTATAGCTACATTTTATTTCCTGTACGCTCATCTCATTCATTTTTGAATTCGAAATTTAAATTTAGAAGCCTCCTAAACAGTTTCAAATGGATTGCGGTTTCATCACAAAATTATTTAATAGGGTCCTAAGGCAATGCAACTCAAATGATAGGTAAAAATGAGTAGTTAAATACAAAATCAACGGCTTAATGTGTGAAATAACTATTCAAAATTCAGGAGACACACATTTCTATAAATTCAGGAGTGCGTATGTTGCAACGATAATTTAAAAAATATTATTTCTTAATTCCATCCAGCAGTGGAGGGACCAAGGCTGATGAAGAAGAAGACGGGCTACCTTATACTTATCATATTATACGCTTTTAAACCGCAATTGTAACTGTTTAATGCTCCTTTTACTAATACATTCATGTGACCCCTGTAAAATTTTGAATAGGTATTTTACACATTAAGCCATTGATTTTGATGATGCCCCCTATGCAGTATTTAATTACTCATTTTTACCTATCATTTGAGTTACATTTCTTACTTACATAGCTTACTCCAGAAGACTGCTTTGATCGGAGCAGATGGAGAGAGAGGATCCGAGCCGCCGACCCCAGATAAATGGGATATGGTGCAGAGAAGAGAATTCGAGTTACATTTCCTTAAGGACCCTGTTAAATAATTTTGCCACAAGATGAAGCTTGTGCTAACGTTTGGCTTGCACCGGGCCTGGGTGTTTTTCTAGCATTCTCATTTGTAACTAAATCTATCGAAGTTTGTTCATATTTATTGATGTCGACTGTATAATTCGTTCGTGGTGCGAATTCCATACAAATTGAATGAGTACACTTCACAAACAAATACTTATAATTCTAAGTAGTGATATTAACAACATATATTTAATAATGTACGTATGTCATGTGAGATATTTCTGACACGACAAATTCTAAAAGATCATCCCTCGCTGTGTATCGGCTACAAGTTTGATATCTTTTACACTTATACGCTAATTATTATCATGTTTTTCCTATTAGTTAAAAACGTTAACATACAACAAACTAATAAATGACTCTAGAGTTACGACCGACCTTGGCTGGCTTTAGTGATCACTTTTACATTCCAGAAACATTTGCCATTTCAGTTCAAACCAGCTGGGAATCGAACCTCGTATTGCAGAGATCTTATCCACTAAATCGCGAGGATTGGCCGTATGCCATATTCTGTAACAGACGGGCTAAAATGACAAATGTTTCTCGAGTGTAAAAGTGATCACTTAAGCCAGCCGAAGTCGGTAGTAATCCCGACAATGTTCATCTTCATTTCTACACTGCTGTAGGAATACTGCATTATACAGGGTCATCGAAAAAGATGGAAACTACTTTAAAAAGGTATAACTTTGTAACCATTAATGTTAAATGAAAGATTTTTTCATTGTATGGTAACTGATGAATGAAAGTTTTGTTTAATGCACAATACAATTCAATAGCGCATGCGCAGACGAACTGCGGAGTCGACAAAGTCAATCGGTGCTATTTACCTACCATCTTCCAATATAATGGTGATCGTGCAACGGAAAGCACGGTGCATTTACAACTTAATTTACGCAAAATCAACAGATTGCTATTATTCATCATACTTGACTTATATTTATAGAGCAATAAGAATGAGAGATGCAACAGAATGCACATAGATACAATGTTTCATACGCGACAAAGTTATTTTAAGCTGAATAACAGCTGAGTATACAATTCTATATCAGTATACATAATGTGTCTAGTGTTTTCATACAATGTTGTGTGATGCAATGCAAGGTATTACATGAATACTGAGACTGATACAAATAATCTATAATAAAAGATCAGAGGTTTTTTAATCTTTTTTTTTGAGAAATCTATACAAGATATAAAAAATCTTTAACGGTTATTCCCTAGATAAATGTTCAATGCATCTACCCTATTTCGTTCTAAATCATATTTAGTAACAGTTGTCGAGAAATAAGGTCTCCTGTTTTTAGAAATTTTTGAAATGTCGGTTAAATGACACAAGAAAAGCAATGTTTTCATACACAGCATATAACATTACATACATATTTTAATTTAAAATTAAAATCAAGTTTTACACCATTGGGGTGAACTACATTTAACAAACACAGAATAAACAACAAATCACAATTGCCTACAATCAAATAATAATAAATATAAATAATACTCATTTCCACCAGTCAACCAGGACTGCGTGGAACAACTGAGGACAGAATACGTCATTGAGATTTCACATTAAACAAACTGCTAATATTCACTTGGATTAGATATATCTAAGGACTGGAAAATATCGGCGTTAATTTTCTGGAAAAGTGGTGTTGTATTGCACATCTTCGGCAAAAATGGTGTTGTTTTTCACATTTTTGGCAAAAAGAGGTGTAATTTCACACATTATATGTTATTTTACATACATTCATTTCATAAAAATGGTTCAAAATACAAGCAATTTACCAAGTCCCTAACTACATCTATCTACAAACCCAGGAAACAATATCTCTTAAACAAGAAACACACTAAATATAATACAATACACATTCTATGTAAGAGAGTAACTCTAAATGCATCGGAAATACTAGAAATAATAAGCGCAAACAAAAAGTAATACTGTTTTAAAATTAAGTTTCCTCAACAGAACAGAGAGGTATCTACATGAACTCCCTTGAGGAGGATGTACGATAGGCGTTTATGAATTGACTTTGGCTGACTTAAGTGATCACTTTATACCCAGGGCATTGGGTTATATATTACGAGTAATGCACCATGAATAAATAAAACTAGATAAACCTGAGTTTGCCCAAGCCTTTTTCCTGGGCAAACCCAGGTTTAAAACTAGTAAACCTAGGATTACAGTGGAGGATCCAGGATTCAATTCATCATCCAAAAAAATTGTTGTCGACCTTTTTTTTTTGGTCATCACAAAATTTTCATGAGGGGGGGTCCCTAGGACATGTTGCGAGTTGTCGACCTTTTTTCTTTTTTTTTTGTCATCAGAAACTATAATAAAAATAAATAAAAATTAATAAGTACTGTTTTGGGGGGGCTAAGGGGCTGAAATCCCTAGATTTGTTGTATATACAGTACTGACACTCATGGTTTTAGGGGGGGGCTTCAGCCCCCTAGCCCGCTGGATCCGCTAGTGTAGGGTTAATTGAATTTTCAAGACTACCTGTAACAAATGGATGTGTAACAATTCTAAAAATTTTCACAATGCACCAGTTTTTCGATACTATCGCCATCTGTTGAGGAAAGTACGCAACATGTTTCGCATAATTAAAATACTGAGAGAAAGCTAAGAGAAAATGAGATAAATGCAACAAAATAAGAGATGAAAGATGTAAAAATAATAAAATACATTGAGATAATACTACAAGATCCTTTAGTTAACACAGAGATTCAACGTGACAATTATTCAACTTTAATCTCTCAAAGATAAAATCTCTAAATCATATTGCACAAGAAATATTCTTAAACAAACTTACAACCGAGGCGGTGAGAGCAAAACATGTAACCTACAAAAATACCTAAGAAAAATCAAATACAAAAGAATCATAGCGTAATATTTTAGTAGTAAGGTTTAGGCCCCAGGCAAGGTGGTCAGATGACATAGGTAAGGCTGCCGGGAGCGGATGGATGCGGTCGGCACAAGATGTCTAAGGGGGAGGCCTATGTCCAACACTGGACGCGAGAAGGCTGAGAAGAAGAAGGTTGCATACAGTTTTGTTTTCTCAAAAAGTTAACTTCGCGATTTTCAGGAAACGAATTTCTCTCTTTCGAGTTGTTTTTCACAATTTTTTTTTTTTTGAGAAATCTATACAAGATATAAAAAATATTTTACGGTCATTCTCTAGATAAAGGTTCAATGTATCTACTCAATTTTTTTTCCAAAGCATATTTAGTAAGATGCTCGGTAACCTGGTTGGTAATGCTCTCGACTGTTAATCTGGCGGACGCGGGGTCAATCCCATAAAAAACTTACTCCACTTCACAACACAAGCTTTGCAAGCTTACTGTGAAGTGTACAAATATATATTTGGGTTCACTTCGATAAGCCCAGATTCATTAAAAAAAACACAGGTTGTTGAGATCTAAGGTTTCCCATGTTATGAATTTTTTAAAATGTCAATATGCCTAATCTTAAGCCAGTTAATAAATAATCGTCTACACATGTATGTGGGTTACGTACTTTTGCTCTCACTGCCTCAATGTGTTCTGTCGGTCACAAGGAGTAACATAATAAGTCTAAATAAAGTGATTTTATCTTAAAATTACATAAAATATTTAATCTAGGATTATTATATTGTCAAATATTCATGTATTTTTTTGATGTCATAAAAATTGCCATTGTTGACTTGTTAGATTATTCATTAAACACATACAAGATAAGGAACGTGAAACATAGTTAATCCCTACTTAAATATGAACAAACTAGGGAACCTATATAAATGTAGGAAGACTTAACGGATAAAGCCATAGACAAAACTTGACCGCCGCTACTAGCCTTTCCTCTAGGTATACACCATTTTTTCTTTATGTAAAGTACGCTAATTTGTCATTTAATTACATAGGTTATATTCCAAAGGTGATTTCTGGACTGATTATACATAATGAGTCACTGAAATATCACCAGGTTTCATGCAATTGTGGACAAGCAATATGACACGCAATCATATGTTTGTAGCTCCCATGGCGTCCACCATAGACTTGTCATAGATAATAGAAGGGGCTCAATGTTCAATAGTTCTTCCCACCTTTATATAGGTTCCTTAGAACAAATACTTATTAATTAACAATGCAATAACATATAATACACACTTACATTCATTCCCCACTCAACAGAGCAAGACAGAAGAAGAAATAATGACATACCATCTTCTTCTGAATTAGTGGCAATAAAAAATCATAATGAAGTTAGCTACAGATATTTTAATATAACTTTGATGTGTCGCAGAACCACCACTCTAGAGGTAATATTACACACTTCACTTTTGCATGGATCACCGGTATTACAAATCCACGCATAAAGAACGAGTGATCTCTCTTACGATTTCACTTTTGATTGGGAAACTATTCTGTAAAAGTGAACCGTCTACTATCGGCTTTAATTTAAATTCAAATGGAAAACGTTCTAAAGCAGTTTAAATAATGAAATACTATTGGTCCGATACAAAATACAATAGACATATTTTTGACCAATGACAATTTGCATAACAATATGTGACAAGGTAGGCATGAATATTCTCTACGTCTGTCTCGCTTCATCGATGGGGTGAAATATATTAAACCTAATTTAAATTTCAAATTAAGAATTGTTGTGTTCTGCAGAACAAAATATACTATGTCAATAGAAATATACTGGTTTGTTAGCGTTAAACAAATTATAGTATTTTTTGGCTTTCAGTATATTTACCAAATGTAAATTAGGAGGATAAAATGAGATTACGATAAAAAGATCTTTGGAATCTTATGAAAAATACTACAAAATATATAATTATTGTCAGATTTTATGGTATTTTTTCACAACAAATGATTTTTCGTCATTTTTCAAAATTGAAAACATAAAAACTGTTAAATATCCGTCGATTAGACGATGAGAAAGCAATGTTCGATGCCAAGAAATCTCAGCGTATTTAAAAAAAACTTTTTTTGTTACGTTGAAATGGTAGAATAATCAGTGTGTAATAAGGCTTTAGCTGTGTTTTAAAAGTACAGCGAATCGTACAAGCCTTAATCTTACTAATTAAATCACAAAAAACATCGCTCAACTGTACATTAGATAAAAGTATTACCATGTCAGCGACAATTCAAAACGCTGTAACAACAAATTAAAAACGAGACGTAATCTAATCCCTCATGTACGGATAGTCAATTTCCGTCAGAGGGACGAATGTCTCCTTGATGGACTGAGGCGACGTCCACCTCATGATGTATTGCGGTGCTCCGGCTTTGTCGTTGGTTCCCGACATACGTCCGCCACCGAACGGCTGCTGTCCTACGACCGAACCGGTAGATTTATCGTTTATATAAAAGTTTCCGGCGGTCATTTTCAATTCTTCCAAGGCGTACCGAAGGAACAATTCGTCTCTCGAGAACACTGCCCCAGTTAAAGCGAACGGCGTCGATGTTCCAACGAGATTCAACGCTTCGTTTACGTCCTTATCTTTGTAGACGTAAATTGACAGGACCGGGCCGAATATTTCTTCGGTCATGATTTTATCGTGTGGGTCTTTGCACTGAACGATCGTAGGCTGAATGAAATATCCTTTACTGTCGTCGTAAGTTCCTCCGCCGATAATCTCCAAATCGCTCGACGTTTTAGCGTGTTCGATGTACGATTTGATACGAGCGAACGCTTTATCGTCGATCACAGCAGACGTGAAGTTTGTGAAGTCTCCCGCGTCGCCAATTTTCAATTTATCTCTGGCTTCGAGGAGTCCTTTCTTGATCTGCGGCCACAGAGATTCGGGGACGTACATTCTAGAACAAGCGGAACACTTTTGTCCGCAGTATTCGAAGGCGGATCTTATGGTACCGTTGATGACAGATTCAACTTCGGCGGAAGGGTGAATGAAGTGATAATTTTTGCCGCCACATTCTCCAATCAAACGAGGGAAGTTGACGTATTTGTTTATATTCCTTCCCACTGCAGTCCACAGCCAATTGAACGTAGGAACGGATCCGGTGAAATTAATCCCGGCAAGATGAGGGGATGACGTTATGGCGTTTCCGAATACAGGACCGTCTGCCGGGACAAAGTTCACGACACCGGGAGGCACGCCGGCTTCCAGCATAATCTTGAATATAACCCAGTTAGAGAGCACTGCGGTATCGGAAGGCTTCCATATAACTCCATTACCCATCATCGCAGGCGTGTAAGCGAGATTACCGCCAATCGCCGTAAAGTTGAACGGGCTTATCGAAGCGATGAATCCGTCTATTCCACGGAAACGCAGAGAGTTCCTCGTAATTTTGAGATTCTCAGAGATTGGCTGCCATTTGACACATTCGTTCAAATACGACGCATTCATTCGTATAAAGTCGATCAATTCCGCAGCTGAATCAATCTCGGCTTGAATGGCTGTTTTAGATTGCCCCAGCATGGTGGCAGCGTTGAGAGTCTGTCTGTAAGGTCCAGCCATGAGATCCGCAGCCTTCTCCCAAATGGACAACCTTTCTAAAATGGGGGTTCTGTCCCATTTTTTCTGCGTTTCGACAGCTTTTTTTATAGCTTTTTCGATTGTCTTTGTATCAGCGTAGTAGAATTTCGCGATTTGTTTTTGATGGTTGTGTGGAATGACTTGATAGTGGACGTCAGATGTTCGGATCTCTTCTTCTCCGATAACAATGGGAATATCTTCACATTTACTCGCCGTTTCCTTTAGAGCCGCTTCTAATTTAGTTCTTTCCTCAGAACCCTTCATATATCCAAGTACTGGCTCATTGTACAAAGGGATATCTTTTGATATGACGTCGGGGACGACAGATCCGAGACTACGCTCGATTATATCGAAGATCTGAGCCCCATGGGCCCTAGTGAGCCCCTGTCTACACAACGAAAACATTATACAATAATGGAAGACTGGAAATTTATCACAAAACCGCTCGCCGGCTCTTTATTTTCACACTTGCGCACTTCTTAAAAATATCAAATATTATATTTTGACGTTACGTAAATTTTAAAGCGAGACTTTGATTTCACACTTTTCTCTATTGAATGAATGATTGCTTTTGAATGTATTATTTAATAGGCAAATGGCTGAACGCCAATTACTTATTATAAAAAACTGGTTAATTTTTACACCTTTCACGTGACAGCTAAATAATATTCGGCGCTACAAAACAGAATGACCGATGCAATGTCAAATCAATTTATTTTTTATATTCCCCATTTGTTATTTGATTAACTCGCGATATATTTGCACAGCATGCACCACTTGTGTTTATATAATAATAATATTAAGTAAAATCAATGCTTTAATGAATAATTACTTAACAATATAATATTTTATTTATATGAAAACTCCTAACTAAATTTTCGTGACGCTCCCCGCCGAAGAAAATTTGTCACTGTGTTGTCAACAACGTAAAATGATTTCGCTATTTTAACAAAAAAAAACTGAATGTAAGCGGCGCAATATTGTTGCATAATAAACTAACTTGTGTATGGGAAACCGTCAGTTTATTTGAGTTGATTATGTTTTTAATTCAAAAATCTCTATTAACTTGCTAGGCAGATCAATAAGTTAGTGATGAACTGATCGGGTAGTGCCGGGTGAAAATTTTTCATATGTTTTCAATAAAAATATATGTCCCATTTATGGCCGAATTCTCGTTTACCTAGCAACCTTTATTAAAAGAAAATGGCTGCTCCTGTCATGCGCAAAGTCAGAAGAAAACTATCACAAATGAAATTGCGTACTTGTTTATTCCAAATAGTAGGGATAAATTATAATTAATCAGATAGAAATAATATAAATAAAGATAATCCAAAATATCTAAAAGTTACAATAGAAATAAATTATACAGAAAACAAATAAGTTGTGGTAGGTGGTTCCATAGAACAGTTTTTTGAAATCCCCGCCATTTCTTTTTGAAATCGGGTGACCATCAGCCGCTTTGAAATTTTAATATTGCGTAGAAAAAAGAAGGTAGGTACCTACCCTTTCTGATGTCTTTCGATTTTTCTGCATTTTGCTTGAGTTTTTGATATGCATACTTGCCAAATAAACCTTTTTTTGGTATATTTTAGTATTTTTGACCTAATTTTAGCATTTTTTGGTATGTTTTAAGTTCACAATTTTTTTATCCATTTTTTTGTGTCAAGGTCAACTTTTTGCAAGTTTTGAAATGGCAACACTGTATCCAACTGTCAAAGATAAAAAATTGGTTTTCGCGCCGTTGTGTTTGGTGCGCTGTTTACAATTCGTTTTTAATATATTTATCAGATTTGTTAGACATAGTTTTTAGTGTTGTTTAGGAGAGTATTTATTTCATTATCTGGTGAGTACATTATTTTTGTAAAAAATACTTAATTATGCAGTATTTCAATAATAAACAAAATCAAACACTTGTCATCCCATCTTTGAAGTTTGTGTTCAATAGCAAATATACTATAATATTCATACATAATATTAAGTCTGTGTCTTTGAAATTAGTAAGAACAACAACTATAAAGATACATTTGCATTTAATTTAGGTGTGTTTTACTAATTGGTTTTATTGACGATCAAACGAATCCTAAACATTTTGACCTAACCTTAAATTTAAGTAGAAATGTTAAAACTTTTTTAAACTTTATATTTTAACTAGTGGGTACCTACCTACTCGTAAAAATTCACGGAGGCTTGGCTAAATATGTTTTTGTGTAACCACTATTAGTACTCCACCCTTCAAAGTTCCTCGAGTAAACACAGGAAGATCTCAAGGCTCCGTCTCTCCAATATCGTCATGAAAGTCGTAAAGATTCGTACTGTCGACTTTTTTAGTTGGCACCCACCTCTGAAAGCCACAAAACTCCTCTTACATGTCTACCTACGTACATAGGTACTATACCGTAACCTCGCCTATAATGTTTTATGTATTAATCCTACAGCATGGCTAGAGAAAGAGAGAAATGTCAAGGTGGCGGTAATCCATCACATTCCTTATTGCATAAATGTTTTTCGTTTTATAAGCAATAGGGTACTTGCATTTTTTTTTATTGATCGAAAAATATATTAAATCGATAGTTCTACTTACTAGAATTACAAATAAAATTATGAAATGTAATTTTAATTCACCGTTAATTTATAATAATTAATTGAAAATGTTAATTTGACCCATTTTTATAAGGCGCTCTGAAACGAGCGGCCATTGTTTAACGTGATTGTGACGTCATGACGCCATGAAATTCATAGTCAGAAATTGGATTGTTTGTGGCTTATGTATGGAGGAATTGGGGAACGTGACGTCACAATATGGCGGCCAGTCAAAAACATGTTTTTGCGCTAGAATCGAATATGAGACTTTATTTTATAAATATATCCACAAAGAGACAAAATTTCAATCTCAAATTTTCGGAAAACCTTAATTTATAGTTAATGTACCAAAAACCAAAAATAAAAAAACATGCAAGGACCCTATTACTGAATGAATATTTATGTACTTTCGTTATATTTTCTAGCAACAATGCCACGGATGTGCTGTGTGTCCGGCTGTACCTCGAATTACAGATCCGAGAAACAAGAAAAAGTTATCACGACATTTGCCTTACCAAAGGATGAGGATCTCAAGAAACAGTGGCTCGAGCAAATACCTACAGATCTCTCCAATTTAAAAAAGCCAGTCATCTGTCTTAAACATTTTCCCGAATCAACGATTATCAGATCTGATATGTGTCGTGTCAAAGGAGAGATGGTGGAGTTTCCGAGGAAAATTCCTAAGTTGATAGAGGGTACGGTGCCGTCAATATTCGAAAACGTTCCACGGTGCTTAACCAGTGATGAGGTGCCGTCTGCTTCGACGCTGCTGATGGATGTGGAGCTGGATCCGACGGAGGAGGCCACGAGGGAAAGCCTCGTATTGTACAAAAAATCCAAGGAAAACAAATTATCTTTTGACGATATTAAAAACCGCGTTTGCGACAGACCAAAGTGGGTGTATATTAGCGAAAACAATTTGTGTACTATATGTTACGTGAAAACAAAAAATATTCCTGTAATTATTGGATCAATCCAAATAAGTTCAAAATTTAATTGTAAGTTGTATTTAGATGGTAAGATAGTCAGTAAGTCTTTGCATCCGAACAATATTTCAGTTATTAAGGATTTAAATGATTTGGATGCATTATTAGAATATATTGAAGCAAAAGATTCTACTAGTAATAAGATTTTAGATTTAAATGACATCATTGCAGGAATTGAATCTCATTTTGAAAAGGATAACGATGTTAAGACGGTAGTTTCTTTTATTTGTGAACAGCTGAAACTTGTAAATACGCCTAAAAACAATAGGAGGTATTCGGGGAGCACGATGGTGTTTGCCGCATGTGCTTATATGCAGTCAAGCAGCGCGTATCTTATGTTACATAAAAGCAAAATGTTGTGTATACCGCATCCCCGGAATATAAAAACATTTATAAATAATTTTTCATCGTTAGGCAACAGTTTACTGTAAATCAAACGACAAATTAGTTGAACCATCGCCTCCTAGAGTAGGTACTCTAGCCGTGCTGTAACAGTTGGCAACATAGCATAATGATTAAACAGGACCACCACTCCTGTCAAATCTCCTAACAGAATATAATACATGGTACATCATACTCGTTGTTAAGGGACTGTTGTTCCATACATTTCCTTAGTGACGGTGATGGCAACGCAGCTTAAAACGAAGTGGTCTCAAATTACTACAGCATGGCTAGAGAAACAGTGTCTAGGTGACAGTGGTTGAAGTCAAAATTAGAATATTTATTACAGTTTTTAAAAAAAAATCTGTTATTTTCTTTACATTTTTTGTACTCTTGTAAATACTATGTTTTCATCCTTGGACAAGGACACTGAAGGAATGTAAATTAGGGGTGGGGTTTGTCTCTTCCGGCTTACCCTGAGCCCACCTCTTTAAAATGGAGGCAGAGCGCCCAAAACAGAGAATTATGGAAGACACAGGAAGAGGCCTACATCCAGCAGCGGAGGAAAAAGGGCTGAAAAGAAGAAGAAATTCACACAAATCAAATGTCTCCCCACTAGAGTGACTTGCAGCATATCTTACATTTATCCATGTGTTAAGTCTTAGGATGATATCTTTAGTATTAGCTGAGTCTGAGTACCAAATGACAGCATTATATGTAACAAACTAGGGGAATAATCTCTTGTTTGAGTAAATGTCTCCCCACTAGAGTAACTTGCAGCATATCTTACATTTATCCATGTGTTAAGTCTTAGGATGATATCTTTAGTATTAGCTGAGTCTGAGTACCAAATGACAGCATTATATGTAACAAACTAGGGGAATAATCTCTTGTTTGAGTAAATGTCTCCCCACTAGAGTGACTTGCAGCATATCTTACATTTATCCATGTGTTAAGTCTTAGGATGATATCTTTAGTATTAGCTGAGTCTGAGTACCAAATGACAGCATTATATGTAACAAACTAGGGGAATAATCTCTTGTTTGAGTAAATGTCTCCCCACTAGAGTGACTTGCAGCATATCTTACATTTATCCATGTGTTAAGTCTTAGGATGATATCTTTAGTATTAGCTGAGTCTGAGTACCAAATGACAGCATTATATGTAACAAACTAGGGGAATAATCTCTTGTTTGAGTAAATGTCTCCCCACTAGAGTGACTTGCAGCATATCTTACATTTATCCATGTGTTAAGTCTTAGGATGATATCTTTAGTATTAGCTGAGTCTGAGTACCAAATGACAGCATTATATGTAACAAACTAGGGGAATAATCTCTTGTTTGAGTAAATGTCTCCCCACTAGAGTGACTTGCAGCATATCTTACATTTATCCATGTGTTAAGTCTTAGGATGATATCTTTAGTATTAGCTGAGTCTGAGTACTTTCCCCCCAGCAGTTTTTTGGGTGTTGAGTTATTCAGTGGAGGGAGATAAAAAGTCTAGAAGCATTTGTTATATGTATTTATTATAGTTTGAATGCTATATAATGATAATAATATTATATGTACTACTCACATGTACTGCTAAAGCTTCAAATAATGTTACAAAATGTCTAAAGAGAGAAAAATATTCAATATATAGCAATAATTATAATAATATATTTACAAAATGGAATAAGGTTTATTCAAAATACAATAAAATAATAATATAATACAATAAAAATAATAAAGTTTACACAAGATAATTATAATAGTTGACACAAAATAATTTTGTAAACAAAAATATAACAGGCATTTTACAAGATTACACAAATTATAGACATGTTATTGTTTACGCAATATGTTAACATCGTAGCACTTGCTTATTTGAGTAAACTAGTTGTTTATATGAAATGAATTCCTATATTTGTAAACATGCTTGTCATGGCTAATGACAGCAAGGTTGTTGAGCAAATTGTCAAAACACTTACATTCTATTTTGCACCTTAAAGACTGACATCGTAAGGAATAGAATTCAATATTCTTATTTCAGTTAACATTTTGACAAGATGTAGTTTGTTTACACAAAGTAATTTACAGAAATAAGTGCGTAAACTGAATTACATGAAGAGACAAGTTTACACAAATAAACTTGTTGACAGAAATAAAGTTTAATCTATGTATTATTAATCACAATTTATACAAAATGGCGTAAAATTAATAATTGCGGCTTTAATGCAACATAAGAAAATAATACAGAGTATTTTCAAAACATAGTCACATTTTACCCTGGGATTTAACGTAGAATCAACATTTTACCCTGGGATTTAACGTCGAATTATAACATTTTACCCTGGGATTATAACATTTTACCCTGGGATTTAACGTCGAATCAACATTTTACCCTGGAATTTCATGACAAATCACATTTCATCCTGGGTTTTCATAATAAATCACAATTTATTTGGGATTTTATGACAAATCGCAACATTTTACCCTGGGATTACATGACAAATCACATCTTACCCTGGAATTTCACAATAAATTTATCTGGGATTTTATGACAAACCACCACATTTAACCCTAGAATTTCATGACAAATCACATTTCACCCCGGAATTTCATGATAAATCACAATTTGTCTGGAATTTTAAGACAAACCACCACATTTAACCCTAGAATTTCATGACAACTCACATTTCACCCTGGGATTTCATGACAAACCACATTTCACCCTGGGATTTACAATGTTAATACGATTCTAACAGAATCCCTCTTTGAGGAATGCATATATAAGTTTAAAATTGGAGTACGCATTCATCTTAACGAAGCAACGCAAACTATACAACACAAAAACACTATAATAATTTCTATAACTATTTAATTCTTACGAAATAAAGGCAATGTTATGCAATATTTTTGCAATGCGATTTGCCGAATGTTCTCGGGGGCACCGTTGAAATCACAGCAGCACCTAGTAGTGTTGGCAGAGAGTATTTTACGCTACGTACTAACATAGTAGAAAAAATGAAATAAAGTGTACATACATTGTTGCCAGAATTGGTTGGAGAGCGGACTTTTAATCGGGAGGTGAAAGGTTAAATCAGGTTCAAGATTTAAAATAAAATCTATGGTGGAGGCCATGGGAGCTACAAACATATGATTGGGTGTCATATTGATTGTCCACAATTGCATGAAACCTGGTGATATTTCAGTGACTCATTATGTATAATCAGTGTGGAAATTACCTTTGGAATATAACCTACAATGTAATTAAATGGTGAATTAGTGTACTTTACATTGAGAAATAATGGCGTATACCTAGTGTAAAGGCTAGTGGTGGCGGTCAAGTTTTGTCTATGGCTTTATCCGTTAAGTCTTCCTACATTTATAGAGGTTTCCTAGTTCAGGAGAGTGCGTGCCAAACTGCTTTGGTTTTTTATTATTATTTACACTTTTGGTGAAGAGAATACAGAGATGTTAACATTACGGATATAAAGCATAACATTTGTTCACTAGGATAAGCTTATCGCTAGGGAACCTGTATAAATGTAGGAAGTCCTAACAAATAAAGCCATAGACAAAAATTTACTGCCGCCAGCATTTCCGCTAGGTATACGCAATTTTTTCTCAATGTAAAGTAGGCTAATTTACCATTTGACTACATAGGTTATATTCCAAAGGTAATTTCCACACTGATTATACATAATGAGTCACTGAAATATCACCAGGATTCATGCAATTGTGGACAAACATATGACATGCAATCATATGTTTGTAGCTCCCATGGCGTCCACCATAGATTTGTCATAGATAATAGAAGGGGCTGAATATTCAATAGTTCTTCCCACCTTTATATAGGTTCCTTACTTATCGCGGTGCTGCAATCTCTGCCAGCTAACCCCGATTACAATGAAATACTAGTTATAATGAAATTGGAACATCCGGCAAATCGCACGACATTTAAATACAAAATACCTTAAATCTAATTGATTATTATTTAATGGATATCACATTTATAATTCATATTATTAATAAACTATGTATTAAATAGTAGGCGTCTTCTAGTTACACTTGTATTATTTTAAATCAATTGTCTGTGGTCTTATCAAGTTCGAAGCCGAACGCAGTAGTATTATCATACAGGCCCGGTCCAACTGACATTTGACGATGATGACGTCACCAAGATTGGGAGAAAATGTATGGGAAAAAATATTCCGTAGTTCAAGCGTTTGTCACCATAAGAGTGTGGTTACCATGGTGATGTTATTTGAATGACAGGGCCAGCGACATAATATATTAAGTACTACCTAGACGGAGTAGTCAATGCTGGAAGTGTAACAAAACTGGTGCCCACAAACTGTCAAATCGTATGGAAAATTTTGACAGTTTGTGGGCAACGGTTTCGAAATTTTGCTCTCATAATTAAAAACTGTATTAGTTTTAACGTTATTTAGGACTAAAACGATAGTTTTAAAGATGTTTTAGTTTTTATTATTGATATCTTGTTAATAGTGTGAGCTTTGCGACTCTAAAATATCAAAAAGTGCCGAGTGTGAAATTGTGACACTTCCGTTCTATTGAAAGTACATAGAATCAGACCTCTAGTACTTAATATGTTATTTCTTTGGGCAGGGCTTAGATAATATCGACGGCTTCGTCAAGCTCGAAGCCATCGATAGTATACAAGCCTGGACCCACGAATAACATCACCACCATGATTGGTGACGTCACCTTGTATCTGTGACAAACACTTGGACTACGGAATATTTTCTCCCAATCTTGGTGACGTCATCATCGTCAAATGTCAGTTAAGCCAGGCCTGTATAATACTATTGCGTACGGCCTCGTCAAGCTGTCATTTTTATGCAATATAACATAGATATCGTAATACTAGTAAGCTGGATTCTCCTCTTGGCCGAACATTGCGATCCTGGGGGAAATGACCAGTTAGGCAAAAGAAGCAAAATGGAGGATTTTCCATACTAAACTGCGGTTTTCACATGGATTTTTGGTTTTCACTGTTTATATTTTAATTGAAAATGAATTATAGACATCATATTGACATAATTATAGGACCAAGGGATGTAAATAGTCCGTTAATCAGAATTTATAAGCAACTTTATAACACAGGAAACGGCACACGATGGAAGTAAATTAAATTACTTTTATAACAAAAAATAAAAGTTATTTAGTAAAGTTAATAATCTATATTTATGAAGTAAAGTCGGTTTTTTGTAAGTGTTCGCATAACTCCCGCAATTTATGATGGATTTCTGCAAAAATTTACAATAACATTTGCGATAATATATGCTGTGTCCTAACGTCGCTGGTTTTTGGAGAAAAAACTTTTCCTAGGAGATGTCACGAAGATGAGGGGATCCAAGGATTATGTGGGGTCGATCGTATGAAAGGGCGTTGGAAAAGAAATTCAGATCTTAAGTCACATTTTGTCCAGCTCAAGTCTATAAAGTATGCCAGGTTGGTGCGTTAAATTTGCCGCTGCGAAGCACAGGTAACTCAGCTAGTATTTAATAAATTAAAAGTTACTTCCATCGTATGCCGTTTCCTGTGTTATAAAACTGCTTATAAATTCTGATTAACTGACTATTTACATCCCTTGGTCCTATAATTATGTCAATATGTGTTACGAGAAGTCTTGACGTTCAGTACAATGTTAAAAATCGACCTTTAGCAAATGATTACGATACGAACTACAATATATAAGGCATTATTATCATGTATAGATATAAGTATTGTATACAATATTATATAAAAAAGTCATTTCTACCAGTCATTATTGTGTTAAGCATATAATACTACGATAGTCTTTCAATCAAGATCCGATCTTTAGAATATATATCGGATTTTAGCGAACCCTAAGGTGACCATATTTCCAAAAATAAAAAGGAGGAGAAAAAATGCGTAAATAGCGCCGCAGGCGAAACTTTTTTTGGGACAGTGAAGAAGGTCACTATATTGTTTGATTTATTTTCTTGAAAATGTTTTCCATAAAGGATGTATCAAAAAAATAGCGCCGCAGGTGAAATATTTGTCATAAGACATACCAAATTACATATACACAAAAGGTAATTAGCGCCGTAGGCAAATTTTTTTAGGAAACAATTGCATTTTAATGTATTTTTATACTATAGTACTAGTTAATTCATGGTATGATGAAAAAACATGTGGTTTTGAGATTAACAGATTAGTTTTAAAATGTTAAAGAGTAAAAAAGGAGGACACTTGTGGAGGGAGGACAGAACCTAGAAAAGGAGGACTGCCTTCCAAAAGGAGGACGGTCGGTCACCTTAGCGAACCCTGATTCACTTTGACAAGTTTTTTCATGTTAGTACAATAGTAATGACTTAGTGTTACCGTAAGGAAAAATAAAATGCAAAAGAATCCTACCGTAATATTTAAGTAAGTAAGGTTGCATCAGACTTTTAAATTAAGTACCTAGATGCATGCTAGTAGTGAAGTAAACTGGTGCCTACAGACTGTCAAATCGTATGGAGAATTTTCACATTTCGTAAAAACGTTCTCTAAATTTTGTTCTCATAGTTAAAAGCTGTATTAGTTATAACGTTATTTAGGAATTAAGCGATAGTTTTAAAGATGTTTTAGTTTTTATTATTGATATCTTGTTGATAGTGTGAGTTTTGCGACTCTAAAATACCAAAAAGTGCCGAGCGTGAAATTGCGTCACTTCCTTTCTATTGAAAATACTGGAGTCAGATGTCTAGGTACTTAATATAAATGTCCAAGGTGTCGATAGAGTGGAATCCTGGCTAGGACATAGGCTATTAAAAAATCAAATATCTATTACGGTTAAAGAGAAAAATGACTTTGATTTCAAAACAACATATATGCAATAGTGGTTGCCTCAATCCTAAAATCAAGGCGCAGACCAGCCAGGCACAAAATCTAGTATGAAATATACGTGTAAAAACATGTTTTGTACATAATTTATAAAAAAACAATATCAAAAAATAAATTTCATTATTACACTGGATACAAAAAAACATACGAAAACATTTTTGGAATGATTATTAAAATAAACGAAAAAAGAACATGCGGTAAATTTTGCAACGACAACGATTAATTCATATATGTAAGTATTTGAAATTGACTAAATCGTGAAGAATTTTAGGCAGTCTTTTTGACTTTCAGTACAAATCGATCTTAATTGCTAATTCAGACATATCCTACATGGACGTAGCTTATTCGTTGGGATGCAAATGTGTGATCGAACCACGAATAAGGCGAAATGTTGAAACTGATATAATCACGAAAAACATCTAGTATCGACCATATAATTCCATATTTGCGTGGAACAGGGTTGGAAAATAGTAGTTGCGTGCGGAAACTCAGACTTTTTATGATTGAAATAGATGGATTTTAAGACTGAAATACTTACACATTTCGATAAAGAAATTCAAAACACTAGTGTTGCAATGGATAGTACATTCAGCCTCAAGCCGAATATCGAATATTTGGCCAGGGGCATGGCCGGATAGCCGAATATTCGGCCTGATTAACGCACGTATGAATTTTGACGCGCAAATAACATTACTCCAAGTACCGCACAGCAGCAGGATGTGATATAAGATATGTCTTCGTTAGCGATTAAGCACCTTAATTCATGAAGATGATATGTTGTTTCACTAGTACAATTAAAAAAAAAGCATTTTTACGACAATACTGTTGCAATAAATCAGTCGAAAGTTTTAGACAATTTTACACCCAAACTTTTTAACATCAACTAAAGATCAATATTACAAAGAAACGATCCATAAATCGTTGAAAATGTGTAAAAAAATAGCGTGCGTCCCATATATGGGACGTAAATTCGCATAGAACAATTTGCTGTCACACATACGTGACGGTAAATCTACGAGGCATGTTTTACGTCCCGAATAAAGGATGCGTACTAAATACAATTTTATGCAAAAAGGCATGTCTTTATGATGTGACAAAAGTGTGTCTTTTTACGCCGAGAATAAATTATGGTCCCAAATACGGGACAGACATCTTATATTGTGTCACAAATACAGGACGAGAACACAAAAGGTAATATGTCTTTATATCATAAGTGATTGTAATGACTAAAAATATTGGAATACATTTGCTACGTATTGGAATATATGACTGTACGAATGCTCGCAAAACAAAATGCAACAATGACAAACAAAAGACAATACAATATGTACGAGAACAGACGCGAATATAGTCCTTTATTTAGGACATGAGAAAGTTACGACATCACAACTTACGAGTATGCAGATTTAGAGATTTATTCATACACATGTTATATTACTTTACTATATGCATAACAAATTATGTTTATTGTATGATTTTTATAAATATTTTTGATAGTTTGTTGCGTAGATTTTAAGAACGTTTATTATGTTGCTAATTATAAGACCTGTATCACGAGAAACAGATAAAAGAAGGTATAGCAACATTACAGAAACACATATTTAACGTATTTTTAATAATCACTACTGATGTAATTCACGAAAACAGTTCGGCTTGTGTACACAAACCCGAATACTTTCCACTTTTAAGCGAAGGAAACTACAATTTCTCGCTTCGAAGATCAGCTTTCATGACATAACAAATAGAATACCAGTGTGTTATACTGAAGGTCTGGGTTCGATTCCACATATGGATGGAGTGAAATTGGTGAATGTTACATAAGCGTAAATTGATCACATTGAACCAGCCGACTATCAGTCGTTAGCCTGACGGAAAGACGATCCTTTGCTGTATAACCGTTGAGATAACTACTTGTCTATCTATCAGTGGCGAAGGGTGGATTTCTGCAGAAGGGAAGCCGGGGCTAACATTTCTTGTGGAATGACGTCAGATTAGACCCGATTATACCCATCATTTTTTCCAAAAGGTAACTTGATGTGAATCGTGTTCTTAGGTAGCTTCACGCCTGCTATCTATTTATCTATACCCTCACGCCACGTCCCTTGCAGGGTAGGCAGAGAGGACAGAGCGCCAGACAGCCTTTGTAAATTAATGTAATATGTGTATGAATTAATCACTAAACTTGCACACTATTTACAGCACTGTAAGTTGTGTTCGAATATCTCAGAGTTCCGGCCTCTTTGCGTTGCTATATTCGCGTCCATCTCGTACACGACTAAACAATGAACTAAAATTACAATTCTACATGTAGTTTACACTAGTATGAACAGCTCTGTTTAGAAGAGTAGATCTCCGGCCCCGATGTGCGTCTCGTGACTCCAGTTATGCGACTGGTCCTCCTGGCAAGGTTTGAGGTAAGGCTCGTCTGTAATTTTTTTGCTATCGTCGCTTGAATTCGACGTCCCGTTCGCCGAAGCTTCGCCCAAGTCCGTAACACCTGGAAATAAAATATGCCAATAATTAAAGGGGCATATGAACTGAGCAAAAATCGTTCTATTTTCGCTTCAACTTTTTCTAATTTCGCATGAGAATGTTAGCGCGAAACAAGAATAACGTAAGCGACAATGTGAATTATACCCTTTTAAAAGGAACCCGGGAACAAATTAAAATATCTAAAACAACCAATTTGTTAAGACGAAGCCTGCGATAGTAGAGTACAAGCCTACATCCTCGAATTCCATCACCGCCACGAGTGGTGACGTCACCTTGTATCGGTGACAAACACTTGAACTACGGAATATTTTTCCCATACAATTTAGATGGCTAGTCATCGTCAAATGTCAGTTGGGCCCGGCCTCCATGAACAATATGGCGACGGCCTCGGTTAAGATTATAATTACCAGTATTTTGGCTAAATTATACTTTTATATCTGAAAAACTGAACGAAAAATCTTCAGATCCCGTAAATTTTAGGGGTACTTTAGGAATATTTTTTTATTCAAAGAATTTCCGAATCCTGTAATTCTAAAACAGCCAATCTGTAGTCCATGCTTTCATCTATCACTGTCTTCAGTTTCAAGACGATTCCCACAGTATTGGCTGAGTACGATTCAGGGCGCCGAAGCCCAATAACAGCATATAGACCTTAATATTGCAATAAAGTATAATTATTATTAAAAGATGGATGCTGTAAACTCACCTCCGTTAGTGTTTCCGTTGGAGTTGTTCTCTTGCGTGTGCGACCTGGTGACGCCGAGCTGGAAGCTGTCTGCCTGCAGGGAGACCTTGGAGGGGGTGTAGCTGGAGAGGGGGCCGCCCGTGGCTGGGGGGGAAATCAACAAAACACTAGCGTAAGGGAAACAAACACACAACAAATCAACTACACACTACTAGCTTATTTACAAATAAATATACATTATATATAGTAAATGAAAGTATACAAAGTGCATTGTATCATGGTATCAGCTTAAACATGGAGAATTGTAAAGGTGAAGATACACGGGTCTCATGAGACGCGTCTCCAGGGACTAACACAACGGCGTCTAGTCGCTTCAGTGGAATACACGACGGGAGACTTTTGTCCCCGGAGTCAAAACGGCCAACAACAAAAACAACGTGCCAATCCAAATTAGTTGGAAAGATCTCCAAGAGACCTGAGATTAAAATTAAATATGTCGAAAGACCAGAGACGCGTCCCTTGAGATAAAAAAATGTGAAATAACGATGCGAGACTTGCGTGCGCAGATCGTCTCAAGAGGCTGGCGATTTTACGCTTCTCCGATGTGTTTATATACGATAGACCTCGGGAGACCAAAATCTCTCTCGTGTATCTTCACCTTAAGGGATCACAGATTGAGTGCATTGGTGGATCTACATAATCCTCCTAGCTATGTGGGTATATCTGTGTAAAACGTCAAACAGTTCATACGGACTAGGGCTGGTATGGATTCATCACGCTGCGAAAGGCTACAAGATTAGTTGAAAATACATTTATTTCCACAACACATTCTAAATTTTACAGCATTTTAGCAAAAATGCGTTATAACAAGTGAGTGTAATTTTTTATGTCACAAGATCACAAATGCGATTATTTCACATTGGATAGATTTTTGGAGGCCGCAGTTGGTCATATTTTTAATGATCAAAAAGATGGAATTTTAACATTCTAAGTATACAGATGGATGCCTTTTTACCTACTGTATTCAACAGTGCAAAAATCTGGAAATCGCCAAAGTTATAACGACATAATATTGAAATGAAAACACTTTTTTAAAACAACAAGTTTCATACACTCATAAGATAATACGACTAGTATATCTATGGGCATAAATCAACTATCGCAAGCATGCCCTAATCACACAATGCAGTGTTGTCCATCTGAGGCGTGTAGAGAATACTGCTAAGGTGATTGTGAGATGTCTCAAACAAAGGATTCAGAGTTGATGGGGTACAGAGAACTAGCAATGGACAATCTAAGGAACAACTTTCTCCTACGAGGTTTCACTATCATTATATCTGTGAACAAATAACATCGTGACATGACACTTCTATGTGACCCACTAGTCGACACCTACACATGAATATTCGCAGACTTAGGGCTATCACACACGCCTGGAAAGTTATACTCTAACATTCAGTATTCTGAATATTAGAATGTGGTGTGTGATGGTCCTTAACCAGTTGACTGCCCATACGTTTTGGATACTTCAATCCGCATACAGAATATTTTATTTATTTTGTTCGGTTGATGACGATTGATTAGTTACACAAATGAATGATGAGTTACATAAATTAATAGTAAGTTTAATAAATTAATATATGACAGGTTACATGAATGTATGATAAATTACAAAAATTAATGATAAGTTATATAAACCAATTACTGGTTACATGAATGATTGATAGGTTACATGAATGAATGGTAAGTTACATAAATCAATGAATTATTGGTTACACTAATGAATGATTAGTTATATAAATGAATTATAGGATGCACGAACCAATAGTTTAAGTTAAACAATAGGGAACATGCGTGCGTGAGGGATATGAATAATTTCTATTGATTTACAGCGATAAGAGTACGCTGATCACGAATATCCTAATAAAAAATTATAAATATGAACTTATCACTCCTAATTTTCAAATTAAAAATCCGCATTCTCCGACAAAATACGAAACGCGCCGTGATCTGTCAACTCGTGTGTGACGTCATACCGCACGAGTGGCTAAACGTCAAACATACAACTACGCATATTTAGTACTTGTGAGTCGCTCGGTTTGCTTCGGTTTTCGATTAAATACTTTATTTTTACGATAATTATCGATATGGTGGATACAGGATACGTTAAAGGACAATCGGACAATGTCAACGAAGACATGCTGACAATGTTTTTTAGTGATAATCCCGATTTTTGCTCTGCAGAAATTCGTGGTGTGAAGAAAGACAGGTAATTCTGTAGTCTCACAATGTTTTAGTATTATCAAAATGAGTGACTTGAGTTATAAATTAGTGTTAAGTTATTAAAATAATACTTTATAGTGTATTGCTTATGAATTTTAAATATGTTTATTGAGTTTTGGTTAAATGAGTGGTTAAATGATCAAGCATGAAACAACCCTTCTGTCAGTGCATACAAGTGTGGTTCATATTTGAAAACAACTTATATTATGAAATAAGAGTTACAAATTGTGTAGCTTCTAAATTTGTAATGTTTTTATTGTGTTTGTAATGAAGCAAGTATCATGTAGGTTTTATCCATTTCTTCTTAAATACACACCCGAGAATACCAAGAATACCACGCAGCAGAACACAAACACGGCCGTTTCGGTTATGATTTGACAGGCCGTCGGGATGGAGTACTGCTAAGTGACGTCACGCGACTGGTATACCACAGATAGCGTGTTTTCGCGCCAAATTCGCAAATCACTTTTTTAAATGGCTATAAAAAGTTTAATATTACATTTTTTTTTGCAAAAAATATACCATATTTTTTCTAATTTTTTGTACTATTTTTTAAGTAAATAAAAAAAAAACGCGCATGTTCCCTATTGAGTGATAGGTTGCATAAATGAATGATAATTTCACGATCTAAGGAATTATTGGTTACATATATAAATGAATGGTGGGATACATGAATGAAAATGAATGATAGGTTACACGAATGAATACGAGGTAAGACAATTACCTATGGGTGAGGCGGGTGAAGCGGAGGCGTTGGTCCCCGCAAAGTGCTCCTCTCCCAGCGACGCCTCCGAGGGGTACTCGAACGTGGTCGTCAATGACTCGTCAAACTGGATCTTCAGGTGCTGCAAAAGAAAAAGAAATTCAATATGGAGACACAGTGAGAAATTAAAAATTCTCATTCAGTATTTGCTATTTGGTAAACTGATCAGAAATTACTCATATCCGTGGTCAACAGTTTTAATTTTCTTCCTCGTGCTAGGCACTCCGGCCCCAGTTCTGCATTAAGCAGACTTCACTTTTTACGTAGACAAGTGATATCAAAAATTTCGCCTGCGGCGTTAATTTTTTAGCATATTTTTTATAAGATAAAAATTTCTGGGGGGAAGGGGGCGAAAAATCGGTGCCTATACCTAGAAAAAGTGCAAATCCAGCGCTGGTACACTCCCCTCTTATGCCTCATCCACATGCTCGCCGACCCTCCACGTTTTTTGTGTGAATGAGTAAAAAGACGCTAACCGTTGATTACGTATACAATCCAAGACAATCACCCCGTCCGCACGTCTTTTTACTCATTCACACAAAAAAACGTGGAGGGTCGGCGAGCATGTGGATGAGGCATTAAAAGTTTTAGTTGTCCCAGTTTGACTTTCAAGAAATCTGGCAATTCTAAATATGTATTGTACGTTCAATAAAGAAAATATTTTGATTGACTAATTTTATTTTATCACAAAATTGAACATAAAAGTAATGATGGTGTAAAAAAAGATCCTGTTTTGTCGGAATTTTACAAAAATACGCTATATGTATTGTAATTATTGCTTATATTTTTATTAATTCGTTTTTTTATCTTTCATTTTCTCAAATGTATTTTTTATCTCAAATGAATGTCACAAGTGGTTGGTTGGCAGAAATTGCCGATGGCAATAAACCCGCCATTTGAAAATTATTATTTTTCAATAAGGTTTTATTTATTTATTTTATTTATACTATTTCGCAGTAAGGGTTGTTGATGGGACGATAAAAATATTGTATGTGACTGTTCCACTCTAGACACAGGTAGTATGTTTAGGTATAGTGCACCAATCTCCCCTATGGTTAAATAGGCGTCGCCCTCGCGTCAGAGGGACGCCAGAGGTCATTGGGGAGAGTTGCGAAATCGAAATATATGAATCATATATCTATCTACCGAACCCTTTATGCAGATTTCGGGGAAACTAAAGTAGTATGTACATAAACATACTATACTAGCTCATTCCAACGAAAAACGGGAGACCTTATATCTCGACAACCGTTACTAAATATGCTTTGGAACAAAATAGAGTAGATACATTGAATATTTATCTAGGGAATAACCGTAAAAGATTTTTTATAACTTGTATTGATTTCTTCAAAAAAAAAAAAAAAAAACGTGAAAAACACCTTTGATCTTTTTTCCAAAAGACGGCAACTCGTTTCCTAAAGGTTGCGGAGATTTCTTTTTTTATATTAATAATATGCATAAAATCTAGCGAACGACCCTAAAAGTTTTTTGATTGAAGCGAAATTAACCCCAAAATGTAGAAAAAAAACTATTTGTTCATGCGATTTTGAACCTTAATGTCGCGGGAAATGACCATGACGTCATAGTTGCGTACCGAGCATTAGGTCGTGTAACACTTGGGACCCTTGTACAATACGCGGTAGTTTCATACATATATATACAATAGCAATAAAATTGCAAATAACCATACGTAATGATTGATCAACTTTACCTATTAAATACATACAGGGTGATTGGTTCCGTTGTTCAGATATTTAGAGAGGTGATAGAGGATGAAAAAATATGAAAAAAGTTAAGGAGATGCATATCAAAAAATCAACCATTTTGGAGATATGGCCTTTTGAAAATCAAGAGTATGAAAATTTCTCATTAGGATTTTTGCCAATAACTCTTAAACTACTGACTCGATTTTCACAAAACCGACCACAAATCATAGTAAACAATTTGGGCTTTTGATGAAGATCCCAATTATTGGATTTTGATTTAGAATGCAGTGAAAATTTTGTTATTAAACATGATTTTTGAGCAAAAAATTGGAATTTTTTCTAATAAATAGCAAATTTCTTTAAAAAATGGCCCATTATGTGTCCATTTTTACATTCTAAAATGAGATCTTAATATGTTTTCAATAATTATACATATATAGATATGCATCCCTCGACTTTTTTTCATATTTTTTCATCCTCTATCACCTCTCAAAATATCTAAACAGCGGAACCAATCACCCTCTGTAATACAATAGTATATTTATTATTGATTGTAGTTATATGACGTATCGCATCGCTGCCTGCGCAGTATCGATTATTGATTAATTGATCGATAACAGTACCTACCTATATATTATATATATACATATATATCTAACACATTTACTTATCGGTAGATTGAACAATGTGCAACCTGCGCAATTGCTGTATTCATAAAATGCACTAAAATCTAGTAAATCACCGTAAAAGTTTTTGAAAACGGAGCAAAATTAACCTTAAAGAGTTGAAAAAATGCTGTACATTTTTTCACGAGATCGTTCATGCGATTTTGAACCTCAATGCCGCGGAAAATGACCGTGACGTCATAGTTGGGATCCGAGCCTAAGTGAATTTTAAGACACATCGCAGGCCGATTAATCTTAATACTCACCCTTCAACACACCATTGCTCACGCTGCGGCAGTAAATTACTGATACCTCGACGGACTTTTTCATAAAAAAACTACTTCATCCTGAAGATGGCAATAGTATCGCTGCCGATAGATCGGTCATTCAACCATTCTAAACCCGAAGAACCAACAACGAAGATATGGATTCATCACGCTGCGAAAGCCTACAAGATTATTTTAATTAATAAGGATGATTCTCGAATATACAAGACATGCGTCCGTCCCATCATGACATATGGGATAGAAGTGAGAGCCGATACCAACCAGACAAAAAGCCTTCTCAGAGTAGCCGAGATGAAAACCCTACGATCCATCGCGGGCAGAACAAGGATCAGAAATGAGACTATACGCTCTGACTGCGACGTCGAGGATATAGTAAGGTGGGGGAGAAGTAGAAGACGCTTCTGGAGGGACCATGTCGACCGAATGGATGACACCAGACTGGCAAAGATAGTCAAAACGGAAAACCCCACTGGTAGAAGATTACCCGGAAGGCCACCCAAGAGATGGAAGGACAGCTGGACCTCCCCATCCCAGGACAGCCCGCCGTCGCAAACAAGTCACCCGGCCTAATACAAGTGGAAGAAGAAGGATGATTCAATCGATCGTTTGTTGTAAATGCTAGTACATCTAGTAAGTCTCTCTCATTACTGAATTCACCTACAATCTACATGCGTTAATTACCAATTGTTCACATAATACCTAGTGTTTCCTTATACCCAGGAACAACACGAGATAGGAAGAGAGATGTACATACATTGTATACTGTACAACATGCGTGTACGAGAGATTGTGTACAACACTGCCGGAACAATAAATATATAATGTTACATTGAGAGTATAAACATTGCTCTAGCAGTGAGCTGTTTGTTACCTATACTGAGGATGGTGGATACTAGCAATGTTTACACGGCGACCTGCGAGATTTCAATACGTTTTATTTTATTACAAACAAAAGCACAAAACAGACAACAACTATAGATATAAGTGATAACATGTAGATAAAGACAATTAGTTCATTCATAATTCAGCTGTCACCCACAAGCATGCTTCACAGTTAAATTAAAACATATAAGTTCATTCCGGTCGTCTCACACACCCATACTCAATCTCGCTCACACACTCACCCATCGCACACGCACACCTCAGATTTTACCATTAGAACAGTTGAGAGCAGATAGCCCAAGATAAAAGACAGTGGAAGAGTTTAGAAGAGGCCTATGTTCAGCAGTGGGACGCAAGTGGATAAGTAACAGATGATGAAAGGGAATAACTTCGTCCTTCGATTTATAAATTACCAAAGCCATATAAAATTTTCCTCTAAAAATTAAGAGCTCAAAATTCGTCTAATATTTACTTTCTTTTCTGCGATTTTGAGTTACTTGCCATTTTGCATCGCGATAACTTCGTTATGGTTCATTTCACCTCGAAAATTTTCATAACTAATCATAGAAACTTTCTAGTTGGATTCCAGTAGATGAATTATTTATAAAATGTTGGCTATTTTATTATCTATCCCATTTTAGATCCGCTTATTTATTTGTTTATTTTATAATCTATGCTAGTTTCTAACACACTGCAAGAAATCGTACATTAATAGATACCTACAATTAATTTTATTTTCAAAATCCTATTAGATTTGAGCTTTTGTCCCTTGAACATAATATTTCTAAAAAGCTTTTGTTTTTTTTTGGGATTTATTCACGTTGAGCAATATTCTTATGGGTTTTTGTTTAGGTTAGGAGACTTGGTAGACTCCTAATGCTGGCGCCAGACGCTCGCCGACCCTCGCCGTGAATGAGTAAAAAGACGTGTGGATGAAAATGTTTTTCTTGACGTGTACAAAACCGACCGTTGACGCCTTTCTACTCATGAACACCAAGCCTTCACGACCCTACACGATCATGTGGCGGGAGCATAACACCATCTAGAGAAAAATTCCCAACAGGATCTTCCGTATCGCGTTTCGTTCGGGCATACACACATATGAACATAGCAAATTATTAAAATCAAGTGTGATAGATAGAAAATGAACTACATTTCTTTATGAAACTACATACAGCGATGCATTGTTTACTAGAGGTACGTGATATTAGATATATACATAATATACCTAATTATCATGTTATGTATTTATATAATGACTGATAGGCTATAGGAAACAATAACTGATATAAGAGGGTAATCATGTCGATAAAACAGTAATTCTAATTACCTACTGCACAATATTACAATTAATACAATAGGTACACTTGGGTAATTAGCCGATTTACCTACAGAGAAAACATGAATATAACAAGAGTGATGTAAAAACGATTTTAGACTCCTGCGCGTGACTGCCTTTCTCAGCCGTTTTAATTCTAATGCTGGACATAGGTCTCCCCTTTGACTCTCCACAGATCCCTATCCTGGGCATGCCTATCCATCTTGGCTGAGGTCTTCCTACGCTATTTTTGATGCTTGTTCTAGGTTGCCACTCGAGAATCTTTTTGGTCCATTTAGAATCTGAGCGTCTGGCAACGTGTTCTGTCCGACTCTATTTTAAGGCAAGGTTTGAACTAGGCACCTCCAGATTACGAGTCCACGCTCCAGCCAACTATATAGATACTTACTATATTATTTTGCATTGCATTATTGTAAAGAAACTAAAATGTGTTCAGCGAGCAATGCAAAGACAAATGTTGGGCGTCAGTATTCGAGATAAAATTAGAAATGAGGAGATCAGACGTCGAACAAAAGTTGCCGACATCGCAGAAAGAACATCAAAGCTAAAATGGCAGTGAGCGGGACATGTGGCAAGACAGGACAGTGTCAGACGGGCACCTAATATCCTGAAATGAAGGCCCTGGGAGAACAAAAGAGGCGTAGGAAGACCACAGAAAAGGTGGACAGATGACAGTGTCCAGCTTAGGGGTCGTAGATGGCAGCAGATAGAAGACAGTGGAAGAGTTTAGAAGAGGCCTATGTCCAGCAGTGGAACGCAAGTGGCTAGCAGTAAGTAAGTGAGTAATATTGGATTGTTATCGCTTTCCAACTTTCATATAGTCGCCACGGCCATACTACACAGTACACAATCACTCTCCTATAGGCATTCGATACAACTTGCTTTCGATTCAATAATAAATAATACATACACGTCTATCTACTTACAATAATCTGTCTAATGCCATTCTATTCTCTACGTAAACAGGTCTATGTACAGGAGGTATCATTAATCATTTCAATTGTTTGAGGTTAATAGGGTCCTTGCATGTTTTTTTTTTATTTTGGTTTTCGGTGCACTAACTATAAATTAAGGTTTTCCAAAAATTAGAGATTCTAATTTTGTGTTTGTGGATATATTTATAAAATAAAGTCTCATATTCGATTCCAGCGCGAAAACAGGTTTTTGACTGGCCGCCATATTGTGACGTCACGTTCCGCAATTCCTCCATAGATAACTCACAAACAATCCAATTTCTGACTATGCATTTCATGGCGTCATGACGTCACAATCACGTTAACCAATGCGCGATCGTTTCAGAGCACCTGAGAAAAATGGGTCAAATTAAGATTCTCTGCGGACTGTCATTATGGTGACTATTGCTTCTAATTTGTCCCCTGTGTAACGTTCAGTTGTTTAATATTCACTAAGGCGTCCGCTACAGAGCTCCATGTTCGGACAGTTTATCGTATAGTCAACACCCAGTAGTTGACATACTTTACCATTTTTAATCATTACACATTATTATTATTAATCACTGTCACTCTCAATCATATTATTTATTCCATTTTCTAACATAGCGATCCATTGGGCAGGACATGCGCAGAGAACGGGTACTAAAAAGATCCTGGAAGGGTGCCCAGGTGGAAAAAAGGAAGTCGGTATGCCATACGAGTTGAAGATCGCAGAGGCGAAGTCTTATGGAAGCCTAGGCTGCGTTTTTTGTCGTTAATTTTCACTCAGCGAGTTAACGGTCGATTATCGCAAGAACACAGAACGAATTTGGGTGATTGCTCTAATTGGAATTGTCAAACAGTGATAGAGATATCACAGCATTCTTATTTGGTAGAAAAGGATAGACATATTGCGTGTTAATAAGAGTGCGTGAACAGCACGTGCGGACCACTCTATTATCTATGGCGAGCGAATGAAAAATTGGCAACAACCGAGCGTGTCAATGTCAACTGTGCATATAGAACAGGTTGAATCGCACAACCGGTTGACTCGCATCGATGATAGAACTGAGAACAATAGAACCATAAACAATCGAGCGAATCACTAAGTGAAATTTAACGGACCTCTAGGCTTGGTATGGACTGTAGAGCCATCGAAGAAGAAGCAGACACTTTTGTTTGCTGGCAACAATGAGATTTCTACTGAAATACTACAAGTGTTGCCAAAAAGCTACATGCAGCGCCCTCATCGAACACCAACACTTTTTTGACACACTATACTCGATATGATTTAGTTTAGAATCGTTCGACTCACCCTGGTTCTCGGTTTCCCCGCCGAGATGTTGCTCCGTCCGTTGATGACGACGTTGTCGTTCTCGAAGGCTACGTCACACGGCGAGGGCGGCCTCATGGCCCAGTCCTCGTCGCCGCTGTCGCTGCCCCCGTCCGTGCAGGACTCGCCGCTCAGACCGTCTATTGAGATCACACCTACGCATGCCTGAAATAAATAAAACAATCATACAGTTTCTCAAAAATTTATATTGGTGAATTGGCAATGAAGTATTTTTTTAGTTTATTTATCTGGTATCGTGTTCGACTGTTGGTACTTGGTGGAAGCCCATTTTTAAGGAAAAAATCAAAAACTAAATATTTAGATTAAAATACACAAAAAATGACTTAAGCTTTCGCGACTACATATTATTCGAGGATTTGCACCCTCATCATCTAAAGTCTTTTTTTTGTGGATTTTAATCTAAATATTTAGTTTTTCATATTTTTTAAAGTATATTTATCTGTCCCAATATACCTAATAAAACAGTCAACACACATACGACATTCTCTCTGCGGAAATATATTCATGACATTCAGAACGGGTGACGGACTTCAAAACAGAAATGGATGTAAATCGCAACAATTTCATGTAGGTATAGTTTAAACTAACTCATTCGTACGCGGTAATGTTAGTTGCGTCAAGTCCACGTCATATAAGTTCTCATTCCTACACTAACCTAAAGCGACGCCCATTACGTCATACATTGCACTAAAATTACGTCAAGTCAGATACCTTCTTATTCCTACATTGTATCAGTGCTACGTCAGATGAGAAACGTTCTCATACGTACATTCAGTCAGGAGGTCCTTATTCCCATTAAGGCTACGTCAGACAGTCCTAATTCTTACCCTGTACTGGAGTTACGTCAGGGAAGATACGTACTCGTTCTTACATTGATACCTACACTGTACTAGGGTTACTTCAGGTACGTCCTTATACACATTACGGCTACGTCAGACAGTCCTCATTCCCACACTACACGAGTGCTACGTCAGGTGAGATACGTTCTTATTCTTAAACTGCACTAAGATTACGTCAAGTACGTCTTTATTCCTATTAGGGCTACGTCAAATACGCCCTAATTTATTTATTTATCAATATACGATCACGGAGATCATTTACATTACAATGTTATATTTAAATACAATAACTTACAAATTTATATACTTTACTAAGATACGTTCTTATTCTTAAACTGTACTAGAACTACGTCATAAGCGTCCTTTATTAAAACAATACTCCTAGTAATTTTATAAGAGCAATTTCACTCGGCAAGAATTCGCATATTTGCACTCTAATTGATTGAATTACTATGAGTAAAATTTTGGAAGAATGTCGCTGAGAATATTATCGCAAAAACAAAAACAATTCATCTCATTACTACGACTCTGATATCATTAGATGTATTATATATTATAACAATGATGAATTAGATATAAAATAATGAGAAATACATACATACGTCGATCAAAACATAATTACGAGAAAACAAGGACAGGTGTGCAATGTTCATCATTTATTTATTAACTAAAGTTGCATAGATAAAAAAATCCAGGAATCAGTTTTACACGGGAGAACTCTCAGGCTACATATCTTAAGGAACGAGAGAGCAGAATCCTGGCTAGAACATAGACTATTAAAATATGACTTTCCCTAGTTACAAAACAACATGTATGCAATAGTGGTTGCATAAAACCTACAATCCTAGCACAGGAACGCAACCCAAAAGCTAGTTATAAATATATTAAGTAGAAAAGCCAGCTAAGAATGATTAAAATCGACAATAAAATACTTTTCTTTGACAGTACTATACAAATTATTTTTGGTTTTGGCCGCATTAACAGCATCTTCGTTTTCGAATATGAACTAATAAAATTGTAAGCGTTCCATATTCTCAAAACAATGCTCAAAGTATTGTCTTCTGAAATTCAAAATAAGGGATACGTTCTACTTTTAGGTCTGTCTTTTTCTCCAAGTGGGTGGTTGGACTCCCCTGCGTGCGACTGTGGGGCGGAGAGGCAGACTGTGGGCCACATTGTGACCGAGTTTAGCCTCCCGAATATATAAAGAACGTTTAATTTAATTTCTGACGACCAAGCTTGCTTGCGAAATTTATCATTGCCCAATGCCCAACCTTCAAACATTTTCCTTTGAGGGATGTGATATACTTCTTTTGACCATACGATAAATAAATAAAATAGGTCTGAAAATGCGGACGTCCTTTAAAATAGAGGACGTCTGGCAACCCTAGAAGGGAAAAAGAGAGATAGAGATTGACATCAAAATATCAAATGGGTAGAACCTAAACTCATAACAATAAAACCATTAAGCCGAATATGTTCATTGTTCTCGACTCTACAATGAAATTATCCGGCGAACCCATATGTCGAGTTCAACACTCCAACGAGAACGACACAAAAAAAAGGTAAACAAATCTACGAATGACATTTCTCAAAAAGGGAGGAGACACGAGAACGAACGTCTAAAAGTCGACGATATAAACAGACGTAACCTTTTAGCGAGACTGTGCGAAATTGCAAGCACTGTTAGCCAAGGTCAGTCGGGCGAAAAATTATTCCGCAATCAACACGAGTCGACCTTGCGAAGGCTAGTTGTAAAAAAAGTAACGAATGCGGTACAAAAAAGAGTAAATAATCGAAATGACTCGATCGGCGTATTTTATATGCGCGTTTGGCCCTTTTTTATAAACTGCCACGATGTTGAAAAAGGAAAACTTAATCGCATCAGCTGCAGATGAGGTAGAGATTTGCAAAATTTATGCGGGTGTCGATAAGATTATTAATAACAGTTCAAGGAAAATCAAGTGCAATATTGAAAATGCATTAAAAGACCAAGTGATTACATGGAATTTGCGGAACGACAAAGGCGTTGAAATTTCCGGGTTTTTAAACCAGAGTCGACAAACAACTTAACTTCTCTTTTTAACTAAATCCTCTTCTCTTTCTATACATCCCTCCACATCTCCTATTTTATTATTGTCAATTCAATTTACACCTCTTTCCGATCTCATCTGAAGGTGGGAAGCGATTTTTAAGGGGTACGGTTGCTGCCGCCATTCTTAATAGTATTTGGTGATCTTCCAGGCAAACGGTATGAGATTTCTCTAACGTATATTGGCAGTTTGAACAAACAACTTGTGAAAATATATGTGAAAAGAGGCCAGGAGATGTGGTCGTAAATTTCCTGGAGAGACTACATCACACATTTAATGACGAGGTACTCGACAGAATCGAAGAACGAAGGCAGCTTATAAAGACCACATCAGAAAGGTATAGGCCAGATGGATAGACCACACAATGCGCCATGAAAACCTCTTGCACACTGCGATGCAGGGGTTGACCGAAGGAACAAACTCTAGAAGGCTCCCTCGAAAAAAATATCTGTATATGATACGATCTGCGCCTTATATCTGGAGAGCGAGATGCAGACCTTTGCTACAGACTAATCTGCAGAATTGAAACCAAAGTGGAAAGATATATGGTAAGCAAAATTCCCTAAACGCACAAACAATTCAACATTATCCAGTTAGACCTATTCTGTCTTGTATTTTATCGCAACGGGAACAAAGCAGTTTAAGCAGATATTGGTGGAACGTCCGTAAATACCAGGAAAATAGTCAAGGATAACAAAATGCGCTGAGTTGATGAGAACAATGAACGGATAAAGCGGACATTGTCTGATGATCTCGGAGAAGCATTATTAATATAGTAATTCAAGGACCGCATGAACAAAACATCATGAAACATCCGCGATGCTGTTGAGATGAAAGATAAAACTAAACTAGAGGAAATACTCTCGTACCATCAACTACCACTACATTTCCGGGTGCTGATGATTTCGACTATTTGATAGTGAACGTTCAGGAGTTTGGATTTAGCTGCGAAACGAATAAACAAAATCAACAATTTCGTTGCAATTTGGATTGATTCATGTGTAGCAACGCAGTCACACTTTGGACCCTTCGATTGTTATACAAATTCCGCAGAGATTTAAGCTTCAATAGATCTTTATTCTTAACAAAATTCCAATCAAACCTAGTATTCGCCTTTCGCGGATATGGGCAAACGTTGTCAATAGACCACACATTTGATCTTAATAAAGACAACAAACTAGACAAATTGGTTTAGGAAGCACTATTCCAACAACAGCGCAGAAGATTTAAGGATTAACATTGTCGGATTTACTACCGACCTCGGCTGGTTAAAGTGATCAGTTTACACTCGAAAGACATTCGTCATTTCAGTTCACACCGGCTGGGACTCGAACCCAGACCTTCGTCTCGCATAGTAGGGATCTTATCCACTACACAACGAGAAGCGAAGATCTCGAAATGTAACTATCGGGCACACTTCACACCCCAAATCAAGCCCGTTAACCACATTGTCGAGGAATGTCAGTTCTTTAGGTTCAGCGGCACAATGGAAGACATTCACAACTTGTCTCCCGAGGCGCTTCAATACCTGAGCTCTCACCATCTTAATATCTAACTCTGATGGTCTCAGTAAGCAGTTAGTATCTCTATCTAGGTATACTGATTTCTATATAAAATTATGTTGTCATTGACGTAATGTAGTTCTGGATAATTAACATCCAGACCTGCATACAAATAATCCACACCTTTTTTATAGTTTTGTTTTGACACCATGTAATTATTGTTTCCATTCTTTTTTGGCTGTAACTGTTTATCAGCTACAGGTATAATACCAAAATGGCTAATAAATAATTTTAAAAAATTAGATTTACCGGAAAATTTATACATAAAAATGCAAAAATCGGTCATTATTAATACTAGCAATATTGTAAGACGATTTCTAAATACTGATATTTCAGGCACAATGCTTGTATTTTAGGGCCCGCGTCGAGCCTAATCCTGTGATATCTGGATAGGTGAATTTTTCCCAGTATTAGGCTGATGAGTTTATATGTGAATCATGAAAGATAATATCTAGACTCTTCTGGCTGATAATACTGAGAAGTGTGTTGGCAAAGTCATGCCTACGCGTATAAAAATAAGTTTGCAATGTGTAAATTTTGTTCAATATGTAAACCTGACGATTCCTGTTGCCTTAAATAAGGCCTACGGATGATTTGAAACCAATAAACCAAATCAAGGCAGACTGATAGAACAATTGGGATTATTTTAAGCAAATATTAGTACTACTACTACTATACCCTCACGCCACGTCCCTTGCGGGGTAGGCAGAGAGGACAGAGCGCCAGACACCCCTATCCTTACACACACTCTTAGCTTCTGTCACACTCATACAGTTTGTCATACACGCTCTCCGATTCCTTTTACTCAAAACGCGCCCATCCTTGAGGATCTGGTCGACACGATCGGTCCAGTCCAGTCTCGGGCGGCCGCGCTTTCTCACACCTCTTCGTTCACTCAGATATATATTTTTTGTCATCCTGTCATCCTTCATTCTCTCAACATGCCCAAACCATCTTAGTTTGTTCACTCTCATTCTAGTTACAACACCAGTCTTGCAGTCACTCATTTCCCTAATAACCTCATTCCTTATCCTATCTCTCAGCGTTTTCCCACACATTCTTCTTAGCGACCTCATTTCCACTGCATTCATCCCGGATTCATCCTTCTTCAGCCATGTCCAAGTCTCGCTTGCATATATTAGGGTCGGCACCAAGACAGCATTGTGCACTAGCACTTTTGCTTTCATAGACAAATTGCTACTACCAACAATCGGACCGAGTGCACCATTCGTCCTAGTTCCGGCCAGCTTCCTTCTTTCAATGTCTCCATCACAGCGTCCATCTCTAGTAAATAAGCTTCCCAAATATTAGTATCTATTACAAAACTAGATTATTTATACAGGCAAGCATAGAATTGTAAAGAAATAACGCAAGTGATAGTGCAAATCCTTGGCGGATGTGTGAGACCACAAGTTTTATAGTCGGTTGGTTTACTGCGTAGAACATTTACAAGAAGTTATCTATGAACTAATCGCCTTTTGCGGTTTCTACATAAAATAACAACTGGGCACATTTATACAAATATTATTTGAGTTACCCGTGCTTCACAACGGCAAATTTAACGAACCAACCCGACATACTTTATAGGCTTGAGTTGGACAAAATGTGACTTAAGATCTGAATTTATTTTCCAACGCCCTTTCATATGATACCACACTCGACCCCACACGACCCTTGGATCCCCTCATCATCATGGTATCTCCTAGGAAAAGCTTTTTCTCCAAAGACCGGCGACGTTAGAACACAGCTTATATTATCGCAAATGTTATTCTAAATTTTCACAGCATTCCATCGTAAAATGCGGGAGTTATGCGAGCACTTACAAAAATCAGACTTTACTTTATATAAATAGAGATTATTTCAATTTATATTTATTGCAGACTTCTCATTTATTACTAAAGTATCTAAGATTTGAGCGATACCTTTCATTCAAAACGCTTCTGTCCTTGAGATTTTCGTTCGAATTATCTACTACCAAAATATGTAGATACCAATCCATATTTCACGCTCATTTTTCTTCTTTGTCACCCTGTATGCCTAATGCCAACAATATATTTTTAAAGGTTCTGGGCTTACATACACAAACCCAAATACTTTCCTGCACACTTTGCACTAGGCTAAAAGTCTGTATCGCAAAGTGTGGAATACATCGCCAGCGCCGGGGTTTGAACCTGGCACCTCCCACCTCCGTTACATGTCAACAAATCTCCATCCATTTCAATCATTTAACTTTGTTTTGGGGAGCGCTGAGCACATCACCGTGTCAAAAGAACGTTCTATCTGTGAAATACACATTTATCCACTAAATGGCTCGTCAACACACACATGCGTATCCGAGACATATACATTATTTCTACTATTATTTCATCCATACATTTCACTTACACTACACTTATTGGTTTATTAGATTTTAATCATCTTATTTAAGGCACTTGGAACGTCAGGTTTACATATTGAACAAACATTACAAAATCAAATGCAGCAAATCAATAAACAGTTTCAGCAAAAAATAATGAAATCAATAAACACACAAATTAAAACTATAAAACAGGTATGGATTAATTCAATGCAAGTCTGGATGTTCCACTACCGTTCGCGGAAGCGCGGAAGAAGTTTTTCCAGAGGTGTCCGGGTATAAAAATAATTTCACCCAAATGTCCGGGGTTTTTATAGTTTTTGTCCGGGGTCTACAATTTAGGTGATGGCAACCCTAACTATATGCAATAATAATAATAATAATCGGACAACTTTAGGCGCCGTTTAGCGATAAAATCGCCCCAAGAGCACCGTACATTTTTCTTTTCACCATATAGGATCGTCACAAACAGTAAAAATGATAATTAAATCACCACATAGGATCGTCACAAAACAAAATAATAAAAATGAATTAATCTAATCAGTTTCGGCTAACTTGATCTATCATTGGCTAACCAGTGACTGACCCGTAGGTACGCACAAAAAGGTGAGTCTTCAGCAACCTCCTGAACTCCTCCAGGCTTTTGGCACACCTAACATCGAGTGGAAGGGCATTCCATAGATAATACTTCTTCTTCTTTAAATCTTTAGGGCTAGACGCCTCGTGTGTATCGACAAGATATCGAGGAGTTGGAAGCTCCGCTGATTCCAGAACCGGTTTAGCAACCTGTGTGCAATAATTAGTATCGATGTTAATATGCTTTGTCTCGATAGACGCATTCCGATTAAATTTACAATATTACTCAAGTAAGGATATAGTAAATCACCCGATAAGGATTATAGTGAAACACTCACGAGGCAAAGGTAAGGAGAAACGGACAAAAGACATTGTGTAAGGATAGGATAGGTAATGGGTACCCCAAAAAGGGTTGACATGATAAAATGACACAGGAAAAATATTTATTCTATTCCATTCTATCCCCTCACGCCACATCCTTTGCGGGGTAGGGAGAGATAACAGATCGCCAGATTTTCCTATCCTTACACACACTTCGGTCTTCCGTCACACTCATGCAATTCCTCATACACACTCTACGATTCCATTCACTCAAAACGCGTCCATCCTTGAGGATCTGGTCGACATGATCGGACCAGGTTAGTCTTGGGCGGCCGCGCGTCCTCACCCCTCTTCGCTCACTTTAATATATATTTTTTGTCATCCTGTCATCTTTCATTCTCTCTACATTATTACTTCATCTTATATTGACCGAGAGGCAGATCGCCGATGCGTTGGAGCGACCAAGTGAGGGCAGCCACAAACACCACTCTACACGAGGCCGCACATCTGGCCATGGATAGAGACTCGTGGAGGAGGATCGTCAACTGCGGGAATGAGAGTCGCGACCCTCAGTCATGAGGATATACGACACCAGCATATTGTCTCATCTCGGATTACCTCACCTTTCCTTGCCATTCTCGCCCTACCTTACCTCAGTTTATCTTACTCTTTTACTTGTTTTATATTATTTTGGTTTATTTTACTTTGTTTTGATCTGGTTTATCTTATTTTGTGCTATTTTATTTCTGTTTTATTATTGTTGCACATTCGAGGGATTGACCCAAATACAGGTTAGTTGGGCAATTCCGGCGTAAAATGTTTTGTAACCTATTTTGAAAAAAAAAAGATAAAACTTGTCCTAAAATATCACACGGAAGAAATAACGAAATACATGGAAAGAATAAATAATCGAATGTCCTTCGCCCTATAGATATGTAGGAATGAATGGAAGACTTATCTACGTATATACTACATATTTTGTTTAGCCATATACTCAATCGCCGCGCCTAGTTCGACCTTTGCTCAATCACATTCACGTTGTATGAGTGTATGACATATCGTCATATTATTGTAACAATACTAATACATCACTCCTCCCACCCAGTCCATAAATGGAAGAACAGCTGATTGGAGTTTGATACAGTTCCCAGTATAGTTCAGTAATATGTACTTATGTATTATGTTAATAATAATAGCCTAAGAGCCCGCTGCTAAAGTTATGACATATCTGTTATTTGATCGAAATGTGGTTTAAATGATAGCTTACCAATAGGGTAATACATCGCACTAGGGTTGCCTATCAAAATCTTGCCGCAACTCCCCGATATTAGCGATGATGGGTGGAAGGATGTGATAGGAAAATGATAAGATTTTTTTTTCTAAAAAATATTATGTTTTTTGACCGGCCATTACAGGTAAACTACTAGTCCTACGTAAAAATGTAAATAACATTTTTTGTAGAGAATTTAGCAAGGATTATTTTTGTCATTGACCGCTTTCTCCTATCTCTTACCATGTTCCAATAAAATGCGAAAAACCGCGAAGAGGGACCTTTTCGGGGGGGCATGGGGGTTGCGGCAAGATTTTGATAGGCAACCCTAGTACGATGTATTAACCTACTGGTAAGCTATCATTTAAACCACATTTCGATCAAATAAAAGATACGTCATAATTTTAGCAGCGAGCTCTTGGACTATAATATCCGTACAGTCGGATGACAAACCGGATATATTAATCGATGAAACATTAACGTATTAAATACCTACGAACGAATAAATGCGCTCTCATTTTGATAATGACGATACATTGACAGACATTGACATCTCCAGACTTACTCTACCGGTATACAAGCTAAGTACGTGCTAGGCTAACGTCATCCATATTACCTCCCTGACATGCAGAGCATCCCTCTATCGAAATCTGTACAAGATATAAAAAATCTTTTGCGGTTATTCTCTAGATAAAGGTTCAATGCATCTACCCTATATTGTTCCAAAGCATATTTAGTAACGGTTGTCGAGATATTATAAGGTCTCCCATTTTTACAATGTTCTCCAAATTTTTGAAATGTTGGTATGCCTACTCTTAAAAATATATTTTGCGGTTCCAGTTATCAGTGAAGCGATATTCCACAATCCTGAAGCGGGATTCATGAGGTTTTCCTATTACAAATGAGGTCAAAATTAAAATAAAACGCAAATAATTTTATCGTAATTATAAAAAAAACGTAGATAGGTAAATAAATCGCATTTAACTGCGATAGTGGGAAGTGGTACATAGGCCGGTTTAGGTATGGAGCTATGCCCCGAGCTTCTGCGAACGGTAGTGGGCCGAAATCAGACGATAAAATTCGCTAAAAATGTCGACGAAAAAGTGGACAAACGACTGTTGAAGCGGCGAACATAACCTAAAATGGATATCAAATATATGTTGATTGACAATAATAACGTTATTTTGTTAATTATTATCCGGATTTGACAGTTCTACGTTATCTGTATTATGGTGTTCCATGTAAGATCAAATATATTATGTAAGATTCTTCTTCTTCTTCCTCAGACTTCCTCCCTCCACTGCTGGACGTAGGCCTCTTCCATTTTCTTCCACTCATCTCTGTTTCTCCCCCTGCGCATCCAGGTTCCTCCGGATTATGTAAGATTGAATTAATAAAATACGTTGTAAATAGAATAGCATAGCTCATAAGACTTACATATAAGTATAGATATAGTTTGAAATATTGTAGTAATAAGTGAAATTTTGTAACCTCCTTGGACAAGGATATTGAAGGAACGTAATTCGGGGGTGGGTTTTGCCGGGGGGCTCCCTTAAGGCTAACCCTGGGCCCACCTCTTAATAATATTTTGCTAGAAGTGCGGGTAAAGAGGTCGCTATTAATGCGCCTGAGCTACCCGGGGATGTGCAGGGCCTTAAGCCCGCGGGATTTTCCTTCTACGTTATCTGTGTTAACGTTGGCAGAAACCTGCTTTAAAAAGTCAATTTCTTCAGTAATTATATCATAAAAGTTTTTACAAACTCAACAGTTTACATTATTGTAATAGTTTCTGAGCTTAAGCAAAATAAAAAGCCGGACGCAAGTCAAATTTAGCCGGACAAGAGGTGAAAAAGCCTAACACTGTCCGACTAAAGCCGGACGGATGGCAAAGCTACCTGCGAGTATTATTATGTTATATCACCGCACCACGTACACACACACATCAGCTGTCACTGTTTACATAATTTAGGTAACCTTGCTTCTAACATTTACTTAATTAAAAAAAATACTTCATTATCTTATCAAAGAGACCTTGATTTTATTAAAAGTGACAGCATTGTTTAAACTAACACGAGGTACGTGATTTTGATAAATATAATTGTCACTAAATTAGCCTCCCCAGTCCATGAACCTTTCACAAAAAAAACGAAAATATGTAAACTGAAAGGCCAACGTGCTTGCGGAAAATTGCGTCAGCAAAAGTACTCAGCCTCAGCTAATACTAAAGATATCATCCTAAGACTTAACACATGGATAAATGTAAGATATGCTGCAAGTCACTCTAGTGGGGAGACATCAAATGCAGTATTCCTACAACAGTGTAGAAGAATTGAAGAAGATGAACATTGTCGGGCTTACGATCGACCTCGGCTGGCTTAAATGATCACATACACTCGAGAAACATTCGCCATTTCAGTTCACCCCGGCTGGGATTCGAACCCAGACCTTCGTCTCGGTCGCAAGCCCGACAATGTTCATCCTTAATTCTTCTGCACTGTTGTAGAAATACTGCATTGTACATACTACGGAATGTAGGGAAAAATCCAACGCTTTACAAGAATAATTTGTAAACCAAAAATAGTTCAAGTCAAAATGGTTGAGTACATGGTTGGCTCAATTGGTTGAGGCGGCAGTCTCTCAAGCGGGAGGTGCCAGGTTCAAACCCCGGCGCTGGCGATGTATTCCACACTTTGCGATACAGGCTTTTAGCCTAGTGCAAGGTGTGCAGGAAAGTATTTGTGTTTGTGTATGCAAGCCCGAATCATTAAAAAAAATGACAGTCAGGGCTACCAACAACACAATTTTGCAACAAGTCACTTGCAGATAACATCCGGATTGCCAAGCTCATAAAATGGCAACTTTCTATCGGCAAGTAATGTAATTCGAAGTATGGGTCAGTCGGATAAAAAAAGATAACAGGAGATGTAGGTATTTGTTATAGAAACTACTTATTACTTGTTACTAGGGCTGCCACCTCTCCGGGTTTGACCCGGAGTCTACGGGTTTGAGTGGTGTTCTCCGGGCTCCGGGTTAGCATAGTGTATCTCTGGGTCTGAAATTTTTTTCAGGACTAAAAAAAAAAGGAAAATACTCGGGGTCCCGGTCCCCCCCCCCCCCCCCCCATATAAAAACTGGGTCTCCGGGTCAGCATAGTAAATCTCCGGGTTTGGAATAATGGTGTGGACCAAAAAAAAAAAAAAAAGGAAAAAAAAAGAAGGAAAATACTCGGGGTCCCGGTCCCCCCCCATAGAAAAACTGGGTCTCCGGGTCGGGTCAGCATAGTAAATCTCCGGGTTTGGAATTATGGTGTGGACCAAAAAAAAAAAAAAAGGGCAACTATGGTCACAAATTCGTTTTTTCCGAATCTCCGGGTCTACGCTCTTACAAAGGTGGCAGCCCTACTTGTTACTGTGACATTACTAAATTATAATCATAATGACCCACTAGCTAAATAGATTTCGACTAGACAGTGGCGTGATGTAGATATCTATAAAAGCAAAGTAACGAAATCTAGAAAATTAAGAGTATGCATACCGACATTTCAAAAATTTCTTAAAACGGGAGACCTTCTATCTCGACAACCGTTACTAAATATACTAATAGGGTAGATGCATTGAACATTTATCTAGGGAATAACCGTAAAAGATTTTTAATATCTTGTATAGATTTCTCAAAAGAAAAAATGTAAAACACCTCTGATCTTTTTTCCGAAAGATGGAATTTCGTTTCCCGAAAGTCGCGGAGTATTTTTTTTTGTACTGATAATATGCATTAAAATTTAGGGAATAATAATTTGCAATTTTGCATTAATAGAGTAAGAAACGAAACGATACGGCAAAGAACAGGAGTAATAGATATTGCCCAGCGTATCGCATCTCTCAAATGGCGGTGGGCAGGTCACATGGCTAGAGACCCACACGATAAGTGGTCGAAGAGGGTAATACCTACTGAAGGTACTTCGCAAACGGTATTAAATAACAATTTACTTTATATCGCTATATCTTTGAAACTATAACAATAAATGAGATAAAAAAATACTAAACGGTTTTTCGTAGCGCGTATTTTATATTCCATGTCAAATTTATTGTAAAAATATACTTTGTATTTTATTTTTTTTATTGCTAAAAAATCCCCGCTATACTTAGATTTTTTTTTGTGATCCCCCGCCAATTGAGTGTTAACCTGGAGACCCAGAATGACTACCAGGGGTGTAGGAAGACCACCACTACGATGGAGAGACGACCTGGTAAAATACGTGGGTACCAACTGGATCCTGAGAGCCCAGGATAGAGCGGCGTGGAAGCAGATGGAAGAGGCCTTCGTCCAGGAGTGGATAGGAGTAGGCTGACGACGAAGAAGGCACGCCACTGCCCACAAATAATAGACAAAGTATACAAATTTCGATTTCTTCTATTATGATTATCATTGTGTTGTGTCTATATAATACCGTAATGTATAATGATAATTAGATAGACCACTCATTGTATTTTCTTATCCAACCTAATAAGAATTATCCGAGTCGCTACTATACTAAGTAATACTACATTCAACAAACATTACAATAGGAACAGTTTAATCACACCTGTTATTTCTGAGCTATTAAAATCACTGAGAATGTATCAGCCACTGTTAAAAATAACACTGCGCCAGAGTTGCAATACTTTTGAATTTATTTATTTAATCTTTAAGTGAACAACAAATACATATAAATATAAAAAATTGACATAGTAGAGATTATAAATCGTTGTTCACTAGGGCGAACTTATCGCAGAACTGCGATTTCTTCCATGTACATACAACAGAATTTTATCTCACTTCCAGACTAGCTAGAGCTCTGAAACTTTCACCAATTGTGTAAACTAGATGACGTTAAAATTCTGTACCACATTGTATCAGCCTTCTCCAGAGACAAGAAAGATATAAAACGATTGAGGGGATCCAAGGGTTGTGTGGGGTCATGTGTGGTATCGTATGAAATGGCGTTGGAAAAGAAATTTATGGAGCATATTGATGTACGGCTGTGAGACATGGTGCCTCACTGAAAAAGACAAGAAGAGACTGGAGGCTTTTGAGATGTGGTGTTACATATGATTTCTGGACGAATGCAGGCAGCGACTTTCTTCTTTGCGCCTGGACGAATGCAGGCAGCGACTTTCTTCTTTGCGCCTGGACGAATGCAGGCAGCGACTAAATCTCCGAGAGACGTGCTCGCTGGATTGGCCACATCGTGCGCCACGAGGGTCTCCCACATGACTTAATAGAGGGAATGGTTGAGGGAACAAACCACAGGGAGCGCCCCCGACGGCAGTACCTGGACCAGGTGCACGAGGACATGAACTGTACCATATATGTCGGGCTGAAAGGGAGCTGCGGGAGACAGAGAAGAGTGAAGAACAAGATGTAAGAATTTGCTGCAAACCAATCCGCAGGATTTAAACTGGAGAAGAAGATATACAATATTTTTTTACTAATATTTCTACAAATGAATTAATTTAGACATAAGATGAACAATCTCTGTGTATAAAAATCACTGCTAATTTGATTTAAACATCCATCCACATATTTACAATACACTGTGAAATGAACCCACAGCCAACATTGTAAGAGCTGTGATTTCACAAGGTACCCAATACAGCAGCTGTTCTCTGACATATACTATACTTCAGTATACGTATACAGACTCATTTCCGTTTCATGCCATTGACTCCGTTAGCAAGAATGTTCAACATTTTTCGCCTCGCGATGACATTCCGCTATTTGCCCACACGGCGTTGCCGAAAATCGAGATTTTTGTGAGACTGAGCAAAGAAGGTCGCGATGTAAACTGATTTATTTTTTATAAAGAGAAATAATAATATCAGATCCAAGGGAGAGCCGCAGGCGAATTTTTAGATGAAACAGTTTAATTTTTAATGAGATTTAACAGATTTTCATAATACATAGGTCAGGAGGGGACTGCGAATTCGTCAATGGCGACCAAGAACAAGTCGAAGAAGCCAGGTAAGGTGGTCAGACGATATCAGAAAGTGTGCCGGTGGTGGGTGGATGCAGTGTGCCCAAGACAGGAAGTTGTGGATGACCAAAGGGGAGGCCTATGTCCAACAATGGACGTAACTGGCAGCAGAAGAAGAAGAAGAGGGCACTATCTAGTGATAGATAAGCCATACTGTCTCACCACCCGATCTGACACGGAGATTTACGATGCTAACCCGGGGCCCGGAAAACACCATTCAAACCCCTATAGACTCCGGGTCAAATCCGGAGAGATGGCAGCCCTCAGTACGATTACTATAGTATTTACTAATTTGTGAAAACGTTGCGATCTGGTTGCGATATTATTATCGTCACGCCCGATGGGTTCTACCAATGGCGGCTAGTAGCGACTAGTAAGCTACATCATTGAGACCGTCCACTCGTGACGTGTGACATTTCGACATGGAGTCATTCAGTCAGTCAGTCAGTCACTGCTTCCCTCTCATCACTGCATTGCAAACTCATCAAATTCTACCACTTGCTCAACATATTATAACTAGGTACTAGCTGTAACCTGTCAAATATTACGCTGTTTGGTGGAGAGAATCGTGACCGGACAAAAACCAATAAGAATATGGCAAACACGATACAGTGGAGATCAGGTCAAGCTGTCGGAAAGTTTGGGTCCGGCACACCAACTACTCTACCTAACATGGAAGACACTCAATAGATTACGTGTAGGTGTCACCAGGTGTAGGGAGAACATGCACAGATGGGGTATCGTTGCTTTGGGCATAAAGTGATCACTTAAGCCAGCCAGAGCCGACTCGTAAGCGTCGGAACACCCACCCTGCTTCCTTCCCGAGGGAGTTCACATAGCGCTACATTATGTGAATGAAGATACCTCTCGTTTCTGTTGAGGAAAAAACTGTAATGTATTTCCGTCTGTGCAATGCATATAATTATGCAGTTCAATACCTAAAATAATTTAGGCATATTGTAAATCATAAATAAAATTGATAGCCAATTCTTTTTGGGTCGGGGCTCAGAGCATCAGTATATGTTCGCCAGAGGCCCCTGTCAGAGGACCTCTGGCCATTCCAACCACAGTCTCTCATGTATTGTACACATATAAAATAAATAACACATGTGACAAGAATGAAAGTAAACAAACTAAGATGATTTGGGCATGTTGAGAGAATGAAAGATGACAGGATGAGAAAGAAGATATATTTGAGTGAGCGAAGAGGGGTGAGGAAGCGCGTCCGCCCGAAATGTCGACCAGATCCTCAAGGATGGACGCGTTTTGAGTAAAAGGCATCAGAGAGCGTGTATGGCTGCATGCATGGATGTGACGGAGGCTAGGAGTGTGTGTAAGGATAGGGCTGTCAGGCGCTCTTTCCTCTCTGCCTACCCTGCAAGGGACGTGGCGTGAGGGTATAGATAGATATAAATAAATAATACTCGATTTCCACCAGAATTATGTAAGTTGATAACGCTTAGATGCGGATGAGACGACGCAACATCAGTGAAATCTCAACGAACGTAACAATTAGTATGCGTGCAGTGGTTTGACGGCCGAATCGTTGATGAATTATGGAAAAAAGACACGTATAAAGACTCTAATCTTACAATTATCCACGGATGTTACATGTGTGAAATATTGATATCGCAATTGTTGTACCACGCATCTATGTATCAAAAATATTTCAATAGAGGGCCGGCGTACAATATAGTACAAGTTTCTTCACGACTCAACTACCAACCATCATAGCACAGCGGTAGAATATCGGCTTGTCAGGTTGGAGGTCTGGGTTCGATTCCCGGTCGCGGCAGCTGGATGAACTGGAATTGGTGGATGTTACTTCAGTGTAAAGTGATCACATTAGGCCAGCCGACGATCGGTTATAAGTTCATCCTTTGCAACGTACTTCTTCTTTCGTATGCATACGACCATTGTACAAGTTATCTAGGAGTCATAGCTCCGCGTCAAGTAGTCTACTGGCTTTGGCGTCACCTTGTGGTTCTCCTCAGAACCTCTGTAAACTTCTTGTCAGGACACCTCTCCACTACATGTTCGACAGTCTAGATCAGGCATAGGCAGAGAGAACAGATCGACAGAATTTCCTATCTTTACACACACTTTCATGCAATTCGTCACACACTCTACGATTCCTTTTAATCAGCACACGTCCTTCCTTGAGAATCAGGTCTACGTGGTCAAGCCACGTTGTTCTCGGACGGCCACGTTTCCTTTCGCCTGTTATTTCTTCCAAGTATATTTTCTTTGTTATCCAATCATCATTCATTCTCTCTACACGTCCTATTGACTCTCTACAAGTTCGTTCACTTTCAATCTAGTTGCTACAACCGTCTTACAGTCTCTCATCTGTTTCATAACCTCGTTCCTTATCCTTTCTCTCCACACATTCTTCTCAACCATCTCAATCCCATTGCACTCAACCCTGGTTCGTCTTTATTCAGCCATGTCTACGTCTCACCAGCATACATTAAGGTCAGCACCAAGACGTTCATCAATTTATACAGCCATAGAATTAGATTTTTTTTTTGTTCCACGTCGGCTAAGACCCCAGATTCTCCATTTGCAGATTAGCCAAACTGATGTCCTTTGGGGCTGGCATAAACACAGGCGTATTCAATTCCATATACGATACAACACGAGACTCGTGAGGACAAACGCAATGATAAAAATTATCTACGATTGCACAACGTAAGAACTATTTACTAGACGCAGCCGGTATGCAACATTACTATGTACATAATTGGTATTCGAACCGGTCTCTGCAGTATAATAAGCAACACATATACCTAGTTGCATAGTAGACGGTGCGTGCTCGTGGACTGCCAGTCGGTCGAGTCGGGAATGCGGAGCCTCAGGCTATGCTGCAGAAAATCGCGGCGATAATTGCAGAAAAAATTGCGACAAGGACAAACGACTTAGTGGTAAAACTAATTTCGATCAATGCAACAGTATTCAGTAATGATGTAATTTTTGCAATTGGCTGTTAGGAAACGTTCTGCGTTTGGTCCTTTTAGTCCTATTGTCAAAAGTCGCAACGTATCTACTAAGGCAAAGATACTTGTGCACAACGCCGTCCTGGTGCCAACACTGATGTATGCTAGCGAGGCATGGTCATTGGACATGGCTGAAGAAGGAAAAATCAGGCATAAATGCTGTCGAGATGAGATCGTTGAGAAGAATGTGTGGAGAGATAGGATAAGAAATGAAGTGATCAGAGAGTTGAGTGAATGTAAAACGGATATTGTGACTAAAATGAATGTGAACAAGTTAAGATGGTTGGAACATGTAGAGAGAATGAATGATGAAAGGATAACAAAGAAAATATACTTGGAAGGAAGAACAGGTGAAAGGAAACGTGGTCGTCCAAGAGCTTGACCATGTAGACCGGATTCTCAAGGAAGGACGTGTGCTGAGTAAAAGGAATCGTAGAGTGTGTGACGAATTGCATGAAAGTATGTGTAAAAACAGGAAAGTCTGGGAATATAAGGGGCATAATCATCGTTGCACTGTAGGTAAAGAGGGTGTTAATTAATACATTTTTAATCTGTCACCTAAAGCAAACATCTGTAGTAAATTTCAAGGTGCTGGGACATTGGGAAGTTATTAAAATCTGCAGAGGAAATCTAGACTCAGACAATAACAATTAACAACAGATAAAGTTAAAATACCTAATGATAATAAGATTCAACTTGTTGCAGACTTTAGAGATGGAAGAGTCGTGAGACACGACTGAAGATATAACATCAACAGTAACAATGCAAAGACTAAAACATAATGTCATGGACATCATGCACGCCGCGGTGTACAGACAATCTAGGAAAAGGTCTGGGAGACCTTCGAATCTATGGTGTTCTCAACTTAACTGTACAACACGCCTTTATATCACATTCTCCCGGCAAAACCCACAGATGATTTTCTGACAATAAAACCATCAGGGATACGTGACTCTTAAAAAGGCTGCTTTCGAAAAGCTGAGAAACGTATTCGGTAACAAAAAAATCCCGAACAAGGCCACCACAGCCATATGTGCAAAGTGTGCGGAGCCTGCATGGAGAAAGTTCACCTTGTTACATTTTATCACCAAATTTTAACAATATTATTCAAATTGTTTAGACATATAATTGCGAGAATAACCTCATCGTACCGAATACCACTGCAAAATTCAGCCAGAGATTTGGCACATTCCTTGGGCCAAGGCTATATAACACCCTTAAGCAAAAAGTTGACAGTGGTAGCAAGGGAAGGAAGCTCGCCATGACTGAGGTAGTAAAATTAATCATGGAGGAGGGAATTTACAAGTCGGAGAGCATGTTGATGGAGATTCTAGTATAGAGACGAAGAAGACACGGTGCTAGAACATAATGTAGGTACAAGCAGCTATGCAGAGGATCATCGAGGGGGCCTCGGCACAGGCGCAAGCCCAGTGAGACTCGTCGATGAAACAACATGTACCTTATATTGTAAATCACATAATACATTGCCATGTTAATATAAAAAAAAACACAATAAAAGTCATTATTATTATTATTATTATATTTTACCTCGTTGGAAACGGCAAACATGACGAAGTTTTCAGCATCAATTTTATTTAAAAATACAGTAAAAATTTTAAGGTAGTAATGCTTCGATAGTTCCGAACAGTTTCTAAATTAGGGACACCTCTATCTATCTAGCTATCTATCCCCTCACGTTACGTCCCTTGCAGGGTAGACAGAGAGGATAGAGCGCCAGACAGCCCTATCCTTACACACACTCCTAGCCTCCGTCACATTCATGCATGCAGTCATACACGCTCTCCGATTCCTTTTACTCAAAACAAAACGCATACATCCTTGATCGGACCAGGTCAGTCTCGGGCGGCCGCGTTTCCTCACACCACTTCGTTTGCTCAAATATATCTTTCTTGTCATCATTCATTCTCTCAACATGCTCAAACCATCTTAGTATATTCACTTTCATTCTAGTTCCATTCTTGCAGTCACTAATTTCCCTAATAACATAATTCCTTATTTTATCTCTAGCTCGAAATTAGCGACAGCTATGTTTGTGTATTGAATTTGCAAATAAAACAGTGGCTAAAGTGGTAATGCATACATATTATGACAGTATTATTAAGAGTATGCATACCGACATTTCAAAAATTTCTAAAAACGGGAGACCTTCTATCTCGACAACGGTTACTAAATATGCTTTGGAACAAAATAGGGTAGATGCATTGAACATTTATCTAAGGAATAACCGTAAAAGATTTTTTATATCTTGTATAGATTTCTCAAAAAAAAAAATTATAACACCTCTGACCTTTTTTCCGAAAGACGGAAACTCGTTTCCCGAAAGTCGCGGAGTAAAAATTTTTTTTGTACTGATAATATGCATCAAAATCTAGGGAATAACCGTAAAAGTTTTTTGATAGACGCAAAATTAACCCAAAAAAAATGAAAAAAACGCTATTTTTACCATTTTATCATGCGATTGAGACGCGATTTTGAACCTTAGTGCCGTGGGAAAAGACTGTGACGTCATTCCTGGTGCCATGCCCTTAAGTGATTGAGTAGACTAGGTACTACTGTACTATACTGTGTAACTATTTGGCGCTATTTGCCCAACACTTAATAGTCTTCAAGGCCGAGTTGTCTTTCAATCATACACATATTACTACTACTACTTCTAGTATTGCTACCAGCTACCACTTATTAGGTAGCATTTGTATTACTCTATATTACCGTATCAGGACAGGTTGCAGCAGATGTGCAGCCGAGCGTCACAGGTGGGGCTACATTAGTGACCCTGCTTGTGATTGCGGTGATGCGGTGCAGACTCTACACCACATTGTGCGTGAATGCCCAACCCACAAATTTGGGGGAATGATGGAGGATCTGAACAACTTGACGACCGAGGCCAGAATGTGGCTTCGGGATCTAAATGTGATCTTATAGCGCCTGACACCATACGAATATATATATATATTTGTATTACTCTAATGACTCTAATGGACAAGGGGCATTCTCACCTGGGATCGCGAGAATTCGATATTTATTATTAGAGACCGGCAATTGCATAATTACATATTATGCATTTGCATATTTTGCCAATTTATTCAGGGTTTTGCATATTTCGACCAAAATTTACTGATCCTGCATATTTGGGTATATTTTCTAAAATTTTAACTGTATTTGTTAAATTATTACGTTTTAAAAAACAAAAATGTTGGTGTTTGGTTGAAAATGTAGCAGGTAAATAGGTAATTTAATAAAAAATAAGTACCTAATCGTAATTTTTCTTTTAAAAACAAGATTTTATGACTTCACATTTTGCGGTCTTCCAAACGATACCAAACATAAATGAAATAAAAATATAGTTAAATAAAGTCTTGTATTAACGTTAATTTGTTGTATTTATTATTATTAATATTAATTTATTGTCTTTATTATTAATTTTTATTATCAAACTTTTTTTTGTTGGTTGGGACATTCAGAGTGGATGAACGATGAAAGGATAACAAAAAATATATATCTCAACGAAAAAACAGGTGTTAGAAACAAGCACGTCTGTCCAAGAATAACTCGTCTACCAGGTCCTCGGGAACGAACTTGTACAGGATACAAGGAATATACGTGCGTGTGTGAGACAAATCGCGTGAAAGTAACGGAAGTAAGGAGTGTGTGTAAGAATGGGGCAGTGTGGTGTTCGGTTCTGTCTGCCTACCCAGCCAGGGACGCAAAGTGAGTGTACACATATGTATATAGATAATTTTGGGTAACATTCCGAATGTTTGGCACTCGCCAGGATCGTCGCACGGTGACAACAAACCGGCCCTTTACCCAATATTTTATTGACACACAAATCCCTCGTGATAACAACCTCACAGCCCACTATGAATAACAATAGTTGTGTGTTAGTGTGTCATAAGACTCATAATAAGACAGACATATTGAAATCATTGTGCCTAAGTACTGTGTATACCTAGGGTTACCAGATGAAAAATCAAAAGTCCGGAGAAAAGGCCTGATTTCCATGGAAAAGTTCTGAGATTTTATACAGTTTCAGAATTTTCTCTCAAACGTATTATTATCGAAGTATTCCCACAACAGTATAGAAGAATTAAGGATGAACATTGTCGGGCTTACGACCGACCTCGGCTGGCTTAAGTGATCACTTTACACTCGAGAAACATTCGCCATTTCAGTTCACCCCGGCTGGGATTCGAACCCATACCTTCGTCTCGCATAGTAGGGATCTTATCCACTACACCACGAAGAGCGACGGCTGTGTTGTCGAATTTCATGTACATTAAGTACCTATGTATTGTTGCATTTCTTACTGTTGAAGGGAGAGGGTGGTATTGTGGGAATACTTCAATGTATTTACTACGGCTGTAGAAAAAATCCAACGCTTTACAAGAATAAAAATTTGTACAATCAAAAATAATTCAAGTATTATTATCGTTTTTATACACTGCGGATCTAGCTCACGCGTTGACGCGTTGCCGACAGACATAGACTAAAGGTGTCTTCCGTTTCGAGCTATACTTTTAGTTCAATATAACATGAAGAGTTTAACATGTGAGGCATTTTATAAATCAATAATTAAAGAAAAAAACCTTACTTAAAAAGGGATCTTCACATATTAAGTACGATAAAACTGATTAAGTAACTGCGTGGACAACTTGGATTATTACCAAAGGAAGATTATTTTTTAGTTTGTTTAACTTTTAATTAAAGAGATCTTTAAAATGTAAGATGTGTTTTATTGAAAATCCTGAGATATCATGAGATCCGGCCGCAATCCTGAGAAAAGTCGAAAAATCTTGAAATCTCAGGACAAATCCTGAGATATGGTAACCCTATGTATACCCAACCTAGGTATTTATAGTACTGATAATAATATTAATACACATAGGTAGTATATCAAATGTTTGCTTATGAATGCGCCTAAGCAATGAGTAATGGCACACCATAGCATTTATATTAAGTAAGTACTACCTAGACGGCGTACTCAACGCTAGTAGTGAAGTAAGCTGGTGCCCACAAACCGTCAAATCGTATGGAGAATTATGACATTTCGCGTGCGACGTTTTCGAAATTTCGTTCTCACAGTTAAAAACTGTATTAGTTGTACCGTTATTTAGGAATTAAGCGATAGTTTTAAAGATGTTTTTTCGCCCAATCCCACCAACTTTTACCTAGGAAGGAGAGCCCTAAGAAATTTCCATACAAAAACAGGGATAATATTCTATTTATTGATCAGCAGCAGCTTCCGTTTAGAACACAGCCAAAATCAATACAAAATGCAACTCGCCTACTCTGGGCTAAGATATTTGGGCACCTAACGTAGGTGAGCTGCATGTTGCGTTTCATATGGAATTAGGCTGTGGTTTAGCTGGAAGCTGATGTTATTTATTCAATAAATAGAATATTATCTCTGTTTTTGTATGGAAATTTCTTAGGGCTCTCCTTCCTAGGTAAAAGTTGGTGGGATTGGGCATAAGTGTTTATTATTGATATCTTGTTAATGGTGCGAGTTTTGCGACTCTAAAATACAAAAAATTGCCGAGCGTAAAATTGTGTCGCATCCTTTCTATTGAAAATATATGGAGTCAGACATCTAGGGTATTTAATATAGAAGTCTATGTGACACACCATAAAGAGAATAAATGAAATAGGTACCTACTGAGGTGTAGACGAAAATACAAAGATACAAACCATGACGTAATCCAACGGAAAAACATCATGATTTGATACTGACACTAAAAAGCAAGTATTGTAAATTGTGTATGCATGAAAGACTGAATGATTGTGAGAGAAATGACACAAAATCTCTACATACCTTTGGTTTATCCCGTCTGTTGTTTCTTCTGATAAGTCCATCGTTCTCAATATAATCCGGAACTCCTTTTCTTTTGGAAAAATCGAAGAGCATAGTCGTCGTCTCCTGTTGATGCCACTGGGGCTTCTTGCCGCTACCTAACTTGTTTCCAGCACCATTAGAAACAACACTACTCTCAGAAACAGAAACGACACTCTTCGTTTCTTTCGAGATCACTTCGGAAACATCACCATTACTATTAACAACAGAACTTTCAACAACACTAGTTGTGGCGACTTCTTTAAGGATAACACTAGAACTACTGTCGTCGATAAGGTCGATTGTCGTCGACGCGGATTCGCTCACGACAGTCTGTTTTTTCACTTTGGTTTTATCCGGCCCTTCTAACATGCTAACAGTGACTTTTTTGACAGGTTGATCTAGCGGCGAAGCCGATTTTATCACCGAATCTGAAATTTTGACTACGGGCTCCTTCGCCGTTTTGACCACGACCACCGGTTGATCTTGCAGTAATGATTTAGACGTATTTATCAAATTCTTTTCTATCTCACGCGTCGTGAGTGATTTGTTAACATTACTACTACTACTATTATTGCTGTGATTTGTGTTCGCGCTTTGGTGCGGCGGTGACGGTGAATTGTAATGAACTAACGCCGGGCTACTTTCGATATCCTTGACTTGCCTTGCGTTAGACGTGATTCTCTGTTCTCTGTGTGGCGAGGTGGGACACATTGCCACGACTTCTGACGACGATTTAGATGGCACTGTACTAATGTTATTATCCTCTGTATTATATTTGGGTATAATGATAGGTGTGAGTAACTTAACGTCTGCTTCGGTTAATGATTTAGCGGCTAGAACAGCGCTACTACTGTTGTTGCTGATTTGTATCAAATCTGGCACTTTGGATTTATTATTATTATTACAATTAAGACTATTATTAATTAGAACATTTTCAGGTTTACTATTAACGTAATTACTTTGTTTGGCACTTGGTAAATAGGATTTGGGTTTGACATCACCGTTCATACCGTTCACACCGCCGGTGTTGTTATTGAAAGAAAATTGTGTAGTCGTTCCGGCTTTGGATATTCCTTCTAAAGCGTTTTTATCTACGATTTTTGTCTTTGGTGTCTCGTCTTCAGTCGTTTCGAAGACGGCGTCGTCTTCGGAAGAAGAATCGCCCACTATCCTCTCTGATATACTGTGTGGAGTGGCAGGGGCGATCAAAGAGATCTCTGTTGTAGCGGGTTGGGTGATAATTTCAGGATCAGGCGTGGAAGTCCTCACATAAGGATCCTTGACACTTTCGTTTCCGTTTCGTTCGCGCATTTCGCGCAACGACTTTTCCCTCGGACTAACGAGATCTGGAGACTTGAGTAGAGAATTCCTAGGCGAGGCTTCTGGAGATTTTAATTCTAAAGGTTTCACTCCTCTAAACACTGGGAATTCTGATTTCACTGGCGACGTATCCACTGGGGCGAGTATCACTGGGTGTCTATTAACATACACTGGACTAATCGAACGTTCCCTATCGTCCTTGTGGTTGATGAACTTCTTGGGCGAAGGAGGAGGTCTGGAATGAAGGGATGGCGTAGTCTGCGTGGCTACTGGAATGTGTTTGTGTTCAGGTGAGAGTATTGGCCCCCTAGGAGGTATAGCAGGACGAGGAAGTCTAGCACCGTTCGTTTTACTGACTTGTTTCTGTGTTTCGGAGAATGATTTCACTTTATCCGCCACCTGACCTGTACTTGGAGTTCTCAGTTTCTTCCCAGGTTGCCCTTCGAATATCTTCAACGCCTGTTTCACTAAATCGGGAGGTGGTCGTTCTGTATCTTTTAAAAGAGGGGTTGGGCGTTTGGGACGCAGAGTAGGAGATGGTATAGGCGGCACTTGAGGAATTTCTCTAGTTGTGGGGCTTTCTCGCCCAACTGGCGATAGAAGTTCCTCGGATTCTGACCTGGAATCACATCTGGCTAAAGCGTCGACAGATCTGGCTCTGCGCACAGCTTCATTATTCCTGGTCGGTTGTCTGTACCTAGTTTGTCTCGTGGATGCGGTGGTCGTTGCAACGGGTTGATATTTCCGCGGAGGCGGTGCCGGCTTTTCATCTTCCAAAACATGTTCTAAACTGGTAGCTCTACGTAAACCGTGTATAGAGGGCCTAGTTTTATTAGCCTCCCGCAACGTTAGACTGAGATATCGCGATTTGAGTTTTTTAACGATGCCCGGTCCGTAAGTGAGTTCCTCCCCGGAATCGGTGTGTGTATTGTCGGTATCGCGGAGTGGCGTACTGCGCTCAGTATTAGACCCGTCCTCACTGCAGTCCGTTAGATCGTACGATGCGGGCGATTGTAGCAGCATGTCTGCGTGCCCGCGCCGCGCGGCTGACTGTGACTGTTGATGTCCCGCGCGCCTCCGTCGGATGAGGTCCCTCTTCCACTGCGGTACCCCCTCCAGATCGGCCATGGTGTTATCGCCTCCCCGCTCTCTCGCTGGGTGCGCTGGCGTGTGTCTCGCTCGCTCGCCGCTCCGCAGCTGTTGGGCGACCTGCAAGATGAAACGGTTTATGACCTCAGATACAATTATTTCGCATAATGCCTACATATTACGGAGTACATTAACACTCATTGTTACCCAGCGAGATGTGAGAATTCCGTGGTGTCGGAAGCTCTAGGCAGTATTGATATCACACACGATGTATTGTATTGTATGTATTATAGAGTGTGATGATCTAGGAATGTAAACAATGCAAAGAGCCATTGTTAATCCATTTTATTATACATTAACATCATGTGTACACTGTACAGTACACCAACCACACAATAAAGATATTACAAATACAATAAACAATAACTACCGGACTAATATCATTACACTACTACTAATAACAATAATAATAAACACTATACGATAACAAATGCACAAATTGGTAATTATTAATACTTGCAATATTGTAGGACGATTTCTAAATACTGATATTTCAGGCACAATGCTTGTATTTTAGGCCTCGCGCATCTGAGCCTAATCCTGTGATATCCGTGATATCTGGATAGGTGAATTTTTCCTAGTATTAGGCTGATGAGGTTATATGTGAATCATGAATGATAATATGTAGACTCTTCTGGCTGATAATACTGAGAAGTGAGTTGGCAAAGTCATGCCTCCGCGTAAAAAATGTAGTCTTTCAACTAACGAACAGTATAAGATTAGCTGGACTTACGACCAGCCATCGGTTGGTTTAGGTGATCACTTTACTCTCGAGAAACGTTCACCATTCACATCCGTGTGGGTATTCTTACACCTTTTTCAGAGTAACTCTGAAAAATTCACACCTTCAGCACGGCCATTCCCTAGATAAAGGTTCAATGTATCTACTCTATTTTTTCTAAATTATATTTTGTAAGGTTTTCGAGATCTAAGGTCTCCCGTTTTTAGAAATTTCTGAAATGTCAATATGCCTACTTTTAAGGGCTTATATGCACTGAGCAAAAATCGTTCTATTTGTGCCTCAACTTTTTAAAAATTTGTATGAGAATGTTAGTGCTCAGTAAGAATAACGTAAGCGACAAAGTGAATTATACCTTTTTAAAAGAAACCTGGGAAGAAATTTTAAAATCTAAAACAGCCGATTTGTTAAGATTATAATTACCAGAATTTTGGCTAAATTATACTTTTATATCTGAAAAAAATTAACGGATAATCTTCAGTAAATTTTAGGGGTGCTTTTGGCACACTTTTTTATTCAAAGAATTTCCAAATCCTGTATTTCTAAAACAGCCAATCTGTAGTCCATACTTTCATCTATCACTGTATTCAGTTCCAAGACGATTCCCTCAGTATTGGTTGAGTAAAATTCAGGACGCCGAAGCCTTTTGCCAGCATATAGGGCCGTAAACATGGACTTTTCGCACATCCAATATATGGTGTCATGTCGCATTCACGTTAAGAGGTGCGGTGGGACAGAGTGAATTCTTAATATCGTTGCGACCAGTTTGACAAGTTCCAAAATAAAACATTCGTAATTCTACTATATAATATACTCGATAATGGTATATAATTACATATTATGATCGACCACCGCTATAGGGGGGCGCGTCGTTCATAGAAGCATCGAAATATTAAGCGATGTTTTATTTTTATTTTATTTTATTACAGGTATAAGTGCAAAACAGATAACAACTACAGATATAAGTAATTGAAGATTAGTCCATTCATAATTCAGCTGTCACCCACAAGCATGCACCACAGTTAAATTAAAACATATTTAAGTTCATTCCGGTCGTCTCACACACGCATACTCAATCTCGCCACACACTCACCCATCGCACACGCACACATCAGATTTAACAATTTTTAGGCAGAAAAACAGAAAATAAACAAGAATATAAAAAATCAAAAAATAAGAAGGAAGAGCTCGGGATAAGAGGATGAAGAGGGGGAAAGGGGAGGGGACAGGGAGGGATGCTCTGCATGTCAGGGAGGTAATAAATGTTGAGAAGGATAGTATTTATAATAACTGACGGTTTGGGAAAATGATATAGAGTGTGTGGGTTAGGCCGAGAGAACATATCGCCACACTCCTGGCTTTCATCACATAAATGCAGTTCGTCATAAATAAATAAATCTTTATTTTCCAAAGAAAAATATGCATAGTTACAAAAACGATACAATGGTAGTGTGCCAAAAGGCGGAATTCCTCTTACCTAATATTGCCATCTCGCTTGCGCGCGTAACATAAAGCGAAACGGCAAACAAAACGTCAGTGCGTGTTAATATAGTTAGCTATTTTTATTTATTTATTTAAACTTAAAGTAAACAACAAACACATATAAATATACAAAATGGACATAGTACAGATTATAAAACGTTGTTCACTAGGGCGAACTTATCGCAGAAATGCGATTTCTTCCATTTTTACCTGGTGTCATCGGTGTTTTGAAGCAACGCTTTACTGTTACAGAGGATATGAAAGAGCGTTTCGTTGTCGTCTGAGTAGAATCTACAGACTGGGGTGTCTGATTTGAACCAATTTTCCAACCAACCAAGCAACAGTCCAATTTTGAACATAAGTTTACGCAGTCTCTTAGCTTCGTTCTAAAATCGATGATTACATCAAATCATCGAAGAGTATTCGACAACACTAATAACAAGACAACTTTGCAGTCAAAATATATTATAATATGTGGAATTTAATGGCAAACAGAAAAAAAAGTCCGACGTTGGCCGAGATAGGTGTGTGGTGGATAACGGATCTTTGGACAACCTAATACAAACATATACCTACACTACACATACTACACCAATATGTTATTAACATCATTTTATGAACATTCATGTGGTGTGATCATTAAACAATAACATCTATCCACTAAAACAATAAAGTAACAGTACATAAAGTAGTTATCTCAACGGATATACAGCAAAGGATAGACTTTCCATTAGGCTTATGACTGATCGAACTCATCACTAGCAAAAATTGTTCTATTTTTCCTTCAAGTTTTCCAAATTTTGTATGAGAATGTTAGCGCGAAATAAGAATAACGTAAGCGACAAAGTGAATTATATACCTTTTTAAAAGAAACCTGGGAAGAAACATAAAAATCTAAAACAACAGATTTGTTAAGATTATAATTACCAGTATTTTGGATAAATTATATTTTTATATCTGAAAAACTGAACGGAAAATCTTCAGATCCCGTAAATTTTAGGGGTACTTTAGGAACATTTTTTATGCAAGGAATTTACAAATTCTGTAATTCTAAAACAGTCAATCTGTAGTCCATACTTTCATCTATCACTGTGTTCAGTTTAAGGATGATTCTCTCAGTATTGGTTGAGTACAATTCAGGGCGCCGAAGCCTAATGACAGCATGTAGGACCTTAATGTCATCACTTTACACTTAAGTAACATTAATTCTACAATTCTGGACCTTAGACTATAGAGAAGACGAAGAAAATGACGCAACCGCAATCGGCAAAGAATCCTGCCCATATACCGTACGAAAAAAAAATATAAACTTGTCTAAATTATAAGGGCACAAACGCTTAATGTTCCCGAGGAGAAGATACCTAAATCATTTAGGTATTACTGGCTTTTCATGTCTGCATCTCGCAGATGGCATATGTTGAGAATTTTCTCAACGAAAGGCGGCAGATATCAACATTCACATAATAACTTATGCGAACTCCCTTGGGGAGGGGAGCAGGATGGATGTTCCGACGCTTACGAGTCGGCTTTGGCTGGCTTAAGTGATCACTTTATGCCCAGGGCAACGTTCACCCATTCCCAATGTTCCCGGTAGGAGATCCAGAGGAAGAGCCAAGCGTAGGTGGAGGGAAGTGGTGAGGCAGGACATGAGAGAGAGAGAGTGACGTTGTACCAGAGGATGCGCAAGATAGAGCAAAGTGGCGGCGAAACACCAGCATACCCCACCACCATATAGGATTAATAATTGCTAAGGAGAAGAATTGATGCGTTTGAGATGTGGTGTTGGAGGAAACTTCTCCGAATACCATGGATAGAAAGAAGAACCAATGCGTCAATTCTATCTGAGCTACACATTACAACTCGTTTGTCTGCAGTGTGTCTGAAGAGACTGCTTGGTTTCTTTGGACACATTGTAAGACGTGAGCCAGGCAACCTGGAGAAATCCATATTGACTGGCCGAGTGGAAGGCAGGAGAGGTCGCGGACGGATACCGCTGAGATGGTCCGACCAGATGGCAGAGGCCAGTGGTACGTCGTTTGCGGAGGCACTGCGGCGGGCGGAGGACAGACCGGGGAGGGCCAGACTGATGATACAAATAATACATGAAGGTCACGATCCTCAAGAATGAGAGACCGACTTGGATAAGGAGAAGAAGATAAACTTGTCTACTAGGGCGAACTTATCACAGTGCTACGATTTCTCACATTCAATCTGTCAGGAATGGTAATTTCTCTGTAGCAGAATTGATCGTCAACCACAAGATTCGAACCCAATGTCATCCGCGCGATTTTAAGGACAAAGTGATAGAGAAAGTATAAAACTAGTACTCGATATGAATAATCAGTCCAAATATTTTTTTCTTGAATAAATTGTGTACATATTTTAATTCATATTTGCACATACATATTGCTGTTTGTTAATGTATTGTATACATTGTAATTTATACATGTACAAACTAGCAATTGCTGTCTATTTCGCCCGCTGAAGCGACATTTCAATAAAGCAACTAAGAGAACGTACCCATTTTTTACCCTCCTCCCCCCCCCCGTCGGTGACTACCTGTAACATATGCTAAGCCCCCCCCTCTCCCCTAGTTTTCACGTAGTATAGAAATTATGGGCTGCCACCTTTGTACGAGCGTAGGCCCGGAGATTTCGAAAAAAAAAAACGAATTTGTAATTATAATTTGTAAAAAAGTTGATGACCTTTTTTTTGTCATCACCAAATTACGCCCCGGTCTTACTATGGGGAAGTTTTTTTTTAGTCATGATAAACATTTCTGACCCGGAGATACACTATGCTAACCCGGAGCCCGGAGAACACCACTGAAACCTGTCAAAACCGGAGAGGTGGCAGCCCTAATAGTAATCCATAAATATGGCTTAAATCGGTTTTTTTCAAACAGAAAGTCGAATAAAATAATGAGTTTAAAAAGCACTAAATGCTGCGTATCATATTTGAATACATCTCGAAAAATGCGAGATTTGTCTGGAGGATACTGACTACGTGACGAAAACCTATGACCCCTCCCCCGCCTCTGTGACCAAGCGTAGTATTTTGAAGACGTGACAAGAAATGTCAAGGTGGCGGTGGTTCTGCCTTCGTGCGAATATCGCCCGCTAACTCGTCGAGTGAAAATTAATGACAAATAACGCAGCATAGAAATGTTTAAACATTTCCATCGATGGATGCTTCACGAGAATGTAAGGTCAAGAGTACAGTCAGCTGAGATGAGGTACCTCAGAGGAGTGGCAGGAGTTACCCTGAGAGGCCGTATGAGGAATGAGTATGTTCGGGAGGCTCTCGAGGTGGAACCCACACTTCTCTTCATAGAGAGGTCTCAGCTGAGATGGCTCGGACACGTCATTCGGACGCCAGAGGAGCGGCTTCCGTTAAAAGCTCTGGAAGCCGAGAAATAGCTGGCAGAAGCAGGTGACAAAGTTGTGCGAGGAGGGACTGTAATTGGAGTGGCCAGAGGTCTTGGAAGCTGCGAGTGACAGGGGCCCCTGGCGAAGATATACAGGGTCCCCGAACCAATCAAGGATAGACGGGGAAGAAGATGCATGTGTGTATTTCCATCGACTTACAAACATACACAGACTGTTTAATATATTATATGGATTTAGATATCAATGCATAATAACATTAGTGTTCTACATTTTATTAGAGGCCAAATACGTTTTTTTTTCATACATTTAGCGATTTTAATGAAATATATGGCGTTAATTATTAATTAACAAATGGTGTTAGTTGATTTTAATTATACATTATTTATTTATTATAATTATAATGCGTTTAACAGAAATAGCCCACCCATACATTTCACTACGGTGCATCCCACAATTTGAGGTAACCAGTGAAAGATGTGCAATACTTAACAGGCCTTTTACGCTGGAGTGTCCCACGCCTTTTTTTATTAAAAACTGGTAAATCAAGTTGCTTAGATTGAGATGGGCTGTACACGTCCAAAGAATGCCAGATTTGCGCGACCCCTAAAGAATTTTTGCTGGCCACCCAGGGGGTAGAAGAAGAATTGGGAGACCAAGGCTAAGATGGGAGGATGAGGTGAAGAGAGATGCAGCGCATATTCTCCAGGTCCACAGCTGGAAGACGGCGGCAGAGGACGGAAGAGGTTGAAGAAGGCCAAGGCTCGATTTGGGCTGTAGCGCCATTGAAATATATGAAGAAATGGAAATAAATAGATAGCATATTTTATTCGTGGGTTATGATTTTTAAAAATCCTATCAATAAAAAAATATATTCTGTCGCCAACTCTGCGGGGTAGGCAGAGAGAACAAATCACCAAACTTTCCTAGCCTTACACTCACTTCTTGCTTCCGTCACATTCATGCAACTCGTCATACACACACTTAACGATTTTTTTACTCAAAACACCTCTTTCAAGCGACACTTTCATAGTCTAATTTCTCATCCTATATTCGTGAGTGTCCTATGTCCGATTATGTCGACTTGATCCTCAAGGATGGACGCACTTTGAGCAAAATGAATCGGAGAGCGTGTATGACTGCATGCATGAATGTGACGGAGGCTAGGAGTGTTTAAAAGGATAGGGCTGTCTGGCGCTCTGTCCTCTCTGCCTACGGTGCGGCGTGGGGGTATATATAGATATTCGTAAGTTAATTTTTGATAAAATCGATTGTGAATCGTGAAAGAATCGATGATTCCGACTGGGTAAAATATGGCACAATCGCCAGTTGTGTAAACATTTTTTACAGGTGTATGGTAAGCTAATTATGCCTATAGTTCCTCCATATATTGAATACGCCTAGGCTGGCCTATTATGTAAAAAAACATTGGATTACAATCAGTGGCGTATATAGGTTTTCATTTCGGGGGGGGCCGAAAAAACTCCTGGGGAAGACAATCAAAATTTTAACGTAGATGTAGTAAAAAAATCAGCAATGGCGCCGCAGGCGAAATTTTTTCGTCAAGGTAAGTGAGAAAGGTTGTGTTAAAACCTTATAATTTTTAACACAACACTTTTAATGCCAACCTAAAGCAAGAAAAAAGAAGCGCCGCAGGCGAATTTTTTTGAAAAATTGGTGAAGTGAAGAACCTGGGAACTTTCTACAGCAGATGGCACATCATTGTTTGACATTTCGGGGGGGGGCCGGGCCCCCTCGGCCCCCCCTCTTTATACGCCACTGATTACAATATGACTCACGCACACAAAGGATTTGAATAACAAAGAATGATAACAAAACAGCAATAAAATTAGCTATTTATATTATGTGACTATATTAATACAGTTAATAACATATTAAGTAGCATCAGTTATCTAAATCTTAAGTCCCTTACAATAATAAGTAACCACTACCACATTAAATAAACAAAGACTAATTTGCATGAGTGCAAAGTGCAAAGGTCACGCATAAAGAAGGCATATGCGCTGAGCAAAAATCCTTCTATTTTTGCTTCAACTTTTTCAAATTTTGTATGAGAATGTTAGCGCTCAATAAGAATAACGTAAGCGACAAAGTGAATTATACCTTTTTAAAGGAAACCTGGGAAGAAATTTAAAAATCTTAAACAGCCGATTTGTTGAGATTATAATTACCAGTATTTTGGCTAAATTATACTTTTATATCTGAAAATCTGAACGAAAAATCTTCAGATCCCGTAAAACTTAGGGGTACCTAACAGCCAATCTGTAGTCCATACTTTCATCTATCACTGTCTTCAGTTTCAAGACTATTCCCTCAGTATTGGCTGAGTACAATTCTGGGCGACGAAGCTTTTTAAAGTTTTTTGATTGAAGCGAAATTAACCCCAAAAAATGGAAAAATGCAATTTTTACGATTTTATCATGCGATTGTTCATGAGATTATGAACCTTAATGCCGTGGGAAATTACCGTGACATCATAGTTGGGTCGGGAGCTTTATGCTGGATTTCACCAACTTCTTAAGTGGTGAATAGCGGAGATTTAGCCACCTAGCGCAAATTTTGTATGAAAATAATGATAAGTGGCTCCTATCTCCGCTATATCTCACCCAAGAAGTTGGTGAAATCGAGCATTAAAGTCGTTTTTCTCTTTAACCGTAATAGGTACTATTAGATTTTTTCGTAGCCTAAAACCCAACCAGGTTTCTGCTGAATCTTTACTCAAAATATGTAGCCTGAGAGTTTTCCACTGAAAGAATGATTCCTATATTTCCTATACAAAAGCGATTTAGTTCTTATGTAACTTTGTGATATTCAGATTGGCTAGGTATATAATTAAGTGTGTATGATAACTGTGCTAGATATTTATTTGGCAAGAGTTATCTCTTAAAATACCTGTGAATTGATAAACCTCGCCGTCACGTTTCCACTATCTGCTCTGATGGACTATGATAATATTATGATAAGCAGGCAATCGATATAATTATGTACATAGAACAATCAATATATAAATATTTTATAGTGTAAAATGTGAATCTGTTAGCCCAAGGTCCGGTCGCTAAAAATATGAGCCATTTGATTTTTAATCTAACGGTTGTTTAAGAGTATGCATACCGACATTTCAAAAATTTCTAAAAACGGGAGACCTTTTATCTCGACAACCGTTACTAAATATGCTTTGGAACAAAATAGAGTAGATGCATTGAACATTTATCTAGGGAATAACCGTAATAGTTTTTTTTGTGCTGATAATATGCATTAAAATCTAGGGAATAACCGTAAAAGTTTTTTGATTTAAGCGAAATTAACCCCAAAAAATGGAAAAACCGCTGTTTTTACCATTTTATCGTGCGATTGTTCACGTGATTTTGAACCGTAATGCCGTGGGAAATGACCGTGACGTCATTCCTCGTGCCAAGCCCTTAATCCTTAAAATCCATAGACGTATTATTTGGTTATTTAATTTATTTTATTTATTCGGGCAATGCCTGGTTAGTAATGAATTATCATAAACTCACATAATACAGTCATAAATACAATCAATATCTAACATTAATATGTACCTACTTTAAGTACCGATAATCTGATTTAAGATAGTGAAAAATTCCTAAATGTGACACCCAGCTAGTATCCATTTATTTGAGGCCCTCCACTCGTCTGCGAGTAATCTTAGTCAGCCAGTATCGAAACCAACAATGATTCCTAAGATTTCTTCAATGTCAAATTATTGAAAATAAAATAAAATAATCTTTATTGTACAGATTAATAATCATACAACGGGCAGGCTTATTGCCAAATGGCAATTTCTGCCAGCCAACCCATAACAGAGACCGAAATGAGATACAACTAATTATAATTAAAATTAAAAAATTTTTTTTCAATCTTCCATCCCATTTTTTTAAAATTGTTATCGTTTCGTACGAGTTTTGACTTTTAAAATACAACAAAAACATTTGATTGTGATAATAATTCCGTGATCAAGGCAGAAGAAGGTTTGCCGAAACGTCGATCGTCACACAAACGTGGCAAGCACGAAAAACTGCTGACACTTCAAAAGCAGTGTCTTCACAAGTAGTTATATCTCAACAGATATACAGCAAAGGATGGACCTTCCATCAGGCTTATGACTGATCGCCGGCTGGCTTAATGTCATCACTTTACACTTAAGTAACGTTCACCAATTCCAGTCCATCCATCTGCCGCGGCCGGGTATCAAACCCAAACAGTCATAAGCCTGATGGAAGGTCCATCTATTGCTGTGTATCTGTTGAGATATAACTACTTGTTATATTCAACTACGGCATGTAGAAAATTGCGATGGTCTCACAAAACATAAATTGTGATTTTCAAAAAAAGTGGTGTCTAGACGATATACAACAGACGGCGATAACAAATCACAAAATAAACAATATTCAACAAATCACATAGGTAATATTTTTACACATAGACGTCACATATTTTAACCTTACGTGAATTGCCACAAGTAGTGAGTCACAAAACAGCACAAATTAGGCACTTAATACACAGAAAAAAACCCACATAAAATGACTTACTTTTAAGCGAATTTCATATTTCACTGGGACATTGAAAATATAATAAAAATATTTTTCTTATAAGTAGTGCAATATGACCTTTATAAGTCGGCAACACTCGCGCGCGATGTGTGTTATTCAGATGCCAAGTTGAGAGTCAATTAAACTATAATATCATTATTATTATTAGGTATAAACTAACGTATCAGTAGGTGTATTATTCACTAAGTATATATTATCTGTCTATAATAGTCACAATAAATTGAAAAAAATCCCACCCAACCTAGTGTTAACAGTACAGAATACGAATAGTAGCTAAGGTATTATCGTATGGTTTGGAGTAAAAGGAATCGTAGATCGTGTATGACAAATTGGACGAATGTGACGAAAAAATTTTCAATCTATTTTTTCTCGGAATGATGTTTCAATCTAATGTTGCCTACTAACTCAGTCATACTGCAGTTCTAAGTTGGCAAAATTAATAACAATGATACCTTAGGATGGGGTGTTTCAGAATATCAAGCGTCCCCACCCCCCACCTGGCGCTTCCTCCCCCTGCCACCCCCCGAATAGGTGCCTCTGCTTGGTTTTCCTCAATTTTTAGAAAAACAGCGAGAGATAGAAGAAAACTGTCAAAGACAAAAATAGTCCCGAATAAATTCTCCAACTACAAGTCTCTATGTCAACTATGAGTCTCTCCAACTACAATCTCACTATTTCTGATAAGATGCTGTCGTCTATTCGACGCTATCCAACTTTGTATAAATATCGTCCAAGTGATAACACCTATATTTTCTACGATAGAAATAATATTATGTATGTGTACTTATCAATAAAATAACAATGAAACAGTTGGGATGTACATAGTACAATAGTAGTACTAAATCTAGAACTAGGTACTAAATAGAAAATCTCTCATGTGAAATTACCCATATTGTTTGCTCCCGTATACTGACAATCATACAGGCACAGCGGATATGTTCGGGTAATCTTGCCAGATCGGATAAACCTAAGTTTAGCCGGGTTTACTAGTTCAAACCTAAGTTTATCCGAGTTTGTTCCTCGGGTAAATCTAGTTGTTAATCTAGCATTATCTGTAACAGATATACACATTCCATAACTATGTTCGCCCTAAAAACACTTATAGTTATTTTTGACATCAGAAACCTGAATTTACTTTATTATTTTCATTTTTGCCCTATAATTTACTTCTCTGTTTACCCTTTGGCTTTGAAATTCTTAATTTTGGTCATATTAGTCCACGTGGTATGTTGTCACCTTCGCCCTATTTCCATTTTCCTCATTGTAGAAAAATTGCCAACCCTATAGTGCTGGGTGTAATTGTAATTTCTGCGTACACCACCTAATATCTATGTGTGTTGGTGTGTGCGCGGGTGCGTGTGTGTGTAGACTGTAGATATAACTGAGTGATAGAACCCAACAACAACTACCTTTGGATCCCACAATCCCATTGTATATTATTTCAATGGCAGTATAACTAGAACAGAATTATACACACTTTTCTTCATTTTACTTCGCGTGTCTGTTTGTCTGTCTCGTTTCTTTTCCAACGCCCTTTCATACGATACCACACATGACCCCACACAACCCTTGAATCCCCTTAAATGCTTTACATATTGTTTGTTTCTGGAGAAGGCTGATCCAATGTGGTACAGAATCGTAATGTCATCTAGTTTACACAATTGGTGAAAGTTTCAGAGCTCTAGTTAGTCTGGAAATGAGTTTCGCATTGCGGGCCAATGCGGGTAAACTGCTAGTCCTACGAAAAAATTGACTTAATATTTTTTGTAGAGAATTTAGCAAGCATTATTTTTGTCATTGACTACTTTCTCCTATCTCTCACCATATTCCTATAAAATGCGAAAAACTGCGAAGAGGGACCTTTTCGGGGGGGAGCAGGGGGGGTTGCGGCAAGATTTTGATAGGCAACCCTAGTCCGATGTAATACCCTATTGGTAAGCTATCATTTATACCACATTTCGATCAAAAAACAGATAAGTCATAATTTAAGCAGCGGCTCTTGGACTATAAGAAAAAGCGTTAATTTTTCCCCGGGCTAAGCCGTGTACTACAGGTAATGTAACAATATCACATTATTGTACAATTCTCACAGTTATATATATAAAGACTAATTTAATAACAAAACAAAGGAATAATTTCTACTAAAAATAATAATTATAAAAATATGTCTGGTGTAAAAAATATCAGACTAATATAATACATGAGGGTCTCTCGTCAACGGAGGAGATATTGGTACGCGCATGTGGGGAGAATGGACCCATCCAGGCTCCCTCACATTGTGCTGCACGGCCAACCCCAAAGTAGCGACCCCCCAGGCAGACCACCAAAGAGTTGCTGGGAGTCGACCTCGCAGGAGGCTAACCGCTCTTAAATAACAGGCCATCAGGCCTACATTAAGATTAAGAAGAAGAAGAAGGGTCTCTCAGTGGCGTACACAACACCCGTGTCAGGTCGGATACACAATACAAATCAGACTGGGGACACAGGGGGACCCAGCTATGACGTCACGGTCATTTCCCGCGGCGCTAAGTTTCAAAATCGCATGAACAACCGCATGATAAAAATTAAAAATAGCGTTTTTTTTTTTTACTTTTTGGGGTTAATTTAGATTCATTAAAAAAATCTCTCACGGGTCGCGCGTGGGAAGCGTGGACCTTATAGGCTCACCACAAACGTCCCGAAGTTCAGTTAACGGAATCGACAGTTTTGCAAAAAAGTTCTGACCAAAGCCTCTTTCTGAATTTAAAATCGAGGTGACGCTGAATTCAGAGAGAGGTTTTGATCGGAACTTTTTTGCAAAACGGTCGATTCCGGAACTGAACTTTGGGACGTGTGTGGAGAGGCATAGAGTTTTTACGATTACATATTCTTAAATTTTTTATCGAACAAATTTAGTGCGAATCCCACTAGAGGGCTCCTAGTACCTGAATATAATTTATTTAATTACATATTGTCAAATTCTGACAATAAAGTAATTACTAATTATTATATATCGTTAATTTGTCAAAGAAAATAAGAAATCATAACATTGCAAAACTAAACTTAAGTTCTTGGATGGTCGCGTTTCCTTACACCTCTTCTTTCACCCAAGTAAATCTTCCTTGTTATCCTTTCATCGTTCATTCTCTCCACATGTCCCAACCATCTCAACTTGTTCACTTTCATTTTAGTCACAACATCCGTTTTACATTCACTCAACTCTCTAATCACTTTGTTTCTTATTCTATCTCTCAACGTTTTTCCACACATTCTTCTCAACGATCTCATCTCGACAGCATTTATACTTGATTCATCCTTCCCATTTTACGCTCCCCTGTAAACTTGGAGTGACATGGGAACAGGCAACGGAGTTGGCCCAGGCCAGGATAGTCTGGAAAAACTGGGTGATGACCACATGCTCCACATAGGGAGCAGACGTGGATATGGATGTATGTAAACTTTTGTGTTGTAACTAAAACGTGTGACTAAAATGAAAGTGAACAAGTTGAGATGGTTGGGACATGTGGAGAGAATGAACGATGAAAGAATAACGAAGAAAATTTACCTGGGTGAAAGAAGAGGTGTAAGGAAATGCAGCCGTCCAAGAACCACATAGCTGAACCATGTTGACCAGATACTCAAGGACGGACGTGTTTTGAGTAAAAGTAATCGTAGAATGTGTATGAGGAATTGCATGAATGTGACGGATGCCCGAAGTGTGTGTAAGGATAGGAAAGTCTGGCGATCCGTTCTCTCTGCCTACCCCGCAAGGGAGGTGGCGTGAGGGTATAGTATAGTATGTAAACTTGACTTTATGCCAAACATGCCTATTAGGTGAAGATACTCAGTTGACAAGTTTGTCCACACTTTCCATTCCAAAAAAGGTATAGCGAGTTGAATCGTACCAAGTTTGCAAAACAATACATATTCTGCATATTATGTGAATATGTCGTTCAGACTTGATATGCCCCGAGCAAATATCTTTCTATTACCGCTTCAACTTTATCAAATCTTGTATGAGAGTGTAAGCGCAAAATAAGAATAACGTAAGCGACTAAATCGATTTTGGCTTATTGTATAAAAAGAGGACAGAATAGCAAAAAAATATCCACTAGAGTCACTGCGTCTTACCTTAAACATTTTATCAACCAAATTACAGCATTATATCTAACAAACTACGGGAACAATTTCAAATTTCAGTAAATTTCGGAGGTAACTTTGAAATTATTTTTCAGAAAATTTCCAAAAAACAAATGTCTCCCCACTAGAGTGACTTGCAGCATATCTTACATTTATCCATGTGTTAAGTCTTAGGATGATATCTTTAATTAGAGTAATATTACTTTCTGAAGCGTACAGATATTAAAATGTGTTCAGCGAGCAATGAAAAGACAAATGTTGGGCGTCAGTCTTCGAGATAAAATTAGAAACGAGGAGATCAGACGTCGAACAAAAGTTTTGGTACTATTGTACAATTGGGGCCCCAACTATAGAAAAAATATCAATATTGTTGAGTTAGGTTTGTTAGGTTGTTTTTTTTTTTTTTCTCGCAAAAAAACAAAAAAAAAACAACCTAACGAACCTAACTCAACAATATTGCTGGCGAATTATTTGCTTTTTCCATACTTCATATGTCACTTTTTGGTATATTTATGGTTGGGGCCCCAATTGTACAATAGTACCAAAGTTTTCGACATCGCAGAAAGAACAACAAAGCTAAAATGGCAGTGGGCGGGACACGTGGCGAGACAGGACAGTGTTAAATGGTCACTCTTGAAGTGGAGGCCCTGGGAGAATAAAAGAGGCGTAGGAAGACCACAGAAAAGGTGGACAGATGACATTGTCCAGCTAACGGGTCGTAGATGGCAGCAGATAGAAGACAGTAGAAGAGTTTGAAGAGGCCTATGTCCAGCAGTGGAACGCAAGTGGCTAGCAGTAAGTAAGTAATATTATTTTTACCCAAGCTACGCCAGGAACTACACCAATGTATATTGATTTGCTGACAAGAAAATCAACATTGACATTAGGATCTTATTGTGCAAAAACACATGTTTTCGCATATTCCATACCTGTTTCAATAAATTGATGAGTTAGTGCGCGGATATTGCATGTCTACTTATTAACGAAATCGTGTTATGATACACAAACTGTAAATCACAAGAGACTTTGACATTTTGCTGCACAAATAAAAACACATGTAATAAATGTTTTTATGTGCACTTATATATCAATTGATGTAGGTATAATTACGATATTCATATGGATACAGACATATGTTGACTAATACAACACTTTGATAGCATTATTAATGATATAGTAGGTGAGATTTTAATAAAAAATAAGATTACGAACGTACATACGTCTGCAAAACCAACCTATGTTTGTAGTGTTTCCATACATGCATTACTGATTTAATATTTTAAAAAAGTATTCATTTACCTTATTTGTGATATCACTGAATTAAGACAACATTTAATAATGTCCACGAGTTCGTAAGAAAGCGAGAGTTTTTATTAAAACGGATAAAAAACAGCGGTTATCCACAATAAACACTGAAATACATTAATCCACCAATATAACCGAACAATAAAACGTTAACACTCAAACTAAAATGGATAATGTCGATTTATTATAAGAGAATGATTAGTAATGATGTTATTTGCAGATAACTGGAATGATTTAGGAATGAAATAAACTATAATTAATACGGAATCTAATCTACAGTTATCTAAAGACAGATAAAATAAACAGCGACCGAACGATGTTTTCACCGACAGGCGGCCATATTGGTAATTGAATTGGCAGCAGTGTTACCATTATGACGATTTTTTTTAATCCGGTTAATAAACCGACATTTGGCGGTTTTTCTACTAGATCACATACCTACAACGGTATAAGTATATTATGAAACAGGTACCTACCAGAAATACCTAAGAAATAAATTTATTACACAAAAATCAAAATTACCTATTGTAAATGAAAATATAACAACAAAACATAAAAGGAGGAAATACTTACAAATTGAAAATATATTTCGAAAAATATATTAAGGACTCTTCATTTTGCTCATCGGCAACAACAAAGATTATACTGGCAACACTAGAATACCGGTAGAGGTTGAAAAAGAAGTAGTACGTAGCCCGGATTGTTAATTGTGCGAAAAAAAATAATATTCTCCAATGCGTTGTATCTTGTTTATTTCTAGAAAAATCTAAATTTTGTTTTGTATTGAATATGCGTACAAAGGCATTTTATTTTCATTAGAGTTGACTAAGATATTGCTTTTGCAGTAAGGTCGCCTTTTAGCATACTACTATATTTTCATGTTTTGTAACAACTGTTAATTTTTATGCTAATAAAGATTTATTTATTTACAAATATAGAGTAAAAATGAGAAAATAGCAGGAGCAGGTAGCAGATGGATATAAACATATTAGGTATTACTATTTAGTATTTACTATATGAAACGTGGGCAATGAGATTTTTTATAGATAATATATTGAAACAAGTAGGTAATAGGTATTTATAATTATTTATTATAATATTACTGGTATTTCTGATAGACATCTGACTTCATGTAATTATTTTCAATAGAACGGAAGTGACGCAATTTCACGCTCGGCAGTCGGCACTTTTTGATATTTTAGAGTCGCAAAACTCACTCTATTAACAAAATTTCTATACTAACACATCTTTAAAACTATCGCTTAATTCCTAAATAACGTTAAAATTAATACAGTACCTAGCAGGTACTTAGTATATAATGTCGTTGGATAAAACCAACGCTGGATAAAACCAGCGGATAAAACATACTGAGATACATACTACTGCACCTACAGAGATATTATTTCTATGGAGAGAAAATGTCAAACGATAAACGTCAAATATTTCGAAAACCTAACCTAAAGTCCTAGAATTCACGGCATCGCTTCATTCCGTTCTTTTATAAACATTTTAATTAGTTATTACTTACACAATTCATAGTAATGCATCAATATTACAATGAACGGAAGTGATATTAGTGACCATAATTATACAAAGATGGAAGTTGACGAGTGCGTCGTAGGAAAAACTCAGATTTGTGTTAATGATGATGACGATGTTCAGGCGCTTCAATTCATTCTGGATTCCATACCCTTAGAGGACATTGACTATATTGATATTTGTGAAACAGAAATTGAAATCGAGTGTGACAGCGTTAGCAGTGTATACAATGCAACTGCTGGTAGTGAGAGGTTTATAAAAAGCGAGAGAAAAGACATCCTCCCACAGCAAACTTCGAATGAAACAAAGCAGAATAAAGATATACTACAAAATGCGTATTTAGAGGGTAATATTTGTGTTAAAAAATCCACCTGTGTAGTAGGAAGTAATAAAATGCAGCATGAGTGTTATATTTGTTTGAAGAAATGGAGATCGGCGTCCCATTTAAAGGAACATCTACTCATCCATAGCGGCCAAAAGCCGTTTAAATGTAAGTTCTGTGATAAAAAATTTGCTCGTAAAATCTCGTTGGAAATTCATGAGCGGAGACACACTGGCGAGAGACCGTTTGAGTGTGATATTTGTAAGAAGACGTTTCATGGAAAGTACGGTCTATCCCACCATCGTAAAACATATCACAGTGGGAATAAACCTTTCGAATGTAAGATTTGTAACAGGAAAATAATCAGTGAGAGAAATTTCATTTCACATCAACGAGTTCATACTGGCGATAAACGATTTGTTTGTGATATTTGTGGGAAGAAGTTCTTCGAGAAGGGAAGATTAATCGAACATATACGCACTCACACCGGCGAGAAACCGTTTGAGTGTAATATTTGTAAGAAGAAATTAGCTAGAAATTATTCGTTTAAATGTCATTTAAAATTGCACACAAATGATAGGCCTTTGAAGTGTAATATATGCACGAAGACATTTATCGATAGGAAAAGATTAATTGAACACGAGAGAAGGCACCGTGGCGAAAAACCCTTCGATTGTGCTATGTGCACGAAGAAATTCAGTAGTATGCGTTATTTAAAGGCACATTGTAAACGAAATCATATTTGAAACTAAGCAGAAACAATGTGAGTGTGATTGTTGCACGAAGAAAATCAAATATTCATTATCGTTAACTGTCCATAAAGGGATCGGGAATGAATAACATTGATCTCTTACTCTTTTTTATGGCATTTTTATAAATTAGATGACTAATATATGTGTATGTATGTATATATTTTCTACTTTGTGTATTTTTTTATTAAATTTCTTTTTTTCTGTTTTTTCCTGGGGTCAACTGGAAGAAATCGCAGTTCTGCGATAAGTTCGCCCTAGTGAACAACGATTCATAATCTGTACTATGTCTATTTTTTATATTTATATGTGTTTGTTGTTCACTTAAAGTTTAAATAAATAAAATAACAATAAAAAAATAATATTATTATTGTATTATTACGCATATTGTTAATAACAGTTGCAAGTATTGGTACCCAACATTCATACAACGAAATTTCGTGTGAAATCAAACATAGCTTATCGTAATACCAACGTACTATAGTGAAACTAAAGTTAGCTAACATCAAAGAGATTACATATTAATATAAACTAAAACATCTTTAATGATGTCGTTTTAGTCCTAAATAACATTAAAACTAATACAGTTTTTAACTATGAGAGCAAAATTTCGAAACCGTTGCCCACAAACTGTCAAAATTTTCTATACGATTTGACAGTTTGTGGGCACCAGTTTTGTTACACTTCGAGCATTGAGTACTCTGTCTAGGTAGTACTTAATATATTATGTCGCTGGCTAACATAAAAACCTAATTTTTAAGATGGCGCTAGCTTCATCGTTGACTTTTCGATAAATAAAATTATATTTCGTAATTAAAATTATTGTAGCATTTAGTTTTAATAAAATAAATATTGTTGAATGTTTAATGTGTATTTTTATCTGTCCCACCCGACCTCTCTGCATCTTATTTATTACTTACAATTCTTGAGTTTCGAGTTAAAATTAGAGATTAAATTCTCAATGAAAATATCTGCAATATGGAGGACATTGTAAGATGGAAGGAAGGCGTCGATATCTAAGCCCTGACATTAAAATAACATCACCATGGTAACCCCACTCTAAACTCTTATGGTGACGTCACCTTGTCTCGGTGACAAACACTTGGGTTACGGAATATTGTCTACGACCGACTTCGGCTGGCTTAAGTGATCACTTTACATTCGAGAAAAATTCGCCATTTCAGTTCACCCCGGGAATGTTAGGTCAGGTCTGTCGTAAGCCCGACAATGATCATCCTTAATCCTTCTACAGGTTGTAGGAATACTGCATTGTATATACTAAGGAATCTAGGAAAAATACAACGCTTTACAAAAATAAATTTGTAAATCAAAATAATACAAGGAAAATTCATAGAATCTTATAGAAACAAGTCTAGTATGAAGGGAGATGTGAGTGATCATGTTTATTTATTTCCTTTAAAACAGATCGTTGATGTCTGTCCTCTAAGAGCGTTATACAAACATCCACAATGCCACCCACAATGGCCTTGCATGTTGCTAACCTGGATGTTGCTTTCTAATATACTTGGTCTCCTGCATGTAATGTACTTGGTCTCCTGCATGTAACAGATAGCATAGATTCTCTTATCTCATGAGGTTGCCTCCTATCCGTGGCTGATATACGAAATAATACACTTAAACTACATATCAAAAATAAAACAATTATTTGAGTACAAGGGCGAGTATATTACATAAGACAAGCAATTACAATAAACAATATACAACTATAGGATAATGGACAATACTATAAAACATTACAATACACATTATACAGTGAAACAATAATAATATTAACAACAAACAAACAGAAAGAGTTCTATTCAAGATGTTGACTTGAATACTCAACGTGGGTGATACAGTTTTATAAAAACCATTGAGGTAAAATTAAACAGTGTTTAGTGTCATACTTAGGAATAATTCACGACATTGAGTGAGATTGTAAACAACATCTTAAGTCGTCCAATTGTTCAGTAGGATATAATATTATGTTCTATCTTTAACTATGAGTCAGTTTATGTTTGGCTAAAGTCGATGACTGACGGAATTTCTTGTTGCAAATATTACACTCAAAAGGTTTGACACCACTGTGTATTCGTTTATGCTGGGCCAAACCTGTCGACTGAGTGAATCTCTTCTTGCAAATATTACACTCAAAAGGTTTTTCAGCACTGTGAATTAGTTTATGGTCGGCTAAACCTGACGACCGAGCGAATGTCTTCTTGCAAATATTACACTCAAAAGGTTTTTCACCACTGTGAATTCGTTTATGGTCGGCTAAACTTGACGACCGAGCGAATGTCTTCTTGCAAATATTACACTCAAAAGGTTTTTCACCACTGTGAATTAGTTTATGTCTGGTTAGATTGCACGACTGGGTGAATGTCTTCATACAAATATTACACTTAAAAGGTTTTTCACCAGTGTGAATTAGTTTATGGGTAGTTAGATATGACAAATGAGTGAATGTCTTCATGCAAATATTACACTCAAAAGGCTTCTCACCACTGTGAAATAGTTTATGGTTGTTTAAATTTGACAGTCGATTAAATTTCTTCAGGCAAATATTACACTCAAAAGGTTTTACTTCGCTGTGAATTAGTTTATGTCGTGTTAGAATTGACGACTGGGTGAATGGCTTCATGCAAATATTACACTCAAAAGGTTTTTCACCACTGTGAATTAGTTTATGTCTGGCTAGACCAGCCGGCCGAGAGAATGTCTTCATACAAATATTACATTGAAATCCTTGTCGCGGTGTTTCTGTATGTTTCTTCTTTGTAATATTTTGATGTGAAGTTCCAGGAGCAGGGTGATGTGTTTTCATCTCATTTTCTAAAGATGGTTTGGCCACTTGGTTTGGTTGATTGTTTTCGTTACTAGCTCTCTCGCACTCAGCTTTAATATCAGGTTCGTATATATCAATGTCTCCATAAGGAACAGCATGTCCAACATCACCCTCGCCTTCCTCCTCAGCAGGTTCTTGCTTCACACAGCCAGCCATTAAAAAGGCCTCAATGTCATCGTCTTCAGTTCTACAGACTTGAATATCCCCCACTATACAGTCATCACCTACATGTGTAGATACACTAGCACTACCACTAGTTCCATCCATCATGCTTACGAAAACGCACGAACTAATTATATTTCCTACTTTAATTTTCTTTATCAACCCTCGTAGATACAATCCTGGACTTAGAATGGTGAATGACGTTTGGTCGGACTGTCAAAATGTCCAAAGAAAAAGGTACAAGATCGCATGTGTTATAAAAACCAATAGACAAAACACAGGGTCGAGTAGAATTCATCCTATTTGGCTCGTGGTCCCAGAGCGCATATATTGAAATCTCACATATGTAGGATTTTCGTGCAAGGAACATTTGCTATTTTTGGAGATGTTTTATTTTAAAATGTATAAATTAAGGTTAAAATTAACAGAAAATTTCTTTTTTTATATACTTAATTAAAAAATAGCATCAAAATTCGACGGAAAAGTTGTTTTAGAGCAAAGTAGGTAATTGGGAACGGAGAAATAGTATAAAGTATTTTGGTACCCACATATTACCCCACCCAATTACCCACCCAATTAATTATAGCGCGTTCGTGAGCTCACTAGAATATCACCCGGTCTAGTACACAAAGTTCCGGAAATGAATTGCCCCTCACTACGTTTGCTACGGAGTACCTACATTGCGAGTGTCAAATTTCGATCTTCGACGAGTACGATCGCCGTTGGTACCTACTACCGTTTACTTTATAATGGCGTTCGATGCGGTTGTTCCATGGTTGTTCCTAATGGTTTTTTTTTTCAGTTTCGATAACTTGTTTCTTTTTGTTTTCTTCATGTGGTGATATTGTTCGTGTATTGTTATAATGTTATTGTGTTACCTACCAGGGTAAATTGCCTTCTTTTACTAGTATGTTGTGTTGTTTTTTTTTTCGTGTTTATTATTGTTTTGTTCGAAACTTGTTCTGTGTGCACTCTTCGGCGCAAAGGCTGAGCGCTGTAATGCCGAAGAGTGTAATATTTTTACTTAAATAAATAAATAAATAAATATACTTTTAATTTAAACAAGCCCAGACCTTTTTTTCTCTTAAAATATAATTATTCCACCTTATTTATTTGTATTTATAGCCAATTGTAAGCAATTGGCGAACAGAAAACATTTTTGAGATTGATTTATTAGGTATTGCAAAGCTGCTGTCAAAAACACCCTACATATGTGGGATTTCAATATATGCTCCCAGCGCAGCGATCGACCGTTTTTCGTAGTTTTCTTTTTTTTCGATGTTCGATGTAGTTCACCGTTTTGCCACCGCGAGCCAAAAGTAGGGAACGCCAAAAGGGATGGATTTGACTCTACTGCACTTACAGAGATATTATCTCTATTAATCATAGGTCAAAGATAAGGAACCTATACAGGTTCCCTAGTCAAAGAGATTACATACATTGCGTTTCATATAACTTGGCCACTGGCTACATAGTAATTCTATACAAAAAGTGTGACAAGACGGATGAAACGAAATGTAGGTAGTACTTAATATATTATGGGATCCGGACAAACGGCCGACAAGACATACGGCCGACAGGACAAATGGCCGACACGGACAAATAGCCGACAAGACCAATGGCCGACTGGTACAAATGGCCGAAAGACGAAAGGCCGAAATCCAAACGGCCGACATGGACATATGGCCGACAAGTACAATTGGCCGACATCCAATAGGCCGACACGGACAACTGGCCGACAAGGACGAATGGCCGACAGGACGAATGGCCGACAGGACGAATGGCCGACACAAAAAAAAGATTGAAATAATGATCACATCACAAGTTTGAAAAACAAAGTTGCCAGTTTATTCTAACAATCCAAAATTTGGCTAGTTTTTTAAACAACAGTTCCGAAATATAATTTGAAAGTAGCGAAAAAATGGTACCATATCTTATTATCACATCAAGCAACACTAAACCAAGTTTGCTCCGTGAGACCGAGGCCGTCGCCATATTGTTCATGAAGGCCGGGCCCAACTGACAATTGACGATGGTTACGCCATCTAAATTGTATGGGAAAAAATATTCCGTAATTTAAGTATTTGTCACCGAGACAAGGTGTTTGTCACCGATACAAGGTGACGTCACCACTCATGGCGGTGATGGAATTCGAGGATGTAGGCTTGTACTCTACTATCGCAGGCTTCGGTGAGACTGCTGAAAAAAAAGACAACGGTAACACTGTTTTTGCCAATATCACCCAAGGTTAAATAGAATCTGCTCCTGAATTTACGTAACCACTGTATACTTAATAAGTATGAGACATACTTGAAAGAATTACCTACTACTAGCGCCGCGAGTAGCCGCTACACGAATTAGATCAAAAACACCAAGCAGACATGGGACATTACTTTTTCAACTTTCCAGCGAACATGCAGGTTCTCAATTTTTAGGCGTTAAAAACGGTTTTTCATTTGTTTCGGCTGCAGGTGCCTTTTAGGGCTTAATTAAACCTTACTAGAATAAATAAAAAACAACCTAACCGGTCAACATTATTTTTTACAGTAATGTCCCATGTCTGCTGGGCGATGCTTGTTAACCATTATCTTGATTGAAAACGTCATTGTCGGCCATTCGTCCTGTCGGCCATTCGTCCTTGTCGGCCAGTTGTCCGTGTCGGCCTATTGGATGTCGGCCTATTGTACTTGTCGGCCATATGTCCATGTCGGCCGTTTGGATTTCGGCCTTTCGTCTTTCGGCCATTTGTACCAGTCGGCCAGTTGGTCGTGTCGGCCATTTGTCCTTGTCGGCCGTTTGTCCATGTCGGCCGTTTGGCATTCGGCCATTTGTAGTAGATTCATATATTATGTCGATGTCATAGGTATCTCTATGCTATTAATATTTTATGTCGCTGATTTCTATGGAGAGAAAATGAGAAAACGATAAACATCAAATATTTCGAAAACCTAACCTAAGTATAGTATAATCTTTGACCTTAAGTCCTAAAATTCACGACATCGCTTCATTCGCTGTTCGTTTATGAACATTTTAATTAGTTATTACTTGCATAATTCATAGTAATGAATCAATATTACAATGAACGGAAGTGATATTAGTGACCATAATTATACAAAGATGGAAGTTGACGTGTGCGTCGTAGGAAAAACTCAGATTTGTGTTAATGATGATGACGATGTTCAGGCGCTTCAATTCATTCTGGATTCCATACCCTTAGAGGACATTGACTATATTGATATTTGTGAAACAGAAATTGAAATCGAGTGTGACAGCGTTAGCAGTGAATACAATGCAACTGCTGGTAGTGAGAGGTTTATAAAAAGCGAGAGAAAAGACGTCCTTCCACAGCAAACTTTGTATGAAACAAAGCAGAAGAAAGAAATACTACAAAATGCTAATTTAGAGGGTAATATTTGTATTAAGAAATCCACCTGTGTAGCAGGAAGTAATAAAATACGCAGGCAGCATGAGTGTAATATTTGTATGAAGAAATGGAGATCGGCGTCCAGTTTAAAGGAACATCTACTCATCCATAGCGGCCAAAAGCCGTTTAAATGTAAGTTCTGCGATAAAAAATTTACTCGTCAATGTGCACTCGAAGATCACGAACGAAGGCACACCGGGGAAAGACCGTTTCAGTGTGATATTTGTAAAAATACGTATCCTGGAAAGCGTAGTTTAGCCACTCATTGTAAAATATATCACAGTGGGAATAAACCTTTTGAATGTAAGATTTGTAACAAGAAAATAATCAATGAGAGAAATTTCATTTTACATCAACGAGTTCATACTGGCGATAAACGATTTGTTTGTGATATTTGTGGGAAAAAGTTCTTCGAGAAGGGAAAATTAGTCGAACATATACGCATTCACACCGGCGAGAAACCGTTCGAGTGTAATATTTGTAAGAAGAAATTCGGTAGATATAGTTGGATTAGACGTCATTTAAAAATGCACACAAATGATAGGCCTTTGATGTGTAATATATGCACGAAGACATTTTTCGATAGGAAAAGATTAATTGAACACGAGAGAAGGCACCGTGGCGAAAAACCCTTCGATTGTGCTATGTGCACGAAGAAATTCAGTAGTATGCGTTATTTAAAGGCACATTGTAAACGAAATCATATTTGAAACTAACCAGAAACCATGTGCGTGTGATTGTTGCACTAAGAAAATCAAATATTCACTATCGTTAACTGTCCATAAAGGGATCGGGAATGAATAACATTGATCTCTTACTTTTTTTAATGGCATTTTTATAAATTACTTAGATGGATAAATATTATTGTATTATTACGCATATTGTGGTAGAAGCGTTAATAACAGTTGCAAGTATTGGTACCCAACATTCATACAACGAAATTTTGTGTGAAATCAAACCAGCGACATAATATACTAAGTACTACCTTGAAATTGCGTCACTTGGTCACTTCCGTTCTATTGAAAGTACATAGAATCAGACCTCTAGTACTTAATATATTATGTCGCTGTTTGAAACTAACCAGAAACCATGTGAGTGTGATTGTTGCACGAAGAAAATCAAATATTAATTATCGTTAACTGTCCATAAAGGGATCGGGAATGAATAACATTGATCTCTTACTTTTTTATGGCATTTTTATAAATTAGTTGGATAAATATTATTGAATTATTACGCATATTGTTGTAGAAGCAGTAATAACTAAAGTTAGTTAGTCATAAAAACCTAATTTTTAAGATGACCCTAGTTTCATCGTTGACTTTTCTACAAATAAAATTATATTTCGTAATTAAAATTATTGTAGCATTTAGTTTTAATAAAATAAATATTGTTGAATGTTTAATGTGTATTTTTATCTGTCCCACCCGACCTCTCTGCATCTTGTTCCCAAACTTTTATTTATCACTAATAATTTAAAATTAGAGATTAAATTCTCAATGGAGAAATCTGCAATATGCAGGACAATAACATCACCGTGGTAACCCCACTCTTCAGTAGCGTGGCGTGGGGGGGGGGGGGGGGGGGCAGTCCCGAAACTGGAAAAATTTCGGAATATTTTTCCTAACATTTCTTTCAATCTTTGGTGACGTCATCGACGCCAAATGTCACATAGGCCTGGACTTCATGAAAATATATCGCGGGCCTCGGATGGAGAAACGAGGCCTTGCTGGGTGGACGCTAGTACATTTGGTTTCAAATAACTTGGCCACTGGCTACATAGTAATTCTATAGAAAAAGTGTGACAAGTAAGGTGAAACGAAATGTAGTGCCAGAGTCTGAGGGACATTGACCACCAACAAGATGAAAGGAGAGTCTTGCAGTCTGCAAATATTATTGAAATGTGTTCTTGTAAACACAGACATAAAATTAGAATTATTAAAATTCTGGGCTTCTCCATTATCAGCACTGAGTTCCAACCCGGCACTTAGTCTAACCAAAATGTAAACATTTGGGTTAACCGCAAAAAAGTTACTAGCGTGTTACGACTAACGCCAGCGGCTAATTTTGGAACTAAAATGAGCAAATCAAGGATTTTGTGTTCTAAAATACAGCAAACATCTATGGTGTAAACGTCAAACGTCAACATTTTCATTTTCCGCAGTGTTGTGACTTTTTTCGCTCAGTTATTAGTGGAAGGAAAATCATTTATAAATACAATCATTACATTCATTCAGTGTCCTTATCCAAGGAGGTTACAATTCATTACTTACAAATAAGAGACTTAAATACTAATTACATCTACAATGGAGTTATTGGTGAAGTCACAATAGTGGAATACAGCAGTAAAATAGTTTCAGTACAACCAAATACATTTAGATTGCAATCCATAATGAATAGGTCTTTCGCCAGTGACCATAATTATGCAAATATGGATGACGATGAGTTAATCTTTGAAAAAGTTTGTGTCAATGATGATGACGATGTGGAGGCGCTTCAATTCATTCTTAATTCAGTTCCTTTAGAAGATATTGACTTTATTGATATTTATGAAACAGACGTAGAGATTGTAAGCAGTGAACAAGATAAACCTGCAGTTACTGAATCACAGACACAATACATTACATCTTCTTTTAATAAGTCATCTACACAAAGTGAGAAACAAGACGTTCTCCTACAGCAAACAAAGCAGAAGCAAAGCAACCAACTGCAAAATACTAACAACACTCAACATACAGGGAATAAAATATACGTCGAGGATTTCGCGAGGGCGTCCAATACGATCGGAAGCGATAAAACTTCCAGAGGCGAAATACATTACGAATGTAATATTTGTAAGAAGAAATTTAAATCTTCGTCCAGCTTAAAGGAACATCTACGCATCCATAGCGGCCAACAGCCGTTTAAATGTAAGTTCTGTGATAAAAAATTTGCTCGTAAAATCTCGTTGGAAAATCACGAACGGATGCATACTGGCGAGAGACCGTTTGAGTGTGATATTTGTAAGAAGACGTTTCCTGGAAAGTACGGTCTATCCCTCCATTGTAAAACATATCACAGTGGGAATAAACCTTTTGAATGTAAGATTTGTAACAGGACAATAATCAGTGATGTAAGCTTCATTGCACATCAAAGAGTTCATACTGGCGATAAACGTTTTAGTTGTAATATTTGTACGAAGAAGTTCTACCATGAGAGAGGTTTAATCCAACATAAACGTATTCACACCGGTGAGAAACCATTCGAGTGTAATTCTTGTGAGAAGAAATTCTTTCGAAAATCACATTTAGTCGCCCATCTACGAAATCATACATGCAAAAATTCTGTTGAGTGTGATTTTTGTAAAAAAAAGTTCACCAGTAAATTAAGTTTAATCAGTCATCTACGAACTCATAGCACTGAAAAATCTTACGTGTGTTATATTTGCGGAAAGAATTTCTCGACGAAGTCAAATTTATTTGCGCATCAACGCATCCTGCACAGTGGTTATAGACCTTTTGAGTGTAACATTTGCAAAGAAACGTTTGTTAAAGAAACAAATTTAATAAGACATAATGGACTGTGGCACAGTCACGAATAAGATTATGAGTGTGGTATTTGCATAAAGAAATTCAAGTTCTCATCAATCGAGGCCGTCGCCATATTGTTCATGGAGGCCGGGCCCAACTGACCAGTGTTGCCGTTTTCAAATTTGGAAAACTACTAGATTTTTGTCCAGAAAATACTAGAATATACTAGATGGGGTCGAAAAAAATACTAGAAAAATACCAGATAATTTTTTTGTCGACCTTTTTTTTTTTTCTTTTTTTGGTCCTCCGCCACAAAAGTGTCTTTGTTCTGCGAAAACACGTCGACGGGGGGGGGTCCCTAGGAAAAGAGTGACTCTTGAAAAAAACCGTTGACCTTTTTTTTTTTCGTCACCAGCGCAAAAAAGTTCTGTCACTAAAAATTTGACGACGGGGGGGGGGGGGAGATTTGAATGTTTTATTACAATTTTTAATCGTACTATTTTCTTTTGACCTTGACGGCTAAAAATTTGGCGAACGGGAGGGGGGGTGATAAAATGAATAAACCAACTATATATTCACATTTTTTTCATTCATTTTTGGTCATTTCTGTACAAAATTTAAAAGCGTAACAAAATAATATTGCAAAGTACCGAAAAATACTAGAATTAGGTCTAAATATACTAGATTTTGATCAAAAATACTAAAATATACCAGATTTTCTGAATATACTAAAGAAAATACTAGATTCTTCAAAATGCCTCAAAAAATACTAGTTTAGTATTAAAAATACTAGAAACGGCAACACTGCAACTGACATTTGACGATGATTACGCCATCTAAATTGTATGGGAAAAAATATTCCGTAGTTCAAGTGTTTGTCACCGAGACAAGGTGTTTGTCACCGATACAAGGTGACGTCACCATTCATGGCGGTGATGGCATTCGAGGATGTAGGCTTGTACTCTACTATCGCAGGCTTCGCATCAATATTACCCATCGACAAGCGGATCCACACTGGACAAAAAAGATCTTTATCTTATTGGTATAAATCAGCGCCACCTTGACATTTCTCTCTTTCTCTAGCCATGATGTAGGATTAATACATAAAACGTTATAGACGAGGTTGCCTTCACCCTCGCTAAGAAAATGTATGGAATAACAGTCCCTCAACAACGAGTATGATGGATCACGCACTATATTCTGTTAGGAGATTTGAGAGGAGTGGTGGTCCTGTTTGATCATTATGTTATGTTGCCAACTGTTACAGCACGGCTAGAGTACCTACTCTAGGAGGCGGTGTATAAGTACATGAGTATAATAAAGACTATTTTCTTCACTTCTGGGCTGGTGTAGGTACAGTGTAAGATGGGCATCAGATATACTTATGGTTTTTGCTATCAGTGGGTTTAGATGATCATTTTACTCTTAAGAAACGTTCACCATTCAGCCTTAGGGCGTGTTTCATACATATTTTCCACTCCCCCGCTCAAGTATACAGTTGCTTATGGAGGGCAGTAGTACTCTATAAGAATTGTGTGCATAGTTTTAAGTGTTTGGTATATTTTTTGTAAAAATAAATAAACTAAAAAAAATACATTATACTTGCATTGAATTGAATACACTGTCCCTTAGGTGGCATTCGAACCAGTGCCGGATTCGCCAAAAGGCTGAGTGAGCAGGCCGAGAACTATGGGCGGCAGATTTATCAGAGGGCGGCGCCCGCCCACGTTTCCATTTTTTGGTTTTCACATTTTATTGGATGCAATTTTAATTGCTTAAAAAATTAGAGCGCTAAAATACATAATACTTACATAAAAAAAATCGTAGAAGGGGGGGGGGGGGGATGTCTGGTCCTACTCCTATGAAAACTGTAAATCCGTCCCTGATTCAAGCCCATGTCTTGGATGTGCAGCAATTATTATTAGTATAGGAATGTCAGTTTTTGTTGGTTTGAAAATAAAACACTTTTTTTTCATCAATGTTTGTAATGCTTAATTAATGGTACTATTTATAATATGGTCTTATCTGCAACCTTTATATATTTACTTAAAATATCTGCAACATGCAATAATTATTTACTTAAAAAATAACTTAATTTACCTATATGTATTTTACAACTTAAATAAGTAGGTACATATAACTTAACTATGCCTAAATAATATAATGCTTATAGGTACTTAATTAAATCTCCGTATTCACATAATATATTATAAGTTAGGTACAAGTCTGTTAAGAAAGTGGTGGTCTCGGATCAATTGGGAATTACTATTTTGTTGACTGGCGACAATGACATTTCTATTAAAATTCTACAAGTGTTGCCACAATGGTTGCCAAAAAGTTACGTTCAGCGCTCAGGGCCGTCCTAAGGCAAGTATTTTATTTATTTATTAACAGTTTACACGGCTTTAGGCCTTTACAATAAAAATAGAAACAGGCATTATTTTTTTCTATAAAATCGACAATCATCCAATACCTAATAATGATAATCAAAATCACAATGAAAAAATCGTAACAGGTAATAAATAATTGAACACTGATAGAATTTCGTTGGATAAAACATTACATTAATCAGAATTTATGAGCAATTTTATAACACAGGAAACGGCACACGATGGAAGTAAATTAAATTACTTTTATTTATTTTTCTTATTCTTTTTTCAGATTTCCCTTTAAGAATTAAACCTTATGCATCGTTTAAGAAAAAAAATGAGATAAAATGTGTTTTCAGCAGTTGCCTATCACTAATTATGATATTGAATATCACGGATGTGAAGACGTTTTAAATATATATCATTTATTATGTAGGAATTTATTTTTTGCAATTTTAAGCAAATGTGTAAGTATTTATAAATTATTGTCCAATGTTTAATTTATGTTATAATTAATAACAGTAAAATAAAAGTAATTTAATTTACTTCCATCGTGTGCCGTTTCCTTTGTTCCTTATAAATCCTGATTAACGGAGTATTTACATCCCTTTGGTCCTATAATTATGTCAATATGATGTCTATAATTCATTTTCAGTTAAAATATAAACAGTGAAAACCAAAAATCCATGTGAAAACCGCAGTTTCCTATAGCCCGTTTTGTATGGAAAATCCTCCATTTTGCTTCTTTTGCCTAACTGGCCATTTTCCCTGGAACCGCAATAGTCGGCCAAGAGCGGAATCCAGTTTACTAGTATTACTAAATCCATGGATGAATTTGACTCAACTGCACTTACCAGCGACATAATATTCTCTTTGGCACTTACAGAGATATTATTTCTATGGAGAGAAAATGTCAAACGATAAAGATCAAATATTTCGAAAACCTAACCTAAAGTCCTAGAATTCACGGCATCGCTTCATTCCGTTCTTTTATAAACGTTTTAATTAGTTATTACTTACACAATTCATAGTAATGAATCAATATTACAATGAACGGAAGTGATATTAGTGACCATAATTATACAAAGATGGAAGTTGACGAGTGCGTCGTAGGAAAAACTCAGATTTGTGTTAATGATGATGACGATGTTCAGGCGCTTCAATTCATTCTGGATTCCATACCCTTAGAGGACATTGACTATATTGATATTTGTGAAACAGAAATTGAAATCGAGTGTGACAGCGTTAGCAGTGTATACAATGCAACTGCTGGTAGTGAGAGGTTTATAAAAAGCGAGAGAAAAGACATCCTCCCACAGCAAACTTTGTATGAAACAAAGCAGAAGAAAGAAATACTTCAAAATGCTAATTTAGAGGGTAATATTTGTGTTAAAAAATCCACCTGTGTAGTAGGAAGTAATAAAATGCAGCATGAGTGTAATATTTGTATGAAGAAATGGAGATCGGCGTCCAGTTTAAAGGAACATCTACTCATCCATAGCGGCCAAAAGCCGTTTAAATGTAAGTTCTGCGATAAAAAATTTACTCGTCAATGTGCACTCGAAGATCACGAACGAAGGCACACCGGGGAAAGACCGTTTCAGTGTGATATTTGTAAAAATACGTATCCTGGAAAGCGTAGTTTAGCCACTCATTGTAAAATATATCACAGTGGGAATAAACCTTTTGAATGTAAGATTTGTAACAAGAAAATAATCAATGAGAGAAATTTCATTTTACATCAACGAGTTCATACTGGCGATAAACGATTTGTTTGTGATATTTGTGGGAAGAAGTTCTTCGAGAAGGGAAAATTAATCGAACATATACGCATTCACACCGGCGAGAAACCGTTTGAGTGTAATATTTGTAAGAAGAAATTCGGTAGATATAGTTGGTTTAGACGTCATTTAAAAATGCACACAAATGATAGGCCTTTGAAGTGTAATATATGCACGAAGACATTTTTCGATAGGAAAAGATTAATTGAACACGAGAGAAGGCACCGTGGCGAAAAACCCTTCGATTGTGCTATGTGCACGAAGAAATTCAGTAGTATGCGTTATTTAAAGGCACATTGTAAACGAAATCATATTTGAAACTAACCAGAAACCATGTGAGCGTGATTGTTGCACGAAGAAAATCAAATATTTATATCGTTAACTGTCCATAAAGGGATCGGGAATGAATAACATTGATCTCTTACTTTTTTATGGCATTTTTATAAATTAGATGGATAAATATTATTGAATTATTACGCATATTGTTGTAGAAGCAGTAATAACTAAAGTTAGTTAGACATAAAAACCTAATTTTTAAGATGACCCTAGTTTCATCGTTGACTTTTCGATAAATAAAATTATATTTCGTAATTAAAATTATTGTAGCATTTAGTTTTAATAAAATAAATATTGTTGAATGTTTAATGTGTATTTTTATCTGTCCCACCCAGCGACATAATATTTTAAGTACTACCTAGACAGCGTACTCAATACTAGAAGTGTAACAAAACTGGTGCCCACAAACTGTCAAATCGTATGGAAAATTTTGGGTAACCAGACAGAATCTCACAATGACAAAATCTCAACTGTCAAAAGGGTAACCTACTATTGACAGAATCGCAACTAAACACCGGAAAACCTGTTGCCGACAATTTCAATATTGTTGAGTTAGGTTCGTTAGGTTGTTTTTTTTTTTTGCACACAAAAAGAAAACAAAAAAAACGACGGCATCAGATTTCCCGGTGTTGAGTTGCGATTCTGTCAATAGTAGGTTACCCTTTTGACATGTGAGATTTTGTTGGATTTTGTCACTTGAGATTTTGTCATGGAACCAAAATTTTGACAGTTTGTGGGCAACGGTTTCGAAATTTTGCTCTCATTGTTAAAAACTGTATTAGTTTTAACTTTTTTAGGACTAAAACGATAGTTTTAAAGATGTTTTAGTTTTTAATATTGATATCTTGTTAATAGTGTGAGCTTTGCGACTCTAAAATACCAAAAAGTGCCGAGCGTGAAATTGCTACACTTCCGTTCTATTGAAATACATAGAATCGGACCTCTAGTACTTAATATGTAATCTCTTTGGTCCCACCCAACCTCTCTGCATCGTGTTCCCAAACTTTTATTTATCACTAATAATTTAAAATTAGAGATTATATTCTCAATGAAGAAATCTGCAATATGCAGGACAATAACATCACCGTGGTAACCCCACTCTTCAGTAGCGTAGCGTGGGGGGGGGGGGGGGGGGCAGTCCCGAAACTGGAAAAATTTCGGAATATTTTTCCTAACATTTCTTTCAATCTTTGGTGACGTCATCGACCCCAAATGTCACATAGGCCTGGACTTCATGAAAATATATCGCGGGCCTCGGATGGAGAAACGAGGCCTTGCTGGGTGGACGCTAGTACATTTGGTTTCAAATAACTTGGCCACTGGCTACATAGTAATTCTATAGAAAAAGTGTGACAAGTAAGGTGAAACGAAATGTAGTTCCAGAGTCTGAGGGACATTGACCACCAACAAGATGAAAGGAGAGTCTTGCAGTCTGCAAATATTATTGAAATGTGTTCTTGTAAACACAGACATAAAATTAGAATTATTAAAATTCTGGGCTTCTCCATTATCAGCACTGAGTTCCAACCCGGCACTTAGTCTAACCAAAATGTAAACATTTGGGTTAACCGTAAAAAAGTTACTAGCGTGTTACGACTAACGCCAGCGGCTAATTTTGGAACTAAAATGAGCATATCAAGGATTTTGTGTTCTAAAATATAGCAAACATCTATGGTGGAAACGTCAAACGTCAACATTTTCATTTTCCGCGGTGTTGTGTCTTTTTTCGCTCAGTTATTAGTGGAAGGAAAATCATTTATAAATACAATCATTACATTCCTTCAGTGTCCTTATCCAAGGAGGTTACAATTCATTACTTACAAATAAGGGACTTAAATACTAATTACATTTACAATGGAGTTATTAGTGGAGTCGCAATAGTGGAATACAGCAGTTAAATAGTTTCAGTACAACCAAATACATTTATATTGCAATCCATAATGAATAGGCCTTTCGTCAGTGACCACAATTATGCAAATATGGATGACGATGAGTTAATCTTTGAAAAAGTTTGTGTCAATGATGATGACGATGTGGAGGCGCTTCAATTCATTCTTAATTCAGTTCCTTTAGAAGATATTGACTTTATTGATATTTATGAAACAGACGTAGAGATTGTTAGCAGTGAACAAGATAAACCTGCAGTTACTGAATCACAGACACAACACAATACATCTTCTTTTAATAAGTCATCTACACAAAGTGAGAAACAAGACGTTCTCCTACAGCAAACAAAGCAGAAGCAAAGCAACCAACTGCAAAATACTAACAACACTCAACATACAGGGGATAAAATATACGTCAAGGATTCCGCGATAGCGTCCAATACGATCGGAAGCGATAAAACTTACATAGGCAAAATACATTACGAATGTAATATTTGTTTGAAGAAATGGAGATCGGCGTCCCATTTAAAGGAACATCTACTCATCCATAGCGGCCAAAAGCCGTTTAAATGTAAGTTCTGCGACAAAAAATTTATTCGTCAATGTGCACTCGAAGATCACGAACGATGGCACACCGGGGAAAGACCGTTTCAGTGTGATATTTGTAAAAATACGTATCCTGGAAAGCGTAGTTTAGCCACTCATTGTAAAATATATCACAGTGGGAATAAACCTTTTGAATGTAAGATTTGTAACAAGAAAATAATCAATGAGGGAAACTTCATTTTACATCAACGAGTTCATACTGGCGATAAACGTTTTAGTTGTAATATTTGTACGAAGAAGTTCTTCCAGAAGGGAAGATTAACCGAACATGTACGCACACACACCGGCGAGAAACCATTCGAGTGTAATTCTTGCGAGAAGAAATTCTTTCGAAAGTCATGTTTAGTCGGCCATCTACGAAATCATTCATGCAAAAATTCCGTTGTGTGTGATTTTTGTAAAAAGAAATTCACTAGCAAGTTAAGGTTAATCAGTCATCTACGAACTCATAGCACCGAGAAAGAAGCAATAGCTTACGTGTGTTATATTTGTATGAAGAAATTCAATGTCGAGTCAAATTTAAAACAACATATTGAACTTAGTCACTCATACAGCAAACCCTTTCAGTGCAGTATTTGCATAAATGAATTCGTTCAAATGTCAGATTCAAGTGGAAATTATAAATTGGGACACAGCGTCGAAAACCATTAGAGTGTTATATTTGCGAAAAGAATGCTTTTTTTACGGGGCTGAGGGAACATTATGCCTAGCATTTTGTTTTTTTATTATCTTATTTAACTTTTTCTGCATGTGTGTGTGCATATGTAATGTTTATTTTCTTTTTTTCTTTCATAACTTTGTTATATTGTTAATTTTAAATAATATAAATATTGTTAACTTGTTTATTGTATCATAAGTTGTGTAAAAGGCTCACGCCGTTGATGTGAATAAATAAATAAATTTCGTAAATTTAAAGTCAAATTTATTTGCGCATCAACGCATCCTGCACAGTGGAGAAAGACCTTTTGAGTGTTGTTAAATCCATAAAATATTCCGTTGCAGTTACCCTGTATAAAATCATTGGTTATTGATGTCTAAAATCAGTATCTGGATGACCCTTATGTATAATAAAGTCGCCCGTGTTGCGGGTTAAAAAAAACAATGTTTTCTTGATGATACTTCGAACATTTGCAAAGAAAAGTTTGAGATAGAAACAAATTTAAAAATACATAATGGACTGTGGCGCAGTGACGAATAACATTATGAATGTAATATTTGCATGAAGAAATTCAAGTTCTTATCAATATTACCCATCGACAAGCGGATCCACACTGTAAAGTGATCACTTAAGCCAGCTGAGGTCGGTCGTAAGCCCGACAATGTTCATCCTTAATTCTTCTATACTGTTGTGGGAATACTTCAATGTATATACTACGGCTGTAAAAAAATCCAACGCTTTACAAGAATAAAAATTTGTAAATCAAAAATAATTCAAGAAAAAAAAGATCTTTGTCTTATTGGTATAAATCAGCGCCACCTTGACATTTCTCTCTTTCTCTAGCCATGATGTAGGATTAATACATAAAACGTTATAGGCGAGGTTGCCGTCATCGTCAGGCAACTGATTCGGTCCTGATTCCAACCCAGTGCCTTGGATATGCAGCAATTATTAGTAGTAGGAATGTCAGTTTTTGTTGGTTAGAAAATAAAACACTCTATTTCATCAATGTTTGTCTTTTTTAAAGATAATTTATTTATTTAGTTCTTAATAATTAATGGTACTATTTATAATATGGTCTTATCAAATAACCACATTATCCAACCTTTATAATAACGTACAATATTTACTTTAAAAATAACTTAATCTATGTATTTTACAACTTAAATAAGTAGGTACATATAACTTATCTATGCCTAAATAATGTAATACTTATGGGTACTTAATTAAATCTCCGTATTCACATCAGCTGAGCCTCGATAATCCGAACCCCAGCTAATCCTAACGACCCCGCAACACTGCCGTTTATCACACTCTCTGTCTCAAATTGAGGGGCCTGCCAACGCCCTTATCAAAAACCACCCCTTTTCTGACAGACTCTATATGTATGGAAATTATAAATTCTATATAAGATACACGTCTTGATTTTGTACTACTTGCAGTTAAGAGGAGAAATTACTTTAATTACAAAACAACAAGTATGCAATATAGACCGGTGAAGTTACATTAAAAAAGGGGGTATAGCGTAGATAATTGTCGGAAAGCTGGAAACTGTTTTAATCCCTTCATTAACATGCAAAGAAGGTTTCTTGAAGTTTGCACCAATTTTCCGCTTGTGCTAAGTACAGGGTGACCCATAAACCGAAAAAATAATGTACTTTTTTCAGTTTTTCACCAATATCTTCTAAACGATGCTTTGTAGGAAAATGGTGTCTTTTTATAAATTAAAGTACATAATATTCTGCGTCGTTTGAGCATAAATACTTATTTGTACCTAAAAAAATATTGTGATATAGACACTGCCAAGTACATATTAATTTTCGGAACAAATTGAAATATTCGTATTTTTCACTTTTGTTGTTGAATAACTCCCCAACTCAGGCATTTATGGTAATATTTCACTGATCATATTTAATTATGAATCAATTTTCTCAAACTTGTGATTAAAAGTTTAGACCTAGGGCACACAGTTCAGGATGCACAGGTGTTTAAAGAGAGAAGAGTAAAATAAAGAAATTTATTAAATGATAGATTTAGATACGTTAAAGGTAAGCTAATTTAAATTTAACAATTACATTTTATTAAAGTATAGTTTTGTTAAGTAAAATCTGATTTTTAATACTGTTACGCCACTGCCTAATATTTTATATCGAAAAGAGTATTTTTTCTGCATTCATTGGTTTTATTAAAATATCTCCTAAACGGTTAGTGTTAGGAAAAAATATTTGTCTCACAATTTATCTAGAATAATTTCTCTATATAATACTTGAAAAATAATTTATCTCATTTAAATACTAAGTGAGGAAGAATTGATTATAAATGGTATATAAAAAATATGTTCATACATGCCGTCACTTTTTGTTAAATTACTTCTAAAACAAGCAGAGTAGCGTAAATCCATTAAATTGCATTTAAAGCGAAATGAATTTCCTATAAAATAAGTGTAATAAAATTAATTTGGGAGTTATAATAAAAAAGATACTAGATGATCAATATCAATATTTTGTAAAATAATTCCACGCTTCCCATACAAAATGTTCCTGCATAGCAACGTGCCTCTACACAAAATCAACTTTGATCATCTAGTACTTTTTTATTATAAATCACAAATCGATTTTATTATACTTATTTTATAGAAAATTTATTTAGTTTTAAATTTAATTTAATGAATTTATACTGCACCGCTTGGTTTAGAAGTAATTTAACAAAAAGTGACGACATGTATGAATTTATTTTTTATATACAATTTTTAATCAATTCTACCTCACTTAGTATTTAAGTCAAAGAAATTATTTTGCAATTATAATATAGATAAATTATTTACGATAAATTCCGATAAAAATATTTTTTTCCCAACACTAACCGTTTAGGAGATATTTTAATAAAATTAATGAATGTAAAATAAATACTCTTTTCGATATAAAATATTAGGCAGTGGCGTAACAGTATTGAAAATTTGGATTTTACTTAACAAATTATACTTTAATAAAATGGAATAGTAAAATTTAAATTTGCTTACCTTTTACATATCTAAATTTATCATTTAATAAATTTCTTTATTTCACTCGTCTCTCTTTAAACACCTGTGCATCATAAACTATGTGTTGAAGGTCTAAACTTTTAATCACAAGTTAGAGACAATTGACCCACAATTAAATATTTTTAGTGAAATATTACCGTAAATACCTGAGTTGGGGAGTTATTCAACAACAAAAGTGAAAAATACGAATATTTCAATTTGTTCCGAAAATTAATATGTACATGGCAGTGTCTATATCACAATAATTTTTGAGGTACAAATGAGTATTTATGCTCAAACGACGCATAATATTATGTACTTTAATTTTTACCATTTTCCTAGAAAGCATCGTTTAGAAGATATTACTGAAAAACTGAAAAAAGTACATTATTTTTTCGGTTTATGGGTCACCCTGTACTTAGCACAAGCGGAAAATTGGTGCAAACTTCAAGAAAACTTCTTTGCATGTTAATGAAGGGATTTAAACAGTTTCCAGCTTTCCGACAATTATCTACGCTACAAAGCTAAATTTCCTGGGCTAATAGTGGTTGCAAAAACTTAAAATCCAGGTGCAGGTATATTTCTGTAAAATAGGTACTAGCAGCGCCATCTAGACAGCGAAAGTAAAAAATAATTTGAAGGAATCTTCCATAGTACATACTACAGCCCATTCGAAACAAAGTGGTTTGCGTATTACAAAGAGATTTCATAAAGTTTCAATAGATGGCGGTAAAGTAATGAATTTACGTTTCACATCAATTTTAAAGCATGGTTGCGAGCATTTCTGGCGAACTTTTTTTTTACTTTAAGTTAATTTGTTCCAGTTGGAGCAATTAAATGGAGCAATTTGTGGAGCAATAATAGTATTTCATAATATTTCGGCAATTATTTCGGCATATTCTTTCCATTTTCCAGTTCTTCACGCAGGCAACACGAATTGCTGAATATTAAATCGGTTTGGAAATTTTAGTTAATTCTCCTTCTCGTTTGCACTCAATATCGTTGTCTCGAGTTAAATATATATAAAAAGCTCCATAACTTGTTCCATGTTGATAAAATACGAGTTGCCCCAACTATTGCCGAAAAATTGCCCGTGTAAGAAAACCTTAACTTTGCTAGGTACTTGATTTTATACACTAAAAGAATGCAGGGCCGGATTTAGAGGTGTGGCGGCCTCGGAGCAGCAAAGGAGTGGAGGCACCCTGCCCCCAAATTATTTTCTAAATAAAATGGTCAATTTTTTTAACTCAAGTTTTCCAATAAAAAAATATTGTGAAACCAAGTATAGATTATTTTATTATTTATGATGATATAGATCGATGATTTCTGTTAATATTTAATATAATAATGTTTGTACAAAGTACTGTAGGTAAAGGTAAAACGCGAAAAAAAATATCAAAGGAAAAGTTGTTCACTAATCTGAATTTGATTTTTTTTACAAGATTGAAAATTTCAATTTATGCTTTGTGAGACCATCGGAATTTTTCTACATGTCGTAGTTGAATTTAACAAGTAGTTATATCTCAACAGATACACAGCAAAGGATGGACCTTCCATCAGGCTTACGACTGATCGTCGGCTGGCTTAATGTAATCACTTTACACTTAAGTAACATTCACCAATTCCAGTCCACCCATCTGTATGGTGAATGTTACTTAAGTGTAAAGTGATGACATGAAGTCAGCCGACGATCAGTCATAAGCCTGATGGAAGGTCCATCCTTTGCTGTGTATCTGTTGAGATAAAAATACTTGTTAATTTTTTTCTGAAGTCTCCTTTGTGGAGGCCCCGGGCAGTATCCCCGGTTGCCATCCCCTAAATCCGTCCCTGAATGTGTGCCTTGTGTAAATGATTACTCATATATGTAGTTAAATATAATATACAATAATTTACAATATTATTAGATAATATTTACATTGTTTAAGCGTGTTGAAAATGCATTTTCTTCCCCAGTTTAGACATTAGTGAATAAATATATAAATAACACATTTTATACAACTTAAACAAATACTATATACAAGTTTATTCTACCATATATTTTAATACAATATTTACAATTCTTATGGTAATAACATAGGAGTCATTATTTGTAGGAAAAACACAGTTTTATTCGAACAACACCAAATTTCAGTAATACCAACTTTGCTTCCATGCGTCTTCTTACGGTAGGGCTGCCATACGTCCCGGTACACCGGGACACGTCCCGGTTTTTAAGTCCATGTCCCGGTGTCCCGGTCTGACAGTCATTTGTCCCGGTCAGGTATTTCTTAATATTAATTGCTCAGTAAAACGATTCCCGGAGAGTCATTATGAAAGTCCATTATTTAATTTACAATTCTTTCACAAAAAAAAAATTGCCTGTGGCGCCAATTACAGTTCCTCTTGTTTTACATATTCTGCATTCATATCATCAGTAGGTACCTACTTATTTTTTTATTTCGATAAAACTAAACAAGATTGACACCACTTCTTTTTATGTAGACAGGACCCTCGTGTCTTATGACGAAAATTTCGCCTGCGGCGCTATTTACACGGTCACTTCCCGGTCGGCAGTCCAACAATTATGGCAGCCCTATCTTACGGCAACGGGGGATAGATTATACTTTCATAATCATAGACAATAGAAGAATTTTAAACTCATGCATACCTTGTCAAAGGCGTCCCCCTCTAGCCAGTACAATATCTCAGGTGACTTTAACTCTTCAACAAAGTCTTTTACTTGTTGTAACAGTATACACAATAACAGAGAGGTAAGATAGTTTTGTTTACATTTTAGGAGTGAGTAATTCAACACTTAAATAATCTAGTTTGTAAACTAGTTTAGTTACAGAGGCGACAACCAACCAACTTTTAAATTATTATGAAAAATATATAAAGTTCTTGTTACAACTACAAAATAAAAGGAGTGGAAAACGATGATTCTCATAAGACGTTTCGAGAGACTGCCATTTAAATATTGATCTATCAATCTACCTATCTATACCCTCACGCCACGTCCCTTGCAGGGTAGGCAGAGGGGACAGATCGCCAGACAGCCCTATCCATACACACACTCCTAGCCTCCGTCACATTCATGCATCCAGTCATACACGCTCTCCGGTTCCTTTTACTCAAAATGCGTCTATCCTTGAGGATCTGGTCGACATGATCGGACCAGGCCAGTCTCGGGCGGCCGCGCTTCCTCACCCCTCTTCGCTCACTCAAATACAGGGTGTTTCCTTCCGTGTGTAAAACCTCTGAGGGGTGATAGAGGATGAAAAAGTTAAAAAAAAGTTTAATGTTTCGGGGTTATGGCCTTTTGAAAATTTAAGAATATGAAAATTTTCCATTTTCGGTTTGTTGTAAATATCTCAAAAACTGCTGACGCGATTTTGACAAAAGAAAACAAAAATCATAGTATTAAACATTTTTGGCTTGTGACTTTTGCTTTTGAATACAGTGAATTTTTTATTATCAAACATCTTTTTTGGGAAAAAAAGTGAAATCCTCTACAATATCAGGGATAGTGAGACACGGTATTTTTTGACAAATTTTACGAGTTGCCAAGTTGGTATGAACGACTAAACATTGAGAAACACTGCTCTCCAACTGTCAACAAATACATCATCTTGTTTGAAATTAAAGTTCCAACTCTGTAAAGTTTGAAATGGCGTTCTTTATAACTCGCTTTTAAACTCGGTTATTCTAGATGAGCCTTCAACTTCGAATTGTCTATAAATTCTTCTTATGCTTCATCTGTACAGTTAGAAGTCCCCTGGTGCAAACTTGGTTTAGTGTTGCTTGATGTGATAATAAGATATGGTTACATTGCATCGCTACTTTCAAATTATATTTCAGAACTGTTGTTAAAAAATGTTTGCCAATTTTCGAATTGTTAGAATAAACTGTCAACATTGTTTTTCTAACTTGTGATGGCGGTTTAAAGGGATTATCAGAGTATTTTTTTCTTTTTCCAACTCGAAAAACTATCTTGCCTTTAAAATGTTTTCTCTAGCGCCGCTCTGTAATATTTTCGACATTGTAGGTTACTTGTGAAAGATACAATGTAAGAATATTGCGAACCTTTGACAGATTTCATGACAAGGTTCTATAATCAGGGCTACCAACAATACAATCTTGAACTCCATTTGCACCTAACGTCTGCACGGTGGCCAAGACAGACGGACCTGTAGATTCAATGTTCTCTGGATTATTTATAAAAAAATATTACGGTCATTCCCTAGATTTTAATGCATATTATCAATACAAAAAAAAAACTCCGCGGCTTTCGGGTAACGAGTTTCAGTCTTTCGGAAAAAAGATGAGAGGTGTTTTTCACAATTTTTATCGAGATATTTAATACAAGTTACAAAAATCTTTTACGGTTATTCCCTAGATAAAGGTTCAATGTATCTACTCTATTTTGTTCCAAAGCATATTTAGTAAGGATGTCGAGATCTAAGGTCTCCCGTTTTTGGAAATTTTTGAAATGTCAGTATGCTCACAGAATCCTACAGTGGAGGCCCTGGAACAAAAGGAGAAGCGTCGGAAGACCTCCCAAAAGGTGGTCTGATGACCTAGTCCAACAAGCCGGAAGAACCTGGATGGGGAGGGGGAGAAACAGAGATGAGTGGAAGGAAATGGAAGAGGCCTACGTCCAGCAGTGGAGGGAGGAGGGCTGAGGAAGAAGAAGAAGTATGCTCACTTTTAAAAAGGAAAATGGCTCAAATTATGCAATAGTGGTTGCGTCAAACCTAAAAATCAGGCGCAGGCCCTCCATGCCCCCCCCCGGGTTCAAAAGTTAGTAGCAAATGAATAATTTAATTTCAGAATCAATTCGATTATATTTTTAAAATTGTTATTCAAGTAAAGTATATTTCTTGCGATTGGTATACTGAATAATAATATAAATTGTCAATACTGAGATTCGAACCCGTATTTTTCAAGTATAAATATACTTTATTTTAATACAAGTGTAATTTTCTAATACAGTGAAAATAACGAACAACATTTACTATACAGGGTGTCCCAAAAACAATGACCAAGCGGATTTTCAGAAATAGAGCACCTCTGGGGGTACCCAATTACTTGTTTTTTTTTGTTTTATAAATCATTCTTGTAAAGCGTTGGATTTTTCTAAATTCTGTAGTATAGTATACAATTCAGTATTCCTACAACAGTGTAGAAGAATTAAGGCCGTCACAGCCAACAACACAGCCGTCGCTCCTCGTGGTGTAGTGGATTCTTATCCTACTATGCGAGACGAAGACTTGGGTTCGAATCCCAGCCGGGGTGCACTGAAATGACGAATGTTTCTCGAGTGTAAAGTGATCACTTAAGCCAGCCGAGGTCGGTCGTAAGCCCGACAATGTTCACCCTTAATTCTTCTACACTGTTGTAGGAATACTGCATCCCAATTTATGTTATGCGATCTTTTATAGTTTTCGTAAATTAACACCTTTTTGTATTTTTGGAATAATTTGTAAGTATGATGCCACTGAGAAAGATTAATTAAAGAAATTTAGAAGATACATGGTTTATAAAATTACCAAGTTTTTAAAAATATTTGGGTCTTTTTTTTTTAGTGATTATTAAGTTTTTTGTAAATTTCGGATTGAGACTTATTTTGAGATTCAACATTTTTTATGGCGCTTTGGTATCAGATAGGCCTACAATTGTTTTTGTGTTTGCAAGGTACACTATTTACCTGTTTAGAAAAAAAAAATCAAGCCTGTATTTCAATAATTCGTGCCTCTTTGATCAATAACGTCTTGTAAGTCAGGGTTTGACAAAAAATAAGGGAAAAATCGTAACTTGAAACCTACAAAAAATCGCATAATATAAATTGAGGTATTTAGGTACCCCTAGAGGTGCTCTATCTCTGTGTTCTATTCGGGTTGACTGTAAGATATTGATTTTGCAATAACTTTGCCTTTTGGCACACTGCATTGTCTTGTTTTTGTTATTATATATATTTACTGGCCAATACAGATTTATATATTTATTTTAGTTATTTATCTCTGGACTTTCGCTTGGTCGTATTTTCTGGGACACCCTGTATATTATAGAATGCAAATAACGCACAAAATTAGCTAAAGGTTTAATATATACAAAAAATATAGACATTTCTGAGTATTTACATTTTTTTTTATATAAAAGTACCTGGACTTGCATACACAAACCCAAATACTTTCCTGCACACTTTGCACTAGGCTAAAAGCCTGTATGGGAAAGTGTGGAATACATCGCCAGCGCCAGGGTTTGAACCTGGCACCTCCCGCTTGAGAGACTGCCGCCTCAACCAACTGCGCCAACCATGTACATTAATTAATTAAGACATATAGCATCTATGCATATAAATTAACTTAAAAAATATACACATTGAAATACGCCTTTAAAAGGAGATATATTCTTAAATTAATCTTATAATATTTAGGTACATTAATTTAACTTAAAAAATATTTTTACAATATACAGTAACGTAGTTTCTTAACTGACATGTTTATTTTGTACGATAATAATATATATAATAAATAAATAAATAAATTATATGTTTGTGTTGAAATAAAGGAGACATACGTGAATACATAATGGTGGCCGCCTGAGATCGCATTAAAAATATAATCTTGCAGTTTTTTTTCTTTCCTCAACAGAGACGAGAGGCATCTTCATTCACATAATGTAGCGTTATGTGAACTCCCTTGGGGAGGAAGCAGGATGGGTGTTCCGATGCTTACGAGTCGGCTATGGGTGGCTTAAGTCATCACTTTGTGCCCAGGGCAACGTCCACCCATTCCACTACATCCTGCAGTCAATTGTGTAATTTTTCAAAGTTGTGCTACTGCTAGAACTTATTTCACATTGACCCAATGTTTCAGTTGCTAAAGCCGTCTGCTGAGGACCTCAAACTGGCCCGGGTATTTTTAGAGACGTCGGCCCCCTACTTTCCACGAAACTAGGCAATAGCGCTTTTTTTTTTCTAAAATAAACTTGGTTGATTTCAATACAAGGCATCTGGATATGTGTCTGGGTACAACATGATAAAGGACTAGCGCCGCAGGCGTGTTCAAATGTCCGGTGTACTGGACCGGTATTTTGTGTAGGGAGTATGAACACCCCCTACTAGGTATAACTATTTAGGTACTCTATAGATCCTAAAAGACATTGTATATATCCTTCTGATCATCATTTTCCTTTCGAATTTTGTAATATTTCTCAGGCCTCCTTCAGCTGTATTCATGTCGGTCTCGAAATATAAGTAAAAATCATAAATTAGCTGTTACAGGACAGGAATTTTAATAATATGCAAGATTGGTACAATTTTTTAAAATTAAAATACTGCAGAATTCTTTCCATTACCCTCCCATTCGCTTGCAGTAGCTAATGAAGATGAATAGGTAACTCTAGAACTCGGATAATAGACGCAAGGGCCAGGACTTGGCGCCCTGGATATCCGAACCGATCGCCTATCTTTCCCGCTAAATTTGATTGTGCCACCGTTTCTACTGCACGAAGTATTTTGTCTATGGAGACGTATAGAATGTCTGTTTTCGCCGTTCGATATGAGCGAATCGTCATGAGTGACTCCATCCGGAGATTCGCGACCAGTTGCGACTAGGAAAGAATGCGTACAGAACATCCTGAAGAACAAACGTTTGAATTTCTCGCCGAAAATGACGTAAATTATGAAATTCACGCTGCTGTTTATAGTGACTAGAAGGTTGCTCGTCTTGACGAGAGGATCTTCGATGATCCCGTAAAAAGCCTCCAAAATGTTGATGACTAGAGCCAGAACGTTGCACATGAAAAATACAACCACCACGCAAAGCAACATCGTCGCTAAGCCAATCTCCCTTCGTTGGAGACGTGAAAGTCTCTGCCGTTCAGCATTGGCCTTTCTGACTTGCTTGTAAATGCACGCATTCAAAACGGCTAAAGATGTGAAGGGGAGAAAATAAAGAAAAACCAAATACAACCAATGGATGTAGATGGTTATGTACAGAGGTTTGAACCTAATGTCAGACGCTTGGACGCAATACACAGTGATGTTGTAGTCGTAATGGATGTATTGCTTCAGAGAAACTTCCCAAAAACGTGGGAGATTGTAGAGAAATGAAAAAAATATTATGACTATCACGTACCATCTTGCTCTGCCGTATGTGCAGAGAGATCTTGCTCTTAATGGATGACACACGGCGACGAAACGCTCCAAAGTGACAGTCAACGTCAAATATACTGAAACCATTTGAGCTGTCATCGCAATGGGGAAAATCAACGGTGAAATGTATGGGTAAACGAAGTAGTAATAGTTGAAAAGATACCCTGTGTATGGGAATATACCTGGAAGGCCAAACAGCAACACTGAAGTCAAAATTAAAACAGTGTCGCATCTAGCCAGGCCTATCAGCAAATAATTAATGCTGCTCCTCATCTGAGGTCTGGAGAGAATGATCATTGATATGACGTTTCCGAATATACCGAAAACTCCCACGATATTCAACATTATGCCATTCGTTATAAATTCGAACAGACTGTCCGGATTATCCGGGGAATAAACGAATAAACAAGAGTTGTTGAATTCCAGATCGCTATATTGTATTTCAATGTTGTCTAATGATGGAATTATAGTTGAATCCATCGTCTGATTGAAATTTGAATATTCTCGACTAGCGTTTCCTTGTTCAATCTCCATTTTTATTCAATGCTTTTTTTATTAATATCCTTCAAATCATTATTTTTAAATATCACAACAATAAAATAATTTAATTTCGTCTAAAAGTTGAGCATTTTTACATTGGTCAAAATTTTGTACAACATACGTAGAATTTAAAACTAAATTTATAAGTTAGGTTTACAATATACATATAATAATTAATCTTTAGTTTTTTTGACTAGATGATTTCCCTTAAAAACTAATTTAAATATTTATTTTCTTTGTACACAATATCGCGTTTTTTGCGGATGCCTTTTGGATTACAAATTAGGTCCCCGACTTTTCAGAGATTGATGAATACAACATTTTTTCTTTGCTATAAATCTTATGCAATAAATAATTATAACTATACATTATTGATTATAGAATTGTTTCAAATTGATGTAAATTTATTTATTTTTACAAATAAATACTTAGAATTAACTGACGTTTCTCTAAAATGCATTTTTGGAGGAAAAAATGAAAATATTTTACACAAAAACAGACTGTAAAACTAAATTGTGTGGTAATATTTTTGATACGAATATTCTTGGTATAAATATGCTGCTTTTCTGACAAAAGCTTTCTGTGTTTCTTGCTGTTTTCTCTTTCTGGATGAAGTCTTCAGCAGGTAATCGTAATTTTCTTCCAATTTCTGTAACAAAAAGATAAAAATATATTAATATTTACTTTTATTTATTATTTTGATGCTGATTGATATGCATACCGACATTACAAAAATTTCTAAAAACGGGAGACCTTATATCTCGACAACCGTTACTAAATATGCTTTAGAAAAAATAGTGTAGATGCATTGAACCTTTATCTACGGAATAACCGTAAAACATTTTTTATATCAAAAAACACCTCTGATTTTTTTCCGAAAGACAAACTCGTTTTGGGTAAGTCGCGGAGAATTTTTTTGTGTGCTGATAATATGCATTTAAATATAGGGAATAACCGTAAAAGTTTTTGATTGAAGCGCAATTAACCCAAAAAATGGTAAAAACGCTATTTTTACAATTTTATCAAGCGATTGTTCACGTGATTTTGAACCTTAATGCCGTGGGAAATGTATGTGACGTCATAGTTGGGACGCGAGCTTTAAAGTCATTTTTAGCGTAGTTCAAGCATAGTAGGTATTGGATTTATTAATAGCCTTTATTCTAGCCAGGATTCTGCTCTGTCATGACTCTATATAAAATATGTAGTCTGATTCCTGGACATAGCGGAGATTTAGTACCTATGCAACCTTTCACAAATATAAATGTATTACAGGACCAAATACTATAAAAAACTTTTATATTAGGATCCTAATATTGACAGTAAAAAAGAAACATTTGTATTTTATTACATAAATCAGTAAATTATGTGTTCAGTATTTTCAGTAAATACTGAACACCATTTGCATTAATTCTTTCAGTGTCTGTCGATGGCTTGTGATGGACAAAATCTGTCTTTCGATATGAATTTCTTTCCCAACGCCCTTTCATACGATACCACAGATGACCCCACACAACTCTTGGATCCCCTCAGGCGCTTTATATATTTTTTGTCTCTGGAGAAGGCTGATCCAATGTGGTACAGAATCGTAATGTCATCTAGTTTACACAATTGGTGAAAGTTTCAGAGCTCTGTCTGGAAATTGTAGAATATGTACCTAGTTTTACGACCATGACGAAGTGCCAATAGAGCCTTTTACACTCTATTTGGCACTGAATTTCCCTGTATATTTATTGTTTTATCTCTATTTGTATACCTATATTACTGTCAACATGTAACTTTGACGAGTCCAAGTGCCTGCAAATGGCCTAGGGACGATTCACAACAATAAACAATAAAAAAATACTGCATGGTTTTTTAATGTTTTACTCCCGACAGCAACGCCAAGTGAAGCTAAATAAAATGGTGATAAAATACTGAACTAGTAAAAGAACTTGACAGAAGTTCAAGGACAAAAGACTTCATTCTTCTTTAGGACATTGCTCCCGGAATCAGGTACATGTATCAATTTCATAAAGGACAGACTATAGTCTATTTCATATTGTACTCAATCATGGGGGTCGCCGGGGGCAGGAGGGGGGTGCAGCTGCCCTCCCCTAGAGAAATAAATAAATTAATACTTCTACCTTCTAAATGATCACAAAAATCACATTATCAGTGATCTCTTGAAGTTATTGTATCATATTTTTATGAAACTAATGTTTTGTACATCATTTGAAAAAAACATAAACCAGTTTTCTGAATCTTAAGACAATTTCTTTCTTATCGAAAATCCCCTCCAAAGTCGTAACTCGTTTTTGAAATACCTCTTTCTCGAAACTTTAATCCGTTATTTTGTATCATTATTGTTTCCTTAACACATATTCAAGTAACAAAAAAGAATGATGGAATTATGTAGGCACCTTAACCTACGATGGTATCGGGGTTAAACTTGAGTAATTTGGGGTTTTTCGATAAAAAGTTAAAATTTCGAATAACTCGAAAACAGTGAGACTTTAAGATATAAGTTTGGCTCAAAAGATTCTAAATAATGATCTCTACTATCACTTCTGAAGATATCTGTGTCTATCTATCTATGAAACACTCCGTATAGATTAAAATTATAGCTGTCCCCCCCCCCAGCTTCGAAGCTGGCGACGCCCCTGTGTTCAACTGAGATTTATCTATGATTTGGTCTCATGATAATGTAAGAAGAAAGGTATTCTGTCACAACAATAGAGCTTTTACGATAATGCCATAATTTTTTTCTTAAGATGGTATACTTGTATTCTGGAAATGTCGGAAACGCCCAAAGAATACTCCCCGGATTCTATTTTTTTCTATTGTTGTACGTCATGTAACCATAGAAGTATGAATACTCTACAGCAGGGATTCTCAACCTTTTTGGCTGGCGAACCAAAATATAAATAATTATATTGGAAGCCCGGGACCCCGATGTTTTATTTTATTTTACAGTAATTATAAAATGATCAGATTATAGCAGTGCCGGATTTCCGCTTTCCTTAGGTATTATATAGGCACTGACTTTTTGGCATCACCCTCTAAATAATTTATCCAATAAAAAGAAAAGATCAAAAATTTAGCACCGCAGGTGAAATTTTTTAGAAAATGGATGTAGTAATTAGCCTGGTTGTTTGTTTATAGAAGGAAAGCCACCGTGTAAATAGCGCTGCAGGCGAAATTTTTAACATAACCATGAATCTTATTAAAAATGTACCAATAGAAAATGAAATTTTACCTCTTCAATAAAGTCGTACGGGGATTTCCCGCGACCCATCCCAATTCCTTCCGCGACTCGAATTTGGGTGGCGACCCGAGGTTAAGAACCGCTGCTATACAGGGTCAACGAAAAATAATATATACTTATTATATAATACGCTTTTAAACCTCAATTGTTTCCACAAATCACCTCGTTAGGGTGGACTGCTTAATTTAAAAAAAACTTAATTGAACACCTTCTAGTTTTAAGCTGGCGACGCCCTTGGATAAGAAAGCCTTGAATTAATCCATCGTGTTTAGACCTTTATGTTAATTAGATAAAGCTGCATTAAGCTGCAGTGAGCTACTAATTGTTCTTGTAAGCTAATTACTGCATGCTGTGCTGAGAACGCAGCTAATTACGCCTGTACATGCAGGGTAATTAACCTTGGATATTTAATTATTAGATTGAGATGTCAGGGAGACTTAATGAAAAAACTAATGCCCAATCCCACCAACTTTTACCTAAGAAGGAGAGCCCTAAGAAATTTCCATACAAAAACAGAGATAATATTCTATTTATTGACACGCAGGCCTACCAATCACACCCTAATTCCATACGAAATGCAACACGCAACTCACCTAGCCTGGGCAGAGATATTTGGGCACCTAACGTAGGTGAGTTGCGTGTTGCATTTCGTATGGAATTAGGGTGTGGTTGGTAGGCCTGCGTGTCAATAAATAGAATATTATCTCTGTTTTTGTATGGAAATTTCTTAGGGCTCTCCTTCTTAGGTAAAAGTTGGTGGGATTGGGCATAAATCTATCATATCTCTAGTAGATAGATATTCAGAATGGATAGGTGAAGTAAAAAGAAAAATGTTTGAAGCATGTATCCTCCCTGTGCTCACGTATGGTCTGGAAACTATGACGCTAACTGCGAGGATCATACAGAAACTAAAATGTACGGAGAGGCAAATGCTAGGCGTAAGTCTGAGAGATTGTCAGGAAGTGGTTGAAAACTGATTGCAAGATTTGCGCACAAGTAAAGTTAAGTAAATAAAAAAACTATTGAAAAACTATATGAAATGAACTATAGTCACATTCTTTCTCCATTTTCCTTCCTATTCCTGGATCCATTTCTATCCTATTTCCACTAGCGGATCCAGGGGGGGGGGCTAGGGGGCTGAAGCCCCCTCCAAAACCATGAATGGCAGTACTTTAAATACAACAAATCTAGGGGTTTCAGCCCCTTAGCCCCTCCCAAAACGTTGAGTGACAGTAATTTTTACCATGTGATGACATTCAGCCCCCTCCAAAATGGAATCCTGGATCCGCCACTGCCTATTTCCTATTTCTTGCTTATATATAATGTACCTACTTATACTTTTGTTAATAAAACGAAGAATACTATAATTGGCGCTATAAAATGTAAATATATATAAAATATCATATTACGTATTTAGCTGTTGTATTCTCTAAATAAATAAATAAATAAAAATAAATAAAAAAACTTTTTCGCCAGGGGCCATTTCGACCATAAAATGTCTGGACTGCATAATATTGTCTTTACACTTTCATAAGTATTTAAATAATATCAAAATTTTATTATAAAACACTGTGCCGAGAAGAAAAGGGGACCAACTTTTTTAATAAATCGAATTAAGTGTGGAAAATTTCGCACTTTCTAAGTTAAGGCTCGCGACACAACTATGACGTCACGGTTGTTTCCCACGGCATTAAGGTTCAAAATCGCGTGAACAATCGCATGAAAAAATAGAAATAATAGCGTTTTTTCCATTTTTCGGGGTTAATTTCACTTCAACCATAAAACTTTTACGGTTATGTCCTAGATTTTAATGCATATTATCAATTCAAAATTATTTTTTTCCTGGTACTTTCGGGAAACGAGTTTCTGTCTTTCGGAAAAAAGATCAGAGGTGTTTTTCACATTTTTTTTGTGAAATCTATACAAGATAAAAAAAATCTTTTAGGTTATTCCCTAGATAAAGGTTCAATGTATCTACTCTATTTTGTTCCAAAGCATATTATTTAGTAACGGTTGTCGAGATCTAAGGTCTCGCGTTTTTAGAAATTTTTGAAATGTCAGTATGCGTACTCTTAATGCAGAAGCTTTGTTAAAAAAACCCCTGAAGCTTGCGGCCATCGCAACTGGATAAACTTTTTGGAATATAATAATCATTATGTGATTACAATCGATCGAAAACTTTTTGAATATTTTCGCGCGCTTTACATATTTAAATTATTGGGGCCGAAAATTGAAAATTGATAACGCAGTATTTTCAAAATGTCGTTAGTAAGTAGAATTGCATCAGGAAAAGCTGTATTCTGCTTTAAGGGCTTGGCCACGGCATTAAGGTTCAAAATCGCGTGACAATCGCATGATAAAATGGCAAAAATAGCGCTTTTTCCATTTTTTGGGGTTAATTTTGCGTCTATCAAAAAACTTTTACGGTTATTCCCTAGATTTTAATGCATATTATCAGTACAAAAGAAAAAAATACTCCGCGACTTTCGGAAAACGAGTTTTTCGTCTTTCGGAAAAAAGATCAGAGGTGTTTTTCAATATTTTTTTTTAGAAATGTACACAAGATATAAAAAATCTTTTACGGTTATTCCCTAGATAAAGGTTCAATGCATCTACCGTATTTTGTTCCAAAGCATATTTAGTAACGGTTGTCGATATATAAGGTCTCCTGTTTTTAGAAATTTTTGAAATGTCGTTATGCATACTCTTAATACGACCATGTTGAATATTCATGAATTTTCTGACGGCCGACGAATGTTTTATTATTGAACTTTGAGTGAACTAAATACTGAAATACTCGTACATTAAGAGTATGCATACCGAAATTCTAAAAATTTCTAAAAACGGGAGACCTTGTATCTCGACAACCGTTACTAAATATGCTTTGGAACAAAATAGGGAAGATGCATTGAACATTTATCTAGGGAATAACCGTTAAAGATTTTTTATATCTTGTATAGATTTCTCAAAAATAATGATTAAAAATAGATCTGATTTTTTTTGCGAAAGACAGAAACTCGTTTCCCGAAAGACGCGGAGAATTTTTTGTTTTTGTACTGATAATATGCATTAAAATCTAGGGAATAACCGTAAAAGTTTTTTGATTGAAGCGAAATTAACCCCAAAAAATGGAAAAACGCTATTTTTACCATTTCATCATGTGGTTGTTCATGCGATTTTCAACCTGAATACCGCGGGAAATGACCGTGACGTCATGTTGGGTCGCGAGCTTTAAAGTTCCCGAGCAAAAAACGTTCTATTATCGCTTCAACTTTTATCCGGGACTTTTATCCAGCCTTGCCGCTGCCGGGAATCGAACCCAGACCTCCAACCTGACAAGCCGGTATTCGACCTTAAGGTTGGAGGTCTGGGTTCGATTCCCGGCCGCGGCAGATGGATGGGCTGGAATTGGTGAATGTAACTTAAGTGTAAAGTGATGACATTAAGCCAGCCGACGATCAGTCATAAGCCTGATGGAAGGTTCATCATTTGCTGTATATCTGTTGAGATAAAACTACTTGTTGAATTCAACTACGACATGTAGAAAAATTCCGATGATCTCACAAAACACAAAGTGTGATTTTCAATCTTGTACCTACAGTACATTATGAAGCAGAATTCAATTTCCTCATTGCTCACTGACCCTACAAGATTATGGCTTTGATTTTCGATGAATTTAGAGGTTATTAACTTGCCTTCACCCCCCCCCCCCCATCCTCCCCCCTCACAACAAACCCCCTTGATCAATTTCTATTTATTATCATTAGCAGACACTCAACATAGGGTTGTGATAGAAAAACAAATCGCTGCGATAAAATAAAAACATTTTTCTTCTTCTTTCATCGTTTCCTCATTGCTGAGGGTCGTGATTTGTGGAGCTACCCACGGACAAAACAAGACGCCTCCAGTCCTCTCTGTTCTCCACAATGCGCACCGCCGAGCACAAGTCTCTCCCAGTCATTTCCTTAATCTGGTCGCACCACCTAGTACCTGGTCGAGTACTGGGTTTCTTTGGTCACACCACCAGAAGAGAATCCGGAAACCTGGAAAAAAATATAATCATGGGAAGTGTTCCAGGCAAAAGAAATAGAGGTAGACCTCCTGCAAGGTGGTGCGACCAGATTAAGAAAAACATTGTAAGAATACAAATTTTCCGTGAATAAAAAACCGTGTCCGGAACACCATCAAATTTGTAACCCCCAATATTCAGCCACCCGGATAGCCCTGGCGTTCGCCAGTAGCGCATCCTCGGGCGTGCATGTCGCACCTATTTGGGGACATGAAAACAGGTGACTGTGATCCTGTACAGCACCACACTCACAGGTGTCTTCCTCTCTGTAACCCCTTTTTTTGAGGTTGCTGTAACAACGGGAGACACCTGTTCTCAGTCTATTGAGTGACCTCCATGTTGGGTACGACAGGCTGTGACCAGCTGCCATTCCCTCCATTGGAGGTAACTGTGTGGGCCTAGTACTTTCTCGCCAGAGGTGCACTCCGGGGGACCTTCTATCGGGAGTGTCATCTCCATAAAGCTTCTCCATAAAGACTTACATAGTTTCGATAACAGCATATGTTAATTTAATCCAGGAATAGTTATAATATATTATTTGTCATCCCTGATGGTTTCGGAGAGCTCTGTGTCACAGAACCACACAGCTTTCTAGGTACTGCTAGCCTTAGTGGACATGGGCGTCGTCAGCGGTGGGCAGGGGGGCAGCTGCCCCCCCCAGAGATTGGAATAGGTATATATTTTTTCATACCTACTAAATGACAACCTCACAAAAAATCACATTATTACCACACATTTTCTCATCATATCATACATTGTCTAAAATTGGTATGAAAATCCATCAATCCAAAATTTTTTTTTTAAATGAATCTGGGTTTATCGAAATAAACCCAAATACATCTTTAAACACTTCACAGAAAGCTTAAAAGCTTGTGTTGTGAAGTGGAGTAAGTCGGGAATTGAACCCGCACCCACTGGATTAACAGTCGAGCGCGTTACCAACCAGGCTACCGACCACCTCAATTTATTACCTAAAAAAACATTTTTCATACATTTTATTGTGCAAAGTGTATATACATTTTCAAATAAACCGCACATATCGACCTTATATTCACCATGTGTCACAAAAAAATTTCGCCTGCGGTGCTATTTACGCGTTTTTCGTGATATATCAGTTTTTTTATTTTTTGTTGCCCCCCCTAGCTCCGAGGCTGGGGACGCCCATGCCAGTGGAGCTAATATTATGTACTAGGCCATGCCAGACTTAATTAATTAGTAATGACAAAGTGAATCTGTCACCATGACGGGCCAATCAGACGAGATGCAAACAGTGGCGGAGCTACTAATCAGAGAAGAGGGGGGGGGGGAGGAAAACTTAAATTGGGAAACTTAGTCATTGTCTGAACTAAACAATTCATTATATTTATAAATTAAGAGTATGCATACCGACATTTCAAAAATTTCTAAAAACGGGAGACCTTATATCTCGACAACCGTTACTAAATATGCTTTGGAACAAAATAGGGTAAATGCATTGAATATTTATCTAGGGAATAACCGTAAAAGATTTTTTATATCTTGTATAGATTTCGCAATTTTTTTTTTGAAAAACACTTCTGATCTTTTTTCCGAAAGACGGAAACTCGTTTCCCGAATGTCGCGGAATATTTTTTTCTGTACTGATAATATGCGTTAAAATCTAGGGAATAACCGTAAAAGTTTTTTGATAGATGCAAACTTAACCCCAAAAATGGAAAAAACGCTATTTTTACCATTTTATCATGCGATTTTTCAAGCGATTTTCAACCTTAATGCCGTGGGAAATGACTGTGACGTCATTCTTGGTGCCAAGCCCTTAAAATAAGTCTGAAAACTTTTGTAATGTTTGCTGATTCTTTTTATTTATTTATTTATTTTATTTATTTAAACTTAAAGTAAACAACAAACACATATAAATATAAAAAATGGACGTAGTACAAATTATAAATCGTTGTTCACTAGGGCGAACTTATCGCAGAACTGCGATTTCTTCCAGTTAACCCCAAACGAGGAAATTTGAAGAATTATTGCTAAAGTTTTTTTTATTTATTATTTAGTATTTAGGGCTCCCGACCCAACTATGACATCACGGTAATTTCCCACGGCATTAAGGTTCAAAATCGCATGATAAAATGGTGGCGTTATTCTTTTTTTTGGGGTTAATTTCGCTTCAATCAAAAAACTTTTACGGTCATTCCCTAGATAAAGGTTCAATGTATCTACTCATTTTTTTTCCAAAGCATATTTAGTAAGGTAGAAATTTTTGAAATATCAATATGTCTACTCCTAAAAAGAAAACTCAGGACATTTAGAATTTTTTTGGGAAATATTCGACCCCACACCTTCTGAACATAGTTGTCAATAGGTGTGGGATGTTTTTTTTTAGATTTTTACATATTAGTAACATTAGTAAGAGCCTCCGAGATAGAATAAGAAATACCAGAATAAGAGAAATGTGCGAGATCGAAGATGTCGTTAGATGGGGGAGGCAACGGAGAAGACAATGGTATGTACATGTGAGGAGAATGGAGCCATCCAGACTCCCTCACATTGCATTGCACGGCCAACCCCAGGGCAGACGACTCCCGGGCAGACCACCTAAGAGATGGATTGACAGCTGGGAGTCGACATCGCAGGAGGCTAATCCATCTTCATAACGGGCCACAAGGCCTATATTAAGAACAAGAAGAAGAAGTACCATTGACAGAGGGGGCATTATTTCATCCCCTTTGTGGCACGGTAGGGTGGTCCGCCACTGTATGTAGTAATAATAATCCCGTGCAAAGATTAAAGGCAATATGACGCAAGCTCCAGTCGTGCAGTGAAGTAGGGACTTCCGTCATAATAATTGATTACCAAGGATTTACCACTGACCTCTTTAAGAGTATGCATACTAACATTTCAAATATTTCTAAAAACGGGAGACCTTATATCTCGACAACCGTTACTAAATATGCTTAGGAACAAAATAGGGTAGATGCATTGAACATTTATCTAGGGAATTACCGTAAAAGATTTTTTATATCTTGTATAGGATTCTCAAAAAAAAATTGAAAAACACCTCTGATCTTTTTTCCGAAAGACGGAAACTCGTTTCCCGAATTCGCGGAGTAAAATTTTTTTTTGTACTGATAATATGCATCAAAATCTAGGGAATAACCGTAAAAGTTTTTTTTATAGACGCAAAATTAACCCCACAAAAAATGGAAAAAAACGCTATTTTTACCATTTTATCATGCGATTGTTCACGCGATTTTAAACCTTACTGCAGTGGGAAATTACTGTGACGTCATTCTTGGTGCCAAGCCTTTAAATAATATTTTTTCCCAGGCTTTACACAATTTACCAATAGCGACGTGAATACAGCTGCAGAAGGACAGTGCTCTGTGACATTTGAACACAACTTACTCACGCCACCTCCCTTGCGGGGTAGGCAGAGAGAACGGATCGCTAGACTTTCCTATCCTTACACACACTTCGGGCTCCCGTCACATTCATTCCTCATACACATTCTACGATTACTTTTACTCAAAACACGTCCGTCCTTGAGTGTCTGGTCAACATGGTCCAGCTGTGTGGTTCTTGGACAGCCGCGCGTTTCCTTACACCTCTTCTTTCATCCAGGTAAATTTTCTTTGTTATCCTTTCATCGTTCATTCTCTCCACATGTCCCAACCATTTCAACTTGTTCACTTTCATTTTAGTCACAACATCCTCTTTACAATCACTCAACTCTCTAATCATTTCGTTCCTCATTTTATCTCTCAACGTTTTTCCACACATTCTTCTCAACGATCTCATCTGACAGCATTTATACTTGATTCGAGGTAACTTTAGAGGTAACATTAGAACTATCTTTTGTTGAGGAAATTTACAAAAATGAAATGTCTCCCCACTAGAGTGACTTGCAGCATATCTTACATTTATCCATGTGTTAAGTCTTAGGATGATATCTTTAGTATTAGCTGAGTCTGAGTACCAAATGACAGCATTATATGTAACAAACTAGGGGAATAATATCTTGTTTGAGTAAATGTCTCCCCACTAGAGTGACTTGCAGCATATCTTACATTTATCCATGTGTTAAGTCTAAGGATGATATCTTTAGTATTAGCTGAGTCTGAGTACTTTACCCGACACAATATTTCGCAAGTTAGGCAACCTTGAAACATTTTCTGCGATGTGAGTGATTAGGATTATTCAGGATTACTTGCTAACTTCACGATATTGTCAGATCAATATATTTAAAGCATCCAGATAGAATATTTATTTTCTTTTCATGTCACGCTATATTACGTATGGAGAATAGAGATATCTCTAGTATATCGAATATGAAACCAAATCCGGTGAAAGTGATAGGCCGCAGGTAATATATCAAATCCAGACATTTTAGAGAATGGCTAGATCAGTGGTCGGCAACCTACTATCTGCAGGTAATAGAATTTTGACGATATTTTGAATTACCTACCATGAAATTATTGTGATATTTTTTATTACATTATTTATTCATTGAAAATAACAACAATAATAAATTGTAAAATCTGATGTGTGGATGGGTGAGTGTGTGAGCGAGATTGAGTATGGGTGTGTGAGACGACCGGAATGAACTTATATGTTTTAATTTAACTGTGGTGCATGCTTGTGGGTGACAGCTGAATTATGAATGAACTAATTAATCTTCAATTACTTATATCTATAGTTGTTATCTGTTTTGCACTTATACCTGTAATAAAATAAAAATAAAATAAAACAAAATAAAATAAACAACAATATTACAAAAGAATGATGAACAAGTAATAATGTTTTTTTTTAAATCACAAAATGCAATTGTTCCAATAAAAAAAATTGCCTACGGCGCTAATTAACTCTCACTTATGATGTCTGCACATTTTTACATGCATTTCAAATATACGTAAGTTGGTAATTCTTGAGCCTTTACTGGTCCACTTTTTGTTGATGTTGTACTGTTTATAATTTTTGTAAGACTGTCTGTGCTCTATGAAAATAAAATAAAAATAGAATAAATAAAATAAAATAAGCTTTTTGATTACTGTGAAGTGTGCAGAAAAGTATTTGGTTTGGTGTACACAAGTTTAGAGCCCAGATTAAAAAATATCGATTCGTAAGCGTCGGAACGTCTATACTGTATCCTCTCCAGGGATATTGTAGGTATATACTGTATACACTGTATTTATATTGTATGCAGTTTTTTTTTAATGAATCTGGGTTTATCGAAATAAACCCAAATACATCTTTGCACACTTTACAGAAAGCTTGAAAGCTTGTGTTGTGAAGTGGAGTAAGTCGGGGATTGAACCCGCACCCACTGGATTAACAGTCGAGCGCGTTACCAACCAGGCTACCGAACTCCTCATACAGTTGTGTTGAAAAATTCTGCAAAATTTAGTCATTTCCCTAGGAAGTTTATAAAATGGCAAATTTCACAGATTGCTCGTTACACACAAATGTTGTGCAAACATTTTCAAAATGCTGCTTTCAATAAACATTTAGATCTCATGTGGAATAAGTAAGTAAGGATGTATGTAGATTTGTTACTTATTCTGTTATTACTCTAATCCCATATTCGACGTATAAAATCCATACAAATTCTCTAAAAGTTGACAGAAATGTTGATATTTTGGAAAAACCGATACCTTATTGCTGTCACACTCTTCGGTCAGCGCTTTCGGTCAGATGAGATATTCAGGTGATATTCAAAAAGAGTGATGACCCTCAATGCTGAACGGTGTCCGGTAAGTTCGTCTAAAATCAATTCGTCTAAAATCAATTGGTCTAAAATCAATTGGTCTAAAAGCAATTCGTCTAGTTATCAATTCGTCTAAAATCAATTCGTATAAAATCAATTGGTCTAAAATCAATCTACGAATTCATCGTTAGTCAAATTGATTTTGGCCGAACTGATTTTAGACGAATTAATTTTAGACGAATTGATTTTAGACGAATTGATTTTAGACGAATTGATTTTAGACGAAATGATTTTAGACCAATTGATTTTTTTAGACGAATTGATAATTTGACGAATTGATTTTAGACGCATTCCTTTTAGACGATTTTTTTAGACGAATCTTACCGAAACTGGGTTTCCGTAAGATGAGATATTCAGGTGATATTAAAAAAGAGTGTTGAACCTCTATGCTGAACATGATGAGATGGAAAGGTGAATGCTCATTTAGTATGGAAAAAAAAACAAGACCCGGCGCAAACGAAATGTAACTCAAATGATTGGTAAAAATGAGTAATTAAATACTGTATAGGGGGCATCATCGAAATCAATGGCTTAGTGTGTGAAATACCTATTCGAAATTCAAGAGACACAGCGATTAAATAAATTCAGGAGTGTGTATGTTGCAACGATCTTTTAAAATTTATTATTTCTTAGTTCCATCCAGCAGTGGAGGGACCAAGGATGAAGAAGAAGACGGGCTACCTTATACTTATCATATTATATGCTTTTAAACCGCAATTGTAACTGTTTAAGGGCCCTTTATTAGCATTTTGGTGATTTCGCTGATTTTGCTGTTGTTTTTGGGAACCTTCCATTCAAAACTGAAGAACTTTAGAAACATTGTGATCCAAGAAAATGAATGCTCAATCTTCTAGAATGTGAATGCAATTAAAAAATAATAAAAAACATTACGGATAATGCAACAGGGTTGTTTTTAAAAAGAGCGTATTTTTCAATATTGTAAAAAGGGGTGAGTTTAGAGCTCTAAGGAAGATGTATCCTCGCGTTTTTTTTACATTTTGTTTCGAGATATCGAAACCTTAGGTTGTTTTATCGAGAACGTACAGAAGAAAAGTGCGATTGGTAATTTTTTTTAAAGATTTTCTGGAAAATAAGTTAATCAAAATTTCAGAAAATTTTGCTTTTTTTAAAGACGTAAAACATTCTCATGTTGTATTTTTATCCAACAAATTAATGTACTTCTGAGTAGTTCATAATGTTTTTAATCTTGCTGGATATTTAAAATTTTCAAAATATTGAAATTATCATAAGATAATATAAACACAAAATGATAATGATAAAAATCAGATTAGTTGGCGACTAATAGCCGTCGCGTGCGGACGTGGAATTTGCTGTCATTTTTTTCGGATGACATTTCATGAATATTTTGTGAATTTAAGAGATAAACACCAATTTAACCGATGTATATCTCTTCCTAGTCGTAAAATCTATCAAATGTACATAAGGCAAATGATTATTAACAAAATATAACGTGTAAATTTAGTTTTCAGGATCTGTCATAATCATGTTACAATAATAATGTCTAATGTCATTATCATGCCACAGTCATACTTCGTCACATGCTAGAGAAAAAAATATCTGTTCCAGTAGTTCGACGCAGTAGGCACTATTAATTACATGAAGCAATATATTCGCAATATTCATATTTATTTATGTAAGCTCTCATCAACTGTATGTGTGTAAAAGATTTCAATGGTAAAAAAGTATAAAGTAGTAAAACATGAAAAAATCTTAGAATTAATGTTATCAATTCTTGACGATTTTCGAGTCTTCGTTATGATAACGATAAGTATGTAAATTGCAAAATAAATACGCAAATAATATGAGTAACACTGATATGATAGAAGATGATGAATGAGATTCTCAAGTTCGCATACTGAGTGGAAGGATAATGAGTTGCGGTAGAGGAGTGTACACGGACTAGCATAATTTTCCACAGGTTGGGAACCCAAAAAGTAAATCCTTATCATGTAAACGCAGTATAGCAATATTTCTTATTGTAATTTTCGGGGAATGGATCGATAATTCTAATCACAAATTCGTATGTAGTTTAAACAATGTATTCCAAATCATTGTTAATGTGGGAACAATTGTATTCTTTCTAAACTACGAAATCGTTTGAATTTTGTTTTATTCGAAAATCTATAGCAATATAAGACAACTTCACAACAAGGTGCATTGTATTTTTTAACTCTTATTCGATAACCTAAAAGTGAATCTAGAATGTTTTTGCGTGTGCTCAGTTACTCTTGTCACTTTTTTCAGTCAATGTCTATAAGTTAAATAATTATAAAGGCGCAATTCCACTGATTCAACACTAAGCTGCGTGCGTAAACCATGCGTCTAAAACGGTGCAATTCAGGAAATATTAGTTTGGCGCGTCATGTTTTTACAAACTTAAAAGTTAATAAAACTTATAAGTCAAATGCAAACCATTTTCCTTATGTTCTGGTAGATGTGCTAATCTTATTTACTGTCTTAAGTTTTGCCTACTTTCCGGGCTTGGAGGCCGTGTTCTAATGGTCGCTTGGGGACCCGACCATTAGACCACGGCCTCCATGCCCGGAAAGTACACATAACTTAGATATGATGACTCCGGCCGTGAAAGCTTCCGCACATACCTTATTTACTGTGTTTTTTCGCCCTCAATGTAATACATAACGCAGATTCCTTATTTACTTTTTTTACCTCAGCCATACCATACAATTGTATGTATTTACTTTATGTATTTAATTTTTCATTCTTCCGGTCCCTGTCGCGCTAAAACCGCACAGATCCAATAATTAACTTATATGCGCATTGTATTTTCGTTTAATGGAAAGACTATAAATTATGTGTATCATGTGTTAATGTTTAAAACTTGCCTCAGTGGGATTGCACCTTAACTCTCTAACTTGTGAAAATACATTCATTCAAACTGATTTCAATTTTGCAAAATATTACAATACGATACTAGCGCCGCGTATCGAAATTTCATTTTCAGTTTGCTAATAGCGGGCTCTTAATGCCTATTTTACTTATATGTACATTCATGTGACCCCTGTAAGTCTTCGAATAGGTATTTCACACATTTAGCCATTGATTTCGATGATGCCCCCTATGCGGTATTTAATTACTATCGGCCACCTTTGACTTAAGCACGTATAATATGCTGACTGTGCGAGTCAACATTTTTTTTAAAAAGGATCTGGGCTTGCATACACAAACCCAAATACTTTCCTGCACACTTTGCACTAGGCTAAAAGCCTGTACCGCAAAGTGTGGAATACATCGCCAGCGCAGGGGTTTGAACCTAGCACCTCCCGCTAGAGAGACTGCCGCCTCAACCAACTGCGCCAACGGTGTACTCATTATTGTACTTATAAAAGTTTTTTTTATAGCAATTCGACTTACACAACAAACAAGTTTACCGAAATTGCGAGACCGATTACTGGCTTGGCTTATTTTTTTCGGTTTTAGAAATAATATATCGCGAAAATAAGTCATGTCAAAATGATTTAGTGTCGGAAAGACATACATATAAACCAATGAGTTCATTTTATGTAGGTATACCATTTTTTTTACGTGGATGAAAATCTGCTATGGAGCGATATGCTCTGAGTAAAAATCGTTTTATTATCGCTACAAATTTTTCAAATATTCTATGAGAGTGTAAGCGCAAAATTAAGAGTAGGTATGCATATTGACTTTTCAAAATATTCTAAAAACGGGAGACCTTATATCTCGACAACCGTTACTAAATATGCTTTGGAACTAAATAGGGTAGATGCATTGAACCTTTATCTAGGGAATAACCGTAAAAGATTTTTTATATCTTGTATGTAAAAATTTGAAAAACACCTCTGATCTTTTTTCCGAAAGACGGGAACTCGTTTCCCGAAAGTCGCGGACAACATTTTTTTTATGTAGTGATAATATGCGTTAAAATCTAGGGAATAACCGTAGAAGTTTTTTGATAGACGCAAAATTAACCCCACAAAATGGAAAAAACGCTATTTTTACCATTATATCATGCGATTGTTCACGCGATTTTGAACCTTAATGCCGTGGGAAATGACTGTGACGTCATTTTTGGTGCCAAGCTCTTAACTCCTGGCATTGCTTCCAAAATTTAGAATAACCTTTGGGACAATATACTTTGTGTTCTAACGTCACCGGTTTTTTGAGAAAAAGTTTTTCCTAAGAGATGCCATGATGATGAGGGGATCCAAGCGTTGTGTGGGGTCATGTATGGTATCGTATGAAAGGGCGTTACGAGTCGGCTTTGGCTGGCATTAGTGATCACATTGTGCCCAGGGCGACATTTACCTATTCCACGACATCCTTAATAGGCAAACGTTGCCCTGGGCATAATGTGATCACTCAAGCCAGCCAAACCGTCTCGTAAGCGTCGGAACACCCATCCTGCTTCCTCCCCAAGGGAGTTCACATAACGCTACATTATGTGAATGAAGATGCCTCTCGTCTCTGTTGATGAAAAGACTGTAATGTATTTCCATCTGTGCAATGCAGATAAATCCAGTTCAATACCTAAAATAATTTAGGTATATGTATCTCAAATCATACGGATATAATCTCAAGTTTCAGAGAATTTTTAACCGCTGGAGTCACTAAAACATATTCTCATACATCCATATAAAAAAATATCCTTATAAAAAGATTATCAGCCCATCCTTACTTTCGAAAAGTTTTAAAATCGCTGTAACATATGCCAGAGTTCCTCAAATACTTGTTCAATATCACTTTTTCATATTCTTAAATTGTTGTTTAAAGAAAGTTCGGAATCCGCGCCCCACACCACATTCAATTTGTTCGATTTTAATAAAAAGTTTTGTAAAGTATCTTCGAAAATCTTAACCTACAAATACGTACGTGTTTTTATTCGGATAACTTATTGGTTTAAACTATATTATCTATCTATACCCTCACGCCACGTCCCTTGCGGGTTTAGGCAGAGAGGACAGAGCGCCAGACATCCCTATCCTTACACACACTCTTAGCTTCCGTCACACTTATACAGTTTGTCATACATTATTGCCGTTAAAAATTGGTTCCCAGAGAAAAAACCCATAAGAATATTGCTCAATATGAATAAATCCAAAAAAAGACAAAAGCCCTGAAGGGCGTGTTTGGTATAATTTAAAATACTGCGAAAAACAGTTTTAATTTGGATGTGAAGTCATAAAATCCCGGTTTGAAATTAAAAAAATGATTACTTACATGGGCGACGTCGGGGGGGAGAGGGGGGGGGGGGGTTATCATCATATCATAAATTTTCTAAAATTCGTATGAAAACCCATTAAAATACAATTGATTCGTAAAACGTGCGCGTGGTTACGTGCGACCCGGCAACACTGGATCGTAGCTTGATCTTCTCCCTCCACATGCACACTCGGCCGAACTCGCTGCGACGCTCAGTGTCGGTTTGGCAGCCGTAAAGAATGGAGCTGCCAATCGCATCGCCCGCCAGGCATGAAGTATTGAAGGTCCCTCCTCACACCCGAATAACACAGGCGCCAGTTAGGCGACTTTTTATTCGCACTTTCAGCCCAAAGTTACTCAGACGGCCCCAGGGTTAGCCGGAAGGGCACCCCCCAGCTACACCGTCCGGTATGAAGTAAAATAAATAAAATAATCTTTATTGTACAGAAACATACAAAGGGCGGGCTTATTGCCAAATGGCAATTTCTGCCAGCCAACCCATGACAGAAACCAAAATGAGACATAACTAATTATAAATTAAGTACGCTCCTTGATTAGTTTTTTGTGTGTAATTTCGAAATTTTTGTTGCCCCTACCCTAGCTCCGAGGATGGCGACGCCCATGGGGTACATTGACTATGTAGATACAATAGTCTGGGGTAAATTTTACTATGTGATTGGACCCATAAAATTCTATAATAAAAACACATAAAAATATAGTTTTATGGGGAAATTAAGTGTATGCACTTTATGCGAAATATATTTATGGGAAAGAATCCTCAGATATTATAACCATCAAAAGTAATGTGGACCGTAAAAATATTAAGCATATTTTGGTACTTACACTATTCTGTGTCTAGCTCATAATTTGTAAACATATGTCATTCTATATGTATTTGTCAGTCTTTGAGATATATATTATATATAGAGATATATATAGATGAGATATATATTTGTGATATGTTGTATCTAAATGCTGTCTTAATGGATGGATTTTTGATTTTTGTTTGAAAAGTACCTACCTAGTTGCAATGTACTTGTGCACTGTATTATGTTAGCTATAGTTTCTATTGCTTATGTATGTTGTTAAATATTGATATGATTGGAAGTGTTGTATTATAAGTTGTAATTATTGGAATTATTATTAGGAATATGTTTCATGCTCCCCTCCCTTTACACAAGTGTCACTTTTTAAGGGAGGGTATAATGTTATTATATTTATTTAAGATAATCACTGTAGAACCTAAAAAAATGTATTGTTATTAATGTCAAAATTTCAATAAAAATAAAAAAAAAAAATTAGAAATGAGGAGATTATGTAGACGTCGAACAAAAGTTGCCGACATCGCAGAAAGAACAGCAAAGCAAAAATGGCAGTGGGCGGGACAAGTGGCAAGACAGGACAGTGTCAGATGGGTACCTACAATCCTGAAGTGGAGGTCCTGGGAGAACAAAAGAGGCGTAGGAAGACCACAGAAAAGGTGGACAGATGACATTGTCCAGCTTACGGGTCGTAGATGGTAGCAGATAGCCCAAGATAGAAGACAGTGGAAGAGTTTAAAGAGGCCCATGTCCAGCAGTGGAATGCAAGTGGCTAGCAGTAAGTAAGTAAGTTATTCTATATTTTTTTATTTATTTAATCCTTAAGTGAACAAGAAACACATATAAACATAAAAAATGCATATAGGACAGATTATATATCGTTGGTCACTAAGGCGAACTTATCGCAGAACTGCGATTTTTTCCAGTCAACCCCAGGGGAAAAAAAAGAAATTAAATAAAAATGTGTAGAAAATACGTACTTAAATATAAGTTTAGATTTCATTTGAATTGTATTTTTCAATCGTCTTTTGTAACCTCCTTGGATAATGACACTGAAGGAACGTAATCAGGGGTGGGGTTTGCCGGGGGCTCCTGTAAGGCTAACCCTGGGCCCACCTCTTAATAATATTTTGCTAGAAGTGCGGGTAAAGAGGGCGCTATCAATGCGCCTGAGCTACCCGGGGATGTGGAGGGCCTTAAGCCCGCGGGATTTTCCTTTAAGAGTATACATACCGACATTCCAAAAATTTCTAAAAACGGGAGACCTTATATCTCGCCAACCGTTACTAAATATGCTTTGGAACAAAATAGGGTAGATGTTTTAAACCTTTATCTAGGGAATAACCGTAAAAGATTGCTTATATCTTGTATAGATTTCTGAAAAATAAATAATTGAAAAACACATCTGATCTTTTTTCCGAAAGACGGAAACTCGTTACCCGAAAATCGCGGAGTATTTTTTTTTCTGTACTGATAATATGCATTTAAATCTAGGGAATAACCGTAAAAAAATCTCATAGACGCAAAATTAACCCCAAAAAATAGAAAAAACGCTATTTTTACCATTTTATCATGCGATTTTTCACGCGATTTTGAACCTTAATGCCGTGGGAAATGACTGTAACGTCATTCGTGGTGCCAAGCCCTTAACCCTCACACTACCAGAATATAATAGAGGGGTCATAATTTTTTTTTGTCTATGGATTTAATTTAATACCTATATATTTTTATATGAATTTAGAACAAAAAAAAAATTTTTGCGTTTTTCCGTTTAGGACTTCGCCCCATGCCCTCCACGGAAGACACTGGTAGTTCTTTACTGGTAAAACATATTTAGTTATAGACAATAAACATTATATAATAAGTTTACCATGGATTAAGTATAAGACTTTGCTTCAAATGAATTTTATTTGTTTTTGCGTTCTGTCCTCCAGGAAGTACAGTGGTAGTGAGAGGGTTAATGTACACAACATAAAAAATAAAAGAAATAAAAAGTCAGTAACTGAATAATGAACATACCTTATTATGAATCCGAGACAGAAATTAAGATTCTGTTTGCTGTGTTTTTGTTTTTCCCTGAAACAAAAACAAAAAATAGTAAATACCAAACTAAATGAAATGTAGTTGGTTTAAGAGAAGGCATATTGACATTTCAAAAATTTCTAAAAACGGGAGACCTTATATCTCGACAACCTTACTAAATATGCTTTGGAACAAAATAGAGTAGATACATTGAACCTTTATCTAGGGAATGGCCGTAAAACATTTTTTATTTATTGTGAAATACACCTCTGATCTTTTTTCCGACAGATAGCAACTGGTTTCTCGAAAGTCACGGAGACCAAACTTTTTTGTGCGCTGATAATATGCATTAAAACCTGGGGTATGACCGTAAAAGTTTTTTGATTGAAGCGAAATTAACCCCGGAAAATGAATAAAATGCTTTTTTTATCATTCTATTATGCGATTGTCCCTGCGATTTTGAACCTTGATGCCGTGGGAAAAAGGGCGCGGGTTCGATCCCCGATGCCGACCTACTCCACTTCACGACACAAGTTTTTGAAGCCTATGTGAAGTGTACAAAGTGTATTTGGGCTTATTTCGATAACTCAGAACCGTGACGTCATAGTTGGGTCGCAAGTCTTAAGTTATCTTTTTGAAATGTTTGTTTATTTATTCAATTACACAGAGGTGACATTCAGTATTTTTAATACAGAGAGAGGAGATTTTTTTTTCACAATCTAGAAGCTAAATAGCTTCGCAGGAAGCAAGTGGATGCAGCATGCCCAGCATAGGGATCTGTGGAAAGTCAAAGGGGAGGCCTATGTCCAGCATTGGAATTATAATGGCTGGGAAAGAAGATTTAGAATCGAACAGTGCAGATGATCTATTTCACCAACAAATTTTACCGTTGCGAAGCACGGGTAACTCAGCTAGTTTTTTTTTTTTATAAAATCGTGATTTTCCACGTACAGTGACTAACATAATACAATGTCCATACTAATGGTGGGCATTTACGCTAACTAAAGTTAACATTAACAGATGTTAATGTTAACGTTGATTAATAGTTATCGTTTACTGCTAACGTTAATATATTGATTCGTCGCTGATCAATTTGATTCCCCGCTAATGTCCCACGCGTGTTAGCCCGTCCACAGTAATATTGGTATCGGTCCGTTTTAGCTATCGGTGCAATCAAAGCGTTGCGAGTGCGCTATTTTCTGGTCCAAATTACGCTTTCATTACGAACAGATTGCGTGTGACGTCATCATTTCATACCTATTTCCGGTGCTTATAACGCTCAGGAAATATTGGTACCTAGTGCACTGTGTGTGGAAACGTCACACTGACGTTTGTTCTGTCAAAGGTTGAAATATATCGCCGATAATATGTATAAAAATTGTTAATAATGATTTTATTTTCTACTGATGTGCTTTAAGAATAAACAGGTGATGTGATAACATCGTTCAGTTCACATTTTGAATCAAAAATAAAACAAATATCATCTTAATGACAGATTGCACGTGCAAACAACTGTCCCGAATTGGATAGCGCTTATAGCACGCTTTCTAACGATAGTCAAAACGGGACACATGATTGAACCGCGAGCGTCGCTAGCGTTGATAGCGCAAATCGGACCGCTACCATTGATAAAACAGAAAAATGAAAGACTAGGTAGCTAGGTACCTACTGTTATTAATCTCGCGATGTCATTGGACACTGCTCAACAGATTAGAGAGAAATTAATAACAGAACCTATTCTTTTTTTCTGTTGATATTAAAGGCTTGGCACCAGGAATGACGTCACAGTCTTTTCCCACGGCATTAAGTTTCAAAATCGCGTGACAATCGCATGATAAAATGGTAAAAATAGCGTTTTTTTCAATTTTTTGGGGTTAATTTTGCGTCTATCAAAAAACTTTTACGGTTATTCCCTAGATTTTAATGCATATTTTCAGCACAACAAAAAATTACTCCGCGACTTTCGGGAAACGAGTTTCCGTCTTTCGGAAAAAAGATCAGAGGTATAATTAAATTATTTTTTTAAGAAATCTATACAAGATATAAAAAATCTTTTAAGGTTATTCCCTAGATAAAGGTTCAATGCATCTACACTATTTTGTTCCAAAGCATATTTATTAACGGTTGTTGAGATAGAAGGTCTCCCGTTTTTAGAAATTTAAAAATATGTAAAACTGTTGACGGGCCAATACGCGCACGAATTTCACATAGTTTTTTTTTCGTGCGTACGGTTGGAATATTTCAAAATATATTTGATTAAGTACTTCATAGCCCAGGAAATTTAGCTTTGTAGCGTAGATAATTGTCGGAAAGCTGGAAACTATTTTAATCCCTTCATTAACATGCAAAGAAGGTTTCTTGAAGTTTGCACCAATTTTCCGCTTGTGCTAAGTACAGGGTGACCCATAAAAAAATAATGTACTTTTTTCAGTTTTTCAGTAATAACTTCTAAACGATGCTTTCTAGGAAAATGGTGTCTTTTTATAAATTAAAGTACATAATATTCTGCGTCGTTTGAGTATAAATACTTATTTGTATCTAAAAAATTATTGTGATACAGACACTGCCAAGTACATACTAATTTTCGGAACAAATTGAAATATTCGTATTTTTCACTTTTGTTGTTGAATAACTCCTCAACTCAGGTATTTACAGTAATATTTCACTTAAAATATTTAATTGTGGGTCTATTTTCTCAAACTTGTGATTAAAAGTTTAGACCTACGGCACACAGTTCAGGATGCACAGGTGCTTAAAGAGAGACGAGTGAAATAAAGAAATTTATTAAATGATAGATTTAGATATGTTAAAGGTAAGCTAATTTAAATTTTACGATTTCATTTCATTAATGTATAGTTTTGTCACGTAAAATCTGATTTTTAATACTGTTACGCCACTGCCTAATATTTTATATCGAAAAGAGTATTTTTTTTACATTCATTAATTTTATTAAATATATCTCCTAAACGGTAAGTGTTCGGAAAAAAATATTTATATCGGAATTTATCTAAAATAATTTCTCTATATTATAATTCAAAAATAATTTATTTGACTTAAATACTAAGTGAAGTAGAATTGATTAAAAATTGTATATAAAAAATAAGTTCATACATGTCGTCACTTTTTGTTAGATTACTCCTAAACCAAGATGTGCAGTATAAATTAATTAAATTTAATTTAAAGCTAAATAAATTTTCTATAAAATGAGTATAATAAAATTAATTTGTGATTTATAATAAAAAAGTACTAGATGATCAAAGTTGATTTTGTGTAGAGGCACGTTGCTATGCAGGAACATTTTGTATGGGAAGCGTGGAATTATTTTACAAAATATTGATATTGATCATCTAGTACTTTTTTTATTATAACTCCCAAATTAATTTTATTACACTTATTTTATAGGAAATTTATTTCGCTTTAAATTCAATTTAATGGATTTACGCCACACCGCTTGGTATAGAAGCAATTTAACAAAAAGTGACGGCATGTATGAACTTATTTTTTGTATAACATTTTTAATCAATTCTACCTCACTTAGTATTTAAGTCAAAGAAATTATTTTTGAATTATAATATAGAGAAATCATTTTAGATAAATTCCGATATAAATATTTTTTTCTGAACACTAACCGTTTAGGAGATATTTTAATAAAACCAATGAATGTAAAAAAAATACTCTTTTCGATATAAAATATTATACAGTGGCGTAACAGTATTAAAAATCATATTTTACGTGACAAAACTATACATTAATGAAATGAAATCGTAAAATTTAAATTAGCTTACCTTTAATATATCTAAATCTATCATTTAATAAATTTCTTTATTTCACTCGTCTCTCTTTAAGCACCCGTGCATCCTGAACTGTGTGCCGTAGGTCTAAACTTTTAATCACAAGTTTGAGAATATTGACCCACAATTAAATATTTTTAGTGAAATATTACCGTAAATACCTGAGTTGGGGAGTTATTCAACAACAAAAGTGAAAAATACGAATATCTCAATTTGTCCCGAAAATTAATATGTACTTGGCAGTGTCTGCATCACAATAATTTTTGAGGTACAAATGAGTATTTATACTCAAACGACGCAGAATATTATGTACTTTAATTTATAAAAAAACACTATTTTCCTAAAAAGCATTGTTTAGAAGTTATTACTGAAAAACTGAAAAAAGTACATTATTTTTTCGGTTTATGGGTCACCCTGTACTTAGCACAAGCGGAAAATTGGTGCAAAATTCAAGAAACCTTCTTTGCATCTTAATGAAGGGATTTAAACAGTTTCCAGCTTTCCGACAATTATCTACGCTATACCCCCTTTTTTAATGTAACTTCACCGGTCTATCAATAATCAAAGGAATATTTACATACTCGCTCTAGTATTTTATTTTATTTTTATTTTATTTTATTACAAAAAAAAGCACAAAACAGACAACAACTTTAGATATAAGTAATAACATGTGGATAAAGACATTAGTCCATTCATAATTCAGCTGTCACCCAAAAGCATGCGCCACAGTTAAATTAAAACATATTAGTTCATTCCGGTCGTCTCACACACCCATACTCAATCTCGCTCACACACTCACCCATCGCACACGCACAACTCTGATTTTACTATTTTATTGGCGTGGATTAACATTAGCAGACAGCAGGAAAAAAAGGGGTCCGAAAATCGATTACGATGGTACGGACACTTATGAGACTGCCACAGGACAACATGATCAAAAGGACAATGGACATTGAAGTAGGGCCCAGAAGACCTTGACCACATGGATGTCCACAATCGCGAGAGACTTAAAAGAGGCGAAGCTTCGTGCGGAGGATGCGGGGGACAGAAGGACTTGGAGGATGAGGACTAGGAGGGCCGACCCCAAGTGAATGGGACAAAGGCGAGGGCAAAGAAGAAGAAGATTAACATTAGCAGACAATATACTTTTATGTCAACAGTGTTGATGTGTTAAATAAGAAAATTAACTGTTGACCATTATTGACACAGCTCTAGTCCATACGTACAAACGATATATATAATAGTTAGTATATTGTATTTTAGTCGTAAAAAGGTAGTTAATTTATTCACAAAGCCTTTTCTCTTTTATGTCATGAAGCTTTGAGGGCTTTGATCAGCAGCTTAATAATATACAGACCCTTCATACCCTATAAGCGATGTATGTTTTATGCACTGACATGAACGAAAATCATACAGGAAAATAAAAAAAAATATTTTTTTAAGAGTATGCAATATGCATACCGACATTTCAAAAATTTCTAAAAAAGGGAGACCTTATATCTCGACAACCGTTACTAAATATGTTTTGGAACAAAATAGGGTAGATGCATTGAACATTTATCTAGGGAACAACCGTAAAACATTTTTTATATCTTGTATAGATTTCTCAAAATAATTTTTAAAAACTCCTGTGATATTTTTTCCGGAAAGTCGCGGAGTATTTTTTTTTTGTACTGATAATATGCATTAAAATCTAGGGAATAACCGTAAAAGTTTTTTGATAGACCCAAAATTAACCTCAAAAAATGGAAAAAGCGCTATTTTTATCATTTTATCATACGACTGTTCACGCAATTTTGAACCTTAATGCCGTGGGAAATGTCTGTGACGTCATTCTTGGTGCCAAGCCCTTAATGATGCGTTGCCTAAGACTATAAAGTTAATGTACACGCCACACGCTTGGCAAGCGCCGGACCGAGCGGGTGTTTATATTTAAAAAGGCGTGTAGATGGGGCTATTGTTTTGGCTCGTGTAGAGCATTACAGAGCGGCGCTAGAGAAATCACTTTAAAGGCAAGATGGTTTTGCGAGTTGGAAAAAATACTACTCCGATAATTTCTTTAAACCGCCATCACAAGTTTGAAAAACATTGTTGCCAGTTTATTCTAATAATCCAAAAATCGGCAAGTTTTTTAAACAACAGTTCTAAAATATAATTTGAAAGTAGCGAAAAGATGTAACCATATCTTATTATCACATTAAGCAACACTAAACCAAGTTTGCTCCGTGAGACTTCTAAAAAAATGGACTATAAGTGGGGCGAAAGTAAAAAACTGATTTTCAAATTGAGATTTTTGTAATCTCCTTGGAAGTCCCGACAATAGGGTAACCGGAAAGTTCTAGGAATCATCTATTCTATAGAATACTAGCTGAGTTACCCGTGCTTCGCAAACGGAAAACACGGATGGTGAAGTATATCGACAGTATGACCAAAAACGATTTCATCCATCTGTTATCAAAATAATGAGTTTTAGGGGCTCTATATAGTATACACATGACCCCACACAACGCTTGGATCTTCTCATCATCATGGCACCTCTCAGTGTCTCCAATGACTTGAGCTGGACAAAATCTGGCTTAAGATCTGAATTCCTTTTCCAACGCCCTTTCACACAATACCACACATGACCACACACAACCCTTGGATCCTCTCATCACCATGGCACCTCTTAGTGAAAGTTTTTTTTTTTAATGGCGACTTCTTCTTCCGCAGCCACTCAGGTCCATTGTTGGACATAGGCCTCCCCTTTGGTCCTCCACAGCTCCCTGTCTTGGGCACACTGCATCCATCCACCACCGGCACATTTCCTAATATCATCAGACCACCTTGCCTGGGGTCTCCCGAAGCTTCTTCGGCTTGTTCTTGGCCGCCATTCTATTATCTTCTTGGTCCACCGGGAGTCTTGGCACCTGGCAATGGCGACGTTAAAACCTAAAGCAGGTCGGAACAAAAGATTTTGAGAATTTTCGCAGTAACCCATCATAAATTGCGGGAGTTATGCGAACACTTACAAATAACTGACTTATTTTTATATACTACTAGCTGAGTTACCCGTGCTTTGCAACGGAAAATTTGACAAAACAACCCGGCATACTTTATAGGCTTGAGTTGGACAAAATATGACTTAAGATCTGAACTTATTTTCCAACGCACTTTCATATGATACCATTAATGACCCCATTTTAAGTTATTGTTTCATAGAATTATAAAACTAATGTTTTTTGTAATGTTCCGTATATCATTTGAAAGAGCATAAACCGGAGAAGTTTTTTGCAGATTTCTGAATCTTTGGACATTTTTTTTCTTATCTAAAATCCTCTCCAAAGTCGTAACTCGTTTTTGAAATATCTCTTTCTCGAAACTTTAATGCGATATTTTTTTAACATGATTGTTTTTCAGATTAAGACTTATGATTCAAATAGACTAAACACATACCCAGGTAACAAAAAAGAATGATAGAACTAAGTAGGTACCTTTACTTACGATGCTATCGGGCTAAAACTTGAGTAATTCGGGGTATTTTGAAAAAAAAGTAAAAATCTCGAATATCTCAAGAACCGTACGACTTTTGACAAAGCTAAGTTTGGCTCAAAAGATCCTAAATGACCTCTACTATCATTCCTGAAGATATCTGTATCCATCTATAAACACCCTGTATAAATAAATACTATTTTTATTCTGCGTGAAATTGAAATAGTTCTAATAATAATACAAATGTTTTCTGAGAAGCGTTGAATAGAATGCAGAACAAAATATTTTCAAATTGGAATTCTGCTGAAATATTGTACTGTACGTATGTAGTTATAATATGTACACATGTAGTATTAGCATACGTCAAAATAATGTACGTACGTTTACCATACAGTGTGTCCTAAAAACATTCAACTCCCAGTCATTTTCATTTTTAAACACAGATTGGCAAAACTGTCTAAAAGTGTGTGCCTGTTCAAGGATGATGACTTTGAGGGGTTTACGGTAAGTTCGTCTAAAATAAATTAGTCTAATTATCAATTCGTCTAAAATCAATTGGTCTAAAATCAATTCGTCTAATTATCAATTCGTCTAAAATCAGTTCGGTCAAAATAATTAAATAAATCTTTCTTGGCCGGTAAATATAAATAACAACAAAAACAAGACAATGCAGTGTGCCAAAAGGCAAGTTGCAAATCAAGTTGCCTAACGATTTTAGACGAATTGATTTTAGACGAATTGATTTTAGACTAATTGATTTTAGACGAATTGCTTTTAAACGAATTGATGTTAGACCAATTGATTTTAGACGAATTGATTTTAGACGAATTGATTTCAGACGAATTGAATTTCGACGAACTTACCGGACACCACTTTTAGGACATGCTGTATATTGGTACGTAACAAATGAAAAACAGGAACAAATGAATGCGAAACAATGGAGGTGCGAGGACGTACCCGCATTGTTAACTTTTCTCATTTTTAAGGCCACATAGTGTCGCTCTAAATGGAACAGTGGAGGTGGGAAGCGTTTTGTATCAACACTGAGTGGTGTTTTGTAATTACAAATGCATCGCGATGAAAAAATAAACAATGCAAAAAATACTCAACAGATTCGATAGCGGTAATCGGTTCGGAAAAAAGTAGGTTTTGAAATTATTATTTTTTGATGCCTCATCCGCTCGCCGACCCTCCAGGTTTTTTGTGTGAATGAGTAAAAAGACGTGCGGACGGGGTGATTGTCTTGGATTGTATACGTAATCGACGGATAACGTCTTTTTACTCATTCGCACAAAAAACGTGGAGGGTCGGCGAGCATGTCGATGAGGCTTAAAGGCAGCTCAAAAATGTCACAATTTTTTATGAGAACATAGGATTTTATACATGTCGTAGTTGAATATAACAAGTAGTTATCTCAACAGATATACAGCAAAGGATGGACTTTCCATCAGGCTTATGACTGATCCTCGGCTGGCTTAATGTGATCACTTTACAAGTAACATTCACCAATTCAAGATTTAAAAAAAAAATACTGATGAACCTGGTTTTCAGTCTATAATTGGTAACACATCTGGTTATACTGTATAAGGCAAGGCAACAATATGTTAGGTGTTTTTATTTTAATTTTCGTATATTTTATTTATGTTATTATATTTTTTTGAAAAAAAAAATGGTGGTGCGGCCCGATAGGCAATCCCATTTCTAGAATCTGGCCCGGCTGCTGAAAAGGTTGGCCACCCTTGCTGTGGTTTACGGTAAGTCCGTCTAAAATCAATTGGTCTAAAATTGTCTAATTATTATCAATTTGTCTAAAAACAATTGATTTTAGAAAAATTGAAACAAATTGATTTAAGACGAATTGATTTTAGACGAATTGATAATTAGCCGAATTGATTTTAGCCAAATTGATTTTAGACTAATTGATTTTAGACTAATTGATTTTAGAGTAATTGATTTTAGACGAATTGATTTTAGACGAATTGATTTTAGACCAATTGATTTTAGACCAATTGATTTTAGACGAATTGATTTTAGACCAATTGATAATTAGACGAATTGATAATTAGCGGAATTGATTTTAGACTAATTAATAATTAGACGAATAAATTTAAGACTAATTGATTTTAGACCAACTGATTTTAGACGAAGTTACCGTAAACCACGTCCTTTATTTCGATATTATTTTAAGTCTATATAATAAAATAATAATGTACATAAATAGATTGGATAAAACTGTCTCTTACTCCGCAGTCGGGCGCAGCTGGTGTCTGAAAGCCTGCAGGGAAACTTTTAGAGTTCTACATACATTTATATGTAGAGAGAGAATATTGTTTGGGATTGGGACCGAAAATTATATGAAAATGTTCCCGTATTATTAATAAAACACTCGTACGCGTATTTACGGTTATTCGCTTAACGTAAAGTAACCAGGGCTAGGGGTGGCATTTTGTAACTCTGTAATTTTGGGAAGTTGTATATATGCATATTCATTGAAGGACTCCCTCGGGCTAAAGGCCCTCCGCATCCTCGGGTAGCACAGGCGCATATAGCGTCCTCTTTACCCGCACTTCTTGGCAAAATCTTTTTAAGAGGTGGGCTCAGGATTAGCCAGAAGGAAGCCCACCGACAAACCCCACCCCTAACTTACATTCCTTCAGTGTCCTTGTCCAAGGATGGAAACATATTTACAATTATTTACAGATACATACATGAGTACAAAAAAGAAAAGAAAACAGTAGAAAGAAAGCATATATACAACTTCCAAAAATTACACAATTGAGAGCAGGATGTGGTGGAATGGCTGAACGTTGCCCTGGGCATAAGTGATCACTCAAGCCAGCCAAAGCTGACTCGTAAGCTCCGGACACCCAACCTGCTTCCTCCCCAAGGGAGATCACAAAACGCTACATTATGTGAATGAAGATGCCTCTCGTTTGTGTTGAGGAAAAACTGTAATGTATTTCCGTCGGTGCAATGCAGATAAATTCGGTTCAGTACCTAAAATAATTTAGGTATATCTCAAATCTAAAATAATACTTTTGCTCACGAGCCGTCTATGGAAGTATAGGATTAGTAAGGTTTTATTGCACCTCATCAGTAAAATGGCATTCGTTTTCCCGATGTGTACTCATAACACAATTTCACTAAAAAAAAATAGACATGCAATATCAGTACAGTGTACGTAAACCCATTGACAGAGATGGGCACCATTAATCAAAAAGTTAACTTCGTTAATCGATAATCCGTGTAACGGAAGTTAACGTTAATCCGTTAAAGCGTTAATGTGAAAAATCGCTGTTAAATGGCATGAAATAGAACTACTTACAAAGGTACCACTACTATCACACTATCGCGACGTATCCCAACAAAGTGGGTACACAAATACATACAATGTGCCTACAGCAAATAAAACATGCAAAATGGGTGGCGAGTCTCATTCTTGAATAAGAAGTAAAATGTTTTATAGAAATTTTACAAACACCTAGGTACATATTTATTAAACAATCAAATATTAACGGATTTATATAACGGAAGTAAAATGTAACGGAAGTTAAATAATCCGTTGACTATTTTTGGAGGTGAGAAAAGCGTTAAATCGTTAAACAAAATGTTAACCTCGTTAATTAACGATTAACGGATTAATGCTTTTCCGACCAGCTCTGCCCATTGATATCACATTATTCCAGACCGCATTTTCTTTTACCGTTAAACAAGGATTGTGTGTAGTTGTGAGTGTCGGGTAGTGAGTGGGATGGGTATGGGAAAGGGAAGGGAATATGTGTGTAATAATATTATGCAAATTCCATGCATAAAATTATATTCCATTTTACATACACTCATGTAATCATGTCATATATTATGTAATAATAATCAATATCCCTATATACATGCATTAAACAATGAACGTACGTATGAGTTTATTTATTTATTTATTTATTTATTAGGTACAATGTCTCTGGACAGAAGCTGAGGGACAGAATCAGGAATACAATCATACGTGAAGCCTGCAACACGGAAGACATCGTAAGATGGGGCAGGAAAAGAAGAAGATTCTGGCGCGACCACGTAAAGAGAATGAACAATAACAGACTTCCACACGAGGTGGCCATTGAGATCCCAGAAGGCAACCGCCAACCAGAAAGACCAGCAAAGAGGTGGCGAGATAGTTGGAGTTCGCTGTCCCATCAGGAGACCCCTGTGCAAGACACAGATCCCCGGATCTAATCCAAGAGAAAGAAGAAGAAGAATGTCTCAGGCATTATTTTTTAATAATATTCGTTAATGATTAATAATTACTATTAACAAATTATCTCATTTTTCTTGATCTCAGTTCTCAACTCTTCTTTCGTTCCTTCCTTCATTTTCCCCTCCATTCTTCCTCTTCCCATGCTTCCTCCTTCCCTACCATAAATGTTTTATACAAATAAGATATATACTATCTTAACCTAACCATCACTTACTTCTAAAAAAAATGGCTTACTTTTATTTGTATTCCATTTAGCAGTATCACAATTTTAGGAGCTATTCTCCAATCCAACAAGCCAGGAATCCAACAGGACATTTTTGAAAATACTAAACATATAATTTAATTCGTAAAACAGGTACCTAAAAACAGTTAAAAAAACTTCAAAAAGGGTAGAAATTTCTCAATAGTTTGCAATTGTCAGCTGTCATAATCATTTCAACCAGGGTTCCTAGTTATAGTCCGAGAGCCCGCTGCTTAATTTATGACGTATCTGTTTTTTGATCGAAATGTGGTACAAATGATAGCTTACCAATAGGGTTTTACATCGCACTAGGGTTGCCTATCAAAATCTTGCCGCAACCCCCCCTGCCCCCCCCGAAAAGGTCCCTCTTCGCGGTTTTTCGCATTTTGTAGGAATATGGTAAGAGATAGAAGAAAGTAGTCAATGACAAAAATAATCCTTGCTAAATTCTCTACAAAAAATGTTAAGTCAATTTTTTCATAGGACTAGTAGTTTACCCGTAATGGCCCGTCGAAAACCAGGATATTTTTTGAAAAAAAAAAAAAAAAATTTATTTTTTTTCTTTAACTTTCTTCCACCCATTTTCACTAACATTTTATGGAAAAAAATATTTGGCCTGCGGCGCTATATCGCTGGTTATTTTATGAAAAACTAAATTTTAAGAATTTTCGTCACTGAGTTTTATTGCAATAACTCCTAAATTAATTGATGTATGAAAATAAGTTATAGCTCGTTTTGTAGCTAAGACTATGGTTATTAATTCGTTCTTTGACTATTTTCCTATAGCTCTTATCAATTTTCAACCAATTTAGTTTAAATTCATTTTTTTAGTTTTTTAAATAAATTTCGGTTTTGGACCGGCTATTGCGGGTAAACTGCTAGTTCTACAAAAAATTAATGTAACATTTTTTGTAGAGAATTTAGTAAGGATTATTTTTTTCATAGACTACTTTCTTTCATCTCTTATCATATTCCTACAAAAGTCGAAAAACCGCGAAGAGGGACCTTTTCGGGGGGAGCAGGGGGGGTTGCGGCAAGATTTTGATAGGCAACCCTAGTGCGATGTAAAACCCTATTGGTAAGCTATCATTTGTACCACATTTCGATCAAAAAACAGATACGTCATAAATTAAGCAGCGGGCTCTTGGACTATTACTAAACGAAAACTCAATCAAACTAATGTTCAAGGTTGTCTGGATATGTTTTATAGTCCAATAATTACTCACCGGAGTAAGCTGGGTTCTTAAAGTTAGTGAGTTTATGATACAACGAATGATTCAATATTAATTATGATTTTAACGAATTTTAATTATTGATATCATACTAGTGTTTATAGACTCGCTAAAACAGTCAAAGGAAAATTCTAAAAAAATATGCCCGGCACAAACGGAAAGTAAATCAAATGATAGAGTTGGTAAAACTGCATAGGTGGCATCATCTAAATCGATGTATGAATGTGTGAAATACCTATTCGAAGTTTACAGGGGCCACATGAATGTATTAGTAAAAGGAGCATTAAACAGTTACAATTGTGGTTTAAAAGCGTATAATATGATAAGTATAAGGTAGCCCGTCTTCTTCTTCATCAGCCTTGGTCCCTCCACTGCTGGATATAGGCCTAAAGGGAAATGCTCATGAACTATGTGAAAAAAAATCGGGTCCGGCGCAAACGAAAATGATTGGTTAAAATTAGTAATTAAATATTGCATAGGTGGCATCATCGAAATCAATGGCTTAATGTGCGAAATACCTATTCGAAATTCAGGAGACACAGTGATTCTATAAATTCAGGAATGAGTATGTTGCAACGATCTTCTACAAATTATTGTTTCTTAATTCCATCCAGCAGTGGAGGGACCAAGGCTGATGATGAAGAAGACGGGCTACCTTATACTTATCATATTATACGCTTTTAAACCGCAATTGTAACTGTTTAATGCTCCTTTTACTAATACATTCATGTGACCCCTGTAAACTTCGAATAGGTATTTCACACATTAAACCATTGATTTCGATGATGCCTCCATTTTTACCTATCATTTGAGTTACTTTTCATTTGCGCCGGGCCTGGTTTTTTTGGATTCACCTTTGTGACTCTGGCAGTGACCGGTCAAACAACGATTTTTTTGGAAAAAACATATTTATACAAATTTTGTTGAAAATCCGGACTACGGAAAATAAGGACTACAAGAAAACAATACAAAAATAACAACAGAGCACACATGCAGCTAAAGTTTTATTATATTGATAATTAATCACAAAATCAATACAGATTAATTATTATAATTATATGTCGGGAAACACATCAATATTATTTACAATAATTAACATCTGCATATCTGTCACTGGTTACGCTAAGCGTCGTGGGAAACTCCATTACGGAATATATCAGTGGCGTATATAGAGGGGGGGGGGGGGGGGGGGGCGAGGGGGCCCAGCCCCCCCCGAAATGACGGACAATTCTTTAAAAAACGTTATTTTAAAACATGAAAGTTACTCAAGTTTACATTATTCAAAAAAAAATATTTTTCTTTGTATTCCCTGCTCACAATATTAATACCAACCTAAGACACGACCTTTTTCACTTACGTTCACGAAAAAAATTTGCCTGAGGCGCTATACTTTTTTTATCCTGTACGTCTATCTTCAAATTTTTGTTGCCTCCACCCCCCCCAAGTCAAATATTAGATCGGGCCCCCCCCGAAATGAAATCCTATATACGCCACTGGAATATATTAAGGTTCTATATGCTGTCATTGGGCTTCGGCGCCCTGAATTGCCCTCAGCCAATACTGAGGGAATCGTCTTGAAACTGAAGACTGTGATAGATGAAAGTATGGACTACAGATTGACTGTTTTAGAATTACAGGATTTGGAAAATCCTTGAATAAAAAATATTCCTAAAGTACCCCTAAAATTTACGGGATCTGAAGATTTTCCGTTCAGTTTTTCAGATATAAAAGTATAATTTAGCCAAAATACTGGTTATTATATTCTTAACAAATCTGCTGTCTTAGATTTATTAATTTCTTCCCAGGTTTTTTTTAAAAAGGTATAATTCACTTTTTCGCTTACGTTATTCTTATTTCGCGCTAACGTTCTCATACAAAATTTGAAAAAGTTGAAGCAAAAATTGAACGATTTTTAAAATAATTAGGTATATCTCAAATCTTAATATAGAGCGTTTGATGAGTAAATTTAAATCCTCTAAGGGATGTTAAGTATGCTTTGATTAAAACTGTTCTATTATCGCTTCAACTTTATCAAATTTTGTATGAGAGTGTAAGCGGAAAATAAGAATAACGTAAGCGACTAAATCTATTTTGACTTATTGTATAAAAAGGGGACAGAATTAAAAAAAAATATCCACTAGAGTCACTGCGTCTTACCTTAAACATTTTATCAACCAAATAACAGCATTATATCTAACAAACTACGGGAATAATTTCAAGTTTCAGTCAATTTCAGAGGTGACTAAATATTTTTTTATAAAGAAAATTTGCAAAAACTGAATTTCTCCCCACTAGAGTGACTTGCAGCATATCTTACATTTATCCATGTGTTAAGTCTTAGGATGATATCTTTAGTATTAGTTGAGGCTGAGTACCAAATGACAGCATTATATGTAACAAACTAGGAGAATAATCTCTTGTTTGTGTAAATGTCTCCCCACTAGAGTGACTTGCAGCATATCTTACATTTATCCATGTGTTAAGTCTTAGGATGATATCTTTAGTATTAGCTGAGGCATCTGTACAAACAGTTTAAAAAATACATTTCTGAGGCACATTTGCTACCCCTGAAGAAATAGTGAAAATCACCCTTTTGGAGACATAATTCACTCCACAGTAACATGGAAAGGGGCAGGGAATTTAAATCACGGGACCATGAATCAAAAAGCGGTCCCTTATTTTAATTATACGATATCAGATACCTTCATTTCCATACTTAACGTTGTTAAGAAAGTAGCTACCCCACATTAAACAAAGCTATGAAAATTTGTTGCAAATTTTCTCTGAATCGTAAATTATAGTTAAATTTACATTTTCTTTTAAGAGTATGCATACCGACATTTCAAAAATTTCTAAAAAACGGGAGACCTTATATCTCGACACCTTGACTAAATATGCTTTTGAAAAAAATATATGTAGATTCATTGAACCTTTATCTAGGGAATAACCGCAAAAGATTTTTTATATCTTGTATAGATTTCTCAAAAAAAAAAACACTTCTGATCTTTTTTCCGAAAGACGGAAACTCGTTTTCCGAAAGTCGCGGAGTAAATTTTTTTTCTTGTACTGATAATATGCATTAAAATCTGGGGAATGACCGTAAAAGTTTTTTAATTAAATCGAAATTAACCCAGAAAAATGGAAAAAACGTTATTTTTTACCATTTTTTCATAATGACCGTGACGTCATAGTTGGATCGCGAGCCTTAAGCTCAGTACCAAAACAAATAGCAAGAATTATAACGAAAATTTATGGGTACAAATATTTTATTTAAGAACTCTTGTCTCCCAAATTTTACTGATAAAGCAACGGAACTACAGACCATTTGCTTTATTTGTCCGTCCGGAAGTTATCAGCGAGTGACACGTTGCAAAATTGTATCGTTGGTAGTCCTGACTGTCAAATCTTATCATGAGAGCTGTCAAAGGTTCGTGATTTTCTCAAATTGTATCTTTTTACAAAATAGTTATTACAAAATAGTAATTATGCCTGCCTGAATTGTGGTTTGCTTATCCCGGTGATTGTATATTTCTGTGAAGATCTTATACCGTGTGGTTAGATACAGGGCAACCAGCTCTAGTTCACCCACGGTTATGCTCTTAAACGTAGACAAACTATTTACATATTAATAAATGTCGCAATATTTTGAATTGTAATACCCATCTATGTTTGTATGTGCACTAAAATAACTGAATAAAGTATCTATCTATCTATCTATCTATATTACAGAGGAGTTCTAGAGAAATTATTTTAAAGATTCGAGAGTTGTCAGAGGGAAAAAGAACATAATACTTATAAGAATATTTGCTGGTCTGTTTGTAAGAAATGTGGTGAAATTTATTGTTGTGACTGTCTGATTTCGTTAAGAAAATAAATAATCCGCCTGCGGCGTAATTTTAGCTCAAACCCTCCCCCCGAAATAAATTCCTGGCTACGGCCTTGGACGTGTGTGTATGACACATACGCCCGATCCCACCAACTATCACCTAGGAAGCAGACCCCTAAGGAATTTTCATACAAAAACACAGATAATTTGAGTGATTTTATAATGATGTACAATAGTTGGAGCAGTAAATCCATAAAAAATACAAGCAGCAGCTACTTAAGTGAGGGAGATTCTGGGCGGAGATATTTGGCCACCTAACTAAGTAGAGCTGCATGTTGTATTTTGTATGGATTTACTGCTCCAACTGTTGTACATCATTGTAAAATCACTCAAATTATAAAATAAAATAATAAATAAAAATAAAATAAACTTTATTGTACATAAAAACATACAAGGGGCGGGCTTATTGCCAAATGGCAATTTCTGCCAGCCAACCCAAGATAGAAACAAAAAATGAGACATACCTAATTATAGATTCAGTACCAAGAGGGTACCTAAACTGAATACTCAAATACATACATAACAATAATTGAATTCATAAATACATACATAGATAAACATATTATACATATAAATATATAAATATATATGAATGGTAAATGGGATGGGATAGGGTAAGGGAGGGATGATGGGTTCAGGAGGGACGGGTTGTGGGATTTAAAATAGAAAGGTAATGCTGCTTCAGTCTACTCTTGAAAACGGAAATAGTTGGTGCGAGTCTGATGGATAATGGAAGGTCATTCCACAATCGCGCAGCCTGTACAGTGAAAGAATTAGTGAAAAAAGATGTATGATGGCTAGGGATTAAAAGCGTACGTTGTGCACCAGAACGGAGTGGTAGACCATGAGATGCCAGTGGAGTGAAATTCGTCTTTAAATAATCAGGTGAGGAGGGATTGTATAGGACATTGTATAGAAGAGAGAGGGTGTGGAGATTACGGCGATGAAATATGGTTAGCCATCTAAGTTCAGACCTGAATTCTGAGATGTGGTCGAATTTCCGCAGGCCATACACGAAACGGATACAGATGTTTTGCAGGCGGTCAATTTTCATGATCTGCTCCTTAGTGACGTCGATGTACGATATGTCCGCATAATCTAGGAGAGGTAAAAGAAGTGTAAGACATAAAAGAATTTTGGTAGGTTTGGGAAGAAAATTTTGATGGCGTTTGAGAGAATGAAGTCTATAGAAGAATTTTCGGCGGACTTCGCTAACCTGCGGGACCCAAGAGAGACACTGGTCGAAGTAGATACCCAGATTTTTGACCTTATTGGTCAGAGGGATGGGAGTATTGTCTAAAGATAAAGTAGGTAAAGAGATGGTCTTAACTTTGGGAAGCATTTTCGAACTACCTACCAGAATAGATTGAGATTTAGATGGGTTGAGGATTAATCCATTTTGCTGTGCCCAGTGGGAAATGCGGTCCAATTCACCATTCATTTGATTAATTGCAAGCGAAGCTTGATCCAACTCGAAGTGTGAATATATCTGAAGATCATCAGCATAGAGGTGATAGTGAGCATTCACCTGTTCACTAACTGAGTTGATAAAGAGTGAAAAGAGGAGAGGTGAAAGGATGCCGCCTTGTGGGACCCCTGCCTCCAAGGGCAGCCAGTCGGAAGTTGTATTATTCGTCGATCTGATACACTGCCGCCGGTTTCTCAGATATGAGTTAAACCATGAGATAGCGGGGTCAGATAATTTGTAATATCTGAGTCTAGCAAGCAGTACATCAAAATCGACGGAGTTAAAAGCGCTGCTAAAGTCAAGCAGCACTAGAAGAGTGAGTTTTCTTTCCTCCAGAGCACCACGAATATCGTCAGTGACCTTTACTAAAGCCGGTACGGAAACCAGATTGAAATGGAGATAGAATATTATGAGAGTTGAGGTGAGCGGTAAGTTGTTCATGCACAACCTTCTCCATAACTTTGGAGAAGATGGGCAATATTGAGATGGGGCGATAGTCCTTAGGGGATGACGGAGACGCTTTTTTGGGAAGAGGAATAACGAAAGCCCTCTTCCAAGCACTTGGGAAATCCCCAGTGTCTAGTGAAAAATTAATTATGTGGGTCAGAACGGACGATATACAGTCAAGTATGAGTTTGACGAAAGTGATGCTCAAGCCGTCAGAACCAACTGACTTGGAATGAATAGAGTTAATAAGTTTTTCCACTGTTACGGCTGAAACATGGCGAAATGAGAAAGTGGGAATACCTAAAGGAGGCAGGTTTTGAATGCTAGAAAGTGTAGCACTCTTGCGGCTTTGATCAAAGTCACCGGGGGGAGCAGCAAAATGTTTATTGAGTAGATTGGGGTCATATTGCAGGTTGGGGTTAGAGGTATCCTGACGATTCAAGCCAGTGGCATTCAGGTTTTTCCAAATATCGGTTGGTGAGCGATCAACAAAGAGGTGATTAAAGTGCGCACGCTTTGAGTTTCTGCACAGTTGGTTGCAACGATTGCGGAGAATTCGATACTTTTCCCAATGATGGGAAGAGCCTGATCTATTGTACCTGACTCTGGCTCTGTCGCGTTTACCCATGAGAGCCCTGATCTCTGTAGTAAGCCATGGAGCAGGTGGATGTTTAATACGGACCATTTTGATAGGGGCATATTTGTCGCACAAATTCATGATAACATCGTTAAGCAATCCAACTTTGTCGTCCACATTGTTAGAGATATAAACATCCTGCCAGCTCATCTGTGTGCATTGTATGGAAATTCCTTAGGGGTCTGCTTCCTAGGTGATAGCTGGTGGGATCGGGCATTAGACTTTTATATTAAGTACCTACACTAGACATCTGACTCCATGTATTTTCAATAGAACGGAAGTGACGCAATTTCACACTCGGCACCTTTTGGTATTTTAGAGTCGAAAAACTCACACTATGAACAAGATAGCAATCATAAAAACTAAAACATCATTAAAACTATCGCTTTATTTCTAAATAATGATAAAAGTAATACAGTTTTTAACTATGAGAACAAAATTTCGATAACGTACTTAATATAAAAGTCTATGGTTTGACATTAGACCCTGACGTGTGTGCTGCCACCTGGTGAGAGTTCTTGGAAGCTGCTTGGAAAACAACCCATAGATAATAATTATTTCTTCAATATAGATGTTACTGTATGGCTCCAGATGACTTATAATGTATTTAAGACAGTTTAAATTTAATAACGTGGTAATATTATGAAAGGTTCTCTGTGGGAATATATTTATTAGTGGAATACATTACACTACTACATAGTTAAGTATTAAAAACTTTAGGAATTTCAACTAAATATGCTAATAATGCTTTGACATCCTGTCGCTAGAGGGACGAAGTTGCTAAAAGCAAAATTTAGATATAGATTTTTATTTCATTTTATTTTATTACAAATACAAGCACAAAACAGACAACAACTATAGATATAAGTAATAACACGAAGATTAGTCCATTAATAATTCAGCTGTCACCTACAAGCATGCGCCACAGTTAAAGTAAAACATATAAGTTCGTTCCGGTCGTCTCACATACCTACACTCAATCTCGCTCACACACTCACCCATCGCACACGCACACCTAGATTTTACATTATTATACTATTAAAACAATATACACACTGCCTTAAAATTGTAATAGGGTACTTGCATTTTTTTCTTCGTCGATTGAAAGATCGATAGTTGTACTTATTAAAATCACAAATCAAATTATGAAATGTTATTTTAATGCACCGTCAATTTATAATAATTCGTTATAAATGGTATTTTCGATAGATGACGTTGGCGATCACTCTAGTCTAGAGAAAGTATCTCTATCCTGGGCTGCCCGGAATAGCTCCTCCATACTTCTAATTCCGGTCCATTCCCTTTCGTTTCGCAGCCAGGACATCTGTCTCCTACCAGCTCCTCGACACCCCCTGTATTATATATTTATTTCCTTGTTAGGTCAGTGGACCGTTTATCCCCTGTGTCAATGCGACCAGAGTAGGTCTATTGTGACGTCCTTTAATGTTACATCTCGTCTTCAAGGCCGACGTGTCTCATGTAGCTCACTATCTGTCTTGGTGCGAGTAGTCTTGCTCTCTCGGAGTCCAGTAGAGGCCCTCCAAGAGAGCGACTTCTTTTGTGAGCGAGTGCGTCACAGTTACAGAGGATGTGAATAGGTGTTTCGTTGTCCTCTGAACAGAATCTACAGTCTGGGGTGTCTGAAAGTCCAGTTTTGAACATATGCTTCCGCAGTCTGCAGTGTCCTCTATATATACACACGAAATGACACATTGGCAATTTCATTGGTGCTACGACAGTATGTAATAAAGTTCCTAACATCAACAAAACAATGCGATACTTCAACAGGCTGGAGGTAGAGGGGAAGTAAGGAGGAAAATGCTTAATAAAATATCCGATAGGTGTGCTACACACAGGGTAGTTGGCTGTGGTTCCCAGAGAAAAACCCATAAGAATATTGCTCAACGTGAATAAATCCCAAAAAAGGCAAAAGCCCTTTAGAAATATATTCAACGGATAAAAACCTAAATTTTCTAGTTGGATTCCAGTAGACGAATTATTTATAAAATGTTGACTATTTTATTGTCCGATCCATTTAAGATCCGCTTATTAATTTGTTTATTTTCTCATCTACGATAGTTTCTAACACACTGAAAGAAATCGTATGCTAATAGATACAATTAATTTTATTTTTAAAATCCAATTAGATTTGAGCTTTTTTCCCTTGAGCATATTTCTAAAGGGCTCTCGTCTTTTTTGGGATTATTAACTCATGTTGAGCAATATTCTTATGGGTTTTTGTCTGGTCACAGTTGGCTGGGCTGCGTTTTGTATCGTTAATTTTCACTCAGCGTGTCAACTGGCGATTATCGCACGAAGCAGAACGCATTTGGGTGATTGTTCCAATTGAAATTGTCAAACAGAGATAGAGATATGAGAATACTAATAAGAGTGAGTTGATAGATATACATCGAGATAGCGATATCGCAGTACTCTTCTTTGGTAGAAAGGGATAGACATATCGCGTGTTAATAAGAGTGAGTGAACAGCAAGTGTGGATCATTCTATTATCGATGGCGAGCGAATGTCACCCAACCAAATAGTTAGTTGGGTGTTATTCGCAACAACCGAGCGTGTCAACTATGCACATAGAACAGGTTGAATCGCACAACCAGTTAACTCGCACCGATGGTAGAACGGAGAACAATGGAACCATAAACAATCGAGCGAATCACTGAGTGAATTTTAACGGATACAGAACGTGGCCCTGTATACATTTATATATCTATGTGCTATATTTGTAAACAGATCCCCAACTTTTTTAATTAATCGTTTCCCAAATTCCTAAACCCCCTACTCGTGTAGACGAACACGTCGCTACCGTACCAGCATCCATTATGTATCCCATTCCCCCTCCTTTCCACATCCTTAATCATTATTATTTCGCTCTCTTTAATTTGAAACTGTTCGTGTTTATATTTTGTTCTGTTTTTCTCAGTTCGAAAGTATTAGGCTCGTGACCATGACGTCACGGTCATTTCTCGCGGCATTAAGGGTCAAAATCGGATGATAAAATGGTAAAAATAACGTTTTTTTCATTTCTTTGGGGTTAATTTCGCTTCAATCAAAAAACTTTTACGATCACTCCCTAGATTTTAATGTATATTATTAATACACAAAAAATCTCCGCGACTAAGCGAGTTTATGAAAGGTGCCATCGGAATGAGGGAATCCAAGCATCTCCGTAGGGCGTGTTTGGTATCGTTTGGAAGACCGCGTTCTAGAATGTGAATCATAAAATCACGTTTTAATAAAAAAATACAATTACAAAGGAGAATGCTAAAAAAACAGGCCCGGCGCAAACGATATGTAACTCAAATGATGGGTTAAAACGAATAGTTAAATACTGCATAGGTGGCATCATCGAAATCAATGGCTAAATGTGTGAAATACTTATTTGAAGTTTTCAGAGGTCACATGAATGTATTAGTAAAAGGAGCATTAAACAGTTACAATTGCAGTTTAAAAGCATATAATATGATAAGTATAAGGTAGCCCGTCTTCTTCTTCTTCATCAGCCTGGATCCCCCACTGCTGGATGGAACTAAGAAATAATAATTTTTAAAAGGTCGTTGCAACATACACACTCCAGAATTGATACAGTCGCTGTGCCTCCTGAATTTCGAATAGGTATTTCACACATTTAGCCATTGATTTCGATGATGCCCCCCTATGCAGCATTTAATTACACATTTTTACTTCATTTGAGTTACATTTCGTTTGCGCCGGGCCTTTGCTTTTTTCTATACTAAATGAGTTTTCTCCTTTTCTACTTACTAAGTCTTCTCTTCTTCTTCTTCATCAGCCTTCTTCCCTCCACTGCTGGATATAGGCCTCTTCCGACTGTTTCCACTCGTCTCTGTTTTGACCCTTCCGCATCCAGGTTCCTCCAGCGATTTGGATAATGTCGTCGGTCCATCTCTTTGGTGGCCTTCCGACGCTCCTTCTGTCTGTCCAAGGCCTCCACCTCAATATTCGTGGTGCCCATCTGGTGCCACCCTACATGCCCATATGTCCCGCCCATTGCAACTTTAGTTTTGACACACGGCTCACGATATCGGCAACTTTGTTACTAAGTAGGTACGCACTTAATAATTATTGTTAGAGAATTGTACTTAATAAGATCAAAGTGTCATCTAGAATGTCATGAGAACAATGTTAACAAGTTCTCTCAATATTACAATAAAGCCCGTTAAACTCTGATAACTTGTTAAAAGTATGCACACCGACATTTCAAAAATTTCTAAAAACGGGAGACCTTATATCTCGACAACCGTTACTAAATATGCTTTGGAACAGAATAGGGTAGATGCATTGAACCTTTATCTAGGGAATAACCGTAAAAGATTTTTTATATCTTGTATAAATTTCTCAAAATAAATTTTGAAAAACACCTCCGATCTTTTTTCGGAAAGACCGAAACTCGTTTCCTGAAAGTGGCGGAATAAAAATTTATTTTTGTACTGATAATATGCATTAAAATCTAGGAAATAACCGTAAAAGTTTTTTGATAGATGCAAAATTAACCCCAAAAAACGGAAAAAAACGCTATTTTTTACCATTTTATCATGCGATTGTCATGCGAATTTGAACCTTAATGCCGTGGGATATGAGTGTGACGTCATTCTTGGTGCCAAGCCCGTTAAACTCTGATAACTTGTGAAGTATAAGCACTTGTATTGTAAGTGAAATGATGCGGGGAACTTTGGTGAAAGGTGTCAAAACTGTCTCAACCAACAAAATAGTGTTAATATAAATACACGAAAAAATATACAAAATCAATTTTTCCGCTACGGCAAATAATAATAATATGTTACCACCAACGCCACGGTGGTTGTTCGTGTAACTAATCTCTGTTATAGGGTTGCCAGGTCGCATATGAGAATTTTTTAATACAATATGTGTATTATGTGGTAAAGGAGAATGCTCATTTAGTATTTATTTATTTATTTATTTATTTATTTACACATCAACGGCTAAAGCCTTTAACAATTTCTTGTTGGTATAGTGTCAAATACATAAGTATGAAAAAAATGTATCTTAAATGATAGATAAAACTGAGTAATTAAATACTGCATAGGGGGCATCATAGAAATTAATGGCATAGTGTGTGAAATACCTATTCAAAGTTTTACTGGGGTCACGAATGTATTAGTAAAAGGAGCATTAAACAGTTACAATTGCGGTTTAAAAGCGTATAATATGATAAGTATAAGGTAGCCCGTCTTCTTCTTCATCATCAGCCTTGGTCCCTTCTGGATGGAATTAAGAAATAATAATTTTTAAAAGATCGTTGCAACATACTCATTCCTGAATTTACACAATCGCTGTGTCTCCTGAACTTTGAATAGGTATGTCACACATTTAGCCACTGATTTCAATGATACCACCTGTGCAGTATTTATAATTACTCGTTTTTACATATCATTCGAGTTACAATTCCTTTGCGCCGGGCCTCTTTTTTTCCATACTAAATGAGCATTCTCCTTTGCATCTCATTATGTTCAGCACTGAGGTTCATCACTCTTTTTGAATATCACCTGAATATCTCATCTGACCGAAAGTGCTGACATAAGAGTGTGAAAGCAATAAGGTATCGCTTTTTCAAAATATCTACATTTCTGTCACCTTTCAGCGAATTTGTATGGATTTTATACGTCGAATATGGGATTAGAGTAATAACAGAATAAGTAACAAATCTACATACATCCTTACTTACTTATTCCACATGAGATCTAAATGTTTTTTGGAACCAGAATCTTTAAAAATTGCCCGTGTGAAAGAACTTTATACAAAAAATCTTATTATTTAAAATATGCCAGCAACCTGGCAACACTATGATCACTATTACCACTACATATTATAAAGCCTCATTGATTGTATTTATTGAAGAAAATATTTGTGCTGCTCGGATTTGATATATCTTTCGTCACGGGGATTGATTGTGGGGGTGGGAAGCGGGGGGATGATGGATAACATATAATACATAATAATATCCAGTGGGGTCTATGTCGGAGAATCCATCAATTTAAGTGGGGGTACCTTCCGTTTAGTGGCAACACTCACAATAATTCACGTCAGAACAGCAAACAATTCTAAGCGACATTCGCTACTATTAAAACTTTAATTATTAAAAAAAAGTAAAATAATAATGAACAAATGAATGAAATGAGATAAAGAAACATAGGTATATAAACTCTTCATTGCATGTATGTTTGTATTGCGTTTGTGTCTGTGTGTTATTGGGTTCTTTGCATTATTTGTTTGTAATCATATTTTATTATTGTTAACCTGTTGAAAGTCCGTGTGTTGAAAAAGTAAAATAAAATAATAACAAAAAAATAAAACGATTTCAGAATATTCCATCAACGCGCGTGGTTTATTTCTCATACATACATCGTTTTCAAATCATTCCTGCCTCGCCTATCGAGGGTTTTGGACGTTGAATCTACGACTCTCCGAAATTCCCTTTTTAATTTATAATATCATTACAAATTATTTCGATATTATTGCAGGAGATTGAACGCTGGCATGCCCAGTGGTTTCGGCAGGTCACATGGGACAATTCATCCCCCTTATTATTATTTATTATTTCGTATGGCTTTTGCCACCGTTGGGCGGTAATGTCAGAAGATAAGAGAATTGTGTTATCTGTTACATACAAGAGACATGTACCCTACAGAGCAATATCCAGGCTTCCAAGCCATTCAAGGGCATTGTGGATATCTGCATATGGTCCAGGGAATGTTCTCAGAGGACCGTCTTCGACAATGTGCTTGATGGATTGCACTGGCTCTCCGCAGTCACAGGCAGGAGAATCCCGCATGTGCCCCTTAAAAGATGATGTCAGACAGTTTGTGGGAGTATAATAAGTGCGCCGATCGCCACGAAAAGAAGAATTTTCGATTCCATAAAACTAGTTGATTATTTTTAAATATGTAGCATACGATGTTTTCCTTTTATGACGTTCGACTAACCTTTCATACAAAGTTATTCTTCAGAGTTATTGAGAAGGAAAACGATTTTCAATATAAGTAATTTCATATACCAACATATGTAGTTATTACAGTATACAACATATAGATTACATGGTTACATGATAAAATCACACAGGAAAAAACCTCATGGAAAAAATTCCCTAGAAGGAATCTTAATAATATTATTTTAACCTTCTCGCGAATACACTTGACCATTATTTGATCGGATGCTGCGGCTCCATCGTCTAAAAATTTCGTGTTTTTTGTAACCCTAATTATTAAGAACTTATTGAGGCTTCATTCTAAAATGTAAAAATGTACACATTATGTGGGTATTTTTTTTAGAAAATTGATGTTTATTGTAAAAATGCACACCTTTTTTAAAAAAAATAAATGTTCGATAATAAACATTTTGCAATATTCAAGGCGAATGTTGCAAATTTAGGTTTTTACATGCCTAAAATGCCTAAAATGTTTACTATTCTTTTGTTTTGTTTTGTCAAAATCGCTTCAGTAATTTCTGAGATATTTTCTTAAACCTAAATGGGAAATTTGCATACTCTTCAATTTTCAAAAGGCCATAACTTCGAAACGGTTGGTTTTCGGTCATGTATTCATTAACTTTTTTTTCATATTTTTTCATCCTCTATCACCCCTCAAGAGATTTTACACACGGAAGGAAACACTCATAATATACCTATATACATACATGCAAAAATAAAAATATAAAATAGGCGGTGAAGGATAAAATAGAGTTGTTTATATTTTGTAAATTGTTTCTATTCAAAATTAATTATGCAATTTGTAGCCTTCTTACATTTTTTGTAGAGAATTTAGCAAGGATTATTTTTGTCATTGACTACTTTCTCCTATCTCTTACCATATTCCTACAAAATGCGAAAAACCGCGAAGAGGGACCTTTTCGGGGGGGGGGGGGGGGGGGGCAGGGGGGGTTGCGGCAAGATTTTGATAGGCAACCCTAGTGCGATGTAATACCCTATTGGTAAGCTATCATTTATACCACATTTCGATCAAATAACAGATACGTCATAGTTTTAGCAGCGGGCTCTTAGACAATGATATGGTTGGTTTGTCATATGATATTGATAGTTTTTTTTTTAACGATAGAGAATTATCCATGTGAGATTTTCTCCCGTAAGATTTTTTCTCTGCGATTATTTCCTGACACCACATTACACGTGACACAACCGTTCCCGGAGAAAAACCCATCATAATATTGCTCGACATGAATAAATCCCAAAAAAACAAAAGCCCTTCAGAAATATCCTCACCAGATAAATGCCCAAATTGTTAGTTGGAATCCAGCAGATGAATTATTTATAAAATATTGACTTTTATATTGTCTATCCTTTCTTAGATCCGCTTATTTATTTGTTTATTTTTAAATCTATGGTAGTGTCTAACACACTGAAAGAAATCGTATATACCTATATACAATTAATTTTGTTTTATACATCAAATAAGATTTGAGCTTTTGTCCCTAAAGGACATTTGTTGTGTTTGATTGAGTCCCGCCCTCCACACATGCATTCAGTTGCTTAAGGAGGGCAGTATCCAAAATAAAACAGAGGATGCGATTGTATTTTAAGTGATGTTATTAATATTGTGTCATTTTGTAATAAAGTGATTAAAAATAATCATAATAAAAAATCTATGGTAGTTTCTAACACACTGACAGAAATCGTACACTAATAGATACAATTAACTTCTTTTCAAAATCGAATCAGATTTGAGCTTTTGTTCCTTGAGGATATTTCTAAAGGGCTTTTTGCCTTTTAGGTTTTATTCATGTTGAGCAATATTCCTATGGGTTTTTGTCTGGTCACGGTGACACAACATTGTATACATCTAACATGATACTAGAACTATCCTAAGTTAACGTGTTCACACCATGTGACACATGGATGACCACCAAAGGCGTCACCAGCCTCGGAGCTAGTGGGACAACAGAAATTTTTAAAATTGATACAACACAAAAAATGCGTAAATAGCGCCGCAGGCTAATTTTTTTGTGGGACATAGTGAACGAGGTCGTGATGTGGTTTGTTTATTTGGAAATACTTTGCACAAATGGAAATGTTTTATACAAAATAGTAATAAAAAATGGCGCCGCAGGCGATTTTTTTTTATAAATTTAAGGATTTTATGATATGATGAAAAAATGGGTGGTAGTAATGTGATTTTTTGTGAGGTTTTATCATTTAGTTTGAAAAAATATTTACCTATTCCAATCTCTGGAGGGGGGGGATCTGTCCCCCTGGTCGCCCCTTGGCGACGCCCATAAAGGCCACGTTTCCTCACACCATCACTAAATACTTATTTCGATTAAAGAAGAAAAATACTTCAATTTGTGAAAACGTGTAACAGTGGTTGCATATAAACCTAAAATCCAGGCGCAGACACAGCGGGGGGGGGGGAGTGTCCGGTAAATTCGTCTAAAATCAATTTGTCTAAAATTAATGACCAACAAGAATAATTTGTAAACCAAAAATAATTCGAGTGAATAGTTTTAAATCACCTATCTATGTGTTAAGTCTTAGGATGATATCTTTAGTATTAGCTGAGTCTGAGTACCAAATGACAGCATTATATGTAACAAACTAGGGGAATAATCTCTTGTTTGAGTAAATGTCTCCCCACTAGAGTGACTTGCAGCATATCTTACATTTATCCATGTGTTAAGTCTTAGGATGATATCTTTAGTATTAGCTGAGTCTGAGTACCAAATGACAGCATTATATGTAACAAACTAGGGGAATAATCTCTTGTTTGAGTAAATGTCTCCCCACTAGAGTGACTTGCAGCATATCTTACATTTATCCATGTGTTAAGTCTTAGGATGATATCTTTAGTATTAGCTGAGTCTGAGTACCAAATGACAGCATTATATGTAACAAACTAGGGGAATAATCTCTTGTTTGAGTAAATGTCTCCCCACTAGAGTGACTTGCAGCATATTTTACATTTATCCATGTGTTAAGTCTTAGGATGATATCTTTAGTATTCATTCATTCATTTTCGGGTCCGAGCTACCCCCCACTCCAGAAATTAGCAGCCATAACGGCATTGTCAGAGACCATCATCAGGTCCCTCGCATCGCACCTCACTGGCATGTCTCGACATACGAGGAGGTGTTCGTCAGTCTGGGTCTCTCCGCAATCGCAGGAGACATCCTCCTCCACCCTTATACCCCACCTGTGCATGTTTTCCCTGCACCTGGTGACACCTACACGTAATCCATTAAGTGTCTTCCATGTTAGGTAGGGTAGTTGGTGTCCCGGACCCAAACTTTCCGACAGGTTGACCTGATCTCCACTGTATTGTGATTGCCAGAGATCTTTCCTTGCCCTGTCTGGTGGTAGTTTCAGGGCGGAAGTGATTCTAAGGAAGCTTTTCCTTGATTTTAGTCTCGCTGCCGGTGGTTTGTGTCCAAACAGAGGATGTCTCGGGTCTGCCTCCTGTCTATGTCTCTCCGCGTCTGCAGCGACTTTCCTCCTGATGTTCGGAGGGGCAATGCCTATGATCGGGTATATTTCACTTACACGAGTAGGTTTAGTATTAGCGGGGTCTGAGTACTTTTCTCGATGCATTTTTTTCCCCTGTTCAGTTACAGTACCCTATTAAGTATGCTTTTTAACTCCAGTAAGATATATTATTCGTTGTGTACTACCGGCAGTACGTGCTACCAGCAGTACGTACTACCCGTGGAACAATACGAGAATGGGTTCCTACTTACAATCCTCTCAATACTTTCCATTCTCTTTCACTAAAGACTCTTAAGATTTTTTTTGATGTTGAGTACGTATAGTCCAAGAGCCCGCTGCTTATAATTTATGACGTATCTGTTTTTTGATCGAAATGTGGTATAAATGATAGCTTAGCAAGGATTATTTTTGTCATTGACTACTTTCTCCTATCTCTTACCATATTCCTATAAAATTCGAAAAACCGCGAAGAGGGACCTTTTCGGGGGGAGCAGGGGGGGTTGCGGCAAGATTTTGATAGGCAACCCTAGTGCGATGTAATACCCTATTGGTAAGCTATCGTTTATACCACATTTCGATCAAAAAACAGATACGTCATAAATTAAGCAGTGGGCTCTCGGACTAGTATTACATGTAATGGTGGAACAAGTATTTGCTTATACAGGGTCATTGAAAAATATACTGGACCCTATTTTTAAGAAGGTATAACTTTGGAACCATTCATGTTGAAAGAATTGTTGTCGATTGAAAAGAAAATAAATTAAAAAATATGTACAGTATATCAGGACACTTACAGGACGCAAAAAATGGAGGATGTCGATTTAAATTGATAAAAAAAAACACAGTTGGTTGCGTGTACGTTGATTGTCTCGAGCTTTATTGTTTTATTGTTCTCTATCGTCCGTAGGCCCATTCGGCCTGGACTCGTCAATTTTTACAATATCATTTCATCACAGCATATCATCAAACAAAGTATCGTGAACAGTATCATTATCAGATCAATGCCAATCAGAGTGTAAAGGGCTCTGATTGACATTTCGTCATACATAAAATCAATTTTTCAACATATCGTCAACGGAATAAAATTCTTTGTCAACGAGGTACTTCTTCACCCCTCCGCGGAAGGCCGTATCATCCAGTGATTTCAACTCTCTGGGAAGAGCGTTTAGCATCCGCACACTTTTTTTATTTTTTTATTTATTTAAAACATGTGTAATTGCAATAAATTAACAGATTAAATTTATATTTGAAGATATATGTAGATCTTACACTACATAACGTTTTACCCCCCCTTATAAAGTAAAACTTGTGTTAAGGGGGAGGAGTATTAAGTAATTATCAGGGTTTGACAGCGATACTGCTGCCATCTTCAGGATGAAGTGATGATGGGTCAGGATGAGTGAAGATGGCAGCAGTATCGCTGTCGAAAGCACGCAGCCAACATCCGAACAACCTAGAAGGAAAAGTATATATACCATGCTGCGAAAATCTACAACACCAGTTGATTGTGCTGCAAAAAAAAAATGTAGGCAATCAATTAAAAAAAAAAATAGTAATAAAAAATAATAAAGCTTGTGGATGTCGATATAAAAAGAATAATATAGTTGATTTGAGATATACCTTAATTATTTTAGGTATGGAACCGGATTTATCTGCATTGCACAGATGGAAATACATTTAGTTTTTTCCTCAACAGAGACGAGAGGCATCTTCATTCACATAATGTAGCGTTATGTGAACTCTCTTGGGGAGGGTGCAAGATGGGTGTTCTGACGCTTACGAGTCGGCCTTGGCTGGCTTAAGTGATCACTTTATGCCCAGGGCAACGTGCACCCATTCCACCACATCCTGCTGTCAATCGTGTATTTTTCTGAAAGTTGTGTATATATGCTACTGCTGGAACTTATTTCACATTGACCCAATGTTTCAAATGCTAACGCCATCTGTAAAAAAGTAGGTTGCAAATGTTGCATCAACTCCTCAGCAGATGGGGTTAGCATCTGACACATTGGGTCAATGTGAAATTCCAGCAATAGCATATATACAACTTTAAAAAAATACGCAATTGACAGCAGGATGTGGTGGAATGGGTGCACGTTGCCCTGGGCATAAAGTGATCACTCAAGCCAGCCAAAGCCGACTCGTAAGCGTCGGAACACCCATCGTGCTTCCTCCCCAAGGGAGTTCACATAACGCTACATTATGTGAATAAAGAACCCTCTCGTCTCTGTTGAGGAAAAAATTGTACTTAAGGGCTTGCACCGGGTAGGGAACCTGTATAAAGGTAGGAAGTCTTAAAGGATATAGCCATAGACTAAACAAGGGCGCCGCCATTTAATAACTTAGCACTTCCGCTAGGTATACGCCATTCTTTCGCGATGGAAAGTACACTAATTTACCATTTAATTACATAGGTTATATTCCAAAGGTAATTTCCACACTGATTGTACATAATGAGTCGCAAAAATCACTGAAATATCACCAGGATTAATGAAATTGTGGACAACCAATATATGACACGCGATCATATGTTTAGAGACTTAATGGCGACTACCATAGATTTGTCATAGATATAGAAGGGGCTCAATGTTCAATAGTTCTTCCCACCTTTATATAGGTTCCTTAGCACCGGGAATGACGTCACAGTCTTTTCCCACGGCATTAAGGTTTAAAATCGCGGGAACAATCGCATGATAAAATGGTAAAAATAGCGTTTTTTCTATTTTTTTGGGTTAATTTTGCGTCTATCAAAAAACTTTTACGGTTATTCCCTAGATTTTAATGCATATTATCAGTACAAAAAAAAATTTTACTCCGCGACTTTCGGGAAACGAGTTTCCGTCTTTCGGAAAAAAGATCAGAGGTGTTTTTGAAATTTCTTTTTGAGAAATCTATACAAGATATAAAAAATATTTTATGGTTATTCCTTAGAAAAATGTTCAATCCATCTACCCTATTTTGTTCCAAAGATATTTAGTAACGGTTGTCGAGATATAAGGTCTCCCGTTTTTAGAAATTTTTGAAATGTCGGTATGCATACTCTTAATATAAGGTTGTCGAGATAATTGTTCCAAAAATATCCTTTTGTAGAAACCCAGTACATCAAAAACTTACGAGTATTTACGATAACATATTATTCTTATAATCGATTCAATTATGCTTACAATTATATTTCTAGCTTTACCTGAGCACAAAGGCCGTCCAGAGAGGAAATAATTGCTTGCCTCTGATATTCCAAGCAGATGTTATGAAAGGATCCAATTACTACAACGGACAAACAGATAATGTTAGTAGTAAATCCATAACCACTATATTGAACCATAAAATACTTATATTTTTTTTTATAAACTCTTTATTTATAACATATATTATGTATTGAACACTAAAACCCAGGGCATTCGCCATTACTGATCGGAATTTAACTATTTATTTCTTTAAGGTTATTTATGAAGATCACAAATTATGTTTTGTGAGACCATCAGAATTTTTCTACATGTCGTAGTTGAATATAATAAGTAGTTATATCTCAACAGATACACAGCAAAGGATGGACTTTTCGTCAGGCTTATGACTGATCGTCGGCTGGCTTAATGTGATCACTTTACACTTAAGTAACATTCACCAATTCCAGTACCTAAAATCTCGCGAATAATAATCGAGGTATGACTGTAGTTGTTTGGTTGGAGCTTGTTGGTGAAAGCTGTGAGTCTTAAGGAGCTTCAGATTCTTATTAAACTTGAATAGGTTATTCGACCCTCAAAAGCTAAAGCGAGATAACAAGCTTCAATAATAAGCTTTATCATATTTTTCTGTTTATTTAACGGTGTTAACCATCTATAACTCAGGTTTTAATATTTTTTTCCTTAAGAAAAAAATACAACTTCATTCAACTAATATATAGATATGTTCAATGATAGTGAAGTGATTACCAAGTGCAAACTCACTTTGCACTTTCGCAGTGGGTTGGCTCCCGAAATTTAATGTACTATTGTGTTTTCTGTTTTAAGTCTGTATTGTACGATTTTTATTTACTGTTTTTTGTCCATATTGTGTGTTTACATACTGTCTTAATTGTGATTCTTTTGTTTGTTGTTACTGTGTATTGTATTGATATTTTTAACTTTTTGTATTGTAACTTTCCAAGGCCTTGTGGCCGTCAAAACAATAAATAAATAAATAAACTAAAAAATATACCACACTACATAGGTGTTCAAAGCTTCGGAGTAAGAGGGGGGCACAAAAAAGCATATAGAGTCACGTGGGGTAACCGTACGCAGAGGGTAAGTGTACGCAGTGAAGTTTGTGTGAAAGCAGTGACTGTTGTTGGAGTGTTTTCACATGAAAATTGTCGCGCTTCGCGGTTGCTCGAAGTTGGGCGTGTATTCTGTGTTCTGCGCATTGAAAGCAAAAATTGACAGAAAAAATATTTTTTTCTCGTGTTTTCTTATTTTTTATTCAAATAATTCATTCATGTAGTCTCTCATAGTCTCTTATCTAAGAGCCTAGTATTATATGCTAATATTTCTCGGCATAATGTTGTTATTGTTGGGCAATTACGCAGTATTGCATACTGACAACTGTTTGCCGTTATTTTAAAATTTCTTGTATTGAGACGTCATGGGGTAAGTGTACGGGGGCAAGTGTACGCAGCGTACACTTGAGGAGAAACAAAGAAAAATTTACAAAACCGTCAAAAAACCTAAAATGAAAGCCTTGAAGAGTGGATTTGAGAACGGTAAAGCGGTAAAGACCAGTAAAGAGATAACTGCAATTGACACTCCAGGAAATTTTCGCCTACAAAAAAGAAAGAAGAAAAGCACTTACCCGTCAAGGTGCGTACACTTGCCCCTCGAGTGGGGTAAGTGTACGTATTTGACATGTTGGAGAACTTCTGCATTATCTTTTTTTATATGTAAAGAGGTTAGTTTTATTATTTGTTTTGTGACTTATAAATGCTTATTCTATAATAATAAATTATAGCTGAATATTAATATCATCTAGTTTTGTTCTAATTGCATCGTAATTCAAAACTGCGTACAGTTGCCCCACGTGACTCTATAGTAAGAAAACGAGTAATAGCGCCGCAGGCGATTTTTTCGTGAGAGTGAAGAGGGTCGTGATTTAGTTTGGTATATTTTCTTTGAGTAAAAAATTACATAATGTGTTAAAAAATGTTTTGTATTGAAAATGTACTTATCAAAAAATAGCACCGCAGGCGATTTTTTTCAGAAGACATAAGGATGTAGTACCTAAAAAAGGTCGCGATATAACCCCCACCCACGCAGCGTCTCTTGGGGGTTAGATAGAGAGAACAGAACAACACACTTGCTCATAACGTAGAGATTACAGATTCTCGAGGACAGACATGTTCTGAGTAAAAGAAATCGTAGTGTGCGTATGACGAATTGCATGAATGTGACGGAAGCACGAAGTGTGTGTAAGGATAAGAAAGTCTGGCGATCTGTTCTACCTGCCTACCCCGCAAGGGATGCGGCGTGAGTATCTATTACTGTTGTTAATATGATTTCAAATAATTTAATTAGTGTTCTTTGTTTTCCGGGCTGTATGGCCGTGGTCGAAGGGGTTTCATTTTTGCACCCGACTAGTCCGAGAGCCCGCTGCTTAATTTATGACGTATCTGTTTTTTTATCGAAATGTGGTACAAATGATAGCTTACCAATAGGGTTTTACATCGCACTAGGGTTGCCTATCAAAATCTTGCCGCAACCCCCCCTGCCCCCCCCGAAAAGGTCCCTCTTCGCGGTTTTTCGCATTTTGTAGGAATATGGTAAGAGATAGAAGAAAATAGTCAATGACAAAAATAATCCTTGCTAAATTCTCTACAAAAAACATTAAGTCAATTTTTTCATAGGACTAGTAGTTTACCCGTAATAGCCGGTCCAAATCCGAAATTCATTTAAAAAACTAAAAAAAATGAATTTAAACTAAATTGGTTGAAAATTGATAAGAGCTACAGGAAAATATTGGTAAGCTATCATTTATACCACATTTCGATCAAAAAACAGATACGTCATAAATTAAGCAGCGGGCTCTTGGACTAGACGTTTCGCCACACGCTTTGGTGGGCATCTTCAGGGGGAATTCGGTGATGTTATTCCATGTTGTGTGTTTTGTGTGGAACAACAACATGGAATAACATCACCGAATTCCCCCTGAAGATGCCCACCAAAGCGTGTGGCGAAACGTCGGCTGCAAAAATGAAACCCCTTCGACCACGGCCATACAGCCCGGAAAACAAAGAACATTGTGACTCCGGCCGTGAAAGCCTTCGAACTCATACAATTTAGTTAGTAATTTAATAATCGCATCAGTTGCAGATGGTTAACGATTCTTTGAGAAAATTGAAAACACGTGTCGAATAATAATCCGTATTATAATAATCTAAAGAAATGTGAGATTAAAACTCTTAACATAAGAGTTAATATAAGATTAAATCTGAGATATATATATATATATATATATATATATATATATATATATATATATATATATATATATATATATATATCGTATGGCGTTAAGAAGGCAGAGTCAGAGTTTAAGATCGTGGGAGCCCAGGTATTGAAGAGCCTCAGGAGACAGGTTGTGTATGTCCTCGATGGTACCGCTGAACTTGGTGAGTGGACACTCCCTGGTGATGTGGGTGACAGACTCCACCCCTCCACAGGGGCAATATGGGTGCTCCCTTTTGCCCCATCTATGGAGGAGGAGGCCGCACCTTCCGTGTCCTGTTCTGATTCTGTTCAGGTTACACCACAAGCGGCGTGGCAAGTGGCTACCAGGTGGCATTGTCGAAGGGTCCCCCACAAGTCCATCGGTGTCTATGCCGCTTTCCCTCCAAACACGTCCCCATTCGGTTTTTGTGTTGTATTCATTCACCATAAGCTCCCTCCCTAGTTTCCAGGAGGGGTGGCGGGACTCAAGGCGGAGTGAGTCCTCACTGGGAATGTCCTGGTGTATTGGAAGGGCCGCATTGTCATAGCATTTTTTCCATTCTCTTATTGTCGCCTCGTTTCGACGGAGCTCTGGGGGGGCTATGCCGCTCAACACTGGGAGCCACTGCAGTGGTGTAGACCTGATTGTGCCACTCACCATGCGCATTGTAACGTTCAGTTGGGTGTCGAGGGCTTTTGTGTGCGCGCTTCCAGTCCATACGGGGGCGCAGTATTCCGCTGCCGAGTATACCAGAGCCAGAGAAGAAGTCCTCAAGGTGTTGACACCAGCTCCCCAGCTCGTCCCTGTGAGCTTTTGGATGATATTGTTGCGAGTTTGTACTTTCGCGGCAGTCCCCTGCAGGTGTTTCTTGTACGTCAGGGACCTGTCTAGAGTGACCCCTAGGTATTTAGGGTTGGGATTGTTATGGAGCCTACACCCATTCAGTATCACATTGAGTTCCCGTTGGGACAGACGGTTGCTCAGGTGGAAGGTTGATACTTCAGTTTTAGACAGGTTTAGTTTTAGCCTCCATTTTGTGAAGTACTGGGTCAGAACTGACAGGTCCTCCTGCAGGGTGTTTTCGCAGGCAGAGAATGAGTTGCTCTGGGTGGTGAGTACAATATCATCCGCGTAAATGAATTTCCTGCTGGTGGTAGAAGAGAGGTCGCTGGTGTAGAGGTTAAAAAGTACCGGTGCAAGCACTGATCCCTGAGGGAGGCCGTTGTTCAGGGTTCTTCCTCTGCTCACTTCGTCTCCTAGGTGAACCCGGAAATGACGGTTGCTGAGCATGTTGTTAAGCAGGGAACCAAGTGCCTTGCAGGGTATTACGCTAAGGAATTTAAGTAACAGCCCGTGTCTCCACACCGTATCGTATGCAGCTGAGAGGTCGATAAATGCTGCTCCAGTTTTTTGTTTCCTCTGGAAACCATTTTCGATATGGGTGGTGAGGGCCATTACCTGGTCGCAGCAGCTTCTTCCGGCTCTGAATCCAGCCTGTTCTTTGGGAATGTGAGAGTTTATGATGGGCTCTATTCTGTTTAAGATTAGGCGCTCAAGTAGTTTGTAGCAGACACTAAGCAAAGCAATCGGCCGGTAGCTAGCGGGATCCTCAGGTGGCTTCCCAGGCTTTAACAAGGCTATTGTTTTGGTTCTTTTGAACTCCCTTGGGAGTTTCCCCGTGTCCAGGATGTTGGAGTAGAACCTTGTTAGCCAGGTGATAGTACTCTTTCCACAGAACCTCAGGAATTCCGGAAACACACCATCAGCGCCCGCAGCTTTGCCCGCTTTTAGGGATTGGATGGCTGAGGTTACTTCCGATTCAGTGAATGGGTCAGCCAATTCCGACCGACTCTGGGCTGCTTGCTGTGCCGCACGGAGCTGCTCTTTAACACTTCGCTGGAAGTTCTTATCTCCAGGTGCCCTACCATTTTCAACGATTTTGTTAGCCACGTGATTCGCTGAAATCCTCGCGACACGGTCTTGTGGGGTGCTGTCACCCAGTTTTCGGAGTAGGGACCATGCCTTGTGACTTGAATGTTTGAAGTCTAGGCTTTCGACCAGACCGGTCCATTTATGTTTGCGTGCGCTGTCGAGGGATTCCAGCAACTCCTCGGCCACTGACTGATTCTCAGTCTCCAGGAAGCTTCGGTAGAGACTCTCACATTCCTCATTCCAGCCCGGGATGTAAGTTTTACGGTAGCCTCTCGGAATGGATTTCTTGGCAGCTTCTACAGCTGCTGTCATGAATTTACTGTAGTTCGAGGGCAGAGGGTTAATGGCAGTTATGCCCTCATCCAGGCAGGTGGCAAACACCTCCCACTCGGCCTTTTGGAAATTCCAGCGTGGCACTTGTGCGCTGTTCACAATCGGGACGGAGTGCCCTATTGTTGCCACAACAGGCCTGTGCTGGCTGCGGGGAAAGTTTTTTAGAACCTCACGAATGACAGGTTGAGGTTTACCGCTATCGTCAGTTGTTGCCAGACACAGGTCGGGGTTGTAATCTCTGTTCCATCTTGCCGAGCGAAAGGTGCCCCTGTCCTTTGCATTGAAAATGAGACGCAGGTTTTCAAATCTGAGATCAAAGGATATGTAAAATATATTACAAATTAATTTGAATTAGGGCGTGTTTGAAGTGAGCTAGCGTGTGTACGTAAGGGTTTTTGAAGGAAAATCCCGCGGGCTTAAGGCCCTCCACATCCCCGGGTAGCTCGGGCGCATTAATAGCGACCTCTTTACCCGCTCTTCTAGCAAAATATTATTAAGAGGTGGGCCCAAGGTTAGTTGTGAACGTAAGGGTTGTAGCAAAAGCTGGGATGATTTTTTTTAGATATTTTAGTATACACGTTGAGGGGGCAGTCTCTCAAGCGGGAGGTGCCAGGTTCAAACCCCGGCGCTGGCGATATATTTCACGCTTTGCGATACAGGATTAAGAGTGTGCATACGGACATTTCAAAAATTTGTAAAAACGGGAGACCTTTTATCTCGACAACCGTTACTAAATATGCTTTGGAACAAAATAGGGTAGATGCATTAAACCTCTATCTAGGGAATAACCGTAAAAGATTTTTTCATATCTTGTATAGATTTCGCAAAAAAATAATTAAAAACACCTCTGACCTTTTTTCCGAAAGACGGAAACTCGTTTCCCGAAAGTCGCGGAGTAATTTTTTTTATGATAATATGCGTTAAAATCTAGGGAATAACCGTAAAAGTTTTTTGATAGACGCAAAATTAACCCCAAAAAATGAAAAACAAGCTATTTTTACCATTTTATCATGCGATTGTCACGCGATTTTGAACCTTAATGCCGTGGGAAAAGACTGTGAATTCATTCTTGGTGCCATGCCCTTAAAAGCCTTACACTTGCTTTAGTAGTAGAAAGTATAAGTCATTTAGATTATTTTGACTATCTATAGAATTGACATGATTTGTCTGCCCCCCATACCCTGATATTGTCGAAGACTTCAGGGAAGCATAAAAATGGTTGGAACGTACACTAAAATACCAAAAAATAATCTCAATAGAGGGCCGTGTACAATATATTATACACGTTTCATCTCGACTCAACTACCAGCCTTCGTAGCACAGCGGTAGAGTACCGGCTTGTCAGGTTGAAGGTCTGTGTTTGATTCCCGGCCGCGGCAGATGGATGGACTGGAATTGGTGAATGTTACTCAAGTGTAAAGTGATGACATTAAGCCAGTCGACGATCAGTCATAAGCCTGATGGAAGGTCCATCCTTTGCTGTGTATCTGTTGAGATAACTACTTGTTATCAGTCATTATTTATTAAAATCGTATAAATTACCTTATTTTTTGTGCAAGAAATAAACCAATCAAACCTTTTATGAATAAATCATTAACCCGCCTACTCCATAAGTTGTGACGTCATCGCTATCTTGGCTTATGCTATATTCGGTTCCCGGTGAAAAACCCATAAGAATATTGCTCAACATTAATAAATTCCAAAAAAGACAAAAGCCCTTCAGAAATATTCTCAACGGATAAAAGTCCAAACTTTCTAGTTGGATTCTAGTAGATGAATTATTTATAAAATGGACTATTTTATTGTCTATCCCATTTTAGATCCGCTTATTTATTTGTTTATTTTCTAATCTATGGTAGTTTCTAACACACTAAAAGAAATCGTATGCTAATAGATACAATTATTTTTTTTATTTTCTTTTGGGATGGCCATTTGTCTTTTTTGGGATTTATTCATCGTGCCGGGACCCAGTACGATTGCGATCCCGTAAAGCCCCATGGAGACAGGCAGCGCAGTACCAGGTACTGGGGTACGACCTACAAGATGAATGGAGCAACAATCATAGGCCCGAGCACTCCGTCATACCCGTCACAAACCACACATCCCAACAGCCTGGTTTCCACCTGCCTCGCAGGCAGTGGACCGCACTCAATAGAGCTGCGGTGACATGCTCCACAAGTGGGGTATGAGGGATGATCCACAGTGTGACTGTGGACACCTGAAGCAAACCATGCAGCACATCTTGCGTGATTGCCCCATACGTGCTTACCCCGGTACCATTGACAGTGCTGCCAGCCTGTCCCCTGAGTTCCTCCAGTGCTGGAGGCGCTGGATGTCAGACTTTAATGATGTGACAATACTTCGACGTTGCCAAACGATGTTTCCCAACCGAGAGAGGAATTATGGAAACTGGACTTTGGAGCGACGTCGCAGATTGAATTACAAGAGGGTATACTGGGCGAACAACTCCCATACCGCGTGTCGACTACCCTCAACAGACTGAGAGTTGGTGTCATGCGATGTAAAAATAACCTTAAGAAGTGGGGGTACCTCTCCGCAGACGACGACATCACGTACGATTGTGGCTGGCACCCAGGATGACAGTCACCTACTGATGTGTCCACTAATGGAGGAGGGCTGTACACCTGGGGACCTGATTGCGGCCAATGGCAGAGCGATGAAAGTCGCGGTTTATTGGAGTGGTAGACTTTAGACCGGACACGTAAAGTAAGTAAGTAACGATAAATAAAATAAATAAATTAATATTCTTATGGGTTTTTGTCCAGTCACGGCTATATTCATATCGACTTCCTTTCTTTGTAATAAATCTAACTAATTTATGTCAATAAATTTCAGAAAGTAAAACGTAGGAACAAATGCGTAGTTTGAATATATACAGAAGGCAGTCATTCTATCGTAGGATCTCTACGTGGTAATAAAAATAGATTACATCAAAATTACAGTTTGCTAAGAAAGACATGGTATACAACAGTACCTACGTCAATAACAGATACCTATATCAATAATTGTTAGGGCCTAAAACCTTTCATTGGGCTTCGGCGCCCTGAATTTTACTCAGCCAATACTGAGGGAATCGCCTTGAAACTGAAGACAGTGATAGATGAAAGTATGGACTACAGATTGGCTGTTTTAGAATTGCAATATTTGGAAATTCCTTGAATAAAAAAATATTCCTAAAGTACCCCTAAAATTTACGGGATCTGAAGATTTTCTGTTCAATTTTTCAGGTAGTATAAAAGTTTAATTGAGCCAAAATACTGGCAATTATAATCTTAACAAATCGGCTGCTTAAGATTTTTGAATTTCTTACCATCAAAAAAATCTACCTAATAGAACGATTTTTGCTCAGTGCATATAATCCCTTAAATGCCGTTATGCACTGAGCTAAATTCGTTCTATTTTCGCTTCAACTTTTTCAAATTTTGTATGAGAATATTAGTGCGAAATAAGAATAACGTAAGCGACAAAGTGAATTATACCTTTTTAAAAGAAACTTGGAAAGAAATTTAAAAATCTAAAACAGCCAATTTGTTAAGATTGTAATTACCAGTATTTTGGCTAAATTATACTTTTATATCTGAAAAACTTAATGGAAAATCGTCAGATCCCGTAAATTTCAGGGGTAATTTCGGAATATTTTTTTATTCAAGTAATTTTCTAAATATTGTAATTCTAAAACAGTCAGTCCATACTTTCATCTATCACTGTCTTCAGTTTCAAGATGATTCTCTCAGTATTGGCTGAGTACAATTCAGGGCGCCGAAGCCGAATGACAGAACATAGGACCTCAAAGGAGTAGACATATTGACAATTCAAAAATTTTCAAATAACGGAAGACCTTAGATCTCGACAACCTTTACTAAATATGCCTTGGAAAAAATAGAGTAGATACCAGGCGCGAAGCTACCTAAGAACACGATTCCCATCGAGTTACCTTTTGGAAAAAATGATAGGTATAATAGTGTCTAATAATCGGACGTAATCCCATAAGAAATGTTAGCCCCGGCTTCCTTTCTTCATAAATCCACCCTTCGCCACTGGTTAATACATTGTACATTTATCTAAGGAACGACCTTAAAAGATTTTTTATATGTTGTATAGATTTCTCGAAAAAAATATAGAAAAACACCTCTGATCTTTTTTCCGAAAAACGGAAACTCGTTTCCCGAAAATCGCGGAGTAAATTTATTTTGTATTGATAATATGCATTGAAATCTAGGGAATAACCGTAAAAGTTTTTTGATTGAATCAAAATGAACCCGAAAAGATTGATAAACGTATTGAGAGATTACACCTACGATAGATAATTCTTATTTCTATTTTTGGCTTCAGAAAATAAATTTTTGTTCGTACAACCTATTCTGTGCCTGTAATGTAAATGCCTGGAGATATTCGCGATATATCATTCTATTTCTATCAAACATTCATTAGAGACAGCGCCCACACAAACTCGCAAACATTTTTCAAAAATTGAGATACAGGAGAGCCTCGATAATCCGAACTCCAGCTAATCCGAACACCTTTATAATCTGAACGACCCCGCAACCGCCGTTTCTCACAGTCTCTGTCTCGCAGTGCCACCAAATTAAGGAATTAAGAATTTTCTATGTCGCTAAACACTACTCGTCAAAGCACTATATTGGCATTCCTTGTGTGAAGTGTGATTAATAGCCTTGTATCTAACATACATACTTAAATAAATACATTATAATGTAAAATATTTGTTTTATTTCTAAAAATGCCTTTCAAAATGTCTACATACTATAATCCGAACGCTTCGTACATCCGAACAGGGTATAAATGTTCGGTTTATAGAGGCTCTGCTGTATATCTAAATTATTTTAGGTATTGATCTGGATTTATCTGCATTGCACAGACGAAAATACATTACAGTTTTTACCTCAACAGAGACAATAAGCATCTTCATTCACATAATGTAGCGTTATGTGAACTCCCTTGGGGTGGAAGCAGGATGGGTGTTCCGACGCTTACGAGTCGGCTTTACTTTGTTCACAGAGCAACGTTCATAAATTGAAATAATTGAAAACATGCTTATTATTTTATTTCAAAAAGTTGGGGAATCGGACCATTGTCCCCAATATAAATTATCTTTTTTTTTCGTTTTTATTGTTTTTCCATGTTTTTAAAGCCAATATTTTCGGAAAACTTAAAAAATGTTGTTTGCTGTAAAAAAATGGAGAATTTCTTCTGAAATTTAATAAAATAGAAAATCTCAGCTACTCATTCCCCGATTGCCTTAACCCTCAATCGCTCGCTGTGGTTTCTGCGGTCACATTATTAGAACATGAATTGCCGAAACGAATAATATATTAGAGACATACCATTAAAAGGATTCCCGGAGAAATCTATTGTAGAATCAACTACATTGCGTTTCACCTTACTTGTCACACATTTTGTATAGAATTACTATGTAGCCAGTGGCCAAGTTATTTGAAACAAGGAGTACCTACTTATATATGTTTTTTTTGTATTTTTTTTATCTCTCTCTATTTTTCTCTTTTGCCTTATGTATATTTATATTGTTTATATATGTTTGCATTCTGTTTTTTTTTTTTGCTTCACCCCTTTTTCTAATAAAAATTCGTCTGCGGTGCTACCTAGGTAGCCCTGTTGGGTGTTCCTTTTCCTTATCACTTCATCCATTTATCTAAAAAAATAATCGCCTGCGGCGCATCTCTCCATTTCTAAGAGGTGATCTAAAATGGTATTTTACTTGCGGCCCGTTGCTCGTTTATTTAACTTGGTTTAGTGTTGCTTGATGTGATAACAAGATAAGGTTACATTTTTCGCTACTTTCAAATTATATTTCAGAACTGTTGTTTAAAAATACTAGCCAATTTTTGGATTGTCAGAATAAACTGGAAATTTTGTTTTTCAAACTTGTGGTGGCGGCTTGAAGGGATTATCGGAGTATTTTTTTCATTCCAACTCGCAAAACTATCTTGTTTTTAAAATGATTTCTGTAGCGCTGCTCTGTAATATTTTCGGCATTGTAGGTTACTTGTAAAAGATGCAATGTGAGAGTATTGGGGATATTGGACAACTCTTACGACAAGATTCGACCATTCGACCAACAGTACAATCTTGAGCTCCATTTGCAGCTAATGTCAATTAATGATACATATTGTAAAAATTGACGAATCCAAGTGCCCGAATGGGCCTACGGACGATAGAGAACAATAAAACAATAAAACAATGTCCTCCGGCTGCCAAGGTATGGTAAATTTTAAGCAGCACAGTTCTGCGATAAGTTCGCCCTAGTGAACAACGATTTATAATCTATACTATGTTCATTTGTTATGTTTATATGTATTTCTTGTTCACTTAAATATTAAATTGAATTGCCTCAGGAGACACTTTATGGAAGTTTTCCATTGTGCCGCTGAACCTAGTGAACTGACATTCTTCGACGATGTGGTTAATGGACTCCACCCCATCACAAGGGCAGTTGGGGTTGCTCCGCTTGCCCCACCTGTGGAGGAGTAGGCCACACCTTCCGTGTCCAGTTCTGATTCGGTTCAGGTTGCACCAGAGGTGGTAAATAAATAAATAAAATAAATAGATAACAGGTACGTCGTGTGCGAGTGACGGTGGGTTAAAATATAAAACATTGCTTCTGTATAGTTTATGTATTGACAAGCTACTCTTTGTTGCAATTTACCGTTCTTTTACTGCCTATAAAATATTTCTCTTTGGCAGCAACGCAAAAGTAGCCATTATATATAGTCACAAATTATTTTATTTCGTCTTTACGGTTGACTTGCGTTGCGTCATTCTGATTGTAATGTTGGTATCGAGAGATTTTTTTATTATATGCACATCCTTACGAATATCAGAAAACCTATCCATTCCATATATATGTATTGAGTGAGGCAACAAAAATTTTAAAAATTGATAAAGCATAAATACGTGAATAGCGCCACATGCGAATTTTTTCGTGAGACATAGTGAAGGAGGCCTTGATGTGGTTTGTTTTTTGAAAATGTATATAATATGAAATGTATGAAAAATGTTTTATATAAAAAAAAGTAATAAAAAATAACACCGCTGGCAATTTTTTTTGAAATCGATGGATTATAATACTAATTTTAGAAAATTTATGATATGATGAACAAATGTGATTTTTTATGAGGTTTTATAACTTAGTATGAATTAGTATATACCTATTCCAATCTCTAGGGGGGCAGCCCATTCTGCCCCCCCCTGACGACGCCCATGACCAAAGATATTCTCAAATTATGAAAAATATTTATAAAAACGCCACATCCAGAATACAACTTCATGAACCATCTGAGAAATTCCCCTAAAAAGAGGTGTACGACAGGGCGATTCTATTTCTCCTAAACTTTTTACCTTGGCCCTCGAAGATGCCTTCAAAGCTGTTGATTGGTCTAAGAGAGGCATAAATATAAATGGCGAGCATCTCATTAACTTGTGGGACCAAAGGGGAGGCCTATGTCCAACAATAAACCTAAGTGGCTGCAGAAGAAGAAGATCTGTTTTCTTCGCTTACTCTACGAACCGGGTCATTTTTGACGGGTAACAGCTAAGTATTTTATATTCAGCTTACTGAGTTCCACTCAGTTATCCGACACAAGTGTTGAATCCAATATACATATACGTAGATATTTCTTTAGGAAACATCCCAAACAGACAGTTTTTTTCATTTTATTTCTTCTTTTCTATTTTAAAATGTATTTTAATTAAAATTAAACTTTTTTTTCAATTATTTCAATGTTAATTTATAGTTTGATAATTACAAAATGTGTAATATAATTATGTGTGTGTGTGTGTGTGTGTGTGTGTGTGTGTGTGTGTGTGTGTGTGTGTGAGGGTGTGTGTGAGGGTGTGTGTGTGTGTGTGTGAGAGGGTGTGTGTGTGTGTGTGTGTGTGTGTGTGTGTGTGTGTGAGGGTGTGTGTGAGGGTGTGTGTGTGTGTGAGGGTGTGTGTGTGTGTGTGTGTGTGTGTGAGGGTGTGTGTGTGTGAGGGTGAGGGTGTGTGTGAGGGTGTGTGTGTGTTGATTCTCAAAAAATAAAAAACGTTTTATTAAAAAATATAATTATGTATATATTTATGTAGGTACCTATTAGCTTATTACGTTACTTCATTTTCTATAGTATAACTATTAAACGTAATACATATATATTCCATTTGTCGCCGCCCACAAGTTTTTTGTGTATATGAGTAAAAAGGCGTGTGGATGGAACGTTTGTCTTGGCTCGTTTACGTAACAGACCGTTGACGCCTTTTTACTCATGAACGCAAAAAACTCGTAGACGCTCGCAAGCGTGTGGCGGCGACATTCACTTTTACTTAAAGTATTATACCGAATCGGTAGGTATTACCTATATAATTGGCACCAGGAATGACGTCACAGTCTTTTCCCACGGCATTAAGGTTCAAAATCGCGTGACAATCGCATGATAAAATGGTAAAAATAGCGTTTTTTTAATTTTTTGAGGTTAATTTTGCGTCTATCAAAAAACTTTTACGGTTATTCCCTAGGTTTTAATGCATATTATCAGTACAAAAAAAAATTACTCAACGACTTTCAGGAAACGAGTTTCCGTCTTTCGGAAAAAAGATCAGAGGTGTTTTCCATTTTTTTTTGAGAAATCTATACAAGATATAAAAAATCTTTTACGGTTATATACAGTTATATAAAGGTTCAATGCATCTACCCTATTTTGTTCCAAAGCATAATTAATAACGGTTGTCGAGATAGAAGGTGACCCGTTTTTAGAAATTTTTGAAATGTCGGTATGCATACTCTTAACATTACTTACTGTAAATTAATACTGATTCAAAAGTTATTCATAGGTACAAAAATACATAATAAAAGAATATGATACTAAATTGATAACATGTAGCTACCTACGTTAACTGAAAATAACGTGTTGTAATTTTTGCTAGTCGGGTAATTTGTATATTTTTGTAACAATTTTACAATAAAAATAATTATTATTCGATATATTTTCGGATATATATTCACTAACAACGAGGGTTGTCAACCGTACTAGAGAATAATAATAATATTGAAAGTGAGTTGCAAGAAATATATGGATCGCAAAATACTATATATTTTTTTTTGGCAACAACTAAGAAAATATCAACCAAATCCGCTTCACTTGTAAAATTTAAACGCAGTTTAAGAATTATATCATTGCCTGCAGTTTTCGACTGACGAATGAGTGTGTAATTTACATTAATTTGAAAATTGAGAAAACCACACTTTTCTAGCAAATAAAAATATTATAAAATTCAAGCAGTTCATAAAATGACAGTTTTTATTTAAATAGATAAGTAGATATTTATTTATTTATTGCACATGGAACAGATACAGTCACAAAAACAAACATTGGCAGGTACATTAATACAAAAATATCAATACACAAGACCAATTACATCCGTTCACAATTAGCACACACGCAAAACAAATAGATTACATTACATAGTTAAAAATATATATCTTATATCTATAAAACATTTATGGTAGGGAAGGAGGAAGCATGGGAAGAGGAAGAAGAAGAGGAAGAAAGGAGGGGATAATGAAGGAAGCAACAAAAAAAGAGTTAAGAACTGATATCAAGAACAATAAGATAATGTGTATGTTTTCTTTTATTTTCATAAAATTATCGAATAACACCCTGATACATATTTGTACACTTCATAACAAGCTTAAAAGCTTGTGTCGTGAAGTGGGGTATGTCGGCATCGAGGATCGAGCGCGTTAGCAACCAGGCTTCCGATAACTTTTTAAAATTACTTATTGATGCAGATGGAATAATCAGCTGAAAAAATGTTGACAACCCTACTTACATGTTTCAGCGCGTGTATACACAACGGTTTCCGAAGAAAAACCCATAGGAGTATTTACGATGATGTAGTATGAACCCCAAAAAACACAAAAACCCTTCAGAAATATGACGTACTTAATGTAGTTCTGGACAATTTACATCCAGACCTGCATTAAATTGTACCACAAATGTGTTATAGTTTTGTATTGTCTATGTGTTTATTGCTTTCATTCTTTTTTGTTGTGTTTATTGATTTATTGCATTTGATTTTGTGTTGTAAACCTGACGATTCCAAGTGCCTTAAATATGGTCTACAGATGATTAAAAACCAATAAAAAATCCTCAAATAATAAAAGCTTAAACTTTTTAGTTGGATTTCAGTAGATGAATTATTTATAAAATGTTGAAATCATTGTCTATCCCATTTTAGATCCGCTTATTTATTCGTATTTTTTAATCTATTCTAGTTCCTAATATAATTTACTCGAATACTAATCGATACAATTAATTTTATTTACAAAATCCAATTAGATTTGTGCTTTAATCCCTAAAAAAAAATCTTGTGTGGCTTTTGTACGGCTTTTGTGGGATTTATTTATTTTGAGCAATATGCTTATGGGTTTTGTACGGCTACAATATACAACGAGAGTGAGGGAGAAAGACATACCCGCATAATTCGAAAAATAAAATCAAAATAAATAATGTATAAATTTAGATTCCCCAGTTGCCATAGAGTGGGGAACATTATATTTATTGAATTAATTTTTCTGGAATTTTGTTACATCGAATTATAAGTCGATGTGGTGCATTTTATCAGTATGATGCCAATCTTTCAAATGTCTCCCTTCAAAAATTATGTACCTAATCTATTAGTCTAAATAACACACGAATGATAAAGAAATTATAATTTTATTTAAAATGAAAAAAAGTTTAAGGTACCAACCATTATATTTTTCTAATACCACGGACCTGAAACAGCACAATTTTTGCACTTTTACTGGGCCGGTATTCTTTTATTCTGATAATATCGACATTAATAATATTAAAATAATATTAAAAATAAATAAATAAATTATTTAATGGGTTCTCTAATTTCCAGTATGGCAGACATTTTTTCCCGTACAAAATAAATATAATATACACCCTGACACATAATGCGCCCGCTACACGCTCGCGAGTCACCGCGACCTTTTGGTTTTCATGAGTAAAAAGGGGTGCGGATGGAACGTTTGTCTTGACATGTACGTAACCGACCGTTGACGCCTTTTTACTCATGAACATCAAAATGTCGTGGTGACTCGCGAGCGTGTAGCGGGCCCATAACGGGACTGAGAGAGATTAGCAGCTAATTTGAGAAAAACCGGTGTTGAAAAATAACGCGTGATACAAGATACAAAAACTCCGTGTGACAAACTTTAAAAAATATCACCCACAAACAAGTTTAATTAATGCCGCAGGCTATGCTTTCTTTTTTTTTTTTGTGACAGAGATAATTATTATTATCTATTTATTATATTATATATTTATTTATTGATTGCTTCAACGGACTCAAGATATTTTTAAAATTTACAACGTTAAAGTTAAAAATATTAATACAATGAATTATTATATTATTATAAAAATAGGGAACTATTTCCCCATACCCCGTGCACGAAATCATCCATCCGGAAGGGATTAATCCAGATTCGCGTACGAATCCGGATTCACTTGTCGTGGGAAGGCACCCTTAGTCACGAAAAATTAATTTAAGACCGGGAGAAAGTTAGTTTTTTTATTCAGTAATTTATTTTCAACATAAATTGAGATATTATACCAAAATAAAAAGAGTTACTGACTCTGTGTCCGGCTATTAATCTCTCCGATCCGGTTTTACAGCGTTCCAGATAAAGGACCCTCCATGGGCGTCGTCAGGGGGGGGGGGTAAAGATTGGAAAAGGTATATAATTTTTCATATTAAATGATAAAACTCACTGAAAATCACATTACAGACAATTCCCTGTTAGAAGTCCCCTGGTGCAAACTTGGTTTAGTGTTGCTTAATGTGATAATACGATATGGTTACATTTTTTCGCTACTTTCAAATTATATTTCAGAACTGTTGTTTAAAACAATTTGCCAATTTTCGAATTGTTATAATAAACTGGCAACATTGTTTTTATAACTTGTGGTGGCGGCTTGAAGGGATTATTGGAGTATTTTTTTCTTTTTCCAACTCGCAAAACTATCTTTTCTTTAAAATGATTTCTCTAGCGCTGCTCTGTAATATTTTCGGCATTGTAGGTTACTTGTAAAAGATACAAAGTGAGAATATTGCAGACCTTTGACAGATCTTATGACAATATTCGACAATCAGGGCTACCAACAATACAATTTAAACTCCACTTGCAGGTAACGTCCGCACGGTGGACAAGACGGATGGAATTAATAATACACGTTACACCTCCTTGGACAAGGATATTGAAGGAACGTAATTCAGGGATGGGGTTTGTCGGGGGGCTCCCTTAAGTTAAGGCTATCCCTGGGCCCACCTCTTCATAATATTTTGCTAGAAGTGCGGGTAAAGAGGTCGCTATTAATGCGCCTGAGCTACCCGGGGATGTGGAGGGCCTTAAGCCCGCGAGATTTTCCTCTAATACACGTTTTCTCATCATCTATCTATCCAGATTTTGAACCATAACGCCGTGGGAAATGACTGTGACGTCATTCTTGGTACCACGCCCTTCATTTTATTATTTTTTATTTTGTGTTGCCCCCCTCTAGCTCCGAGGCTGGCGACGCCCATGGATCCCTCTATTGTAGTCTGAATAGTGAAGTATTTTTAATATACCATAACAATAAACTCAAGTTTTCATACAAACTTTCTTAATTAAATCTTAAACACAATTTGAATCTTAAGGGAGGGGTCAGATGTTTCGTTTCCCTCAGCGTTAAGGTTCAAAATCGCGTCAACAATCGCATGATAAAATGTTTTTTCCACTTTTTAAGGTTGCTTTCGCTTCAATAAAAAAACTTTTACGGTTATCCCCTAGATTTTAATGTATATTATCACTACAAAAAAATATTTTGCTACGCGACTTTCGGGAAACGAGTTTCCGTCTTTCGGAAAAAAGATCAGAGGTGTTTGTCACATTTTTTTTTGTGAAATCTATACAAGATATAAAAACTCTTTTACGGTTATTCCCTAGATAAAGGTTCAATGTATCTACCCTATTTTGTTCCAAAGCATACTTAGTAACGGTTGTCGAGATAGAAGTCTCCCGTTTTTAAAAATTTTTGAAATGTCGGTATGCACACTCTTAAAGTGCAAAAAAATAAATAAATAAAATAAGAAATAGAAGAAAATTGATGCTGGTGCTGGTGCACAACGCCGTCCTGGTGCCAACACTGATGTATGCTAGCGAGGCATGGTCATTGGACATGGCTGAAGAAGGAAGAATCAGGCATAAATGCTGTAGAGATGAGATCCCTGAGAAGAATTTGTGGATGGATAGGATAAGAAGTGAAGTGATCAGAGAGTTGAGTGAATGTAAAATGAATGTTGTGACTAAAATAAATGTGAACAAGTTGAGATGGTTGGGACATGTAGAGAGAATGAACGATGAAAAGATAGAAAAGAAAATATACCTGGAAGAAAGAAGAGGCTGGCTGGAAGAAATGGCTCGACCATGTGGACCAGATTCTCAAGAACAGACTTGTTTTGAGTAAAATGAGTCGTAGAGTGTGTATGAAAAATTGCATGAATGTGACGGAAGCACGAAGATTGTGTAAGGATAAGAAAGTCTGATGGCAATCGGTTCTCTCTGCCTACCCCGCAAGGGTAAAAAAAGTGACATAATCAGACCTAGAGATTATTATTCATCACCTGAGGTAGCGTACATAATAAAAATAGAAATATTTTAGTTTAAAAGTTTACTAAAGTTTTAGATTTTCTTCTAAAAAGTTATCTTTTTCCCAATTCATAAGAACTCTTCATCATTTTTATATATTTTCGGTCTTTTGCGGAGGAGTACAATAGAAAATATATGCAGAAACTAAATAAGTACCTTTCACACGCTTCAAATAAGGAGTCCCTTCTATTCGCAGTTTGGATGGAACTAAGAAATAATATTTTATACCGACATTTCAAAAATTTCTAAAAACGGGAGACCTTCTATCTCGACAACCGTTACTAAATATGCTTTGGAACAAAATAGGGTAGATGCATTGAACCTTTATCTAGGGAATAACCGTAATATATTTTTAATATCTTGTATAGATTTCACAAAAAAAATATTTTAAAACACCTCTGACCTTTTTTCCTAAAGACGGAAACTCGTTTCTCGAAAGTCGCGGAGTAATTTTTTTTTTCTTGTACTGATAATATGCATTAAAATCAAGGGAATAACCGTAAAAGTTTTTTGATAGACGTAAAATTAACCCCAAAAAATGGAAAAAAACGCTATTTTTACCATTTTATCATGCGATTGTCACGCGATTTTGAACCTTAATGCCGTGGGAAAAGACTGTGACGTCATTCCTGGTGCCATGCCCTTAAAAGATCGTTGCAACATACTACACTATACTATACCTCCACGCCACCTCCCTTGCGGAGTGGGCAGAGAGAACGGATCGTCAAACTTTCCTATCCTGACGCACACTTCGGGCTTCCGTCACATTCATGCATTGCCTCATACACATTCTACGATTACTTTTATTCAAAACACGTCCGTCCTTGAGGATCTATTGGTCAACATGGTCCAGCCATGTGGTTCTTCGACGGCCGCGTTTCCCTACACCAACATACGCACTGCTGAATTTATACAATATCTCTGTCTCCTGAATTTCGAACAGGTATTTCACACATTAAGCTATTGATTTCGATGATGCCCCCTATGCAGTATTTAATTACTCATTTTTACCTATCATTTGAGTTTATGCTTTTATTTCTGTTGTTTTCTTTACTTTTTTTGTACTCATGCATGTATCTGTAAATAATTGTAAACATGTTTCCATCCTTGGTCAAGGACACTGAAGGAATGTACGTAAGGGGTGGGGTTTGTCGGGGGGCTCCCTTCTGGCTAACCCTAGGCCCACCTCTTAAAATTTTTCATTTGAATCATTTGAGTGACATTTCGTTTGCACTGTGCCTTGTTTTTTTAGCATTCTCCTTTGTGACTTATTTTTTGGTGTATTCGCACCAACCAAAAAAAAGTTTTTCAAGTACAATAGAAAACTTTTTTAATGTTTATATTATTTTGTATTGTCCCAATAATGGTCCCGCTAACTTTAGCGTCCCGGGATGGGACAAATTTAGAGTGTCTCACATATTTACATATTATTACAATCACCATATATTTTCACAAATATTTTGACCTTGAATATTTCACGAGGGAACACAGGGAGGTCACAAGTATAAAATCATAGATTTTGAAAATTATTATAATTCCATTTGACATACTATTTCATAATTCAATTATTTCAGTACAAGTCCATACAAATTCAAAACGAAGCCAACATGGGCGTCGTCAGTCCCCCTAGAGATTGGAATATATATTTATTTTTTCATACTAAAGGGCAAAACCTCGCAACAAACACACTACTACAACACATTTTCACATCATAAATTTTCTAAAATTTGTATGAAAATCCATCAGTTTCATAAAAAAATAGCCTGCGGCGCTGTTTTTTATTACTTTTTTTTATAACATATGTACATATTATTGTGCAAAGCATGATAAGTATACATTTTCAAATAAACAAACCACATCACGACCTTCTTCACCATGTCTCATAAAAAATTCGCCTGCGGCACTATTTAGGCATTTTTTAAGCTATATCATTTTTCAAACATTTTGTTGCCCCTCCCTAGCTCCGAGGCAGGCGACGCCCATGGTAGGCTGGTCATGTTGCCCGCAGCTCAGACAGCAGATGGACAAAACGCCTCCTGTGCTGGCGTCCTAGGACTACCAAAAGAAACCCCGGACGACCACAGCTCCGATGGAGAGATGACATCGTGAAGTATGCCGGTGCAACGTGGATGCAAGTGGCCCAAGATTGTTTGGCATGGAAAGGGATGGAGGAGGGCTTCATCCAGGAGTGGATGGCTACGGGCTGAAGAAGAAGAATTAGGTATACGTGTAAGGATAGGGTTTGGGAATCAGTTCTCTCTGCTAATCCCACAAGACGGGTCACTTTTGACGGATTGCAGCTACCGAGTAGTTGTTATAAATTGGCAGGTAGGAATATTATTTTGAAGATTAACCTAAAGTAGGGCTGCCATACGTCCCGGTACACCGGGACATGTCCCGGTTTGGAGGTCCGTGTCCCGGTCCGAGAGTCATTTGTCCCGGTCAGGCATTTCTTAATATTAATTGCCCAATAAAACGATTCCCGGAGAGTTATTACGAAAATCCATTATTTTACAATTATTTCATTAAAAAAATGCCTGAGGCGCCAATTACACTCCTTCTTGTTTTACATATTCTGCACTCATATCATCAGTACATACTTATTTTTTATTTCGATAAAACTAAACAAAATTGACACCACTCCTTTTTATGTACGTTGTGAGAGGGGTGAGAAAGCGCGGCCGCCCGAGACTGACCTGGTCCGATCATGTCGACCAGATCCTCAAGGATGGACGCGTTTTGAGTAAAAGGAATTGGAGAGCGTGTATGACTGCATGCATGAATGTGACGGAGGCTAGGAGTGTGTGCAAGGATAGGGCTGTCTGGCGCTCTGTCCTCTCTGCCTACCCTGCAAGGGACGTGGCGTGAGGGTATAGATAGATAGATCCTTTTTATGTAGATAGGTGCACGCTCATATCTTATGACCAAAATTTCGCCTGCGGCGCTACTTCCATGCTGACAGTATCCCGGACGACAGTCCAGCATGGCAGCCCTAACCTAAGGACTAAGTTTAGTCACTAAGTGGACTGCCTTAATGAAATAATGTAAGGTCGGGTCGGTCTGCCCATTATTGTCAGGTCGCTTCATATAATTAATTACAAGGAGGATCTAGGGATGTCGGCAGTGGCGTAATTAGAAAAGAAGGAGCCCTGAGTATATAAAATTTCAGGCCCTCCTAGCACATTACATATAAAAAATTCTTCGCATAAAATCCACATTTCTTTATGAAAGGTGTATACGTATATTAATGTTGGGGACTTGGATGAATTAACGTAAGCGACAAAATCGGTTTGAGCTATTATTTTTTATTCAGAAAATTTATCTGAATCAAGTTTCTCCCCACTAGAGTGACTTGCAGCATATCTTACATTTATCCATGTGTTAAGTCTTAGGATGATATCTTTAGTATTAGCTGAGTCTGAGTACCAAATGACAGCATTATATGTAACAAACTAGGGGAATATTCTCTTGTTTGAGTAAATGTCTCCCCACTAGAGTGACTTGCAGCATATCTTACATTTATCCATGTGTTAAGTCTTAGGATGATATCTTTAGTATTAGCTGAGTCTGAGTACCAAATGACAGCATTATATGTAACAAACTAGGGGAATAATCTCTTGTTTGAGTAAATGTCTCCCCACTAGAGTGACTTGCAGCATATCTTACATTTATCCATGTGTTAAGTCTTAGGATGATATCTTTAGTATTAGCTGAGGCTGAGTACCAAATGACAGCATTATATGTAACAAACTAGGGGAATAATCTCTTGTTTGAGTAAATGTCTCCCCACTAGAGTGACTTGCAGCATATCTTACATTTATCCATGTGTTAAGTCTTAGGATGATATCTTTAGTATTAGCTGAGGCTGAGTACCAAATGACAGCATTATATGTAACAAACTAGGGGAATAATCTCTTGTTTGAGTAAATGTCTCCCCACTAGAGTGACTTGCAGCATATCTTACATTTATCCATGTGTTAAGTCTTAGGATGATATCTTTAGTATTAGCTGAGGCTGAGTACCAAATGACAGCATTATATGTAACAAACTAGGGGAATAATCTCTTGTTTGAGTAAATGTCTCCCCACTAGAGTGACTTGCAGCATATCTTACATTTATCCATGTGTTAAGTCTTAGGATGATATCTTTAGTATTAGCTGAGGCTGAGTACCAAATGACAGCATTATATGTAACAAACTAGGGGAATAATCTCTTGTTTGAGTAAATGTCTCCCCACTAGAGTGACTTGCAGCATATCTTACATTTATCCATGTGTTAAGTCTTAGGATGATATCTTTAGTATTAGCTGAGTCTGAGTACCAAATGACAGCATTATATGTAACAAACTAGGGGAATAATCTCTTGTTTGAGTAAATGTCTCCCCACTAGAGTGACTTGCAGCATATCTTACATTTATCCATGTGTTAAGTCTTAGGATGATATCTTTAGTATTAGCTGAGGCTGAGTACCAAATGACAGCATTATATGTAACAAACTAGGGGAATAATCTCTTGTTTGAGTAAATGTCTCCCCACTAGAGTGACTTGCAGCATATCTTACATTTATCCATGTGTTAAGTCTTAGGATGATATCTTTAGTATTAGCTGAGTCTGAGTACCAAATGACAGCATTATATGTAACAAACTAGGGGAATAATCTCTTGTTTGAGTAAATGTCTCCCCACTAGAGTGACTTGCAGCATATCTTACATTTATCCATGTGTTAAGTCTTAGGATGATATCTTTAGTATTAGCTGAGGCTGAGTACCAAATGACAGCATTATATGTAACAAACTAGGGGAATAATCTCTTGTTTGAGTAAATGTCTCCCCACTAGAGTGACTTGCAGCATATCTTACATTTATCCATGTGTTAAGTCTTAGGATGATATCTTTAGTATTAGCTGAGGCTGAGTACCAAATGACAGCATTATATGTAACAAACTAGGGGAATAATCTCTTGTTTGAGTAAATGTCTCCCCACTAGAGTGACTTGCAGCATATCTTACATTTATCCATGTGTTAAGTCTTAGGATGATATCTTTAGTATTAGCTGAGGCTGAGTACCAAATGACAGCATTATATGTAACAAACTAGGGGAATAATCTCTTGTTTGAGTAAATGTCTCCCCACTAGAGTGACTTGCAGCATATCTTACATTTATCCATGTGTTAAGTCTTAGGATGATATCTTTAGTATTAGCTGAGGCTGAGTACCAAATGACAGCATTATATGTAACAAACTAGGGGAATAATCTCTTGTTTGAGTAAATGTCTCCCCACTAGAGTGACTTGCAGCATATCTTACATTTATCCATGTGTTAAGTCTTAGGATGATATCTTTAGTATTAGCTGAGGCTGAGTACCAAATGACAGCATTATATGTAACAAACTAGGGGAATAATCTCTTGTTTGAGTAAATGTCTCCCCACTAGAGTGACTTGCAGCATATCTTACATTTATCCATGTGTTAAGTCTTAGGATGACATCGTTAGTATTAGCTGAGTCTGAGTACTTTTTCCTGGCGCAATTTTTTGCATGTTAATTGAAGGAAAATCCCGCGGGCTTTAGGCCCTTCACATCCCCGGGTAGCTCAGGGGCATTAATAGCGACCTCTTTACCCGCACTTCTAGCAAAATATTATTAAGAGGTGGGCCCAGGGTTAGCCTTAAGAGAGCCCCCCGGCAAACCCCAACCCTGAATTACGTTCCTTCAATATCCTTGTCCAAGGAGGTTACAAAATGCATGCTAAGTATGATGTTTATGCATTCAGTAGAAAATATTGAGAAAAAAATATAAGAAAGTGGTCTTTTAACTGAGGACCCCTTGAATTGTGGCTACGCCACTGAATAGAGCTATGTCGAAGTTTCTAGAAAGAATGTTGAGACTTTCTTGAGCTACCATTCAGGAATTTCAATTCATATAATTCATTATGAGAGGGTGTGTTCTCTATATGGCCCTAGAAAGGCTGTCAGTTACATACGAGTACAAAGGAGAATGCTCATTTAGTATGAAAAAAAGTCCAGGCCCGGCGCAAACCAAATGTAACTCAAAACTCAAATGTTAGGTAAAAACGAGTAATTAAGAGTATGCATACTGACATTTCAAAAATTTCTAAAAACGGGAGACCTTATATTTTGACAACCGGTACTAAATATGCTTTGGAACAAAATAGGGTAGATGCATTGAACATTTATCTAGGGGATAACCGTAAAAGATTTTTTATATCTTGTATAGATTTCTCAAAAAAAAATTTGAAAAACACCTCTGTTCTTTTTTCCGAAAGAAAGAAACTCGTTTCCCGAAAGTCGCGGAGTATAACTTTTTTTGTACTGATAATATGCATTAAAATCTAGGGAATAACCGTAAAAGTTTTTTGATAGACGCAAAATTAATCCCAAAAAATGGAAAAAACGCTATTTTTACCATTTTATCATGCGATTGTCACGCGATTTTGAACCTTAATGCCGTGGGAAATGACTGTGACGTCATTCTTGGTGCCAAGCCCTAAGGATTCAGAAATTTTGGAAAAAAACTTCTCTGATTTATGCTCTTTCAAATGATGTACAAAACATAATAATAAAACATTAGTTTCATAAAGATATGATACAATAACTTCAAGAGATCACTACTAATTTAAGCGAATTTTGTAGAGCAGTTACAAGATTTATTTTGGTTTATTTTGATAATCCTTAAAAAAACAAATTCAGGGTCTTTTCCTGATGCTTAATTTGCATAATTTCTTTCTAGGTCGAAGTAAATAAAGTTATTCACATTATACAGAGTATTAAGCTGTGACATTGAATCCTCTTTTTTTTAAATATACTCGTAATAACTTCGTTATCTTATACGCTAAAACTTAATTAATTTGATTAGCGTTATATTTTTTAATATTCAAAACGTATTTTCTTAAAATATTACATACTTACCTACCTGGATTTGAGGCGGTTAGAGCAAAAATAACGTACCTCAAAAAAGTACCTAAATTGGGTCAAGGCTGGGGACCCACCTAAGGATCCTATATAAAGGTGGAAAAACTATTAATAATATTTTTTGGGACAGTGACGAAGGTCGCTATATTGTTTGATTTATTTTCTTGAAAATGTTTTCCATAAACGATGTATAAAAAAATAGCGCCTCAGGGGAAATATTTGTGATAAGATACACCAAATTACATATACACAAAAGGCAAAGGAAACAATTGCATTTTAATGTATTTTTATACTATAGTACTAGTTAATTCATGGTGTGATGAAAAAACGTGTGGTTTTGAGATTAACCGATTAGTTTTAAAATGGTAAAAAGTTAAAAAGGAGGACACTTTTGGAGGGAGGACAGAACCTAGAAAAATAGGACTGTCCTTCCAAAAGGAGGACGGTTGGTCACCTTATTTTAAATGATTTCTCTATAGTCCCGCTCTGTAATATTTTTGGCATTGTAGGTTACTTGTAAAATATATAATGTGAGAATACTACGGACCTGTGACAGCTCTCATGAAAATATTCGACAATCAGGGCTCCCAACAACACAATTTGAAACTCCACTTGCAGCTAACGTCCGCCGGCTGCCGAGATGTAGTTCACTTGTGTCTCACACCAGCCCTATCTTGACGCTCCTTCGATCCTATTGGTTAACATCTGACCAATAACAACGCCTCAGATTTCAAGAATCCACTATTTGTGAACTGCATGTTTGCGTTTTCACTGTTGCTATTACAACGAGGATGTTTTTTTTATAGAGAAAGCACTTTAAACATATCTGTTTAATTTAAGCGGGCACCTAAAGGACACCAGAACCAATCAGGGCTTGAAACTAAGTCTCTTCTAGGTTGCGTACGTCTAAACTTCACTTGAAATCTGAGGCGTTGTGATTGGACAGATGTTAACCAATAGGATCGAAGGAGCGTCAAGATAGGGCTGGTGCGAGACCCTGTATTATCTGTACCATTCGTCTTGTCCACCGTTCTGACATTACCTGCAAGTGGAGTTTAGATTGTATAGTTGGTAGAGCTGTCAAAGGTTCCCAATATTCTCACATTGTATCTTTTACAAGTAACCTACAATGCCGAAAATATTACAGAGTAGCGCTAGAGAAATCATTTTAAAGGCAGGATAGTTTTGCGAGTTGGAAAAAGAAAAAAATACTCCGATAATCCTTTTAAACCGCCATCACAAATTAGAAAAAAAGTTGCCAGTTTATTCTAATAATTCGAAAATTGGCAATTTTTTTTAAACAACAGTTCTAAAATATAATTTTAAAGTAGCGAAAAAATATAACCATATCTTATTATCACATCAAGCAACACTAAACCAAGTTTGCACCAGGGGACTTCTAACGCGAAATGCATTATATAGTGAATAGATAATAGATTTACGAGTATCTTCCATAGAAATGCAAAGCATTTCATAGAAATCTACGGTATGGGAGTCCGAAGAGTGAAAAAAGTTAAAATAGTTCCATATCTAGACTGCTAACAGTGTAAGGGCGAGATGGTTGGCTGAGTCGCAGTAAGTACATAAGATTTTATCGTATTTTAAAAGGAGAAAAACGAAAATAACTCAAAAAGTAATTACATTGAGATTTTTTTATTATTTACACTCTACTTACTTGTATTTGTAGAATGGCGATGGACGAAACTTCATTTTTATATTTGGTCTTAGGTCTTAAATAAATTCATCTTTATTGGCCAAATACTGAAAAATTCCATCTCTTCCTGCAACAGTGTGAATGGCAATAATACGTATGTATACGGAATTCGACAACACAGCCGTCGCTCCTCGTGGTGTAGTGGATAAGATCCCTACTTATCGAGACGAAGGTCTGGGTTCGAATACCAGCCGGGGTGAACTGAAATGGCGAATGTTTCTCGAGTGTACAGTGATCACTTAAGCCAGCCGACGTCGGTCGTAAGCCCGACAATGTTCACCCTTAATTTTTCTATACTGTTGTAGGAATACTCCAAGAAAAAAGATCTTGGGAAAATAAGAGGGACGTCGAAAGACCCCAAAAGAGATGATCCGACGACATAGCCGCTGTGGGGGGGAAAATTGGCTGCAAGTAGCGAGCGACAGAAAAAAAAATGGAAGAGGCCTGTATCCAGCAGTGGAGGACAGAGGGTTGAAGAAGAAGAAGCCAAGAATTACAAAGAGTTACAAAACAAGACATATTTTTTTATAAAATGAAACTGGGTTTTTCGAAATAAACCCAAATACATCTATGAACACTTCACAGTAAGCTTGCAAAGCTTGTGTCGTGAAGTGGAGTAGTAATATGTTCGGCATTTCTTATTTAGTTGATGGTCTGAGTGAGACCTAAGTGTGGTATGTCTATGAGCTATGGGTTGTCGGAGACAAAGCTCTGAAATGTTCTCTGGAGCCTTGAACAGTAAAAGAGAAAATTTGGTCTTGAATTTTTCCATTTCCAATCACTTTAATTATTTCTTAGAAAGGTTCTCCTCGTAATATTATTTTTGATTACTGAAATTTATTTGAAAGCAGGACGACGTGTAGTAATTTGAAAAATTCCCTTCAAAGGACGAAGGACATTCCAAGGAATTTCTCGTGCGGGACAAATTAGAAATTTTATTATTAAATTTGTCTTGGGACCTTCAAAACTCATGAGCCTTAATAATAATAGATAAAGAAATTTGCCGACATCGCAGAAAGAACAGCAAAGCTAAAATGGGAGTGGGCGGGACAAGTGGCAAGACAGGACAGTGTCAGATGGGCACCTACAATCCTGAAGTGGAGGCCCTGGGAGAACAAAAGAGGCGTTGGAATGCCACGCAAAAAGGTGGACAGATGACATTGTCCAGCTTACGGGTCGTAGATGGCAGCAGATCGCCCAGTATGAAAGACAGTGGAAGAGTTTAGAAGAGGCCTATCTCCAGCAGTGGAACGCAAATGGCTAGCAGTAAGTAAGTAGCGAAATATCTTGATCTTGCTCATGAAATTAAGGAGATGTGGAGAACACCTTCCACTGTCATCATTCCTATAGTGATGTCCACGAACGGTGTCATTCCTAAGAGTCTCAAAGATAGTCTTGAGAAACTTGGATTGCATGGTGGGCTTCGATACGCCATGCAGAAGGCTGTCCTGCTGTCATCTTGCAGGATTGTTAGAAGGTTTCTCTCTCTATAGCTCTTAAACTCTCCCATGATAGTGCATTTTTATGCACACATCACGGGAGAGGGGGACACTCAATAGTACATAGGTATAGTGGCTATTTCTGAAGGGCTTTTGTCTTTTTGGGATTTATTAATGTTGAGCAATATTCTTATGGGTTTTTCTATAGTATAGGGCTTTTATCCGTTGAGGATATTCTGAAGGGCTTTTGTCTTTTTGGGATTTATTCATGTTGAGCAATATTCTTACGGGTTTTTCTCCGGGAACCGAATTTAATATTGTAATGTGTGTAGGTATAGTGTCACCAATGTATGTTGGTTCACCACTTGCATGCGCAATGTTGATTCATGCATTATGCACCCAGCGCAGCGATGCAGCGGCATTCACACTTGGCTGCACTCTACACAATATCGCGAATGTGTCCAATCCGCTCGCAATGAGAACAAAACTTACTTTTTGCCATATGTATGTTTGTCATAAGAAACTGTAGCAGAGTGGGATGATGTTCTAACTCATGTTCTGGATTTTAATGTATATTATGTCGATTTGAACAAGTTCACACATGAATTGTATGAATGAAGATTTATTTCCCACGTATACACACAACAGTTGAACACAAAAATAGCATTAAGTCCAAAATAAACATAAATACGAGCCAAAACAATTATCCCACATCAGATATTTTTCCCCTATCCAATTCCTTCTCCTTTCCCTACCCCTCCTCCTCCCAGTCCTATTTCCTTCCAGTCCTTCCATGTACATTATATATATCGGGTATATCTATACTTATCTATAAAACAAAGTCGGTTTTTTTGTAAATGTTCGTAAATCTCGCGCATTTTACGATGGATTGCTGTGAAAATTTAAAATAACATTTTCGATAATACAGGCTGTATCCTAACTTCTCCAGTTATTGGAGAAAAAGCTCCTCCTCAGAGATGCCATGATGATGAGGGGATCCAAGGTTTGTGTGGGGGCATGTGTGGTATCGTATGAAAGGGCGTTGGAAAAGAAGTTCAGATATTAAGTCAGATTTTGTCCAGCTCAAGCCATCCGCAGACAACGAGTGATCGAGAGGATCCGATCACTGCATACCGCCGTGTTTGGCGTCTCATGAAAGAGTTTCGCAAGTAGAATACAGATCTTATTTCAAAAATTTGAATTGGTCAAGCCATGGAGAGACACCATCAGAACGGGAGAATGGAAGTGCTCAGATTTAATAGAAAAGTTCTAAAAAGAAATTGAATTTATAACGTATTAGTACCGGAGTAGCGATTTAGCTTGGATTACCGATGTCTCATTTCACTATGGGAGTAACATATAAAACTAAAGGAAAGTTTTTCCAGAAATAGGTTAAGCGTAAAATTATTGTAAGCAAGACGGGATGCAGTAAATACAAGCAAGATATATACTCAAGTAATAAATAATACATTAAAATCACTGTGATTTATTCAGTTTATAGGGCGGTCACTAACATCACAAATAACAGTGTGTTACTTTTAACAGTAACAGTTATTAAAGCTCACTATCCAATTATGATGTCACGTGGGAAATTCCACGGCATTAAAGTTGAAAATTGCATGAAAAATCCCGTGAATCAATTTAATTAATTTCGCTTCAGTCAAAAAACTTTTACGGTCTTTACCTAGATTTTGATGCATTTTAATTATCGATACAAAGAAAAAATTGTCCGCGACTTTCGGGAAACGATCGTTCTGTTTTCGGAAAAAAGATCAGAGGTGTTTTTACAATTTTTCTTGAGAAATCTATACAAGATATAAAAAATCTTTAACGGTTATTCCCTAGATAAATGTTCAATGCATCTACCCTATTTTGTTCCAAAGCATATTCAGTAGCGGTTGTCGAGATATAAGGTCTCCCGTTTTTAGAAATTCTAATGTCGGTATGCATACTCTTAATCGGTAAAGAGTGGCAGGTACAAGAGTGCGGAAAGATGTGACAGACGTTAAGCAGTGGACGTAGGGGGCTGATGAAAATAAAAATTTATATATCAGTTATTTGCAAAGTCCACACATCTCTATCTCCTTATAATATTTTATCATAGCGGATTGCATGAGCGTCGCCAGCCTCGAAGCTAGGGAGGCACAAAAAATAAAAAAAATCGAAACAACATGAAAAAAGCGTAAATAGCGCCACAGCAGGCGATCTTTTTTGTGAGACATAGTGAAGAAAGTCGTGATGCGGTTTGGTTTATTTGAAAATGTACATAATACTTTGCACTATAATAGGTTTGTATGAAAAATATTTTACAAAAAAGTAATAAAAAATAGCGCTGCAGGCATTTTTTTTTTGTAAAACAATTGTATTTTAGAGGATTTTCATGAAAATTTACGATATGATCAGAAAATGTGTGGTAATAATGTGAGGTTTTATCATTTAGTATCAAAAAGTTTTACCATTTTCAATCTCTAGGCGGGCAGATGCCCCCCCTACCCCCTGAAACGCCCATGACGCTTTGTATAGAAAAAGCAAGCAGATTGTAATATAAAGTAGGCAGGCTTATTCAGCTCAATCCAAGCAGGAATTATGTTACATCTTGTATGATACATTCTTATAATATTATTATCCATGCAAAACCAAGTATTATTGTACTACAGGCACTTCTCAATTTATTCTGTTATTAAGTGGGCATATGCACTGAGCCAAAATCTTTATTTTTGCTTCAAATTTTGTATGAGAATGTTAGCGCTAAATAAGAATAACGTAAGCGACAATGTGAATTATACCTTTTTAAAAGAAACCTGGGAAGAAATTTAAAAATCTAAAACAGCCAATTATATTACCAGTATTTTGGCTAAATTCTACTTTTATATCTGAAAAACTGAACGGAAAGTCCTCAATTTTAGGGGCAGTATAGGAATATTTTTTTTTCGAGGAATTTCCAAATCCTATAATGCTAAAACAGCCGACCTGTAGTCCATACTTTCATCTATCACTGTCTTCAGTTTCAAGACGATTTTATAATATATTTATTTTTAAAAACAAGATTTTATGACTTCACATCCTAGAACTGCATTTTTCGCAGTCTTTGGCTATATCAGCTAAGACTTCCTACCTTTATACAGGTTCCCTAGTAGGTCGCGTTGACTGTAAGATATTGCTTTTGCAATAAGTCCGCCTTTTGGCACACTGCATTGTCTTGTTTTTGTTATTATATTATATTTACTGGCCAATAAAGATTTATTTATTTAGGTCCTTGTACGTAGGTTATTTGAATGACATTATTTTGTTCTAGATTGTTTATTATAAGTATTGAAGGCAAATTTTAGGACCTTATTTTACGCGGAGGCATATGACTTTGCCAACACACTTCTCAGTATTATCAGCCAGAAGAGTCTACATATTATCATTCATGATTCACATATAAACTCATCAGCCTAATACTGGGAAAAATTCACCTATCCAGATATCACGGATATCACAGGATTAGGCTCAGAAGCGTGGGGCCTAAAATACAAGCATTGTGCCTGAAATATCAGTATTTAGGAATCGTCTTACAATATTGCAAGTATTAATAATGACCGATTTTTGCATTTTTATGTATAAATTTTCCGGTAAATCTAATTTTTTTAAATTGTTTATTAGCGATTTTGGTATTATACCTGTAGCTGATAATACTAATGGGATTATATATACCGACCTAGAATGCCAAATATTTTTTATTTCACCTGCTAATTCTGTATATTTACGAATTTTTTCTGCGACGGTTGTTTGAATATTAAATGTATTTGGTACAGCGATGTCAATTAAATAAGTAATTTTAGTTTGTTTGTTATGTAAAACTACATCGGGTCTATTATGATGTATTGTTCTATCTGTTATAATTGTTTTATCATAATAGAGCCTATAATTTTGATCTTCTAAAACCGATTCCGGGTTGTATTTATAATATGGAATTATATTTCTCGAATTTATTGATTATATTGTTTTATTTATTCAAATAACATTGTTGAATGGAGGACTGGTTATTCTTGTGATGAAATTACTATAATGATTTTATACCGTGTGGTGAGATACAGAGCAATCAGCCCTAGTTCACCCACGGTAATGCTATTAAACATAGATGAGCCGTTCGCGTATTAATGTATGTTAACACAAAATGAATTGAAATGCCTATGTTTTTATATGTACACTATATTCTTCTTCTTCTTCTTCTTCGTCAGCCTTGGTCCCTCCACTGCTGGATGTAGGCCTCTTCCATTCGTTTCCAGTTCTTTCGATCCCTCGCCTTTCTGACCCACTGTCTACCCGCTACCGAGGTCATGTCGTCCGCCCATCTTTTCTGGGGCCTTCCGACACCTCTTCTGTTTTCCCATGGCCTCCACTTTACGAGTCTGGGAGTCCATCTATTCTCGTCTTGTCTTGCTATGTGCCCTGCCCATTGCCATTTGAGTCTTGCTGTACGATCCATGACGTCGACAACTTGGGTTCTTCGTCTGACACTATATTATGACCAATAAATCTATCTATCTATCTATTGGACCGCGGCACACCCGTATTCGGCTCACGCCACACCAGTGTGCCACGGCACGTTCTGAGTAAAAGGAATCGTACAGTGTGTATGACAAATTGCGTGAATGTAACGGAAGCACGAAGTGTGTGTAAGGATAGGAAAGTCTGGCGATTTGTTATCTCTGTATACACCACAAGGGATGCGGCGTGAGGGGGTAGAATTCATAGCATATTTGATTTTGCTCCTGAATTCCTACAACCACTGTTACACTGAATAATCCTTCTCCATCATATTACGAGTATTATCTCGTCCATTAGTTAGTGAATTCCCCACAGCCAGCTCTGATGCGGAGTGTAGTAATTTAAAAATTACGTGCGTAAAATTTTATCTACGATAAATGTTGGATACGCCACACCTACCTAGGGTTGCCAGGCATTTTTTTTGTCGAATAACCTTTAAAAAACTAACGAAAATCAATAAATCAGAACTAATCTTATCGAAACATACTGATCAACAAACAACGCACAGTAATGGTAAACTAATAGTACCTATCATGGGCGTAGGCAGGAGGGGGGTTTGGAGGTTCAAACCCCCCTCCTCGATATTCCTCAACCAACCCACCGTTTCATATCTACGAGAAACGAATCACATTCATACGTCTAGTATCTAATTATATCCATATGTATCTCAATCCCAATTATACATTTATGTATCTATTGAAATTAATTCAGATTTACTTTCTCTATTTTTTTTTTTTTTTTTTTTTTTGTGTTTGTTATATTGTAGGTAAAATGTGGAATCTTTGTTGGTCTGTTTATAAGTGATATGTTAATTTATGTTATTTGTTGTTGTGACTGTTTGATTCCGTTAAGAAAATAAAATAAAATAAAATAAAATAAATAAAATTATTACCACATCGTCTTTTCATCATGTCATGAATTTTCAATAATTATTGTGAAAATCCATTAAATATCAGGTTTTACATTATTTTTTTTTGCTGCGGCGCTAATCTGATAATGTAGGGCTTATTCATACAAAATATTCATTCATATATATACATTATTTATTTACATTATTTATTTACATTATTTATTTGCATGATTTATTTGCATTATTTATTTGCATTTTTTTATTTTTTACATTATTTATTTGCTTTATTTATTTGCATTATTTATTTGCATTATTTATTTACATTTTTTTATTTTTTACATTATTTATTTGCATTATTTATTTACATTTATTTATTTTTTAGATTATTTATTTGCTTTATTTATTTGCATTATTTATTTACATTATTTATTGTTTATTTATATAATACTTTTCGTTCTGTTTACTTTTAAGTACCCTTTTATTTGACTATTTTTGTAATAATCTCATCCATCTCATCCATTTGTATTTATTTCATTAATCATTCAATTAATCATCAGGCTGTATTTTTGTTTTTATTTTTGCTTTTGTATATATATTTTCTTTGTGTTTTTTCGTTCATGGTATTATTATTAGATGAAATGTAGAATCTTTGCTGGTTTATTTGTTGGTGATGTGTTTCTTCTATGTAAAATTTACTAATGTACTCGTAACTGTCTGATTCTGTGAATAAAATAAAATAAAATAAACTGGACTTTTAAACAATTTTGTTTCAACCAACTTTTTTATTTTTGATAACAAAATTTTCGCCTGCAGTCGTTTGTCATGTTATAGCCCAGAAATATATCCAGCTATATGTTACTATTCAAAACAACCAGGTTCAACAATTCACTAATTTTTGAAAAAATTACGCCTGCGGCGCTATTTACTAGACTGTCTTCCATTTGGCAATAACAATACTTTAGTGGTCCTACTAGTTTCAATGCTGACGACGTCCATAGTTGCTACTTATTGTCTCTGGTCCATAGCTCGAACCCCCCCCCCCCAAATGAATTCCTGGCTACCCCCCTGCGCACACAAACGTTTTGTTTGCTATTTCGCTTTTGGTTACGCACGAAAACGAGGCAGCATTATTGTGGCGCCTACGATACGCGCGGTATGAAACCCCGGTGGCGCCTGTGCGGTAATATTTGAGAGTCCGATTTCTTCCGAGTTTCCTTCTTTGAGTCAGACTCCGCCGTAGAGATGACATTGTCAAGTTTGCAGGTGGAACATGGACGCAGAAGGCGCAGAATAGACAGGAATGGAGAGGCTTGGAGGAGGCCTGAGTTTCGGGCTGAGAAGAAGAAGATATCTAACATCCCTGGTAATACGTCTACTATTACAGTGTTGATGTATCGTACTTTTTATTATTACAAACAATTCTCTGGAGAACTCATAGTATTCTGGTCGTGTTTAAAGAAATATCACTCCAGACTTCACATATACGTAGTAGCAAGGCGCGTAGGGTATGGCTAGTATTGTACAATTTTATAAGGCGTAATTCCACTGGGGCAACATTCGACGTAGCGTTGCCATCTCTAAAAATTAGAAAGCCGGACTTAGCCGCTAAAAAAGCCGGACTTTTGGGTCCCAGGGCCGGCCGCTATAATAAAAAACCTTTTTGACTAAAATATCGAATAAAAAACATTTTGTAAGAAAGTTTTAATCCGTATCATTTACATATTTTCTTGCTTTCAAAATTCAATTTCTTTAGTAAACTGTATCATAAAAGTTTTTTCAAATTGAACTATTAACATTATTGCAATATTTTCTGAGCTTAAACAAAATAAAAAGCCTAACAAAGCCAGAAAGGCCGGACGCAGTCAAATTTGGCCGGACAAGAGGTCAAAAAGCCTAACACGGATGGCAACGCTAATTGGACGATGTGTGGCATTCTACTTGAATGGTTGTCGCAGGAAATATGAGCCAATATGCAGTATGCACCCGCTTGTCCAAGTAAATAAACTTTATAGATACTTTTATTATTTTTTTCTTAAAAAAAATACAATTCTGTGTATAGTTAATGTCTAAATAGTGCAAATATGAAGAGAAAAATAATTTTAAAAATCTATTGTCGTGGATTTTCCGGAAAAGCGCTGTGACCATATGGTCACGCTCGTCCTTAGCGGGGTCAAAGTTTCACTTCACAAGAATCAATGTAGAATGCATTCTGTTTTTATTTTTTCTCACATAATATATGTATGTATATATTTTCCTATCTATCTATACCCTCACGCCACGTCCCTTGCGGGGTAGGCAGAGAGGACAAATTCCTACTTTTCGTATATGTTTTTTATTATTTAATTTCATTTTTTTCCTGGGGTCAACTGGAAGAAATCGCAGTTCTGCGATAAGTTCGCCCTAGTGAACAACGATTTATGATTTGTACTATGTCCATTTTATGTTTATATGTAAAAATTAAATAAACAAATAAAATTAACTGGAAGTACTATTTTAATCTACAAGCCAAGAATCCTGAGCACCACGCGAAAATACTCACCTAGCGATTATGCAGCATGCGTCAACGCCGCACACTGTTTGAACGTAGAACAACCTAGCTGGACAAAAATATTTTATCTGTTTTTTATTAACGTGAACAGTTTTCATGAATACACAGACATGACAGACATATCTATCATAATTTGTGATGAGAAGGTTTCTTCTTAGTTCTACCTACCTTAAAATATTAAAAAAAAATAAAAAAAAAAAAATAATAATAACAAAATAATAAAAAATAAAAAAATAAATAAAAAAATTCGCGAGCGTTTCCGAGATTTACGATTTATTGTAATCAATAGTTATATGATTGAACTATAAACTGAAGGTAAATTGACAACTCGACTGTACTCGACTCTAAACTTTATGCCCCTGACAAAATAAAAATATGGATATTTTATTGATTAAGCTTCATTTACCGTCTAAAACATTTGCAAATATAAAAAAAAATACTTCCTGGTGTTCACCGAAGCCATAGTAACATACAGAAAAAGAAACAATTGATTCAATACACACGTGACGACTAATACGAGAACTGTTTTGAAGCCGGCCGATACTGGTCAAACTCATTGAGACTTGACTTTGTCTCTTTGTCTGTCCGATTGCAATCGGTTTCCTGTTGTTTAAATGATGTAACAAGATGCCCCTGTGTTTTTTAAAAAAGATTGCATGCTTTAAACAAATTTAAAAAAACATTTATTTATGACTTTTGTCCAGCTAGGTTGTTCTACGCTCAAACAGTGTGCGCCGCACGCTACACGTTGCCTAAAAGTTGCCTCAGTGGAATGGCGCCTTTAATAAATTAGAGTGCTAATGTCAAACCTAATGAATACTATTATTATAAGACAAAGTGATGTCGCTTGTATAAGATAATATTATATTATAAATGTCGTATGTAATATCTTATAGTCTAATGGGATGTATTGAACTTATCAAGGACACATATTGAAGCAGTAAATAACAATAATAACACTAGCTCTTGCCCGTCAAAAATGACGGGGTTTGCAGGGTAGGCAGAGAGAACAAATCGCCATGCCAGGCCCCTGTTCTTAAACGTATAATGTATATTGCAGGTATACGTATTTCGAAATTCTTTTTTTTTGGGTTAGCTGGCAGAGATCGCGGTACTACAATAAGTTCGCCCTAGTGAACAAATGTTGTGATTTATATGTCTCTGTATTTGTACAAAAGATGATATCCCTGGTCTTAAATCACTGTTTTTATGCTTATATCAACTACAATAATAAAATCAACTATACCTGTTTTCTCTATTTTTCTCTTCTCTCTTATGTATGTCTTTTGTTTAGTTTTTCACATACTTAATTAATAGTGTACGTATGTATGCATTCTGTTCCATATTTTTTTCTCACATATGTATGTATGTATATATTTTCTTACGTTATATGCCATATATTCCATTTCCCTTCCTGGGGTTAACTGGAAGAAATCGCAGTTCTGCGATAAGTTCGCCCTAGTGAACAACGATTTTTTTTTTAATGAATCTGGGTTTATCGAAATAAACCCAAATACATCTTTGTACACTTCACAGAAAGCTTAAAAAGCTTGTAAAGTGGAGTAAGTCGGGGATTGAACCCGCGCCCACTACCGACCACCTCATTTATAATCGGTACCTACTATGTCAATTATTTATGCTTATATTTGTTTTTTTTGTTCACTTAAAGAATAAATAAATAAATACTCAATGTATTTTTATGCTTGATGTATCTTATGACAAAAATCTACAAAATGGATAAGTATATTATCTATCTATACCTTCACGCCACGTCCCTTGCAGGGTAGGCAGAGAGGACAGAGCGCCAGACAGCCCTATTCTGACACACACTCCTAGCCTCCGTCACATTAATATAATTTGTCATACACGCTCTCCGATTCCTTTTTCTCAAAACGCGCCCATCCTTGAGGATCTGGTCGACATGATCGGACCAGGGCAGTCTCCGTCGGCCGCGCTTCCTCACACCTCTTCTTTCACTCAGATATATCTTTTTTTTCATCCTGTCATAAGTATTATTAAACTTTAAAAAAATGTACTGTCACCTATATACCAGAATTTTTTATAAACCCTCATTCGAAGAAATCGCGCACTATACAGCCAAATGATCCAAACGCTGTAATCATTTTATAACGAGTATTGATTTCGAATCAACCTGTATGTTCGACAGCCCCCCCTCTGCCCCCTCTCAGACTTATCAGTCTTCTACATGAAATATGTCGATTCTAAATGTGCGTACAAGATTTGACGTTTTTTATGAGGGATTTGACAGGCGCTTCAGATCACAATAGTTGTGATTCGTCGCAGCAGCGAAAAATAACAGTAACATTTAAGAGTATGCATACTGATTTTCCGAAAATTTCTAAAAACAGGAGGTATTAGATTTTGACAACCTTTACTAAATATGCTTTGGGAAAAATAGTGTAGATTCATTGAACCTTTATCTAGGGAATAACCGTAAAAGATTTTTTATATCTTGTATAGATTTCTCCAAAAAAAATGTGAAAAACACCTCTGATCTTTTTTCCGAAAGCCAGAAACTCGATTCCGCATAGAATAATACGCATTAGAATCTAGGGAATAACCGTAAAAGCTTTTTTATTATTGCAAATGCATATGCAAATATGTAAATGCATATAATCCGGTCTCTACTTATTAAATATACTATTATCTTCGCAATAGGTTTGCTAAAAATCACAGTGATTTCTCATTCTTATGATTAATGATACAACTTATGATTCCTAATATGGTACCACTGATACCAGGTACCTATTATAAAGAGATTTGATAAATTATCCGTTAAAAGTAGCAGCCAAAATTATGTACCTTCCAGGCTGTACGTCGCACGTAACCAAAAACTACCAACCGAGTTTGAATTATAAATACATAAAATCATCACAATTTCAACACAACACCAAAACATCATCATTTTGTTGTTTTATTCTTTAATTTTCTTAATTTATTTTTTTAAATGAATCTGGGTTAATTGATATATTGATATATAAAACGCCGGATTACTGTCAACGCCGAAGTAGTGAAATAATTGGAATGTAGAAAAACCACTGCATATTCAAAATGGAATGACTAAGATTTAAAATTCTTATCAAAATTAGGTTACGTGAAGATTTTTTTAAACAGAAATAAAATTGGAATTATGTCGTTTCAATTACCTGCTATAGACTTTGTTCATATGCTTCTAAGTACAAGAGTGTTCCCTTGATAATTGTAATTGTGTTTACTTATAAGAACGTTTATGTAGCACCATGTATACAGTACGTAAGCATAGGATTATTATTTAATATTATCGACAAAATAATCCTATACAGGATGAGTAATTTTATAAAGGGTGATTCCGAGTATCTTAGGTACCTACACTCAAAATCACTTAATTACCAGTCTATATCAATTAATCGATTTTACTTAATTGAGGAAAAGTACTCAGACTCAGCTAATACTAAAGATATCATCCTAAGACTTAACACATGGATAAATGTAAGATATGCTGCAAGTCACTCTAGTGGGGAGATATTTACTCAAACAAGAGATTATTCCCCTAGTTTGTTACATATAATGCTGTCATTTGGTACTCAGCCTCAGCTAATACGAAAGATATTATCTTAAGACTTAACACATGGATAAATGTAAGATATGCTGCAAGTCACTCTAGTGGGGAGACATTTACTCAAAAAAGAGATTATTCCCCTAGTTTGTTACATATAATGCTGTCATTTGGTACTCAGACTCAGCTAATACTAAAAATATCATCCTAAGACTTAACACATGGATAAAATATGCTGCAAGTCACTCTAGTGGGGAGACATTTGATGCGTGTAAATTTAGTCCATAAAAAATAATTTCAAAGTTACGCCTGAGACTGGCCTGGTCCGATCATGTCGACCAGATCCTCAAGGATGGATGCGTTTTGAGTAAAAGGAACCGGAGAGCGTATATGACTGCATGCATGAATGTGACGGAAGCTAGGAGTGTGTGTAAGGATAGGACTGTCTGGCGCTCTGTCCTCTCTGCCTACCCTGCAAGAGACGTGGCGTGAGGGTATAGATATATGAGATTTAGAGGTGGTCGGTAGCGCGCTCGACTGTTGCTCCAGTGGGCGCGGGTTCAATCCCCGACTTACTCTACTTCACAACACAAGCTTTTAAGTTTTCTGTGAAGTGTACACATTTTATAAAAAAGGTAAAATAGATATTGTTTTTTCCTCAGAGAATATCGCTTTTTAAACACTAGTTATGCGTGTTGTCTGACATGTTCAACAAATCCCATGTTTTTAAAAAGTTTACGAGGGTTTCATGAAAACTTTTGTACACAAATTCCTTCTTAAAGTTTGTAAAGTAAGGGGAAAATAATTAATATAAACATAGGTTCCAGTGTTTACAAGAAACACATAAGTAATGTGAATATAGTAACACTTTGCAAAACTTCTGTAGATTTATTTGTCTTCGATGTGAACAAATTATATACATACATTTTCTTCCCTTTTTACCCTTGGTTGGGTAGGGGGCTCAAAGCATCTGTGTATCTTCGCCAGAGACCCCTGTTACTCCAACCACAGTCTCTCCTCGCACAACTTTGTCACCTGCTTCTGCCAGCTATTTCTGGGGCGGTCCACCGGTCTTCTGCCTGCACCCTCGGCTTCTAGAGCTTTTAACGGAAGCCGCTCCTCTGGCATCCAATGACGTGTCCGAGCCATCTCAGCTGAGACCTCTCTGTAAATAGGAGTGTGGGTTCCACCTCGAGAGCCTCCCGAACATACTCGTTCCTCATGCGGTCTCTCAGTAGGGTTACTCCTGCCACTCCTCTGAGGTACCTCATCTCAGCTGCCTCTAAGGACCGTACATTCTCGTGAAGCATCCATAACTGAACAAGACGTGAGTTCTACTCGTGAAGCACTTTCGTTAGATACCAAACACGACGGTATGCGATGACTGGATCCTCTCGATCGCTTGGTGTCTTCCGAAGCTTGAGCTAGGCAAAATCTGACTTAAGATCTACATTTCTTTTCTATCGGCCTTTCGCACGATACCACACATGACCCCACACGACCCTTGGATCCATTTGAAACCCTTTACATTTTTTTGTCTCTGGAGTAGGCTGATCCAAAGAGGTGTAAAATTGTATTGTCATTGACTGTACGTATTTTTGCAAAGTTTCAGGTCTCTAAGTAGTCAGGAAGTGATTGGAAAATCCATTGTAAGATTTGCGCACAACAAAAAAAACCTAATATAAAAACTCCATAATAAGGAAGTTAAATAAAATCTTGTAGTTTAATAACATAGGTGAATTTACCAACTTATGTATGTGAAACTTAAAAGCATCTATTATCGCCAGATTTTCGCAATTATCAGAATCCTGTACTCGACCCAAAATTTTCTATGTTCTCTAAGTTGACCCTAATTTTAAGCCTCGGACCCCAAGTATGACGTCACGGTTATTTCCCGCGGCATTAGGGTTCAGAATCGTATGATTAAATGTTGGGGGTTAATATTGCTTCATTCAAAAAACTTTTGTGGTCATTCCTTAGATTTTAATGCATAAATTTCTGGGAAACGATTTGCTATCTTCCGGGAAAAAGATCAGAGGTGTTTTTCACATTTTCTTTTTTGAGAAATCTATACAAGATATAAAAAATCTTATACGGTCATTACCTAGATAAAGGTTCAATGTATCTATTCTATTTTGTTCCAAAGCATATTTAGTAAGGTTGTCGATATCTAAGGTCTCCTGTTTTTATAAATTTTAGTAATGTCAATATGCCTCCTCTTAATTGAAATTTCCGAGTATTTTTTCTTTCCCCATTATTTTATAACAGCCATCCCCAATTTTGTCCCAAGCTAAAACACAATTTTGTCCTTCCCCAAAAAAAAAACTAAGTATCTTATTGTTCTCTAAGGTCCTTTTCATATCCACTTGAAACATAATAGCTATCATAGGATACAGGATGTTCCGTGGTTGTTATTTATAAGTAGGGACTGGAAAAAATCTGTGTTTTTTTTCGGGAAATGTGGTGTTATTTTTTGCAAAAAGAGGTGTTATTTTTCGCGATTTCGGCAAAATGTGGTGTTATTTTACATACATTTTTTTTAATGAATCTGGGATTACATCTTTGTACACTTCACAGAAAGCTTAAAAGCTTGTGTTGTGAAGTTGAGTAAGTCGGGGATTGAACCCGCGCCCACTGGATTAACGGTCGAGCGCGTTACCAATTCTCGGTCGCCATTCTAGGGTTCGCTTGGTCCATCTATCATACGCAGTTCTTATGATTTGACCAGCCCAGTTCCATTTCAATGATGCCGTTCTATATGCTATGTCAGTGACTTTTGTCTTGTCTCCGATTAGATTAGATACAATGCTAGCAGTTTACCCGTACTTCTATCGCTGGCTACCCCACACTTGGAAAACCGTGATAGTATAAGATAAACACTCGGAAAATAAAATAAAAAAACAAATTGTGCTGCAAATCACCCTCTGTATAAAAGAGAAAATATTTTGCGTGTGCCGAAGAAGAAAACAAAAGATATAACGTTACGTCACTTCGACGCCATAAATTCTCAGGAATGACCAAAAACTTCATGAAAGATGAGCAGAGATAAAAAAAGGGAGCCCCGTACGTGACGACAGTGGCGTATCATCAGAGAAAGAGGCCCCTCTTTCTCTGCGCAAAAAATACCTACACTTTTTGTTTAAGAGTATGCATACCGACATTTCAAAAATTTCGAAAAACGGGAGACCTTCTATCTCGACAACCGATACTAAATATTCTTCGGAACAAAAAAGGGTAGATGCATTGAACCTTTATCTAGGGAATAACCGTAAAAGATTTTTTTTTACTTGTATACATTTCTCAAAAAAAAAAATTAAAACACCTCTGATCTTTTTTCCGAAAGACGGATACTCGTTTCCCGAAAGTTGCGGAGTAAATTTATTTTTTGTACTGATAATAATGCATTAAAATCTAGGGAATAACCGTAAAAGATTTTTGGTAGACGCGAAATTAACCCCAAAAAATGGAAAAAACGCTATTTTTACAATTTTATCGTGCGATTGTCACGCGATTTTGAACCTTAATACCGTGGGAAAAGACTGTGACGTCATGCCTGGTGCCATGCCCTTAAACTTTCGAATTTTTCGGGGGTAACTTTGTAGAAGATCATATTATACTTTTTATTCAGTTTTATATGATCTACCTAACTGGATGTGCGGTGAAGTTTACTACGATGAAGATTCATGCGATGAAATTTACCTACGGTGATGATACATGCGGTAAAATTTCCACGCGGTGACAAAATCGCATAAACTATCGCACGATATAATCTTAAAAATATCGTTTCTTCCATTTTTTGGGGTTAATTTCGCTTCAATCAAAAAAATTTTACAGCCATTCCCTAGATGTATTCAATATATTCAATATTAAATGTTCAATGTATCTACTGTATTTTTTCCAAAGCATATTTAGTAAGGTTGTCGAGATCTAAGGTCTCCCGTTTTCAGAATTTTTTGAAATATCAATATGCATACTACAGTTTTTTCCTCAACAGAGACGAGAGGCATCTTCATTCACATAATGTAGCGTTATGTGAACCCCCTTGGGGACGAAGCAGGATGGGTGTTCCGACGCTTACGAGTCGGCTTTGGCCGGCTTAAGTGATCACTGAAATTTTTCCCAGGGCAACGTTCGCCTATACCACCACATCCTGTTGTCTGGAATAGGTGGATAGGTGAACGTTGTCCTGGGCATAATCTGATCACTTAAGCCGACCAAAGCCGACTCGTATGTGTCGGAACACCCATCCTGCTTCCTCCCCAAGGGAGTTCACATAACGCTACATTATGTGAATGAAGATGCCTCTCGTCTCTGTTGAGGAAAAAACTGTAATGTATTTCCGTCTGTGCAATGCAGATAAATTCCGGTTCCATACCTAAAATAATTAAGGTATATCCCAAATAATATGCATACTCTTTTTTGTTACATTGCAACACTTTCCAACAGTTCCATATATTTCATCGTTGAAGAATTGCGTACCTTTAGTGAGTATATGAATTGTATTATTATCATTCATACGATTTCCTTAAACTAAATGTAGCGAAACACTCCGCCTCATTAAGCAAGCAAGTTGGGGGGTGATGCTGTGTGTGTGTGTCAGTGTGTGGTGCTAGTCAGCTGGTGTTAACACACAGGGTAACATTTGTAACAATCTCAAATTAATGTATGTTTCGACCCCTAGCCTTGAGACGGCTCCCGGAGAAAAACCCATATGAATAAACCCATATTGATCAACATGAGTTAAGAGTATGCATACCGACATTTCAAAAATTTCTAAAAACGGGAGACCTTATATCTCGACAACCGTTACTAAACATGCTTTGGAACAAAATAGGGTAGATGCATTGAACTTTTATCTACCTACCTATTCATTTTTTTGAGATGGTCGGTAGCCTGGTTGGCAACGCGCTCGGCTGTTAATCCGTCGGGCGCAGGTTCAATCCCCGACTTACTCCACTTCACGACACAAGCTTTTCAAGCTAACATACTGTGAAGTATGCAAAGATGTATTTGGGTTTTTTCGATAAACCCAGATTCATTTAAAAAAAATCTGTCTCATTTTGGCTTAGCCCGGGGATAAACAGATCCCATCTTTATGATTTTATGTATAAAGTTAATATCAAAGTAGCAAAAACGGAATTATATTCAGATAAAACCCATCAAAAAGTTTTTATACATTTCAAAAGTTGGCACCATATGTTCTTATCGAGCAACCAATCAAAATCATTACTCATGTTTTGTCAGCCAATCAAAACATCGCACGAAATTCAAACACAAATTCAAATTATGTTCTCTTATCATATTTCTCTGTCTCTCTCTAACGCGTCTGTTAGACATATCTCCGTCTCGTTTGCACTCAATAATTTATGACTAAGGGAAATGGATTAAGTAGTACGTACGGAAAACAAATGAATAACGTTCTATTTACTTTTTTCAAATTTGTTCCAGAGTTTGGTATATGAGGCGATTAGTTCGCTGTTATTTCACCGCCTAATTTTACCGAATAAAACAATCCTTCTCGTTTCGATCATCAAATTTCATGACACAGCGGATATAAAATATCTCTGTGTTAACCTGAAGGTCTGGGTTCGATTCCCCGCCGCGGCAGATGGATGGACTGGAATTGGTGAAGGTTTTTTTTTCCTTGTTGGGTCAGGAGACCATATATATCCCCTGCGTCACTGCGACCAGAGTAGGTCTATTGTGACACTAAATGTTACTGAAGTGTAAAGTGATGACATTAAAATTGGCCGATGATCAGTCATAAGCCTGGTGGATAGTCCATCAGTTGCTGTATATCTGTTGAGATAACTACTCGATTATAGGAAAGGCGTGTGTCGCGTGCTGATGGGTTTGCGCAGGGCAAAATCTGCGCCTAAATCCTAACCTTATCCGCTCCACATCTTCTTTTTGAAAGAAAAATTTGCTGTAATCAAAAAAGTGTCTAAAGGATCCACTAGGTATTAACAAATTATATCACTACGTATAATTTATTTTATCTATGTTCTATAATTTATGCTAAAAATGAGTTGAAAAAATCTTCACATGCTGATTTTAGTTTTTTTTTTCTCAAAAATCCATACATTTAAAAAAAAACCCGACTTTAGGATCTACTAGAAAAAATAACAAAATACCTTTTCTCTTAACATTTTACTAGCCAATTAAGCAATTACACAGCGAAGACTTTTAAGTATCTTGTAAAATAAATTTAAGTATTAGGTAGATACAAAAAAAGTATAGAGTAAAAAGTATACAAAAACAAAAATGCGCACAAAGGTTCATGGAACGGCAGATGCTTGGTGTTAGCCACCGGGATGGGTTAAGAAACGAAGAAATTCGACGTAGAACTAAAGTTTCCGATATCATGAGCCGTGTGTCAAAACTCAAGTGGCAAGGGGCAGGACATATGGCCAGGCAGGGTGACACCAGATGGGCCCCACGAATATTGAAGTGGAGGCCTTGGACAGATGGAAGGTGCGTCGGAAGGCCACCAGGGAGATGGACCGACGACATTGTCCAAATCGCTGGAGGAACCTGGATGCGGAAGGGTCAGAGCAGAAACGAGTTGAAACAGTTGGAAGAGGCCTATATCCAGCAGTGGAGGGAAGAAGGCTGACGAAAAAGAATAAGATTAGGTAGATTTTTTTCAGGAGAGTCTTCCCATCAACCTTAATACATAGATAGGTCACGAAATGGTCAGTTAGTAGTTCCGCTAATAGCCCGCGCGTGGCTCCCCAACTTTCTCATCGTACCGCTCAAATGAAAAGTTATTTGTTACATTCGGAATGGGGGGAGGAAGCATAACTTCTGATGATTTGGAAATAAAACATCAAATGATGAATTATTATTATAAGTGGGATGTGATTCATTCAGTTTTATACGCGACGTTGTCCGGATAAAAAAAAACGTGAGATCGCTGAGAATAATGTGTGGAAAAACGTTGAGAGATAGGATATATATAAGAAACTAGCTGAGCTACCCGTGATTCGCAACGGCAAATTAACAAACCAACCCGGCATATGTACTTTATAGGTCTGAACTGGATATAATGTGATTTATGATCTGAATTTATTTTCCAACGCCCTTTCATACCACATAACCCTTGGATCCCCTCATCATCATGGCATCTCCTAGGAAAAGCCTTTCTCCAAAAACCGGCGACGTTAGAACACAGACTATTATTTCGCAAATGTTATTTTAAATTTAAATGTCGGTAATCCATCGTTAAACGCGGGAGTTATGCGAACACTTACAAAAATCAGACTTTACTTTATATATAGATAGATTTAAAAAAAATGAATCTGGATTTATCGAAATAAACCCAGATACATCTTTTACATTTCACAGTAAGCTTGAAAAGCATGTGTCGTGAAGTGGAGTAAGTCGGCATCGGCAGTCGAGCGCGTTACCAACCAGGCTACCGACCACCTCCGTGTAATATCACATACTCGTAGCTACGCACAAATTAATTCACGGTTCACTGCCAGGTAGGAGGGCAGTAAACGTACATAAGTAAGTCTTCTATGTGTTGTACATATTATGGTCGTTATGGCGTAGAAACGCCCTAACCGACATAATGGCACTTTGGAGCAATTTTTACAACACTAAAATGAAAATGAAATTTTCGCATTATAAAGTTTATATGTAAACACACTTAATTGTTTCTCCGCGTAATTTCAGTGGTCCCTTCTAGTTCGCGATTTCAACTTTTGCGATTTTTTTTTTACTATTTTCAAGTCTGTCAATTAAGTCGTCGTAATAGAATAAGTAGGTGATGATCACCAATAAAACAAGAGATGAACCAGATATATCAATTCTTGATATTAACCAGATATACCAAATTCTTGCGGTGATCCAAAGACGTATATCAACTAACGTATATACTAGACGTATATAACTATCTAACTGACAATCCCGTGGTTCCATCCTTGTCCTTCATCCCATCCACATATCTATTTATGTGTGTATAAGTATTCTATATATTATTATTATTTTCATATTTATTTATAGTTTTCTTATTTTTCATACACTTGTATGTAATGTCTATATCAAATGAATGTCACAAGTGGTTGGTTGGCAGACATTGCCTACGGCAATAAACCCGCCATTTCGAAGATATGTTTTCTTTTCAATAAAGATTTTATTTATCAAATTCTCGAGGTGAACCAGATCTCGAATTCTTGAGATGAACTAGATATATCGAATTCTCGACTTGAACTCGGAACTATGTACTATATAAAATGCTTGAGATGACCAGATGGTATATCAAATTATCGACATGATCCATATACAATTCTTGAGATGAACCAGACATGTATATCGAATTGTTAAGATGAACCAGATCTTGAATTCTTGAGATGAACCAGATATATAAAATTCTTGAGATGAACCAGATATATGAAAGTATTCAGATGAATCAGATATATGAAAGTATTCAGATGAATCAGATAATATATAAATGTTTGAGATGAACCAGATATATTGGATTGTTGAGATGGACCAGATATATCAAATTATTCATATGAATCAGATAATATATGTATAAAATGTTTGAGATGAACCATATATCTCAAACTTCTGAGATGAACTGATAATAAATTCTGGATATGAACCAGATATCTCAAACTCTTGAGATGAACAGTATATATCACTAACACAGCAGCACCCTTCCCCTTCCTTCTCCCTATACTTCCCATCCCGCTATCCCTTTCTATTTTTAAAGCGATTACTATAGTTTCTATTATTGTAATATCTATGTACATCTTCATACTATTATTTTATATAACTTATAATTTTGCTTACGATGTTTTTATTTCTGATAATTGATAGATACATTAACTGGCGTTGTAAAATATATAATGCATATTATTATATTTTAATTATGTGTAAATAAGCTGCTGTATCTAATAAAATGTTTAAAATAAAAAATAAATAAAAAAATGAATCAGATAATAGTCCGAGAGTCCGCTGCTTAATTTATGACGTATCTGTTTTTTGATCGAAATGTGGTGTAAACGATAGCTTACCAATAGCCAATAGGGTATTACATCGCACTAGGGTTGCCTATCAAAATCTTGCCGCAACCCCCCTTGCCCCTCCCGAAAAGGTCCCTCTTCGCGGTTTTTCGCATTTTATAGGAATATGGTAAGAGATAGGAGGAAGTAGTCAATGACAAAAATAATCCTTGCTAAATTCTCTACAAAAAACACTTGGTCAATTTTTTCATAGGACTAGTAGTTTACCCGTAATGGCCGGTCAAAAAACTTTCTTCTTTCACATTCTTCCACCCATTATTACTAATATTTTATGGAAAAAAAATTTGGCCAGCGGCGCTATATCACTGGTTATTTTATGAAAAACTAAATTTAAAGAATTTTCGTCACTGAGTTTTATTGTAATAACTCCGAAATTATTAGATTTATGAACATAAGTTATAACTCGTTTTGTAGCTAGGACTATGGTAATTAATTCGTTCTCTGACTATTTTCCTGTAGCTCTTATCAATTTTCAACCAATTTAGTTTAAATACATTTTTTTTTGTATTTTAAATGAATTTCGGTTTTGGACCGGCCATTGCGGGTAAACTGATAGTTCTACGAAAAAATTGACATAACATTTTTTGTAGAGAATTTAGCAAGGATTATTTTTGTCATTGACTACATTCTTTTATCTCTTACCATATTCCTATAAAATGCGAAAAACCGCGAAGAGGGACCCTTTCGGGGGGGCAGGGGGGGTTGCGGCAGGATTTTGATAGGCAACCCTAGTGCGATGTAATACCCTATTGGTAAGCTATCATTTATACCACATTTCGATTAAAAAACAGATACGTCATAAATTAAGCAGCGGGCTCTTGGACTATAATATATAAATGTTTGAGATGAACAAGATATATGAACTTCGCCCTATGAATTCATACTCTCACAGAGTTTGCACAATGTGTTTGCTTTGTGTAATGGTTTATTATCTGCGCACACAATAGGTGAATGCTTCTCAAATTACACAAATGCGTAAAAAATGTCAATCTCTTAAGTAAATATCCTGATACAGGGAATATACAGGGTCATCGAAAAAGTAATGAATGACGGGATTTTAAACTCGTAAGCGCTATTAAAAAAAAACAATGGACTTTTAAATTAAATAAATAAATAGGTACGATAAAATAAAAATAATAATTGGATTATTCATGTAGCGCCGTTTCTCCGATGTTGTTGGGAAGGATTTCTTAAACAAAAATGTTTTTAATAGACCTTTGAACCCGGTTAACGTTTTTGCCTCTCTGATGTCTACAGGAAGTCTATTCCTTACAGAATAAATGCCGCAATAAATGCGCGTCTCAAATAATTAGGTTAATCGTTTATTGTATAAATATCGCATAGTATTACAAAAAGCGGGTTTATTGCCTAATGGCAATTTCCACCAGCCAACCATTTTTTTTTATAAAAATTTGGTGAAATGACATACTATATAGTAATCTGTCATTTTTGTGCTTACAAAATTGGTGTCATGTTGAATTTGTGCTGTTGTTGTATAGAAATAATTTAGTGAGTCATGGTGAAGAAGGTCGTGATATGGTTATTGAAGGAAAATCCCGCGGGCTTAAGGCCCTCCACATCCCCGGGTAGCTCAGGCGCATTAATAGCGACCTCTTTACCCGCACTTCTAGCAAAATATTATTAGGAGGTGGGCCCAGGGTTAGCCTTAAGGGAGCCCCCCGGCAAACCCCACCCCCGAATTACGTTCCTTCAATATCCTTGTCCAAGGAGGTTACAAAATTTCACTTATTACTACAATATTTCAAACTAAACGTGATATGGTTAGGTTTATTTTTTAAGATGTGTATGATATTTTGCATAATAATATGTATGTAAAATGCTTCTTGTGATAAAATAAGAAAAAAGTAGAGCCGCAGGCAATTTTTTCACGAAATACTGTTTTTTTTGCATTTTAACTCATTTTTAGAAAAATTATGACATGACGAGAAAACATGTGGTAATAATGTTATTTTTTATGAGGTTTTATCATTTAGTATGAAAAAATATATACCTATTCCAATCTCTAGGGGGCAGACAACGCCGATGTAGAGGTTCCTTAATTTAAATTATCTCCCGGAGGTACATTGAAATAATTAACATGTATACATCATCACTCTCAATCAAATCAACACAGGCACTCAACAATCTCACTGTTCTCAATCAGACTAACATTATAAACAATTTCAAGTATATATGGTTACGGTTGAGTTACGGATTATTTTTTCCCATACATTTATTTCAATCTTCGGTGACGTCATCATCGCCAAATGACACTTGGACCGGGCCTCCATGATAATATTACGCGGGCCTAGCCCGGAGTACTTTTTCGATGACCCTGTACGTAGATGTAATTATGTTAGGTTATAGAATCTAAAAATACGTTTTTATTATTTGTTTAACAAAGTGGTTGTAAGCTGTAAGCTGTATGCTGTATAAGCTCAACATACCGTAACCGTAGTAAAGCTTCCTTTATGGGGCTATTAAGATATTGTAATAATGTTACCAAACATTGTGCTTTATTTAATTACCACATCTTCTATTCCTTCCTTTTCCTCCCTCCGTCCCCCGCTCTCGCCCCTTCGCGATAATAATGCTTAAGAGTATGCATACCGACATTTCAAAAAATTCTAAAAAACGGGAGACCTTATATCTCGACAAACGTTACTAAATATGCTTTGGAACAAAATAGGGTAGATGCATTGAATGTTTATCTAGGGAATGACCGTAGAATATTTTTTATATCTTGTATAGATTTCTCAAAAAAAATTTTGAAAAACACCTCTGATCTTTTTTCAGAAAGACGGAAACTCGTTTCCCGAAAGTCGCGGAGTATTTTTTTTTGTACTGATAATATGCATAATCTAGGGAATAACCGTAAAAGTTTTTTGATAGACGCAAAATTAACCCAAAAAAATGGAAAAATCGCTATTTGTACCATTTTCTCATGCGATTGTCACGCGATTTTAAACTAAATGCCGTATGAAATTACTGTGACGTCATTCTTGGTGCCAAGGCCTTAAAACGAGAACAAAAACATTATATTAATAATTCCACAGCGTCAGTATTTCAAACAAAGGAGAATGCTCAAAAACCCAGGCCCGGCGCAAACGAAATGCAACTCAAATGATAGGTAAAAATGAGTAATTAAATACTGCATAGGGGGAATCATCGAAATCAATGGCTAAATGTGTGAAATATCTAACCCAAGTTTACAGGGGTCACATGAATGTATTAGTAAAAGGAGCATTAAACAGTTACAATTGCAGTTTAAAAGCGTATAATATGATAAGTATAAGGTAGCCCGTCTTCTTCTTCATCAGCTTTGGTCCCTCTGATAAAAACTAAAACATGCGTAAAACTATCGCTTAATTCCTAAGTTTTAACTATTTCAGTTTTTAACTATTAGAACAAAATATCGAAAACTTTGCCTACGAAATGTCAAAATTCTTCATACGATTTGACAGTTTGTAGGGACCAGTTTATTTCACTACTAGCATTGAGTACGCCATCTAGGTATTAGATATATAAAAGTTTATACTTGCACTATATCTTACATTTATCCATTTGTTAAGTCTTAGGATGATATCTTCAGTATTAGCTGAGTCTGTCCATCACCCAAAGAAGTTGCCAGAAGTTAAAATGCATACAGCGATCCATGGAAAGACAGATGCTGGGTGTGAGCCTCAGCGATAGAATTAGAAATGAGGAAATCAGACGAAGAACCCAAGTCGTCGACGTCATGGATCGTACAGCAAGACTCAAATGGCAATGGGCAGGGAACATAGCAAGACAAGACGAGAATAGATGGACTCCCAGACTCGTAAAGTGGAGGCCATGGGAAAACAGAAGAGGTGTCGGAAGGCCCCAGAAAAGATGGGCGGACGACGTGACCTCTGTAGCGGGTAGACTGTGGGTCAGAAAGGCGAGGAATAGAAAAGATTGAAAACAAATGGAAGAGGCCTATATCCAGCTGTGGAGAGACCAAGGTTGACGAAGAAGAAGAAGAAGCTGAGTCTGAGTACTTTTCCCGACGCAATATTTCTCAAGTTTATGTGAAATATTAATCTATTATGTTATTCATTAATTTTGTAGAAAAACTGAACAAAAATACTGAACAACGTTTAACAAATTCTCTAGTATATAAATGTTTCCGCTCCGGTCATGTTCACAAATTAAGTCACAATTTGTGCAGACGACTGTATTTTTCTTTTATTTGTTTGTTTATTAAAAAAAAAATAATAAATAAAACACAAACAAATCTCCTAATGTAATTCCGGATCGACGAATAATTCTATTAGACGTCATTATTTTAAAAACATGAATATTTTTTTTATTTTTTGACGTAGGTAACTGTCAATAATCTCTTTGTTTTTTTTTTTTTTTATTTCATTTTTTAAGGGCCTACATGCACTGAACATAAATCGTTCTGTTTTCGCTTCAACTTTTTCACATTTTGTATGAGAATGTTAGCGTGAAATAAGAATAACGTAAGCGACAATGTGAATTATACCTTTTTAAGAAGAGCCTGGGAACAAATTAAAAAATCTAAAACAGCCAATTTGTTAAGATTATAATAATCGTGTTGTTAATAGAATGAAAGTGAATAAACTAAGATGGTTTGGCCATGTTGAGAGAATGATGACAGGATGACAAAAAATATATATCTGAGTGAAAGAAGAGGTGTGAGGAAGCGCGACCGCCCGTGACTGGCCTGGCCGCATCATGTCGACCTGATCCTCAAGGATGGGGCGTTTTGAGTAAAAGAAATCGGAGAGCGTGTATGACAAATTGTATGAATGTGACTGAAACTAGGAGTGTGTGTAAGGATAGGGCTGTCTGGCGCTCTGTCCTCTCTGCCTACCCTGCAAGGGACGTGGCGTGAGGGTATAGATAGATAAAATAATCTGCCATTTACTAGAAATTCACCCAAACTAATATTTGCTTCAATTTCCATCGGCATATTCTATGGAAATATAAACCAGTCTGTTGTTGACAAATACATTATGGATTCGTCTGGCGGATGTTGTCAGAGGTTAGGAGGTGCTGGAACTGGTGTCCCTCAAGGGTTTAAAGCAGGGACGTTCAGTGGCGTCAATCACGTCAATGTATGGCGATTTTTTTTAATACCCATGTTTTGACACCTCTTGTGTTGCGGTATTCTTAAAAAAAAACAGATGTAAAAAAACCTGCGTCAGTAAAAGGACTCAGACGCAGCTAATACTAAAGATATCATCCTAAGACTTAACACATGGATAAATGTAAGATATGCTGCAAGTCACTCTAGTGGGGAGACATTTACTCAAACAAGAGATTATTCCACTAGTTTGTTACATATAATGCTGTCATTTGGTACTCAGACTCAGCTAATACTAAAGATATCATCCTAAGACTTAACACATGGATAAATGTAAGATATGCTGCATTTTGATATGATTTTTATAAATTCTCTCCATAAAAAAATAATTCTAAATTATCTCTGAAATTCACTGAAACTTGAGATTATTCCCGTAGTTTGTTAGATATAATGCTGTAATTTGGTTGATAAAATGTTTAAGGTAAGACGCAGTGACTCTAGTGGATATTTTTTTGATATTCTGTCCCCTTTTTATACAATACGTTATACTTATTTTGCGCTTGCACTCTCATACGAAATATGAAAAATTTGAATCGATAATCGAAAGATTTTTGCTCTGAGTATATTCACCATTAGCATAGCTTAGGGTTGCCAGACGTCCCGGTTTACCGGGACTGTCACCGGTTTTGTGCCTCGTGTCCTGGTGTCCCGAACAAACCTTTCGGAATAGTTGGTATATTTTTAGGATTACAATCATTTGTGGTAATTTTGACAATTTATATACAAAACACTTAATGTAAAAAACAAATAATGTTACGCATTTGATTTGCCTACTACAAACAAACAACCAGTCTCCATTTTTCTAAAAAATTTCGCCCGCGGCGCTAACTTTTTGATGCGTTTTTATAAGGCATAAATTTCTATGGGGGGGCGCAAAAAGTTTGTGCCTATACCTAAAAAAATGAAAATCCTGCGTTGGTACACCCCCCCCCCGTCGTCCCGGTTTGACTTCCAAGAAATCTGGCAACCCTAGCATAGCTCTCCCTAGTGATCATAACTTATTATTAAAAACCGCTTGCGATTGACCGTTTCAGCGCCCCTGGACTAAGATATGATAGATGGTAATTTTCACAGATTTATTCAATCGCGCCCTTCAAAGATATCTTTTTGAAAAAAATGTATATATTTTTGCATATCACCTTTCTTTATAACTGTTTGTATGGGCATTATATTCTTTAGCAAAGGAAAGACCAGTTATTGGGTTTATATATAATGAGTAAACGAAAAAAAAAAACAATTTTATAAAACAGATTTTATGATTTCACATCCTAGAACTATTCCAAAGGCGCCTCCCACCAAGAATGGCCAGAATCAAAATTTGTAAAAAGATCTCTCCACACATTCTTTTCAGCGATCTCATCTCCACTGCATTGAACCCTGATTGGTCCTTCTTCAGCCATGTCCTTGTCTCACTAGCATAGATGCAGGTTGGCACTATAATAAGACAGCATTGCTTTGGTAGCCACATTGCTACTACTAACAATTGGTCTGAGTGCACCATATGTCCTAGTACCAACAGCTTTCTTCTTTCAATGTCTCCATCACAGCGTCCATCTCTAGTAAACAAACTCCCCACATATACATACTCATACACTTACATTTCCACTGCATTGAACCCTGATTGGTCCTTCTTCAGCCATGTCCTTGTCTCACTAGCATACATGCAGGTTGGCACTATAATAAGACAGCATTGCTTTGGTAGCCACATTGCTACTACTAACAATTGGTCTGAGTGCACCATATGTCCTAGTACCCAACAGCTTTCTTCTTTCAATGTCTCCATCACAGCGTCCATCTCTAGTAAACAAACTCCCCACGTATACATACTCATACACTCGATTCACTCAATTCTTTGATCACTTGATTTCTTATCCTATCTCTCCACACATTCTTCTCTGCGATCTCATCTCGACAGCATTTATACCTGATTCGTAGTTCAAAATACATATATGTTGTGAAAACCCACACCATATGTATGTATAATACAGTTTCTTACTAAATGACCTATTAAGAATGATCCTAGTGTACTCACGTAAGCTCCCGAGTACCGATATTACGTGGGCGACGCGACGTGTGGGAATGCAGGACAAAATTGCGCAAGATAAAATTTGGTAGAAGAAATTGCACCCGGACAAAATTGCACAGCTTGGACGTAGTCAGGGTGTCAGTCATCACAATCCATCACAATCCGTGACCAAGGCGGCAGTAGGTTCGTCGAAACGTCGGAGCATCAGATCATTACACGATTAAAAGTATAGGCATATTGACATTTCAAAAATTACTAAAAACGGGAGACCTTAGATCTCGACAACCTTACTAAATATGCTTTGGACCATTGTCTAGGGGATGACCGTAAAACATTTTTTGTATCTTGTATAGATTTCTCAAAATAAAATGTGAAAAACACCTCTGATCTTTTTTCCGAAAGATGGCAACTCGTTTCCCGAAATTCGCGGAGTATTTTTTTTTGTATTGATAATATGCATTAAAATCTAGGGAATAACCGTAAAAGTTTTGTGATAGACGCACATTTAACCCCAAAAAATGGAAAAAACGCTTTTTTTACTATTTTATCATGCGATTGTTCACGCGATTTTGAACCTAATGCCGCGGGAAATGACTGCGACGTCATTCTTGGTGCTAGGGAACCTGTATAAATGTAGGAAGTCCTAACGGATAAAGCCAAAGACAAAAATTGACCGCCGCCAGCATTTCCGCTAGGTATACGCAATTTTTTCCCGATGTAAAGTAGGCTAATTTACCATTTAATTACATAGGTTATATTTCAAAGGTAATTTCCACACTGATTATACATAATGAGTCACTGAAATATCACCAGATTTCATGCAATTGTGGACAAGCAATATGACACGCAATCATATGTTTGTAGCTCCCATGGCGTCCACTTTAGATTTGTCATAGATAATAGAAGGGGCTCAATGTTCAATAGTTCTTCCCACCTTTATATAGGTTCCTTACTTGGTGCCAAGCCATTCAGTCTTAGTGCAATTTTGTCCTGCATGCAATTTATTCCGCGTCAAATTAAGTCCTGTGCAATTTCATCATGTATAGAATTGTAGACTCTAGGGAAATCTACTTGATTTCTTCAACTAGGGATGGGGCATCGTATAAAATAAGTACACGCTCTCATAAACTTCTTTACAAATGAACTAAAATAAAGTTTCATCATGACTGCCCCTTCTAAATGTCTCCATTTAATAGAGAATCTATACAGATTTATTGTGACTTCTTCTCAGAATTAATAGGTCAAGAAATATAACTTTTATTGTAGCGTGGGTAATTCATTCTCGGAAAGCTGGAAATGGTTTAAATCTCTTCGTTCTAGTAGGTTTATTTATTGTATTTCATCTTTTTTCTGCAAAGTCTACTAGATTTGACCAAATTCACACATGAACTGTATTGTACCACATGAGATATTTTTTCCCCTATCCAATTCCTTCTCCTTTCCCTTTCTCTCCTCCTCCCAGCCCCATTTCCTTCCAATTCCTCCTTTTTTTGTCTCATAATCAAATAGCTGTGTTATTTTAATATTATAATCCTAGAATATTGAATTGTGGTGATCGCAAAACTGAACTAAGGTGTCGAATTTAACGAAAAACAAAAAAGCGTCAATATCTTGAGAACGGGAGATTTTTTTAGTAAGGTCATATTTTGATATTCGGGTCCGTTATGAGTTGGTCTATCACCCCTCCACGGGTGAGGTTGATTTACGGGGCACTCTGTATGTACCATTGGGGTCTGGGAGCTCTTTAAAGGGTTAAAAATGGAGTTCCGCCAGGCACAGTTTGTCGAAAATCCTAAAGCTCGCGACCCAACTATGACGTAACGGTAATTTCCCACGGCATTAACGTTCAAAATCGCGTAAACAATCGCATGATAAAATGGTAAAAATAGCGTTTCTTCATTTTTTTGGAGTTAATTCGCTTCAATCAAAAAACTTTTACGGTTATTCTCTAAATTTCAATGCATATTTTCATTTAAAAAATAACAATCCGCGACTTTTGGGAAACGAGTTTCTGTCTTTCGGAAAAGAGATCAGAGGTGTTTTTGACAACTTTTTTTGAGGAATCTATACAAGATATAAAAAATCTTTTACGGTTATTCCCTAGATAAAAGTTCAATGTATCTACTCTATTTTTCCAAAACATATTTAGTAACGGTTGCCGAGATCCACTGATGTCCTTCCTGGAGGACACGAAGCAAAAATAAATAAAATCCATTTGAAGCAAATTCTCATACTTATACTTATAGAATGTTTATTGTCTATGACTAAATTTCCTATTAAATATTTAAATTTCCTAGTAAATTCTCAAAATGTTTATTGTCTATGACTAAATAATTATGTTTTACCAGTAAATAACTACCAGTGTCCCCCGTGGAGGGCATGGGGCGAAGTCCTAAACGGAAAAACGCAAAATTTTTTTTTGTTCTAAATTCATATAAAATATATAGATATTAAATCTATAGTCAAAAAAATTCTATAACCCCTCTATTATATTCTGGTAGTGAGAGGGATAAGTCGATGAGTGAATGTGTTAAGTTGGCATCACTGCTTCTAGATCCCACGTATTTAGCGTATCTCTGGTTGCAATCTTCGAATTATCACCTTATTTCCTTGCTTCCTTCAAAACACTTTCAACTCTCATCATTCGCCTGAGATGTCTGAAATATACTATAAGTAGTAGAAACCCTCATACTATCTCTGTACACGCAGCCACTGGCATAACCAGGGGTCGCATGGGCTACCTCCCCCCCCTTACACGACGGTCGTCAAACTTACCACATAAAACTGAAAATAGATATGAGTTCTACTCGTGAAGCACTTTCACGAGATACCAAACACGGCAGTATGCGGTGATTGGATCTTCTCGATCGCCCGATGTCTTCCAATAATCTGGACAAAATCTGACTTACAATCTGGATTCAGTTTCCAATGCCCTTTCATACGATACCACACATGACCCCACACAACCCTTTGATCCTCTCAAACGCTCTACATCTTTTTTTACTCTTGTACAAGTTGATCCAGTGTGATACAAAATTGTATTGTCACCGAGTTTACGTATGTTTGCAAAGTGTCAGCTCTCTAAGTAGTCAGGAAGTGGTTAAGAAATCTATTGCAAGGTAGTCTTTGTAGCTTTTCCTGGGGACCCCCTCGTCATTTAGAGCGCTAAAATAAAAAGGGCATCAAAATATTTTTTCATCGCCTAGGGAGGGGGGCGAAATATCAGGGCCTACTCCTGTGAAAACTGAAAATCCGGCCCTGCTCCTTGTGCTCCCCCCCCCCTTTAAATCTTTCATCTTTCACCTCTCACTTCGCCACTGTGTATATCAATTTTATTTTCATACCAAGGAGGTGGAGTACATTCATATATACCTCTACCCAATATTACTCTGAAGGTAAAATATTTCGCTGAAACGTACCTCGGGTTATTAGGCCTGGAACTACTAGTTAAGAAAGGGAACTACTCCGAAAATGATAGTAATTTTTAAAGTAGGCATATTGATATTTCAATAAATTCCTAAAAACGGGAGGCTTTAGGTCTCGACAGCCTTACTAAACAAGCTTCACATCCAACACATGGAAACACTTCCACAACCAATAGAGCTGTCAGTGCTTGGAATCAGTTGCCAGAGTCAGTGGTACTTGCTCCATACTACACACCAACACCTTCAACAATAGACTAGATAATATAAACACAACTTATGCATACCGACATTTCAAAAATTTCTAAAAACGGGGGACTTTAGATCTCGACAACCTTGCTAAACAAACTTTGGGAAAATTAAGTTAGATACATTGAATCTGCATCTAGGGAATAACCGCAAAATAATTTTTATATCTTGTATAGATTTCCCAAAAAAAATGTGTAAAATACCTCTGATTTTTTTTCAGAAAGACAGCAACTCGTTTCCTGAAAGTCGCGGTGATTTTTTTTTGTATTGTACCAAATTGGATCACCCTTCTCGAAAGACAAAAAAGATGTAAGGTTTTTAAGGAGGATCCAAGGGTCGTGTGGGGTCATGTGTGGTATCGTATGAAAGGGCGTTGGAAAAGAAATTCAGATCGTAAGTCAGATTTTGTTCAGCTTACGCTTTGGAAGACACCGAGCGATCGAGAGGATCCAGTCACCGCATACCGCCGTATTTGGTATCTCACGAAAGTGCTTCACGAGTAGAACTCATATTATTTACAAAATTTTCATTCTCTTAGTCCCAGGGCTTCGCAGTGATTCGCTCGATAGTTTATGGTTGTATTGTTCTATCATCGGTACGAGTCAACCGGTTGTGCGAGTCAACCTATTCTATGTGCTTAGTTGACACGCTCGGTTGTTGCGAATAACACCCAACTATTTTGTTGGGTGACATTCGCTCGCCATAGATAATAGATAATAGTTCACTCACTCTTATTAACACGCAATATGTCTATCCCTTTCTACCAAAGAAGAGTGCTGTGATATCGCTAGCTCTAATAATATATCTATGTATCTCTGTTTGACAATTCCAACTGAAACAATCACCCAAATGCGTTCTGTCTTCGTGCGATAATCGCCCGTTGACTCGCTGAGTGAAAATTAACGGCAAAAAACGCAGCTTTTGCGGGAGGCGCCATGCCATTGGAATGAAGGAATCCAAGCGCCCCCAAAGGGCGTGTTTGGTATCGTATATACTCGTATAGTGAACGAGTATACTAGGCTCTTAAAATGAAAAGTGATAATTTCGTTAGAAAGGGTAAAGTGAAAATTAAGTGTAAGAAGGTATATACCTATGTCCTATATTATGTAAAATTACTTAGGTACAATGTTCCCATCTCCTACAGTAATCACCCCCGGGTTGCATTAGGTATATACCTACATTATACCTTTATATACCTTTTCTTACAAGAAATAATATCTCCACCTATCCGAGACCTACGAGAATAAAAACCTAGTGCATACCTTTGGAACATTATTTTTTGATTAAGTATGGCCAATTTTTCATTCAAAACATTAAAAAAAAACAATTTCAGAATATTCCTTCAACGCGCGTCTCTCTTTCTCATACATACATCATTTGCAAATCATTCCTGCCTCCCCTACCGAGGGTTTAGGACGTTGAATCTACGATTCTTATGCCCAATCCCACCAACCTAGGAAGGAGAGCCCTAAGAAATTTCCATACAAAAACAGAGATAATATTCTATTTATTGAATAAAGAACATCAGCTTCCAGCACCACCACAGACTAATTCCATATGAAATGCAACATGCAGCTCACCTACGTTAGGTGCCCAAATATCTTCGCCCAGAGCAGGTGAGCTGCATGTTGCATTTCATATGGATTTAGGCTGCGGTCTAACTGGAAGCTGATGTTCTTTATTCAATAAATACAATATTATCCCTGTTTTTGTATGGAAATTTCTTAGGGCTCTCCTTCCTAGGTAAAAGTTGGTGGGATTGGCCATGAGACTTTAAAGTATAACATCATTACAAATTATTGTAAAATATATCGTATTTATAGTAAAAATAAAGGTAAGTTTGTCTCGTATTTATGTAGGGCCGGCGGGGCAGGGTCAAGATTTGAATACTTAGCGGTATGCGGAGGGAAGATTAGCAATATTGATGTCGTGAATAAGTTTATAGCTCTTAAGAGTGTGCATACCGACATTTCAAAAATTTCTAAAAACGGGAGACCTTATATCTCGACAACCGTTACTAAATATGCTTTGGAACAAAATAAGGTAGATGCATTGAACATTTATCTAGGGAATAACCGTAAAAGATTTTTTAAATCTTGTACATATTTCTCAAAAAAAAAGTGAAAAACACCTCTGATCTTTTTTCCGAAAGACGGAAACTCGTTTCCCGAAAGTCGCGGAATTTTATTTTGTATTGATATTATGCATTAAAATCTAAGGAATAACTGTAAAAAAATTTTAATAGATGCAAAATTAACCCCAAAAAATGGAAAAAACGCTGTTTTTACTATTTTATCATGCGATTGTTCACGCGTCTTTGAACCTTAATGCCGCGGGAAATGACCGTGACGTCATAGTTGGGTCGTGAGCCTTAACGCAGAGGTCGTAAGGTTCATATATATGAGGTTTTTTACATTGTGTTATCTATGTAATCTCGACTTATTTATTATATACCTTACCATTAATTGTTCCAATCAAACTTAATCAGAGGTCCATAACCTTTGCTTAGATCTTTTATATTATTTCTTTTATATTGACGTAACTGATTTAGAAAAAAAATATCTTTTTTTTTAAACCAGTTTTTTATGACTGCACATCCTAGATTCGTTCTTCGCGGTCTTCCAAAGGATACAAAACAACCGCGCGATGGAAATTCGTGGGGTAGTCTGGATTTTTTTCATTCCATACGTTTTTTGGGGTGCTGAATTCGAATCCGAGGTTTAGCAACAAAATTTCGTGACAGAATGTGGCTATAAACAGAAAAAATGGCGCAAATTATTATTTCTGGCGATTTATTTTGTTATAACTCGAAAACTGTCAACTTTTGTGAGTTATCTTTCTAAGAAAAATGAAAGTACATAAAATTCACTAAAAATTTTAGGTACAATTTTTTTCTCTAAAATGAAGAGAAACGGAGCTGCCAAGCTTCAAAAACCCAAAATTTTCGTATTTTTTTAAATAGTGGGTCTCGAAAACGTATGGAGAAAGTTCATCTTGTTACCTTTTGAACCAAATTTTAACAATATTTCTTTTTATTTATGAGACATATTTTACCTCGTTGGAAACAGAAAACATGACAAAAGATTTCAGCATAAATTTTATTTAAAAATTTATACTTAAAATGTTTACGGTAGAAATGTTTAAACATTTGCAGACTAAACAATTCACTATATTTTTAAATGGGTTGCAGCCATGGGCATCGCCAAGGGGGACAGGGGGGTAGCTGCCCCCCTAGAGATTGGAATAGGTATATATTTTTTCATACTAAATGATAAAATCTCACAAAAAATCACATTACTACCACAGATTTTTTCATCATATCATAAATTTTCTAAAATAAGTATGAAAATCCTTCAGTTTCATGAAATAAATTGCCTGCGGCGCTATTTTTTATTGCTTTTTGTATAAAACATCTTCATGCATATTATTGACACATTTTCAAATAAATAAACCACATCACGATCTCCTTCACTATGGCTCACAAAAAATTTCGCCTGCGGTTCCATTTAGCCTAGTTGCAGCTTGTGATAGGTAAATAAAAGCAAGAAAAAAGTTTTCATACCTCTAACAGGTTGTACGGCGAATAGTATTGTAACTAGGGTTGCCACCTTTTTTCTTTGAAAATAAAGTACAATGTTTTTCTTTATCATTATGTTTGAAAACATGATTTTCATTGTATTCTTCCTTTAAGGTTATTCGGGTGTTGGCCGCGTGTCTTTTGTTCTTCTCTAGCTTTCGACAGCGATACTTCTGCCATCTTCAGGATGAAGTAGTTTTTTTTTATGTAAACGTCCGTCGAGTCATCAGTAATTTACTGCCGCAGCGTGAGCAGTGGTGTGTTGAAGGGTAAAGTTATTGTGATGTGTGAGTGTTACTGCCGCAGCGTGAGCAGCTGTGTGTTGAGTCGCGATGTTATGATGACGTGTGAGTGTTATGATGATCGTTCTGCGATGTGTCTTGTGGTGTAGTAAGTGTTGTTCGTGTATTGCGTTGTAGTATTGGTTTCCACGATGTTTTGATTTGTAAGCCGTCTCCTCTGTTGATGTTATGTGGATGTTTATATATCTCAATTGATTCTCTAACGAGTCGTGTGTAGTAAGTTCTTGGTTTGGCTAGTATTTGTGGTGTGTATGAAAACTTGTGTCCTGTGTCTATGTGATGTTCTGCTGTAGCTGACTGATCTGGATGTCCTAGTCGTGAAGCCCTCTCATGTTCTTTGATTCTATCTACGATGTGTCGTGATGTTTGTCCGGTGTAGGTGGCGTCGCAGTCGTTGCAGTCCAGTTTGTATATTCCGTCGCTCTCTTTTTCGTATCTGTCCTTTGTTCTGCATAGCATGTTACGTATTTTATTCGGCGCTCCGTATATTGTTTTTATGTCGTATTTTGTTAATAAACGTCCGATCTTGTCAGTTGTTCCTTTAATATAGGGAAGTACTGCTGTATGTCTGGTTGATGTGTTGTTTTCCTTGTTGTCCGTCTTGTTTTTACATCTGTGGAATGATTTTGAGATGTCCTTCTTATTGTAGCCATTTTTTATCAGAGCTTCTTGTAACCCCTCCAACTCGTTGTTTAGATGCTCGTCTTCGCATATCCTTATAGCCCTGGTTGCTAGAGTTCTTATTATGCCCTGTTTCTGTGTAGGATGGTGATGTGAATCAGCGTGCAAGTATCTATTAGTATGGGTTGGTTTTCTATAAACCTTGTGGCCAAGTAATCCATCCTGTCTCCGACTCACTTCCACGTCTAAGAATGGAAGCACTCCGTCGTTCTCGATTTCCATGGTGAATCTGATGGCCGGATGAATCGAGTTGATGTGATCCAAGAAGTTGGGTAATGTGTCTAGTCCGTGTTGCCAAATGACGAAGACATCGTCTACGTAACGTTTCCATACCCGCGGTCTGTGCGTTGTTGTCTCTAGTGCCTTCTTTTCGAAATGTTCCATAAATAAGTTCGCAATCACGGGTGAAATCGGTGATCCCATCGCAACTCCTTCTATTTGTTCATATATGGTGTTGTTGAAAGAGAAATAACTTGATGTTAAGCAGTGTTTAAACAAGGCCAGTGTGTTCTCCGGGAAGATCCCTTCCAGTAAGCTGAGCGTGTCGTCCAGTGGCACATTCGTGAACAATGATTCGACGTCGAAACTCACAAGAATGTCTTCCTTCGTTAGTTGTTGCTCTTTCAGTATGTTAATGAAGTGTGTGGAGTCTTTGACGTATGATTCAGTCTTTCCGGTGTGCGACAGGAGTTTTCTTGATAAATCTTTGGCTAAGAGATAAGTGGGTGAATAACCTTAAAGGAAGAATATATATACCATGCTGCGAAAACCTACAACATCATTTGATTTTCATTGCTTTTTGCAGTTTGTATCAAACTAGTATCTCTACTAAACAATTGCACAGCATCTTCTACCGTCTATATTTAAATTGAAGTAAATAAGTAATTTAATAAACGCTTTGTTTCTTTCGTCTCGCCATTTGCTATTCATCACAGAAAAAACTCTTTCTGTGAATGCAGACGTGGCGGGAATAGACAATAAAAATAAAATTACTTTATACAAGTTTAAAAAATTATCATCAAACTAATTATATACTTGCTGCCATTTTTGTGTAGTTGATAGTTCTTCAAAATTCTTAGAAGTAAGTACATATTATGTGATTGTAAGTTGGTTTAATAAAGCGATTTCTCCATAAAGATCATCCATATCTACATAAAATTTCGTTTAACGAAAAAATGGTAGCGACTATACTTTTCAAAATTCCAAAGAAATCAAATCACGCGAAATAAAGTATTTTAGTGTACTTTATTGTTCTCATAAAGTATAGAGTACAATTACCTGAAATAAAGTACAATACTTTATTATAAAGTACGGGTGGCAACCCTAATTGTAACTGTATATCCCCTTTACGGCGTAAAAGCGATCATGTGATTATTATCGTAAGTCTATTTATACGTAGATCCAAGCAGAAATACTCGTAGACTTCCAAGCAATTAGACTGTGGAGTCTAAAAGCCATTCATTAAAAATCGAAACTACGCTCACATATTCTACTATGGGATATAGGATAGGAGTCATTATACTACACAAAACCCTTTTTAGTAGTGCCAATTCCAGTGGCGGCGCATGCGGACACTAAATAATAAAGTGTTTCTTCTTCTTTCGTATGCATACCAGGGGTACGTTTTTTGTCATTAAGGGCTTGGTACTCACAGTCTTTTCCCACGGCATTAAGGTTCAAAACCGCGTGACAAACGCATGATAAAATGGTAAAAAATTGCGTTTTTTCCATTTTTTGGGGTTAATTTTGCGTCTATCAAAAAACTTTTACGGTTATTCCCTAGATTTTAATGCATATTATCAGAACAAAAAAAAATACTCCGCGACTTTCGAGAAACGAGTTTCCGTCTTTCGGAAAAAAATCCGAGGTGTTTTTCAAAATTTTTTTGAGAAATCTGTACAAGATATAAAAAATCTTTTACGGTTATTCCCTAGATAAAGATTCAATGCATCTACCCTATTTGGTTCCAAAGCATATTTAGTAACGGTTGTCGAGATATAAGGTCTCCCGTTTATAGAAATTTTTGAAATGTCGGTATGCATACTCTTAATTTTTTAATCAGCGAGTGAACGGAGGATTATCGCACGAAGACAGAACGCATTTGGGTGATTGTTCCAATTGGAATTGTCAAACAGAGATAGAGATATGAGAATACTAATAAGAGTGAGTTTATACATATACATCGAGATATCTCAGCACTCTTCTTTGGTAGAAAGGGAAAGACATACTTAAGGCTAACCCTGGGCCCACCTCTTAATAAGATTTGCCTAGAAGTGCGGGTAAAGAGGTCGCTATTAATGCGCCTGAGCTACCCGGGGATATGGAGGGCCTAAAGTCCGCGGGATTTTCCTTTAATGTATCCTTAAATAGTCGCCCTAAGTTAAGGAACAAGAAGCCGGAATTTCGTCTCAGAATCAATGATATAAATGATAAATATTTCAAGAACACAGGTCCCTAAGTATTTGTGTTACGCCACTACCCGTATTCGACATCAAGTGATCAAGTGGTAATGACCCAGAAGAGCTTACCGCGTGTTCCAGGTAGATGGCGTTAGTGGTGTTATTTGGGATACCTACATTGTACCACCTACACCTACACCTAATATACTGCCGTCCAAAGTCAAAAACCCGTATAAGTCAACTTTATCAGTATTTTGAGTTTTTTTTCTATCAAAATGTGTATTTTTAGGCTCGCCACCCAACTATGATGTCACGGTCATTTACCACGGCATTTAGGTTCAAAATCGCGTGAAAAATCGTATGAAAAAATTGTAAAAATAGCGTTTTTTCCATTTTTGGGGTTAATTTTGCGTCTATCAAAAAACTTTTACGGTTATTCCCTAGATTTTAATGCTTATTATCAGTACAAAAAAAAATTAGGTACTCCGCGACTTCGGGAAACGAGTTTCCGTCTTTCGGTAAAAAGATTAGAGGTGTTTTTAATTTTTTTTTTTTAGAAATCTATACACGATATAAAAAATCTCTTTATGGCTATTCCCTAGATAAAGGTTCAATACATCTACCCTATTTTGTTCCAAAGCATATTTAGTAACGGTTGTCGAGATATAAGGTCTCCCGTTTTCAGAAATTTTTGAAATGTCGGTATGCATACTTTTAAGATATTATACGCGGTTCCTACTTTAGACTTTGAATAGTCAATAGGCATGTATCAGTGTTGCAGGTACAATTATTAGTTTGCGAGTGGGATACCATGAATGCGTAGGGGTTTTGGGGCAATTTGCGAGCTTACTGATTTTATTACTAAATATCTCAATAATTATTTTATGTTGTGAACCTATATCATTACGTGTATTGCAGATAGATCCCAATTTTAATTGGAGGTATGTTTAAAATATTTCACTCCAATCTATGCACTATCTATCACGCATGATCAGGGGCGTAGCCAGGAATCCATTTCGGGGAGAGGGGGGGTTCGAGCTCTGGACCAAAGACAATAAGTAATAACTATGGGCGTCACCAGCTTCGAAGCTAGGGGCTAAAATTTTGGTATTGTCAAATGGAAAAAAAAAACTAGTGAATAGCACCGCAGGTGATTTTTTTTTCCAAAATGTAAACCTGTTTGATTTCAGTACAAAGGCATCTGGATATATCACAATTACATTGCGAGGCGGTAGATGAAAAGCGTCGGTGGGCTTTGTCGACTGCGCAGCCATTCTGGATATGCGCCAGCGCATTGTATCATACATCAAACAAAATTACATTCATTAGTTACCATTCATTCATTCATTGCGCATCCCGTGGACTGATATGGTCACCAACATTGAGGCGTTGCGACGGGCAAGGTCAGACAGAGAATCGCTGTCCAGTATCAAGACAAGAAAAATGGCATACTTGGGACACATTCTCCGCAACCAAAAATATGATCTGCTTCACATCATTATGGAGGGGAAAATTGAAGGGAGTCGCGGCGTGGGTAAAAGGCAAATGTCCTGGTTAAGAAATATAAGGCAATGGACCGGAATCCAGAGGGTGGGGGAGCTGTTCCGTCTAGCACAGAACAGGGAGGCCTACGCCAGAGTGATAACCGACGTCGGGGGGACCTGACATGGCACTCGGAGAAGACGAAGTTACCATATCGTGAAAGAATCACTCGTTTAACCTAAATGGTTCCAAAGTTATTCCACTTTAAAATAGGGGTATTCTTTTTCGATGACTCTGTATTAGTGTCTGTATCGTTTACTAATAACATATATGCGCAATCCCAGCAACTTTACCTAGGAAGGAGAGCCCTAAGAAATTTCCATACAATGCACAGAGATACTATTCTATTTATTGAATAAAGAACATCAGCTTCCAGCTAAACCACAGCCTAATTCCATATGAAATGCAACATGCAACTCACCTACGTTAGGTGCCCAAATATCTCCGCCCAGAGCAGGTGAGCTGCATGTTGCGTTTCGTATGGATTTTGGCTGTGGTTTAGCTGGAACCTGATGTTCTTTATTCAATAAATAGAATATTATTATCTCTGTTTTTGTAGATATGGAAATTTCTTAGGGCTCTCCTTCCTAGGTGGAAGTTGGTGGGATTGGGAAACAATGTTGTTGACTGAAGATACGTCCTTATATGCGAGACTTATAATAAAGCGTTATTGTTTTAAAAGTCGTTATATTTAATGGATAATATTATTTAGTTCATTAATATAAATATTATTATGAACAAACTGCGCGCTGTTTTTTGATGACTCATCATAATTTCAAAGTTAAGGTTAAATGATCCGATATTAAGATAAAACTATTAGATGTCTGCCAATAATTTTCAATTACCTTTTAACAGTGTTGTACATTCGAGTCAAATGTCTCGGAGTCACTCGAGTTTAAGGTGTGACTCTCGACTTGCGACCCGCCTACTTCAAAATGCTATTGGTGTTGAATGTAGCATGTTCATTGTAGGATAATCCTGCGGGCTTAAGGCCCTCCACATCCCCGGGTAGCTCAGGTGCATTAATAGCGACCTCTTTACCCGCACTTCTAGCAAAATATTATTAAGAGGTGAGCCTAGGGTTATCCTTAAGAGAGTCCCCCGGCAAACCCCACCCCTGAATTACGTTCCTTCAGTGTCCTTATCCAACAGGTTACAATTCACACTTAATACAGATAAGTGGCTTAAATACTAATTCATCCACTATTATGTGATTGTTCAACAAAAGGTTCTTTGTGGATGTTAATTGTAATACTAATAATTTTGTTAAGCTGGAAGAGATCATTGTATAGCGATAAGCTCGCCCTAGTGAGCATTACTTATTATTTGGATGTGTAATATCTTGTTATAGTGCAATTATTTTTAACTGTCGAACGCAGTCATAAGCGTGTGAATAAAACAGGTAGTTGTCCCTTCTCGGTCACACTTTTATGACTGCGTTTGACACATTAAAATAATTTCACTATACTTTTTTACGTTACGTTCACTTAAAGCTTGCGACCCGACTATGACGTCACGGTCATTTCCCACGACATGAAGATTCAAAATAGCATGATAAAATGATAAAAATAGCGTTTTTTCCATTATTTTGAGTTAATTTGGCTTTAATCAAAAAACTTTTACGGTCATTTCCTAGATTTTAATGCACATTATCAATACAAAAAAAAAAATCCTCACGAATTTTACGAAACGGGTTGCTGTTTTTCGAAAAAAAAGTCAGAAGTGTTTTTCGCATTTTTTTTCGAGAAATCTATACAAGATATAAAATAAAATCTTTTACAGTCATTCTCTAAATAAAAGTTCAATGTATCTTTCATATTTTTTTCCAAGGCATATTTAGTAACGGTTGTCGAGATCTAAGGTCTCCAGCTTTTAGAAATTTTTGAAATGTCAGTGTGCCTACTCTCAAGAGATTTGAGAGTCGAGTCATGTTCTCTTGAGACTTGTCTAGAGACTAATAGTGTCTCTTAGACACACCTGCTTTCTAATGGAAGGAGTACTGCGTAAGTACTTGTACTTCCATAACAAATTAATTTAGTATCAAAGTATGGATTTTCAATAATTAGTAGTTAATAATTTCTTACGGGTAATTTCTCAATAATTTGCGGTCTCTGGTTCTAATTTTATTTGTTTATTTATTTATTTATTTATTTAATCACATGGGCACAAACAGTTATAATAGCACATATCAACAATTAAACAAAGACAGAAGGCAAACCAGTGAAGGCCCGTCAATTTTACCAGAAAAACATTTCTAAGTTAAAACAAATTAAACTCAAAAAACTGTGACAAAAATGCAACAACAATCTGAATAAAATAAAATTACTAAAAGTACTTACATCTTTAGAATTAAGAGTATACATACCGACCGACATTTCATAAATATCTAAAAACGGGAGACCTTATATCTCGACAACCGTTACTAAATATGCTTTGGAACAAAATAGGGTAGATGCATTGAACCTTTATCTAGGGAATAACCGTAAAAGATTTTTTTATATCATGTATAGATTTCTCAAAAAAAAAATGAAAAACACCTCTGATCTTTTTTCCGAAAGACGGAAACTCGTTTCCCGAAAGTCGCGGAGTATATATTTTTTTGTATTGATAATATGTATTAAAATCTAGGGAATAACCGTAAAAGTTTTTGATAGACGCAAAATTAACCTCAAAGAATGGAAATAACGCTTTTTTTTTACCATTTCGTCATGCGATTGTTCACGCGATTTTGAACCTTAATGCCGTGGGAAATGACTGCGACGTCATTCTTGGTGCCAAGCCCTCGCTGGGAGTCGACCTCGCAGGAGGCTTCTTCTTCTTCTCTATGTGTCCTGTCGGGTCCCCCCGACGTTGACGACCACTTGGGAGAACGCCTCTCTGTCCTGGGCAGTGCGAAAAAGCTCCTCCACAGTTCTGATCCCGGTCCACTGCCGAATGTTTCGAAGCCAGGATAGCTGCTTCCTTCCGACCCCTCTACGGCCTTCTATCTTCCCCTTCATAACGAGTTGGAGAATGGAGTATTTTTCTCCTCTAAGGACATGGCCAAAATATGATCGCAGGAGGCTAACCGCTCTTAAATAACAGGCCATCAGACCTACATCAAGATTAAGATTATGAAGAAGAAGAAGACATCAGGGGTGATGAACTAGAAATAATGACACATGGAATGTATTTGATGTTACCGAGCGAAAGTGCGCTGAATTCTATTACAAAACGAATTCATTTTCTGCTCAAAATGCATAAGACGTCGACACAAAATAATTCATTTAATTCAATGGTAGGGATTTACAATGCTTTTAAAAAATCATCGAAATGTATTATGTGATTTACAATATAAGGTACATGTTGTTTCATCGACGAGTCTCACTGGGCTTGCGCCTGTGCCGAGGCTCCCTCGATGATCCTCTGCATAGCTGCTTGTAGGTACCTACATTATGTTCTGGCACCGTGTCTTCTTCGTTTCTACACTAAAATGTCCTAGAATGTCCATCAAATACTCACAAAGTCTTAACGTGACGAGCAGTTTTTCAAACAATAATTGGAGCAGCTCGTTCAAATCGTATTGATTGACATTATTTCGCAATATATAGCAATTATTTAGGCAAAATTAAAGCGAGAAAACTTTATTGCGTGCAAACGCGAAAGAGAATTGATTAAAATGATCGAACCGATTGGATATTCAGCGATTCGTGTCGCCGAGATCACGATAACACAGAATCCTATTGTCATTAAGTTTACATATGTTTGTAATGTTTCAGCTCTCTAAGTAGTTAGGATGTGGTTTTTTCCTTGACAGAGACGAGAGACATCTTCATCTCTGTTGAGGAAAAACTGTAATGTATTTCCGCATATTGAAGTGGAGGTCTTGGACAGATAGAAGAGCGTCGGGAGGCCACCAAAGAGATGGACCGATGAAATTGTCCAAATTGCTGGAGGAACCTGGATGCGGAAGGGTCACAGCAGAGACGAGTGGAGATAGTTGGAAGAGGCCTATATCCAGCAGTGGAGGGAAGAAGGCTAATGAAGAAGAAGAAGGTTCCGCGACAGAAAAGCTCTCTCGAAGAAACAGGACTTGTTTGCTATAGACAATTCCCTGTTAGAAGTCCCCTGGTGCAAACTTGGTTTAGTGTTGCTTAATGTGATAATACGATATGGTTAAATTTTTTCCCTACTTTCAAATTATATTTCAGAACTGTTGTTTAAAACAATTTGCCAATTTTCGAATTGTTAAAATAAACTGGCAACATTGTTTTTCTAACTTGTGATGGCGGGTTGAAGGGATTATTGGAGTATTTTTTCCTTTTTCCAACTCGCTAAACTATCTTTTCTTTAAAATGATTTCTCTAGCGCTACTCTGTAATATTTTCGGCATTGTAGGTTACTTGTAAAAGATACAATGTGAGAATATTGCGAACCTTTGACAGCTCTTATGAAAAGATTCGACAATCAGGGCTACCAACAATACAATCTTAAACTCCACTTGCAGGTAACGTCCGCACGGTGTCCAAGACGGATGGAATTAATAATATGTTCCGCTAGCTTGGAGTTTATTGATGAGATATTTTAAATCCCTTATTTCTCTCGCGTTGTTTTTGACAACTTCAGCATTCTGCAAGTTGAAGTTTGGAGGTAGCAGAAAGTAAATTAAGTTTGTACATAATATGAGCATTATCCATTTGTGACGAAAATCCATCTTATTCGTGCTGATGGTAACATTAGTCGCTATTTCAAAAACTAAAACGAATGCTCTTTGTATTAGACGCCTTAATTTAATTTCGCAAAACTTGGCGTTTTTATTAAAAAGAGAACGTATTAGTATCTATTTACTATATCTTGGCAGCCGGCGGTCGTTAGCTGCGAGTGTGGTTGCAAGATTGTTTTGTTGGTAGCCTTGATTGTCGAAACTTGTCATGAGAGCTGTCAAAGGTCCGTAATATTCTCACATTGTATCATACAATGTAACCTACAATGCCGAAAATATTACAGAGCAGCGCTAGAGAAATCATTTTAAAGGCAAGATATAATATAATAAATAATATAATAAAAAAAAAATATACTGCGATCACAAGTTTGAAGAACAAAGCTGCAATTAAAAAACAACGGTTCTGAAATATAATTTGAAAGTAGCGAAACAATGTAACCATGTCTTATTATCACATCAAGCAACATTAAACTAAGTTTTCTCCATGAGACTTCTGAAAAAAAAAAGACTGTATCCCTCGCTTTCACCAACTTTTACCTACCTAAGAAGAAGACCCCTAAGAAATTTCCATACAAAAACAGAGATAATATTCTATTTTTTGACACGCAGGCCTACCAACCACACCCTAATTCCATACAAAATGCAACACGCAACTCACCTAGCCTGGGCAGAGATATTTGGGCACCTAACGTAGGTGAGTTGCGTGTTGCATTTTGTATGGAATTAGGGTGTGGTTGGTAGGCCTGCGTGTCAAAAATAGAATATTATCTCTGTTTTTGTATGGAAATTTCTTAGGGGTCTCCTTCTTAGGTAAAAGTTGGTGAAAACGGGGGTAAGTGTATGTGATGGGCCGACTATGGATTAGGCCGACCAGCCACTCCAATGACCGATTATTCGGCATCTTTTGCCGGATAATCTGCTTTCCCGACTAGTCGGTACATCTCTAAAAAGCGTGAGTTTTCAAGGACGACATTTAGTTATGAAATAAAATCGGAAAAGAAGCATTATCTTTTATCGCCTACCAACTATCAGAACTACTGCCATCTAGCGGAATCGGATATTACTAATTATTATTGTTAACAATAAAATTAAAAGTATTCGGAAACTATTCTATATTTGAAATATATTCCCTCCATTTCCGAAGCAAATTAAGGAACGTTTACTTTTTTTTCTAACCCTAAAACTTTTTTTCACACTTTACAGTAAGTGGGCGCTGGGATTCGAGCTCGGCACCCCCCGCTTGGGAGGCCGGCGCGTCCATAGTATAAGGGGGCCCGTCTTCTTCTTCTTCATTAGCTTTGGTCCCTCCACTGCTGGATGGAACTAAGAAACAGTAATTTTTAAAAGATCGTTGCAACATACTCACTCCTGAATTTATACAATCACTGTGTCTCCTGCATTTCGAATATGTGTTTCACAAGTTTAACCGTTGATTTCGATGATGCCCCCTATGCAGTATTTCATTACTAATTTTTACCTATCATTTGAGTTACATTTCGTTTGCGCCGTACCTGTTTTTTTTTAGCTTTCTCCTTTAGTAGAAATACTACAATGTTGACAGATATTTTGCCCAACTACACAGTACACGTGGCATCCCCAAACTGGGTTGTTGGTTTTCATGTATGATAAGGAACCTCTATAAATGTAAGAAGACTTAACGGATAAAGCCATAGACAAAATTTGACCGCCGCCATTGCCGTTCATAGCATTACAGCTAGGTATACGCCATTCTTTCTCGATGCAAAGTACGCTAATTTACCATTTAATTACATAGGTTATATTCCAAATGTAATTTCCACACTGGTTATACATAACGATTCGCTTAAATCACTGAAATATCACCAGGTTTCATGCAATTGTGGACAAGCAATATGACACGCAATCATATGTTTGTAGCTCCCATGGCGTCCACCATAGATTTGTCATAGATAATAGAAGGGGCTCAATGTTCAATAGTTCTTCCCACATTTATAAAGGTTCCATAGTACCTATATGATACTGCGCGTGTTTTCAACTCCTCTATACCTTATCCCATCTCTATGGTTTATTTACGTCCGAGGCCGTCGCCATATTGTTCATGGAGGCCGGGGCCAACTGACATTTGACGATGATTACGCCATCTAAATTGTATCGGAAAAAATATTCCGTAGTTCAAGTTTTTGTCACCGAGACAAGGTGTTTGTCACCGATACAAGGTGACGTCACCACTCATGGCGATGATGGAATCCGAGGATGTAGGCTTGTACTCTACTATCGCAGGCTTCTTTACGTCATCAGCGATTGAGAGTTTTGTGTGGGAGTTAAGAGTATGCATACCGACATTTCAAAAATTTCTAAAATCGGGAGACCTTGTATCTCGACAACCGATACTAAACATGTTTGGAAAAAAATAGAGTAGATGCATTGAATCTAGGGAATGACGGTAAAAGATTTTTTATGTCTTGTATAGATGACTCAATTTTTTTTTGAAAAACACCTTTGTTTTTTTTTCCGAAAGACGGAAACTCGTTTCCCGAAAGTCGCAGAGTAAAATTTTTTTTTGTACTGATAATATGCATTAAAATCTAGGGAATAACCGTAAAAGTTTTTTGATAGACGCAAAATTAACCCCAAAAAATTGAAGATAACGCTATTTTTACCATTTTATCTTGCGATTGTCACGCAATTTTGAACCTTAATGCCGTGGGAAAAGACTGTGACGTCATTCCTGGTGCCAAGCCCTTAATATAAATGATTATAATTTATTAATAATATATTTCAGTGGTAAAGTCAGTACAGAAACAATAATTAGTTTGTTTCGCTTTCAATGAATATTTGATTAAATTCAAAATACATTGATTGATATATTATCAGCAAAATCTACAACTTTGTAGTCCATAAAGCGATATAAGGTCTCCAGACAAAACATCTCTCGACGAAATATCTCCGGGAAATATGTTCTCATCTCATTCAGCCCGCGATTGCCCACTGCAGGACATAGGCCTCCCCTCTCCTCCTCCACTTCTCCCGCTCCTGTGCGAGTCCCATCCACTGGGGTCCGGCAAACCTCTTAACATATATATTATATATGTTAAGAAATATGTTCACATAACAAAATATCTTAAATAAAATATCTGGGATACATACACATATCCAAATACTTTCCTGCACACTTTGGACTAGGATGAAAGCCTGAATCGCAAAGTCTCTAGCGCTGGGGTTTGAACTTGGCAGTTCCAGTTCGAGAGACTGCCACCTCAACCAACTGCGCCAACCATGGGCGTCGCCAGGGAGGCAGGGGGGCGGCTGCCCCACCTAGAGTAGGGTGAATTTTCCTGCTTGTCAGAGACTTAAATCTAGATTTCTTATGTATTGTATTGCTTCGTCGCTATGAGTGAGGAAGTCGCTTTGTTGCGTTAAGTTTTGTCACGAGACATTTTGTCGCGTTAACATTTTGTCAGGAGATATTATTTTGTCTGAAGACCTTTTGTCGTGGAATCGAACTACTCAGTTCTAAAAAATATTCAAGCGTGTTTTCTTGTTAGATATAAATAACCAGGTTAAAAATATGTACTTTTCTAGGTAATATAAATATATTTTTTAATGAAACAACTCTGATTTAATGGATTTTTACAATAATTATTGAAAATTCACGAAATTATGAAAAAAACGATGTGGTAATTATGTTATTCATTTCTCCTATGTATAAAATGGTGGGTTGGCTGAGGAATTTCGTGGGGGGTTGGACCCCCAAACCCCCCCTGCGTACGCCCATGTGTACAGATGTACATATCTATGTCAGGCAACTCAAGTATACTAGTGGCGGAAGTTTAAGAGCCTATTTTGTAGTGTGAGACAGTGTAACTACACGCAAGTCCGTACACGCAGTTATAGTAGTATTAGTGAGCGCACAATGAACAAGAATGTACACAGATGCGTTCATTGTTCAAGGTAGGTATATCCTTCCAGGAACACTAGAGGAGTTCTGCGATAAGTTCGCCCTAGTGAACAACGATTTATAATCTGTACTTGGCCGAGATCAACTCATATGCTCGTTCACGTTCGCACATGTTGTTCTACCCTCCTTGGGGCAGAACCAACGTTATGGTTAATGCACCGGTCAGCAGGGCTATCCGTTATTTGAATGAACTGGCACAGTGGGTCGACATGTTTGGGGTAACTTATAATGAGTTCACCAGACGCACACTGTTTGAGCGTAGAACAACCTAGCTGGACAAAAGTCATAAAAAATGTTTTTTTTATTTTTTTTTAAAGCATGCAATCTTTTTTAAAAAACACAGGGGCATCTTGTTACATCATTTAAACAACAGGAAACCGATTGCAATCGGACAGACAAAGAGACAAAGTCAAGTCTCAATAAGTTCGACCAGCATCGGCCGGCTTATTGCGCTTCAAAACAGTTCTCGTACTAGTCGTCACGTGTGTATTGAATCAATTGTTTCTTTTTCTGTATGTTACTATGGCTTCGGTGAACACCAGGAAGTATTTTTTTTTATATTTGCAAATGTTTTAGACGGTAAATGAAGCTTAATCAATAAAATATCCATATTTTTATTTTGTCAGGGGCATAAAGTTTAGAGTCGAGTACAGTCGAGTTGTCAATTTACCTTCAGTTTATAGTTCAATCATTTAACTATCGATTGCAATAAATCGTAAACCTCGGAAACGCTCGCGAATTTTTTATTTATTATTATTTTGTTATTATTATTATTTATTTTTTATTTTTTTTAATATTTTCAGGTAGGTAGAACTAAGAAGAAACCTTCCCATCACAAATTATGATAGATATGTCTGTCATGTCTGTATATTCATGAAAACTGTTCACGTTAATAAAAAACAGATAAAATATTTTTGTCCAGCTAGGTTGTTCTACGTTCAAACAGTGTGAGACGTGTCGAACAGCATCTGATATAGTATGGTGATGTTTTTATTATTGTAAGTGTAGTATTTAATATAATGCCATGATGTATTGTAATTGTTTACATCGAGCGACGCAAAGGCTAAAGCTGTAATGTTGCTCGGTGTAATTTTAAGTTCAAATAAATAAATAAAATAAAATAAATGTCCATTTTTTATGTTTATATGTATTTCTTGTTCACTTAAAGATTAAAATATAAATAAATTCAACAGGCTCTTAAATTGGCGCTAGATGTATACTTTGTACAAGCACCATGCACTTGACTGTTCTTTGAAAGTAAACTGATGCTCCGAGGTAATGATCATGATTCCGGTATATAATTCTAAAGAAACAATTGTTACTATCGGTTCCTATGAACGGTTCAGTATACTCGTATGGGGCCGCTTCACGCTCGGCGTCCTTCCACGAGTTTTGTGAGAATGAGTAAAAGGACGTACGGACGAGGTGATTGTCTTGAACTGTATACGTAACCGACGGTTAACGCCTTTTTACTCATTCGCGCGGGACTCGTGGAAGGACGGACAGCATGTGGATGAGGCATTAGATTTAAGAAAGGTTTTTTGTTTCAAAATACTTCATCATTATAATATGGAAATGTTTTGCTTTGATCTCACAATCTCTCGGTAAAATATTATTTACCTATTATTGTGCGAAAAAACACACCCTGTAATCGCTCGTCCATAGAAAAAACACTAAAATAATATTATGGTACTAGCTGTAACCCGTCAAAAATGACGGAATTTGCGGGGTAGGCGGAAAGAACAGATCGCCAGACCCTTACACGTATTATTGTATATACGTTTATTCTTATGGTAAACAGAATTATTTTTGGTTTACAAATTATTTTTGAAAAGCGTTGGATTTTTTCTAAATTCCCTAGTACATACAATTCAGTATTCCTACAACAGTGTAGAAGAATTAAGGATGAACATTGTCGGGCTTACGACCGACCTCGGCTGGCTTCAGTGATCACTATACACTCGAGAAAAAAACGCGCGTGCGGTGATCGAGAGGTGTTTTGAATTTCGTATACATTTGAACATCTTGCAAAAGTTGCCACAGGCCATGCGATACAAACATACCCGATTTCCACCAAAATTATATAAGTTGATATTGATGATGTTTTTTTAGTATATTTTTATAGTGTTACATAAAATATACCAGGGAAAAATACCAATTTAAAAGCAATTTGAGTTGTTTTTGATCAACTGTACATAAAAAAATACAAAACTATTTAGTACAGGGTTCAAAAGCCTGATGAAAAGGTATCCATATTGGGTTTTTCGCGTTTTTAAACAGGGTTGTAAATTGGTTGTTCAGTTTCAGCACAACACAGTAAAAAATCACCAATTTAAGGCTCGCCACCCAACTATGACGTCACGGTAATTTCCCACGGCATTAAGGTTCAAAATCGCATGAATTGAAAAAATTGTAAAATTTGCGTTTTTTTTCATTTTGGGTTAATTCCCCTACGAGTTTCTGTCTTTCGGAAAAATGATTAGAGGTGTTTTTTACATTTTTTTTGGATTGATAATACGCATTAAAATCTACGGAATGACCGGAAAATGTTTTTTGATTGAAGGGAAATTAACCCCAAAAAAATGGATAAAACGCTGTTTTTAACTGGATTATTTAACAAAAAATCACAATTTATGTTTTGTGAGAACATCGGAATTTTCTACATGTCGTAGTTGAATATAAAAGAATGGACTGCAATAATCGGTGAATGTTACTTAAGTGTAAAGTGATCACATTAAGCCAGCCAACGATCAGTCATAAGCCTGATAGAAAGTCCATCCTCTGCTGTATATCTGTTGCGATAACTACTTGCTATTTTTAACATTTTATCAAGCGATTTTGAATCTTATTGCCGCGGGATATGACCGTGACGTCATAGTTGGCTCCCGAGATTTAAAACTAAAACCATTCTTCTTTCCAGCCCGGAACCGTCCACTCCTGAACGTAGGCCTCCTCCAAGCCTCTTCACTCTTGTCTATCCTGCGCCCTCCGCATCCATGTTCCACCTGCAAATCTGACAATGTCATCCCTCCCTTGCATGACCCTTAACGGTTTCAAACCCTCTCACTACCACTGTCCTTCCTGGAGGACACGACGCTAAAATAAATAAAATCCATTTGAAGCAAATTCTCATACTCAATCCATGGTAAACTTATTATAGAATGTTTATTGTCTATGACTAAATATGTTTTACCAGTAAATAACTATAATACCAGTACCTCCCCGTGGAGGGCATGGGGCGAAGTCCTAAACGGAAAAACGCAAAATTTTTTTTTGTTCTAAATTCATATAATAGATATTAAATCCATAGTCGAAAAAATTCTATAACCCCTCTATTATATTCTGGTAGTGAGATGGATAATAGTACTTAATTGTTTAAAAGTCCGGCATTCTTTTCAGATGACCCTGTACAACAATCCTGAAACAACGTTTAAGTTATTTGCTGAAAAAATATTCTGTAAAGGAGCTTTAACTTTATAATTCTTATAAAATATCTGAGGTGTTGGAAGCAAACTCCATAAAAATACCAGTTTTGTGTTTCAAATGTTGGAAGAGAGGCCATTTGTCCCATTCGCAGAATGAATGAGTCACCATTCCACTTAGCTTTACGTGCTTTACTCAAATTACGGCAGATCAAAAGAGCTGAGAGGTATCTAGTATCTACATTCCCCTTTGGTAAGATGCAGGATAGGAGCTCCGACGCTTACGAAACGTAATATGTATGTATATATTTTCTAACTTTATATGTTTTTTATTCCATTTTTACCCCATCGACTACCTTTGAGGGGACGAAAAAAAAATTGGACCGGAAAATGAAGTGGTAAGAACCGAATCCTTAATTCTTGATCTACCCCCAACAATAATCAATTGATGGAATTCGGTGCTCATATTATTAAGTATACGAAACTGCACGTAGCGTTTAGTTGTAAGGCGATACTATATAGTTATCAGAAGGTTGTTATAAGTAAAATGCGTGTTGTTGGGACCAAAGTTTATTGTGGACTGATTTATAAAATGATAAACAGAAAGATATATACAATACAAATGTCTTAGGATCTATAGAGTACCTAAATAGTTATACCTAGGTAGGGGGTGTTCATACCCCTACAATCCTCCCTGCCTAGTGATAACGTTACATAAAGTTTAGAAAAAGCATGATTATAAAATAGATTGTATGAAATATTAGTCGCTAAAGAATAAGCTAACTAACTTATCATAATACATTGTTTAGTTCAGTATTCATATTTGTATAATAAAACATCTTGTTGATATCGTATAGGTACATAACATATAGATTTGAGATCCTAAGAACATAGTAGGTAATAAATAATTCAAAGATAAACCATTAGAAAAATATTCAGTGTAAGAAATCACATGTTAAGGGTCCTAAAAATATAAATGTAGGTAGGTATTTGTAACACATGGCAAAAAAAATAACTTGAAAAGATTAACATTGAGGTTAGAATGGTCAAATTATAACATTATTTTGTAAAGACATATGACATAAAAATATTTGTACCCAAAAGTAGGTAATAAAGTTGCATCACATTTGAGAAAGATAATAAATTTTGTAGATAATTATTAACAGATCAAAACATGTAGTTCCAATATAAACATATGTGTGGTCTTTCTGACCTTCCAAAAACAAATTGATTTATAAAACAAAATAGCAAAAAATCGTTGAGTGTAACATAATACATTTAAAATCATAGTTAAGATGAAATAATATAATCGATACACAAATTTTAAGAATAGCACATAAAAAAATGGTGTATAATATATCAGTGTATAATAGTTAACATAATGCGTAGGTATAGTTATATCGTATGTTAAAGGACATATGGTTTGGTCACGTTGACAAAAATAAGGGTCAATAATAATAATAATAATTCACATATGGTTGCATAATATCCCGAGTTAGATACTAGGAAATAAGCATTTTAGTTAACATTATTAATATTAGGCAGATAAAAATGTTGGTTAACATATTATGTAAACGAAAAAATTGAATGTGAGTCGATGTACTTAAAACTTTGTATGTATGAAATAAAATAAAACAAAATAAAATGTCCTCGTTGGACGTCGTAGCTGTTGCTTCGTAATATGATTTGAGGCATGATGAAAGTGAAGATTTTCTTGCTTAGTTAGCATCAGTAAGTCTTCGTCTTCTTCTCGAGCCTTTCTTCGTTCTTGTTGAACGGTGTTTTCTTGAAGCGAAAATGCAGCTGATGTGAGCTGGTGTGAGATGATCGATAGGTGTTGTGTGATCTGCACACGTTGTTGTATGTGATTTGCACATAATTTTGTTGTTGTCTGATTTGCAGACGTTGTTGTTTTGTTGTTGTCTGATTTGCAGACGTTGTTGTTTTGTTGTTGTCTGATTTGCAGACGTTGTTGTTTTGTTGTTGTCTGATTTGCAGACGTTGTTGTTTTGTAGTTATCTGATTTGCAGACGTTGTTGTTTTGTTGTTGTCTGGTTTGCAGACGTTGTGGTCATGCGATCTGCGCATGGTGACGAGCATGCCTTTCGCAAATGCTGTCGAGTGTGATGATGATGCATCAGTGGCTGGATAGACCGGCTAGTTGCCGACCGGCTAGTTGCCGTGGTCGTGACTGGAGTGTAGCGTGGCTGCGTAGCCTTCCGTACAAGTTCCAAATCATTCCAGTGTCCTGATGATGATCTTCGTTCGATGATTATTATGTTCGTCGTGGTGTTGACCATTGTCATGGTGTTGACCATCTTCAAAGAGTTGATGAAAATGCTGTAGATGCTGTTGTTCATCAGTCGATGTGACGAATTGAGAATGTTGAGTTGGTAAAGCACGTTGAGTGTGCTGATGAAGCAGGCTGATGTCATGTTGGATGTTGGTTCGTCTGCTTGTTGTGGTCCGGGAAGTTGAGAGGATGTTGGTCGCATCACTCTTCAGATACCGTGGAGTCCTCCAAGATTAATTTGTCGTTAATGTTGGCACGGCGTTCCCGAATTAGTTTAACACTTGGTCGTTGGCGTTGTTCGTGATTGTCATTAGTATTAGTTTCAAGACACATTGTTGTATTATGTTGATAGATATATGAACACATTGAATACGGTCACACATCACTATTGAGTTTAGGGTCAGAGTCAGGTATAAAGTTCGTCATCACTTTTTTTGCACTGTTTTTTTTTTGTAGATCACGTCGGGATGTCACCACTTTAGTTGTAAGGCGATACTATATAGTTATCAGAAGGTTGTTATAAGTAAAATGCGTGTTGTTGGGACCAAAGTTTATTGTGGACTGATTTATAAAATGATAAACAGAAAGATATATACAATACAAATGTCTTAGGATCTATAGAGTACCTAAATAGTTATACCTAGGTAGGGGGTGTTCATACCCCTACAAGCGCCTGATCTATGTGGTATTTCACAGATTTCACCATTGATTTTGGTGACGCCCCCTATACAGTATTTAATTACTCATTTTTACCTATCATTTGAGTTACATTTCGTTTGCGCCGGGCCTGTTCTTTTCCATACTAAATTAGCATTCTCCTTTTGAGCGTTAGGTGAGAGAAGATGCTTCTAAAGAAGGCACTTGAGAGCTGAAAGTTCGTAAAGTTTATTTATTTATTTTTTTATTTATTTAATCTTTAAGTGAACAACAAATACATATAAATATAAAAATGGACATAGTACAGCTGATTTTAAATCGTTGTTCACTAGGGCGAACTTATCGCAGAACTGCGATTTCTTCCAGTTAACCCCAGGAAAAACAGAAAAAAAGAAATTGAATAAAAATATATGAAGTAAAAAAATATATAAGTACATACATAGTATGTGAGAAAAAAAAACAGAATAAAAAATAATAAACAAGAAACAGAAAGCATACATACATAAAAACAAATATAGTTGAATCTATAATTTAGTAAACATACTCGTATCATTCCACAAAAAAGCACTTGACGTATATCGAAGCAGCGCTATGCTTCCATGTGGTGTAGCCTTAATGCTATTACCAACATTTTTTTTTCTCATTTGGAAGAATAATTTTAACAACAGAAATTCCTGGCGCATTTTTCTCCCCCAAGATGAGTAAAGTGAAAAGTTGTCTGAGGTTTTTTCCCCTTAAATATAAATTTGTGGTCCTACGCTCTAACAGACAACGTCTATTTTAGACCAGAATGAAAGCAGCAAAGAAGCGGGGAAAAAGGAGTGCATGCATAATTGGGTGATCTGTATTTTTTGCCTACCCCGAAAGGCGTGAGCCAATAATTTCAAACCATCGATCGACTCCCCGCCGCTCCAGAGAATTTCTGCCAACTTAGCGCCGCAGGCGATTGATGATCGGACATCTTCTGTCCGGGAAGAGCGTAAAATTTACGTCATTCAAATGATTTTTTCGAAAATGGTTCGCTGTGGATTGGAAAATTCAAAAAATGTGAATTTTGTCTATTTTTGTGACCGTTGGAACAGAATAGATAATGTGAAGCATTGAAGAAACTAACATTGGACAGGCGAAAGTGAATTGTATTTATGGTGTGTGTATTGTATAGTAAAACTGAATTATGAGGTGCAGTGTGTGATAAAATAATATATGTTGTGTGTGTTAAATATCTTATAATACTGTGAATTATATAAATTATGGTCGACCCCCTTATACCAGCTCATGTATGCTGTCTGGGGGCATGAATAACATAATGTGGTATTAAGAGTGTACATACCGACATTTCAAAAATTTCTAAAAACGGTAGACCATCTATCTCGACAACCGCTACTAAATTTGCTTTGGAACAAAATAGGGTAGATGCATTGAACCTTTATCTAGGGAATAACCGTAAAAGATTTTTTATATCTTGTACGGATTTCTCAAAAAAAAAATAATTAACCCATCAGCGCCGGCTGATACATATATGTAACGGAAAACAGGGTGAAAATATTTGGGGTTATCTTCTCATCCGGTTTTCCGAAAAAATTAATTGTGTTATTTTTTAGCAATAAAAGGACCATTCTTTCGTACTGATCAAACCTTTGACCAGTGCGTGCCCTTGTTTTCGAAAAAATGTGTCACAAAAATGCTTAATGTTCAACAGCGAGAAATTTTGAGGGGCTATTACCTATTATTGTAATTTGTATCCCTCCAGCTTTATATTTTTTTACTGCTTTTTCTGAATCTGTATCTTGAATGTTGCCTTTAACGAACGGTATACAAAATTTTGGTTTCACTATTTTTTTATGTACCTAAAACGATACCTAAACATGAGCGTTACATATATGTATGCCTCGGCGCTACCACTGCTATGAAGTATAAAGTATCCGTCTGTATGTCTATATCTATATTATCTACTATTTGTTATGTAGGAACGTTTTTTGTCACGTATGTATAGATAACTATCCACTCATACCTATATTACACAATAACCTCTCAGTTTTGAAATAATAATAATAAGAATAATATGAAAACATGTGGTAATAATGTGATTTTTGGTAAATTTTATCATTTAGTATGAAAATGCACATACCTAGCCCAATATCTAACGGAGTGCAGCTGCCCCCCGCCCCTCCTGACGACGCCCATGAAGCATTTTTTTATATCTTACCTACCTACCTATATCTAGATCATCGCAAACTTCTGTAGTAGGTATGGTGTCATTCAGAACTATATCCAACTATACCTACGCAATTTTCCAATTTTCATTCGTGAGGCCTTCATTCATCGGGTGACGGGTCGTACATATTTTGTGATCAACTATCGTGTTATTATGGTGCTATACCACAGTAGGTATATATGTAATTTTTTTTTAATTGAAAACCGAACGCTGACTTTGCTTATGTGACTCACAGCAAAAGGGGTGAATTCAGTGAGAACAATGTGCATAAAATGTAATGTAGGATTATGTGTTAAGTGATTTGTATCATGCCATACAATACAATTTTAAGTTTTTATGTTTTCAGTATTTTTTCATAATTATATTCAATAAAACTGATATGATTTCGTACGCGATAGTTCAACTATGTTCTTCCTAAACGAAAAAAAAATATCAGTGGGAACGCCGAGGCATACATATATGTAACGGTCTCTCTGGTGACCTTGGTGACCTTGACATCTAAAATTTTATTTTTGGCAGTCCATTTAGGACTAGAGTATTCCGTTTATACTAAAAAAGTTGGAAAAATTAAAAAAAAATAGTTCTCGGCGTTGGAGGGTTAAAAACACCTCTGTTCTTTACTCGTTTTCCGAAAGTTGCGGAGTATTTTTTTTTCTTGTATTGATAATATGCATTAAAATCTAGGGAATAACCGTAAAAGTTTTTTAATAGACGCAAAATTAACCCCAAAAATGGAAAAACGCTATTTTTACCATTTTATTATGCGATTGTCACGCGATTTTGAACCTTAATGCCGTGGGAAAAGACTGTGACGTAATTCCTGGTGCCATGCCCTTAAATTATACATGTATGTGTGAATTGTGAATTAATGTAAGAAAATATTGTTTGTTTAATAAAATGAACATTGGTGGTTTGATTAGGAGACTTGTGATTATCACCCAAGACAATTTTGTAAGGAGACAACAAGAAAAGAATGAAAAACACAAATAATCATCTGTGTTTATATTATCGACAATGTACGAAATCCAGGAATTGTATGGAATTCCTAGGAAATGTACACAATGCCGAGTAAATTTAGGAAATGTCGTAAATAATTTGTCACAGGTTTTTTGTCACATTTGTTACGAAATATTTGTTTTAATAAATCAAAAACTTATTATTTATTTCACACAGATAAAACTGACAATATAAACGTATTTAAACTGAAGAACCTATTTATTTTTGCTGGCAAACTAAAGTCGCATGCAGATTTACATTATTTGATATGTATATTTCAAATTTCTGTTTAAAAAATGTATTTAACTCCTAGTAAAATGTATATTAGATATACGATTAGATAAGATATATGTATAAGTTATAATTAAAAAAAAAAATACAAAACATGAAAGAAGAATCCTCATTTAGTATGAAAAAAAAAACTAAGGACCAAGGCTGATGAAGAAGAAGACGGGCTACCTTATACTTATCATATTATATGCTTTTAAACCACAATTGTAACTGTTTAATGCTCCTTTTACTAATACATTCATGTGACCCCTGTAAACTTTCAATAGGTATTTCATACATGAAGAGTATGCGTACTGACATTTAAAAAAAATCTAAAAACGGTAGACCTTATATCTCGACAACTTTTACTATATATGCTCTGGAACAAAATAGGGTATATGCATTGAACATTTATCTAAGGAATAACCGTAAAAGATTTTTTATATCTTGTATAGATTTCTCAAAAACAATTTGAAAAACACCTCTAATCAAAATATGGAAAATTGTTTCCCGAAAGTCGTGGAGTAAATTTTTTTTAGTGATAATATGCATTAAAATCTAGGGAGTAACCGTATGTTTTTTTTGATAGACGCAAAATTAACTCCAAAAAATGGAAAAAAACGCTATTTTTACGACTTTATCGTGCGATTGTTCACGCGATTTTGCCGTGGGAAATGACCGTGACGTCATTCTTGGTACCAAGCCCTCAAGCCATTGATCGATGATGCCTCCTATGCAGTATTTAATTACTCATTTTTACATATCATTTGAGTTACATTTCGTTTGCGCCGTGTATATTTTTTTGGTTATTTCAATCATTTGAATGCTGAATCAGCTGAAAACTCACCTCTTTGTGCGTACCTACGGGTCGATCACTGGTCAGCCAATGATTAGCCAAAACTGATTAGATTAATTCATTTTTATTATTTTGTTTTGTGACGATCCTATATGGTTATTAATCTATCTATCATTTTTACTGTTTTCGACGATCCTATATGGTGAAAAGAAAAATTTAAGGTGCCCTTGGGGCGATTTTATCGCTAAACGGCGCCCAAAATTGTCCAAGTATTATTATTTATTTCCTAGCAATTATTTACAATTCCTCAATTTCATACATTTCCGGTATCATGTACGACAAACAAATTGTGGTACAAAACTGTATGAGTACGGCGCTCATTAGCTCTGTGGCTTAGTGGTTAGAGACAGGACATACAAACAAGCTATTGGAAATATAATAACACGCAACTTTATAATAATAAATTACCTATAAAATATGGACAGGTTATTATAAAAAAAGGATAAAGAAGATGGCGCAAGACCTTTTTTTTTTCTTGTTAGGTCAGGGGACCGTATATCCCCTGCGTCACTGCGACCAGAGTAGGTCTATTGTGACACCCTTCAATGTTACAGCTCGTCCTCAAGGCCGATGTGTCTCATGTAGCTCACGATCTGTCTTGGTGCGAGTAGTCTTGCCTTCTCGGAGTCCAGTAGGGGGCCTCCAAGAGAGCGACTTCTTTTGTGAGCGAGTGCATCACACATCACAGTTACAGAAGATGTGAATAGGTGTTTCGTTGTCCTCTGAACAGAATGTACAGACTGGGGTGTCTGAGAGTCCAGTTTTGAACATATGCTTCCGCAGTCTGCAGTGTCCAGTCAAGATCCTGGTTAGGATTCTTATTTGTTTTTTGGAAAGCTTGAGAGCTTCGGTCGTGAACTTACTATTCCCTTACGGCGAGCGCAAGACTTACTTTTCCCTAAACATACACACACGTAAATAGCGCCGCAGGCGAATTTATATATGTGACATAGTGAAGAAGGTCGTGATGTGGTTTGGTTTATTTGAAAATGTATACATATAATACTTAGCACGATAATATCTATGGAAAATGTCTTTTATAAAAAAGTAATAAAAAATAGCACCGCAGGCAATTTCTTTTTATATAATAATTATACTTTTATGGATTTTCATGAAAATTTATGATTAGATGTGAAAACGTGTGGTAATAATGTGTTTTTTGTGAGGTTTTATCATTTAGTATGAAAAAAATATACCTATTCCAATCTCTAGGGGGGTGGGGCTGCCCCCCTGTCGACGCCCATGCACACACACACACACACACACACACACACACATACACACACACACACACACACACACACACACACACACACACACACACACACACACACACACACACACACACACACACACACACACACACACACACACACACACACACACACACACACACACACACACACACACACACACACACACACACACACACTTCTAACTGAAACACAGGCTAGAATAATTATTATCGTCCATTTGTAGTAAGTATTTTTAAACCCTGGTTTAGTTACCTACAATAATTGTTTTGCTTATAATCCCTTATGTTTTCATAAACCTGAACTTCTATTTGGTGGGTAAGAAGATCAGAGGTGTTTTCCACAGTTTTTTTTTTTTAAATCTATTCTAGATATGAAAATTCTTTTACGCTCATTCCTTAGATAAAAGTTCAATGTATCTACACTATTTTTTTCCAAAGCTAATACTTAGATCGTCGAGGTCGAGATCTAAATATGGTTTGGAACAAAACAGGGTAGATGAATTGAACATTTATCTAGGGAATAACTGTAAAAGATTTTTATATCTTGTACAGATTTCTCAAAAAAAAAAACACCACTGATCTTTTTCCGAAAGACGGAAACTCGTTTCCCGAAAGTCGCGGAGTAATTTTTTTTTTGTAATGATAATATGCATTAAAATCTAGGGAAAATCGTAAAAGTTTTTTTGATAGACGCCAAATTAACCCCAAAAAATGGAAAAAACGCTATTTTCACCATTTTATCGTGCGATTGTTCACGCGATTTAGAACCTTAATGCCGTGGGAAATGACTGTGACGACATTCTTGGTGCCAAGCCCTTAAGATTGAAGTTTAACTGGGCGGTGCTCGCAAAGTATGGCAATAATTTCAAAGTAGCCCTTGGTGCATATTAGTTTTTACACCACTGCCCTAAAAGGTACTTATTATTAATTATTAGAACAGCAATAATAATAATAATAAATATGAGCGCCCTCTGAGGCCCGCTCTAGAAAACAATTTGGGAAGCTTCTAATCTTCTAAGCTTCTCAAATTGTTGTGTCACAGAGGTACACCTCCGGGGATTTTATTTCTGGGAAAACAATTACGACTTTATCTAAATTAATTATTAGAAACTTTGTAAATTTATTATGAAATACTATAACATTCAAGTTAATATTATTGTTATGTTTTAATTTATTTATTTATTTATTCACAAAGGGCGCATTAGGGCGCACTAGGGTAGTGATTTACAGTAAATATGACTAATAGCTAATCAGAATAATAGCTAATTGGACTAATACTGATTCGGCTAATAGTTAATTCGACTGATAGCTAATTTTACTAAAACTAGCAGTTTGCGCAGTTCAACAATTGCACCATCATCACCATACAAATCTCTTTAATCGTTTGCTTATCACTCAGTATTTTGTCACTGTTTTATTTATTTTCTGTACATACATGTAACCTTGAGCTATTATATTGTGGTTAGTATTGCCCCGAAACAGGATATCGCCTAGTGGGGCAATAAAATCCAGTACTTTTTGTTTATGTTTTTATTTTGTAAAGCTTTGGATAATAAGTAAATGAAATGAAATGAAAAAATGAAAAGTTGGTTGAGGCGGCAGTCTCTCATGCGGGAGGTGCCAGGTTCAAACCCAGGCGCTGGCGATGTATTCCACACTTTGCGATACAGGCTTTTAGCCTAGTGCAAGGTGTGCAGGAAAGTATTTGGGTTTGTGTATGCAAGCCCAGATCATTTTTTTAAAATAAAAATATCAGACTTATAGATAATTCGACTAACAGAAAAAAAGATTATAAGATGCAGTGACTCTAGTAGATATTTTTTTGATATTCTGTTCCCTTTTTACATAATAAGCCGAAATAAAAACTGTCGCTAACGTCATTATTATTTTGCGCTCACATTCTCATACAAAATTTAAAGCGATAATTGAACTATTTTTGTTTTGAGTACATTGCCCCTTAAGAGTACGCATACTGACATTTCAAAAATTTCTAAAAACGGGAGACCTTATATCTCGACAACCGTTACTAAATATGCTTTGGAAAAAAATATGGTAGACACATTGAACCTTTATCTAGGGAATAACCGTGAAAGATTTTTTATATCTTGTATAGATTTCTCAAAAAAAATAATGAAAAACACCTCTGATCTTTTTTCCGAAAGACGAAAACTCGTTTTCCGAGTAATTTTTTTTGTACTGATAATATGCATTAAAATCTAGGGAATAACCGTAAAAGTTTTTTGAAAGACGCAAAATCAACTCCAAAAAAATGTAAAAAACGCTATTTTTACCATTTTATCACGCGATTTTAAACCTTAATGCCGTGGGAAATGACTGGTGACGTGATTCTTGGTACCAAGCCCTCAAGTAATCGCTTTTCTAACGGTGGGGGGTGTTGGGCCTAAACGGACGATAGGGAAAAGTCACATTTATGAAAAATGGACTTTTAATGCTTTTCATTTGAACTAGCCGTCCGACAGTTGGACGAGCCATTAACACGAGGATTTGTCTCAAGTACAAAGTGTGGCATGTCCGAAAGCAATAAATTATGATCGACTAGTCGACGTACCCTCTACAAAATGCCCGTTGAATGTGAATTGTTAAAACACACACCCACACACAAATCTCGCTCACACACTCACACTGTAGTGTATTAGCCTCTCCACACACGTCCCGAAGTTCAGTTAACGGAATCGACCGTTTTGCAAAAAAGTTCCGATCAAAACCTCTCTCTGAATTCAGCGTCAGCCCAAATTTTGAATTCAGAAAGAGGTTTGGTAGGAACTTTTTTGCAAACGGTCGATTCCGTTAACTGAACTTCGGGACGTTTGTGGTGAGCCTTAGAAGCCAAGTTTAGTACATATATAATATAGGCTCTAGAGAGGCATTGCACCACATCATGTAAGTACCTACTCTGGGCTACAGTATAGTCTACATCCATAGTACTGGAGGCGGTGGCATAGGATTGGCTCCTCCTACTATTGCACCATGTAATGTAGTAGTGAGGCCAGGACGCTCCAGGCATACCAGAGCAGAGCCACTTCTCTGCAGACCACCAGACTAGCAACACTTACCAGAGCCCAGGACAGCTTGCTGATACTTGGTAGGTAAGTGAACACTACAACAGGCACACGTCTGATTTTACAATTTATTAGGCAGAAAAACAGAAAATAAACAAGAATATAAAAAATATAACGATCTACCGAAAATATTTACAGCAAGACATCACGCATTTTATATTTTAGATAACTTCTTATACAGGGTGCCTGGACGGACACCCCTCGACGTGTATAAAAAAAGGAAACTCATTTTTCATATTATCGTATGACAAATATTTCAAAAAAATATATACGTTTTGAAAATGAAAGCGATCAATTTTCTTTTTTTTTGTTATTTTTTTCTTTTCCTATATTTCACGCCTCGTGACATATATTATTGCTGCCCATTTACATTAGAAGGACTATTTCGTCTTCCGTTCAATGGGGCATCCACCATGGGCGTTGCCAGCCTCCAACCTAGGGGGGGGGAGGGGGGAGCAAGCAAAATTAAAAAAAAATGATATAGCATAAAAAACGCTTAGAGAGCGCGATATTTTTTTTTGTGAGACATAGTGAAGAAGGTCATGATGTGGTTTGTTCATTTGAAAATGTATATAATACTTTGCGCAGAAATATGTATTAAAAATGCTTTTTTTTATAAAAAAAATAATAAAAAATATCGCCGCAGTCAATTTCTTTATGTAACTAGTGGATTTTCATACTAATTTTAGAAAATTTATGTAACGATGAAAATATGTGTGGTATTATTGCGACTTTTTGTAAGGTTTTATCAATAAGTACGAAAAATTATTTACCTATTCAAATCTCTAGGGGGTGGGAGTTGCCCCCCTGCCCTCCTTGACGACGCCCATGGCATCCAACCTTTTACGGGTGATATTTCATTTCCAGGTAAATAAAGGTTGTCTTACACGAGCACCTATTTGCAAAAAAATGTATAGATGTCGTCCCATATTGAATTGACAAGTTACAAATAATATATTTTTTTATAGGTGATGCTTTATTTGTAATTAAGGCGAGTTGATGGCGATTGACATTTCAAAAAATTCTAAATACGTGAGACCTTCTATCTCGACAACCGTTACTAAATATGCTTTGGAACAAAATAGAGTAGAAACATTGAACCTTTATCTAGGAAATAACCGTAAAAGATTATTATGTCTTGTACAGATTTCCTAAAAAAATAAGAAAAACACCTGTGATCTTTTTTCCGAAAGATAGAAACTCGTTTTCCGAAAGTCGCAGAGAATTTTTTTTTAACTGAGTATATGCATTAAAATGTAGGGAATAACCGTAAAAAGTAAGAAATTGCCATTTGGCAATAAGCCCGCCCCTTGTATGTTTTTCTGTACAATAAAGTTTATTTTATTTTTTTTTTTAAGTTTTTTGATAGACGCAAAATTAACCCCAAAAAATTGAAAAAGCTCTATTTTTACCATTTTATCAAGCGCGATTTTGAACCTTAATGCCATGGAAAATGAGCGTGACGTCATAGCTGGGTCGCGATCTTTAACTCTTAATAATCTTTGTGCCTAGTTTATTTAAATTTAGCACAATCAATATTTATTTTACTAACCCGTGCTATGCCGGGTAGTACAGCTAGTATTATAATAACGCGAATAAAATACCGCAGTATTTGAATATTGCTCATGTTTGTTATAAAGTACTCCTATGTACACAGCTGATATTATAAAACTTTTTCAGTGTTTTCATAACGCCAACAATTGTGATTGTTTTGTACTTCTTTCTCGTGAAATTTTAAATTTGCGGGTTACATTAGTTTACCCAGATACAGTTGATCAACATTTTAAACATACGCTTAATTAAGCTTCGTTTGTTGTTGTTTTTGGTAGCTTTTTCTTTTTGTTTAATCTATTTTCATCAAATTTTAATAGATAGGTACTAAGTAGGTACCTATACATGGGCGTCGCCAGCCTCGGAGCTAGGTGGGGGCAAAAAAATTTACAAAATTGATATAGGATGAAAAACGTGTAAATAGCGCCGCAGGGGAATTTTTTTTGTGAGACATAGTGAAGAAGGTCGTGATGTGGTTTGGTTTATTTGAAAATGCACATAATTTGCGCAATATTATAGCGCCGCAGGCAATTTGTTTGTGAAACAGTTGTATTTTGATGGATTTTTATACTAATTTTAGAAAATTTATGACATGATGAGAAAATGTGTGGAAATAATGTTATTTTTTGTTAGGTTTTTTCATTGAATATGAAAAAATATACCTATACCTATTCCAATCTCTAGGGGGGATTTAGCTGGCTTTAGTGGAGTAAGTCGGGGATTGAACCCGCGCCCAATGGATTAACAGTCGAGAGCGTTATCAACCGGGCCACCGACCACCTGTTCGCCTTGTCCCGTCACCAAATTTTATTGTCAACGTATACATAGAATGACCCCAAAAAACGTATAGAATGAAAGTAATCCAAATTACCCCACAATTTTCCATTGAGGGGGCGTTTTATGTTTATTCTCACATGAATTGGACGTACATCACCCTGACACCCACATTGTACAAGAACAAGTACCGTGACGGTATGGTAGAATTCCCATCAAATAAAAATATGCTTCTAATATTCAGTCAGTTATACATGCTAATAAAAATATTGCTCTGACAATTTTATTTGTAATTTTCTGTAGTCTGTTTCCTTCCAGAAGTCTCACGGAGCAAACTTGGTTTAGTGTTGCTTGATGTGATAATAAGATATGGTTACATTGCAACGCTACTTTCTAATAATATTTTGAAAGGGGTGAAAATTACAGTACTGAACAGGCTGCGCGATTGTGGAATGACCTTCCATTATCTATCAGACTTGCACTAACTATTTCCACTTTCAAGAGTAGACTGAAGCAGCATTACCTTTCTATTTCAAATCCCACTACCAGTCCCTCCTGAACCCAGCATCCCTCCCTTACCCTATCCCATCCCATATACCATTTCTGTATATATTTATATATGTATAATATGTTTATCTATGTATGTATTCATGTTTTCAATTATTGTTAGGTAAAGGTACCCTTTTCGTACTAAATTTATAATTAGTCATGTCTCACTTTGGTTTCTGTCATGGGTTGGCTGGCAGAAATCGCCCTTTGGCAATAAGCCCGCCCTTTGTATGTTTCTGTACAATGAAGATTATTTTATTTATTTATTTAAAATTGGCCAAATTTTGGATTGTTAGAATAAATTGGCAACTTTGTTTTTTAAACTTGTGATGGCAGTTTAAAGGGATTAACGAAGTATTTTTTTCTTTTTCTTGCCTTTAAAATGATTTCTGTAGAACCGCTCTATCATATTTTAGGCATCGTAGGTTACTTGTAGGGATATCACTAAGAGACAGAAGAACCAATACATGGATACGACAGAAGACGGGAGTCACCGATGTAGTCCTTAAGGTCGCCAAACAAAAGTGGAGTTGGGCTGGCCACATAGCACGAACAGCAGATGCTAGATGGACCAAAAAAGTTCTTGAATGGCGACCAAGAACCGGCCGAAGAAGTGTTGGGAGGCCCCAGGCAAGATGGTCGGACGACATAAGGAAGGTTGCCGGGGGCGGATGGATGCGGTCGGCACAGGATAGGGAGCAGTGGAAATATAAGGGGGAGGCCTATGCCCAACGCTGGGCGCGAGAAGGCTGAGAAGAAGAAGAAGGTTACTTGTAAAAGTTACCCTAGAGTGACTTGCAGCATCCATGTATTAAGTCTTAGGATGATATCTTTAGTATTAGCTGAGTCTGAGAGCTTTACCTTCGAACATTCAGTTACTACGCCCCTTTAAGTCTCATATAGCAACACAGCGGTAAAAAAATATTCAAGATGAATAAAATTATAATAAAATTTCATTTTATTACGTAGGTATCGCAAAAACACGAATTTCTTTACCAAAAAAAAAAACACCCAACAGAATATCTTAAATCTTTGTAAAGTAAGGAATTCAGTTCATTGTAGCGTCACATGAAATTTTGCGTGAAAGAATTTATACGTGCCGCTTTTCAAGGACATCTCTTTCGTATGATTCTATACGATTAATGTCAATGGTGCTTACTGCGCACTGCACAGCACGGCATACTGATATTAGTGTGTATGACGTGCCTGGCTGTAAATTCATTATTATTTATTTACGCTTCAAAGCGAACCACTAAAATTGTTTTTAATTCGTTTACTGATATTTGTGGTACTCATACAAATGACAGATATGAACGCAAATCTGCATTACATATCAATACAATACTTTTCATTCATCCATCATATGAATCTCAAGCACATACGAGTAGATAACTTTCACAAAATATCAATTATTACATAATAAGACTGACACACTAGAATTTACAAGTTACAAATAATAAGCCCACAATCAGGTAAATCATATAAAACTGTTCACTATTCGGTGGAGTGGCATTCTGTCCTCCTTGTCTACTCCACAATTAAAGTAGAAAAATTACCAAAACTTTTTTTATTTCATAGGTAATTAATCCAAGATCTGGAGCTGAGAAGCAATGAGGAAATTAATCAACACTCATTAGTCACCAGCGAGATCAGGGCCAGAACACTGACCTGGATCGGACATGACGTCAGATCGGGAGAAGAAAGAGCCACAAAACATATCCTGTAAAATAAACCTGTGGGCAGGAGACCTCTGGGCAGACCAAGTCAGAGATTGATGGACTAAATGTTGGCGATGACTGAGAGTCCGTTGCTGCAGGCGGGAAAGCTTGAGGATCCATTGTTCTGGAGGCCAAAACTCTGATGGAGTTTTACGGCCATCGTAAGTAAATAAGTAAGTAACTAATTAAAAATTACAATTGACCTTGATGAGAAATGAAAATGAGATTTTTTTTGTAGATAATGTGTTTCGAGTTGACTGTGCCGTATTTTAGCAGTGCCGTTTGCTTGTAATCCCAGCGGTATGCAGTCGCAGTATTGATTTCGCTTTGACTAAACCACACTGCTTGATAAGTGGATACAAGGCAGATCCCTCCTAAAGTCCCTTCTTAAAGATATGGTTCATTAAGGACGGCCAACCGTTGGCGATTAAATCGCTTTAACATTTTTTTATCTCTTCATCTTCCTTGGGCTTTGCTTCAAGGCCGTTTCGGTAGGTTTTGCAATATCGTACTTCTGAGAGCTAGGGAGGGTCCATCCAAATTTCGAACAGTAGTCTTAAATGCATGGTTGAGTACATAGTTGGAGCAGTTGGTTGAGGCGGCAGTCTCTCGAGCGGGAGGTGCCAGTTTCAAACCCCGGCACTGGCAATGTATTCCACACTTCGCGATACAGGCTTTTTACAGAAAGTATTTGGGTTTGAGTATGCAAGATCAGATGATGCAGATTTGAGCAGGTTTGAGGATGCAGATCCTTTATAAAAATAAATGACAGCACAAGAGCTGTTTCTTTCAGCGAAAGTCGCTGGTTAGGAGCACAATTGTAAAAGAGGATTATCATCCTCATATCAGGCGTTTTACAATAAAGTAAAACAGTTGCAGATTACCTCTGCACACATCGTGCGCGTAATCGCGTCGTAAAATCGCCGCAAACATACCATTTTTCTAATTTTATTTAACAATATATTCACTGGGGCATATTAATCTAATATATTTTTCGTATATCTTTTCGTTTATTTGTATGTACGTATGTTCTCGATTAACTTGGAATATGTCCTCAGTATAATATCCTTGGATAACTAAAGAAGGATTCGGCTTAATTTAATACCCAAGTTGATTTACAAGCACTTTTTTTTTACCATACATACTTAATTCAATTTGTAAAAAACATCTTCACTTAAGTCTCGGAAACCAACTATGACGTCACGATCATTTCCCACGGCACTAAGGTTCAAAATCGCGTGATTAAATGGTAAAATTTGCGTTTTTTCCATTTTTTTGGGTTAATTTTGCGTCTATCAAAAAACTTTTACGATTATTCCCTAGATATTAATGCATATTATCAGTACAAAAAAAAATACTCCGCGACTTTCGGGAAACGAGTTTCCGTCTTTCGGAAAAAAGGTCGGAGGTGTTTTTAATTTTTTTTTGAGAAATCTATACAAGATATAAAAAATCTTTTACGGTCATTCTCTAGATAAAGGTTCAATGTATCTACTCTATATTTTCCAAAGCATAATTAGTAAGGTTTTCAAGATCTAAGGTTTCCGTTTTTAGAAATTTTTGAAATGTCAATATGCCTACTCTTAATCCATTATTTTTTAAAAAGCTCTTACCCAACTTTACTTGTATCTAATATATCAAAGAATTTTTTGAAATACTTCCAATTTACTGGAGCCTAATGATTGGGCAAAAACTTATGAACTAAATAAAAAAAACTTTATGCAACGATCTTCATAAATAAGTATTCTTCTTCGTTCTCAGCCGTTTCAATTCCAATGCTGGACTTAGGCCTCCCCTTTGACTTATTCCACAGATCCCTATCCTGGGCATGCTGCATCCACTTGCTTTCTGCGATTCGCCTCACATCTCTTACAAAAATCTCCATACGATTTGACAGTTTGTGGGCACCAGTTTACTTCACTACTAGCATTGAGTATGCCAGCTGGATACTTCATATAAAAGTCTATGAAAAATACCTACACTGGATACTATACGACGTATAACTGGGTTTTTAGGGTAAATTTCTCCATAATTCTTATTGTACGGTCTTTCTGCTTGTAGAGCGCCCTCTGCCCACAACGAATCTATATTTTAACAGAGTAATGCGGTTACTTTATGTAGAGACTAGTAGTGCTGGGCGTTTGTGCTGATCAAAGTCTATTTCAAAATGTTAATGTTAATCCCAATTAACAGTTTACGTCAATAGCGTCCTTGCATGTTTTTTATTTATTTTGGTTTTCGGTACATTAACTATAAATTAAGGTTTTCCAAAAAAATGTTATTTTAATTTTGTGTCTTTGTGGATATATTTATAAAATAAAGTCACATATTATTCGATTCCAGCGCAAAAACAGGTTTTTGACTGGCCGCCATATTGTGACGTCACGTTCCCCAACTCTTCCATACATAACCCACAAACAATCCAATTTCTGACATAGGGCTATGACGTCACAATCACGTTAACTGATGAGCGCTCGTTTCAGAGCACCTGAGAAAAGTGGGTCAAATTAACATTTTCAATTAATTATTATAAATTAACGGTGAATTAAAATTACATTTTATAATTTTATTTGTAATTCTAGTAAGTAGAACTATCGATTTAATATATTTTTCAATCGATAAACAAAAAATGCAAGTACCCTATTGCAACTGCTAACTATGTTGAGGTGGTTCACCTATATCAATATAAGCAACAAGATCATCTACATTTTTCTGTTGATGTATCAATATTTCTGTTGACGGTTAAAAGTCGAATGGGAATTTCGGTTCATTTTCTTTCTTCTCGTGCGTTTGGAATGTATCAGACATTGATCAGCGTCATCAGAGAATATATTTTTATATCAACAGTGTTGACGTGTTGAATATGATCAACCGTTGAAGATTACCGTTAACTGAAGAACGACACAGCTCTAGTAGAGAGACTGGAATAGGTTCAAACTCAGGGATTCAAGGGATTATTAGGATACAAGGTTTAATCGCGCAATAACTTACTTGTACAGGGAACATGGCACAATGTATTTTTAATTTGAAAAAGAAATACCCATAAGACATATGCCCAATCCCACCAACTTTTACCTAGGAAGGAGAGCCCTAAGGAATTTCCATACAAAAACAGAGATAATATTCTATTTATTGAATAAAGAACATCAGTAAGTAATATTTTTTTTACGATTGTTATAAATTCTTCCTAATGGTTATCTTAATACCAAGAATCACCTATAGGTAAAGCGCTTCGTTACCTCAATGAGCTGTCTCGACATGTCGATATTTTTTCAATTAATTATAGCGCGTTCGTGAGCTCACTAGAATATCACCCGGTCTAGTACACAAAGTTCCGGAAATGAATTGCCCCTCACTACGTTTGCTACTGAGTACCTACATTGCGAGTGTCAAATTTCGATCTTCGACGAGTACGATCGCCGTTGGTACCTACTACCGTTTACTTTATAATGGCGTTCGATGCGGTTGTTCCTAATGGTTTTTTTTTCAGTTTCGATAACTTGTTTCTTTTTGTTTTCTTCGTGTGGTGATATTGTTCGTGTATTGTTATAATGTTATTGTGTTACCTACCAGGGTAAATTGCCTTCTTTTACTAGTATGTTGTGTTGTTTTTTTTCGTGTTTATTATTGTTTTGTTCGAAACTTGTTCTGTGTGCACTCTTCGGCGCAAAGGCTGAGCGCTGTAATGCCGAAGAGTGTAATATTTTTACTTAAATAAATAAATAAATAAATCTTATACCTATTTATAAATTTAAATGTTCCATTTTGCACGCTTGTATTATGTTGTGAGTGTATAATTTTGTACTGTCTTATATCGTATTCATTATTTTTACCCATTTGATTTGATATTATTTACCTATTTGCTTTTATCCAATGAACTTTACATCTCTTGTGTAGTTTTGTATTTACATATTATTTATTTAAGTATAAGTATCGGATGATTATTGTATTGTGTTGTACCGTTTCAATATTTTTATTTTGTGATTCAACTATTTTACTATTATTATCGACCTTACACTGTATCTATGTATTTATATGATTTTTTGTTTAGTACTACATTCGCTTATGCTACCAATTATGAGAAATTTTTATTGTTTTTAATTATATTTTGTATTTTTCAAAGGCCGTATGGCCGTTTATGTCATAATAAATAAATAAATAAAAATCAGCTTCCAGTTAGAACACAGCCAAATTCCATATGAAATGCAACAAGCAGCTCACCTGCTCTGGGCGGAGATATTTGGGCACCTAACGTAGGTGAGTAGCATTTCATATGGAATTAGGTTGTGATGATGCTGGAGGAACATGTTATTTATTCAATAAATAGAATATTATCTCTGTTTTTGTATGGAAATTTCTTAGGGCTCTCCTTCCTAGGTAAAAGTTGGTGGGATTGGGCAATAGACTACTAATATACATGACATCACAAGCTATACCTACTACCAAAATTGTAAAAAGATATGAGTTCCACTCGTGAAGCAATTTCGTGAGATACCAAACACGATGGTATGCGGTGACTGGATCCTCTCGATCGCTCGGTGTCTTCCAAGGCTTGAGCTGGACAAAATCTGACTTACGATCTGGATTTCTTTTCCAACCCCCTTTCATACGATACCACACATGACCCCACACAACCTTTAATTCCCCTGAAAGGCCTAACTTCTTTTTTGTCTCTGGAGTAGGCTGATCCAATTTAGTACAGAATTGTATTGTCACTGGATTTACGTATGCTTGCAAAGTTTCAGGACTCTAAATAGTCTATTGTTTATTGTTGTGAATCGTCCCTAGGCCATTTACAGGCACTTGGACTCATCAAAGTTACATGTTAACAGTAATATAGGTATACAAATAGAGATAAAACAATAAATATACAGGGAAATTCAATGCCAAATAGAGTGTAAAAGGCTCTATTGGCACTTCGTCATGGTCGTAAAACTAGGTACATATTCTACAATACTCAATAAGCACATACAAATAAAATTAACAAACTCAGAAGTGGTTGAAAAATCGTTTGCAAGATTTGCGTACGATCAAAAAAATAAAAAAAACAACGGAGTGAAGTTAATAAATATACCTAATTCAAATTATAATATTTTTTTCTAACACCAAATACGTGCTATCAAACAGTTTGCGGAGATTTGTTTTTGTATTGAAATAAGATACACACTAAACAAAAAATTTCAAATATTTAAGGTAAAGGCACCAAAGGTTGACAGGGACCCAATGGTTGACACTTTAGACTTTTTTCTACTATAATTAGAAAAGTATTGGATATATTTTGTCTGAATTAGCTTTATTATACTTGTGAAACTGTCTTTTGTGAGGTGTGAAGAAACCAGCTTCTAATAATAACTGATTTCCAAATGGCGGCATTTTTTGTGTCCCATGTCGTGATTATTGCTCATTTTTTGTGATTCCTTAACAAATTGCTTAAGGATACGTAAACAAATAAGTAAATATTACATTGCAATATCTTTTGCGTACACTATAATATATGGTGATTTTTAAAACAATACATCTTAAATAATGTTTTTTTGCTCATTTATGTTATAAAACACGATTAGTTTCGTTGTAATGGGGGGTGTCAACTATTGGATCCAAAAAATGAGTGAAGACCTAAAGGTTGACAGGGGGTGTCAAATATTGGGGTTTATAGAATAATTTTGAAATAAGGTTAATTTTGTTTTTTCAATTAAGTTCTCAAAATTAAGTTTTTTCTATGTAAAATCTAAAACATTGCCAATGGTCTAATTCCCAGTAATTTGCTATAAGTTTTGCTAATTATATACTAGCTGGCCCTGCGCGCCTTGTTACGCCACAAACATCTGTAAATCTGTGAAATTACTTACTTGTTTAATATGTCAGAAGTATTGCTATTCATGTTATCGACGCGAAAAACTATGGATTGGTCACTAATATCGCTTTTTGCATACCACCCGTCCTACCCCTCTACCCCCTGAACCTCCGCGGGTGCCGGGAGTATTACTATTCAACTTTGCGACACCCAAAACTATGAATTTGACACTAATATTATTTTTTTATTTCCTTCCCCCACCCTCCTGAACCCCTACGGGTGCCGGGAGTATTACTATTTATCTCATTAACACAGAAAACTATGTATTTGACAGTTATATCACTTTTTTTTCATTCCACCTCCCTAGCCCCCCGACCCACCTCCTTTATTCCTGAAGATAACGAGAGGATTACTATTCATCTTTTCGACACCCGAATTCGACACTAATATAAATTTTTACATTCCACCCCCAACCTCCCCTTCCTCCTTCACTCCTGCGGGCATCGGGAGGGTTGTAATTCATCTTTTCGATACCAAAAGCTATGGATTCGACCCTCATATTAATTTTTTCGTTCCACCCCCCCCCCCCTTATTACTGTGGATGTCGGCAGGGTTACTATTCATCTTATTGATACAGAAAACTATGGATTCGATACAAATATCGTTTTTTGCATTGCACTCCTGCTACCCCTCCCCCCTCAGCGCCCCCGCCCCCCTTATTCCTTCGGATGTCGGCAGGGTATTTATTCATCTTGTTGATAAGGAAAACTATGGAATCGACACTAATTTCACCTTTTTCATTCCAGCCCCCCCCCCCATTTCCAGCCCCTCAAACCCCAATCCTCCCGCTCCTTATTCCTGCGGATGTTGGGAGGGTTACTATTTATCTTTTCGACACCAAAAGCTATATGGATTCAACAAAAATTGGCTTTTTTGCCCCTTGCCCCCCTAACTCCCTCCCCTTATTCTTGCGGATGTCGGGAGGGTGACTATTCATCTAATTGAAGCGGAAAACTATGGATTCGACACTAATATCACTTTTTCATTCCGCCCCCCCCTTCCCCCCTTCCCCCCCCCTTCCCCCCCCCTTTCCCCCCCCCCTTGCCCCCCTTAACTCCCTCCCCTTATTCTTGAGGATGTCAGAAGGGTGACTATTCTTCTTGTTGAGGCGGAAAACTATGGATTCGACACTAATATCACTTTTTCCCTACGACCCCCCCCCTCCCCTTATTCCTGCGGATGTCGGGAGGGTTACCCCCTTAACTCCCTCCCCTTATTCTTGCGGATGTCAGAAGGGTGACTATTCATCTTACTTAGGCGGAAAACTATGGATTCGACACTAATATCACTTTTTCATTCAGACCCCCCCCCTAGCCCCCCCTAACTCCCTCCCCTCATTCTTGCGGATGTCGGGAGGGTGACTATTCTTCTTGTTGAGGCGGAAAACTATGGACTCGACACTAATATCACTTTGTCCCTACGACCCCCCCCCTCCTAGCCCCCCCTCCCCTTATTCCTGCGGATGTCGGGAGGGTTACTATTCATCTTATTGAGACGGAAAACTATGGATTCGACACTAATATCACTTTTTTCATTCCGACCCCCCCCCAGCCCACCCCTCCATACCCCCCCTCCTTATTCCTCCGGATGTCGGGAGGGGTACCATTCATCTTTTCGGCACTAAAAGTTATATGGATTTAAAAAAAAAAAGATTTTTTTCTTGCCCCCCTTGTGCCCCCCTCCTTCGTGCCCCTCCCCCTTCCACTGTACCACCTTCATTTCAACCCCACCCACCTACAAACCATCCTTGGGGTAAGCACAACCATTTGCCAAAGTTTCATCTCAATCGGATGAACGGTATAGAAGGTACTTTATTTTATAGTATAGATTCCAGGGTGTCAACCATTGGGTCACTTGGGTGTCAACCATTGGGTACTTCTCTTTTTTCAGGTGTCAACCTTAGGTGCCTTTTTAGAGGTTTATAAATGTTCAATTTACAAAACATCTAATGAATATATTTTATTTCTCTTTTCGTCATCCACTAAAGGAAGGATCTGTTCTAACATTCAGATATCATTTGTAACGTTCTATAATAAAATGTATTTTTTATTAAGAAAAAACCGAATATTTTTTCTTAAAGTGTCAATCATTGGGTACCTTCCCTTAATTGAAATATCATTGAAAAAACAATTTTAGAATAGGCATATTGACATTTCAAAAATTTATAAAACCAGGAAACCTTAAATCTCGACAACCTTACCAAATATGCCTTGGAAAAAAAATAAGGTGGACACATTGAACCTTGATATATACCTAGTAGTAAATACCTAGATGCCAAAAAAAATTTATTCGTTTAATTTTTAAAATTACTATCGTTTCAAAAAAATCAATGTTTGTGAAGCCAGGTACCTGTACACATTCCACATCTATTGTTTAAGTAGTCAGGCAGGTAGAGGCATTGTTTTACGGGTCTATTGTCAAGAGAATTAACTGCAGACACATTATATTATAGCAACTTGGAAAGTTGCACTTAGCGGGGTACATCATTTTAGTATAGGGGCTCATTGTGTGAAAAATTAGTTTCAAAGGCATTACAGGAATTCAGTCACGTGATGGAAAAACCAAAGGCCCATGTAGGGTCTTTACTTACCTGTTTTGGATCAGTCGATCGCCAGCCCTTGTATCGTTCAGTCGAACTATAATCGCGAGCCGAAATCATGGTATTTTGATAGTAATTCTGTTTGTAAGCCTCGCCTCGGGCGAATCTATACCTAACGTGTCTGTGTATCGTTCTAGTAGTGTATTGAAATAAGCCCGATGTATAATAACAACAAAGAGACTGTGTTTGATTAACCATTGTGTGCACAAACTTATATTTTATCCGATTCATTGTGTTACGAACTGTTCATCGAGTGTGTAAACTGTTATTATATTTATCATCTGTTACATGTGACTATTTTGAATAGCGTGATTTATACCATACACTGTGCTTAAAGTACTCGAACTATTATTAATGTTATTTGCCACAAGTTGCACAAACTGTTATTTTATCTTTACACACGTGACTGTCTCAAGTTACGTAATTTTATGTTATGCTCCTGTCTCTATTGCATAACGCCAGGACGCCGGTCTTTTACCTCATCACGGGAGGGCCACCAAAACCCTCTCACACCCTCAAAAGGAGGGCTACTCACTCAGCCTCCCTCACATCATCACGCCGTAATAGGGAGGGCTGGACAGCCTCTCTATCATCACCGCCGAGATCTTCGCAGGCCTGTGTCCTGCCATCACCGTTGGAGCATCGGTAGGGCTGCGCGCCCTTCCCACCATCGAGGGACGTTGCGTCAGCGCTCGTAATTGCGAAATTCGTTTAGTGTTACGTACGTACATGGACAATTTGGACTCTTTAGTTTTATGTGTAGTGATTATATAACATCCGTAGCGTAAGTACCTAGCCATAAGTTTCTTATTTGATTTTTAAATATATCTATAAAATTTCATTCTGTTGTTTTCATTCCTCCAAAGCACCCAGAACTCAAGCATAAAAGAAATAAGTAGTTGCTTATTGACACTGGGAGCTGAACCGCGGACAAGGTGCTCTCCCAAGCCTCAAGCAACCGTGTCAATCTTTTATCTAGGGAATAACCGTAAAAGATTTTTTATATCTTGTATAGATTTCTCAAAAAAAAAAATGTGTAAAACACCTCCTTTTTTTTAAAGGGTCTGGGTTTGCATATACAAACCCAAATACTTTCCTGCACACCTTGCACCAGGCTAAAAGCCTGTATCGCAAAGTAAGGAATACATCACCAGCGCTGGGGTTTGAACCTGACACCTCCCGCACGAGAGACTGCCGCCTCAACCAACTGCGCCAAACATGTACTCAAAATTAACCCCAAAAAATGAAAAAAACGCTATTTTTATCATTATATCATGAATCATTTATATTGCTTGTTCTCCAGTATTTTTGTTATTTTTTCCATACATGTAGCCTTGAACTATATTGTAGTTAGTATTGCCCCAGAACAGGCTTTCGCCTAGTGGGGCAATAAAATCCAATACTTGTTTCCTACTTATATTTTTTACTTTGTTATATATTTTGTGGATATTAAATCTTCTTCTTCTTCTTCTTCCTCAGCCTTCCTCCCTCCACTGCTGGACGTAGGCCTCTTCCATTTTCTTCCACTCATCTCTGTTTCTCCCCCTCCGCATCCAGGTTCCTCCGGCTTGTTGGACTAGGTCATCAGACCACCTTTTGGGAGGTCTTCCGACGCTTCTCCTTTTGTTCCAGGGCCTCCACTGTAGGATTCTGGGTGCCCACCTAGTATCCTCTTGTCGAGCCATATGCCCAGCCCACTGCCATTTTAATTATTGATATTAAATAAATGAAATGAAATGAAAAAAAAAATTGAATCTTAATGCCTCGGGAAATGACTGTGACGTCATAGTTGGGTCCCCACCATTAAGTTTCGATGGGTTTTCGTATTAAAAAAAAAGGGTCTGAAGTTAAAAAAAAAGTAGAGGCATTTTAATTGACAGCTTTCTGAATTGTCCGAGTAAATAAAAGAATCGGACAAAGCGGAAATGACAGGAAATGTTGAAATCGGTAAGCCTGTCGGAAGCTTTTTTAATCTGACTGGCATTGTAATACGGAGCTTATGAATTATTCAAGTTTTGGGCTTTCAAATATTACGTACGAATTGTTTGCTCAGCGAATCTGCTTAGTTTGATTGGCATGAAAAAAAAACTATTTTATATTTTACGCATACATGGATATACTCGTAAATACAAGCTACGTGCCTCATGCTCCCGCCACATGATCGTGTAGGGTCGCGAAGGCTCGGTGTTCATAAGTAGAAACTGTATGAGGAATCGCATGAATGAGACGGATCTGGCGATCCGTTCTCTCTGCCTACCCCGCAAGGGAGGTGGCTTGAGGGTATAAATATAATATATATAGTAAATTATTTTCGATGATCCTGTACAACTATCTATATATCTATCTATACCCTCACGCCACGTCCCTTGCAGGGTAGGCAGAGAGGACAGAGCGCCAGACTAATAGGATTAAACAAATTTTTGTCCTCAACAATTACTATAAACATCAACAAAAACAATACATATTACAAGTGTTTAATTTGTAATTACAAAACTCTGGATTGGCTTCACAAAGGCCCCAATTCACCTTTAGGAAACAAACACAAAACAACAACAAACAAAATTAACCTTGCAAAGGTCAAACTTCATGAAAAATGTAGTTTCAGGTTTCAGAGCTTAACACAGTGGCGTATATAGGAGAGGGGGCGAGGGGGCCCGGCTCCTTCCCCCCTGAAATGTTAAACAATTATATCAAAAACGTTATTTTAAAACATTTAGAAAGAAACCCAATCTTCGCCCATTTTTCAAAAACAAATTACCTGCGGTGCAGTGGCAGATCCAGGAATCAATTTTGAGGGGGGCTGCATGTCGTCACATGCTAAAAAGTACTGTCACTCAACGTTTTGGGGGGGAGGGGCTAAGGGGCTGAAACCCCTAGATTTGTTGTATATAAAGTACTGTCACTCATGGTTTTGGAGGGGGCTTCAGCCCACTAGCCCCCCCCTGGATCCGCTTGTGCTGCGGTGTCATTCATTCTTTTTTTGTGGTTTTTGTACACCACAACCACAATATTTACCTTAACTTAACAAGTTTAACACTAAAACACGACCTTTTTCACTCACCTTTTCGATTTTTTTTGCATGCGGCGCTATTATTCAGATTTAAAAGTCAGGTTTAGTTTTCATTCCCCCCCCTCCCCAAATTCAAATACTATATCCCTCCCCCCGCCCGAAATGAAAACTCATATTTATATATTTATTTATTTAAGTAAAATATTACACTCTTCGGCATTACAGCGTTCAGCCTTTCGCCGAAGAGTGTACACAGAACAAGTTTCGACCAAAACAATAAAAAAAAAACACGAAAATAAAACAACATAACATACCAATAAAAGTAGGTAATATTTACCTTGGATATCACAGTAACATAATAAATACGATGAACACTATACATGAAAAACAAAAGAAATAAGTTATAGAAACTGAAAAATAAAAAAATCAAGGAACCAAAACATCGAACGCCATATTACAGAATAAACCGGTAGTAGGTATCCTACGGCTGTCCTATCATTGTTTTATTGTTTTCTATCGTCCGTAGGCCCATTCGGGCACCTGGACTCGTCAATCTTTACAGATAATATGCAATTTTACAATTAACAATAAAGAAAAACAAAATCATTATCAGGTCAATGCCAATCAGAGTGTAAAGGGCTCTGATTGACATTTCGTCATACATAAAAATCAATTATTCAACATATCGTCAATAGAGTAAAAAACTTTATCAACGAGACACTTCTTCACCCCTCCACGGAAGGCCGTATCATCCAGCGATTTTACGCCACTGCGCTTAATAAGACTCCCTCGGAAGCTTGTTAGTTATTAATAACAAAGAATTAATGCGGAAAGGGACCCTAAATAATATATTCAAGCGAAAATTTCATGAAACAAAATAGCTTGGTCCTGAAAACAAATAAGTAGGTATTTTTCAGCTGAAAATTTCAGGCAACGAAGTTTATTTATTTATTTATTTAATCACATGGGCACAAACAGTTATAATAGCACATATCAACAATTAAACAAAGACAGAAGGCAAACCAGTGAAGGCCCGTCAATTTTACCAGAAAAACATTTCTAAGTTAAAACAAATTAAACTCAAAAAACTGTGACAAAAATGCAACAACAATCTGAATAAAATAACAAAATAGACCGAATGAAGTAAACAGTAAAATAGAATACTTAAATAATTAAAATTAGTAATAAAATTAGGATTGCAGTGTAGGATTAGTTTGCAGGGTCGTTGAAAAATAATGCCCTAATTTTAAAGAGGTATAACTTTGGAACCATTTATGTTAAGTGTGTGATTCTTTCACTCAAGAAGACCCAAGCGGCAAACAGCAGAAAGGAATGGAGGAATTTGGAAGAGGCCTATATCCAGCAGTGGAGGACAGAGGGCTGAAGAAGAAGAAGAGTGATTCTTTCACTCAAGAAGACCCAAGCGGCGGAGGTGGCGTGAGGTTGTGAGTCAGGATATGAGAGACTGTGGAGCGTCCCCGGAAGATGCACAGGATAGAACCGAGTGGCGGCGAAAGACAAGAATGGCAGACCCTACCATCATGTGGGAATAATAATTAGCCAGGGACAGAGAGAGATTCTTTCACTGCACGATAACTGATGCATGTAAGTTTTGTTTGATGTAGGACAGAATGCGTTAGCACATGCACAGACTTTAACGCACAGGAGCCAAGACATCTACACGCCTTTTTACTCATTCACACAATTGTGTGGGTGTGTGAGACGACCGAAATGAACTTATATGTTTTAATTTAACTGTGGCGCATGCTTGTGAATGACAGCTGAATAATGAATGGACTAATCTTCATGTTATTACTTATATCTATAGTTGTTGTCTGTTTTGTGCTTGTATTTGTAATAAAAAAAAAATGTGGACTCTCGGCAAGCATGTGGCGCCAGCTTACAACATTTGTAAATGGTTCCAAACCTTTCAAGATGACCTTAATTAATAAATTTTGAATAAAAATAGTCGGATAATGTCCATAATTTAACTACCAAATTAAGCGTTACAATGTTTACTTACATAAAATAACTAGTAGGTATAATTCGTCCACAATTTAACTGCTTTATGGCGTCAAAGTTACGTCATGGTGACTCCATGGCATATTGCTTTTATTAGGTATCTAGATATAGCAAGTTTAAACATAAAACATTGTGTGCAAGTACCCATCTAGTTACTTCTCAATAATATTAAACTATCCCTATCAAAATTTAATACTCTTTATTATGTCCCTTCGTTCACTGTGTATTGAAATGCACCAACTCTAAAATAGAGCGAAAGGGTATGAGGAAACGCGGCCCTATGAAACTGCCCTGGGCTCAGTGTTTTTTTCAGACAAAATTCTCCGGGGGGGCATTTCACAAACTCGGGGGGGAGTAAATAAGAAGTCATCATCATCATCATTCGCCCTTAGCGCTCAAAGTGGCAGCATAGGGAGGCAACCAGGCTCTTCCATTCAGAGCGATTCTGTGCAATCTATGTTATCTCTCTCCACGGCATTCCTGACGCTTTGATCTGATTGTTATATAGGAACGCTGTACAGTGAACGAGGGTCTTTCAGGCTGTTGGAACCCTGTGGGTGGATTGCCACGGGCATTCGCAATTCTCAATTATATAGGTAAAGCAAAGTATAATATTCATTATCATTCGCGATATCAGTACCTATACATTATAATATAATAATAACATGGACAATTTATTGGGCGCCGTTTTGTGGAGCAAGTCCACCTCAATGGCGCCTTTTTCAATTCAATAAGCTAACCTAAGTACCTACATCTACATATTCTAAACTACCCTAAACGATTTTTTGAACAGGTGAGTTTTAAGCTGGCTCTTGAATTCAGCAGTTGTTCTCGCTTTTCTGATGTGTACGGGAAGTACATTCAAGGAACAAGGCCCCGCTGAGCTGAAAGCTCTTCCCAGATATTTAGGCTTGTTATTAATATTGGGCTCTACCAGCCTACTGCAAACATCCGTTCGTGACCTGAGCGTGCTTTGTCTTTCATTTTGTGACCGGGGGTTGCAGAACTCGGAGATGAATTTGGGATTGAAATTATAGTGCTATACATACATTATGTGAAGAAGATGTCTCTCGTCTCTGTTGAGGAAATACTTAATAAATTATAACAGTTTAGCACTGAGGAATCGATCGGTTAAAATTGAATCGTATCTCTGAAATATCTCATAAAAACATGACAATATCGTTCATGTAATATTTACTATCTTCTCTTACGACTTACGATAGCGATAGTGTAGTAAATTACGTACTTACGTAAGTAAGTAACATAAGTTGTAAACTACATCACGATTCAATTACACAATCGTCGATTCATTTAAAAATCGTCTTGAAACTGAAGACTGTGATAGATGAAAGTATGGGCTATAGATTGGCTGTTTTAGAATTACAGGATTTGGAAATTCCTTGAATAAAAAAGTATTCCGAAAATACCCCTAAAACTTACGGAATCTGAAGATTTTTTTCTGAAGAGTTTCCCCAGTTTCACCTACCAAGCGTGTGGCGTAGGCATTAAAATTTTGAATTTCACATCTATCATTAAAGGTCTATAACTTTGTGTTACTCACCAAATTGATTAGGTAGCCGCTTTTTAGACCTGAAACAAAGAAATAAATATTTTATTAAAAAATTCTAAAAAATATAAAAAATACGAAATACAAGTTGATTCTGTCAATTCTTGGTAGGAGGCGCCATTGGAGTGAAGGAATCCAAGCACCTCGAAAGGGCGTGTTCGGTATCGTTTGGAAGACCGCGAACAACAGTTCTAGGATAAAATCTTGTTTAAAAAAAGTATATTTTCCCATTACTTATTTTCAAAATGACGATATGCCTACTCTAAAGCACCACATCCTTAAAAAGATAAAATAATCCCACATAAATATTTTTGTCCGTAAATTTATTTATTCGTATCGCGTACTCTCCATTTCTCATTCACATTCACAAACACCTTGTCTTAGACCCATGTAAAAGGGTGGCCGGTTTCGACTTAGAACGCAAAGAATTGGCAACACTGAACCGTATCAGGACAGGTTGCAGCAGATGTGCAGCCGAGCGTCACAGGTGGGGCTACATTAGTGACCCTGCTTGTGATTGCGGTGATGCGGTGCAGACTCTACACCACATTGTGCGTGAATGCCCAACCCACAAATTTGGGGGAATGATGGAGGATCTGAACAACTTGACGACCGAGGCCAGAATGTGGCTTCGGGATCTAAATGTGATCTTATAGCGCCTGACACCATACGAATATATATATATATATATATATATATATATATATATATATTATTTGTCTTATGAGTTTCCATGGATACGAAATTTTTCCATAGAATTACAACTAAGAATCAAGTATCCAGTGGACAAGTTATTTGAAACAGAGCGATGTTCTAATTTCAAACTTGACATTCGCTGAAGCAAAAATGTCTGCCATAGTGTCAATCATAATACCTACCAAACGTATTTAGGAGTGTTTACTGCTGCTATTTGTAAAAATGTGGTCAAACAAATAGACACATTAGTTTATTATGTTTCAGTATTAAACTTAATCCTTCTTGACGAATAAATTATTCAAGAATCTGAAATTTACAGTCTTGGCCAAAAGTTCTTAAATGCACCTCCGTAGATGTTAAAGTTAATCAAACATTGCAATAGGTTCCTTGCATGTTTTTTTTTTTATTTTGGTTTTCGGTACATAACTATAAATTAAGGTTTCCGAAAATTTGAGATTTTAATTCTCTGCCTTTGTGGACATATTTATAAAATAAAGTCTCATATTCGATTCTAGCGCAAAAACTGGTTTTTGAATGGCCTCCATGTTGTGACATCACTTTCCCCAATTCCTCCATACATAACCCACAAACAATCCAATTTCTGACTATGAATTTCATGGCGTCGTGACGTCACAATCACGTTAAACCATGGCCGCTCGTTTCAGAGCACCTGAGACTCGTCAAATTAACATTTTAAATTAATTATTATAAATTAACGGTGAATTAAAATTACATTTCATAATTTTATTTGTAATTCTAGTAAGTGGAACTATCGATTCAATATATTTTTCGAACATCTTCTTCTTTCTCCTCAGCCTTCCTCCCTCCACTGCTGGACGTAGGCCTCCTCCATTTCCTTCCACTCATCTCTGTTTCTCCCTCCCCCCGCATCCAGGTTCTTCCGGCTTGCTGGACTAGGTCATCAGACCACCTTTTGGGATAAAAAAAAAATTGAAGGACCCTATTGTTCTTCTTCACCAACCAAATTTGACGTCGCGAAGCAGGGGTAACTCATCTAGTAAGTAATGTTTTAAAACACAATATGTTTATGTAAATAATATCCTAACATATTCTGACGTGCATATAACTTCGCATGATAAATTAATATCCTCACACATTTGGACTCCATTTTTCACTCGGCTGAGCATCAATGACGGGCCGAGAATAGCTGGGACCCAAAATTACAATAAAATTAGCGTAAATTACAGCTGACAGCATTTTACGACGTAAATATGTAACAGTCCAGCCTGAAATAGGCTTTTGAGTGTTCTGTGTGAGTCTGGAAACGTAAAATACATCCATTGATAACATTTCGACCCCAATTTTCTTATTTTTTATTTATTTATTTGAGCGATGAGGGGTGAGGAAGTGCGGCTGCCCGAGACTGGCCTGGTCCGATCATGTCGACCAGATCCTCAAGGATGGACGCGTTTTGAGTAAAAGGAATCGGAGAACGTGTATCTCTGTCCTCTCTGCCTACCCTACAAGGGACGTGGCGTGATGATGGTATAGATAGATAGATTTATTTATTTATTTAACATACACTATACACTTAAAAAGATTTATAAACGGCATATGACTACAGCAATTTTCCGTGTTGAGTTATGGAGAGATATGAGTTAGATACTCGTGTTCCGAGGAGGATCACAACAGCAATGTGAAACATACAATCCATGTTGAAATATATGATGTAAAATACACAATTACAAATACACTAGTGGGTACCTACCCGTGAATTCACGGAGGGTTGGTTTAATATGTTTTTGTGTAACCACTATTACTACTCCACCCTTCAAAATTATTCGAGAGAACATAGGAAGATCACAAGGCTCCGTCTTTCCAATATTGTCAAGAAAGTCGTGAAACCAGATTCACATCGTCGACCTTTTTATTTGGTACCCACCCGTGAAAGCCACAAGACTCCTCTTTACCTGTGTCATTCCCATACTCATACTGCCACTCTACCACGGTCTTTAAAGTTAATCGAATGAACACATCAGCACACAACGCAAAATATATAGTATTTTTTATGCTTTGAGCCTTCGACCCAGCCAAGGATGAGAGGAAGAAGATGTATGTACGTCAGTGGCGATTATGTAATACATGTACATAAGCCCGGCTTGCCCATGAGAAATACAACAAACAACAAGAAATATGTTCTAACAATATTGCTTTTCATAGCGGAGATAATTCCATATTATTCAATAGAGGAAAGAAATTTAAACTTCGCGCGCGCGATGTGGACAATGCTATTATAATAATAATTTCTCTACTCATTACGTCGCGTGGATCGCAGCGACGTATTACTGGAAGAATAATAAATAAACTATTGCCATTTCTCCAAATGTTCTACGCCTCTCGCTCTAACGCACAGGTTCAGATAGTAATATTAGCTATTCATATCCTAGCTTAGATCTAGGTAGGTGTGTATATGTCATATTCTGCCTGCAGTGAAAATGTGCCCACATTCGTAGAGATTCTTTAATGGTATTAGTGTGATGTGCGAATTTGTTAGTGATTACCAACACACACAGCCGCTCGTGATGTTGAAGAGTGAATGAAATAGTGTATTACCCCGTCTTTGTCTTTCGCTCCCCACTCAACGCAGCACGTTTGTAGAAAACAATAACAAATTATTGCAATACAATCATATGCATTAACTAATTTATTAAGAGTATGCATACCGACATTTCAAAACTGTTACTAAATTTAATATGCGTTGGAACAAAATAGGGTAGATGCATTGAACATTTATCCAGGGAATAACCGTACAAGATTTCTTATATCTTGTATAGATTTCTCAAAAAATAATTTGAAAAACACCTCTGATCTTTTTTCCGAAAGACGGAAACTCGTTTCCCGAAAGTCGCGGAGTAATTTTTTTTTTGTACTGATAATATGCATTAAAATCTAGGGAATAATCGTAAAAGTTTTTTTGATAGACGCAAATAGATTAAATAATAATAAATAGAGCCCAAAAAATGGAAAAACCGCTATTTTTACCATTTAATCATACGATTGTTCACGCGATTTTGAACCTTAATGCAGTGGGAAATGACTGTGACGTCATTCTTGGTACCAAGGCCTTAATTTAAAAATAATTCAGTTGTTATTGAATAATAGTATCTAGGTATGAAGAGTAGGTACATTAGTGTACTGCAATGTAGAGTACATGGTGGGAAACCATATTTCGCAAAGATTACACAGGTACCCACTAGTACTTCCTATTGATCACTCATCAGCTTACCCGACTACAGATGACCTCCCACGCCACTGATGTACGTATAGTCCAAGAGCCCGCTGCTTAATTTATGACGTATCTGTTTTTTGATCGAAATGTGGTACAAATGATAGCTTACCAATAGGGTTTTACATCGCACTAGGGTTGTCTATCAAAATCTTGCCGCAACCCCCCCTGCCCCCCCCGAAAAGGTCCCTCTTCGCGGTTTTTCGCATTTTGTAGGAATATGGTAAGAGGTAGGAGAAAGTAGTCAATGACAAAAATAATCCTTGCTAAATTCTCTACAAAAAATGTTAAATCGATTTTTTCGTAGAACTAGCAGTTTACCCGCAATAGCCGGTCCAAAACCGAAATTCATTTAAAAAACTAAAAACATAAATTTAAACTAAATTGGTAGAAAATTGATAAGATCTACAGGAAAATAGTCAAAGAACGAATTAATTACCATAGTCTTAGCTACAAAACGAGCTATAACTTATTTTAATACATCAATTAATTTAGGAGTTATTGCAATAAAACTCAGTGACGAAAATTCTTAAAATTTAGTTTTTCATAAAATAACCAGCGATATAGCGCCGCAGGCCAAATATTTTTTTCCATAAAATGTTAGTGATAATGGGTGGAAGAAAGTTAAAGAAAAAAAATAAAAAAAAAAATATTTTTTTTCATAAAATATCATGTTTTTCGACCGGCCATTACGGGTAAACTACTAGTCCTATGAAAAAATTTACTTTGCATTTTTTGTAGAGAATTTAGCAAGGATTATTTTTGTCTTTGACTACTTTCTCCTATCTCTTACCATATTCCTACAAAATGCGAAAAACCGCGAAGAGGGACCTTTTCGGGGGGGGGGGCAGGGGGGGTTGCGGCAAGATTTTGATAGGCAACCCTAGTGCGATGTAAAACCCTATTGGTAAGCTATCATTTGTACCACATTTCGATCAAAAAACAGATACGTCATAAATTAAGCAGCGGGCTCTCGGACTAGTATACTTTGTAATTCTATAGAAAGCAAGTACATTTCCCTGTTATTATATACTAGCTGAGTTACCCGTGCTTCGCAACGGTAAAGTTAACAAACCAACCCGGAATACTTTGTAGGCTTGAGCTGGACATAATTTGACATAAGTTCTGAATTTCTATCCCAACGCCCTTTCATGCGATACCACACACGACCCCACACAACCCTTGGATCCCCTCATCAACAAAATTTCTCAGAAAGTTCTGGATTTCCAGAAGTTTCTACCACACAGTATTCGTTTCCAGATAGCAAGGTATTTGCATACCAAGTTTGGTAAAAATTGATCCAGGCGTTCCAAAGTTATTGTGGAACAAACATACCCACATACATACATACATACCCACCAGAGGTGGGCACCGTTAATCGAAAAGTTAACTTCGTTAATCGATAATCCGTTAACTAAAAAGTTAACTTCGTTAATCGTTAAAGCGTTACATTTTGAAAGATTTAACGGAAGTGAACGTTAATCCGTTAAAGCGTTAATCTAAAAAATCGCGGTTAAATGGCATGAAATGGATCTACATAAGTACAACTACCATCATATTTACACTATCGCGATGTATCCCGACAAAGTGAAATTTCTTTTCCAACTCCCAGCCCACATACGATACCACACATAACCCCATACAACCCTTGGATTATCTAATGCCAGCGCCTCCAGTGGATGATGTCTATGCAAACAATCAAATATTAACGGACTTAATTAACGGAAGTAAAATGTAACGGAAGTTAAATAATCCGTTAACAATTTTTGGAGGTGAGAAAAGCGTTAAATCGTTAACCAAAATGTTAACCTCGTTAATTAACGATTAACGGATTAACGCTTTTCTGCCCAGCTCTGATACCCACATATATCCATTTTTTATTATATATGTGTTGAATGGTCTGCCTGTCGGTTCCGCAATCGCATTCAGGGGACTCTCGCCATCCACACTTGTGGGAAAAATCTGCGCACCTGCCATGACCAGTTCGGATTCTGTTTAGAGCCGACCAGATCCTTCTCGGTTGATTGAATCCGGGCGGCGTCTCTGTAATGCAGGGCAGGGTGTGCACTCAGAGCGTACAGTGGCAATGCATCGGATTTCCTAACCCTTAGCGACGAAGCAATACAATACATAAGAAATCTAGATTTAAGTCTCTGACAAGCAGTTCACTCTGCGCTTTTGACTTTTATTTTTACACTTTGACATAACGAATGTTATATGAAATAGGCGTGATGTTGGCCATACGATAAATAAATATTATATATGTAAGATAGATGGTCTCAGAAAGAGAGAAACAGATGCAGCCAGTCATATTTCACTAATTATTCATGTAAAATAGCTGAATGTTTCTGACGGGGTGTAATGTAAACATGCTAAATAATTACTCGTAAACATTACTGTTACGGTGTAAGGCATATCCTACATTATACACTGGGCTGCGTTTCATGACATTAATTTGCACTCAGCGAATCAACGGGCTGAATGAACGATGAAAGAATAACGAAGAAAATTTACCTGGGTGAAAGAAGAGGTGTAAGGAAACGCGGCCGTTCCAGAACCACATGGCTGGACCATGTTGACTCAAGGACGGACGTGTTTTGAGTAAAATTAATCGGAGAATATGTATGAGGAATTGAATAAATGTGACGGAAGCCCGAAGTGTGTGTGTCAGGATAGGAAAGTCTGGCGGTCCGTTCTCCCTGCCTTCCCCGCAAGGGGGGTGGCGTGAGGGGATAGTATAGAATCAACGGGCGATTATATCGCACGAAGACAACGCATTTGGGTGATTGTTCCAATTGTATTTGTCAAACAGATATAGAGATATGAGAATACTAATAAGAGTGAGTTGATAGATATACACAGAGATAGCGATATCACAGCATTCTTCTTTGGTAGACAGGGATTGACATATTACGTGTTAATATGAGTGAGTGAACAGCACGTGCGGACCACTCTATTATTTATGGCGAGCGAATGTCACCCAAACAAATAGTTGGGTGTTATTCACAACAAACGAGCGTGTCAACTGTGCACATAGAACAAGTTGAATCGCACAACCGGTTGACTCGCACCGCTGATAGAACCACCACCACCACCTTGAGCCCGTTGCCGAGCATGTTTTTAGCTCCGAAGAATCGTGTCACGTCATTACTGATCCTGTCGTGATGCCATTGGAGGTGACTATATATAGGTGATGATAAAACAGAGAACAACGGAACCATAAACAATCGAGCGAATCGCCGAGTGAAATTTAACGGATCCAGAACGGACCCCTGTACAGGGAGGTATAACGAGGGTTGAATACAATGTAAATATATTATACAGGGTGTCACATTCATCATTAATCAAATGAAGCGAGGTGCGATACAAAAGTTCGTCAACTCAATGAAAAGAAAAATTGTGTTACGATGTTGCACGCTTGTAAATTCAGTTTCATTTATGTTATGTTAAGTCTTTCGAGTGTCATGTAAGAATCAGATGTTATGCCCGTTTATTATATATTTATTTATTTATTCATTTATTTATTTATTCATTAATATACGATCATGTAGATCATTTACATATTACAATATTATATTTAAATACAATAACCTACAAAACAAAAATTATGTACTAAGCAACATACCCACATCAAATTGTAACATTGTATTTACTTACAATAATATAAACTTAACAAAATTAGTAAAAAGGCGTGTGGATGGGGCGTTTGTCTTGGCTCGCGTAGGTAACCGACCGTTCACAACTTTTTACTCATGAGCACCCGCTTGGCTCGCTGCTCGCCAAGCGTGCGCATGAGACTTAAAAAAAAAAAGGATCTGGGCTTGCATACACAAACCCAAATACTTTCCTACACACCTTGCACTAGACTAAAAGCCTGTATCTCAAAGTGTGGAATACATCGCCAGCGCCGGGGCTCGAACCTGGAAACCCCCGCTTGAGAGACTGCCGCCTCAACCAACTGCGCCAACCATTAGAGTAATAACAAATATTGCTCGAAAAATTGATCGTGTAAGAGCAATTTTAAGCAATTTTACGCGAATTATATAAGCTAACTAACTGAGTTACCCATTCTTCGCAACGACAAATGTAACAAACCAACCCGGCATACTTTATAGGCTTGAGCTGGACAAAATGTGACTTAAGAGTGTGCGTACTGACATTTCAAAAAATTCTAAAAACGGGGGACCTTCTATCTCGACAACCGTTACTAAATTTGCTTTGGAACAAAATAGGGTAGATGCATTGAACCTTTATCTAGGGAATAACCGCAATAGATTTTTTATATCTTGTATAGATTTCGCAAAAAAAATATTTAAAAATACCTCTGACCTTTTTTCCGAAAGACGGAAACTCGTTTCCCGAAAGTCGCGGAGTAATTTTTTTTTCTTGTACTGATAATATGCATTAAAATCTAGGGAATAACCGTAAAAGTTTTTTGATAGACCCAAAATTAACCCCAAAAAATGAAAAAAACGCTATTTTTACCATTTTATCATGCGATTGTCACGCAATTTTGAACCTTAATGCCGTGGGAAAAGACTGTGACGTCATTCCTGGTGCCATGCCCTTAACTTCTTTTTCAACGCCCTTTCATACGATACCACAAACGACCCCACACAACCCTTGGATCCCCTTATCATCGTGGCATCTCCTAAGAAAAGCTTTTTCTCCAAAAACCGGAAACGTTAAGACACAGCCTATTATTATCGCAAATGTTATTCAAAATTTTCGCTGCAATCTATCATAAAATGCGGGTATATGCAAACACTTACAAAAAAACAGATTTTACTTTATTTCTATAGATAGATAGATAAGTAAACTTGTTTGTAGATTAGGTATACTAGATTTTTTATGATTTAAGGGTATGGCACCAGGAATGACGTCACAGTCTTTTGCGACGGCATTAAGGTTAAAAATCGCGTGACAATCGCATGATAAAATGGTGAAATAGCGTTTTTTTTTTTTCATTTTTTGGGGTTAATTTTGCGTCTATCAAAAAACTTTTACGGTTATTCCCTAGATTTTAATGTATATTAACGGTACAAGAAAAAAAAATTACTCCGCGGCTTTCGGGAAACGAGTTTCCGTCTTTCGGAAAAAAATCAGAGGTGTTTTTAAATTTTTTTTTGAGAAATCTATGCAAGATATGTTAAATCTTTTACGGTTATTCCCTAGATAAATATTCAATGCATCTACCCTTTTTTGTTCCAAAGCATATTTAGTAACGGTTGTCGAGATATAAGGTCTCCCGTTTTTAGATTTTTTTATGATTTAATACGCAAGTTTGATTTAATACGCAAGTTTAATGTGCAAGTTTGAGAGTATGTGCGTGAATGTGTGTGTGAGAGAATGTATGTATGTGTGTATGTATTGTGTGTTTGTGTTTGTCCTTCTGTTCTTAATAATGAAACTCTGTGTCATATATTGTATAGCTAAATTGTATTCACCACTAAGAGGGCAAGATGTGAACCACACATAATTGTTAAAAGTATATAATGTCCTACACACACACATCTTGCCTGTAGGTGAGTCTTGGAAAATAAAATAAAAATAAATACGCATATTGTTATACCTACTGAAATCAATTTAGAAACTAACATATGATTTGCCTGACGCTAATCGCAGTATATCGTGATGAAAAAGTTTATTATACCAAATTGTTTGTAATAAAGCGTCAATCATTTCATAGGAATTGATATGCTCTGACAAACACACAAACAAACATAATACATTACAATATTATTATAGCGCTTACTGTATTGCCCGGCATTGCCCGGGTAGCTACTTTTGACCGAACCAAAAGCATTCAAGGAATGTGGTTATAAAGGAAATGAGTGACTGAAAGACTGGTGTTGTGACAAGAATGAAAGTGAATAAACTAAGATGTACAGGGCATGTTTAGAGAATGAAAGATGACAGGATGACAAAAAAGATATATTTGAGTGAGCGAAGAGAGATGAACAAGCGCGGCCGCTCGAGACTGACCTGATCCGATCATGTCGACCAGATCCTCAAGAATGGACGCGTTTTGAGTAAAAGGAATCGGAGAGCATGTATGACAAATTGCATGAATGCGACGGAGGCTAGGAGTGTGTGTTAGGATGGGCTGTCTGGCGCTCTGTCCTTTCTGCATACCCTGCAAGGGACGTGGCTTGAGGGTATAGATAGACAAAAGCATTCCCACGAAACCAAATTCGTTAGCGAAATTTGCAAATCAGTCACAAGTAGTTGCCGTGTCGACACTGTGTCGATACAAAACACACACATTGGTCACACTGTGTACGCTTTGCGACCAGATTTGGGACTCAAATCCACTTGCTTGACAGGCTAACGTGCTCCTAATAACGACCACCATACTCACTTACATATTTTATCATAAATCTGTAAATATTCGGTCTACCTATCAAAACCAAATCCCTCAATATTTATGTCAGTAGACGGCTATGAACTAAAAACATATTTATCCTCAAAATTTCACTTCTCTAGGGTTAGCCGTTTGGGCTCTGCATTGATGAGTCAGTCAGTCAGTCAGTCAGGCGCTCTCCTATATTGTTATAGATTAATCACCCTAGTACATGAGCAGTGAGTACTCATAGTAGTCCGAGAGCCCGCTGCTTAATTTATGACGTATCTGTTTTTTGATCGAAATGTGGTATAAACGATAGCTTACCAATAGGGTATTACATCGCACTGGGGTTGCCTATCAAAATCCTGCCGCAAACCCCCCTGCCCCTCCCAAAAAGGTCCCTCTTCGCGGTTTTTCGCATTTTATAGGAATATGGTAAGAGATAGGAGAAAGTAGTCAATGACAAAAATAATCCTTGCTAAATTCTCTACAAAAAACGATAAGCCAATTTTTTCATAGGACTAGTAGTTTACCCGTAATGGCCGGTCAAAAAACAGGATATTTTTTGAAAAAATAAAAAAAAAAGTTTGTTTTTTTTTCTTTCACATTCTTCCACCCATTATTACTAACATTTTATGGAAAGAAAATTTTGGCCTGCGGCGCCATATCACTGGTTATTTTATCAAAAACTAAATTTTAAGAATTTTCGTCACTAAGTTTTATTGCAATAACTCCAAAATTATTAGATGTATGAAAATCAGTTATTGCTCGTTTTGTAGCTAACACTACGGTCATTAATTCGTTCTTTGACTATTTTCCTGTAGCTCTTATCAATTTCCAACCAATTTAGTTTAAATACATTTTTTTTGTATTTTAAATGAATTTCGGTTTTGGACCGGCCATTGCGGGTAAACTGCTAGTTCTACGAAAAAACTGACTTTGCATTTTTTGTAGAGAATTTAGCAAGGATTATTTTTGTCATTGACTACTTTCTCCTATCTCTTACCATATTCCTATAAAATGCGAAAAACCGCGAAGAGGGACCTTTTTGGGGGGGGCAGGGGGGTTTGCGGCAGGATTTTGATAGGCAACCCTAGTGCGATGTAATACCCTATTGGTAAGCTATCATTTATACCACATTTCGATCAAAAAACAGATACGTCATAAATTAAGCAGCGGGCTCTTGGACTATAGTTTCACTGATCTACCAAATTGATAAAATAAAAAGAATTTGTCATTAGCTTTAATACCCAGCGTAACCCGGATAATATTTTACAAGATTTTATTTAATTCACTGTGGGTTTTTTTTGTTTGTGACCAAATCTTGTAATCGATTTTTCAACCACTCCCTGATAACTTAGCAGTGGCGAAGGGTGGATTTCTGCAGAAGGGAAGCCGGGGCTAACATTTCTTACTGGATTACGTCAAATTAGACACTATTATACCTATCATTTTATCCAAAAGGAAACTCGATGGGAATGGTGTTCTTAGGTAGCTTCGCACCTGTAACTTAGAGACCTGAAACTTTACGTAAGCTCGATACAATATAATTCTGTATTAAATTGGATCAGCCTAATCTAGAGATAAAAAATATGTAAAGGGTTTTAAGGGATCTGAGGGTTGTGTGGGGTCATGTGTGGTATCATATGAATGGGCATTGGAAAAGTTGAAGGAAAATCCCGCGAGCTTAAGGCCCTCCACATCCCCGGGAAGCTCAGGCGCACTAATAGCGACCTCTTTACCCGCACTTCTAGCAAAATATTATTAAGAGGTGGGCCCAGGGTTAGCCTTAAGGGAGCCCCCCGGCAAACCCCACCCCTGAATTACGTTCCTTCAATATCCTTGTCCAAGGTGGTTACAAAATTTACACCTATTACTACAATATTTCAAACTATATCTATACTTATATATATTGGCATTGGAAAAGAAGTCCAGATCGTGAGTCAGATTTTGTCCAGCTCAAGCCATCGGGAGACAGTGAGTGATCGAGAGGATCCAGTCACCGCATACCACCGTGGAATATAATATTATGTACTATGCAGAGATGGGCACCGTTAATCAAAAAGTTAACTTCGTTAATTGATAATCCGTTAACGTGACGCTAACTTCGTTAATCGTTAAAGCGTTACATTTTGAAAAATGTAACGGAAGTTAACAAAACAATAAAAAATTAACGGACTGAGAAGTGAGATTACTTTTCCAACTCCCAACCCACATACGATACCACACATAACCCCAGACAACCCTTGGATTATCTAATGCCAGCTCCTCCAGTGGATGATGTCTATGCAAACAATCAAATATTAACGGACTTAACTAAAGGAAGTAAAATGTAACGGAAGTTAAACAATCCGTTAACAATTTTTATTTATTTTATTTATTTAAACTTAAAGTAAACAACAAACACATATAAATATACAAAATGGACATAGTACAGATTATAAAACGTTGTTCACTAGGGCGAACTTATCGCAGAACTGCGATTTCTTCCAGTTAACCCCAGGAAAAAACAGAAAAAAAAAGAAATTGAACAAAAATATTGGAAAAAACAGAAAAAAAGAAATTGAATATAAAAAATATACGAAGTAGAAAATATACACATACAAACATATGTGAGAAAAAAAATTTTGGAGGTGAAAAAAGCGTCAAATCGTTAACCAAAATGTTAACTTCGTTAATTAACGATTAACGGATTAACGCTTTTCTGCCCAGCTCTGGTACTATGTCAGTGTAATAAAAATATATCTGCGTATATTTCGGCTAAGTTGCGTGTCCATATGGTACAATATGTTTATCACATGAATCGAGCCAATATTTCATAGTTACAATCGTCATATCCAAATTTATTGCAGCAATATGCTAAATCAGGGATGAGTAGTTCGTATATTACTCCTTCGATCCTATTGGTTAACATCTGACCAATCACAACGCCTCAGATTTCATGTGAAGTTTAGACGTACGCAACCTAGAAGACTTACTTTCAAGCCCTGATTGGTTCTGGTGTCCTTTATAGTCCGAGAGCCCGCTGCTTAATTTATGACGTATCTGTTTTTTGATCGAAATGTGGTATAAACGATAGCTTACCAATAGGGTATTACATCGCACTAGGGTTGCCTATCAAAATCTTGCCGCAACCCCCCCTGCGCCCCCCGAAAAGGTCCCTCTTCGCGGTTTTTCGCATTTTATAGGAATATGGTAAGAGATAGGAGAAAGTAGTCAATGACAAAAATAATCCTTGCTAAATTCTGTACAAAAAACGTTAAGTCAATTTTTTCATAGGACTAGTAGTTTACCCGTAATGGCCGGTCAAAAAACAGGATATTTTTTGAAAAAATAAAAAAAAAGTTTGATTTTTTTTCTTTCACATTCTTCCACCCATTATTACTAACATTTTATGGAAAAAAAATTTGGCCTGCGGCGCTATATCACTGGTTATTTTATGAAAAACTAAGTTTTAAGAATTTTCGTCACTGAGTTTTATTGTAATAACTCCGAAATTATTAAATGTATGAACATAAGTTATAGCTCATTTTGTAACTAAGACTATGGTAATTAATTCGTTCTCTGACTATTTTCCTGTAGCTCTTATCAATTTTCAACCAATTTAGTTTAAATACTTTTTTTTTGTATTTTAAATGAATTTTGGTTTTGGACCGGCCATAGCGGGTAAACTGCTAGTTCTAAGAAAAAATTGAACTAACATTTTTTGTAGAGAATTTAGCAAGGATTATTTTTGTCATTGACTACTTTCTACTATCTCTTACCATATTCCTATAAAATGCGAAAAACCGCGAAGAGAGACCTTTTCGGGGGGGGCAGGGGGGGTTGCGGCAAGATTTTGATAGGCAACCCTAGTGCGATGTAATACCCTATTGGTAAGCTATCATTTATACCACATTTCGATCAAAAAACAGATACGTCATAAATTAAGCAGCGGGCTCTTGGACTATTAGGTGCCCGCTTAAATTAGACAGATCTGTTTAAAGTGCTTTCTCTATAAAAAAAAACATCCTCGTTGTAATAGCAATAGTGAAAACGCAAACAAGCAGTTCACAAACAGTGGATTTCCAAAAAAAAATATCTCTTGAAATCTGAGGCGTTGTGATTGGTCAGATGTTAACCAATAGGATCGAAGGAGCGTCAAGATAGGGCTGGTGTGAGACACAAGTGTCAAAATGACGGATTTTAACATTTTGTGGCATCATTGTTATAGCTCCCGACCCAACTATGACGTCACGGTCATTTCATACGGCATTAAGGTTCAAAATCGCATGATTAATCGTATGATCAAATGGTAAAAATAGTGTTTTTCCATTTTTTGAGGTTAATTTCGCTTCATTCAAAAAACTTTTACCATTATTCCCTAGATTGTAATGCATATTATCAATACAAAAAAAAATCTCGGCGACTTTCGGGAAATGAGTTTCTGTCTTTTGGAAAAAAAATCAGAGGTGTTTTGAATATTTTTTTTGAGAAATCTATACGAGATATAAAAAAAATCTTTTAGGTTCATTCCCTAGATAAAGGTTCAATGTATCCACTCTATTTTTTCCGAAGCATATTTATTAACGGTTGTCGAGATCTAAGGTCTCCCGTTTTTAGAAATTTTTGAAATGTCATTATGTCAACTTTTAAAATGCAAAAAAAGGACATACCACAATGAGATGCGAACAAAGGGGGTCTTTTAATTTTCTAATTACAAACCCACTGTACCATCAACAATGCGCCTATGATTAATGGTCCTGGACCCTCTGTTGTGCCATCAGCTGTTGGTGTGCCAGTGACACTTTGGTGAAATTGCAATCATTGTGCCGTCAATGCCTGACAAGTGCCACATTGCGTCAAGACTCAGTGATGTTTTCGACACAAGAGAAAATTTTGTCGCAATCCCGAAATTTTGGAAATTATTTAGAATCCGACAATATCGAATACCATGGCGAATCACGTCTTTCCTTTACGTCCAACCATGGGTCTTTTTTAAGCATTAGCACTCTGCAAGTCTTTTGTATGTCATCTTAAGAGGCATCTTCTTTCACCTACCCCTTAAAACATCGTCCCTTTTGATCCTTTCTTTTCCGTCCCCCCTCCCTGTCTTAATATGTTTATCTGCATTTTTTTTTTGTATTATCATGTAATTGTCATGTGAAAATTTTATCTATTTTTTTTATTAATTAATCTGGATTACCAACGTGGTAACGACCATCTCGAAAATTTTATTTTATTTAGTGTGCGAAAATAAATAAATAAGTAGTTTATTTTCTATCACAACCTTCTAAATTTAAACAGGAAGAAAAGTCGGGACATGAGTATTCAGAACATATATTATTATTTCCCGAATCGTTAACGTTCAAAATCGCAAGCGCATTGCACGCTCGCATGATTAAATTTTGTGTAGAAGTGGGATTTCTTCGTTTGTTGAAGATAATTACACTTAAAAAAAGGATCTGGGCTTGCATACACAAACCCACATACTTTCATGCACACCTTGCACTAGGCTATCGCAAAGTGTGGAATACATCGCCAGCGCCGGGGTTTGAACCTGGCACCTCCCGCTTGAGAGACTGGCGCCTCAACCGACTGCGCCAACCATGTACTCAAACCATGTACTCTCTACTTTCTTTATTCATACAAAAAAAATATGGAAATTCAGTAGAATTGAATGAGTCTAAAGCTAGCTAGCTTCGACATGACTGTAAGAATGTCGTGTCGGGATTGGGATGGAGACTCGACATGACTGTAAGAATGTCGTGTCGGGATTAGGTTGGAGACTCACCATGGGGTAGTGATTACCCCCCATTCCGACAGACGCTCAGATGCTCCGAAAGAATTAACGATCTCATTTATATCTACTGTAACAGCTTTGCTTAATTGATATACCTAACAAGATATTACCAATGCATGGATCGCGGTCCCATATATTGAAGGTCCCTCCTCACACCCGAATAACACAGGCGCCAGTTAGGAGCCCAAAGTTTCTCAGACGGCCCCAGGGTTAGCCGGAAGGGCACCCCCCAGTAACACCGTCCGGAATGACACCTTCAGTATCCCTGATGCAACAAGGATGATAACAAATAATGAGCTACATTACATAATAACTTAGACTAATTACAAAACTATTCGACCGAGCCAGGGGCAGCAAAAATAAATGACCTGAGGACTTGACTTAAAATACTGGTTTCAATGCCGTGGCGCCAGGCGCCACAACCCGGCGATTGTGTGGATCAAAACAAACAAACCTCCTCGCATGGGACAAATAAAATAAACCCACCCAAACCTCCACCAAGGAGAAAGGACGATACGAAACACAGACGAGTTCACGACTATCGACGACGCACGACTTGACCAACTTGGGTACCTAGCTGAGGCGCCCCTCAAACCGGGGATGAGCCCGATCCTCGGAGCAGACCCCAAATACATCTTTGTACACTTCACACAAAGCTGGAAAAGCTTGTGTTGTGAAATGGAGTAAGTCGGCATCAGGGATTGAACCCGCGCCCGCCGGATTAACGTCTATACGTCTACACGTATACGTAAATATCTATACGTCTCTCTGTTTTAACGGACCGCGTAAAAAAACTATTTCCCATAATTGACCCCAGATTTGAATATCCCTGCCTCCTAATCTCCCCGCTCTTTAATTATTTGTTAAGTCCCCCGGCCCCGGCCCCGTCCCCGGCCCCAGTAAACAAAAGACTGAATGACGGATGATCTCACAGATGAAAGAATCTATAGATGTGTCATTACTCATTAATGATGAATTATTATGGCCTCTCTATATCTCGTATTACATATTATTATTTAGATTCTCTTTGCCCAATCCCACCAACTTCCACCTATTATCTGTACCATCCGTCTTGGCCCCCGTTCTGACGTTACCTGCAAGTGGAGTTTAGATTGTATTGTTGGTAGCCCTGATTGTCGAATCTTGTCGTAAGAGCTGTCAAAGGTTCCCAATATTCTCACATTGTATCTTTTACAAGTAACCTACAATGCCGAAAATATTACAAAGCGGCGTTAGAGAAATCATTTTAAAGAAAAGATAGTTTTGCGAGTTGGAAAAAGAAAAAAATACTCCAATAATCCCTTCAAGCCGCCACCACAAGTAAGCAAAACAATGTTGCCAGTTTATTCTAACAATTCGAAAATTGGCAAATTGTTTTAAACAACAGTTCTGAAATATAATTTGAAAGTAGCGTAAAAATTTAACCATATCTTATTATCACATCAAGCAACACTAAACCAAGTTTGCACCAGGGGACTTCTAAAGCGAAATGAATTATAGGCAGCGGATCCCTAAGTAATTTCCATACAAAAACAGAGATAATATTATATTTATTTAGTTATGTAGCGTATCTGCAGGAATAAATCCATATGAAATGCAACATGCAACTCACTTAGTTGAGGAGATTCTGGGCGGAGATATTTGGGCACCTAACGTAGGAGAGTTTTATGCAGAATTTCATATGACATTATGCTCTTCTAGGTGTTGTGCTCCATTATTAATGTCGTATTATTTCTGTTTTTGTCGAGCTTTCGGCCTACTTGCTGAGGCCATCTTCAGGTCTAATGTAGTAGCTTCTTCACTGTGATGTGTTGTATAAAGTACTCGTATTTACTTGTGCAGCGTGAGCAGTGTAGTGAAAGGTTGTATGTGTTGTAGTGAAAGGATAATTACCCGGCATTAACTTAAGGATAGTTTTAAGGACAATAGCCGTCAATTTGAAATGTTGAGAAGTCACTGGTGTGACGTGCGATAAGAAGATGCCAGTTAAACTCGAGGGCCTCATTTACAAAAGTGTCATTAGACTCGTGCTCACATATGGGTCAGAAACCTGGAACACCTCCTTAAGGCATATCCGGGCCATACAGACAGCTGAAATGAAGATGTTGAGATGGATGTGCGGCGCCGAAACTCCTACATCCATGGGAGTCTAGGTGTACGCGACATCTCTGACAAAATTCAGGAGAGCAGACTGCGATGGTACGGGCACGTCAGCAGAAGACCGCCAGAGTATGTTGGCAACAGGGCACAAACACTTAATGTTCCCGGTAGGAGATCCAGAGGAAGACCCAAGCGCAGGTGGAGGGAAGTGGTGAGGCAGGACATGAGAGAGAGTGATGTTCTACCGGAGGATGCGCAAGATAGAGCAAAGTGGCGGCGAAACACCAGCAGACCCCACCACCATGTGGGATTAATAATTGCTAAGGAGAAGAAGAGCCGTCGATAAGGAATTCATGACGAAACTAAAATACGTATTTAATTGACTTTCCTGGAGACTGAAAAATATGGTTGTATGAATTTTGCGACACGGTGATAGATCCGAGTTTTATGATTTCTTATAATTAAGGTACCTGCTCTACCTGAGCTACCAGGGCCGTAGCGGGTGAATAATTATATTTGTAAACGACATCAATATTTTATGTCTGTAGAGTGGAGTTATGTAGATAAGTAAATATCCACATATTATAAGAATAAATTATTGTTATGAATATTTTTTTGGAAAAATGAATATGCATAGATATTTGTTGTTCAAATAAGTACAAATAAGTACCTACTAATAATAATTACAACTATCGTCATCCAAAATCAAAGAGTAAACTTGTACGAAGTCCGTTAAATATATTATTATGAGAGTAGCAGTAGGTATATGTGATAAAATAATATACATGTACATATTAATTCAAGTAAGTACCTAAGTATATCAAAATGGTTTTAAACAATAATTTATTTTTATAATATGTGGATATTCATATATCTACATAACTCCACTCTACAGACATAAAATATTGGTGTCGTTTGCAAATATTATTATTCACCCGCCACGGCCCTGGTAGCGCAGGTACAGCAGCTACCTTAATTCCAAGAAATCATAAAACTCGGATCTATCCGTGTCGCAAACCTCTGCCCACCGAAAAATATATAGGTATAATGTATTATTGTCTCTTGGCCTGATTTTCTTTTATACTATAAAGAAGTATGAAAAATTAGCCAATATTTCAGATTGTATAAAAAATACTTCTTTTCCGTGAAACATATTCGTGTGTCAAATGGTCTTGATAATGCAAATATTGGCAAGCGGCCAAGCGTCTGTGTGTAATTCTGCCGATAAAAGTCAACGTATATCATTATTGAATCAGAGCGGCGTGTTTACTCGTATGCGAGTACTTATAGATTTCGTATTATCTTTTCTACTATTTGTACCAACGAGACCAACGTCGATTTACTAACTGAAAGAGGCCGAGACCCTTACGCTTAGAGACTGGAAATTCTCGCCATCGCGATAAAAAAAAAATATTCGTGAATCTTGTTCTGCGAATAACACGAATTTTAGCATTCTTTTACAGGAAGAACGCGAATTTGCGAATATCGAACATTATTTTGGAAAAAATTGTAATTGAAACATTATCAAAATGAATGTGGATTTGAAAGTAAGAAGAACCACATTGAAAAAATCTTGTAAAAAACAAGTTTTCCTCAAATATTTTTTTTTTATTGTTTTTTGGATTTAGTATAAAATATTGTTCAAAATCAATTTATTTTATATTTTTGTATGAAGACCTGCAAAATTGTCCACTTTAATGATATAAATGTATGAAAAATAACAATACATTTTGTCAAAATTGTGAAAAATAACACCCCTTTTTGCAAAAAATTACACATTTCCCGGAAAAAAAAAACATTTTGTTCCAGTCCCTACTTATGCCTCATCTACACGCTTGCCGAGCGTCGACAAGTTTGTGTTCATGAATAAAAAGGCGTTAACCGTCGGTTACCAACACGATCCAAAACAAACGCCCTATCCACACGCCTTTTTACTCATGAACACAAAACTTGTGGAAGCTTGGTAAGTTAGTGGCGCCGGCAATAGACAAATTATAAGTAATAGACTATTCGCAAGCAATGAGACACCAGACACTCTATATCTTCTCTTTTCTATTTTGAGTCAACATTGGGCAAGAAGAAAGAGATAGAAATTACTTCACTATACGACTTACAAACAGATTGGTGATCCCCAATAGTTCTCATTGTTGAATGATATAAATAATGTTTTTTTGTACGATTCTGATAAATTTTCTTGCTAGTTTGTTACATAAATATTAGGCATGTTTATAGTCCGAGAGCCCGCTGCTTAATTTATGACGTATCTGTTTTTTGATCGAAATGTGGTACAAATGATAGCTTTCCAATAGGGTTTTACATCGCACTAGGGTTGCCTATCAAAATCTTGCCGCAACCCCCCCTGCGCCCCCCGAAAAGGTCCCTCTTCGAGGTTTTTCGCATTTTGTAGGAATATGGTAAGAGATAGAAGAAAGTAGTCAATGACAAAAATAATCCTTGCTAAATTCTCTACAAAAAATAATAAGTCAATATTTTCATAGGACTAGTAGTTTACCCGTAATGGCCGGTCAAAAAACAGGATATTTTTTGAAAAAATAAAAAAAAAAAGTTTGATTTTTTTCTTTCACATTCTTCCACCCATTACTACTAACATTTTATGGAAAAAAAATTTTGGCCTGCGGCGCTATATCACTGGTTATTTTATGAAAAACTAAATTTTAAGAATTTTCGTCACTGAGTTTTATTGTAATAACTCCGAAATTATTAGATGTATGAACATAAGTTATAGCTGGTTTTGTAGCTAAGACTATGGTAATTAATTCGTTCTTTGACTATTTTCCTGTAGCTCTTGTCAATTTTCAACCAATTTAGTTTAAATACATTTTTTTTGTATTTTTAATGAATTTCGGTTTTGGGCCGGCCATTGCGGGTAAACTGCTAGTTCTACGAAAAAATTGACTTAACATTTTTTGTAGAGAATTTAGCAAGGATTATTTTTGTCATTGACTACTCTCTTCTATCTCCTACCATATTCCTATAAAATGCGAAAAACCGCGAAGAGGGACCTTTTCGGGGGGGACAGGGGGGGTTGCGGCAAGATTTTGATAGGCAACCCTAGTGCGATGTAAAACCCTATTGGTACGCTATCATTTGTACCACATTTCGATCAAAAAACAGATACGTCATAAATTAAGCAGCGGGCTCTTGGACTATTATTATGTCGCTAACTGTAAGTGTATCACGAAAAATCCATAAATGAATGTATAGCAACATTACAGAAACACATATTTATAGTTTTTTTAATAATCACTACTTATATCTTCTTCTTCTTCTTCCGCTTGTATTAGGTAGGGTGACCTGTTTGTGACAACGGGCTGTCCTGGGATGAGGAGGTCCAGCTGTCCTTCCATCTCTTGGGTGGCCTTCCGGGTAATCTTCTACCAGTGGGGTTTTCAGTTTTACTATCTTTGCCAGTCTGGTGTCATCCATTCGGTCGACATGGTCCCTCCAGAAGCGTCTTCTACTTCGCCCCCACCTTACTATATCCTCGACATCGCAGTCAGAGCGTATAGTCTCATTTCTGATCCTATCTCTGAGTGTTCTGCCCGCGATGGATCGTAGGGTTTTCATTTCGGCTACTTTGAGAAGACTTTTAGTTTGGTGTGACTACTTATATAAATCTCAAAAACAGATTAGGTATATAATGTTATTTCTAATACGATCTCTGATGGATTTCCATCATATTGGTTTCAGTGTCAAGGCCTCTCTATATTCTCTAAGGTCTTGATACAAATTATTCATGTGATTGTGATGGTAATGTAGCAACTTCAAACGGACTGTGTGGCGCTTTTGATAGCTGTCAGAGAGAGACCTTTACGACACTGAGTTATGGGCAGCGAATTACATCTGGATTCGAAAAATAAAAACGTTTTTTTAGCCAATTAATTTAACAGCCGATAAACACCAATTTACGTTTGATGTTACACCTGTAATAAGTGCTCATATTTATTTATTTAATTTATTTATTTATTTATCTCAACATGATAATCACATAAATCATCCATACATTAATACCATTAATACATTGTACTCAGTTTAAGGGCATGGCACCAAGAATGACGTCACAGTCTTTTCCCACGGCATTAAGGTTCAAAATCGCGTGACAATCACATGATAAAATGGTAAAAATAGCGTTTTTTTCCGTTTTTTGGGGTTAATTTTGCGTCTATCAAAAAACTTTTACGGTTATTCCCTAGATTTTAATGCATATTATCAGTACAAGAAAAAAAATTACTCCGCGACTTTCGGGAAACGAGTTTTCGTCTTTCGGAAAAAAGGTCAGAGGTGTTTTTAAAATTTATTCTTGAGAAATCTATACAAGATATATAAAATCTTTTACGGTTATTCCCTAGATAAAGGTTCAATGCATCTACCCTATTTTGTTCCAAAGCATATTTAGTAACGGTTGTCGAGACAGAAGGTCTCCCGTTTTTAGAAATATCGGTATGCATACTCTTAATGTATGATTTATAATTGCCAACCCCACCTGTCATGGGCGTCGTCAGGGGGGGGGGAAGCTGCCCCCGCCCGAGAGATTGGAATAGGTATATATTTTTTCATACTAAATGATAAAACCTCACAAAAAATCACATTGCCACCACACATTTTCTCATCATATCATAAATTTTCATGAAAATCCATCAAAATACAATTGGTTCATAAAAAAAATTGTCTCCGGCGCTATTTTTTATTGCTTTTCTTTTATACAATTTGTATGAAAATCCATCAGTTTCATAAAAAATTGCATGCGACGCTATATTTTATTACTTTTTCATAAAAAAATACATCTTTCATACATATTTTTTTAATGTGTATGGCTGATTTGTTTTATGTGATTTTGTTATGACTATTTTTATTGTCTGTTTCAGGATTGTGAATGTTTTTTTTTGTATTTAGGTGGTGCCTGATTTGTTTTATGTGATTTTATTGGGACTGGGTATTTTATTTTCTATGTCAAGATCATGATTGAATTATTTTATTTTTTATATGTAGGTATATGTCTGATATATTTCATGTGATTTTGTTGTAACTATTTTATTTTTTTTGTTTGAATATTATGAATGATTTTCTTTTAAATGTGGGTATATAGCGGATATATTTTGTATAATCATTGACTGATTTATATTATATTTTATGAATGATTTGATATTTGCGTTAGTGTCCTTCTTATTTTATATGACATGTTTCATGTGTTTCTCAATTTGAATACAATATGTACCCAGTTTCATCACAGGTTTTGGATGCACATATTATGTGTGTTGCAATGTTTTTGGTTTATGTTTTGATTTGCCTTTTTATTGTAACTATATGATGTATTTTGTACTAATGGCCTAAAAAGCCGTATATGATTGGAAATAAATAAATAAATAAATAAATATTTTCATACAAAGTATTACATACATTTTCAAATAAAGAAACCACATCACGACCTTCTTCACTATGTCTCACAAAAAAAAAATTCGCCTGCGGCGCTATATACGTGTTTTTTGTGCTATATCAATTTTGTAAATTTTAGTTGCCCCTCCTAGCTCCGAGGCTGGCGACACTCATGTATAGGTTAGGTACCTACCTATCTATTAAAATTTGATGAAATAAATTAAGAGTATATGTGTACATACCGACATTTCAAAAATTTCTAAAAACGGGAGACCTTCTACTCGACAACCGTTACTAAATATGCTTTGGAACAAAATAGGGTAGATGCATTGAACCTTTATCTAGGGAATAACCGTAAAAGATTTTTTATATCTTGTATAGATTTCTCAAAAACAAAATTTGAAAACACCTCTGATCGTTTTTCCGAAAGACGGAAACTCGTTTCCCGAAAGTCGCGGAGTAAAATTTTATTTTTGTACTGATGATATGCATTAAAATCTAGGGAATAACCGTAAAAGTTTTTTGATAGACGCAAAATTAACCCCAAAAAATGGAAAAAACCCTATTTTTACCATTTTATCGTGCGATTGTCACGCGATTTTGAACCTTAATGCCGTGGGGAAAGACTGTGACGTCATTACTGGTGCCATGCCCTTCAACAAAAAGAAAAAGCCACCACCAACAACAACAGGCGAAGTTTAATTAAGCGTATGTTTAAAATGTTGATCAACTGTGTCTGGGTAAACTAATGTAACCCGCAAATTTAAAATTTCACGAGAGATACAAGTACAAAACAATCACTAATGTTGGCGTTATGAAAACACTGAAAATGTTTTATAATATCAGCTGTGTACATACTTTAAGAAGAGTGTGCGGGAAAACGCTGAGAGATAAGATAAGGAATGAGGTTATTAGGGAAATGAGTGACTGCAAGACTGGTGTTGTGACAAGAATGAAAGTAAACAAACTAAGATGGTTTGGGCATGTTGAGAGAATGAATGATGACAGGATGACAAAAAAGATATATTTGAGTGAGCAAAGAGGGGTGAGGAAGCGCGGCCGCCCGAGACTGACCTGGTCCGATCATGTCGACCAGATCCTCAAGGACGGACGCGTTTTGAGTAAAAGGAATCGGAGAGCGTGTATGACTAATTGCATGAATGTGACGGAAGCTAGGAGTGTGTGTAAGGATAGGGCTGTCTGGCGCTCTGTTCTCTCTGCCTACCCTACAAGGGACGTGGCGTGATGGTATACATAGAGAGATAGATAGACATACTTTATAACAAACATGAGCAATATTCAAATACTGCGGTATTTTATTCGCGTTATTAGAATACTAGCTGTACTCCGTACGTCCATTTTTATTACACAAAAGTGAGATTGTTTCTTCATTTATGAATTCCAAAATCTTTCGTTAGGTAGTAATATTTTAAGAATAGAAAAGATTGTAAAACATATTCTACCTACTCCATCCTGAATAACAGATGTGGGTCACTGCTTTGGCTATCTCTATATCACGATGACTGGATGAAAATACTTCTACCAGTCATTCTGGGAATCTCTCACATGACGACATCATTTTTAACTAGTGATGAGCAAAAACAGTCTTGGTCTTGGTCTGGCGAGACTTGCAAGAACAAGACCAAGACCGGGTATGTAAGACCAAGGTCTACAAGAGTTTTGCTAGTCAAGAGCTTTATCATAAGACATTAAGAGTATGCATAGCGACATTTCAATAATTTCTAAAAACGGGAGACCTTATATCTCGATAACCGTTACTAAATATGCTTTGAAACAAAATAGGGTAGATGCATTAAACCTTTATCTAGAGAATAATAAATTTCTCAAAAAAAAAATCAAAACACCTCTGATCTTTTTTCCGAAAAGCGGAAACTCGTTTCCCGAAAGTCGCGGAGTAAATTATTTTTTTGTACCGATAACTATAATTTAATTGAAATATCAAAGAGGTGTTTCATTTGCAGATCAAATCAAAGGTAATTGAATCTAAAATAGATTAACACTAATGTGGGCTCTGTAGATTGAATGGTTTTCGCGTGATGGCTGTTGGGGACTACTGAATTTTGAAAATACCTATTGCCAAGACCAAAATCAAGACTCAGTATGCAAGACAAAGACGAGACCTAGACCACTCTGGTCTCGTCTTGGTCTTGCAAATGCTCATCACTATTTATAACTCACTAGCAGTTGTTGCCCTGGTCATATCGGATCATTTCAGATATTTTGAATGACTGGGGTTGCTCTCAATGATTTTTGTTTCGTATCGTGAATACAGATGAGAGAATCAAGCATTTTAAGGGCTTGGCACCAAGAATAACGTCGCAGCCATTTCCCACGGCATTAAGGTTCAAAATCGCGTGAACAATCGTATGATAAAATGGTAAAAATAGTGTTTTTTCCATTTTTTGGGGTTAATTTGGCGTCAATCGAAAAACTTTTACGGTTATTCCCTAGATTTTAATGCATATTATCAGCACAAAAAAAAATTTACTCCACGACTTTCGGGAAACGAGTTTCCGTCTAAAAAAGATCAGAGGAGTTTTTCAATTTTTTTTGGGAAATCTATACAAGATATGTTAAGTCTTTTACGGTTATTCCCTAGACTCTTGTATAGATTTCTCGAACAAAGTGTACAACACATATCTGATCTTTTTTGCGAAAGACAGAAACTCGTTTTGAAGCGAAAAACTGTAGCGAAATTAACCCCAAAAAATGAAAAAAAAAAACGCTATTTTTACTATTTCATCAAGAAGACGGGCTACCTTATACTTATCATATTATTCGCCTTTAACCCCAAATGTAACTGTTTAATGCTCCTTTTACTAATACATTCATGTGACCCCTGTAAACTTCGAATAGATATTTCACACATTTAGCCATTGATTTCGATGATGCCCCCTATGCAGTATTTAACAGCTCATTTTTACCTATCATTTGAGTTACATTTCGTTTGCGTCGGACCTGGGATTTTTTTGACAATCTCCTTTCATTGAGTCTCTGACACATTCACAAATAAACACAAGACAAACAGTTGATAGTAGATTGGATCAACATTAAAAATACGAAACAGAAATAAAAATATACAAAAATGTAACATTGTTTAGTATAGTATATGTCAAATATGTCACTTGGGTTTAAGCGATAGATTATAAAACGTACAAAATGATAAATGATCTATTTTGACAGTGCAACGAATGTGACCCAATTCTTATTCTAGATCATCCAGAGATCTCTAATGATTATTCATTTATTTTAGCCTGCACCTGGATGGTTTACGGTAAGTTCGTCTAAAATCAATTTGCCTAATTATCAATTCGTCTAAAATCAATTTGTCTAAAATCAATTCGTCTAAAATCAATTTGTCTAAAATCAATTGGTCTAAAATCAATTTGTCCAAAATCAATTTGCCTAACGATAAATTCGTCGATTGAAGACGAATTGATAATTAGACGAATTGATTTTAGACGAATTGATAATTAGACGAATTGATTTTAGACGAACTTACCAGACACCCTCCTGGATTACAGATTTTATGCAACCACTATTGCATACATGTTGCTTTGCAATCTTCTTTTTCCTTCATCCATCTCTCTACTGCTAGATATAGGCCTCTTCCATTTGCTTCCATCTTTCTCTATCTTGAGCTTAACCAATCCATCTTCTACCCGCGACTGGGATAATATCGTCGGCCCATCTTTTCTGTGGCCGACCTACTCCTCTCTTTTTACCCCACGGCCTCCATCTTAGAACTCTGGGAGTCCATCGTTCTGTCCCCTGTTTGGCAACATGACCCGCCCACTGCCATTTTTGTTTCGCAACACGGTTCATGCAATCAATCGGTGACAATACGTTTCTGCACAAAATTGGATCAGCCTACTCCAGAGATGAAAAAGATGTAGAGGGTTTCAGGGGATCCAAGGGTTGTGTGGGGTCATGTGTGGTATCGTATGAAAGAGCATTGGATAAGAAATTCAGATCGTAAGTCAGATTTCGTCCAGCTCAAGCCTTGGAAGACACCGGGCGATCGAGAGGATCCACTCACCGCATACCGCTGTGTCTGGTATCTCACGAAAGTGCCGGATTTGTCAAACAGAGACTGGCGAAGGCTTCTCTGTCTTGAGCAACCCGGAATAGCTCCTCCACACGTTTCATTCCGGTCCAGTTCCTTACCTGGACCACGCTGCCCCTCGATCTTCCCCAGGAGTTAGAGTTTGGGTTTATACGATTACTTTTATTCAATTTTCAGTGTCCATAATTAAAATATCAATATCAAAACTGCATTTGTTTGTAGATATTTAAAAGTAGGTATATTGACATTACAAAAATTTCTGAAAACGGGAGACCTTAGATCTCGACAACCTTAGTAAATAGGTTTTAGAAAAAAAAAATGAGTAGATACATTGAACCTTTATCTAGGAAATAACCGTGAAAGTTTTTTGATTGAAGCGAAATTAACCCCAAAAAATGGAAAAAATATTTTTTTACCATTATATCATGCGACTGTTCATGCGACTTTGAACCTTAATGCCGTAGGAAATTAATGTGACGTCATTCTTGGTACCAAGTCCTTAATTCCATTATTTACAACGCGTCTATTTGATTTTACCAAGCTCTGCAAACATGCGGCACAAAAAGTGAGACTTCGACGAAAATTTTTAGCCACCCATGAACGCAGCGGTGCTTTAAAAAAAAGTTATATACATATTCATAGAACTTGCAAAATTTGCCAAAGGCCCACCGTTACCAGTATTACGTATGTCGTGGAAGCAGTTTCTAAACTGCGCATCGCATGATGTCTGTAGATATTTAATACATGATGACATCAATACAATATTTAATGTAATTATTAACAGTTGACATAATGTCAGATTGTACGGTATTGTTAGTTGCCATTGGACCGTAAGAATTATTGAGTGTTTTTGACAATTACTCCGATTATACTAAATGTTAAAACGTGTTTATATCTAGTGACGCTAATGCAATTAATATGTACAGCAGAAACTGTATTATCCGGATAAATAAATAAATAAATTAATAAAAACTTTATTGCACAAATTAAAAACAGGATCACGGGTATCGCCACTTACGAAGCTCGGTAAAAGTTTGCTCGCGACCCAGCTTTGACGTCACGGTCATTTTTCAGGGCATTAAGATTCAAAATCGCTTGAACAAATGCATAATAAAATAGTAAATATAAAGTTTTCTCCATTTTTGGGGCTAATTTCGCTTAAATTAAATATATATATTTTAGGGTCATTCCTTAGATAAAGGTTCAACGTATCTTCTATTTTTTCCAAAGCATATTTAGTAAGGTTGTCTAGATCTAAGGTCTCCCGTTTTTAGAAATGTCAATATACCTACTTTAAATATTGTATTGGAGTAAAATTGAGTAATTAGCACCACAGGCGAAACTTTTTTTTAATTGGGAATTATTGATGAACCTGATTGTCTTTCAACAGTATTAGATCTAGTTATATGCTATAGGATCAGGTAAGCGACCGTGTAAGTAGCGCCCCAGGCGATATTTTTGGATGGGCGAATTGATGAACCTTGTTATCTTTAGGGGGGAGTATTGGGATTCAGACAGGACAGTGTCAGATGGACACCTAAAATCCTGAAGTGGAGGCCCTGGGAGAACAAAAGAGGCGTAGGAAGACCACAGAAAAGGTGGACAGATGACATTGTCCAGCTTACGGGTCGTAGATGGCAGCAGATAGCCCAAGATAGAAGACAGAGGAAGAGTTTAGAAGAGGCCTATGTCCAGCAGTGGAACGCAAGTGGCTAGCAGTAAGTAAGTAAGTATTGGGATTCAACCCCTCCCCTCCCCACCCGAAATTACTCAGCCAACCCACCGTTTTATACATAGGAGAAATGAATTCCATTATTTCCACATTGATTTTTCATCATGTCAAAAATTTTTTTTTTCTAATTTTCAATAATTATTGCGAAAATCTATTCAATCACAGTTGTTGCAATTGAAATTCTTGCCTGCGGCACTAATCTAACTAAAGTGATTATTTTTTGTCAAATTGTTGAATCCATTTTGGAAAAAAAATCAACTGCGGCGCTATCTTTCCTAGTTTTCATTTCATTAGGCAAAATCCAAATTTACGTTGTGCTTGTTTGAAAGTGGCGCCCATGCTTGTGACTTATTATCTCTAGTCCAGAATTCGAGTCAACCCCTCCCCCGAAATGAATTTCTGGCTGCGGCCCCGGTCTCAACGTCCTATCTCATAAATAAACTTTTTCTTCCAAATAACAAGGTGTATACTGTACCTCTCCATAATCCAAATTTATCCGGGCGCTTAATTTGACGGCTTCCACTAGATGTTTTTAACGTTATATAATGATATTATTTTTAACGGGCACAGCTGTTTTTAACACACGGCATTTCACAACACAACAGGAATAATATTAATGATTCAAATAAAACTAAAATAAATATCAAATGCGGAATTTGGACGTTAAAATTTGACACGTGTGAAAATACATTGAATGAAATAATTAAATTCAAACTATTCTGTAGGTATCTCATCCTAGACAATTTTGAAACTTACGCCCGATCATCGCTCGGCTTATGTGATCACTTTACACTCGAGAAATTTTAATTATCCTGTACACTATACATATACTCGTACCCAGTACAGGGAATCCATACTGACATTTCAAAAAATTCTAAAAACGGGAGACCTTCTATCTCGACAACCGTTACTAAATATGCTTTGGAATAAAATACGGTAGATGCATTGAACCTTTATCTAGGGAATAACCGTAAAAGATTTTTTATATCTTGTATAGATTTCTCAGAAAAAAATTAAAAACACCTCTGATCTTTTTTCCGAAAGACGGAAATTCGTTTCCCGAAAGTGGCGGAGTAAATTTTTTTTGTATTAATAATATGCATCAAATCTAGGAAATAACCGTAAAAGTTTTTTGACAGACGCAAAATTAACCCCAAAAATGGAAAAAAAACACTATTTTTACCATTTTATCATGCGATTGTCACGCGATTTTGAACCTTAATGCCGTGGGAAATGTCTGTGACGTCATTCCTGGTGCCATGCCCTTAAGGTTCAATACCGCTTATAAAATATAAAAAAATAGCGTTTTTTGGGGCTGTTTTCGCTTCAATCAAAAAACTTTTACGGTCATTTCCTAGATTTTAATGCATATTATCAATACTAAAAAATCGTTGAAAATTATTATTTCTTAGTTAAAGGGACCAAGGCTGATGAAGAAGAAGACGGGCTACCTTATACTTATCATATTATACGCTTTTAAACCACAATTGTAACTGTTTAATGCTCCTTTTACTAATACATTCATGTGAGCCCTGTAAACTTCGAATAGGTATTTCACACAATAAGCTATTGATATCGATGATGCCACCTATGCAGTATTAATCACTTTTACCTATCATTTGAGTAAAGTTTCGTTTGCTCCACCGAGGCCGACGCCAAATCGTTCATAGAGGCCATGCCCAACTGACATTTGACGATGATTACACCATGAAAATTGTATGGGAAAAAATAAAAAGTGTTTGTCACCGAGACAAGGTGTTTGTCACCGATACAAGGTGACGTCACTAATCGTGGTGGTGATGGAATTCGAGGATGTAGGCTTGTACTCTACTATCGCAGGCTTCGGCTCCACGCCTGGGTGTTTTTTTTTCATACTAAATGAACATTCTCCTTTTCAGACAAATCACTAGCCCTTCTATAATAGTTTGGTAATTTACATCATAAATTAAGATAATGATCTTAAGTTATTGGAAAAATGAAAACTTAATGATGCCTGTAAGAGGCCAAAGGCTATTTCGATACAGATTTATAGCCAATAAATAATCTGCTTATTATTATAGCCAATACATCACAAGCAAAGTAGAAAAATAATTGAAATTTGTTGTATCACTAAATTATAATCTAACTACGATTATACACGATAACAGACTCCCAAAAAACATATAATTCGGGGAGCTTGTGCACGGAAGAAGGAACCAGGGTGGCTAGCGCAAACGATATAAAGATGTCCTTCATACCATGTAGCACATATAGAATATTGGCTCTAGAGAGGTATGGCTCCTCCTACTATTGCACCATGTAATGTAGTAGTGAGGCCAGGAGGCTCCAGGCATACCAGAACAGAGCCACTTCACTGCAGACCACCAGACTAGCAACACTTACCAGAGCCCAGTACAGCTTGCTGATACTTGGGAGGTGAGCGAACACCACAAATTCCACACACATCATTTCCACGTAGTTATCTATCAGTGCTTGTCGAAACTACTGACATCTATTGATTTTTTTGACAACCGGACGCATGGACAGTTACCATTTTGTTACAATGGATATTTGAAAACAAGAGTAAACACATTAGGCGGAAGACTCATGTTACAAAAGATTGCTTTTACAATCAGGACACAATATTGTAACAAACAACATACAAACAGTAATTTCTTAAGTGCCGATATAAGCACTGAGCAAAAATCGTTCTATTTTTTGCTTCAACATTTTCAAATTTTGTATGAGAATGTTAGCGCGAAATAAGAATAACGTAAGCGACAAAGCGAATTATACCTTGTTAAAAGAAACCTGGGAACAAATTAAAAATCTAAAACAGCCGATTTGTTAAGATTAAAATCACCAGTATTTTGGCTAAATCATACTTTTATATCTGATAAACTGAACGGAAAATCTTCAGATCCCGTAAATTTTAGGGGTACTTCCGGAATATTTTTTTATTCAAGGAATTTCCAAATCCTGTAATTCTAAAACACCCGATCTGTAGTCCATACTTTCATCTATCACTGTCTTCAGTTTCAAGAGGATTCTCTCAGTATTGGCTGAGTAAAACCCAGGGCGCCGAAGGGGGGGGGGGGCAGGGGGGGGGTTGCGGCAATATTTTGATAGGCAACCCTAGTGCGATGTATTACTCTATTGGTAAGCTATCATTTAATCCACATTTCGATCAAATAACAGAAACGTCATACTTTTAGCAGCGGGCTCTTGGTATACAAGCAGGAAAAAAAACAACAGAGTGAAGATAAATAAAATCTTTGAAAATGGCTTCATTTACAAAACAAAATGTACGCCATTTAGCGGTTGGATCAAAAATAAATAAAACTGGCGCAGTCCACAAAAGCTTATGCAAATAAATACGTAAATATTAAAGCTAGGGGCCCAACTGTGACAGCACGGTCATTTCCCATGGCGTTATGGTTGAAGATCGCACGATAAAATAGCGTTTTTTCCATTTTTTGGGGTTAATTTCGCTTTAAACAAAAAACTTTTATGGTCGTTCCCTAGATTAACAATACAAAAAAAAACTTCGCTACTTTCGGGAAACGAGTTGCTATCTTTCAGAAAAAGATCAGAGGTGTTTTTCACATATTTTTTTTGAGAAATCTATACAAGATATAAAAAATCTTTTACGGTTATTCCCTATATAAAGGTTCAATGTCTCTACTCTATTTTTTCCAAGTATATTTAGTAACGGTTGTCGAGATCTAAGGTCTTTAAGGGTAAACCCACCTCTACCCCTGGATGTTTCAGGAGCTTTAGCTCCTATATCATCCAGTCTTTTAAGCAAAAACATTTTTACAACGGAGGGCTCAAGGTTCGCCGGAAGGGCTCCCCTCAACAAACCCCTCCCGAAACTACTCTGAACACCCTAATGCCCTATCCCACCAACTACCACCTAGGAAGCAGACCCCTAAGGAATTTCCATACAAAAACACAGATAATTTGAGTGATTTTATAATGATGTGTGTTAGTTAGGTGCTCAAATATCTCCGCCCAGAATCTCCCTCACTTAAGTAGCTGCATGTTGTATTTTGTATGGATTTATTGCTCCAACTGTTGTACATCATTATGAAATCACTCAAATTATCTGTGTTTTTGTATGGAAATTCCTTAGGGGTCTGCTTCCTTGGTGGTAGTTGGTGGGATCGGGCATTAATGTTCCTTGGAGGAGACTCTCACTGCAAGTTTCTACACACTATTACTTTTTTTTTCTTAGAAACTCTCCCGATTTCAGAAATTTTTGATACGTCAATATGCCTTCTTTTAATAGAGAGATGTATATATACAGTTTAGTTGCGCCAAATAATACTGTTGGCAGCAGATTGTAATATTGTTCATATTAAAGCTGATACAATATTGCAATGCTACTGTTAACTGCCTTACTCTATATTGTGAGGTTAACAGGTCAAATGAATTTACATTAAGAGTGTGCATACCGACATTTCAAAAATTTCTAAAAACGGGAGACCTTCTATATCGACAACCGTTACTAAATATGCTTTGGAACAAAATAGGGTAGATGCATTGAATCTATATCTAGGGAATAACAGTAAAAGATTTTTTATATCTTGTATAGATTTCTAAAAAGAAAATTTTAAAAACACCTCTGATCTTTTTTCCGAAAGACGGAAACTCGTTTCCCGAAAGTCGCGGAGTATTTTTTTTCCTTGTACTGATAATATGCATTAAAATCTAGGGAATAACCGTAAAAGTTTTTTGATAGACGCAAAATTTACACCAAAAAATGGAAAAAACGCTATTTTTACCATTTTATCATGCGATTGTCACGCGATTTTGAACCTTAATGCCGTGGGAAAAGACTGTGACGTCATTCTTGGTGCCAAGGCCTTAAACGTCACTTTACGCACTGCTGAGTTTATAACAACCTACTTTCTATATAAATGTATAATTGTTACAAATTGAAATTTACGATATGTTCCACGCATCAAAGTTGCTTTTACATTTCACATGGGCATGGCACCAGGAATGACGTCACAGTCTTTTCCCACGGCATTATGGTTCAAAATCGCGTGAAAATCGCATGATAAAATGGTAAAAGAAGCGTTTTTTTCCATTTTTCGGGGTTAATTTTGCGTCTATCAAAAAACTTTAACGGTTATCCCCTAGATTTTAACGCATATTATCAGTACAAAAAAAAATTTTTACTCTGCGACTTTCGGGAAACGAGTTTCCGTCTTTCGGAAAAAAGGTCAGAGGTGTTTTTAATTTTTTTTTTAGAAATCTATACAAGATATAAAACATATTTTACGGATATTCCCTAGATAAAGCTTCAATGCATCTACCCTATTTTGTTCCAAAGCATATTTAGTAACGGTTGTCGAGATATAAGGTCTCCCGTTTTTACAATTTTTTGAAATGTCGGTATGCACGCTCTTAGCCTGGCCACACACGTCCCGAAGTTCAGTTCCGGAATCGACCGTTTTGCAAAAAAGTTCCGATCAAAACCTCTCTCTGAATTCAGCGTCACCCCGATTTTAAATTCAGAAAGAGGTTTTGGTCGGAACCTTTTTGCAAAACGGTCGATTCCGGAACTGAACTTCGGGACGTTTGTGGCCAGCCTTAAACGTCACTTTACGCACTGCTGAATTTATAACTACTTATCTCTCTATCTATATTATTATTATTATTTGTTATTGGGTAGGCAGCTTTCGCTGTTTTGACCCGCGTCCCAGTTAAGTTGTGTTTATATTATCTAGTCTATTCTTGAAGGTGTTGGTGTGTAGTATGGAGCAAGTACCACTGACTCTGGCAACTGATTCCAAGCACTGACAGCTCTATTGGTTGTGGAAGTGTTTCCGTGGGTTGGATGTGAATCTTGTTGTTGTCAGTTTCAGATGGTGTCCTCTCAGGTGCACATTAGAGTTCATGGTAAACATAGCCGGTAGAATCTCACAGGAATAATTGTTATGCAACACTTTGTACAATTCAACAAGATCTCCAAGATCGCATGTACAAGTGTACAAAAAAATATCAACGAGTGTACAAAGTTGTACAAAATTCTTGTAAGTAGTGAAATATCATAAGTTATGGAAATTTCCAATCATTGGATAAGTTTGTTTTCCGTTTTTACCGCTAGGGGCGCACTGACTTTATTCTCAAAATGTCATTCCAGCCTGGCGCAGCTCTGATGTGTACAGCCTCTGGATGGTCATTGCAGGCCTGCCCTGACGTCTGTTGCCTACAGGGCGATATTGGAGACAGCTGTTGTTGATGCTATCAGCGGGCATACGTAGAATGTGCCCGAGCCAGTTTAGCCTACGAGTCTGTATCACTTAGCAGAGATGGGCACCGTTAATCAAAAAGTTAACTTCGTTAATCGATAATCCGTTAACTGAAAAGTTAACTTCGTTAATCGTTAAAGCGTTATATTTTGAAAAATGTAACGGAAGTTAACGTTAATCCGTTAAAGGGTTAATGCAAAAAATCGCGGTTAAATGGCATGAAATAGAACTACATTAGTACAACTACTATCACATTTACACTATTGCGATGTATCCCAACAAAGTGAAATTTCTTTTCCAACTTCCAACCCACATACGATACCACACATAACCCCATACAACCCTTGGATTATCTAATGCCAGCGCCACCAGTGGATGATGTGTATGCAAACAATCAAATATTAACGGAAGTAAAATGTAACGGAAGTTAAATAATCCGTTAACAATTATTGGAGGTGAGAAAAGCGTTAAATCGTTAACCAAAATGTTAACTTCGTTAATTAACGATTAACGGATTAACGCTTTTCTGCCCAGCTCTGGTGATAAGTGGCTGCTGTATTCGACTCCTGACTTCATCGTTAGTGACATAGTCAAACCATCTGACTCCCAGTATTCACCGCAAGTATCTGTTCTCAGCGCTGAGTAATATTTCTACTTTGTGCTTTAGTGACATGCCAGGATTCAATAGATCTGAAACTCCCCTTGCCAAAAAATATGGCATGTAGGTTGAACTAGTCTAAATATAACGTTACAAAACGGTGCAAAATAATACAATTTCTGAGAGGAAGATACCTAAATCATTTAGGTATTACTGGCTTTTCATGTCTCCATCTCGCACATGGTATAGTTGAGAATTTTCTTCTGGTCACAGTAATTCCACTGGTCACAGTAACCAAAAAGGTGGAAGCTGTAATGCTCCCGGCGCCTATAGAAGTGGGTAGATCTCACTATAATATAGGTTGCTAAAGGTTACACCGCTCCTCAACGGATGGCGGTAGTATCTGAAATTGGGTGCATATGAAATAGGTTGTTGAGTATTATATACTCAACGGCCAAAAATTTCATTTTGGTAGCAGGATGTGGTGGAATGGGTGAACGTTGCCCTGGGCATAAAGTGATCACTTAAGCCAGCCAAAGCCGACTCGTAAGCGTCGGAACATCCATCCTGCTCCCCTCCCCAAGGGAGTTCGCATAAGTTATTATGTGAATGTTGATATCTGCCGCCTTTCGTTGAGAAAATTCTCAATACAATTTCTGTCACGGTATAATTCCTAGATTTATCTACGAGTATAATACTAGTACCCATTACATACCTTCGTGTGTGCCCTTGTCGACTGTCGTAAAGTGGAACAAAGTTTTAACATTATTATACTAAACTTACAGTATTTAAGTTTTGTAAGTTGATACGGGAATTGAGATGTCATTGTTGGAGATACAGAATGACCGATTTTTCGATTTCGATTTCGGTCAATTTGACTAAACTTTTATATTCTGTTTTTTTTTGACAGCTATGTTGCATTTTTCTGTCTAAGGAAATTATAAGTGTCGAAGGAAATGCTCATTCAGTTTTTAGTTTATTGTTCATTATCATCCCTAGGCTTTAATTTCGGGCACTTGGACTCGTCAAGTTTACATAGTTATAGCAATCAAAAAGAATTTTGAACAATTAACAGTGGCAATGTGCCAGAGAAGTAGAATCAATGCAAACAGAGTGTAAAGGGCTCAGTTTGCATTTCGTCATGAAGATAATAACATCCTTACATAGTGATCCATGCTAAACTGGACTTATTGTCCTGGACAGCATGGAGAAAAACCCAGGCCACAGCAACGAACACAGCCACCGCCTCCTAGAGTAGGTACTCTAGCCATGCTTTAACAGTTGGCATCATAGCATAATTATCAAACAGGACCACCACTCCTGTCAAATCTCCTAACAGAATATAATACGTGGTCCGTCATACTCGTTGTTAAGGTACTGTTATTCCATACATTTCCTTAGCGACGATGACGGCAACCTCGCCTATAACGTTTTACGTATTAATCCTACATCATAGCTAGAGGAAGAGAGAAATGTCAAGGTGGCGGTGATATACAGAAAATACGACCGATTTTCGGTTTGAAATTTTCGCCGAAAACAGTCGATCTATATGCATGATCGTGTAATAAAATTATTGTCTTATCATAGAAGGGTTACCTAGCGTGAACTCGGTAAATAGTTGTTACGGTAAATTTACCGAAACTGTAAAAGAAATTAACCTCAATTCTAAACTGTATCAGTGTTAGTGAAACAATGAAAATTGTGAAATTAGACATCATCATTCTGAGAGGTAGAGACTGGAAAAAACCGCTGGTTTCTTTTCGAGAAATGTGGTGTAATTTTCTGCAAAAAGGGGTGTTATATGAAAGGGAGATACCTAAATCATTTAGGTATTACTGGTTTTTCATGTCTGCATCTCGCAGATGGCATATGTTGAGAATTTTCTCAACGAAAGGCGGCAGATATCAACATTCACATAATAACTTATGCGAACTCTCTTGGGGAGGGGAGCAGGATGGATGTTCCGACGCTTACGAGTCGGCTTTGGCTGGCTTAAGTGATCACTTTATGCCCAGGGCAACGTTCACCCATTCCACCACATCCTGCTACCAAAATGAAATTTTTTGGAAGTTGAGTATATAATACTCAACAACCTATTTCATATGCACCCAATTTCAGACACTACCGCCATCCGTTGAGGAGCGGTGTAACCTTTAGCAACCTATATTATAGTGAGATCTACCCACTTCTATAATTTTTACAATTTTGACAAAATGTGTTATTTTTCATACATTTATATCATTAATGTTGACAGTTCTGCAGCTTTTAATACAAGAATATAAAATATTTTTAAGCTTGTACAATATTTTATACAAAAATCCCTAAAACAATAAAATAAAAATATTTAATAAAAACAAAAAACGCCTCTTTGCAATTTTTTTTCTAGTGTTGTTCTTCTTACTTTCAAAGCAGAGCTGGGCAGAAAAGCGTTAATCCGTTAATCGTTAATTAACGAAGTTAACATTTTGGTTAACGATTTAACGCTTTTCTCATCTCCAAAAATTGTTAACGTACTATTTAACTTCCGTTACATTTTACTTCCGTTAATTTAGTCCGCTAATATTTGATGATTTGCACAGACATCATCCACTGGCGGCGCTGGCATTTGATAATCCAAGGATTGTATGGGGTTATGTGTGGTATCGTACGTGGTTCGGGCGTTGGAAAAGAAATTTCACTTTGTTGGGATACATCGCGATAGTGTTAATGTGATAATAGTTATACTTATGTAGTTCTATTTCATGCCATTTAACCGCGATTTTTTACATTAACGCTTTAACGGATTAACGTTAACTTCCGTTACATTTTTCAAAATGTAACGCTTTAACGAAGTTAACTTTTTAGTTAACGGATTATCGATTAACGAAGTTAACTTTTTGATTAACGGTGCCCACCTCTGTTTCAAAGTCACATTGCTTTTCATAATTTTTCAATTACGATGCTTTCCAAAATAAAGGTCGAAATTCTCGTCAAATATGCGAAAATTCGCGTTATACTTGTAAAGGGTTACTAAAACTCCGTTATATTCGTTAAAAACACGAAATTCGCGTAGAAATCACGAAATTCGCGAATAAATTCGTTATAGCAAATTTTCTTATCGGTGATTTAGCTACTAGGTAATTTTTGTACCATATAGCCTCTGTCATATGCATTTGTATTGCTAAGTTTGGCGTTGCTTATAGTCCGAGAGCCCGCTGCTTAATTTATGACGTATCTGTTTTTTGATCGAAATGTGGTACAAATGATAGCTTACCAATAGGGTTTTACATCGCACTAGGGTTGCCTATCAAAATCTTGCCGCAACCCCCCCTGCCCCCCCCGAAAAGGTCCCTCTTCGCGGTTTTTCGCATTTTGTAGGAATATGGTAAGAGATAGAAGAAATTAGTCAATGACAAAAATAATCCTTGCTAAATTCTCTACAAAAAATGTTCAGTCATTTTTTTCATAGGACTAGTAGTTTACCCGTAATGGCCGGTCGAAAAACAGGATATTTTTTGAAAAAAAAATATTTTTTTTTTGATTTTTTTTCTTTAACTTTCTTCCACCCATTATCACTAACATTTGATGGAAAAAAATATTTGGCCTGCGGCGCTATATCGCTGGTTATTTTATGAAAAACTAAATTTTAAGAATTTTCGTCACTGAGTTTTATTGCAATAACTCCTAAATTAATTGATGTATGAAAATAAGTTATAGCTCGTTTTGTAGCTAAGACTATGGTAATTAATTCGTTCCTTGACTATTTTCCTGTAGCTCTTATAAATTTTCAACCAATTTAGTTTAAATTCATTTTTTTAGTTTTTTAAATGAATTTCGGTTTTGGACCGGCTATTGCGGGTAAACTGCTAGTTGTACGAAAAAATTGACATAACATTTTTTGTAGAGAATTTAGCAAGGATTATTTTTGTCATTGACTACTTTCTCCTACCTCTTACCATATTCCTATAAAATGCGAAAAACCGCGAAGAGGGACCTTTTCGGGGGGGGCAGGAGGGGTTGCGGCAAGATTTTGATAGGCAACCCTAGTGCGATGTAAAACCCTATTGGTAAGCTATGATTTGTACCACATTTCGATCAAAAAACAGATACGTCATAAATTAAGCAGCGGGCTCTTGGACTATTAAGCAATAATAAAATATACTCATAATTGTTTGCTATATCCAGACTGTTCGGGTTGACTGTAAGATAATTTGCAATAAGTCCGCCTTTTGGCAAAAAATCTAGGGAATGACCGTAAAAGTTTATTTGAATGAAGCGAAATTCACCCCAAAAGTGACCACATTTTTTAAAATAAAAAGGAGTACAAAAAATGCGTAATTAGTGTCGCAGGCGAAATATTTGTCATAAGACATACCAAATTACATATACACAAAAGGCAAAGGTAATTAGCGCCGCAGGCAAATTTTTTTAGGATACAATTGCATTTTAATGTATTTTTATCTTATAATGCTAGTTAATTCATGGTAGGTATGATGAAAAAACGTGTGATTTTGAGATTAACAGATTAGTTTTAAAATATTAAAAAGTAAAAAAGGAGGAAACTTTTTGAGGGAAGACAGAACCTAGAAAAGGAGGACTGTCCTTCCAAAAGGAGGACGGGGCGGACTTATTGCCAAATGGCAATTTCTGCCAGCCAACCCATAACAGAGATTAAAATGAGATATACCTAATTATATTAAGTACCAAAAGGGTACCTTAACTTAACAATAATTGAATACTAAATACATACACAGATAAACATATTATACATATATAAATATATACATACATGGTATATGGGATGGGATAGGGTAAGGGAGGGATGCTGGGTTCAGGAGGGACGGGTTGAGGGATTTGAAATAGAAATTTAATGCTGCTTCAGTCTACTCTTGAAAGCGGAAATAGTTGGTGCGAGTCTGATGGATAATGGAAGGTCATTCCACAATCGCGCAGCCTGTACGGTGAAAGAATTAGTGAAAAACGATGTATGATGGATAGGGATTAAAAGCGTACGTTGTGCACCAGAACGGAGTGGTAGACCATGAGATGCCAGTGGAGTGAAATTCGACTTAGCATATAATATACGTAGTAATACGTAGTAATACGTAGTAACCTAAAGTAAAGTTCTAATACGCATGTGACATATGTCAAGAGGAAGAGACGTGAGTATCAGAGTGTGAGTATAGTGGGGCAACTAAAACACTTCGTGACATATCCACTTTCAGACAATTTAGTGAGTGGCTAAGCCGGGGATTTAAATGGACCAACTTATTAAACTACCACCTCTATTAAATACATACATTCTCATACATACACGTAGTACTAACTACCTATGCTTATCTCTAAAACCTGACAATCTGTATATTCATGCTTATAGTGGCCTAAATTATTGAGAACTAATTAAGGCTTCATTGTAATAGTCCAAGAGCCCGCTGCTTAATTTATGACGTATCTGTTTTTTTATCGAAATGTGGTAGAAATGATAGCTTACCAATAGGGTATTACATCGCACTAGGGTTGCCTATCAAAATCCTGCCGCAACCCCCCCTGCCCCCCCCCGAAAAGGTCCCTCTTCGTGGTTTTTCGCATTTTATAGGAATATGGTAAGAGATAGGAGAAAGTAGTCAATGACAAAAATAATCCTTGCTAAATTCTCTACAAAAAATGTTAAGTTAAACTACTAGTCCCATGAAAAAAATTGGCTTAACATTTTTTGTAGAGAATTTAGCAAGGATTATTTTTGTCATTGACTACTTTCTCCTATCTCTTACCATATTCCTATAAAATGCGAAAAACCGTAAAGAAGGACCTTTTCGGGGGGGGCAGGGGGGGGTTGCGGCAGGATTTTGATAGGCAACCCTAGTGCGATGTAATACCCTATTGGTAAGCTATCGTTTATATCACATTTCGATCAAAAAACAGATACGTCATAATTTAAGCAGCGGGCTCTCGGACTAAAAGTGTAGAAATGTATACAATATGGGGCCATTTTTACCAATAATAAAAAAATGTTTGATAATAAAATTTTCACTATAATTTGTCACAAATTAAGGTTTTTGTAGAAAGCCTAAAATGTTTACTATGATTTTTGTTTTATTTTGTCAAAATAACGGTACTAGTTTGTGAGATATTTTCAAAAAACTAAATAGGAAATTTTCATACTCTTCAATTTTTAAAAGGCCATAACTCCAAAACGGTTGATTTTTAGTCATGCATTCATTTAACTTTTTATTCAAGAGATTTTACACACGGAAGGAAACACCCTGTATTTAGGTTGGCATTTTGCATAGAGCCGAAGCCTCCTGCATATATCTTCCAAGCATTTTTTAATGAAAAAATTGCAATTTAAGGGCTTGGCACCAGGAATGACGTCACAGTCTTTTCCCACGGCATTAAGGTTTAAAATCGCATGAACAATCGTATGATAAAATGGTAAAAACAGTGTTTTTTCCAGTTACGGTTTTTTTTTTTTTTTCTTTTACGGTTATTCCCTAGATTTTAATGCATATTATCAGTACAAAAAAAAGTTTGACTCCGCGACTTTCGGGAAACGAGTTTCCGTCTTTTGGAAAAGAGATCAGAGGTGTTTTTCACATTTTTTGAGGAACTATAAATATATAAACTATCAATCTTTTACGGTTATTCCCTAGATAAAGGTTCAATGTATCTATACTCTATTTTTTTCCAAAATAAATTTAGTAATTTAGCCGAGATCTAAGGTCTCCTGTTTTTAGAAACTTTTGAATTTTTTTTGCGTCTTCTTAAGAGTAGGTATCTGAGACAGATTAGTAGCCACCTATACCTCTGCCAGAAAGTCTTTTTTTGCCAGTCCAGGTTTAAATCTAGTTTCTACCAGTTCCATGAGTGTCGCCAGCCTCGGAGCTAGGGATCTTTTTTGTGAGACATAGTGAAGAAGGTCCTGATGTGGTTTGCTTATTTGAAAACGTACCTATATAATACTTTGCACAATAATAAGTATGAAAAAAGATTTTTATAAAAAAAGTAAACAAAAAAATCACCGCAGGCAATTTTTTTTTTAAGAAACTGATGGATTTTCATACTTATTTTAGATAATTTATTTTCTGATTACAAAATTCGAAGCAGTATTGTGATTTTTTGTGAGGTTAAAACCTAAAAAAAATTAGTACGAAAAAAATAATAATATACCTATTCCAATCTCTCGAGTATCGGGGGAACACGCCCATGGGTACATACTTTTAATAGTTATCATCCAAATGCGTTCTGTCTTCGTGCGATATTCGCCCGTTGAATCGTTGAGTGCAAATTAATGTCAAAAAACGCAGCCCATAGGACAAATTATATCTAATGGCTATATCCCACGGAAGGTGAATCCTGCTTCGTCCGTAGATTCGCATGCCGTGGGAAGGAGTGAGTCCGTGAATCTACAGACTTTTTCATAGCGATTTGTATGGCGGTACGTGATATCGCAGACGTGCACGGATCGTGGGAAATAGGTTGCCTGTGAATCCGCGGACACGCCTTGATGAATCCAGATGAATCCGTCTAATCCATAGCGTTTGGATAACTTGCAATACAAGTGTTGAATCCAATATACATATACGTAGATATTTCTTTAGGAAACATCCCAAACAGACAGTTTTTTTAATTTTATTTCTTCTTTTCTATTTTAAAATGTATTTTAATTAAAATTAAACTTTTTTTTCAATTATTTTAATGTTAATTTATAGTTTGATAATTACAAAATGTGTAATATAATTATGTGTGTGTGTGTGTGTGTGTGTGTGAGAGAGTGTGTGTGTGTGTGTGTGTGTGTGTGTGTGTGTGTGTGTGTGTGTGTGTGTGTGTGTGTGTGTGTGAGGGTGTGTGTGTGTGTGTGTGTGAGTGTGTGTGTGTGTGTGTGTGTGAGTGTGTGTGTGTGTGTGTGTGTGTGTGTGTTGATTCTCACAAAATAAAAAAGGTTTTATTAAAAAATATAATTATGTATATATTTATGTAGGTACCTATTAGCTTATTAGCGCTCGCAAGCGTGTGGCGGCGACATTAACTTTTACTTAAAGTATTATACCGAATCGGTAGGTATTACCTATATAATTGGCACCAGGAATGACGTCACAGTCTTTTCCCACGGCATTAAGGTTCAAAATCGCGTGACAATCGCATGATAAAATGGTAAAAATAGCGTTTTTTTAATTTTTTGAGGTTAATTTTGCGTCTATCAAAAAACTTTTACGGTTATTCCCTAGGTTTTAATGCATATTATCAGTACAAAAAAAAATTTTACTCAACGACTTTCAGGAAACGAGTTTCCGTCTTTCGGAAAAAAAGATCAGAGGTGTTTTCCATTTTTTTTTTGAGAAATCTATACAAGATATAAAAAATCTTTTACGGTTATATACGGTTATATAAAGGTTCAATGCATCTACCCTATTTTGTTCCAAAGCATAATTAATAACGGTTGTTGAGATAGAAGGTCTCCCGTTCTTAGAAATTTTTGATATGTCGGTATGCATACTCTTAACATTACTTACTGTAAATTAATACTGATTCAAAAGTTATTCATAGGTACAAAAATACATAATACAAGAATATGATACTAAATTGATAACATGTAGCTACCTACATTAACTGAAAATAACGTGTTGTAATTTTTGCTAGTCGGGTAATTTGTATATTTTTGTAACAATTTTACAATAAAAATAATTATTATTCGATATATTTTCGGATATATATTTACTAACAACGAGGGTTGTCAACCGTACTAGAGTATAATAATAATATTGAAAATGAGTTGCAAGAAATATATGGATCGCAAAATACTATATATTTTTTTTTGGCAACATTAAAACTAAGGAAATATCAACCAAATCCGCTTCACTTGTAAAATTTAAACGCAGTTTAAGAATTATATCATTGCCTGCAGTTTTCGACTGACGAATGAGTGTGTAATTTACATTAATTTGAAAATTGAGAAAACCACACTTTTCTAGCAAATAAAAATATTATAAAATTCAAGCAGTTCATAAAATGACAGTTTTTATTTAAATAGACAAGTAGATATTTATTTATTTATTGCACATGGAACAGATACAGTCACAAAAACAAACATTGGCAGGTACATTAATACAAAAATATCAATACACAAGACCAATTACATCCGTTCACAATTAGCACACACGCAAAACAAATAGATTACAAAACATAGTTAAAAATATATATCTTATATCTATAAAACATTTATGGTAGGGAAGGAGGAAGCATGGGAAGAGGAAGAAGAAGAGGAAGAAAGGAGGGGACAATGAAGGAAGCAACAAAAAAAGAGTTAAGAACTGATATCAAGAACAATAAGATAATGTGTATGTTTTCTTTTATTTTCATAAAATTATCGAATTACACCCTGATACATATTTGTACACTTCATAACAAGCTTAAAAGCTTGTGTCGTGAAGTGGGGTATGTCGGCATCGAGGATCGAGCGCGTTAGCAACCAGGCTTCCGATAACTTTTTAAAATTACTTATTGATGCAGATGGAATAATCAGCTGAAAAAATGTTGACAACCCTACTTACATGTTTCAGCGCGTGTATACACAACGGTTTCCGAAGAAAAACCCATAGGAGTATTTACGATGATGTAGTATGAACCCCAAAAAACACAAAAACCCTTCAGAAATATGACGTACTTAATGTAGTTCTGGACAATTTACATCCAGACCTGCATTAAATTGTACCACAAATGTGTTATAGTTTTGTATTGTCTATGTGTTTATTGCTTTCATTCTTTTTTGTTGTGTTTATTGATTTATTGCATTTGATTTTGTGTTTGTAAACCTGACGATTCCAGGTGCCTTAAATGTGGTCTACAGATGATTAAAAACCAATAAAAAATCCTCAAATAATAAAAGCTTAAACTTTTTAGTTGGATTTCAGTAGATGAATTATTTATAAAATGTTGAAATCATTGTCTATCCCATTTTAGATCCGCTTGCTTATTCGTATTTTTTAATCTATTCTAGTTCCTAATATAATTTACTCGAATACTAATCGATACAATTAATTTTATTTACAAAATTCAATTAGATTTGTGCTTTTATCCCTAAAAAAAATCCTGTGTGGCTTTTGTACGGCTTTTGTGGGGTTTATTTATTTTGAGCAATATGCTTATGGGTTTCGTACTGTTACAATATACAACGAGAGTGAAAGAGATGCAGATACCCGCATGATTCGAAAAATAAAAATCAAAATAAATAATGTATAAATTTAGATTCCCCAGTTGCCATAGAGTGGGGAACATTATATTTTCTTATTATTTATTGAATTAATTTTTCTGGAATTTTGTTACATCGAATTATAAGTCCATGTGGTGCATTTTATCAGTATGATGCCAATCTTTCAAATGTCTCCCTTCAAAAATTATGTACCTAATCTATTAGTCTAAATAACACACGAATGATAAAGAAATTATAATTTTATTTAAAATGAAAAAAAGTTTAAGGTACCAATCATTATATTTTTCTAATACCACGGACCTGAAAAAGCACAATTTTTGCACTGTTACTGGGCCGGTATTCTTTTATTCTGATAATATCGACATTAATAATATTAAAAATAAATAAATAAATTATTTAATGGGTTCTCTAATTTCCAGTTATGGCAGACATTTTTTCCCGTACAAAATAAATATAATGTACACCCCGACACATAATGCGCCCGCTACACGCTCGCGAGTCACCGCGACCTTTTGGTGTTCATGAGTAAAAAGGGGTGCGGATGGATCGTTTGTCTTGACATGTACGTAACCGACCGTTGACGCCTTTTTACTCATGAACACCAAAAGGTCGTGGTGACTCGCGAGCGTGTAGCGGGCCCATAACGGGACTGAGAGAGATTAGCAGCTAATTTGAGAAAAACCGGTGTTGAAAAATAACGCGTGATACAAGATACAAAAACTCCGTGTGACAAACTTTAAAAAATATCACCCACAAACAAGTTTAATTAATGCCGCAGGCAATGCTTTCATTTTTTTTTTTTACTAAATTACAATTAATATTGGTGTAAAGACAATAATTTATTCTCGTACCTGATCGATCTAATTTTTAAACACAAAAACAGAATTAGTATATATTCAACAGTATGACAGAGATAATTATTATTATCTATTTATTATATTATATATTTATTTATTTATTGCTTCAACGGACTCAAGATATTTTCAAAATTTACAACGTTAAAGTTAAAAAGTTAAAAATATTAATACAATGAATTATTATATTATTATAAAAATAGGGAACTATTTCCCCATACCCCGTGCACGAAATCATCCATCCGGAAGGGATTAATCCAGATTCGCGTACGAATCCGGATTCACTTGTCGTGGGAAGGCACCCTAAGACAGATTAGTACATCTCAACAACGAAGCATTTTTTTGCCCGATACTTCGTCCCCTTAAGAGTATGCATACCGACATTTCAAAAATTTCTAAAAACGCGAGCCTTATATCTCGACAACCGTTACTAAATACGCTTTGAAATAAAATAGGGTAGATGCATTGAATCTTTATCTAGGGAATAACCCAAAAAGATTTTTTATATCTTGCATAGATTTCTCAAAAAAATATATTAAAAACACCTCTGATCTTTTTCCCGAAAGACGGAAAGTATTTTTTTTTGAACTGATAACATGCATTAAAATCTAAGGAATAACCGTAAATGTTTTTTGATAGACGCAAAATTAACCCCAAAAAAATGGAAAAAACGCTATTTTTACCATTTTATAATGCGATTGTTCACGCGATTTTGAACCTTAATGCCGTGGGAAATGACTGTGACGTCATTCTTGGTGCCATGCCCTTATAATGTCAAAAAACGCAGCCCATAGGACAAGTTATATCTAAGACAGATTAGTATACCTCAACGACAACGCATTTTTTTGCCAGTTCCTTCGTCCCCTTAAGTCATTTGGTAATCCAGGTTTAAATCTACCTAATCCCAGTTCTATAATGTTCCTGGTTCCTGACAACGTGTTCCTATACCGTCACGATTAATCTTTGTTCCTTTACGTCACGCTCCAAAGGATTACTAACATATTTAAAAAAAAAAAACAGGAAGCTGGGGCATGGGCGTCGTCAGGGGGGGCAGGGGGGCAGCTGCCACCCAAGAGATTGGATAAATGATAAAACATCACAAAAAATCACAATACTACCACATATTTTCTCAACATATCATAAATTTTCTAAAATTTGTAAGAATATCCATTCAGTTACTAAAACAAAATTTACCTGCGGCGCTATTTTTTATTATTCTTTTATAAAATAGCATTTTTCATACATATTATTGTGCAAAGTACGTATTATAAACATTTTCCAATAAACAAACCACCTTCTTCACTATGTCTCACAAACAGAAATCGCCTGCGGCGCTATTTATGAGTTTTTTATGGTATATCATTTTTCAAAAATTTTGTAGCCCCCCGCTAGCTCCGAGGCTGGCGACGCCCAGGAAACGGGGGAGAGAAAGGCAAAAAGAGAAAGATTAGAAAAATTACAGTAATTTTCTCCGATACCAAAATGGTTTGAAAAAATATACAGTCTAATTTTTTTGGGAACATTTTCTAACGAGGTTTTTTTGGCACGTAGAGCTATAAATACTATAAGTACCTATGTACATTAACGTATAGTTTATTTAATATTTATACCACCATAGATGTAGGTACTATTTTTCTTTCATAATAAACATGTTTTAGAGTACATTTTTTTAATGAATCTGGGTTTATGACATAAACCCAAATACATATTTGTACACTTCACTAAATATGCTTTGGAAAAAAATAGAGTAGATAAATTGAACCTTTATCTAGGGAATAACCGTAAAAGATGATTTATGTCTCGCTTGGCGAGTAGACTCTACGTTCAAAACGCTGCTTAAAATGTACATACATACATACATACATCTTCTTCCCTTTGTATCCTTGGTTGGGTCGGGGGCTCAAAGCATCTGTATATCTTCGCCAGAGACCCCTGTCACTTGCAGCTTCCAGGACCTCTGGCCACTACAACCACAGTCTCTCCTCTCAATATGTCACCTGCTTTTCGATCTTCGAACGATCTTGGGCCACTTGCATCCATGTTGCACAGGCATACTTGTGCAGCGGCATACATATGATGTCATCTGTCCATCGGAGCTGTGGTCGTCCGGAGTTTCTTGTGGTAGTCCTAGGACGCCAGCACAGGAGGCGTTTTATCCATCTATTGTCTGAGCTGCGGGCGACATGCCCGAACATACTCTTTCCTTATTCGGTCTCTCAGGGTTACTCCAATGTAATATTCCGAATATTTCGTCTTTACGAAGATTGTAAACCTTCCATCAATACAGAGGGTATACCATATGAACCATATTCTCCTTACTACATCATTATTGTAGCCCGCAAATCATTTGAAATACGAGTAGGGTTCAAATTGTTGAAATATTTTCCACAAAGGTCCCCTGCCTACCCCGGAGCGGTAGCGATACTACATAGATAAGATTCACATCTAACTGCGGGATAAGCGATAGGTGAGATTTGCGCCGAAATGCGGTTAAGAGTATGCATACCGACATTTCAAAAATTTCTAAAAACGGGAGACCTTATATCTCGACAACCTTACTAAATATGCTTTGGAACAAAATAGGGTAGATGTATTGAACATTTATCTAGGGAATAACCGTAAAAGATTTTTGATCGACGCAAAATTAACCACACAAAATGGAAGAATCACATTATTACCACATTGTTTTCTCATCATGCCAAGAATTTAATAAATCGACTATATTATCTGATAAAAAAAATTGCCTGCGGCGCTTATTAAGCCTCATGTGTGCTTTATATCAGTTCATGAATTTTCAAAATAATTACGCCTGCGGCGCATTATTCCAACCCTAATAAATAATCTATCTAAATGTAAAATAAATAATCTATGTATTTTGTATATGCTATCAAGGCTGGTAGCTGAGTCGAGGTGGAACGCGTATATTATGTTGTACAATGTACACGGCCCTCTATTGAGATTATTTTTTGGTATTTTGTGTACGTCCAACCATGGGCTGGAATTGGTGAATGTTACTTGAGTGTAAAGTGATTACATTAAGCCAGCCGACGATCAGTCATAAGCCTGATGGAAGGTCTGTCATTTGCTGTATATCTGTTGAGATAAAACTACTTGTTAAATTCAACTACGACATGTAGAAAAATACAGATGTTCCCACAAATCATAAATTGTGATTTTCAATCTTATAAGTTCTTGACTTTCCAAACGTTCTCTAATTTAAAAAATGAGTATAATATCTTCGGCGCAATTCATGCAGGCGTATATACGTCCAATGTGTACGGAATGACATTTACTGGTTTTATTAGTTTACGACGACAACTTTACGAATTACTACAAGATGTTGGGTTGTTGTTCTTGTATTTATATATTATATTACATCGTGCCAATCCGCACCTGTCGCTATTAACGAGATTTGTGGTATGAGGGGAGATCTTGATAAATATCTACGTATATTTTTTCTTTCGCTTTTTTTTTATTTCTTATTCGTTATTTCAGATAGAGTTGTCTCATAAGAAGGATTTTTATAGTATAACTTTTCAGAGGCGCTGAATTTCGAGATTATATCAATGAAATACGAAAAAATTAGTCTGGTAAAGAAATAAATATACTTACAAAAGACAGAATTATATTATTATTTCTACTGTTTTCTTTTCTTTTTTGTACTCGTGTATGCATCTGCAAATAATTGTAAATATGTTTCCATCCTTGGACAAGGACACCGAAGGAATGTAAGTTAAAGGTGGGGTTTGTCGGGGGGCTCCCTTCTGGCTAACACTGAGCCCACCTCTTAAAAAGATTTTGCCAAGAAGTGCGGGTAAAGAGGACGCTATATGCGCCTGTGCTACCCGGGAATGCGGAGGGCCTGTGGGAGTCCTTCAATGTTATTATTTCATAAATTGTATTCTTTTTGTTGTTTTGACAATTATGTAGTCTCTCAAACAATGCACAGTGTAAGATGGGCAGGCTGGACTTACGACCAGCCATCGCGGTTGGTTTAGGTGAATGTTAGCTCTCAATATGGATAACGTAAGCGACAATGTGAATTATACCCATTTACACAAGAACCTGGGAACAAATTAAAAAATCTAAAACAGCCAATTTGTTAAGATTATAATTACCAGTATTTTGGCTAAATTATACTTTTATATCTGAAAAACTGAACGGAAAATCCTCAGATCCCGTAAATTTCAGGGGTACTTTCAGAATATTTTTTTATGCAAGGAATTTCAAAATATTGTAATTCTAAAACAACCAATCTGTAGTCCATACTTTCATCTATCACTGTCTACAGTTTCTCAAGACGATTCTCTCAGTACTGGCTGAGAACAATTCAGGGCGCCGAAGTCGAATGACAGCATATACCTAGGACCTTAATTAGATTATCGCCGCAGGCAAATTTTTTTAATGAAACAACTGTGACTAAATGGATTTTCACAATAATTATCGAAAATTCATGACATGATGTAAAAAGGATGCAGTAATAAAGATATGATTTATGTTAAAATGCACACAACGATCCATGGAGAGACAGATGCTGGGTGTGAGCCTCAGCGACAGAATTAGAAATGAGGAGATCAGACGAAGAACCCAAGTTGTCGACGTCATGGATCGTACAGCAAGACTCAAATGGCAATGGGCAGGGCACATAGCAAGACAAGACGAGAGTAGATGGACTCCCAGACTCGTAAAGTGGAGGCCATGGGAAAATAGAAGAGGTGTCGGTAGGCCCCAGAAAAGACGGGCGGACGACGTGACCTCGGTAGCGGGTAGACAGTGAGTCAGAAAGGCGAAGGATCGAAAGGACAGGAAACGAATGGAAGAGGCCTATATCCAGCTTAGGAGGGACCAAGGCTGACGAAGAAGAAGAAGAAAGTTATGTGGGAATGATTTTTTTCAGCTTCGTATGTATAATTTATAGTTTCAAACAAAAATACTTGATACGGGCACTTTGAAATGATTATTTATGTATACATAAATGCAAAACACGTAATCTACGAACCATTTTAGTCTCGCCTACGTACTGTAATTCAGTGTTTATTTCACTACATTTGAAGAGGAGAGATACTTATCCATTCTGAAAACAATTTTCAGAACCATTTTCAGCTTACAGACTCTCACGTTCAGGCGATTTAGCGTTTTCAAATTATTCTCGTCTCAATTTTACTAAGTACCGAATGGAATCTTAATGGATGCTATTGAAATTACTTTTATAAAAAAATAAATATGTACGAGCAGACAAAAATTCCTCTGTCATTCGACTTCGGCGCCCTGAATTTTTCTACGTCAATATTGAGAGAATCGTCTTGAAACTGAAGACAGTGATAGATGAAAGTATGGACTACAGATTGGCTGTTTTAGAATTGTAATATTTGGAAATTCCTTGACTAAAAAATGTTCCGAAAGTCCCCCTGAAATTCAAGAGATCTGAGAATTTTCCGCTCAGTTTTTCAGATACAAATGTATAATTTAGCCAAAATACTGGTGATTATAATCTTAACAAATTGGCTTATTTAGATTTTTTAGTTTGTTCCGAGGCTCTTCTTAAAAAGGTATAATTCACTTTGTCGTTTACGTTATTCTTATTACGCGCTTACACTCTCATACAAAATTTAAAAAGTTGAAACGATAGTAGAACGATTTTAACTCAGAGCATTACAAATGCAGTGCATTAAGTTGGCCTACGCCCGGCATATAAGCATGCAAAATAAAAAGAATTGACCTTCAATAAAAAAAAGCTCTATTATTGTGATTTATCGACTTAATTTCGTGAAATGTTTGTTTTCTCAATCATTAAGATGTCAGATTTTTATATTAATCTTATTTATTCGACTCTATTGCGATGTTTGGATCAGAGAGAGGACCAAGGTCGTCGATGTCGTTCACAGAGTTTCCAGTCAGAAATGGAGTTGGGCTGGTCATGTTGGCCAGAACCACAGACAAAGAAAGTCCCACAGACAAAGAAATGGACAAAGAAAATCCTGTAGTGGCAACGTAGAACAGGCAGAAGAAGTGTTGGTAGGCCTCAAGCACGGTGGTCGGACGATGTAAAGCGAGTTGCGGGAGGCGGTTGGATGCGGTCTGCCCAGGAGAGGGAGCTATGGAGATCAATGGGGGAAGCCTATGTTCGACAATGGACGCAGGGGGGCTGACATGATGATGATAATGATGACTTTATACTACCGTCCAAAGTAAAAACCGCGTATACGCCAACTTTAGGTAATTTGGAACCGTTTATCGAAATGGATACCATAGACCAGTGGTTCCCAAAGTTGACTGGGTGCCGACTCATCTAACAAAAATTTCCAATCTTGCGACCCACCTCTTAAGAATAAACGGGGGGGTATTAGCGCCAGATTTACAAATTTTCTCGGTATATACACTCACTGAGTTTTCGCCGCCCCCCCCCCACCATGAAAATTTTACCTTACAAAAAACGCACCAAGAAGTTAGCGCCGCAGTCGAAATTTTTTAGAGGCTAAAGGGGGCATTAATATTTGTAATGCTCACATTCCGTAGCGGCGAGTAGTGGAACTTATTCAAGGAAAGAATCCAAATCGCCGATAATATAAAGTTTTTATTAATTATTCTTTAAAGCCCACTCAATATTCGCTCGCGGCCCACTGGTGAGTCGCGACTCATAGCTTGGGAAATACTTCCTTAGACACATATATGTATTTCAGTCATAAATATTCCGAATTCTCATATTTTTTTCTTCCACGTATATTCACGGAATTATATAGGCGACACTGAATGTTTTTCATGATTATTTTACTTTAAACGTATTGGTTTATCTATCTATCTATACCCTCACGCCACGTCCCTTGCAGAGTAGGCAGAGAGGACAGAGCGCCAGACAGCCATATCCTTACACAAACTCCTAGCTTCCGTCGCATTCATGCATGCAGTCATACACGTTCTCTGATTCCTTTTACTCAAAACGCGTCCATTCTTGAGGATCTGGCCGATATGATCAGACCAGGCCAGTCTCGGGCGGCCGCGTTTACTCACACCTCTTCGTTCGCTCAGATATACCTTTTTTGTCATCCTTCATTCTCTCAACATGCCCAAACCATCGTTTTGGCTTATACGCGCTTTTAACATTGGACGGTGGTATATAAGTACGTTGTTGTTTTCGTCAAATATCACCAGATGTCACCGCTGTCGTTTATCATAATCCAATCGTTGTATTTCTCGATTTATTTGACTGCCGATTCGATAAATGTTTGTTAGTATAGTTATGTTATGTGATCGAAGATTCGAGAATTTTTCTCGAGTTCTCGAAACCCTGTTTATTTGTTTCTTTCTTTAGAGTGGAAGAGTTTTTTTTAGAGTTTATTTCCCTCGTGGAAGAAATATTGGCTCGTCGCTTTTTATGGCTATTCCAGTACAAAAAAAAGGAATTCATTATTTATGCCCAATCGAGTTATTTTTATTTATTTTATTTAAAAATGAATCTGGATTTATCGAAATAAACCCAAATACACCTTTGTACACTTCACAGTAAGCTTGAAAAACGTGTGTCGTTAAAGCTAGACACTTTTCATAAAAACATAAACTAAAAGGCGAAAATACACTATTTTTACATCCAATTACTTATTCTTTCAACGTGTCCAAACAGTCTTAATTTGTCATCAGATTTACAAGATCCACCAAAGTTCCCCCGCGTATTCTTCTCAACGACCTCGTTTCTACAGCATTTATACCAGACTCACCCTTTCTTAGTCATGTCCAAGTTTCACCAGCATACATTTTTATTGATTTCCAATTCTCGATAACTCGAAAAATAGATTATTTTTCATGTAAAGGTTTGCTGACATGAGCAACTGTTTCCGAAATAATTGCGCATTTTTTCATGTCGACGACAAGAACCGCTGAATATCCAATCGGTTGGAAATTTTAGTCAATTATCTTTCTCGTTCGCGCTCAATATCGTTGTCTCGCTTTAAATATTGCCGAAATAATATTTCTGGATTAATTTCCCAATGTTGATAAATACGATTATTTCTCGAGAAATTGCCCGCGTAAGAGCACCTCAATGTAATATTTTCTGTTTGTTTTTCTCCACGAGATTGTTATTAATAATACTTGTAAATATTGCCAACAGATGTCTCTAATGAGGCAGGAAAATATTTCAATAAATAATACGAATATTAACTACGTCACTGGAATTACAGGGTGACCATAATTAATACTGTTACAATTTATATTATATCCGTACAGGCGGTACAGGGCTGCCAAATTGTATTCACTTAAGGGCTTATATGCACTGAGCAAAAATCGTTCTATTTTTGCTTCTACTTTTTCAAATTTTGTATGAGAATGTTAGTGCTCAGGAAGAATAACGTAAGCGACAATGTGAATTATAACTTTTTAAAAGAAACCTGGGAACAAATTTAATTATCTAAAACAGCAGATTTGTTAAGATTATAATTACCAGTATTTTGGCTATATGTATTATGCTTTTATATCTGAAAAACTGAACGGAAAATCATCAGATCCCGTAGTAGGGTACTTTAGGAATATTTTTTTTTATTCAAGGAATTTCCAAATCCTGTAATTCTAAAACAGCCGATCTGTAGTCCATACTTTCATCTATCACTGTCTTCAGTTTCAAGACGATTCCCTCAGTATTGGCTGAGTAACACTCAGGGCGGCGAAGCCCAATGACAGCATATAGGACCTGATTATTCCTAAAATATATCATAAACTTAGAAAATAAAAATATATACCTAATCACCATAAAATATTGTACTCCGATCTTTTTCTAAATTAAGCCATAATTTTACACTGTCAAAACCAATTAGGTCGTAAAACACTTCCAATCTATTGAATATTTGTAATAAAACAAATTTTATGTCGCGGATAAAAACATAAAAAAGAATTTACTTTCAATTGACTTTCCTTGGGAAACACTCGTGTATATTTTCATGTATCTACAATAACAGTAAATTTCATATAAAAGCAACGAAATTATTTACTTGCGTATGGGAATCAGTAATAAATAAATGAATGACAACATTGGTCAGTTTTTGTTACAATGATTTTGGTCAGTTTTTGATAGAATAATTTTGGTCAGTATTTTTACCATGCTTTTGTTGATATTGTCGTTAGTCTGAGCTGGGCTGTTTATGAGCTTAAATCCATCTTCGAGAACAAAGAAGTCCCAATATGCCTAAAACGCAAAGTGTACGAACAATGTCTCCTGCCCGTGACGACATATGGACTAGAAACAATGTCCATCACCCAAAGAAGTTGTCAGAAGTTAAAATGCACACAACGATCCATGGGTGTAAGCCTCAGCGATAGAATTAGAAATGAAGAAATCAGACAGAGATCCCAAGTTGTCGACGTCATAGATCGTACAGCAAGACTCAAACGGCAATGGACAGGGCACAAAGCGAGAATAGATGGACACCCAGACTTGTAAAGTGGAGGCCATGGGAAAAGAGAAGAGGTATCGGAAGGCCCCAGAAAATAATGAAGATAGTTAACAATACTGAAGATTGTAAAAAAATACTGACGATTGAAAAAAATACTGCAGGTTCATAAAACAAATATTGATACAAGTAATTCATCGTAAAAGAAATGAACCAAATAAAATATTGGCAATATAAAACTTTACTACTGTCACCCTAATATCGGTCCATTTTGTAAATCAACTTTACGAGAATATGATGTCCCATCCTTTATCCTACTCCGCCCACCCTATAATGCTGGCATGAACCATTCACATTCACTCCAGCATTGAACTGACTATATCATAATACGTTGCCATTGGATTTCTCGATGGAAAGTTGTGGGATAGTCTAGATTTCTTTCATTCTAAACGTTTTTTGGAGTGCTGAATCCGAATCCGGGGTTTGCCAACAAAATTTGAAAAATGAGAAAAATGGCGAATTTTTTCAGTTTCAGGCGATTTTTATATTACAACTTGAAAGCTGGCAAGTTTTGTCAGTTCTCTTTCTACGCAGAATGAAAGAACAAAAAAAATTCTAAAAAATGTCGTATTCAAAAATTCCCCAAACAGGAGTGGCATCCACGCCCGAGCATGCACTACTGGCGCATGCCAAGGGTGTCCGGGTGACCGAACATTGGATATACAAAAGTTACAAAATATGTACACGGAAAGTAAGTATGGAATTCTGATGTTCTCACAAAACATAAATAGGTTACTTGCATTTTTTTATCGATCGTAAAATATACAGGGTGTTGGATAGATGGATGTATATATTTTCAGGGTTGATAGTAGAGGTCATTTGGGATCTAATGTTTTATTATTATGTTTTGTACATCATTTGAAAGAGCATAAATCAGAGAAGTTTTTTCCAAGTTTCTGAATCTTTAGGTAATTTTCTTCTTAAGGAAAATCTCATCTAAAGTCGTGACTCGTTTTTGAAATAGCTATTTATCGAAACTTTAATCCAATATTTTTTTCATTATTGTTTCTTTAGATTGAAACTAATGAGTTCAATAGACCAAACACATATTCAAAAAACAAAAAATAATTACAGAACTGAGTAGGTACCTATACTTACGAAACTATTGAGGTAAATCTTGAGTAATTCGGGGTTTTTCGATAAAAAGTTAAAATCTCGAATAACTCGAGAACCATGCGACTTTGGACTAAGCTAAGTTTGGCTCAAAAGATCCCAAATGACCTCTTCTATCACCCCTGAAGATATATACATCCATCTATCAAACACCCTGTATATTAAATCGAAAGTTCTACTTATTAGAATTACAAATAAAATTATGAAATGTAATTTTAATTCACCGTTAATTTATAATAATTAATTGAAAATGTTAATTTCACCCATTTTCCTCAGATGCTCTGAAACGAGCGCTCATCGGTTAACGTGATTGTGACGTCATCACCCCATGAAATTCATAGTCGGAAATTGGATTGTTTGTGGGTTATGTATGGACGAGTCGGGGAACGTGGCGTCACAATATGGCGGCCAGTCAAAAACCTGTTTTTGAGCTAGAACCGAATATGAGACTTTATTTTATTAATATACCTATCCACAAAGACGCAAAATAAAAATATCAAATTTTCAGAAAACCTTAATTTATAGTTAATGTACCCAAAATAAAAAAATAAAAAAACATGCAAGGACCCTATTGTGATTTTCAAAAATAATATGTATTTTAAATCAGTCCCACCCTGTAGAGAGATTATGAAGTATTTAGACCCTAGGGTGACTCTGTGTTTTGGGTTTGGAGGGGTTAAAAACGTGTCAACACTTTAGAATGCCATTTGGAATGCATTATACTGGATTTTGGGGGTAAAAAAGTGAAATTTGTGGGCAATATAAGGATATTTTGTCGGTAATCAAAGTGTTGGTATTGCAACAGGGCTGGCATTGATCAATTTTTTTATCCTTTGTGGATATTTCCTAAAATGTGGCAGCAAAAATTAATTATTAATTAATTATCACTACAAAAAAAATTTTTACTCCGCGACTTTCGGGAAACGAGTTTCCGTCTTCCGGCAAAAAGATCAGACGTGTTTTCAATTATTTTTTTTGAGAAATCTATACAAGATTTAAAAAATGATTTACGGTTGTTCCCTAGATAAAGGTTCAATACATCTACCCTATTTTGTTCCAAAGCATATTTGGTAACGCTTGTCGAGATATAAGGTCTCCCGTTTTTTAAATTTTTCAACAATATGGCTACTAAAAAAAAACCTAAAAAATCTAACCGGCCAACATTGTGATGCCTCATCCACATGCTGGCCGAACTACCACGTTTTTTGTATGAATGAGTAAAAAGACGTGCGGACGGGGTGATTGTCTTGGATTGTATACGTAACCGACGGTTAACGCCTTTTTACTCATGAACACAAAAAACGTGGTAGCTCGGCCAGCATGTGGATGAGACATTATAGTCAATTTATTTCAAACTGTCGAACACGGTCATAAAAGTGTGACCGAGAGGGGACGACTACCTGCTTTATTCGCACCTTATGGCTCTGGCATAAGTGCGAATAAAGCAGGTAGTCGTCCCTTCTCTGTCAAAATTTGTGACTGCGTTCGACAGTTTAAAATAATTTTAATATAACTGTTTCTTGTTTTTGCTGTACATCCTTGAGAATGCAAATATTTGTGCGTTTACTCCATTAGGCCAAAGGTCACGTCCTTAAGAATCCCATATGGTGACGTGGGGAGCTAACATAAACAAAATTTCGCCCAAGCAAAACACCACGACGTACCTACATAGAACCCACAAAAGTCACTATTTTATTACACCACTGTCTCGGAAAGATCATGTCGGTACTCTGTGCATTGGCGTAACGTACTGAATTTCGGGACAGCAATAAAAAATCTAGGCGATTGCCCTAAGTTTTCGTATGGAACTAACGCTGGCTTCCTACGGTCTGTGAATTTGATTTTTTTTTTATTTATTACACATGGAACAGATACAGTCACAAAAACAAACATTGACAGGTACATTAGTACGAGAATATCTATACACAAGACCAATAACATCCGTTCACAATTAGCACACACGCAAAACAAATAGATCACATTACATAGTTAAAAATATATACCTTATATCTATAAAACATTTATGGTAGGGAAGGAGGAAGCATGGGAAGAGGAAGAAAGAAGGGGAAAATGAAGGAAGCAAGGAAAGAAGAGTTAAGAACTGATATCAAGAACAATAAGATAATATGTTAAGAGTAATTACCAATCACTGTACGTGGATTCACACACTGTGGGAAGGGGCGCGTCCGTGAATCTACAGACGCTTTCATAGCGATTTGCATGGCGCTACGTAATATCGCAGACGTGCACAGATCGTACAAATCCAAATTCACAGACCGTGGGAAGCCAGCGTAAGAAATAATAATTTTTAAAAGATCGTTGCAACATACGCATTCCCAAATTTATACAATCGCTGTGTTTTCTGATGAATTTCGAATAGGTGTTTCACACACATCCCCTGGACAGCCAGAAGGACCAAAATCTCATTTCTAAAGGAGCTAAAAATAGACGACAGACTGTCCTCCATCTCTCTAAAGCGAGTCCTTCAGTTTTTCGGACACATTGCCAGAAGAGATGACAATAGCCTTGAAAAACTAATGGTCGTGGGAGGAGTAGAAGGCAGAAGAGGTAGAGGAAGATTCCTCACTAGATGGACTGACCAAATCAAGGCTGCCACAGGTACATCAGTGGTTGGAGCAATGCGTACGGCGGTGTGTCGGGAGAGGTGGAGGACAACAATCCAGAACGTAGTACGGACAAGGAGAGAGGATGGTCACGACCCTCAGCAGTGAGGACATCGACGCAGAAGAAGAATTTCACACAGTAAGTCATTCATTTCGATGATGCCTCCTATGCAGTATTTAATTACTAATTTTTACCTATCCTTTAGGGTTTTTTTCTATACTAAATAAGCATTCTCCTTTGTGTTAACCCACTGACGACACCGGTATATTATTATTTTTAGTTTCTTTTATTATTCTCAGTACACAACAAAATGACTCTGTGAACGTGATCTAATGTTAGTAATACTTTATATGGAAAAGATTTCGACAAAATACCTACCCAGGGCCCGTGCGTACCATGAAATATTTCAGAATACACCACTGATCATCAAGAAGAAATTTGTTTTATTTTTACTATTTTCGCATGATAAAATGGTAAAAATAGCGTTTTTTCCATTTTTTAGGGTTGATTTCGCTTCAATCAAAAAACTTTTAAGGTTATTCCCTAGATTTTAATGCATATTATCAATTAAAAAAAATCTCCGTGACTTTCGGGAAACAAGTTTCTGTCTTTCGGAAAAAAGATCAGAGGTGCTTTTCAATTTTTTTTTACTATACAAGATATAAAAAATATTTTACGGTTATTCCCTAGATAAAGGTTCGATGTATCTACTCTATTTTTTCCAAAGCATATTTAGTAAAGGTTGTCTAGATCTAAGGTCTCCCGTTTTTTGATTTTTATGAAATGTCAGTATGCGTACTCCTAACTGTAACACATATAAGTCACCATAAGTCTCCTTTAGTTAGCTGATTTGAGTTTTAAGCCGCGACACGAAGGGACGCACCATAGGCGTCGTTAGGGGGAGGGCAGCTGTCCCCCCCCCCCTAGAGATTGGAATAGGTAAACATTTTTTCATACTAAATGCCAAAACCTCACAAAAAATCAAAGTATTACCACACATTTTTTCATCATGTCATAAATTTTCTAAAATTACTAAAAAAATCCATCAAAATACAACTGTTTCCCAAAAAAATTGCCTGCAGCGCCATTGTAATAAACCAAACCACATCACAACCTTCTTCACTATATCTCACAAATAATTCGCCTGCGGCCCTATTTACGCGTTTTTCATCCTACGTAAATTTTGTAAAATACTTGTTGCCCCCTCCCCTAGCTCCGAGGCTGGCGACGTCCATGGGACCCACTGTTCAATAAAACCTCCTAAATTCCACATTTCGCTGGAATTTATGTCCAAAAGGATTCCTCTGTCGAGGGAACAAAAACTAATATTCAAACAGATAAATTTGACAGAGTATAGTAATAAATGGAAATTGGGCATTTTGGGTCAAAGATTAGGACCTGCAAAATAGATCATACCTCAATGAAAACCATTTTTTATGGAAAATATCTGTAATATTCTGATTCAAAGGGCGTTATGCCATAAAAAAACGTTCTATTACCGCTTAAAGTTTTTCAAAGGAGAATGCTAAAAAAACCCAGGCCCGGCTCAAACGAAATGTAACTCAAATGATAGGTAAAAAAGAGTAATTAAATACTGCATAGGGGGCATCATCGAAATCAATGGCTAAATGTGTGAAATACCTTTTCGAAATTATACCGGTCAGATATTAGGCCATCGATTTCGATTTGTCGTGATTTGTGGAGCTATACCCATGGACAAAACAAGGCGCCCCCAGTCCTCTCTGTTCTCCGCAATCCGCACCGCCGGCGCCGAGCACAAGTCTCTCCCAGTCATTTCCTTAATCTGGTCGCACCACCTTGCAGGAGGTCTACCTCTACTTCTTTTGCCTGGAACACTTCCCATGATTATATTTTTTTCCAGGTTTCCGGATTCTCTTCTGGTGATGTGACCAAAGAAACCCAGTACTCGACGACTGCACACCGCAGATAGTCGTTCCGTTATTTTGAGTTCTTTGAGGACCGAGTCATGCGTCCTTCTTGCAGTCCATGGGATCCTCAACATGCGACGCCAGCACCACATCTCAAAGGCATCATTTTTTTTTTAATTAAATGAATCTTGGTTTATAACCCAAATACACCTTTGGACATTTCACAGTAACCTTGAAAAGCTTGTGTCGTGAAGTTGAGTAAGTCGGTATCGGGGATCGAACCCGCGCCCATTGGATTAACAGTCGAGCGCGTTACCAACCAGGCTACCAACCACCTCGTAAGTGTAAAGTGATTACATTAAACCAACTGACAATCAGTCAAAAGCTTGATGGAAAGTCCATCCGTTGCTGTATATCTGTTGAGATAACATATGTACTGAAAGGGATATACCTAAATTATTCAGGTATTAACTGGATTTGTCTGCATCTCGCAGATGCATTCAGATTTTCCTCAACGAAGGCGGGAGGTATCAACATTCACATAAGGTTATTGTGTGAACTCCCTTGGGGAGGGAGCAGGATGGATGTTCCAACGCTTACGAGTCGGCTTTGGCTGGCTTAAGTGATCACTTTATGCTCAGAGCAACGTTCACCCATTCCACTACATGTGGGATGAACTTGGTGAATGGGTGAACGTTGCTCTGAGCATAAAGTGATCACTTAAGCCAGCCAAAGCCGACTCGTAACCATCGGAACATCCATCCTGTTCCCTCCCCAAGGGAGTTCACATAATAACCTTATGTGAACGTTGATACCTCCCGCCTTCGTTGAGGAAAATCTTAACATATGTACTGGTTATCAAACTACGAAATGTAGAAAATCGATGTTTTCATAAAATGATGATTTATCGAAGTGTGTTGTGAAAGTAGTGGCGGTTCGCTCATAAAAGAGTGATAGGGATCTTTTAAAAATGTCGTGTGTTTTATTTATTTGCCGTCTAATTTATTTAACTATTGACATTGATATCCAACGACCCTTTGTCACTTAAAAATGCGGGCCCTATCTATGTCGCGTACACTACAATCTATGGGATATAAATAAACTTTTGACATTGGCGTAACAAATAATCAACTGAGTCAAACTTAAGAACCGCGAGTCAAAAACCTCTAACCCCAAATACCAGAATTTTACGGCTATATGTAACTGAGGCGATATGAAATATACCTACATTATACATACTTAATAATACTTAAGTATGTTGGGTTGGTATGTTATATTTGCTGTTGCGAAGCACGAGTAACTCAGCTAGTTTGTAATAAAATAAAAATACATAATACGTGTGTATGTATGTATGTATCGTAACTGTGGAGGCTTCCGCGAAAACTGCGAAAAACACAGGAAAAGTGTTTTTCTTAAAGCTTTTTCATAACTCGATAAGTATGCATTTATGAAAAAGCTTTAAGAAAAACACTTTTTTTCTGTCATTTCAATGTATATATACATATCTAACGGCGCCTATGATACCAACCTTCATAGCGTAGCGGTAGAATACTGGCTTGTTAGATTGGAGGTCTGGGTTCGATTCCCGACCACGGCAGATGGATGGACTGGTATTGGTGAATGTTACTTAAGTGCAAAGTGATCACATTAAGCCAGCCGACGATCAGTCATAAGCCTGATGGAAGGTCCGTCTTCTGCTGTGTATCCGTTGAGATATAACTACTTTTCTTCTGTTTATGCACTTCAGAGACCACTCGTTATTTATGGGTGGAAGTCCGAAAAAAAAAGTATGCATTTTTTCTAAAGAATATAGTGTAAATATTTAGTGAAGCCACTGAGGTGATTAGCATAATTTGAATATACAAGATAGACACGGTAGATATGTTTTTTTAACGAGCAGAAAACCTGAATGACGAAATGGAAAGGTCGGAGATAACTTCTGATAGCCGGTGACGTGGAGTGTATGCGGGTGTCATTTCAATATGAAAGCAGTTCAAAGGAAAATCATTTACCGACCAAAAAAATAAGTCATAAGTAGGTCCTATAAAATATAATCATTCTTAAGGCCTATAAGCACTGAGCAAAAATCGTTCTATTTTCGCTTCAACTTTTTCAAAATTTGTATGAGAATGTTAGTGCGAAATAAGAATAACATAAGCGACAATGTGAATTATACCTTTTAAAAAAAACTGGGAAGAAATTAAAAAATCTAAAACAACCAATTTGTTAAGATTATAATTACCAGTATTTTGGCTAAATTATACTTTTATATCTGAAAAACTGAACGGAAAATGGTCAGATCCCGTAAATTTCAGGGGTACTTTCGGAATATTTTTTTATTCAAAGAATTTCAAAATATTGTAATTCTAAAACGGCCAATCTCAAATTATAGGTAAAATAAATAATTAAACACTGCATTGGTGGCATTATCGAAATCAGTGGCTAAATGTGTGAAATAATAAATTATTAGAAGTTTTACAGGGGTCACACGAATGTATTAGTAAAAGGAGCATCAAACAGTTACAATTGCGGTTTAAAAGCGTATAATATGATAAGTATAAGGTAGCCCGTCTTCTTCTTCATCAGCCTTATTTTTATTTGCACATTTTTTCATCCTCTTTCAAATACTTGACATACAAAACCAATCACCCGTATACAAGCCCAGAAAAAAAATACTTCGTAAATCTATTATGTTGAGAGAATGAATGATGACAGGATGATAAAAAAGATATATTTGAATGAGCGAAGAGGTGTGAGGAAGCGCGGCCGCCCGAGACTGACCTGGTCCGATCATGTCGGCCAGATCCTCAAGGATGGACGCGTTTTGAGTAAAAGGAATCGGAGAGGGTGTATGACTAATTGCATGAATGTGACGGAAGCTAGGAGTGTGTGTAAGGATAGGGCTGACTGGCGCTCTGCCCTCTCTGCCTACCCTACAAGGGACGTGGCGTGAGGGTATAGATAGATAGATAGAAAACATGTCGCTATAGCCCATCCCTAGAGTACATACGTATTGAGCCATGTAACTATTTAGGGGTGTTCTTTATTCAGACAACGTATCTGATTACAGAACAATGCTTCTTCAGAATATACTGTACTGAATACATGTAGGTACTTATTACCTGTATCACTGTCTACGTGGTAATTGAAATCGTGGGTAATCATAGCCGTATTACGATTACCCTACCTGCAGTGCCGGTCCGAGCAAGCTTGGCGCCCCAAAAGAGAAAAAATATGGGATAAAATTATATCAGATTTATTTATTTATGCACATGGAACAGAGTCACAAGCTATTTGTCCTTCTTTTGATAAGGTTGCCAACCCCACAAGTCTTTCTTGGGTCATTGGAGAGCTCAGGTATGTTTTAATTAGTTTAAATTTAGAAAAACTGCGCTCACCACTGGTCACAGACACAGGAAGTGGCAGAAACACACTTATTCCAGTACTTAAGTAAAATCCCGCGGGCTTAAGACCCTCCACATCCCCGGGTAGCTCAGGCGCATTAGTAGCGACCTCTCTACCCGCTCTTCTAGCAAAATATTATTAAGAGGTGGGCCCACGGTTAGCCTTAAGGGAGCCCCCCGGCAAACCTCACCCCTGAATTACGTTCCTTCAATACCCTTGTCCAAGGAGGTAATACCCTTATTCCAGTAGCTAAATTTGGCACGCTATCTATTAGCCCATTTTCATAGATGTAAATTAACATTTCTTGTGGGGTTTTATTATTTTGTCAACGCCGATGCCGCCTCTCCGAATGCCAGCTACCTACAGTACTGGAAAAATTATTATGGATTTTTCATATTTTCTATCAAAATGTGTGGCATACTCTCCATCAAAATTTGGCATAGAGTTTTAATTTTTTCAGAGTGAAACCACACGTGTATTAGTCTCTCGATCAGCTGTATCTTTGTTGTGATTGGAGTTTCATGAATTTCATTTTTCAATTTTGTTAATTTCGTTTTTTTTTTTTTAATTTCAATTTTATTTTTCATTTGTGAAAAATGTGATACCCAATGAATCTCCAATAAAAATAATAACAATAAATGTATATTCTTGTTAAATTCTTAAATATATTGAAAATCTCCTAAAAATTCCACTGTTTTAAAAAATCCATAATAATTTTTCCAGTACTGTAGGCAGCTGCCTACCTTTCCTATATGGATGGGCCGGCCCTGCCTATACCTGCCACTGTAAATCTCATTATTTACCTACTTGGGTGTATAAAGCCCTGCTTAAAGGTATACAAATTTGTTAAGACAAAAAAGTTATTATACTGCCAATCTTTGTATTTTTCTGCACATAGGTGAATCTAATGTTTTCTGATATACCTTACTTACTTACTGTTAGCCACTTGCGTTCCACTGCTGGACATAGGCCTCTTATAAACTCTTCCACTGTCTTCTATCTTGGGCTATCTACAATGCCGAAAATATTACAGAGCGGCGGTAGAAAAATCATTTTAAAGGCAAGATAGTTTTACGAGTTGGAAAAAGGAAAAAATACTCCGATAATCCCTTTAAACCGCGATCACAAGTTTGAAAAACAAAGTTGCCGGTTTATTCTAGCAATCCAAAAATTGGCTAGTTTTTTTAAACGACAGTTAAAAAATATAATTTGAAAGTAGTGAAAAAATGTAACCATATCTTATTATCACATCAAGCAACACTAAACCAAGTTTGCTCCGTCTCTGTGAGACTTTTGAAAAAAAAAATGGACTGTAAGTTGATAAGGTATTGTTGACAAAGATAATCAGATATTTTCGGCAAACAATCATATGAAATAATCTCATAATATAATCAGCTATGACGATGAGACAAACATTATTACATCTTCTTTTCAGACTTACTATGTATGTCACAGAGACCCTTTGTTAGTTATAATAACGATAGTAACTGATTTAGAAGAAAATTGACTTATACAAAATTGTGATGACGCATTGGAAAAATATCGTAAGTCAGTTCCGTGATAAAAAGTCAAACAACAAATATTCTAGTTTTCGGGTGGTATCGCTCACGCTGCGGCCGTAAACATACGTCAATAATAACTAATAAGTTAAACACGATACTACTCGGAAACCGGACAACGTTTCAAAGGTTCAAAAACGCGTGAACAATCGCATGATAAAATGGTAAAAATAGCGTTTTTTCCATTTTTTTGGGCTTAATTTTGCATCTACCGAAAAACTTTTACGGTTATTCCCTAGATTTTTATGCATATTATCAGTACAAAAAAAAATACTCCGCGACTTTCGGGAAACGAGTTTCCGTCTTTCGGAAAAAAAATCAGAGGTGTTTTTCACATTTTTTTTTTGAGAAATCTATACAAGATATAAAAAATCTTTTTCGGTTATTCCCTAGATAAATGTTCAATGCATCTACCCTATATTGTTCCAAAGCATATTTAGTAACGGTTGTCGAGATATAAAGTCTCCCGTTTTTAGAAATTTTTCAAATATCGGTATGCATACTCTTAATGTGTTTTATTTAATTTTAAAAGCGTATCTATCCAAAAAAATCACCCTATTGTAACATACAACATTATTCCATAGGACCACTCTTTTCACAAGACGCATAGTGGATGAAATGTAGCATTTTGTTAGGGGGCACACGTGTGGGGCAGGCAGAGAGGAGGGGGACTTGGCAGAGATTGATTAACACACTCTGAGGATAGACAGTGAGAGAAATGGAACAGAGCCCAGCCAACGGAATGACAAGGGAGATGTGTTACATTGATAACATAAAATAACGTAAAACTTACAGTTTTGTAAGAAAACTGTTTTACCGACAAATTTATCTTTTCATGACAAATTCAAATTCAAATAAATTTATTAACAACTTATATCTTACATTTCTAGTATATATACAAAACTTATTACAATATTTACAATTTTCCATACTACCCTCCAATGTGAGGAGACCTCGTGTATTGGAGGGGAGTTCCGGGGTTTTCATCAATTCTAATCATGAAAAACTAAACCAAAACATCAACAACAAAACAATGACACATTTTTTTATACATATTATAACAGAAAAAACAACAGATTCATTAATAAATCGGATTCATGCTATCATCTCTCATTCAATTCAAATCTCTCTCTCTACACCTTAACAAAAAAGATATATTTGAGCGAACAAAGAGGTGTGAGGAAACGCGGCCGCCTGAGACTGACCTAGTCCGATCATGTCGACCAGATCCTCAAGGATGGACGCGTTTTGAGTGAAAGCGAATCGGAGGGCGTGTATGACTGCATGCATGAATGTGACGAAGGCTAGGAGTGTGTGTAAGGATAGAGCTGTCTGGCACTCTGTCCTCTCTGCCTACCGTGCAAGGGACGCGGCGTGAGAGGATAGATAGAATAGTTTTCTCAACAGATGTACAACAAGAGATGGACATTCCATCAGGCTTACGACCGATCGTCGGCTGGCTTGATATGATCACTTTAACGTAACATTCACCAATTCCAGTCGTTCCATCTACCGCGGTCGGGAATCGAACCCAGACCTTCAGCCTAACACGCCGATTTTCTACCGCTGTGACATGAAGATTGGTAGCTGGGGCATGACATTAAACCAGCCGACGATCAGTCATAAGCCTGATGGAAAGTCCATCCATTGCTGTATATCTGTTGATATAACTACTTGTTATATTCAACTACGACATATAGAAAATGTTTTCACAAAATATGAATAGTGATTTTTGGATTTCGTATGTGACCAATTTGAGACCGTTAGTACTTGTTAACACGAGTCAGCACGCATAGACAATAGAACGCCAAAATACGCATAGTGAGCGAATCGCTCACCCTTTTATAATTGCTATAATTCTGTTATTAATTTACATATTACTACAAAAATCCACCAATACATACCTTAAAGTATCTACTACTAAACTGCATATACCAAAATTCTGTAAATTTCAACATACAATAAATAATAAATATAATGTGAGACCAATCAACTTTCACAAATATCAAGACACATTTACCTACCAGGAACACACGCGTGGTGAAAGATTCCCCGCGTTTATTACTTTACTCGGAAGGGCTATCTCCAGGCAACATCGTGTATTCTCTATTGTTTCGGGCGCTCAATACATTTGGCGCAGGAGATTTTTTTGTTGAAATGCCGACATAGTAAAATAATAAAACAATCTGTGTTGTGCCGTGGTAGTATACTTTTATGAAGACTTCGAATAATGCCATCGTTTATGACTTACTTTTAGTAGTTGGAACAATGATAGATATTTGTATAAATACTCAATGAAACAAAAAATTTCAATGCAACCGACATTTCAAAAGAACATAAAAACCTAGGAGTAATAAATTATATTATTTCGTCGCTAATAAAAGTAATAAAAAAATAAATAAAGTCGCCTTGTTTCACTTTTGCAACTAGTATTTTTTTGTCGCAATGAAAATATCTATCCTCGTTTTATTATTACGTTCGCCTTAGAAAAATAAACAAAAGCCGTCCTAGAATCGGACCCTGCTGTATAGTTTTTATACCTAGAGGACAGAATAGTACCGTCGTGACACGCGTAGGCGGTGAATCTCCGCCGAAAAAATTAAAACTCGAAAAATACGTATAAATTATAATTATAATCAGCGAATTTCACGATAAACACATGTTCTATAGTAAAGTAGAGGATATCCTGAAATGACAAAGTGTAGGGTCTCGTTGTTTTAATTTTATATCAAAAAAAATCTCCATAGCGGCAAAACGCCGCTGACGCGTGCGAAGGAGTGTTAAGATTCACTGGACAGACCACACCACAAACAGCGAGGTGTTGAGTAAGGCCGAAGAGACAAGACAAATCTTGAATAAGATTGCCCATCAATAGAGAGCGCGCGAGACATTTTTCTTTAAATATTTTTGCCTGCTCTTTTTGCTCTGTGTATATTTTTTTGTTGTCCCTCCCTAGCTCCGAGGCTGGCGACGCCCATGCGAGCATCCCTGAATAAAATTGAAAGTTCTCTGAAATAATATTACCTGTTCAAAATTTAATTATTTATAAATTAATCAATGTATTCTGTTATCTAAAACAATTATTTACTTTTAATTACTAATTATTTATTTTAAATTACTTTTCCCTTTTGTTTATAATTCATTTTAAACACCCACCACTTTCTGGATTTCATTTTATTTTAAGAGGCAGTTAAACCTAGCAATTTTTTTTGTTAAGAGACCATATTCCTTAGGTAACATGCGAAAAATTGGGTCGGAAAAAGTACTCAGACTCAGCAAATACTAAGGATATCATCCTAAGACTTAACACATGGATAAATGTAAGATATGCTGCAAGTCACTCTAGTGGGGAGAAATATGATTAGACCAAAACATCAGCCACCCCGGCCTGCTCATCACCATAGCAGAAGGAATGGTAGAGGGCAGTAATGTGAGAGGTCGCCCAAGAAGCAGAAGACCAGATTATTGAGAGCGTTCGCTGTAGCACCTACACGGAAGTAAATAGATTGGCGAGTGACCTCTCTCTAAGTAGTCAGGAAGCGATTGAAAAATCGATTACAAGATTTGCGCACAAACAAAAAAATAAAAATCTGTATGTACGAAGATATAGTCCAAGAGCCCGCTGCTTAATTTATGACGTATCTGTTTTTTGATCGAAATGTGGTATAAGAGATAGGAGAAAGTAGTCAATGACAAAAATAATCCTTGCTAAATTTTCTACAAAAAATGTTAAGTCAATTTTTTCGTAGAACTAGCAGTTTACCCGCAATGGCCGGTCCAAAACCGAAATTCATTTAAAATACAAAAAAAATGTATTTAAACTAAATTGGTTGAAAATTGATAAGAGCTATAGGAAAATAGTCAGATAACGAATTAATTACCATAGTCTTAGCTACAAAATGAGCTATAACTTATGTTCATATATCTAATAATTTCGGAGTTATTACAATAAAACTCAGTGAAGAAAATTCTTAAAATTTAGTTTTTCATAAAATAACCAGTGATATAGCGCCGCAGGCCAAATTTTTTTTTCGTAAAATGCTAAATTTTTGTCATTGACTACTTTCTCCTACCTCTTACCATATTCCTATAAAATGCGAAAAACCGCGAAGAGGGACCTTTTCGGGGGGGGGGGGGGGGCAGCGGGGGTTGCGTCAAGATTTTGATAGGCAACCCTAGTGCGATGTAATACCCTATTGGTAAGCTATCGTTTATACCACATTTCGATCAAAAAACAGATACGTCATAAATTAAGCAGCGGGCTCTCGGACTAATATTTATAGACATTATAAAATATATTTTCATATTTACAATAAGAGAAAAATGAAAACAATCAGATTGTTTTTATATAGGCTAATGAGGTGACAGCGTAGCATGTAACCAAATTCCATCTACTGAATTTGAATAATAAATAAAAAAATTTTTTACCAACAAATTATTTATAATTTTTTGAATTTCGGAAAACGAGTTTCCGTCTTTCAGAAAAAAGATCAGAGGTGTTTTTCACATTTTTTTTTTGAGAAATCTATACGAGATATAAAAAATCTTTAACGGTTATTCCCTAGATAAATGTTCAATGCATCTACCCTATTTTGTTCCAAAACATATTTAGTAACGGTTATCGAGATTCATCAAGGTCCCTCGTTTTCAGAATTTTTTGAAATATCAGTATGCCTATTCTTATAGCTAAAAATAATATATTCTTTTAAAAAATAAAAACATATTTTTACCTATGTAGTATGCAACGTGACCAGGGGACCAAATGTTCGAAGGGTGTACTGTCGGGGGATGAATTGTCGGGGGACGGACTGTCAACCAATAATTGAAGGAAAATCCCGCGGGTTTAAGGCCCTCCACATCCCCGGGTAGCTCAGGCGCATTAATAGCGACCTCTTTACCCGCACTTCTAGGCAAATCTTATTAAGAGGTGGGCCCAGGGTTAGCCTTAAGGGAGCCCCCCGGCAAACCCCACCCCTCAAATTACATTCCTTCAGTGTCCTTATCCAAGGAGGTTCCAATTCATTACTTACAAATAAGAGACTTAAATACTAATAACATCTTCTTTGTTTTTCTTTTTTTTGATTTTTTGTGTTTGTTATATTGTAGGTAAAATATGGAATCTTTGTTGGTCTGTTTATAAGTGATATGTTAATTTATGTTATTTGTTGTTGTGACTGTTTGATTCCGTTAAGAAAATAAAATAAAATAAAATAAAATAAAATATGTACAAGTCTTACAATTAATTCTAGGACATTTAAGGGTCACCCAATAGACGCTATTTAAAATCAGTTGGTGGATTTTGTTGACGCGCAGTGGCGTAGCTCAAATTAGAGAAAAAATGAGAAAACCCCACCCGCCTCGTATATTAGCTACTAATGAGACATTTTATAATGAACAAGTATAAACAAAATCATAAAAATGTATAGTACTTATGCCGAGATCAAAGGGAAAATCATAAACAGATATTTTTTACAATTCTCCCATCCACATAATATTTTTCAAAGCATTTATTGGTCTGAATGTTCTTTTTACCATGTCTGTATTTAAATTCAGTGGTGTTGAGTTCTTGTGGTGTTGGAGGAAGCTCCTCCGAATGCCTTGGATGGAAAGAAGAACGAATGCGTCCACTAGCGGATCCAGGAGGGGGACTAGGGGGCTGAAGCCCTCCCCCCAAAACCATGAGTGACAGTACTTTATATACAACAAATCTAGGGGTTTCAGCCCCTTGCCCCCCCCCCCCCAAAAGTTGAGTGACAGTACTTTTTCCCATGTGACGACATTCAGCCCCCCCACAAAATTGAATCCTGGATCCGCCATTGAATGCGTCAATCTTATCTGAGCTACACATTACAACTCGTTTGTCTGCAGTATGTCTGAGGAGATTGCTTGGTTTCTTTGGGCATACTGTAAGACGGGAGCCAGACAATCTAGAAAAAATAATGACTGGCCGAGTTGAAGGCAGGAGAAATCGCGGACGTATACCAACGAGATGGTCCGACCGTTAGCAGGATCATTGCGGCGGGCTGAAGACAGACCGTGGTGGGCCAGACTGCTGCGAGAGGTACCGCATGAAGGTCAGCGTTGAAGGACCTATTTGGAAGAAGATAAAAATTCATATTTTGTTGTTGTCTGCGTCTAAATTTTAGTCTTCTAATTTTAAGGTGGTAGTGACGAAAACGTTTTCTTTAGAACAAACATCTCGACCACCTAAAGGTGCGCTTACGCGAGCAATAATTGCGGCAACTCGTACAGATTGTATTAATTGATTAAGATTATTTCGCAATATTTAAAGCTCCCGACCCAATCATGACGTCACGGTAATTTCCCACGACATTAAGATTCAAAATCACATGAACAATCGTACGATCAAATGGTAAAAATAGCGTTTATTTCCATTTTTTGGGGTTAATTTTGCTTTTTACTCAAAAAACTTTTACGGTTATTCCCTAGATTTTCATCACATTGACAATTCACAAAAAAAAAATCCGCGACTTTTGGGAAACGAGTCTTTCGGAAAAAAGATAAGAGGCGTTTTTCACATTTTTTTCGAGAAATCTATACAAGAGAAAAAAATGTTATACGGTTATTCCCTAGATAAAGGTTCAACGTATCTACATCTACCCTATTTTTTAAAGCATATTTAGTAACGGTTGTCGAGATCTAAGGTCTCCTGTTTTTTGAAATTTTTGAAATGTCAATATGCCTACTCTTAATTCAATATCTATTTATCCGGCTCACTCCGGGTGACGTCAGCTAGTAAATAATAATTACGGCTTACAATCGAAACAATGGAATGACATCTGTATTGTCATTTGTTTTGTTTCATAATACTCCCCCCCTTTCGGGCGACAGTCGCTCCGTTTCGGTAAAATGTCGAACTAAAAATAAGTCTAAATTTTAAAAATATGCATATCGACATTTCAAAAATTTCTAAATACGGGAGACCTTAGAATTCGACAACCGTTACTAAATATGCTTTGAAAAAAATAGAGTAGATGCATTGAACCTTTATCTAGGGAATAACCGCAAAAGAATTTTTATGTCTTGTATAGATTTCTCAAAAAATACTTCTGATCTTTTTTCCGAAAGACAAAAACTCGCTTCCCGAAAGTCGCGGAGATTTTTTTGTATTGATAATATGCATTAAAATCTAGGGAACAACCGTAAAAGTTTTTTGATTGAAGCGAAATTAACCCCAAAAAACGGAAAAAAAAACGCTATTTTCGCCATTTTATCATCCGATTGTTCATGCGATTTTGAACCTTAATGCCGTGGGAAATGGTGTCGGTAGGTGGTCGGTAGCCTGGTTGGTAACGCGCTCGACTGTTAATTCAGTAGGCGCAGGTTCAATCCCCGACTTACTCCACTTCACAACACAAGCTTTTAAGCTTTCTGTGAAGTGTACAAACGTGTATTTGGGTTTATGTCAATAAACCCAGATTAATTTAAAAAAAAAATTGTTCGTGCAATTTTGAACCTTAATACCGTGGGAAATTACCGTGACGTCAGAGTTTGGTCGCGAGTTATAATATGATTCTTGTTGTAATCACCCGCAAACGGGTGGATGCCTCATTGGGAGGAGGAAGAAGAAGATAATATCCACTTCAGTCTCTCAAGTTTAAAATGAAGGATTAAGAGGAAGATGATGAGAGGATTATCATACTTCAATAATTCATACTTTAAGGGCATGGCACCAGGAATGACGTCACAGACATTTCCCACGGCATTAAGGTTCAAAATCGCATAAACAATCGCATGATGAAATGGTAAAAACAGCGTTTTTTTTCCATTTTTTGGGGTTATTTTTGCGTCTATCAAAAAACTATTACGGTTATTCCCTAGATTTTAATGCATATTATCACTACAAAAAAATCTCCGCGACTTTCGGGAAACGAGTTTCCGTCTTTCGGAAAAAAGATCAGATAAGTTATTAATTTTTTTTTTTGAGAAATCTATACAAGATATAAAAAATCTATTACGGTTATTCCCTAGATAAAGATTCAATGAATCTACTCTATTTTGTTCCAAAGCATATTATTTAGTAACGGTTGTCGCGAGATATGGTCTCCCGTTTTTAGAAATTTTGGAAATGTCGGTATGCACACTCTTAATCTTCAAGTTTCAAGAGCGAAGGTACAATAAATATATTAATACTTAGTAGATTTTGTAAATAAATATATTCGCAAACAAGCAAAATATCGATCTATGAAAACTTTATATATAAAGCAACGTGCCTGACTGAATGACTCATCGACGCACAGCCCAAACGGCTTATCTTATCACAGAGAAGTGAAATTTGCAATGCAGCAATGGATTTTTTTTCCATCATTCCCTATTTTAGCCCGCTCTGACGCCTGAACGGTTTACGCCACAAAAAATATTGATATGTCAGACTCGATCGGGGAAAATGGAGAGGGAGTATCCGAGCCGCCGACCCCAAATAAATGGGATATGGTGTGGAGAAGAAGATGTCATTTTATAGGAAATTTAGTGAAGTTTATTCTTACCCTGAGCTGCTTTTCTCTAAAACGAATACTTTTTGAATTATCAGTCAAAGTCTGAAAATAGAGCATTTTTTTCTCTTTGTTTCTGAGATATCTCAGAACGCATCACATTTACTAGGTGGCAAAGTTGAAATTCGGATTTAGCGCCCCCAAAAGCATACGGGACGATGAGAAAAAATACTTTTGTATTTTTTTCTCCGCTAAAACACCATATTCCTGGAAAAACACCACTTCTTCTTCTTCTTCTTTGTCAGCCTACTCCCGTCCACTCCTGGACGAAGGCCTCCTCCATATGCTTCCACGCCGCTCTATCCTGGGATCTCTGGATCCAGTTGGTACCCACGTATTTTACCACGTCGTCTCTCCGTCGTAGTGGTGGTCTTCCTATACTCGTTGTAGTCATTCTGGGTCTCCAGGTTAAGACCCTCTTCGACCACTTATCGTCTGGGTCTCTAGCCATGTGACCTGCCCACCGCCATTCGAGAGATGCGATACGCTGGGCAATATCCGTTACCCCTGTTCTTTGCCGTATCGTATCGTAAAAACACCACAGTAAAGTTAAATTAGATTGGTTTCTTTATCCGATTATCTCCAGGTTCCAACATCTCCGCATGAACTTCATCAAATATTTTGATGAGAAAAGATGAAGTTCTGTGTATTGTACATGGAACATAACATTATAACAATACATGCCACCACTCTTCAGGCCCCAAGTCCCAGGAATGTGGTCTCTCTTTGATATTCCCATGAAAGGTAGTCTCGTGCCAGTCAAAGCTAACCACTCCTTCACTGTGTCTATAGTAGGTACAGCTTCAAACACTTGAAACAATGTCTTTAGGGCTTGGCACCAAGAATGACGTCACAGTCATTTCCCACGGCATTAAGGTTCAAAATCGCGTGACAATCGCATGATCAAATGGTAAAAATAGTGTTTTTTTTCCATTTTTTGGGGTTAATTTTGCGTCAATCAAAAAACTTTTACGGTTATTCCCTAGATTTAGATGCATATTATCAGTACAAAACAAAAATTTTTACTCCGCGACTTTCGAGAAACGAGTTTCCGTCTTTCGTAAAAAAGTACAGAGGTGTTTTTAAATATTTTTTTTGAGAAATCTATACAAGATATAAAAAATCTTTTACGGTTACACCCTAGATAAAGGTTCAATGCATCTACCCTATTTTGTTCCAAAGCATATTTAGTAACGGTTGTCGAGATATAAAGTCTACCGTTTTTAGAAATTTTTGAAATGTCGGTATGCACACTCTTAAGAGGACAATATCCCGAAAATATTTCCCAAGTTCTTAAGAGTATTCATATTCTTCTTCTTATCAGCCCCTTTCCATCCACTGCTGGATACAGGCATCTTCATGTGTTTTCCACAATTCACTGTTTTGGGCGCTTGGTCTCCACCCATGTCCCACCGACTCAATGATTGACATTTCAAAAATTTCTAAAAACGGGAGACCTCAGATCTCGACAACCTTACTAAATATGCTTTGGAACAAAATAAAGTAGATACATTGAATCTAGGGAATGACTGTAAAATATTTTTTTTATGTCTTGTATAGATTTCTCAAAAAATCATGCGAAAGACGCCTCTGATCTTTTTTCCGAAAGACAAAAACTCGTTTCAAGAAAGTCGCGGAGAATATTTTTTCGCATTAATAATATGCATTAAAATCTATGGTATCACCGTAAAAGTTTTTTGATTGAAGAGAAATTAACACCAAAAAATGGAATAAACGCTATTTTTACCATTGTATCATGCAATTGTTCATGCGATTTCAAACCTTAATGCCTTGGGAAATGACCGTGACGTCATAGTTGGGTCGGGAGCATTTAAATAGAGTTGAAAATATTTCCCATGTCTTTAAGTTTCAAAATCGCATGAAAAATGCTCATAAAGATAGGTAGAAATGAGTAATGAAAGGGGCATCATCGAAATCAATGGCAAAATGTGCGAAATATCTATTCCTTTTTATATATTTTTAGGCGTGGTAATCTGCCCCTTAACCCATTTATTCCCGAGACAATACACAATGAAGACGATACTCGAAATTAAAGGGTTGATACTGAAATTAAACAATGTACATTGATGAAAGTGTAAACACAGACAAGTGTGTATTGTATCTGTGTGTGTATAACTGTATATAGCAACAACCCGTGAAAATGACAGACACTTCGTTACAATCTTATTGGTTTGTATCAAAGAGATTACATATTAAGTACTAGAGATCTGATTCTACGTATTTTCAATAGAACGGAAGTGTAACAATTTCACGCACGGCACTTTTTGGTATTCTAGAGTCGCAGAGCTCACACTATTAACAAGATATCAATAATAAAAACTAAAACATCTTTCAAACTATCGTTTTAGTCCAAAATAACGTTAAAACTAATACAGTTTTTAACTATGAGAGTAAAATTTCAAAACCGTTGCCCACAAGCTGTCAAAATTTTCCATACGATTTGACAGTTTGTGGGCACCAGTTTTGTTACACTTCTAGCATTGAGTACTCTGTCTAGGTAGTACTTAATATATTATGTCGCTGATTTGTATACTAGTGGCGGGAGGTTAAGGTCCTATACGCTGTCAGGGGGCTTCGCCGCCCTGAATGTTAGTCAGCCAATACTGAGAGAATCGTCTTGAAACTGAAGACAGTGATAGATGAAAGCATGGACTACATATTGGCTGTTTTAGATGTACAGGATTAAGAAATTCCTTGAATAAAAAAATATTCCTAAAGTACCCCTAAAATTTACGGGATCTGAAGATTTTCCGTTCAGTTTTTCAGATATAAAAGTATAATTTAGCCAAAATACTAGTAATTATAATCTTAACAAATCGGCTGTTTTAGATTTTTAAATTTCTTCCCAGGTTTCTTTTAAAAAGGTATAATTCGCTTTGTCGCTTACGTTATTCTTATTTCACGCTAACATTCTCATACAAAATTTGAAAAAGTTGAAGCAAAAATAGAACGATTTTTGCTCAGTGTCTGCCCCCTTAAATTTAAGTGAAGGTCAGAAAGTGGTGGGTGTTTAAAATTAATTATAAACAAAAGGGAAAAGTAATTTAAAATAAATAATTAGTAATTAAAAGTAAATAATTGTTTTAGATAACAGAATACAATAATTAATTTATAAATAATTAAATTTTGAACAGGTAATATTATTTTAGAGAACTTTCAATTTTATTCAAGGGTGTCCGTGCGCTTAACTGATGACGGGTGATCAATCCAAACATTAAGGGTGAAGGTCTCCCAATAGGAAGGTGCCGGGTTCGAATCCCGGCGTTGACGATGTATTCTGCAAGCGCCACCTTAACATTTCTCTCTTTCTCTAGCCATGATGTAGGATTAATACATAAAACATTATAGGCGAGATTGCCATCACCGTCACTTAGGAAATGTATGGAATAACAGTTCCTTAACAACGAGTATGACGGACCACGTATTATATTCTGTTAGGAGATTTGACAGGAGTAGTTCTGTTTGATCATTATGCTATGTTGCCAACTGTTACAGTACGGCTACAGTACCTACTCTAGGAGGCGGTGATTCTGCACTTCACGACACAAGCTTTTCTATTACTGTGAAATGTCTACAGTAGAGCACCGTGTGGAAGTCCAATCCGCCGCCCTCTTATTTAAGTGTTTAAATCCAAAATGCTCGAAAATTTACAGGAATTCTAATCTGGGCGCCACATGCTTGGCATGCGTCGGACTGTGCGGGTGTCCATGAATAAAAAGGCGTGTAGATGGGGCGTTTGTCTTGGTTTGTGTAGGTACCCGACCGTTCATGCCTTTTTAGTGAACACCCACTCGGCTCGCTGTCTGGCAAGGGTGCGGTTGAGGCATAAAGAACTTCGAAGCTGAATTGGGACAAGTTTTAAAGTTGATGTGGTATAAAGAGAGGAAATAGCGCCGCAAGCGAAATTTTTCGAGTTTTGAATGAATCAAATATGATTTAATGGATTTCTGTAATTTTTCACCAAAAATGCCGCCCCCTAAAAAGTGCCACCCGGGGCGAGCCGCCCCCCCCCCCCACGCTATTTTACTGCGTGTGCAGGAAAGTACTTGTATTTTTATAATACAAGTACAGATTCTTTTATTTATTTATTTATATATTTATTTATGCACATGGAACAGATACAGTCACAAAAACAAACATTGACAGGTACATTAGTACGAGAATATCAATACACAAGAACAATAACATCCGTTCACAATTAGCACACACGCAAAACAAATAGATTACATTACATAGTTAAAAATATATATATTATATCTATAAAACATTTATGGTAGGGAAGGAGGAAGCATGGGAAGGGAAAGAAAAGAGGGGAAAATGAAGGAAGCAACGAAAGAAGATTTTTTTTATAATTTAAATGAATCTGGGTTTATCGAAATAAACCCAAATACATATTTGTACACTTCACAGAAAGCTTAAAAGCTTGTGTTGTGAAGTGGAGTAGGAAGAGTTTTGTTTTTTGAAAAAAACTCTACCTATGCAGTAGTGTTCTTGTTTACTGTTGTTGGTATTAGCTCTAGACAAGAAAAAAAACATATTTTATAAAAAGGTTTTTCAACACTCTAAAAAATTAACATCAAAACTAAATTAACAATGAATTCTGACGATAGGGTTGCCAATCTACAGAAAATAATTAGTAAAACGGATATAAGTATGTCTAGTTTTTAGGACTGAATTTATTTATTTATTTATTGCTTTATAACATCCACAAGGATGTCATGAGTCCCAGTCTGGTGAGCCTCTCCTCATAACATAGGGATGGTCTGTGGTATTTTGGTTGCACTATTCTTTCCTTTTTTGCTTATTGTCCTTAGATGCACGTGAAAATTTAGAATAATTAACTTTGACAAAACGTACGATGCCAAAGCTCCGCGTAACACAATGGGCGATGGAGAGAAGGATGCTTAACATTAGCCTACGGGACAGAATGCGAAACGAGTGGATCAAAGACAAGACAAAGGTCACGGATGTAGCACATAGAACGGCATCATTAAATTGGGATTGGACTAGTCACATCATAAGAACTACGGACGATAGATGGGCCAAGCGAACCCTAGAACGGCGACCGCGAACCGGCTACAGGAATCCAGGCTGACCACAGGCGAGATGGTCTGATGACATCAGGAAGGTGGCAGTACAGCAGTGGCACAGACTAGTGATGGATAGGGTAATGTGGAAATCGAAAAGGAAGGCCTATGTTCAACACTGGACGAGTGAGGGCTGATGATTATGATGATTTTAAATAATAAAAAAAACGTAATAAATTATACATAGAGAATAATTTAACAATAACGGAGCAAAGAACATTAATAACGCGAAATATGGTGCAAGATTAATGCTGGTCATAGCGTAAAAGGTTCTGACCAGCATTTTCCTCTTATATACCTGCTCTGAATGCCGCCCAAGTTGACCAATTGCCAATGTGGCATTTTGGTTAAGTACCTTTTTATAAATGTCTGTCTCTGTACATATTTTTCTTCCAAATCGGTCCCTCAATGCTGAGGATCGTGATATTCATGTGGTAGGTACTTCTCGCAGCAGTCTGGCCCACCCTGGTCTGTCTACAGCCCGCCGCAATGATTCTGCAAACATGGTTCCAATGGTATCCGTCACCTGGTCGGACCATCTCATTGGTACACGTCCGCGATTTCTCCTGCCTTCAACTCGGCCAGTCTTTATCATTTTTTCTAAGTTGTCTGGCTCCTGTCTTACAGTATGCCCAAAGAAACCAAGCAATCTCCTCAGACACACTGCAGACAAACAAGTTGTAATGTGTAGCTCAGATAAGATTGAGGCTTTCGTTCTTCTTTCTATCCATGGTATTCGGAGGAGCTTCCTCCAACACCACATTTCAAACGCATCAATTCTTGTCCCCTTGTAGGCACGCATTGTCCGCGTTTTCGCTCCATACAGGAACACAGAGAATACATCTATGGACCAAAAATTGAATCTTGCCCGTTGACGATATGTTGAAAAATTGATTTTATGTATGACGAAATGTCAATCAGAGCCCTTTATCTTCTGATTGGCATTGATCTGATAATGATATTGTTCACGATACTTTGTTTAATGATATGCTGTGATGAAATGATATTTTAAAAAGAGTCCAGGTGCCCGAATGGGCCTACGGACGATAGAGAACAATAAAACAATATTTTTTGGACGCATCTGGCAACCCTACCCACGCAACGTGAAGTAAATTAAAATAATAATAAAGGCTGAAGTCCGTAAGTCAATTAATCTACATTATTATATAAAATGGCGCTTAGGTTGTAATTAAACAAACACCAAACTGATGTCTTTTAATTAAAGTGTCGTCTAAATTATTCTACTTGTAGTGAATTTAGGACAGAGACTCTGAAATATTTCAAAATGTTATGATGTACTTAAAGGCTTGGCACCAAGAATGACGTCACAGTCATTTCCCACGGCATTAAGGTTCAAAATCGCGTGAACAATCGCATGATAAAATTGTAAAAATAGCGTTTTTTTTCCATTTTTGTGGGGTTAATTTTGCCTTTATCAAAAAACTTTTACGGTTATTCCTTACATTTTAATGCATATTATAAGTACAAAAAAATTTTTCCTCCGCGACTTTCGGGAAATGAGTTTCCGTCTTTCGAAAAAAAGTTCAGAGGTGTTATTAATTTTTTTTTTTGAGAAACCTATACAAGATATAAAAAATCTTTTACGGTTATTCCCTAGATAAATGTTCAATGCACCTACCCTATTGTTCCAAAGCATATTTAGTAACGGTTGTCGAGATATACATAAGGTCTCCCGTTTTTAGAAATTTTTGAAATGTCGGTATGCATACTAACAGTCTTAACTAAGGACATAAATAGTACCGCGGGGAATTAGCTTATATAAAAGTTATAGTATTTCAATTATAATGAAAGCCGAATAATGTCTTTTCGATTTGGTACTTGTATGCTATAGAATAAACAAAGTTTCGTACATTTGTTATTATTAAAAAAAAATCAAAGATTTTTCGCTGCTGCATCCAGGAGACGGAGACACGACATATAGTCTACAGACAAAATGTTCCCCGACAGAATGTCTACGGACAAAATGTCTCCGGACAAAATGTTCGCAGAGAAAATGTCCACAGACAAAATGTTTGCCCGACAAAATCTTTACAAGACACAATGTTTACAGACAAAATATCTCCCGACAAAATGTTACCGCAAGAAAATATGTCTACACGACAAAACGTCTCATTGTTGGAATGTAGCGTTATGGTGTAGCGGTGGTATGTAAATAAAAGATACAGATACAATAAAATAAGGGTAATATTGAATGTTACAGTACCTATATTTATTTACATACTTACAAAATGAACCACGTTAATAAATCAATGCCAAATGCCAAAAATATTCCAGTTAATATTATGTCTGTAAACATTTTGTCAGGAGACATTTTGTCGTGTAAACATTTTCTTGCGGTAAGATTTTGTCGGGAGACATTTTGTCCGTAAACATTTTGTCCGGAGACGAAATAATGTTAATCAACACGATTTGTACGAGTTACCGCAATTATTTCCCGTGTAAGAGCACCTTAATAACCTGTACGGGATTAGTATTCGGCATGTTTCAGCAGAATTATCTCGAATTTCATATATTACTCACATTAGATAACATGGTTGGTAATCATATTTCATAGATACGTATTAATATTATTGAATTACTCGTCGACCAGATATGAGTATTAAGTACGTAGATAAATTCGTTAGATAAATGTATTAATATATGCATAATTTCCACACAAATGAAGATAAATTTCGGTCTAGTTTTGACGAGATTCGGTCAAATGTGTATTCGGCTGCAAGAAAAATCTTTGTATCATAGATATATTATCTTTATGGACTGTCAGCCTGAGCTGGTACAGGAACAAATTATGGTGGAAACATCGTTTGTACTGGAAGGATCACGTGACAGTTGGCAAGAAAGTTGGCAAATTTGAATATTATCACTATAACCGATAACTATCTTCCCATATATCTTCTCTTTACCAAAAATAACCCTTCCTTCACATCAACTTATAATAATGCTGAGTTAAACTTGAGTTAAACAACGCCAAAAAGCTTCTGCCAACGATCAGCTGATGCGATGTTTCCACCCTTCAAATGTTCAGGGTGGCAGTCCATAGATAAAATGTCTATGCTTTGTATCATTACCATAGATTTTGAAAAAGATTATAATTCCATTTGACAGAGATATGCCTAAATACAAGTACATTTTCTATATCTTGACAGCTGGCGGAGGTTAGCTGCAAGTGGAGTTCAAGATTGTATTGATGGTAGCCCTTATTGTCGAACCTTGTCATAAGAGCTGTCAAAGGTCCGCAATATTCTCACATTATATATTTTACAAATACAAGTGACCTACAATGCCGAGAATATTACAGAGCGGCGCTAAAGAAATCATTTTGAAGGCAAGATAGTTTTGCGAGTTGGTAAAAGAAAAAATACTCCAATAATCCCTCCAAGCCGCCACTACAAGTTAGAAAAACAATGTTGCCAGATTATTCTAACAATCGAAAAATTGGCAAAATGTTTTAAACAACAGTTCTGAAATATAATTTGAAAGTAGCGATGCAATGCAACCATATCTTATTATCACATCAAGCAACACTAAACCAAGTTTGCACCAGGGGACTTCTAACAGAGAATTATCTGTAAATTTGAATTTAGAATAGGCTCGCTCGAATTTTTAATGATCCCGAATTTCGGTCACCGTCTGACAGATTCTAACTTCCCTGTACGTCACCTACCCCATGAATGTAATTGCGTAATAGATTTCACATTGGTATTCTAAATTCGAATTCTGCTGATATGAATCCATATTCCTAGGAATGCCTCCAGAATATATAGGAATCCAGATATCATAAATGTATGTATGTGTGTATGAAAAACTGCGTCGGGAAAAGTGCTCACCGTTAAGGGTTGCTCCCTCCCACTTACCCTGCATGGTGAAGGAACGCTAGTTCCTATGTCATCCAATATTTGTACAAAAACAGTTCTAGGGAGGGCTCAGGGTTCGCCAGAAGGGCTCCTCCGACAAACCCCTCCCTAATTTCAATCAGCAGCATCACCACAGTTTAATTCCATATGAAATGCAACATGCAACTCACCTAGCCTGGGCGGAGATATTTGGGCACTTAACGTAGGTGAGTTGCATGTTGCATTTCATATGGAATTAGGCTGTGGTGGTGCTGGAAGCTGATGTTCTTTATTCAATAAATAGAATATTATCTCTGTTTTTGTATGGAAATTTCTTAGGGCTATCCTTCCTAGGTTAAAGTTGGTGGGATTGGGCAAAAATCGATTAGGTTACTAATGTTATTATTATTTTGTGCTTACACTCTCATACAAAATTTGAAAAAGTTGAAGCGATAATAGAACGTTACTATACCCGGGCAATGCCAAGCACAAGCAGTAGTAATTAAAATAGTATATGATATTAATTGTTCCGTTATTCGAAGCACATACTGCTAATAGAAAGCACGCAAATCAAAAACATACTGTATGTATGAAGACTGTTTCGTGTCCGAACAAAACCCCATAAGAATATTGCTCAATATGAATAAATCCCAAAAAAAAAGACAAAAGCCTCTCAAGGGACAGAAACTCAAATCTAATGGATTTTGAAAATAAAATTAATTGTATCTATTAGTATACGATTTCTTTCAGTGTGTTAGAAACTACCATAGATTAGAAAATAAACAAATAAATAAGCAGATCTAAAATGGGACAGACAATTAACTAGAAACTTTGGGCTTTTATCCGTTGAGGATATTTCTTAAGGGCTTTTGTCTTTTTCGGGATTAATTGAGCAATATTCTTATGGATTTTCTCCGGGAACCAACATAAATAGTTACAAAATAGAACATGTATATTGTATACCTAACCTACAGGTATATCTATGTATGTAAAACTACGGATGTTGTGACTAAAATGAAAGTGAACAAGTTGAGATGGTTGGGACATATAGAGAGAATGAACGATGAAAGGATAACAAAGAAAAAAAAAATCTTAATAAATACCTGGAAGAAAGAATAGGTATAAGGAAGCGCGGCCGTCCAACAATCACATGTTTTGACCATGTAGACCAGATTCTCAAGGACGGACGTGTTCTAAGTAAAAGGTATAGTAAAAGTCCGAAGTGTGTGTAAGGATAGGAAAGTCTGGTGATCTATGTTCTCTCTGCCTACCCCGCAAAAGATGCGGCGTGACGGAATAGCATAGAATAGGTTTTTTTTTTAAATATTTAAATGAATCTGGGTTTATCGAAATAAACCCAAATACATTGTTGTACCCTTCACAGAAAGCTTAAAAGCTTGTGTTGCGAAGTGGAGTAGGTCGGGGATTGAACCCGCGCCCACTGGATTAACAGTCGAGCGCGTTACCAACCAGGCTACCGACCACCTGTATAGGTATGTCTATTCTATAAACATGTTAAAATTTAACGGATATTAATTAAAATGTTGAGCCCCTTTTAAAATTAACGGGATGATAAAATTGCGTGAGGTGTAAATAATTTAACGAATATTATGCTAAATATAAGAGAATATTTTAAAAAGGTGTGGTTGGATACTTTTCTCTGAAATTAATTACAAATTTTCATAACAGTTTGTGATCGTCCGTATCGCGCGAATTCACCGAATTCAATCATACCGACTACGCGGTGAAATTTTCACATATACCTCTGTATAATATGTTACATATGTATGCAAGTAAGAATTAGATGGCTGAAGAAGGACGAATCAGAGTTGAATGCAGGGGAAGTGAGATGGTTGAGAAGAATATGTGGAGAGATAGGATACTTCAACAGGAAAATGAGTGACTGTAAGATATTAGGGCGTAGTGACTAGAATGAAAGTTAATAAACTTAGATGTACAGGTCATGTTGAAAGAATGAATGATGACAGAATGACCAAAAAGATGTAGTGAAAGAAGAGGTGTGAGGAGCCCCGTTGTCTGAAACTGACCTGGATCAATCATGTGGACCGGTTTTTCGACGAACCAGTTTTGCGTTAGTATGTGTAAGGATAGGAAAGTGTGGCGAGCTGTCCTCTCTGTCTACCCTGCAAGGGATGCGGCGTGATACATACACACATAAATAATGTCTTTTTTTATTTTATTTGAGACATGCCTAAATTTTTTTGGGTATGAGAACTGGATTTTTCTGCATTGCGTAGATGGAAAGACGATACAGTTTTTCCTCAACAGAAGCGGGAGGTACCTACATTCACATAATGTATTTATTTATTTATTTATTTCAACATATACGGCTTGTGCATTAAGTATAACAAAAATTTGGATTCAACATACATATATAGAACAAAAAATTTTTTTTTATTTTTTTTTTTTTATTTATTTAACATAAAATACATTTACAATTTACAATTATTAAATACATGGTAAGAATATGATTAGCAATGATCTTGTTACTCCCCGGATATGAGTATATTACTCGTGTTCCGAGAGGAGAGAGAGAAAAATACAGTAAAACTATACATATGCAGTAGCATGCACCCATGCCCCACGGCCATACGAACGTCGCGTGAGGAGAGCGGCAGGCATTATAGGTAGTAGCGTTAATGTAGCGTTATTTGAACTCCCTTGGGGAGGTTTGAAAAAATATAAAAAAATTACGATTGACAGCAGGATGTGGTAGAATGAGTGAAAGTTGCCCTGGCCTCAGAGTAATCACTTAAGCAGTCAAAGCAGGCTCATGCTTTTTTGTAAGCAGGTCTTTTTAAAACGCCAGTTTTTTAAATAATTATTTATTTAGTTTAATCGCTGGCGGTAAATTTGATCGACCCTGAAAACTAATTAGGCAACAAAGCTGTGTCCTGAATTATCAACTAATCCTGTATTTTTATTTCCCATGTTGTCTCCTGTTCCCGTTACACAACGCGACACGGCGACGGTTTTTTTTAATGTCAGTAATAATCCCAGGCCCTCGCATTACGACTAAATACTAATAACCTAGATTAAAATTTTAACCCGACGTTAGTTTACGACAGTCGGAATAGAAACCGAAAAATAAAATTATATTTTTATCACCTCTGTTTTGAAAACAAAAAAAAGGACCTCATTTTTTTCTTAATCCCCACCATATGGCTCTATATTTTTTAAATCTTGTAGTCCTAATCTAATGCGAATATGAAAATAGTAGGTATGCATTTATGAAATTTACTCCCCATACATCTTCAGTAGCCCATTTCAAAAAATTCTAAAAACGAGAGACCTTAGATCCCGAAAACCGTTACTAAATATGCTTTGGAAAAAATAGAGTTGATACATTGAACCTTTATCTAGGGAATAACCATAAAATATTTTTTATATCTTGAATAGATTTCTAAAAAAAATATGAGAAAAACATCTCTGACCATTTTGAAAAATTGTTACAAAAACGATGAAACAAAAATAAATCGCGTTAAATAAATTGGGGTATTCCTATACACAGTGGCGTATATAGGTTTTCATTTCGGGGGGGGGGAACTAAGCCTGACAATTCAATCTGATTTCTTGAAAGTTCTTAAGCCGAATATACTTCTGGAGGAGGCAATTTTAACATAGACGTAGTAAAATAACATGAGTAGCGCCGCAGGCGAAATTTTCGAAAAAGGTCGTGTTTTAGGTTGGCTTAATAAGTGTTATTTCGGAGGGAAGACCCGGCCCCCTCGCCCCCCCCCCCCCTATATACACCCTTGTTATACAAGAACGGGGGATTGAAAGTGAACAAATGTTTTGGACTTATTGAAAGATATTTTTTTATTGTTTACCCATTTGAAAGAAAGAACAACGCAATTATTTGAGTAAACAACGAATCAATAAATCACTTTTCTTATTAATTCTCCTTTGTTTACTGAGACAATCGAAAGATTTGTGGCTTCGTCAAAAAGAAGGTACTTTATTATATATTATATACTTACCAATTTATTATTGGAGCCTGGCTGCGACTGTTTCAGAGCCTGAAATAAGAAAAAAAAAATTAATTTCCATTACATAATACTGGTAAAAGCCAAGTCATGCATGTTTGTAACGACGGCCTTTTGGCAAATTTTACAAGTTCTTTGAATGTGTATGTCAATATAAAGCAGCGACGCGTTCGTGGATGGCAAAAAATTTTCGTCGAAGTTTCACTTTTTATGAATGAAAACTTGAAATATCGAATGTACCTAGTAATGAAAGAATGAAAATAATTTTCCGCGTAAAAGTACTACAGTATACATACACCTACCAGAAAATAATTTGATTAGGTACTTCTATAATCAAAGATACCTATTGAATTATTGATAGAGAATGCAATACGAATTCTTTCAGTAATCATACTTACTGTAGGTACATATGTATAGTAGGTATGTATGTAGAATTAGTATGGGAAGTAGGTAAGACCAAGACCCTCTCTGATATGTTCCTTCGAAGAACTTAGGAAGGGCGTGGTAGAGTGGCACTATGAGTAGTTAGTTAATAAAAAATGGCAAATTCCGCGAATATAATGTTCACGGGACCCAGTGGTAACTAATTAACGATTGTCGCAGAAAAAAATCGTAAATATACAGAATTAGCAGGTGAAATAAAAAAATATTTGGCATTCTAGGTCGGTATATATACTAGGGTCATTGGAGTACTGTTGTCCCTTAATATTACAATGAAATGAACTGAGAACCTTCGGTCAAGGCACTTGTAAGGTAATAAACACTATCAGAGCGCGACAATCGATAAAATGTTCTGAAGAATATAAACTCAACATAAGAAAGTACTACATATGTATCCCTGACCGAACAAAAACCCATAAGAATATTGCTCAACGTGAATCAATCCCAAAAAAGACGAAATCCCTTAAGAAATTTGCTCAAGGGACAAAAGCTCAAATCTAATTGGATTTTAAAAATAAAGTTAATTGTATCTCTTAGGATGTGATTCTTTCAGTGTGTTAGAAACTACCATAGATTAGAAAATAAACTAATAAATAAGAGGATCTTAAATGGGATAGACAATAAAATAGTCAAGATTTTATGAATAATTCATCTACTAGATACTGGGCACATGGCTCGACAAGAGGATACTAGGTAGGCACCCAGAATCCTACAGAGGAGGCCCTGGAACAAAAGGAGAAGCGTCGGAAGACCTCCTAAAAGGTGGTCTGATGACCTAGTCCAACAAGCCGGAAGAACCTGGATGCGGAGGGGGAGAAACAAAGATGAGTGGAAGGAAATGGAAGAGGCCTACGTCCAGCAGTGGAGGGAGGAAGGCTGAGGAAGAAGAAGAAGAAGATCTACTAGAATCCAACTAGAAAGTTTGGGCTTCTATACCTTGAGCAAATTTCTTAAGGGCTTTTGTCTTTTTTGGGATTTATTCTTGTTGTGCAACATTCTTATGGATTTTTTTTCCGGTCACGAAATTCAACACGATAAAGTACTATGTATTAAGGTAGGTAAAACAGTTACCTACCTACTTTGATTATTGGCCGTCCGTTATATAAAACTCAACCACTGTATCAGACAATCTGACCACACTATCTTGTGAGATTTAGTCCAGAGGCGTAGCAATAGGGCCAAGGGGTATCCGGTAAGTTCGTCTAAAATCAATTCGTCTAAAATTAATTTGTCTAAAATCAATTCGTCTAATTATCAATTCGTCGAATTGATCGTTAGGAAAATAATTGATTTTGGCAGAATTGATTTTAGACGAATTGATAATTAGACGAATTGATTTTAGACGAACTCACCGTAAACCGGGCCGAGGACCCATTGTTTTTTTCTTAAAATGAGGGAATCGATGAACACGGTCGTTCTTTAACAACAACTCATTTGGATACACTGTACAAAAGAAACAGCTACCGCATATCTAGCGCCGCAGGTGAAAATTTCGTCACAAGTATAAGTAGGCACATGAAAAAGGTCGTCATCGAAAAACAATGCCCCTATTTTTGAATGGAATAACTTTGGAACCATTTGCGTTAAATGAGTGATTCTTTCATTGTATGGTAACTAATTAATGTAAATTTTGTTTGATGTATTATACAATGGTTAGTTAATTTAAGCTCGGCGCTCGTGATGAACACAAGCTTTTAGCTTAAGCTTCGCGACCCAACTATGACGTCACGATCATTTCCCACGGCATTAAGATTCAAAATGGCATGAACAATCGCATGATAAAATGGTAAAAATAGCGTTTTTTTCCATTTTTTAGGGTTAATTTCGCTTCAATCAAAAAACTTTTACGGTCATTCCCTAGCTAAAGGTTCAATGTATCTATCCTATTTTTTTCCAAAGCATATTTAGTAAGGTTGTCGAGATCTAGGGTCTCCCGTTTATAGATATTTTTCAATTATTTTTCTTGTACTCTTAATGTGAAAGGTGCTGGAAATTATTTGGGTTTGTGTATAGAAATTCGAATGAATTCGAAAAAATCGAATGAATAATCGGACCAAACAACTAACACAGAATAAGTCACAGATTAGGGCTCTCAAAAACACTGGCTCCCATAATTTTGGACCCGATACTGTTCTTAGAATAGTGTATTTACCATGTAGTATGAATGTACATAATTCTGGTGGAAATAGGGTTTGTTTGTAACGCAGGGTCATGGCAACTTTTGCAACTTGTTTAAATACGAGTATACATACGTATTAGTCCAAGAGCCCGCTGTTAAAATTATGACGTATCTTTTATTTGATCGAAATGTGGTTTAAATGATAGCTTACCAATAGGGTAATGCATCGCACTAGGGTTGCCTATCAAAATCTTGCCGTAACCCCCCCTGCCCCCCACCCCCGAAAAGGCCCCGATTCGCGGTTGTGAACTTATCGCAGAACTGCGATGAAAACATCTTTAATTTCATCTTGAAAGTGCATGCTTTCTGAAAAAAACACCCTGTACGTGAAAGAATTTAGGGTCTGGGGATCTCTTCTCTCTGCTTTCACCGCAAACCGCGTAACTTTTGAAGTGTCACAGCTAGTGCAGATATGACACTGTACTAGGTAGCTGTATGTAGAAAAGAGAGACTTGAAAACCACCATTTGGTTTTCCTTCAGTTTTATTGTCCCTCTCGCCTCCCCCCTTCCGCTCACTATAAACTGATGCACTTTCTATTATTCAGAATTGAGATTCATTGCTTTTAAACTATCGTAAAGATTAGTGATGTCTGTGGGTCACTTCGATGTTTTTCATCGAACCACTTCTATTCTACAGGGTGTCCCGTAAATCAACGTCATCCCGTGGAGGGGTGATAGACCAGCTCAAAACCTTCCAGAAAATCGAAATATGACCTTAGTAAAAATCGCTCATTATCGAGATATCGGCACTTTTTTGTTTTTCGTGAAATTCGACACCTTCGATCAGTTTTTCGATCGCCACGGTCACAAAATTCAATATTAGGGGTTAAAATTTTTGATTCGTAATCCTAAATGATTCAGCTATTTGATTATAGTCCAAAATAAAACCTATTAATTCACAATTTTGAAAAAAAGAACATCGTTTCCGTCTTCTAGTTTTTTGTTTTTTATTAGCAAATTTCGACTCCTTTACACTGTAAAAATTTAGTATGACATTAAGTTGGCAAATTATATTAAAAACTTCCTCATTTAGTGTAGTTTTTAAAAGGTAAAAAAACTGGATATATGTCCTTTTACAAAAAAAGATATTCCTGTTTTACTTCAAAAGGAGCTCATTATAAAAAAATAAAATGCAGTAAAATGTATGTCCAAAAATCAACCGTTCTGGAGTTATGGCCTTTTAAAAATTGAGAAGTATGAAATTTCTCATTCGGATTTTTTGACAATAACTCACAAGGCGGGACACGTCGCAAGACAAGACCTCACAAGATGGACCCCAAAAATCTTAAGATGGAGACCATTGGAAGAATAAACGAGGTGTCGGAAGACCCCACAAGAGATGGTCTGGCGATATAGCCGCTGTGGAGGGAAAAAACTGGCTGCAAGCAGCAAACAACAGAAAGGAATGGAGGAATGTGGAAGAAGCTTACATTTTTATTTATTTATTTGGGTATATATTTATTGTATTTATTTATTTATTATTATTTATATTATGTTTCATTGTCTGGTATTTTATTTTTTCTAATTGTATGCCAATCTATCCTATAAATATTATTTCACTAATGTTTTTGCATGCATTTCAATTTTTTTACAAAAACCCGAATACTTTCCTGCACACCTTGCACTAGGCTTAAAGCCTGTATCGCAAAGTGTGGAATACATCGCCAGCGCCGTGGTTTGAACCTGGCACCTCCCCTTCGAGAGACTGCCGCCTCAACCAACTGCGTCAACCATGTACTCGTTGTAAATATATATAAGTTGGTAATTCTTGAGCCTTTACTGGTCCACTTTTTGTTCATGTTGTACTGTTTATAATTTTTGTAAGACTGTCTGTGTTCTATGAAAATAAAATATATAAAATCCAGCAGTGGAGGACAGAGGGCTGAAAAAAAAGAAGATTGTCACAAATGTTTGCGCTTGTTTGGATAATAAACAAGAAACTAGAGGTTTTTTAAAAATGGACTGTATGAGTGTTGTTTTTTTTTTTAATAAAGGATCTGGGCTTGTATACACAAATCCAAATGATTTCCTGCACACCTTTTACACTAGGCTAAAAGCCTGTATCGCAAAGTGTGGAATACATCGCCAGCGCCGGGGTTCGAACCTGGCACCTCCCGCACGAGAGACTGCCGCCTCAACCAACTGCGTCAACCATGTACTGGTTGTAAATATTTATAAGTTGGTATATTTATAAGCCTTTACTGGTCCACTTTTTGTTCATGTTGTACTGTTTATAATTTTTGTGCTCTATGAAAATGAAATATATAAAATCCAGCAGTGGAGGACAGAGGGCTGAAGAAGAAAAAGATTGATATGTTTCGATGACATGTGATTTCGATGACTGCATAATCCAATTCTTGTAGCATCACTGTTACGATTTGATCTACCACCGGGGACATACTCAGACTGGAACGTAGAAACTAGTAATGAATGCAATCAAGTACTAACCATCTGTGACATATTAGAATAGGGATTGGTTCAATCCTAAGCTCCACTCTGAAATGCTTAAATTGTTATAAGACTCTTAGTCTTGGAGGTGACCTTGTTTTGATTGGTGCATATAAATCGCTACGTCATGAGATGAGGGGGTTTTTGTGCGCAGGCATTTAACCCCATAATATATTTTAGTTAAGTTGTTTTCGCTATGTATGTATAGGTCTAAGTTTGTGTTATTGTGTTTGTGTGTTGCTATTTGTGTACAAATGTAATTGGTCAGGTTTGTCAATACATATTCCTGTTTCATTGTACTGTTGTGACTGTATTTGTACCATAGATAAATAAATAAATAAATAAATACACTGCTACCATTACCCACCCTTAGAGATTGGAATATGTATTTATTTTTTCATACTTAAGGGCTTGGCACCAAGAATGACGTCACAGTAATTTCCCACGGCATTAAGGTTCAAAATCACGTGGACGATCGCATGATAAAATGGTAAAAATAGCGTTTTTACCATTTTTTGGCGTTAATTTTGCGTCTATCAAAAAACTTTTACGGTAATTCCTAGATTTTAATGCATATTATCAGTACAAAAAAAAAATTTGTCCCGCGATATTCGAGAAACGAGTTTCCGTCTTTCGGAAAAAAGATCAGAGGTGTTTTTAAATATATTTTTTTGAGAAATCTATACAAGATATAAAAAAATCTTTTACGGTCATTCCCTACATCTACTACATTCTATTTTGTTCCAAAGCATATTTAGTAACGGTTGTCGAGATATAAGGTCTCCCGTTTATAGAAATTTTTGAAATGTCGGTATGCATACTCTAAATGGTAAAACAACACAAAAAATCACATTACTACAACACATTTTGTCATCATAGCATAAATTTTCTTATATTATTATGAATTTCCATCAGTTTCATAAATAAATTTGCCTGCGGCGCTATTTTATATCATTTTTTTATGAAAAATCATTTTTCGTACATATACTTTCGTGCATTTATATACTTGACGAACCCTGTGCTCTAGTGAGCATGGGGGGAAAATTATTTGCTCACTGGATGGATATTTTGTGAATCTATGTGGGTAGTATTTAATTTATGAATTCATGACGAAATGCCAATAGAACACTTTACATTCTAATGGCATGGATTTTATTTCATTATTTAATACTGCATGATATGTAATCAATATGAATTGTAACCATCTGACGTGTCCAAGTGCCCGAATCAGGGCCTAGGGATGAAAAGGAACAATAAAAACAATAAAAACAATAAAACAATAGTATTGTGCAAAGCATTATAAACAAGCCACATCACGACCGTCTTCACTATGTCCCACAAAAAAACTTCGCCTGAGGCGCTATTTTTTTCAATTTTTAAAAACTATATCAATTTTTTCCCCCTAGCTCCGAGGCTGGCGACGCCCATTCATAGGGGTAAAGCGTGCATGGGCGTCGTCAGGAGGGGCAGGGGAGTCAGCTGCAACTCCCCCTCCCCCCTCTAGAGATTACAATAGGTATATATTTTACATACTAAATGATAAAACCTCACAAAAAAACCACATTACCACCAAAATTTATTATTGAAATCCATTAAATTAAAATACAAATGGTTCATAAAAAAATTACCTGCGGCGCAAATTACCTATCCCTATCGTTATATTACATAATATTCTTTAAATGCTTAAGTAGGTACCTATGTTTTTTATCCCACAAAAAAAATAAAAAAAATAATTATATCATATAAACAACTAGGTCCATCACTTCGCCAAATTGTCTTTGAAAAATTCGCCTGAGGCGCTATTTTTTTTATTTAAAAAAAATGCTGCCCTATCTGCCCCCCCTTGGCGATGCCCATGGTTATATATGACTGTATTTGTACCTTAAAATACACTATAGTTTTCCCGCATATTCTCTTTGACGACCTCATGACATTACAATTATTTTTAAAACATATTCGATCCTAATGGAACAAAAAATGTAACTCTGATATTTTCTCGACAAAATTGATCGTATCTACCTGCAAAAAAAAATCTTTCAAAAATAATTTCATTTGCGTTCCTCCCACTAACAAGGTACGAAATTCAATTTATGACGAAATTCGAAAAACCGAAATTTAGTAATTCAATCCTTTCATTTTATTCTCTCAGTGTACAAATGAAGAAAAAAAGGTAAAAAAATATCTCAAAATCGTAGAGTTTTTATTTTACAAGATTTTATTTAACTTCACTGTTTTTTTTTGTTTGGCTGTGCTGGAATCTTGCAATCGATTGTTCAAGCACTTTCTGACTACCAAGGCCCGGGACCAAGACAAGATCCCGCAAAACGGACCCCAAAAATCTTAAGATGGAGGGTTTGGGAGAATAAAAGATGCGTCGGAAGACCCCAAAAGAGATGGTCCGACGACATAGCCGCTGTGGGGGGAAAAAACTGGCTGCAAGCAGCAAGCAACAGAAAGGAATGAAAGAGGCCTATATCCAGCAGTAGAGGACAGAGGGCTGAAGAAAAAGAAAGCCCAGTTGCTCGACGAATAGTATTGTCGACTGGCAACGGTAAGGAGACAGAAATCATTGCTCGAAAACAAAAGTAATATGCTTTCGTAAGATTGGTTACTATCCGTTTACCGCTGCTCCCAGGACGTGTACTGGCGCGCTATACTGGTAGATACGTTCTCTCTTACCTAATGTTGCCATCTCGCTTGCGCGCGTAACAAAAAGCGAAACGGCAAACAAAACGTCAGCGCGTGTTAATATAGTTAGCTATTTTTTACCTGGCGTCATCGGTGTTTTGAAGCAACCCATTTAATACGTTTACTGATCAGTAACGTCAATGATAATCTACTGTTCCTATAGTGTTTCGGGCGACCTAATGTTTCTATTCTATTTTTTGCCAAAGCATATTTAGTAAGGTTGTCTAGATCTAAGGTCCCCCGTTTTTAGAAATTTTTGAAATGTCAATATGCCTACTTTTTATGTGAAAATTTCAAAAAGACCCAGCCAAGATCGGATCCGCCTAAAATATATTTATAGCATCTAATTACAGTAGGTATGCGTGTCTATGATCTTAAAATTCTGACATGGCAACATTGTGAAACTATGACCAAAGAGTTGCATGAAGCATCCAAAATAACGGGCTTGGAAATGAATATACATAAAACAAAAATTTTGGGCACGTCCAAGCATAAATTCATGATAGACAATTGGGAAATAGAAACAGTTGACGAATATGTGTACCTTGGCCATAAGATAAAACTTGGAAAAGAAAACCAAACAGCAGAACTACCAAGAAGAGTAGGTCTGGGCTGGGCCGCATTTGGTAAATTGAAACATTTGTTTGAAAATAAAGAAATCCCGATATGCCTAAAAAGAAAAATGTTTGATACATGTATCCTCCCGATGTTAACATATGGCCTAGAAACAATGACACTAACAGCCAAAAGCATACACAAATTAAAGTGTACACAGCGGGCCATGGAAAGGCAGATGCTCGGCGTGAGCTTTCGAGATAAAATTAGAAACGAGGAAATAAGACGCCGAATTAAAGTTACTGATATTATGGACCGCATTGCAAAATTAAAATGGCAGTGGGCTGGGCATATGGCTTGACAAGAGAATACTATGTGTGCAGGGCCGGATCCACTAGTTTTTGCGCTGTGGTGCAAGAAGAAAAATTGCGCCCCCCCCCCATCCTCCAACAATGCATCACCAATTAGTTGCGAAAGCGGATAACATCCTAATTAATGGTTGGATACCTCGCATGTTTTTAATTTAATAATTTAATTTTCAATATTTAAGCCTGTTAAATGATAAAATTGCGAACATCCCTATTTATCATTGGCTATTTACCTGGATCTTCGAAATCACAGAGATTTTGGAATGTAGATTGCGATGTGCTCGCTTCTGGAATATTGTGCTGAGATTGAGAAAATTGATGAAGGGATGTATTTTGATGGCAATTTGTTTCCATAAAATTATCTATTTGTTTCCATGAGGATGGAATAAATAGTAGTCTGAATACTAATTGAAGACGTATCAACATTGACTGGATTAGAAGGAAATAATTTACATATAGTAATGGGGATCTGTTTCACTTTTTCGTCAATTTCTCTTTGTAACTTGATGTTTCGGAACTGTGCCCCAGATAATTTCTTTTTGGGCTGAGAAGACATTGTAATAATAATAATGAACAAACAATCCAGGAAATTAAAACAATATTGAAAATTATTCGAACACCTGCACCTCAAAACAACGTAGTAGATGATTTATTTACAAATATCGAACTGAAAATCAATATTAATAAAACGAATTAATTAATGAATAAGTATAATAATTACTCGTCAATATCAATTTACTTACTTGTTTGCTGAAATAATTCTCTTGACCATCAAGATGCGTTTACTTCACGAATATTAAAAAAAACTTTTGAGTGAAGTATGCAAGAAAAATACAAAATATTATTATTCACAAAATACTTATTGAAAAACCTTCTTAGACTTATTTTCACTTCGATATCAGAAAATCATTATCTAAAACTGGAACTATCAGAAATATCTAAAATGATTAATATATTGTTTGATAGAATGATCTATAGATCCTAGAAGAAACTGAACACCTTAAACGTACGCCACAAACACCAAAATACAACGAAATTATCAAAAAACTGACAAAAACCAAAAGCACAGCTATCTCACCGCACAACCTGTTAGAAAAATTATTGAGAGTATTATTTTACAAACATTAAATCGCAAATTTTTAATTACTTCGCAGTACTTCGCACAGAATCTGACATAACTAGTACTGGGATGATAGAATGAAATAATCGAATAATTCGATCACCAGTATTATTAAGATAATCAAATGTCATTCGATTATCATTTTAATGATTAAAAACGATTAAAAAAATAAATATCTATATAACGAATCATTGATTATCTTTTTTATTCGACAAGTCAATGTTTTATTACAATTACCCAAAAGCGGGATTTTCTCCCTACTCTTTATTGCGATAATCGACTTTCAATTATTCAATTATTGGGGTTACCCCATCACTAATCAAAGACATTGAAAAAAATCGTACCAACTTTCAAATACAAAAACATCTTTAATTACGTACGAAATTCATACTGGTGCAAGCAACCAAAAGATGAAATAAACAATCAGCTAAAAAAAACCAACAACGATATAGGGTGTCACAGCTATTATCTCTATGTTGGCGGTCGCGTTTAGCGGAAATCAATGTATTAGTTTGATGGTATTGGGCACCACCCAGTAGGAAAAGAATACACATACATGAACACGCATTTGTATACGTATATATGATGTTGGTGCGAGATGTGGTTACTACAACGTCCGACGTGTGGCGTTGTAGGTCTTACTTCATTACTTACCGATTCCCGCGAGTTTCAAACAATATAGTTAAGTATAGACTCTGAGAATATTATTATGCATTACTTTGTATTATACGCTTTGCGCCCTCATACACTTTAATAGACTTTACGCCCTGGTGGTTTGCTCCATTTGAACCTAGGTAAGATCCGGCCCTGTATGTGTGTACCCAGAATTCTACAGTGGAGGCCCTGCAACAAAGGAGAAGCGTCGGAAGACCTCCCAAAAGGTGGTCTGATGACCTAGTCCAGCAAGCCGGAAGAACCTGGATGCGGAGGGGGAGAAACAGAGATGAGTGGAAGGAAATGGAAGAGGCCTACGTCCAGCAGTGGAGGGAGGAAAGCTGAGGAAGAAGAAGAACATTGTGAAAGGTGAAATAAAAAAGTGTCTGAATAATAATGCGGCGAGATGTGGCAACTCTGCTTGCCAACAGAACTCGGAGATTTTCAGATTATATTATGTAGGTATTATATACTCTGCTAAAAGAAATAGATACTTCAGTAAGTATTTAGTATACTAACGCTGATGAGAAAGATTCAATTTTACTCCGAGGATTTTTAAACAGTAAGCAAGAATTTAGAAAATCTACGACTACACTCACTCCCCGATTGAAGATCTACAGTCTGTTTTTTTTTTCACCGCCTCCTAGAGCAGGTACTCTAGCCGTGCTGTAACAGTTGGCAACATAGCATAATTATCGCATAGGACCACTACTCCTGTCAAATCTCATAACAGAATATAATACGTGGTCTGTCATACTCGTTGTTAAAGGACTGTTATTCCATACAATTATTTTTTGGATTGTTACGATAATCTGGCAACATTGTTTTTCAAACTTGTGATGGCGGTTTAAATGGAGTATTTTTTTCTTTTTTAACTTGCAAAACTATCTTGCGTTCAAAATTATTTCTCTAGCGCCACTCTGTAATATTTTCGGCACTGTAGGTTACTTTTAAAAGATACAGTGTAAGAGTTAGTTGTAAAATTTATAATATGAGAATATTGCGGACCTTTGACAGCTTTTTTAACCGGAGCTACCAACAATACAATCTTGCAACTTTTTATTATTAATAGACGGCATAAAGCCAATTTACATTATATATTTACATTCTGAATACAAATAGAAAAATAATAAATTAACATTTCACAGAAGTGCAAGTAAGTTCTGAAGTGGAAAGAAAGAAGAAAGTTCTGGAGTGGCGACCTAGAACAGGCAGAAGAAGTGTCGGTGGGTCTCAAAAGCACGGTGGACGGACGATGTTGGAGGCGGTTGGATGCGGTCTGCCCAGGATAAGGAGCTGTAGATATCAATGGGGGAGGTCTATGTTCAACAATGGGGGGCTGACATAATGATATAATACATGCATAAATGGTTGGTTATTGTTGCAAAGATCACGCCAAAGAGACGCAAAAATGAAATTCCGCTAATTGAATAATTGTAAATCAGAGGACGGCTGTAGAGTTAATACAAATAGTATTAGTTTTGTATACATTTTAAAATAGAGACTGTTTTCTATACAAGTTTCAAAGGAGCTCTTTGTGGAGCCATTAAGAAATAATTGCATTGGATTCCACATTTAAAAAGATATTTTTAAAGTGTGCTGTATTTAATTTAGAAGACGCCACGATATAAATGACCTCATTTAACTTTCTCTATCCATTCATTCTAAAACTATTTATTTATTCTTTAAGAGTAGGCATACCGACATTTCAAAAATTTCTAAAAACGAGAGACATTATATCTCGACAACCGTTACTAAATATGCTTTGGAACAAAATAGGGTAGATGCATTGAACATTTATCTAGGAAATAACAGTAAAAGATTTTTTATATCTTGTATATATTTCTCAAAAAAAGTGAAAAACACCTCTGATCTTTTTTCCGAAAGACGAAGACTCGTTTCCCGAAAGTCGCGGAGTATTTTTTTTATACTGATAATGCATAAAAATCATGCGTTTATCTTATTTATATGAGTTTGAACCTAAATGCCGTGGGAAATGACTGTGACGTCATTCTTGGTGCCAAGACCTTAAGCCATTGATTTCAATTATGTCACCTATGCAGTATTTAATTACTCATTTTTACCTTGAGTTACATTTCGTTTGCGCCGGGCATGAGTTTTCCATACTAAATGAGCATTTTCCTTTATCAGCCCAGGTCTACGCTGGGTTAGAAAGGCTAGCAAGTTCCAAACTAATTGAAGGAATTAGGAGAGGAGAGTGGTATAGTAGTAGAATTATGATAAATAATGATTTTAATTTGCCAAGTCCATTAAGATAATACCCACTAAATAATTTAATGACAAACTTTCATTAAGATTCTAGACATAGCATTAGGCCCGTCACACACGTGCTGACATTCAGCTCGTAGAGACTGGAAAATTTCGCGATCGCGATAAAACCAATTTTTTATTATTACAGTAGAAGTCCGATAATCCGGCACGTTCGGGACCGGCTCGGTGCCGGACTACCGAATATTCCGGTCTATCGGGGGGTGCCCCTTCTTTTCAGTGTAGGTACTTTGATTTTTAACTATATACATACATACATAAATCGTAATTATGAGAACAATTAGGTTAATAATTAAACTACAAATACAGTATGCAAATACAACAAAGATTATTTTAATTTCATATAATGTTTCAAAAAAGTCATGAGTGTCTTTTTGTTTTCCTGACTTTTGGCGTTTAGTATAAAATTTATTTCTAATGATATGGGAATCAATAATTTCTGAAGCACTGTAGCTAGTACTAGCCTCAGCAAAAGAGATCCGGAGCGATGCCGGACTATCGGTCATTCCGGACTGTTGGATGCCGGACTAATGGACTTCTACTGTATTATGTAGTCAAGCAGGCAGCATAAAGCTGATGTGCTTGAGCTCAACTGTTTATGACATCACAGTAATATGTCAAGTCCATTTTTAAAGTCATTCGTTTTTTCGCCGCCATTTATTCGCGAATTTCGTGCGTTTTTACGCGAATGACGCGAATTTAGTGTTTTTTACACGTATAATGCGAATTTCAGCATTATTTTACAGGAATAACGCGAATTTTCGCATATTTTACGCGAATTTACGATTATTATTTTGTAAAACATCGTAATTGAAATATTATCAAAAGGATTTGGCTTTGAAAGTAAGAAGAACCACACTGAAAAAATCTTGCAAAAAGGTGTTTTTTGTTTCTCTCAAATATTTTTGTTTTATTTTATTGTTTTAGGGAATTTTGTATGAAATATTTTTCACGATATTTTTTTATATATTCCTTATTTAAACCTGAGAAATTGACCACTTAAATGATTTTACTTTCCCCACGTGTGTGATGGCCTTAGTATTATTATAATGTTGGAGATAAGTACTCAAATAATACGTGATCAGTGTATCAATCATTCTATAATGTTTCTCAACAAAACTAAATAAGTCCCTTAAGAGTATGCATACCGACATTTCAAAAATTACTGAAAACGGGCGACCTTATATCTCGACAACCGTTACTAAATATGCTTTGGAACAAAATAGGGTAGATACATTGAACCTTTATCTAGGGAATAACCGTAAAAGATTTTATATTGCTTGTATAGATTTCTCAAAAAAAAAAGTGAAAAACACCTTTGAATTTTTTTCCGCAAGACATAAACTAGTTTCCCGAAAGTCGCGCAGATTTTTTTTGTACTGATAATATTAATTAAAATCTAGGGAATAACAGTAAAAGTTTTTTGATTGAAGCGAAATTAAACCCAAAAAATGAAAAAAAAACGCTTCTTTTACCATTTTATCATGCGATTATTCATGCGATTTTGAACCTAAATGCCGTGAGAAATGACCTTGACGTCATAATTGGGTCGCGAGCCTTAAGTATTTTTGTAGGACGATTCCAAATTTGGTGTTTTCTGAGCAGCTCCCAGCAATGGATAAGTTGTTTCTTTCAATATTTATTTATATACTATGAACACCCAATTTATTGAAAACCCAGATTATAATTCGTAATTTTGACAGATTTAGGAATATCGGATACACGGGCGTCGTCAGGGGGGTGGGCAGCAGCCCCCCCTAGAGGTTGGAATCGGGATATATACTTTTTAGTGCTAAATGATAAAACCTCACGAAAAATAACATTATTACCACGCGTTTTCTCATTATTTCATAAATTTTATAAAATTTGTATGAAAATCCATTTAATTAAAATTTAAATTTTAACTTGAATTAAAAAAAAAAGATTCTGGGTTCATCTAAATAAACCCAAATACACCCTTGTTCACTTCCCAGTAAGCTTGAAAAGCTTGTGTCGTGAAGTGGATTAGGTCGGCATCTGGGATCGAACCCGCGCCCACTGGATTAACAATTTATAAAAAACACCTTGATTCATAAAAAAAATTGCCTGCGGCGCTAATTACCTATGCATATTCTTGGGTTATGTGTATTATTTACCCATAAGTACTCAAATAGGTACCCTTCATGAGAGATAAACTAGATTTATATAAATCAGGACCTTTTTTTGGTACATATGCTTATATGTGTTATAACAAAAAAATTGCCTACGGCGCTACTTACACGGTCGCTGGCTTTTTAAATTATAATCGTATGAATAACCTACTAAAGAAAGACGCCAGTTCATCACTTCACCCAGTTTTCAATAAAAAATAATTTGCTGCTTTTTTTATACAAAATTGCCACTAATTTCACAGTCTCAAAAAATGGCCTGAGGCGCTACTATAACAATAAATTTTGGATTAATCAACATATTATCAACTCTTAGATCATATATGGTATAATTCTATGTATCAACATCAAATAGACTAGTAAAGATTCTACATTTTACCCACAATAACATGAAGATAAATAAAAAAAAAACACATAAAACGAACTAAGAGCAGAACAAACGAATATTAAATAAATAATAAAATAAATAAATCTTTATTGAAAAGAAAACATATCTTCCAAATGGCGGGTTTATTGCCGTAGGCAATATCTGCCAACCAACCACTTGTGACATTCATTTGATATAGACATTACGTTCAAGTGTATGAAAAATAAGAAAAATATAAATAAATATGAAAATAATAATACATACTTAAATAGATATGTGGATGGGATGAAGGACAAGTTTACTCTTGAAAGAGAGAATAGTTGGAGCTAGTCTGATAGGAAGTGGAAGGAATAAATGAACAACAAACAAAAAAGCAAATAAAAAATGAACAAAAGAAATAGAATAATTAAACAAAATAATAAGTGAATAATGAATAAATGAGCAAATAAATAATGCATTGAAAAACCTGCATCATTTTTTTTTTTAATTTTCGCTACCCCCTCTAGCTCTGAGGCTAGTGACGCCCATGATCGGATATACAAGTTTAGAGTTGATAAAATATTTTAATACTGACATATTATTATTAGTTTGTTGTTTGAAAAGGGGGTATTATATCCGTCAGTGGTTTCAACAAGGCTGAGCTCATCTGAGTACCTACATAATCCTAAAGACAAACAGTCAAACGTGATATCAATACATAAATTTAATGTTTTGTAAGCTAATAAGCTATTATCGGCTTTAAAGTTCCCGACCCAACTATGACGTCACGGTAATTTCCCACGGCAATAAGGTTCAAAATCGTATGAACAATCGTATGATAAAATGGTAAAATATGCGTTTATTCCATTTTTTGGGATTAATTTTGCGTCTATCAAAAATCTTTTACGGTTATACCCTAGATTTTAATGCATATTATCAACAAAAAAAAATTCTCCGCGACTTTCGGTAAACGAGTTTCTGTCTTTCGGAAAAAAGATTAGAGGTGTTTTTCACATTTTTTTTTTGAGAAATCTATACAAGATATAAAAAAATCTTTTACGGTTATTCCCAAGATAAAGGTTCAATGCATCTAACCTATTTTGTTCCAAAGCATATTTAGTAACGGTTGTCGAGATAGAAGGTCTGCCGTTTTTAGAAATTTTTGAAATGTCCGTATGCATACTCTTAATACATAAAGTTTGTTTCATAAGTTAATAAGTTAATTGGGTTTATTAATCCACTAGTTAGAAATTACCCGGCGCAAACGAAATGTAACTCAAATGATAGGTAAAAATGAGTAATTAAATACTGCATAGGTGGCATCATCGAAATCAGTGGCGTATATCAGATTTCATTTCGGTGGGGGGGGGGGGGGCGATCTAATATTTGACTTTGGGGGGGTGGAGACAACAAAAATTTGATGATGGACGTACAGTATAAAAATCATAATAGCGCCGCAGGCAAATTCTTTCGTGAATGTAAATGAAAAAGGTCGTGTTTCAGGTTGGTATTAATATTGTGTGCAGAAAATACAAAGAAGAATAGCGCCGCAGGCGAATTTAAAAAAAAAAAAAGAACTTGAGTAACTTTCTTGTTTTAAAATTGTTCAACATTTCGGGGGGGGGGCCTCGTCCCCCCCATATCGAAATCAATGGTTAACCCCTTACTGCTCCCATACATTTAGTCAGTTATCTGCTCCCTTGCGGCTTCGCCCGCCGGTAGTATAAATATGCGGTATTTCAGTACTCTTTTTACAAATATTCATTATTGTTGATGTGTAATATTAAAAATAATAATGTAGACTTACCTATTAAAGGATTTTATACCATACTTAGGTATTTCCTTACTATTGTTCTTATAATGGGACTTATAAATCTTCTTCAAAATATGTACATACATACCTATACTAAAACAATTACATTATTTTAATGGTTTTCTTTCATAAAAATCACTCTCATAAAGTCATTCGCTAATGGCTCTTTCCTGGAAGTCTCGAAGTGGAGGTGGTAAATCCAAATTAGAGATTATAGTTATTTAGCGTCTTGGCTAATGAGTGTAGGTAGTACCAATAAAACAATACTATTGTTGTCGTAATTACTCATTATATTGTTGAACTCAAAATAAATGTCATCGATAATATTACGATTTATGACTTGCAATTTAGTACAAAAACAAATAACAAAATATACATACTTTCACCTACTAAATATAAAGATTAACAGAAATATTTTAATAATCAATCCTATAGGTAATTAACGATAATGACTGGGAAATTCAACACTATTGCACTAAGCTCAAAAAAATATGATTACAGACTACAACAATTATCACATACAGTTTTGGAATGTCCTTTACATTTTTTTTTTCATACATCTGGAACAACACTGTCCATGACGTTTTTTTATTTTCAGAAGAGGGATTTGTTTTCTTCATACAGGAATTGTCATACAGGAATTCTGCAGTGAAACAAGAGTTCTTTTTAGAGATTTGTTTCGCAAATATTGAAAATGTCTTGACAATAAGGTTGAATCAATTCTTCGCTCACTGCTTCCAAATAAATATTCCTTCGGTCGTTTATTCCTACATTCATTTTTCATAAACATTAGTATATGTAAGTAATATAGCCTGCAAAAGTAATAACATCCAATAAGTTCATAAAAAATGCTATTGGCCATCTCTTTGTCTTTCTTTTACACGTATAATTCTTAATAATCTGGTCCATGAGATCAGTTCCACCCTTAGTTTGATTGTAATGACTTATAATTTTCCAGACGTCTCTGATACACGCCAGCCATTTTTTTAAAAAAAAAAATAGTTAAAAAAATAGTATACGAAAACACTAAAACTTGACAATTCTCACGATAACGACTCTTGTAGAAAGTATTGATTATTTTATGAATATTATTTATATTTCACTACAAGAGTCCAAAATTGGTCCAAAAACTCTTAAAAATATTAATTAAACACGAGAATAAACTTTAAAATTCAATTAAATACTGTTTAAAATACTGTCAGACGTCAATTTTGTAAATAAACAACACATCCGAATGCTAAAAAGGTCACAGAAGTACTGAATTCTATCCCGGCCACTGCCGCCGGAGCGGATCATTTGACTGAGTTTCTTAGAAAAACGCTAATATATGAAAAAAAAACAATTTTTCAAAACTTTTTTTTCCTCGCCTATAATGTCCACATGAGGCTCATAGATTACTGAAAAGCGCATGGAGATTACTATTCATTAAGGACCAAAAATATTTAATTGAAATTGCTACCGGCTTCCCCAGCCGGATAAGAGCAGTTAGGGGTTAAATGTGTGAAATACCTACTCAAAATTCAGAAGATAGCGAGGTTACATATATAAATTCAGGAGTGCGTATGTTGCAACAATCTTTTAAAAAATATTATTTCTTAGTTCCATCCAGCAGTGGAGGGACCAAGGCTGATGAAGAAGAAGACGGACTACCTTATACTTATCATATTATACGCTTTTAAACCGCAATTGTAACTGTTTAATGCTCCTTTTACTTATACATTCATATGTCGATTGTTGGTTCAAGGTGGTCGGTAGCCTGGTTGGTAACGCGCTTTACTGTTAATCCAGTGGGCGCGGGTTCAATCCTCGACATGCTCCACTTCACAACATAAGCTTTCTGTGAAGTGTACAAATATGTAATTGGGTTTATATCGATAAACACAGATTCATTAAAAAAAAATGTTCTATCTATCTATACCCTCACGCCACGTCCCTTGCAGGGTAGGCAGAGAGGAAAGAGCGCCAGACAGTCCTATCCTTACACACATTCCTAGCTTCCGTCACACTTATACAGTTTGTCATACAGGCTCTCCGATTCCTTTTACTCAAAACGCGCCCATCCTTGAGGATCTGGTCGACATGATCGGACCAGGCCAGTCTCGGGCGACCGCGCTTCCTCACCCCTCTTCGTTCACTCATATATATCTTTTTTGTGATCCTTCATTCACTCAACACGCCCAAACCATCTTAGTTTATTTACTTTCATTCTAGTTACAACACCAGTCTTGCAATCACACAAAAAAATGTCACAATGCAAAATTTCGAATAGGTGTTTCACACAGCCGTTAATTTCGATGACGCCCCCTATGCAGTATTTAATAACTCATTTTTACCTATCATTTGAGTTATATTTCGTTTGCGCCGGGCTTGGGTTTTTTTAAGCATTCTCCTTTGTTGTTCGTTGAAGGAAATTAGCGTCTCTCTGACGCCTTCGTCTGAAATGAAGAACAATAATACGAAAGTAAAATAAAATTTCGTCAGGCAATATCTTCTAACATTCCTGTTTTGCAAATACCAGACACGGAAATATGCGAAAGTACATCATTCATAATATTATGTATATTCTATACGTGTCTTAGGATTATACCTTCTAGTTTAAGGGCATGGCACCAGGAATGACGTCACAGTCTTTTCCCACGGCATTAAGGTTCAAAATTGCGTGACAATCGCATGATAAAATGTTAAAAATAGCGTTCTTTTTCATTTTTTGGTGTTAATTTTGCGTCTATAAAAAAACTTTTACGGTTGTTCCCTAGATTTTAATGCATATTATCAGTACAAGAATAAAAATTTACTCCGCGACTTTCGGGAAACGAGTTTTCGTCTTTCGGAAAAAAGGTCAAAGGTGTTTTTAAATATTTTTTTTGCGAAATCTATACGATATATAAAAAATCTATTACGGTTATTCCCTAGATAAAGGTTCAATGCATCTACCCTCTTTTGTTCCAAAGCATATTTAGTAACGGTTGTCGAAATAGAAGGTCTCCCGTTTTTAGAAATTTTTGAAATGTCGGTATGCACACTCTTAAATGCCTGACGTTGCTTGGGTATTGCTAACAATTTATTAAAACAAATATCCATCTAATACATAAATCTAGAAAACCATCGTCTTATGTTTTTTTTTTTTAATTAATCTGGGTTTATTGAAATAAACCCAAATACATCTTTTTACACTTCACAGAAAGCTTAAAAGCTTTTGTTGTGAAGTGGAGTAGGTCGGGGATTGAACCCGCGCCCACTGGATTGACAGTCGAGCGCGTTACCAACCAGGCTACCGACCACCTCAAATATACAAAATGTACAAAATTTTCAATAGTTATATCTACCAATATTTACGTAAATTTTAAGAGGAAAATTTAGACACAGACAACAACTACAGATGCAATCATAACTTCAACTTTATCAAAATTGGTATGAAAGCGCGTTTGGCTTATTTTATAAAAAGGGGACCGAATATCAAAAAAATATCCACTAGAGTCACTGCGTCTTACCTTAAACATTTTATCAACCAAATTACAGCATTATATCTAACAAACTACGGGAATAATCTCAAGTTTCAGTAAATTTCAGATGTCATTTTGGAGTATTTTTTTTTACAGTAATCAAATGTCTCCCCACTAGAGTGACTTGCAGCATATCTTACATTTATCCATGTGTTAAGTCTTAGGATGATATCTTTAGTATTAGCTGAGTCTGAGTACCAAATGACAGCATTATATGTAACAAACTAGGGGAATAATCTCTTGTTTGAGTAAATGTCTCCCCACTAGAGTGACTTGCAGCATATCTTACATTTATCCATGTGTTAAGTCTTAGGATGATATCTTTACTATTAGCTGAGTCTGAGTACTTTTCCCCCAGCAATTTTTCACATTTTCCGTTATTATAATGGCCTTGTTTGCTAGTGAGACGTGGACGTGGATGAAGAAGAATGAATCAGGGTTGAATGCAGTAGAAATGAGGTCGTTAAGAAGAATTTGTGGGAAAACGCTGAGAGATAAGATAAGGAATGAGGTTATTAGGGAAATAAGAGACTACAAGACTGGTGTTGTGACAAGAATGAAAGTGAATAAACTAAGATGTACAGGGCATGTTGAGAGAATGAATGATCACAGGATGACAAAAAATATATATTTGAGTGAGCGAAGAGGGGTTAGGAAGCGCGACTGTCCGAGACTGACCTGGTCCGATCATGTCGACCAGATCCTCAAGGATGGACGTGTTTTGAGTAAAAGGAATCGGAGAACGCGTATGACAAATTGCATGAATGTGACGAAAGCTAGGAGTGTGTGTAAGGATAGGGCTGTCTGGCGCACTGTACTCTCTGCCTACCCTGCAAGGGACGTGGCGTGAGGGTATAGATAGATAGATAGATATAGGTATGTAAGGAAGCTAATCCTGAATAAAAGACAACAAATAGTGATCAAGTTGTTGTATATGTGTTTATGTTATTGATGGACTTATTTTACAATTGATATTTAATGTGTTTTATGATTGACCCCCTTATACCAGTAAACTTATACTGTCTGGGGGCTTTAAATTTAAATTTGAAGTAATATAATATAAATAATGTTCTAATGATACACATACTTTGTAAGCCATATTCTTTGAAAATAAATTGAATTTAATTGAATTGAATATGTTGCCACAAAATGTCTGAGGTATTATGGAATAAACAACGTAAGTGTGGTTGCATATAAATAGGAGTTAATGAAAGCATTATCCAAAAATTTCGAACTACGCAGAACATCGGTCTCAATTCAGTACATACCGAATTAGATTCTACATAATATATTACACCAACGATTTGCCCTTTCCAAGTAGTCATAGAAAACAAACGTCACCCATATAAGAATATTAATCCAGTAAAATTAAACACAAAGCAGTTCCTCGATGGAAAGTTGTGGGGTAGTCGGGATTTCTTTCATTCTATACGTTTTTTGGGATGCTGAATCCGAATCCGAGGTTTGCCAACAAATTTGGCCAGTTTTTGGAGCTTGACAGCTCCGCTGCTATTCATTTTTGGAAAAAAATTATATACCAAACTTGTAGGAATTTTCATGTACTCTCATTCTGCTAAAAAAAATAACCTATAAGTTTACAAAAAGTTGATAATTTTCAAGTTCATATCCAGAATTCGCCAGAAAATGGAAATTTTAAACGTTTTTCCATTTTTTGCCATGTTCCACACGAAATTTTGTTGGCCGTCACGAAATTTCGGATTCAGCACCCCAAAAAACGTATAAAATCCAGACTACCCCAAAACTTTCCACCGAGGAGATGCATTGAGTTTAATTTGCCTAGATTAAATTAGATTCTATATAATATAATACACTAACGCCTTGCCCTTTCCAAGTAGTCATAGAAAACAAACGCCACCCATAAGAATATTGCTCAACTAACAATAGCTATCTTTTTTTTTTTATTTTATTTTAGGCATTCCACCCATAAAGAACGAGTGATCTCTATATAGCTATCTTTTTACCTGGTGTCATCGATATTTTGAAGTAACGCATTTAAGGGCTTGGCACCAAGAATGACGTCACAGTCTTTTCCCACGGCATTAAGGTTCAAAATCGCGTGACAATCGCATGAAAAAATGGTAAAAATAGCGTTTTTTTCCATTTTTTGGGGTTAATTTTGCGTCCATCAAAAAACTTTTACGGTTATTCCCTAGATTTCAATGCATATTATCAGTAGTAAAAAAAAATACTCTGCGACTTTCGGGAAACGAGTTTCCGTCTTTTAAAAAAAAGATCAGAGGTGTTTTTCAAGTTTTTTTTTGTGAAATGTATACACGATATAAAATATCTTTTACGGTTATTCCCTAAATAAAGGTTCAGTGTATCTACCCTATTTTGTTCCAAAGCATATTTAGTAACGGTTGTCGAGATATAAGGTCTCCCGTTTTTAGAAATTTTTGAAATGTCTATTTAAGTATTTTTAAGTTTTCCTTTCTTTTCTCGGGTCGACTATAAGATATTGCTTTTGCAATAAGTCCGTCTTTTGGCACACTGCATTGTCTTGTTTTTGTTGTTATATATATTTACTGACCAATAAAGTTTTATTTATTTATTTTTGCATAGTCTTAATACGTTTACTGATCAGTCACGGCATTGGTATTCTACTGTTCCTATCGTGTTTCGGGCAACCGGGCCCAAGTCAGCTACAAATATATACAGGTGTTTGAAATTTACTTAAATTTGTAGTGATCTCTTGAAGTTATTGTATCATATATTTATGAAACTAATGTTTTATTATTATGTTTTGTACATCATTTGAAAGAGCATAAATCAGGGAAGTTTTTTTCAAATTTCTGAATCTTAAGGCAATTTTCTTCTTAAGGAAAATCTCATCTAAAGTTGTAACTCGTTTTTAAAATAGCCATTTATTGAAACTTAAATCCGATATTTGTTATCATAATTGTTTCTTTAGATTAAAACTAATGAGTTTAATAGACCAACCACACATATTCAAGAAACAAAAAATATTACAGAACTGAGTAGGTACCTATACTTACGAAACTATTGAGGTATATCTTGAGTAATTCGGGGTTTTTCGATAAAAAGTAAAAATTTCGAATAACTCGAGAACCGTGCGACTTTGGACTAAGCAAAGTTTGGCTCAAAAGATCCTAAATGACCTCTACTACCACCCCTGAAGATATATACATCCATCTATCAAACACCCTGTATATTATATTTTTTCATGTGCTTTCACCCCATTTCAACAGAGGGAAATATTTAAGAGTGATGTTGTTATTTTTTGCGTAGATTTATAATGTGACTTTGCCAACACCCCCTGAGCCATGAGACACATTTTTATAATGAGAAAATAACCATTCGTTGCAACGTCTGAAGAAAATTTCCAAATACACGATTTACGCTAAATCGCAAATATTCGAGTTTGTCTAAATTCTGAAGCTGGACAAAATGTGTAAAAATGAGACAGTAATATTTATTTATTTATCATATAGATCACATCAATATAATAACAATACATAATAATTAGACAGACACTACATGTATATTGCACAATGAAAACTGTTTGTCAGAGTTCGAAATCGAGTGTCCTTATGTATGTCGTCTATGTATGTCGTCGCCGCTTTATTTAGACACATAAAGTCAGATGTTTCACCCCCATATGCCCTGAGAGCACACTCGGACACGATATGTCTCACAGTCTGCCTCTCCGCTCCACAGCCGCACTCGGGAGAATCCAGCCATCCGCATTTAGAAAAGAAATTGGCTCATCTGCCATGGCCACTGCGGATTCTGTTTAATTACAGCAATATTAGATGACAAGTAATGCTTTTATTCGTAGAGCTCTTGACTTCTCACTACTGCCGGTAGCCATAAGATTTTGACAAAACGGATAGTAAGAAATCTTAAAATTAGGCATATTGACATTTCCAAAATTTCTAAATACGGGAGACCTTAGATCTCGACAACCGTTAAAAAAATAAGTTTTGTAAAAAAAAATTGAGTAGATACGTTGAACCTTTATCTAGGGAATGACCGTAAAAGTTTTTTGATTGAATCGAATTTAACCCCAAAAATTGGGAAAAACGATATTTTTACAATTTTTTCATGCGATTGTTCACGCGTTTTTGTACCTTAATGCCGTGGGAAATGACCGTGACGTCATTCTTGGTGCCAAGCCCTTAACAGACGACGATACTCTAACCGCAACGGGCCCTAATGGGAAATTCAATGTTACGTGTATAAGCTATTTTCGCGTATATTGAGAGTATTTCGACTTCGCGTATTCTGAGGTCACAGGATCCCAGATACAGTAGCATTACCATTCAAGTGAGACTGCGAGTGTGACAGAACAACCGTCATTGTGACATATTCGTGACATTTGTACGTCGTCATGACAATATTACCATCACACGCAGACACTTATTTATAATGTGAAATCCTATTACTACATACTATCTTCTAGTGATGAGCAAAATCAGTCTCATGCCCAATCCCACCAATTTTTACCTAGGAAGGAGAGCCTTAAGGAATTTCCATACAAAATCACAGATAATTTGAGTGATTTTATAATGATGGACAACAGAGGGAGCAATAAATCCATATAAAATATAACATGCAGCTCTACTTAGTTAGGTGCCCAAATATCTCCGCCCAGAATCTCCCTCACTTAAGTAGCTACATGTTGTATTTTGTATGGATTTATTGCTGCCTCTGTTGTCCACCATTATAATTTACTGAAATTATCTGTGTTTTTGTATGGAAATTCCTTAGGGGTCTGCTTCCTAGGTGGTAGTTGGTGGGATCGGGCATTAGTCTTACAGTCTTGGTCTTGTTCTTGCAAGTCTCGCAAGACCAAGACTGCTATTTCGCTGCAAGAGAAAGACCGGGTGTGCAAGAGCAAGACCGAGCCTGCAAGACCAAGAGTCTTGCATGACTGGGTTGCAAGAGTCTTGCTGGTCTTGCAACATTTCAATTTCAATTTATTTATTTATGAAGCATAATATAGTGGTACAATGTTTCTTATAACTAATACATATAATAAGATTTCATTAATACTCTCCCACTAAAGCAAGACTTGTGTGTGGGAGAAGTGTTCAGTTTTTAATTTAACCAAAGTATTACTACAATAACTTAAAAATAATATAATACCAAACTACCTATAACTACACACGACATATACATTTTATCATAACATAAGACCGAGACCATTACTCGTATGTAAATGCAAGACCAATACCAAGACGTAGCTTGCAAGAACAAGACCAAGACCACCCCGGTCTCGTCTTGGTCTTGAAAATGCTCATCACTACTGTCTCCTCTACATACAACTACTTATTATTATATTAGGTACACACTAACAGAAATGACGCAGTTTGCGTGGTAGGCAGAGAAAACAAATAGCCAAACTTCCCTTTACATACACGTCTAATTATTGTATGTACATTCTTATTATTTTATTTAGTACAGTATTTTCTATTCTGCTCTTTGATTATCGAAGTACTTAATAAAAATTATTTCCATTCCACTTGACTAGATTCGCTATATTTTATACGCGGGTTAAGATTTCCTACGCATACTACATTTCAAAAATTTCTAAAAACGGGAGACCTTAGATCTCGACAACCGTTACTAAATCTCTTTTGAAAAAAAAATAGAGTAGATACGTTGAACCTTTATCGAGGGATAAACCGTAAAATATTTTTTATATCTCGTATAGATTTTCACAAAAAAATGTGTATTACACCTCTTATCTTTTTACACCTTAACTCTCTCACTACCAGAATATAAAGAAGGGATATAGATTTTTTTTGACTATGGATTTAATATCTATATATTTTTATATGAATTTAGAACAAAAAAAAATTTTTTACTGGTAGTTATTTACTGGTAAAACATATTTAGTGATAGACAATAAATATTCTTTAATAAGTTTATCATGAATTAAGTATGAGAATTTGCTTCAAATGGATTTTATTTATTTTTGCGTCTTGTCCTCCAGGAAGGACAGTGGTAGTGAGAGGGTTAAGTGTAAAGTGATTACATTAAACCAGCCGACCATCAGTCATAAGCCTGATGAAAAGTCCATCCTTTGCTGTATATCTGTTGAGGTATCACTACTTGTAAAATAATTTTCATTCCACTTGACTAGATTCGCTATATTTTATACCCGGGTTAATACCAGAACTAAATTGATATGCATCTTCTAAGATTCTAAGATTCGTGACTACTTGTAACTCGAATAGTTTATACCAAAGAGATTACATATTAAGTACTAGAGATCTGATTCTATGTATTTTCAATAGAACGGAAGTGTCACAATTTCACGCACGGCACTTTTTGGTATTTTAGAGTCGCAAAGGTCACACTATTAACAAGATATCAATAATAAAAACTAAAACATCTTTAAAACTATCGTTTTAGTCCTAAATAACGTTAAAACTAATACAGTTTTTAACTATGAGAACAAAATTTTGAAACCGTTGCCCACAAACTGTCAAATTTTTCCATACGATTTGACAGTTTGTGGGCACCAGTTTTGTTACACTTCTGGTATTGAGTACTCTGCCTAGGTAGTACTTAATATATTATGTCGATGGTTTATACTTAGTCAATTAATCTCAACAACGGAGAACTTTGGATTACTTTGTACTGTTCAGAACAGCTGATCGCATTCGAGCTTCTGAGACATCCTTAAAGCTTGAAATACCTACACCGATTCCATTAAGCAGCCATGTAATCTGAGAAGAAAAAAACATTCAAATATTGCTTCAGCTTTTTCAAATTTTGTATGAGAGTGTAAGCGCAAAATAAGAATAACGTAAGCGATGAAGTGAATTATACCTTTTTAAAAAGAACCTGGGAACAAATTAAAAAATCTAGAACAGCCAATTTGTTAAGATTGTAATTACCAGTATTTTGGCTGAATTATACATTTATATCTGAAAAACTGAACGGAAAATCCTCAGATCCCGTAAATTTCAGGGGTACTTTAAGGATATTGTTTTATTCGAGGAATTTCAAAATATTTTAATTCTAAAACAGCCAATCTGTAGTCCATACTTTCATCTATCACTGTCTTCAGTTTCAAGACGATTCTCTCAGTATTGGCTGAGAACAATTCAGGGCGCCGAAGCCGAATGACAGCATATTAGGACCTTGAGGAGTCATATAATCTGAGAAAAAAATTCAATTATTGCTTCAACTTTTTCAAATTTTGTATGAGAGTGTAAGCGCAAAATAAGAGTAACATAAGCGACGAAATAGATTTTTGATTATTGTATAAAAAGGGGACCGAATATCAAAAAAATATCCACTAGAGTCACTGCGTCTTACCTTAAACATTTTATCAACCAAATTACAGCATTACATCTAACAAACTACGGGAATAACCTCAGCAAATTACAGAGACAATTTTAGAATTATTTTCTTATGGAGAAAATTTACAGAAATCATATGTCTCCCCACTAGAGTGACTTGCAGCATATCTTACATTTATCCATGTGTTAAATCTTAGGATGATATCATTAGTATTAGTACTTTTCCCCTAGCAATTTTTCGCATGTTCAGATACTCCCTGCTCTTTGTTATACCTATTTCAGAACGAAAACTCGCTGACTTAAGAGTATGCATACCGACTTTTTAAAAATTTCTAAAAACGGGAGACCTTATATCTCGACAACCGTTACTAAATATGCTTAGGAACAAAATAGGGTAGATGCATTGAACATTTATCTAGGGAATAACCGTAAAAGATTTTGTATAGATTTCTCAAAAAAATATTTAAAAACACCTCTGATCTTTTTCCAAAAGACGGAGACTCGTTTCCCGAAAGTCGCGGAGTAATTTTTTTCCTTGTACAGTTAATATGCATTAAAATCTAGGGAATAACCGTAAAATTTTTTGATAGACCCAAAATTAACCTCAAAAAATGGAAAAAAACGCTATTTTTACCATTGATGCCATCGGAAATGACTGTGACGTCATTCTTGGTGCCAAGCCCTTAACTGGGATATAAATTACAACTAAGTATAATATATATAACATTATATCTCGCTTTTCCGAAACGCTATCGTTTTGATTAAAGGGAACTCAGTATATCATCGCTGAAGCTTTAGGGAGATTCGGATGGGAGATAAGGAGAATTAATCGTCGTAGTTACCTACTATTCCTATCATCATTATTACCAAAGATGTAGAAAAAAATGTTTTATTAGATACGAATTTGCAGCTACAACGTTTTGCGCGGCGTACGTTATTGTGAGCTCAGTGGCGTACACGTTATACTATAAAAATATATATTATATTGTGCTATCTGATAGTCCAGATAGAAAAAATTGACTTAACATTTTTTGTAGAGAATTTTGCAAGGATTATTTTTGTCATTGACTACTTTCTCCTATCTCTTACCATATTCCTATAAAATGCGAAAAACCGCGAAGAGGGACCTTTTCGGGGGGGGCAGGGGGGGTTGCGGCAAGATTTTGATAGGCAACCCTAGTGCGATGTAATACCCTATTGGTAAGCTATCGTTTATACCACATTTCGATCAAAAAACAGATACGTCATAATTTAGCAGCTCAGAGTATGAGGTGCGCACGTGCGGTGAATGAGTGTGTGAGCGAGATTGGGCATAGGTATAAGAGGCAACCGGAATGAAGTAAATTAATAAAAAAATAAATAAATCTTTATTGGCCAAAACAAAAATGCATATAAATTACAAAAAATAAGACAATCGTTGTGTGCCAGAAGGCGGACTTATTGCTAACGCAATATCTTACAGTCAGCCCGAAATTTAGGTATGTAGGTTTTAACACAACTAGGAGTGTGTTATAACGTTCAAAATCGCATGAACAATCGCATGATGAAATGGTAAGAATAGCGTTTTTTTTTTCATTTTTTGGGGTTAATTTCGCTTCAATCAAAAAACTATTGCGGTCATTCCCTAGATTTTAATGCATATTTTCAATATAAAAAAAACTCCGCGAATTTCGGGAAACGAGTTTTGTCTTTCGGAAAAAAGATCAGAGGTGTTTTTCACATTTTTTTTTTGAGAAATCTATACAAGATATAAAAAATCTTATACGGTCATTCAATAGATAAAGGTTCAATGCATCTATTTTTTCAAAGCATATTATTAGTAACGGTTGTCGAGATCTAAGGTAGAAATGTTTGTAGAAATTTTTGATTTGTCAATATGCATACTCCTTAATCTGTGGATGTAACACATTGTATCAGACAAAATGGAATAAACCAATTTGAATTTGAATTTTAAATATTCGAATACAATCCATAATCAAAATATTAGTATTTATTTTGAATATGTATGTGAGTGCTAAAGAAAATATAGAATTATTATGGACGGATATTGTGAAACTAGCTGTAACCTGTACTGGAACTTTCTAATGGTTTCTCACCCGAAACACGCAAATAAAATGCACACGAAAAACGACCTTATGTATATCGTCATAAGGGTCATTTTCCTAAAACATTTTATCTACGTGTTTAGGGCGAGAAAGCTTACAAAGTACCCCCCCTGAGCCGGATTTACAGTACATTTCACGGGAGTATAGGCCCTGGCATTTTCGTTTTTCAATTTACATATTCTGAGAAATCTATACAAGATATAAAAAATCTTATACGGTCATTCCCTAGATAAAGGTTCAATGTATCTACTCTATTTTTTCCAAAGCATATTTAGCAAGGTTGTCGAGATCTAAGGTCTCCCGTTTTATTTTTTTATTTTTTTACGCGGAGGCATGACTTTGCCAACACCATTCTCAGTATTATCAGCCAGAAGAGTCTACATATTATCATTCATGATTCACATATAAACTCATCAGCCTAATACTGGGAAAAATTCACCTATCCAGATATCACGGATATCACAGGATTAGGCTCAGATGCGCGGGGCCTAAAATACAAGCATTGTGCCTGAAATATCAGTATTTAGGAATCGTCTTACAATATTGCAAGTATTAATAATGACCGATTTTTGCATTTTTATGTATAAATTTTCCGGTAAATCCAATTTTTTTGGAATTGTTTATTAGCGATTTTGGTATTATACCTGTAGCTGATAATACTAATGGGATTATATATACCGACCTAGAATATATATACCGACCAAGAATATATATACCGACCTAGAATTAATAATCGCTACAAATTTAACTAGCAAATTATTATAGACGAATTATTTATGAAAACACATCTCTGATGGTCGCCATGGCACCTACTCATAATTCATTAATTTACGGATACTTTTTTGGGCGGCATTTTTGATAGATAGATTTCTTTATTGGTCATAAAAGCGACATCCCACGGCGCGCGAATCCGGATTCGTACGTAGATTCACACACCGTGGGAAGGGGTGAGTCCGTAAATCTACCAAATCCAAAATCACGTACGAATCCGTATTCACGCGCCATGGGAGGCCGCTTTAATATACCTAGCAGTGGCGAAGGGTGGATTTCTGTAGAAGGGAAGCCGGTACCAATATTTTTTATTGCAATATATGTATTGTAATTCGTGGGCACACACGGCCACTCAACACCATCTATCAAAATCGAAGCAAAACACGCAGCTTTCAAATTTATTATGCAGATGTCTCTATCCTTATGCAAAATAAAAAAAATAACACGCTTCTACTATATTATCAGTTTTCCAGCGTATTGTCGAACATAATAATTACCTAAAATATTAAATTAATATAGGTACATACCTAATATAATTAAGCACGTTCCCATCTTTAAGGTTAATCAGGTATATCAACATCGATCGAAAAAGTTTGTAATTATATTTAGTTAGTAAAAATGTATTAAGTTGAACCGCTTTCCAAAACGATCACTAAAATACCTCCATATGAGTATTAAAACATAAAAAATACAATATAATATTATACTAAATACAAAACCCCGAGATAAAAATATACAAAACATATTCCATTTGTTTTGACAGCTTGTGTCAGATAAAATCTTGCCATATGAAAAGTTTTATATCGCTAATAATTTGAATGTCATATTATGAAGAAAAAAACATGTATCTAAAATATTCTAAAATTGAATATGCGAAAATCTACTACTTGTTAATAACCTTATATTAATACCTGTAGTTAGCAATAGATTAATATACCTACTTGTCCTCAAGTAATCAAACAAAAAGGGTCTAAAACCAACAAATTATTAGTCACATCTAGCGATAATATTTGTAAACAGCAATACTTCTCGTGCTCTTCATTTTTTAAAAAAAACATTACAAATTTGACCCATTCGTAAAAATATCTTTGTATTAGAGAATAGAAATGTGCAGTGAACTAGTCTCTTTTGAAAAACATTCCTAAATTACTGCCGCTAAGACATGGTAAATTTTTTCCTCTATGACGTTGAAAGAGACAGTAGTATTCCCGTTTTCTCATAAGACTGAGAGAGAAAGATATATTTTTGTCATTTTAAAGGAATATGAACACACCCGCCTCGTAATAAAATCTGCACCAGTAACTAAAGACGACACGTTTTACCTCAAGCAAAGAGTATGGGGTGCTCATCGGAAACGTTTCCCGCGCTTATTCAAACTACTAATATTATTATACCGTGCACCGCCATCTATCGGAGACGAATCTACAAAGTTTGAATGTAATATTTTTTAGTGCATTTCTGATTATACATCATTCTAACTATTATTTATCTATCTAAATCAAAGGATAACTCGATGGGAATCGTGTTCTTAGGTAGCTTCGCCCCTGATACCTAGTGTACATATAAAAAACATAGGCATTTCAATTCATTTGTGTTTACATACATTAATACGCGAACAGCTCATATATGTTTAATAGCATTACCGTGGGTGAACTAGAGCTGATTGCTCTGTATGTCACCACACGGTATAAAATCATTACAGTATTTTAATAACCATAAGAATAAGCAGTCCTCCATTCAACAATGTTATTTAAGGGCATGGCACCAGGAATGACGTCACAGACATTTCCCACGGCATTAAGGTTCAAAATCGCGTGACAATCGCATGATAAAATGGTAAAAATAGCGTTTTTTTCCATTTCTTGGGCTTAATTTTGCGTCTATCAAAAAACTTTTACGGTTATTCCCTAGATTTTGACGCATATTATCAGTACAAAAAGAAAATTTTACTCCGCGACTTTCGGGAAACGAGTATCCGTCTTTCGGAAAAAAGATCAGAGGTGTTTATGATAATTTTTTTTGAGAAATCTATACAAGATAAAAAAAATCTTTTACGGTTATTCCGTAGATAAAGGTTCAATACATCTACCCAATTTTGTTCCAAAGCATATTTAGTAACGATTGTCGAGATATAAGGTCTCCCGTTTATAGAAATTTTTGAAATGTCGGTATGCACACTCTTAAATAAATGAAATAAAAATTCTAATAACAAAAATGAAAGGTCCTAGAATTTGCCTTCATACAAATACTTAGAATAAACAATCTACAACAAAATAATGTCATTCAAATATAATAATAAGTTCAATAATTTTCAAACTTGCCTAAGGGCGGCATTATGTCTAGGGACGGCCCTGGACACGCATGAAGAATTATTATCACGCCGGTCTCGTCCGTATATTGGAATTCTGTTGTTTTTTTTCAGTCAACAATAAATTTAAATGAAAGGAAAATAAGAGTATAAATTTGTATTGTACATTCGTTATCTGCGTTGGTATCAACACAGCTAAAGCGCCATCTTTTAGACAGGGAAAACATCACAAAATTGAAAACAATAATACCTACGTGGGAAGAACTATTGAACATTGAGCCCCTTCTATATCTATGACAAATCTATGGTGGACGCCATGGGAGCTACAAACATATGATTGCGTGTCATATTGGTTGTCCACAATTGCGTGAAACCTGGTGATATTTCAGTGATTTTTGCGACTCATTATGTATAATCAGTGTGGAAATTACCTTTGGAATATAACCTATGTAATTAAATGGTAAATTAGTGTACTTTCCATCGAGAAAGAATGGCGTATACCTAGCGGAAGTGCTAAGTTATTAAATGGCGGCGCTCATGTTTAGTCTATGGCTATATCCTTTAAGACTTCCTACCTTTATACAGGTTCCCTAATACCTACCAGTGTTGCCGTTTTTAGTATTTTAAATACTAAACTAGTATTTTCTGAGGCATTTTGAAGAATCTAGTATTTTCTTTAGTATTTTCAGAAAATCTGGTATATTCTAGTATTTTTGACCTAAATCTAGTATATTTGGACCGAATTCTAGTATTTTTTTGTACGTTTTAATCTTATTTTATTACATTTTCAAATTTTGCACAGATATTACCAAATAATGAAAAAAAAATGTGAATATTGTTGGTCGACAAATAAATTATCTGGTATTTTTTTAGTGCTTTTTCGACATTTGTTTTGTTGACCTAGTATATTCTAATATTTTCTGGAATAAAATCTGGTAGTTTTGCAAATTTTGAAACTTTGAATTGAATTTGAATTTGAAACTTGAATTTGCAACAATAATACATACCTACGTGCATTTTATAAAAACACTCAAAAAGTAAAATACAGGCCTTTGGAGTTTTTTTTGATATCGAGCGATTGTGATTCAAACAACATTTATTCGATGTGTGAATCAACAAGCGAAAGGCGACACAAAAAACCACCACGAAACGATACCATATGTTTTGTCTATGGGTTTTTTAACACACGTGACACGCGATCTTGTACCTTATTCTGGTTCCATGTCAAAATCTCAAGTGACAAAAACGCACATGTCAAAATGGGTAACCTACTATTGACAGAATCGCAACTCAACACCGGAAAATCTGATGCCGTTGTTTTTTTAGGTTTTTTTTTTCTATTCCTACAACCTATTAAACCTAACCCAACAATATTGAAATTGGCGGCAACAGGTTTTCCGGCGATGAAACGCACGGACGATGTGATGGTGCCAGCCTTGTGGAACGGGGTGCCAGACTCGGTCAAACAACACAAAAGCCGAGGAAAGTTCAAAGAACTACTTAAGAACCACCTGGTATCCTCCGATCCACAATGGCTGGTCTAAGACGACTACTTAACGATTGACTGGACGAACGGTGGTGTTGCGGGGAATTTTTGTAGAATAAGTAGAATATGTATTTAGTTTTAAGTTAGAATATCGTAAATATAATTTAAGTTAGAATAGTAAAGTGATCACTTAAGCCAGCCGAGGTCGGTCGTAAGCCCGACAATGTACATCCTAAAATTCTTCTACACTGTTGTAGGAATACCGCTTCATAGCCATTAAGGAACCTATATAAAGGTGGGAAGAACTATTGAACATTGAGCCCCTTCTATATCTATGACAAATCTATGGTTAGACGCCATTAAGTCTCTAAACATATGATTGCGTGTCATATTGGTTGTCCACAATTTCATTAATCCTGGTGATATTTCAGTGATTTTTGCGACTCATTATGTATAATCAGTGTGGAATTTACCTTTGGAATATAGCCTATGTAATTAAGTGGTAAATTAGTGTACTTTCCATCGCGAAAGAATGGCGTATACCTAGCGGAAGTGCTAAGTTATTAAATGGCGGCGGTCTTGTTTAGTCTATGGCTATATCCTTTAAGACTTCCTACCTTTATACAGGTTCCCTAATAGCCATTTACGCTAGTTTCTTAGTCTATGACCACATTGTATTTTTATCTATGGTCATTTTGACATTTGAGCCTGCGTCGTTTGAGCGAATGTGGAATCGCAATACGGGTGTTAATTGACGAAATTAAAGTGGGAAACGTTATTACTCATATTATAATATACAGCATCATGGATGAAACTAGTGGTAGTGCTAGTGTATCTACACATGTAGGTGATGACTGTATAGTGGGGGATATTCAAGTCTGTATAACTGAAGACGATGACATTGAGGCCTTTTTAATGGCTGGCTGTGTGAAGCAAGAACCTGCTGAGGAGGAAGGCGAGGGTGATGTTGGACATGCTGTTCCTTATGGAGACATTAATATATACGAACCTGATATTAAAGAAGAGTGCGAGAGAGCTAGTAACGAAATCAATCAACCAAACCAAGTGGCCAAACCATCTTTAGAAAATGAGATGAAAACACATCACCCTGCTCCTGGAACTTCACATCAAAATATTACAAAGAAGAAACATACAGAAGCACCGCGACAAGGATTTCAATGTAATATTTGTATGAAGACATTCACTCGGTCGTCTGGTCTAGCCAGACATAAACTAATTCACTCTGGTGAGAAACCTTTTGAGTGTAATATTTGCAACAAGACATTCGCTCAGCCGTCAGGTTTGGCCCATCATAAACGAATTCACAGTGATGAAAAACCTTATGAATGTAATATTTGCAAAAAGACATTCACTCAGTCGTGTAATTTAGCCCGTCATAAACTAATTCACAGTGGTAAACAACATTTTGTGTGTAATATTTGCAGGAAGAAATTCACTCAGTCGTCTAATTTATCCACTCATAAACTAACTCACAGTGGTAAAAAACCTTTTGAGTGTAATATTTGCAGGAAGAAATTCACCCATTCATCAAATCTTAAACAACATAGGCTAATTCACAGTGGTGAAAAACCTTTTGAGTGTAAAATTTGCATGAAGACATTCTCTCAGTCTTCAAATCTAAACAAACATAAACTAATTCACAGTGATGACAAACATTTTGAGTGTAATATTTGCGAGAAGAGATTCACTCATTCCTACACCTTAGCGAGCCATAAACTGATCCACAGTGGTGAAAAACCTTTTGAGTGTAATATTTGCAAAAAGACATTCACTTACTCGTGTAATTTAGCCCGTCATAAACGAATTCACAGTGGTGAAAAACCTTATCAATGTAATATTTGCAACAAGAAATTCCGTCAGTCATTGTCTTTAGCCAAACATAAACTGACTCATAGTTGTTAAAGATAGAACATAATATTATATCCTACTGAACAATTGGACGACTTAAGATTTTGTTTACAATCTCACTCAATGTCGTGTATTATTCCTAAGTATGACATTAAACACTGATTAATTTTACCTCAATGTTTTTTATAAAACTGTATCACCCACGTTGAGTATTCAAGTCAACATCTTGAACAGAACTCTTTCTGTTTGTTTGTTGTTAATATTATTATTGTTTCACTGTATAATGTGTGTTGTAATGTTTTATAGTATTGTCCATTATCCTATAGTTGTATATTGTTTATTGTAATTGCTTGTCTTATGTAATATACTCGCCCTTGTACTCAAATAATTGTTTTCTTTTTGATATGTAGTTTAAGTGAATTATTTGGTATATCAGCCACCGATGGGAGGCAACCTCATGAGATAAGAGAATCTATGCTATCTGTTACATGCAGGAGACCCAGTACATTACATGCAGGAGACCAAGTACATTACATGCAGGAGACCAAGTACATTACATGCAGGAGACCAAGTACATTACATGCAGGAGACCAAGTACATTACATGCAGGAGACCAAGTACATTACAAAGCAACATCCAGGTTAGCAACATGCAAGGCCATTGTGGGTGGCATTGTGGATGTTTGTATAACGCTCTTAGAGGACAGACATCGACGATCTGTTTTAAAGGAAATAAATAAACATGATGAGTCACATCTCCCTTCATACTAGAATTGTTTCTATAAGATTCTATGGATTTTATTTGAATTAGGTATTTCGATTTACAAATTATTTTTTGTATAGCGTTGTATTTTTCCTACATTCCGTAGTATATACAATGCAGTATTCCTACAACAGTGTAGAAGAATTAAGTATGAACAATGTCGGGTTTACGAGACTGACCTCGGCTGGCTTAAGTGATCGCTTTATATTGAGAAACATTTCCGAGGTGAACTGAAATGGCGAATGTTTCTCGAGTGTAAAGTGATCACTTAAGCCAGCCGAGGTCGGCCGTAAGCCGACAATATTCATCCTTAATATTCTTCTACACTGTTGTAGGAATACTGCTTCATAGCCATTTACGCTAGGTTCTTAGTCTATGACCACATTGTATTTTTATCTATGGTCATTTTGACGTGAGCAAATGTCATTTGAGCGAATGTGTAATCGCAATACGGGTGTTAATTGACGAAATTAAAGTGGGAAACGTTATTACTCATATTATACTCTATACAGCATCATGGATGGAACTAGTGGTAGTGCTAGTGTATCTACACATGTAGGTGATGACTGTATAGTGGGGGATATTCAAGTCTGTATAACTGAAGACGATGACATTGAGGCCTTTTTAATGGCTGGCTGTGTGAAGCAAGAACCTGCTGAGGAGGAAGGCGAGGGTGATATTGGACATGCCGTTCCTTATGGAGGCATTGATATATACGAACCTGATATTAAAGAAGAGTGCGAGAGAGCTAGTAACGAAATCAATCAACCAAACCAAGTGGCCAAACCATCTTTAGAAGATGAGATGAAAACACATCACCCTGCTCCTGGAACTTCACATCAAAATATTACAAAGAAGAAACATACAAAAGCACCGCGACAAGGATTTCAATGTAATATTTGTATGAAGACATTCACTCGGTCGTTTGATCTAGCCAGACATAAACTAATTCACAGTGGTGAGAAACCTTTTGAATGTAATATTTGCGAGAAGAGATTCACTCATTCCTACACCTTAGCGAGCCATAAACTGATCCACAGTGGTGAAAAACCTTTTGAGTGTAATATTTGCAAAAAGACATTCACTTACTCGTGTAATTTAGCCCGTCATAAACTAATTCACAGTGGTAAACAACCTTTTGAGTGTAATATTTGCAGGAAGAAATTCACTCAGTCGTCTAATTTATCCACTCATAAACTAACTCACAGTGGTAAAAAACCTTTTGAGTGTAATATTTGCAAGAAGAGATTCACTTAGTCGACAGGTTTGGCTTATCATAAACGAATTCACAGTGGTGAAAAACCTTATCAATGTAATATTTGCAACAAGAAATTCGCTCGGTCGTCAGTTTTGGCCAACCATAAACTGACTCATAGTTGTTAAAGATAGAACATAATATTATATCCTAATGAACAATTGGACGACTTAAGATGTTGTTTACAATCTCACTCAATGTCGTGTATTATTCCTAAGTATGACACTAAACACTGTTTAATTTCACCTCAATGGTTTTTATAAAACTGAATCACCCACGTTGAGTATTCAAGTCAACATCTTGAACAGAACTCTTTCTGTTTGTTTGTTGTTAATATTATTATTGTTTCACTGTATAATGTGTATTGTAATGTTTTATAGTATTGTCCATTATCCTATAGTTGTATATTGTTTATTGTAATTGCTTGTCTTATGTAATATACTCGCCCTTGTATTCAAATAATTGTTTTATTTTTGATATGGTATAGTTTAAGTGTATTATTTCGTATATCAGCTACCGCTGGGAGGCAACGTCATGAGATAAGAGAATCTATGCTATCTGTTACATGCAGGAGACCAAGTACATTACATGCAGGAGACCAAGTACATTACACGGAGGAGACTAAGACAGTGCATTACAAAGCAACATCCAGGTTAGCAACATGCAAGGCCATTGTGGGTGGCAATGTGGATGTTTGTATAACGCTCTTAGAGGACAGACATCAACGATCGGTTTTAAAGGAAATAAATAAACATGATGACTCACATCTCCCTTCATACAAGACTTGTTTCTATAAGATTCTATGCATTTTGCTTGAATTCTTTTGATTTACAAATTTATTTTTGTAAAGCGTTGGATTTTGTCTACATCCGTATTATATACAATCCAGTATTCCTACAACAGTGTAGAAGAATAAAGGATGAACATCATTGTCGGGCTTACGACCGACCTGACTCAACATTCCCAGAGTAAACTGAAATGGCGAATATTTATCAAAAGTAAAGTGATCACTTAAGCCAGCCAAGGTCGGTCGTAAGCCCGACAATGTTCATCCTTAATTATTTTACACTGTTGTAGGAATACTGCTTCAAAGCCATTTATGCTAGGTTCTCAGTCTATGACCACACTGTGTTTTTATCTATGGTCATTTTGACATTTGAGCAAATGTCATTTGAGCGAATGTGGAATCGCAATACGGGTGTTAATTGACGAAATTAAAGTGGGAAACGTTATTGCTCATATTATAATATACAGCATCATGGATGGAACTAGTGGTAGTGCTAGTGTATCTACACATGTAGGTGATGACTGTATAGTGGGGGATATTCAAGTCTGTATAACTGAAGACGATGACATTGAGGCCTTTTTAATGGCTGGCTGTGTGAAGCAAGAACCTGCTGAGGAGGTAGGCGAGGGTGATGTTGGACATGCTGTACCTTATGGAGACATTGATATATACGAACCTGATATTAAAGAAGAGTGCGAGAGAGCTAGTAACGAAATCAATCAACCAAACCAAGTGGCCAAACCATCTTTAGAAAATGAGATGAAAACACATCACCCTGCTCCTGGAACTTCACATCAAAATATTACAAAGAAGAAACATACAGAAGCACCGCGACAAGGATTTCAATGTAATATTTGTACGAAAACATTCACTCGGTCGTTTGATCTAGCCAGACATAAACTAATTCACAGTGGGGAGAAACCTTTTGAATGTAATATTTGTAAGAAGAGATTCACTCACTCGTGTAATTTAACCACTCATAAACTAATTCACAGTGGTGAAAAACCTTTTGAATGTAATATTTGCAAGAAGACATTCGCTCGGTCGTCAGGTTTAGCCAGCCATAAACGAATTCACAGTGGTGAAAAACCTTTCGAATGTAATATTTGCAACAAGACATTCGCTCGGTCGTCAGTATTGGCCAACCATAAACGAATTCACAGTGGTGAAAAACCTTTTGAATGTAATATTTGCAAGAAGACATTCACTCAGTCGCCTCATTTAACCACTCATAAACTAATTCACAGTGGTGAAAAACCTTTTGAGTGTAATATTTGCAAGAAGACATTCACTCAGTCGACAGGTTTGGCTTATCATAAACGAATTCACAGTGGTGAAAAACCTTATCAATGTAATATTTGCAACAAGAAATTCCGTCAGTCATTGTCTTTAGCCAAACATAAACTGACTCATAGTTGTTAAAGATAGAACATAATATTATATCCTACTGAACAATTGGACGACTTAAGATTTTGTTTACAATCTCACTCAATGTCGTGTATTATTCCTAAGTATGACATTAAACACTGATTAATTTTACCTCAATGTTTTTTATAAAACTGTATCACCCACGTTGAGTATTCAAGTCAACATCTTGAACAGAACTCTTTCTGTTTGTTTGTTGTTAATATTATTATTGTTTCACTGTATAATGTGTGTTGTAATGTTTTATAGTATTGTCCATTATCCTATAGTTGTATATTGTTTATTGTAATTGCTTGTCTTATGTAATATACTCGCCCTTGTACTCAAATAATTGTTTTCTTTTTGATATGTAGTTTAAGTGAATTATTTGGTATATCAGCCACCGATGGGAGGCAACCTCATGAGATAAGAGAATCTATGCTATCTGTTACATGCAGGAGACCCAGTACATTACATGCAGGAGACCAAGTACATTACATGCAGGAGACCAAGTACATTACATGCAGGAGACCAAGTACATTACATTCAGGAGACCAAGTACATTACAAAGCAACATCCAGGTTACCAACATGCAAGGCCATTGTGGGTGGCATTGTGGATGTTTGTATAACGCTCTTAGAGGACAGACATCGACGATCTGTTTTAAAGGAAATAAATAAACATGATGACTCACATCTCCCTTCATACTAGACTTGTTTCTATAAGATTCTATGTATTCTCGAGTGTAAAGTGATCACTTGAGCCAGCCGAGGTCGGTCGTAAGCCCGACAATGTTCATCCTAAGTTCTTCTACACTGTTGTAGGAATACCGCTTGATAGCCATTTACGCTAGGTTCTTAGTCTATGACCACATTGTATTTTTATCTATGGTCATTTTGACATTTGTGCCTACGTAATTTGAGCGAATGTGTAATCGCAATACGGGTGTTAATTGACGAAATTAAAGTGGGAAACGTTATTACTCATATTATAATATACAGCATCATGGATGGAACTAGTGGTAGTGCTAGTGTATCTACACATGTAGGTGATGACTGTATAGTGGGGGATATTCAAGTCTGTATAACTGAAGACGATGACATTGAGGCCTTTTTAATGGCTGGCTGTGTAAAGCAAGAACCTGCTGAGGAGGAAGGCGAGGGTGATGTTGGACATGCTGTTCCTTATGGAGACATTGATATATACGAACCTGATATTAAAGCTGAATGCGAGAGAGCTAGTAACGAAATCAATCAACCAAACCAAGTGGCCAAACCATCTTTAGAAAATGAGATGAAAATACATCACCCTGCTCCTGGAACTTCACATCAAAATATTACAAAGAAGAAACATACAGAAGCACCGCGACAAGGATTTCAATGTAATATTTGTATGAAGACATTCACACAGTCGTCAAATCTAAGCAGACATAAACTAATTCACACTGGTGAAAAACCTTTTGAGTGTAATATTTGCATGAAGACATTCACTCGGTTGTCTTATTTAGCCACACATAAAGTAACTCACACTGGTGAAAAACCTTATGAATGTAATACTTGCATGAAGACATTCAGTTATTCGTCTGATCTAGCCAGACATGAACTAATTCACAGTGGTGTAAAAGCTTTTGAAAGTAATATTTGCAACAAGACATTCGCTCAGCCGTCAGGTTTGGCCCATCATAAACTAATTCACAGTGGTGAAAAACCTTTTGAGTGTAATATTTGCAGGAAGAAATTCACCCAGTCGTCAAATCTTAAACAGCATAAGCTAATTCACAGTGGTGCAAGACCTTATGAGTGTAATATTTGCAACAAGAAATTCGCTAAGTCGTGTAATTTAACTACTCATAAACTAATTCACAGTGGGGGAAAAACCTTTTGAGTGTAATATTTGCATGAAGAAATTCAATGACTCGTCAAGTTTAAGGAAACATCAAAGAATTCACAGTGGTGAAAAACCTTTTGAGTGTAATATTTGCAACAAGAAATTCAGGAAGTCTTCGACTATAGCCAAACATAAACTGACTCATAGCTGTTTATTTCTCTGCAACATTTCTGATGCCAAGGACTGCCACATCTGAATAACATAACAAGTCCTGACACTGAAACAATGTGGCGAACATCCTATGTATCGGGACTGACTTTTTGCGATTTTTTCATCCTATAGTACCTAATTGTACCAAATAATTAGCGCAACAGGCGAAATTTTTGTATAAGTTTGTGTGAATCATGTCTACAGAAAAAGTCGTCACATAAGAACTGAGGCGCGCCGAGATAGCAAAGAAAAATCGTCCTGTTCAGTTGTCCGTCGTGTGTCGTGTATGCGCCAAATTTCTGGAGGCGATAGATCCCAACTATCCCCCCTTAGTTATGATTATTTTTTAATTAATTTAAGGTGACCATCCGTCCTCCTTTTGGAAGGACAGTCCTCCTTTTTAGGTTCTGTCCTCCTTTTAGTCCTCCTTTTTTACTTTTTGACATTTTAAAACTAATCTGTTAATCTCAAAACCACACGTTTTTTCATCATACCATGAATTAACTAGTAAGTACTATAGTATAAAAATACGTTAAAACGCAATTGTTTCCTAAAAAAATTTGCCTGCGGCGCTTATTACCTTTGCCTTCTATGTATAATGTAATTTGGTATGTCTTATAACAAATATTTCACCTGTGGCGCTATTTTTTTGATACGTCTTTTATAGAAAACATTTTCAAGAAAATAAATCAAATAACATAGCGAACTTCTTCACTGTCCCAAAAAAAATTCGCCTGCGGCACTATTTACGCGTTTTTTGTCCTCCTATTTATTTTTAAAAATATGGTCACCATATTAATTAGATATTAATTGTTATATTTTTTTGTGTCGTTCGATTTTACAATATTGACTGTTTGTCTTGCGTTTGCTTACTATTTGATATTTTTTTTACTTAATTTTACTTTTATTTTCATTAATTAATTTACTTTTACATTGTCTTTTTGTATTTATTGGTAATTCGCAGAACCTTCGCTGGTCTATGAAATGGTGATGTTTTATTTGTATGTATTTTTTGTGTTGACTGTTTGGTTTTAAGGATAAAATAAAATAAAAAATAAATAAAATGTATTTTCGTGATACACTCACACAACAAACCTACAAAAATGTTTATCATAATCATACAATTTCCGTTATTTATAGTGCTTATAGTAAAGTTATATAATATGTGTATGAATAAATCACTAAACCTCAATACTACGTATATATCTTTTCTCTATACATCCTTTTCCACTAATTATGGAATGACCTGCCATTATCCATCAGACTCGCACCAACTATTTCCACCTTCAAGAGTAGACTGAAGCAGCATTACCTTTCTATTTCAAATCCCATACCCGTCCCTCCTGAACCCAGCACACCTCCCATACCCCATCCCATATACCATTTATGTATATATTTATATTTTCGAGGTGGTCGGTAGCCTGGTTGGTGACACGCTCGACTGTTAATCCAGTGGGCGCGGGTTCAATCCCCGAATTACTCCACTTCACAACACAAGCTTTCTGTGAAGTGTACAAAGATGTATTTGGGTTTATTTCGATAAACACAGATTCTTTTTTTATAAAAAAAAAATTAAGTAATTTAATCTTTATTGACTAAAACAAAATATGCGTACATAATTACAAAAATAAGACAATCGTAGTGAGCCAAATGGCGGACTTATTGCAAACGCAATATCTTACAGTCAACCCGAGATGTATAATAAGTTTATGTATTTATAATACATGTTTGTATTTATGTGTTCAATTATACTTGAGTTAAGGTACCCTTTCGGTACCAAGTTTATGATTAGTTTTGTCTCCTTGTGGTTTCTATTATGGGTTGGCTGGTAGAAATTGCCATTTGGCGATAAGCCCGCCCTTTGTATGTTTCTATGAACAACAAATATTATTTTATTTGATTTATTTTACAATCTAATCAAGGTTCTATATGATGTCATTCGGCTTTGGCGCCCTGAATTGTGCTCAGCCATTACTGAGGGAATCGTCTTGAAACTGAAGACAGCGATAGATGAAAGTATGGACTACAGATTGGCTGTTTTTGAATTACAGGATTTGGAAATTCCTTGAATAAAAACATATTCCTAAAGTACCCCTAAAATTTACGGGATCTGAAGATTTTCCGTTCAGTTTTTCAGATATAAAAGTTTAATTTAGCCAAAATACTGGTATTTATAATCTTAACAAATCTCCTTTTAAATGTCTTCCCAGGTTTCTTCTAAAAAGGTATAATTCACATTGTCGCTTACGTTATTCTTATTTCGCGCTAACATTCTCATACAAAATTTGAAAAAGTTGAAGCAACAATAAAACGATTTTTGCTCAGTGCATATGCCTCTTTAAGTAATTGATTTAGGTACTTCGCTTTAAATTTCTTTCACAAAGAAACATTTTTTCGCTAAGCGCTCATTAAAACAAACTTTTAAAAATTCTCATGAAATAAAAGTCGCTCCAAATATCTAAATTAAAAAAATTCTAATGAACGCCAGCACCACATACGCCATCTTTAGCGCATAAAATACTTAATTTAAAAAAAATCACACTGAGTGAGTAACAACGGATTTTCTACATGCGGCCATGGGCATGGGTGGGCAGCTGCCCCCCCCACTTCCACTAGAGATTGGAAAAGGTATATATTTTTTTATACTAAATGGTAAAACCTCACTAAAAATCACATTATTACCACACATTTTCTCATCATATCATAAATTTTCTAAAATTAGTATAAAAAATCCATCAAAAAACAATTGTTTTTAAATAAACCATACCATATCACGACTTTGTTCACTATGTCTCACATTAACTAGGCCGTCCAAGAACCACATGGCTGGACCATGTTGACCAGATACTCAAGGACGGACGTGTTTTGAGTGAAAGTAGTCGTAGACAGTGGCGTAACTAGGGGGGGCGGGGGGGGCGGTCCGCCCCGGGCGGCGCATTTCAGGGGGCGGCAAAATGGCACAACATAAAAAAACTTCTTGATAAAACACACAAATTTAAAAATTCCCTGAATTTTCTAAAATTATTATGAAAATCTATTAAATTACAATAATTTTCATAAAAAAATTTGCCTGCGGCGCTAATTAATCCAGTTCGCATCTTAGGTAGGTACATATTATTTATAGGTCCTCAAATAAGACAGATTTTTGATATCTTATAACTAAAATTTCTTTACTTCTTGCATGGTCGCATCCCCTATACAATACCTGTAACCATATATGTGTTACCTAATATAGAAAGATAACCAGGTTCATCATTTCACCCATTTGTCCAAAAATTTTCGTCTGCGGCGCTCTTTTTTCGATATATTTTATATATTTTTTTGTGATTTGTACTTATTTTTATTATATTTTTATTTAGAAAGTAAACAAAACTACAACATGACCTTCAATTTCATTTAGTTTTATGAAAAAAATTTCGCCTGCGGCGCTATTTACGTCCTTTATTATGCCACATCTATATTAAAATTTTAGTTGCTCTCGCCTAGCTTCAAAACTGCAGACACCAATGGGTAGGTATGTACTTGTGTAGGTATTTTAGGGGTCGGTGGGGCGGCATTTTCAGAGTCCGCCCCGGGCGGCACTAATGGTAGTTACGCCACTGGTCGTAGAATGTGTATGAGGAATTGCATGAATGTGACGGAAGCCCGAAGTGTGTGTCAGGATAGGAAAGTCTGGCGATCCATTCTCTGTGTCTACCCCGCAAGGGAGGTGGCGTGAGGGTATAGTATAGTATAGTAAGTTCATGATTATTTAATGAAATGATGCTACCTACCTATTTCCGCTGTGCACAGATAAAATAATAACAAAATTCGTACCGCCAGACTTTAAGTTTGGGCGAAAAAGAGGTCGACTCTTTATTAATTATTTGGGTCACTTTTAAAACGATTTAGTTAAAAAAAAGTCTCTTAATATTTTCTGTGTCATTATTTCGTTTATCTTCTTAAAAATAATTACCGAAGTGGAAGAGATAGCTAGTATAGGTATACAGATAAAATAAAACTTTGTAAGTATAACTTTTCATGGACGTCGCCAGCCTCGGAGCTAGGGCGGGGGGAGGGGCAACAAAGATTATTTCAATTTTCAATTTATTATCAAATAATATAGTTCACAAAGTAAGTGTATTATTAAAACATTTTTTATTTTATTTTATTTCAAACTTAAATTTAAAGCCCCCAGACAGTATAAGTTTACTGGTATCACGGGGTCAATCATAAAACACATTAAATATCAATTGTAAAATAAGTCCATCAATAACATAAACACATATACAACAACTTGATCACTATTTATTGTCTTTTATTCAGGATTAGCTTCCTTAGGCTCCTGGTGAAAGGATTTGGTTGTGTTATCCGCTTCAGCTCCTCCGGCAAGGAATTATACACCAAAGAGGCAGAGTAAAGAAATCCATACCTGATCCTATTGGTCCTAGAACTCCCTTTCCTGGCGCGATTTCTTTGTCTCGTGTATCTGGACGCCACGCCACTATTGTGATGCGATTTAAAAAATGATATAGCATAAAAAAGGCGTAAATAGCGCCGCAGGCGACATTTTTTGTGAGACATAGTGACGGAGGTCGTGATGTGGTTTGTTTATTTGAAAATGTATACTATAATATGTACTTTGCACAATAATATGTATGAAAAATGATTTAAGTATATAAAAAAGCAATAATAAATAGCGCCGAAGGCAAATTTTTTTATAAGACTGATGGATTTTATAAATAAATTTTCGAAAATTTATGATATGACGAAAAAATATATACCTATTCCAATCTCTAGGGGGGACAGCTGCCCCCCATGCCACCCCTTGGCGACGCCCATGTAACTTTTGGTCATCTTATGAAAAAAAGAATTTAAAGTATTTAAAGAATAACGTAAAACAAAGTAAGTGAGTATAATCATTTTGAAAATCACATTTTTTGTGAGAACATTGAATTTTTTTCATGTTGTAGTTGAATAACAAGTAGTTATCTCAACAGATATACAGCAAAGGATGGGCTTACCATCAGGCTTATGACTGATCGTCTTGTTTGCTATCGCCCTTGCTGATGGCTGGTTTAAAGTCGCGACTCAACTATGACGTCACGGCCATTTCCCACGGCATTAAAGTTCAAAATGGCGTGAACTATCGCATGATTAAATGGTAAAAATAACGTTTTTTTTCCATTTTTTGGGGTTAATTTCGCTTCAATCAAAAAACTTTTAAGGTCATTCCCTAGATTTTAATGCACATTATCAATGCAAAAAAAAATCCGCGACTTTCGGGAAACGAGTTTCTGTCTTTCGGAGAAGAATTTAGAGGTGTTTTTCACATTTTTTTTTTTGAGAAATCTACACAAGCTATAATAGTCCAAGAGCCCATCGTTGAAATCATGACGGATGTATTTTTTGATCGAAATGTGGTTTAAAAGAATGTTTAGACATAATATAATACATTGCCATAGGGTTGCCTAGCAAAATCTTGCCGCGAGTACCTTTACCATGATGATTATTGACACCAATTTTGAAGCGAATTGCACCCATCTGTTTTTTAAGTAAAATTAGCACCATGGGAAAGAGGACGATTTGAAGATATAGAAAAACATGGGTTGCCTGTCCTCAGTCTGCCGCAACCCTAGGCAACCCAGGCTCAAAGATGCCATTTTTCGAAGTAAAATGCACCCATCTGTTTTTTACACGAGTGACACATCAAATTGAAGCTACTGTCTTCCTCGATACGATGGAATAGGGTTGCCTCCCTAAAACCTGCCGAAAATTAGGGTTGCCTGCATTTGAATGGTGATATTTGAATGAAATTGACCTGGTTAAAATGTGGTGGCATATCCAGGAAAATACTATATTTGCTTTTCTTTTAATCATTTTTTATGTTTTTTGGGGTGCTGAATCCAAATTTCAACTTTTTGAGCTCCTAACTATGATGGTTTTCGCGAAAAATGCAAAAAACAGAGAGAAAAGTGTTTTTCTTCGAGACTTTTTTTATAACTCGAAAAGGATGCACTTTAGAGAAATGAATGTTAGGAGAAAAATAATCTGGGTTAAATTTTCTATAAATTATTATACGTTGTATTTTTTTGTCAGACGAATGGTTTTGGAGCTAGAGCGCTTTAAAAGTTGAAAAAAATCTTAAAATTGTTCCAATCTTGTAGTTTCTTCAGTTTTCTGCGTACAGTTAAAAATATTTTAATCTTTAAATAATAAAATGTAAAAGAAAAATTAATTTTCTACGATTATGTCTTTGGGTTCATTTCGCTTAGATGCACCATTTAAGAGATAAAGGGCATCGAATTTGGATATTATTTAATGAAAATGAGATTTCATAATGTATAAAGTTGTATTGGTGTTATCTGTATATGACATCGCTACTCATACATACATACTAATACAGACGCATTCGTGTTATCACAATGATCTTCAGTCAGTAAAATAGCAAATAATGTGAAGACTGAAGACACTATGTTAAAAATGTATTATCATTTGAGAGTCATTTGTTAAATTATGATGAAAATAAAATAACCCTTTTAAAAACAATCGTGAAATAATAGCGTTTGTTTCAATTCACGTGTAATAATTGTATCCCGAGCGTATTTATTATACAGAGTCATCGAAAAAGAATGCCCCTATTTTAAAATGGAATATCTTTGGAACCAATTACGATAAATTAATAATTCTTTCACTGTATGATATAACTAATGATTGTATTTTTTTGTTTAAAGCCCGATAGAGCGCATGCGCAGAATAGCTTTAAAGTTTTAAGTTTTAAAGTTAATAACATTTTTCACCTGCAGCCGAGTGAAAAAAAAAGTTTTAAAGTTAATAACATTTTTCACTCGGCTGCGGGTGGTGCCAAGTACCTACAGTTAATATTACCGAGTTATTAAAAGAGTTTTTCTAGTTTGACAGGCCACTGTCATTTTGCTATAACTTTTTTCACTCGGCTGCGGGTGATGCCAAGTACCTATAGTAAATATAACCACCAAAGTTGCTACGTGGGTACTGGAAGAATAGCTAAAAATAGACAAGCGCAAAAATATGCATATCGCGCACGGCTCGGAAAAAAGTTATAGCAAAATGACAGTGGCCTGTCAAACTAGAAAAACTCTTTTAATAACTCGGTAATATTAACTGTAGGTACTTGGCATCACCCGCAGCCGAGTGAAAAAAGTTATAGCAAAATGACAGTGGCCTGTCAAACTAGAAAAACTCTTTTAATAACTCGGTAATATTAACTGTAGGTACTTGGCACCACCCGCAGCCGAGTGAAAAATGTTATTAACTTTAAAACTTTTTTTTTCACTCGGCTGCAGGTGAAAAATGTTATTAACTTTAAAACTTAAAACTTTAAAGCTATTCTGCGCATGCGCTCTATCGGGCTTTAAACAAAAAAATACAATCATTAGTTATATCATACAGTGAAAGAATTATTAATTTATCGTAATTGGTTCCAAAGATATTCCATTTTAAAATAGGGGCATTCTTTTTCGATGACCCTGTATAATAAATACGCTCGGGATACAATTATTACACGTGAATTGAAACAAACGCTATTATTTCACGATTGTTTTTAAAAGGGTTATTTTATTTTCATCATAATTTAACAAATGACTCTCAAATGATAATACATTTTTAACATAGTGTCTTCAGTCTTCACATTATTTGCTATTTTACTGACTGAAGATCATTGTGATAACACGAATGCGTCTGTATTAGTATGTATGTATGAGTAGCGATGTCATATACAGATAACACCAATACAACTTTATACATTATGAAATCTCATTTTCATTAAATAATATCCAAATTCGATGCCCTTTATCTCTTAAATGGTGCATCTAAGCGAAATGAACCCAAAGACATAATCGTAGAAAATTAATTTTTCTTTTACATTTTATTATTTAAAGATTAAAATATTTTTAACTGTACGCAGAAAACTGAAGAAACTACAAGATTGGAACAATTTTAAGATTTTTTTCAACTTTTAAAGCGCTCTAGCTCCAAAACCATTCGTCTGACAAAAAAATACAACGTATAATAATTTATAGAAAATTTAACCCAGATTATTTTTCTCCTAACATTCATTTCTCTAAAGTGCATCCTTTTCGAGTTATAAAAAAAGTCTCGAAGAAAAACACTTTTCTCTCTGTTTTTTGCATTTTTCGCGAAAACCATCATAGTTAGGAGCTCAAAAAGTTGAAATTTGGATTCAGCACCCCAAAAAACATAAAAAATGATTAAAAGAAAAGCAAATATAGTATTTTCCTGGATATGCCACCACATTTTAACCAGGTCAATTTCATTCAAATATCACCATTCAAATGCAGGCAACCCTAATTTTCGGCAGGTTTTAGGGAGGCAACCCTATTCCATCGTATCGAGGAAGACAGTAGCTTCAATTTGATGTGTCACTCGTGTAAAAAACAGATGGGTGCATTTTACTTCGAAAAATGGCATCTTTGAGCCTGGGTTGCCTAGGGTTGCGGCAGACTGAGGACAGGCAACCCATGTTTTCTATATCTTCAAATCGTCCTCTTTCCCATGGTGCTAATTTTACTTAAAAAACAGATGGGTGCAATTCGCTTCAAAATTGGTGTCAATAATCATCATGGTAAAGGTACTCGCGGCAAGATTTTGCTAGGCAACCCTATGGCAATGTATTATATTATGTCTAAACATTCTTTTAAACCACATTTCGATCAAAAAATACATCCGTCATGATTTCAACGATGGGCTCTTGGACTATAAGAAATCTTTTGCGGTTATTCCCTAGATAAAGGTTCAATGTATCTACTCTATTTTTTTCCAAAACGTATTTAGTAACGGTTGTCGAGATATAAGGTCTCCCGTTCATAGAAATTTTTGAAATGTCAATATGCTTACTTTTAAACTCTATCTATCTATACCCCCACGCCACGTCCTTTGCAGGGTAGGCAGAGAGGACAGAGCGCCAGATAGTCCTATCGTTACACACACTCCTAACTTCCGTCACATTCATGCAATTTGTCATACACGCTCTCCGATTCCTTTTACTTAAAACGCGTCCATCCTTGAGGATCTAGTCGACATGATCGGACCAGGTCAGTCTCGGGCGTCTGCGCTTTCTCACCCCTCTTCTCTCACTCAAATATATATTTTTGTCAACCTGTCATCTTTCCATCTCTCAACATGCCCAAACCATCGGTAACCAGACAGAAACTCACAATGACAAAATCTCAACTGTCAAAAGGGTAACCTACTATTGACAGAATCGCAACTCAACACCGGAAAACCTGTTGCCGACAATTTCAATATTGTTGGGTTAGGTTCGTTAGGTTGTTTTTTTTTTTTTGCACACAAAAACAAAACAAAAAAACAACGGCATCAGATTTCCCGGTGTTGAGTTGCGATTCTGTCAATAGTAGGTAGGTTACCCTTTTGACATGTGAGATTTTGTCACTTGAGATTTTGACAAGGAACCCCAAACCATCTTAGTTTGTTTACTTTCATTCTCGTCACTCTTAAAGTCTTAAACATTGGTTTAATGTCATACTTTGTATGTAAGTATAATAATCTTTTGAAAATATTAAATGTTAATTAGGCTGTTAATATTTTTAATACGTTAAGATGTGTAAGCATGGGCGTCGCCAGCCTCGGAGCTAGGGGGAGCAACAAATATTTTAAAAATGTATATAGCGGGAAAAACGAGTAAATAGCGCCGCAGGCGAAAAATATTTTGGGAGACATAATGAAGAAGGTCGTGATGTGGATTGGTTTATTTAAAAATGTTATAATACTTTGCACAATAATATCTATTAAAAATGATTTTTATAAAAAAAAATAGTAAAATAGCGCCGCAGGCATTTTTTTATGAACAATTGTATTTTGATGGAAATCTGGATGAAAGATGGTGAAAATTTATGACGAGATGAGAAAATGTGTGAAAATAATGTGATTTTTTGTGAAGTATTGTCATTTAGCATGGAAAAATATATACCTATACCAATCTCTACCAGCTGCCCCACCCTGCCCCCCCGACAACGCCTATGTGCGTAAGTACTACTAAGTAGGTACTAACAGCTAGTTAAGGAATGATTTACATTATCCTAATGCTTATGCTAATGCGAATATTAATTTTAACATTCATAAATAAACACCATGTATATAATGTCATTAGGCGCTCTAATGAAAGTCGCTTATATTAAAAGACGAAGACGCCTTTATATGTGTACCTAGTACCTACAGCGTGTTGTAAAATTGAGGACCAAACGAAATGTAAAAAAAAAGGATCCGGGCTTGCATGCACAAACCCAAATACTTTCCTGCACACCTTGCACTAGGCTGAAAGGCTGTATCGCAAAGTGTGGAATACATCGCCAGCGCCGGGGTTCGAACCTGGCACCTCCCATTTGAAAGACTGCCGTCTCAACCAACTGCGCCAACCATGTACTCTGTACCCATATAATTTATATTATATTCGGTGCTTATACAGAATGTTTGATAGATGGATACAGATATCTTCAGGAGTGATAGTAGAGGTCATTTAGGATCTTTTGAGCCAAACTTATCATAGTCCAAAGTCGCACGGTTCTCGAGATATTCGATATTTTATCTTTTTTTCGAAATACCCCGAATTACTCAAGTTTTAGCCCGATAGCATCGTAAGTAAGGGTAGCTACTTAACATGATTGTTTTTCAGATTGAAACTTATGATTTAAATAGACTGAACACTTACTCGAGAACCGTGCGACTTTGGACTAAGCAAAGTTTGACTCAAAAGATCCTAAATGACCTCTGCTATCACTCCTGAAGATATCTGTATCCATCTATCAAGCACCCTGTATATTGAAGGTCCCTTCGCACATCCAAATAACACAGGCGCCAGTTAGACTCTCATCTTGTTTTTGTAAAAAAAAAAATAACAAATAACAGTTAGTGCTTGAAACTTTCTCCAATGAAAGTCCAGGTTTATCAAAATTTCAAGCCCTCGCCCTTGAAAAATGATCTTACACTCACTCCTATTGAGTAGCGCCCCAGGCTAAATTTTCTCATTAGACATATAACATAGGCATTTATAAACAAATCATAATCCAATTCATATTCATCTTCAAGTTGAAACATCCGCATGGTATCTGCACGAAGCTAAATCTTTATTGGATATATTGACATAAAATATTATACCAAATGGCGGGTGTATTGCCATAGGCAATGTCTGCCAACCAACCGCTTGTGACAATAAAATGAGAGAAATAATTGTACAGTGTACGTATACTTCCTTATAGATTACGTGTAGGTGTCACCAGGTGTAGGGAGAACATGCACAGGTGGGGTATAAGGGTGGAGGAGGATGTCTCCTGCGATTGCGGAGAGACCCAGACTGACGAACACCTCCTCGTATGTCGAGACATGCCAGTGAGGTGCGATGCGAGGGACCTGATGATGGTCACTGACAATGCCGTTATGACTGCTAATTTCTGGAGTGGGGTGGCCTAGTGGGGGGTAGCTCGGACCCTAAAATGAATGAATGACTTACTTATAAAGGTATGGAAACCAAAAACAAGATGCAGAAAAATAATACATACATACAAAAGTATAAATATAAAATAGGTGCTGGAGGATGGGATGAAGGACAAGGAAGGAATCAAGGGGATGGATTATTCATGGAAAGGTAATGATGCCTCAGTTTACTCTTGAAAGAGAGAATAGTTGAAGCTAGTCTGATATATGAAGTGGAAGATTATTCCATAATCTAGCCATATTTATGCGGATGTCTAAAAATATGCGGATGCGATTATTCACAACTTCCTTAGTACTTACCTAAACATGTAACGTAAAATCTATACTTTCAGTTTATGATAGGTTCTAAGAAAAAAAAAGTAGTAGTGTGTAGATCCTTGCAGTGAGAGTCTCCTCCAAGGAACATTAAGGGTGTTCAGAGTAGTACAGGGAGGGGTTTGTTGAGGGGAGCCCTTCCGGCGAACCTTGAGCCCTCCTTTGAAAAAATGATTTTGCTTAAAAGACTGGATGATATAGGAGCTAAAGCTCCTGAAACATCCAGGGGTGGAGGTGGGTTTACCCTTATATATGATATGGTTCAGTATAGGTTCTTAACTTTTGATAACATTAATATTTCGCTTTGTAAATGTGAATAACGATCCCCATTGTTTTAATTAATTAAACTGCCATATAATATCGCAAACTGATTGTTATTATATTTCAATAGCTTATTCAGATTGTACCACAAGTTTGTAAGCGCATTGTTTAATGTAGAATGATATTAAGACTCTTAATGCGGCCGCTTCACGCTCGGCATCCCTCCACGAGTTTTGTGTGAATGAGTAAAAGGACGTACGGACGAGGTGATTGTCTTGAACTGTATACGTAACCGACGGTTAACGCCTTTTTACTCATTCGCGCGGGACCCGTGGAAGGTCGGACAGCATGTGGATGAGGCATAAGAATTTCACGCATATTATGTTATTATGTATGACTAGCTTGACCCGGACGAAAATACGCGCAGACATTTCTGTGCGTATTTTCGCTGCATTTAGGGAAATGAGTGACCGCAAGACTGGTGTTGTAACTAGAATGAAAGTGAACAAACTAAGATGTACAGGGCATGTTGAGAGAATGAAGGATGACAGGCTGACAAAAAAGATATATCTATCTGAGTGAACGAAGAGGTGTGAGGAAGCGAGGCCGCCCGATACTGGCCTGGTCCGATCATGTCTACCAGATCCTCAAGGATGGGCGTGTTTTGAGTAAAAGGAATCGGAGAGCGTGTATGACAAACTGTATGAGTGTGACGGAAGCTAGGAGTTTGTGTAAGGATAGGGCTGTCTGGCTCTCTGTCCTCTCTGCCTACCCTGCAAGGGACGTGGCGTGAGGGTATAGATAGATAGATTCGATGTTTCATAAAATTATTCACTTTATAATCTCGACGTTTTTGACTGTCGGTACTTGGTGGATGTCCATTTTTAAGGATAACAATGAAAAACTAAATATTTAGATTAAGGGCTTGGCACCGATAATGACGTCACAGTCATTTCCCACGGCATTAAGGTTCAGAATCGCGTGAACAATCGCATGATAAAATGGTAATAATAGCGTTTTTTCCATTCTTTGGGGTTGATTTTTCGTCTATCAAAAAACTTTTACGGTTATTCCCTAGATTTTAATGCATATTATTAGTACAAAAAAAAAAATTCACCGCGACTTTCGGGAAACGAGTCTTTCGGAATAAAAATCAGAGGTGTTTTTCAATTTTTTTTTGAGTAATACATACAAGATATAAAAAATCTTTTACGGTTATTCCCTAGATAAAGGTTCAATGCATCTACCCTACTTTGTTCCAAAGCATATTTAATAACGGTTGTCGAGATATAAGGTCTCTCGTTTATTGAAATTTTTGAAATGTCGGTATGCATACTCTTAAAACGTATTAAAACCGAAGGATATTTATTTTTGCAGGTAAACTGGAGTCGCACTTAAAATTACATAATTTGTTATAGTATTTCTGATTCCTGTTTAGAAATGTACAAAACTCCTATAATGAAATTAATTATAACTGTTGAACGCAGTAATAAAAATGTGACCGAGAAGGGACGACTACCTGCTTTATTTACACAGAACAGATTTTTCTGGATGGCAATTTTGAGAGCATTGATAGTGTGTCATACTTTTTTTTTTATTAAACAAATAACAGTAGGATAAAATAATTGTATAAATTAAATTTATTTCTTATTAAACCAAACATATTTTAAAAAGAATATATATTTTTTTAAATTTCATTTATTAGTCTTAAAATATATACAAATTTAAAAATAATTAGTCACGCCAAACCTGACAAGTTTGTCGGCGTGTGCTCTTAAACAATAATCTTATAATAGATATGTAACAATACTATCCCAATTCTACTATATACATTATCTTATATACATGTATAATACATACTATCATACACAACACAATAACAAGAGACTTTATTATGTATAATACCATCCTATATTACTACACCTTACTTATCACAAATAGGTATATACAAAAGGTATCAACTATAATATATAAAAAAAATATATGTGTGTCGGAGGTTGACGTGCCGTCCTTATTGAGTGGCGTGGGCTTTCGAGTGCCGTCGCGGAGACGTATACTTACTCACCATTTTACTTAAATGCTCACTTAACAAATGCTGGTTTGCGAAATCCTCTCCACAGAATGACTAAATGTTATAATGACAGATTCGCAGACGTTGACATGTTTTCTACTACTTCTTATAGTTACAAAAAACAAATTTTAGCAATTTTGCATAGCAGGTGATGATATTTTACTGATATTAATTGTTTAAATCTGTTCTATTCAATGCTTTACCTTTTCCCCAATCTCTTTTCCTCATTTGTTCCTGTGATTGGTACTTGCAGTTGTTAGGTTAGGTTTATGTTTTACTTAATTTGGATTAACTTAGTGATAAGTCTTGTAATTATTTTTACGTTTAATGATAATAATTGACCCTACATTTAATTTAATCTGTGTACACAGAAATAGGGCATTGATTTGATTCTTTATATTGTATTAGTTTATTTTTGTCTAAATTCGTGTTCGGTGTCTGTCCGTGTGCTTTGTGAAAGAAATAAATAAATAAATATACAAAACTGCACTTCAACAACCAATCCTTGATAAGTTACTCATTACAAATTAATTCCTACAGATTAAAGATTGGAGAGTTGGTCTTCAACCTATCCATAAATATGTCCATAAACTTATATGTTACTTGATATGATACCTAAAGACCAACATTTGTTTTCAATAAGGATGAACTTACACTTCAATGTCCTAAACGTCCGTTCAAGTGCAAAATACGACTGAATGTCTTCATGCAAATATTACACTTATAAGGTTTTGTTACCAGCGTGAGTCCGTTTATGTGCGTCCAAATGTGAAGCCCGAGTAAATGTCTTTTTGCAAATAGAACACTCAAAAGGTTTTTCACCAGTGTGTATTCGTTTATGTGCGTATAAATTTGATGTGCTGCTGAATGTCTTCATGCAAATATTACACTTAAAAGGTTTGTCACCGGTGTGAATTCGTTGATGTGCGTTCAAAGACGAAGCATGACTAAATGTCTTCATGCAAATATTTATAAAAAGGTTTTTCGCCATTGTGATTTTGTTTATGTCCTTTTAAATGCGACAGTTGGCTGAATGTCTTCATACAAATATTACACTCAAAAGGTTTTTCACCACTATGCATTAGTTTATGTCTGGTTAGATTTGACGAATGAGTGAATGTCTTCATACAAATATTACACTTGAAAGGTTTTTCACCAGTGTGTATTGGTTTATGTGCGTTCAAAGACGAAGCATGACTAAATGTCTTCATGCAAATATTACACTCAAAAAGTTTTTCACCGGAATGAATTAATCTATGTGTGTTCAAATGCCTAGCCTCACTGAATTTCTTCATGCAAATGTTACACTCAAAAGCTTTTATACCAGTGTGAATATTTCTATGTCTGTTTAAATGCGATTTCGTCAGGTAAGCTTTCATGCAAATATTACACTTAAAAGGTTTTTCACCAGTGTGATTTTGTTTATGTCTATTTAAATGCGATAGTTGTGTGAATGTCTTCATGCAAATATTACACTTGAAAGGTTTTTCACCAGTGTGAAGCCGTTTATGTACTTTCAAAGACGAAGCATGACCAAACGTCTTCATGCAAATATTACACTCAAAAGGTTTTTCACCAGTGTGAAGCCGTTTATGTACTTTTAAACTCGATCTAGTAGCGAATGTCTTCATGCAGATATTACAGGTTAGTGTTCGTACAATACTTTTGTCACATTGAGAAGATGAACTGGCCACTGAAGTTAAATTGTTTTCTTTACTACCTCTCTCACACTCTTCCTTAATGTCAGGTTCATAGATGTCAATTTCTCCATAACTAATAGCATGTCCAACATCACCTTCACTCTCCTCCTCAGCAGGTTCTTGTTTCACAGTAACATTCTTTAAGAAGTCCTCGATGTCTTCATCAGTTATAATATCAGTTATTATACATTCTTCCCCTTCATTGTATACACTACCACTAGCTTCATCCATTGTGATATCGTATTTAATGAAACAAATAAATCAGAATATTTGTGATAATGAAAGAATATTTCACTACAATGTGCACACTCTGACAGTAGTGACAGTAGTTCTCGGTGAGTGTTGCCATGATCCCAAACTAAAATCTGAATCTCAAAGTCTAGAAATCTATATGAGATTAATAAGCCAAAATCTGTATAAAAAGGCAAAAAACTGTGTAAATGTAATTTTTTAACCAATTAAATAAGGTAGTTTATTGAAAAATTAATATTTATGAGAAAATAACTGCACTCTTGCTTATATAAAATATATTAATTTCTTTTTGTACATATTTTAACTCATTTCACAAGTGATATTTTCATCTATTTACTTATTATCAAATGGTTATCGTGCTCGAATCTGTTTTTTGTACTTTATTCTTCTGATTTATCATATGGGGTTAACTGGAAGAAATCGCAGTTCTGCGATAAGTTCGCCCTAGTGAACAACGTTTTATAATCTGTACTATGTCCATTTTGTATATTTATATGTGTTTGTTGTTTACTTTAAGTTTAAATAAATAAATAAAACTATTTCCAATTCCAAAAATCTGTATTAAACTGGAGTAAAATTTTCATATGTAGGTAGGGCTGCCACCTCTCCGGGTTTGACCCGGAGTCTACGGGTTTGAGTGGTGTTCTCCGGGCTCCGGGTTAGCATAGTGTATCTCCGGGTTTGGAATTATGGTGTGGACCAAAAAAAAAAGGAAAATACTCGGGGTCCCGGTCCCCCCCCCCATAGAAAAACTGGGTCTCCGGGTCAGCATAGTAAATCTCCGGGTTTGGAATTATGGTGTGGACCAAAAAAAAAAAAAAAAGCTCAACTATGGCCACAAATTCGTTTTTTTCGAATCTCCGGGTCTACGCTCTTACAAAGGTAGTAGGACGTACAAGACAATTCCCTGTTAGAAGTCCCCTGGTGCAAACTTGATTTAGTGTCGCTTTATGTGATAATACGATATGGTTACATTTTTTCGCTACTTTCAAATTATATTTCAGAACTGTTGTTTAAAACAATTTGCCAATTTTCGGATTGTTAGAATAAACTGGCAATATTGTTTTTCTTACTTGTGATGGCGGCTTGAAGGGATTATTGGAGTATTTTTTTCTTTTTCCAACTCGCAAAACTATATTTTCTTTAAAATGATTTCTCTAGCGCTACTCTGTAATATTTTCGGCATTGTAGGTTACTTGTAAAAGATACAATGTGAGAATATTGCGAACCTTTGACAGCTCTTATGACAAGATTCGACAATCAGGGCTACCAACAATACAATCTTAAACCCCACTTGCAGGTAATGTCCGCACGGTGGCCAAGACACATTTATACAGGTCCCTAGCCAAGACGGAAGGATTCATTATTCGGCCCAAAAATGGGTGTATGCAAGGCTGCGTTTTTTGTCGTTAATTTTCACGGTTCCATGTCAAAATCTCAAGTGACAAAATCTCACATGTCAAAAGGGTAACCTACTATTGACAGAATCGCAACTCAACACCGGGAAATCTGATGCCGTTGTTTTTTTTTGTTTTGTTTTTGTGTGTAAAAAAAAAACAACCTAACGAACCTAACCCAACAATATTGAAATTAGCGGCAAAGGTTTTCCGGCGATGAGTTGCGATTCTGTCAATAGTAGGTTACCCTTGTGACAGTTAAGATTTTGTCACTTGAGTTTCTGTCTGGTTACCAATTTTCACGTAGCGAGTCAACGGACGATTATCGCACGATCAATCCACACCTCGATCTATCCACACCTTTTTTTTTTCAAATTACTAAACTTTACAAAACAACATGTACCTGTTGCTTGTGCCGGTTGCTTCAAACCTAAAATACAGGCGCAGACCAGCCAGGCACAAAACTAGGAAAATATTATTTAAAAATATAATATACAGGTTCTTCGGCAGAATGATAGACAAACTGATATTTTATATAGAGGGGACCATTTAAGGGGGGGGGCACAAAAATCTATGAAATTCATATAGCATGAAAAAACGAAAAATTTGGTGAGACATAGTGAAGAAGCTCGCGATGTGGTTTGGTTTATTTGAAAATGTACATAATAATTTGCACAATATGTGTATTAAAAATGTCTTTTTATGAATTTTTATGAAATTTATGATATGATGAGAAAACGTGTGGAAATGACATGTTTTTTGTGAGGTTTTATCATTTAGTATGAAAAAATGTGTACCTATTCCAATATCTAGGGGCGCAGCTGCCCCCTCCCCCCCTTCCCCCTCTAACGACGCCCATGGCTCTATATACCCTATCAGTTAGTCAAACGTTCTGTCCAACACCATGAATTTTGTCAAAGAAAACACCCTAATAAACGTAGATAGTAAAGTTATAGAAAAATTTAGGCGACTGTGACTGAAAGAAAGAACAGTCTTTGTCAATTTCAGACGTTTTTGGGTGAGTGCGTGTGTTTTGATGTGAAACCCTTTAAAAATGAAATGAACAAGCGAGATAATCAAAATATTCTTATCATGATCAGAATGCGTACTTGTCGGAACTATTACACTATTGGGGCCTGACCTCTCTACCTACCTCGAAAGGGACGCGGCCGCGGCGTGAGTTCGTAAAAACTGTTCGTTATTTTATGACCAGAAATCAGACGCTGAACAAAGGTTACCGACATAGCAGACCGTATCGCTAAGTTAAAATGGCAATGGGCAGGACACGTTGCGAGAGACAGGGAAATGAGAGATGGGCACCCAGAATCCTAACATGGCGACCATGGGAAAACAAAATACCAGTAGGACGACCCAAAAGTAGATGATATAGTCCCAGTCGCAGGAAGAAACTGGTTGAGCAAAGCTCAAAGTAGAAAAAATTGGAAAATGTTAGAAGAGGTCTATATGAGGTCCACTTACTTGACTATCTGCTTTTTGTTCACTGATCACAGGTTGTGTTTTTGTTTTTATTTTTGCTTTTGTATAATATATATTTGCTTTATGCGTGTTTTCCGTTCATGGTATTTATTTATTTATTTATTTAAACTTAAAGTATAAACAACAAACACATATAAATATACAAAATGGACATAGTACAGATTAAAAAACGTTGTTCACTAGGGCGAACTTATAGCAGAACTGCGATTTCTTCCAGTTAACCCCGGAAAAAAACAGAAAAAAAAGAAATTGAACAAAAATATTGGAAAAAACAGAAAAAAGAAATTGAATAAAAAAAATATAGGTACGAAGTAGATAATATATACATACATACATATGTGAGAAAAAAACAAATAAAAACGGAATAAAAAAAATAATAAACAAGATACAGAATGCATATATACATAAAAACATATATAGTTGAAACTACAATTTAGTCCAAAGATTCAGATTCAGATGCCGCATTCGACGCCAACATGCGATTTCTCACCGCTCTCTTAAAGGAGTGCACTGACTCCGCAGTGCGAATGGTAGAGGGAAGACTATTCCAACAACGAGCCCCATCCACCATGAAGGAGTGAGAACGAAAGGCTGATCTATGGATAGGTATTGCAAGAAGACGCTCGCTGTTGGACCTATTGTAATTAAATGAAATGTAGAATCTTTGCTGGTTTATTTGTTGGTGATGTGTTTGTTCTATTGTAAAATTTATTACCATAACTGTCTGATTCTGTTAATAAAATAAAATAAAATAAAATAAAATGACAGTGGAGGGACAGCTGAGGAAGAAGAAGAAGAAGATGGAAAATCCCGCGGGCTTAAGGCCCTCCACATCCCCGGGTAGCTCAGGCGCATTAATAGCGACCTCTTTACCCGCACTTCTAGCAAAATATTACTAAGAGGTGGGCCCAGGGTTAGCCTTAAGGGAGCCCCCCGGCAAACCCCACCCCTGAATTACGTTCCTTCAATATCCTTGTCCAAGGAGGTTACAAAGAAGAAGAATAATAATTTTCTGACATAGGCTCTTCTAGTTTTCAGCCACTACAGTTTTTGTTAATTTCCAAGACACGCTCTCTTTAGCGCCTGTGCTGCGTCGGCGTCTTCGCCTTAAGGGATTCTTTTGTCATATTAGTGAATTATAAATGCCTTGGGAATATAACACAGCAGTCTAATATAACACAACAGTCTAATATAACAGTATAATAATTAGACTGAAAAGGGCAAACTTCAAGACGTTACGCAAGGAATTATTACATCATTATAATACACTATTATATTCTTCAAAACTATGGAGTGTGAGGGGAGTGTGAAATAGCGCATGGGCGTCCTCAGGGGGGCCAGGAGGCAGCTGCCCCTAGAGATTGGAATAGGTATATTTTTCTCGGGTTGACTGTAAGATATTGCTTTTGCAATAAGTCCGCCTTTTGGTACACAACCATTGTCTTGTTTTTGTAACTATGTATATTTTCTTAATACAGATTTATTTATTTAACATTTAAGGCTTGCGACCCAACTATGACGTCACGGTTATTTCTAGCGGCATTAAGGTTCAAAATCGCATGATAGAATGGCAAAAATAGTATTTATTTCAAATTTGGGATTAATTTCGCTTTAATCAAAAACTATAAGTAATGTACTTTGGAAAAAATAGAGAAGATACATTGAACCTTTATCTAGGGAATAATAGTATAGGATTTTTTATATCTTGTATAGATTCCTAAAAAAAATGTGAAAAACACCTCTGATCTTTTTCCCGAAAGTCGCGGAGTAAATTTTTTTCTTGTACTGATAATATGCATTAAAATCTAGGAAATAACCGTAAAAGTTTTTTGATAGACGCAAAATTAACCCCAAAAAATGGAAAAAACGCTATTTTTACCATTTTATCATACGATTGTTCACGCGATTTTGAACCTTAATGCCGTGGGAAATGACCGTGACGTCATAGTTGGGTCGCGAGCCTTAAATCATATTTCTATTAAAAAACAGGTCACACATTTAGCAGCCACTAGCGGATCCAGGGGGGGGCTAAGGGACTGAAGCCCCCCCCCCCCCCTTAACCAGGAGTGACAGTACTTTATATACAACTATTTTCCAAAGAATCACACTATTACCGCATCGTTTTCTCATCATGTCATGAATTTTCTAAAACCACCATATAGTTTGGTAAAAAAAAATCGCCTGCGGTGCTATTCACATGTTTAATGCCTGGCAGTCGGCACCGTGTCTCCTCTGGTTGTCACATAGTGTTTTATTTCTTTTGTAAAATGATTGACTTGAATGCTGGCCGGAAACTTTTACACTCTGACCGGTATTGAGTCTCATCATATACATCGTACTGTGATATTTAATTAATTATTGTTCCATATGTTGACTTGTATTGAATAATTGACGAAATGCTGGTCGGAACCTTTTACACTCCGATCAGCATTGATCTTGGATCATATTTTCTGTCTATTGATTTACAATCCTATATATTTATATACTAATGTGCTATTGTTTAATTGTAATTCTTATTTACATAACATGTTCAAATGACGATTCCAGGTGTCCGGATGGGCCTACGGATGATAAGCAACAATAAACAATAAACAATAATGCCACAAGGTCATATTTGATCCCCCCCCTTCCCCCCAAATTGAATCCTGGATCCGCCACTGTCTCCAGCTACTGTACAAGATAAACAAAGGATTATTTTATGAGAATTGACATATGTTTGACATTATTTTTTATTGATTTATGATAACGGTGACTGATTCCATTACATAATACTCGTATTATCCAAGTCATGTAGGTATGTAACGCTTGCCCATTGGAAAATTTTGCAAGTTCTAGAAATATGTATGTAAATTAAGGGCAGCGACGCCTTCGTGGCTAGCTAGAAATTTTCGTCGAGTCTCACTTTGTATGAATGAAAATTTGAAATATCGAATGTATCTTCAATGAAATTATGAATGAAAACAATTTTCCGCGAAAATTGAAATTTAGAAGTGTATCTACCTACTGATGAAGTCATGAATGAATAATTTTCCGCGTAAAAGTACAATATACCTACCTATTATATTATTGATAGAGAATGCAATTCGAATTTAGTATAATCATACTTACTGTACATAGGTAACTATAGTAGGTACGTATGTAGAATTAGTATGGAAAGTAGGTAAGACCAAGACCCTCTCTACATGTTCCTTCGAAGAACTTTGGAAGGGCATGGTAGAGTGGCAGTATGAGTAGTTAGTTAATAAAAAAATGGCAAATTTAGTGAATATAGTGTTCACGGGACCCACTAGTATTTTCATAATAAGCAACAGTCTATTATAATTTAGCATGGAGTGATTTGACAACAACCAAAATCGATACCATAACAGACTGATAACCTATCTGTGATTATATTAAGGCTGGGGACTCAACTATGACGTCACAGTCATTTCCCACGGCATTAAGGTTCAAAATCGCGTGAACAATCGCATGATGAAATGGTAAAAATAGCGTTTTTTTTCCATTTTCAAGGTTAATTTTGTGTCTATCAAAAAACTTTTACGGTTATCCCCTACATTCTAATGCATGGATATTAAGAGTACAAAAAAAAAAATTACTCCGCGATTTTCGAGTTTCCGTCTTTCGGAAAAAAGATCAGAGGTGTTTTTCAAATTTTTATTTTTTGAGAAATCTATTCAAGATATTAAAAATATTTTATGGTTATTCCCTAGATAAATGTTCAATATATCTACCTAATTTTGTTCCAAAGCATAATTAACAAGGTTGTCGAGATTTCAGGTCTCCTGTTTTTTTAGAAATTTTTGAAATATCAATATGCCTACACTTAAGTTAATTTCAGACGACCAATTTCATTGCTTTAAATCTAGTCAAATAAAATTTTCAAATATTCTATTATCTAATATATAATTTGATGGATCGCTGGTGGTAAAATGTGTGAAGCACCATACACGCAAAGCAATTCAAAAATGTGATAAAAAAAAACCCATGCGTGACTTAACGAAATATTCTAGAAATACTGGACAGTGGACAGTATTAAAATCAGTGATCAGTGGCATATATAGAAATTTAAACCAATTATTTATTTACCTATTTATTTATTTCTCAAGCACACACACACAGACATTGAATACATATAACAATAGTATGAATTGAAAAAGGATAATCTAAACAATACCCTATAGCAGTGGTTCCCAAAGTTGACTGGGTGCCGACTCATCTAACAAAAATTTCCAATCTTGCGACCCACCTCTTAAGAAAAGACGGGGAGGGGGGGTGTACTAGCGCCAGATTTTCAATTTTTCTCGGTATAGGCACTCACTGAGTTTTCGCCGCCCTCCCCCCACCACGAAAATTTTACCTTATAAAAAACGCACCAAGTAGTTAGCGCCGCAGGCGAAATTTTATAGAGTCTAAAGAGGGCATTAATATTGGTAATGCTCAGATTCCGTAGTGGCCGAGTAGTGGAACTTATGTATTTGTTCTAATATTCGCTCGCGGCCCACTGGTGGGTCGCGACTCATAATTTGGGAAAGACTGCCCTATAGCCTTTTTCACACAATTTCACCGAAAAATTTCGACTGCGGAGCTATTGAGCAGTGTGTGAAAAGATAGGACGGTCTTGCGTTCTGTTAGTTCATGTTGTCCCACCCTACATAAGTAGTATTGTATGTCAGTACATGAAGTTAATATGACTGACTATCAATATGATATATTTTATTGGGTGGTGGCGTGTCTACTGTCTAGTAATAAAACAATCATAAAAAAGAGGTTTATGGCCTCCACATCGTCACGTTATTTTGTGTAAAGTAAAGTGACGCAACGGGGAAAGGGGATAAGAGGGTTTACATGTCAACTTTCTCTCATATACGATATACCTATTATGTATATTATGAGCTTTTGTTATGTTTTGTGAATTTCAGGGGTTCTTGATCCTGAAAAACAATTTGATCTATTTACTTATATACTCGTAATCGTCGAGAAATTCAAGGTCACTGACGTGGTAAAACGAGCAGCTGCCTTAAGATGGAGTTGGGCAGGACGCGTTGCCAGACGCTCAGATTCTAGATGGACCAAAAAGATTCTCCAGTGGCAACCTAGAACAAGCAAAAGGAGCGTAAGAAGACCTCAGGCAAGATGGTCTGACGGTGTGAGGCGAATCGCAGGAAGCAAGTGGACGCAGCATGACCAGGATAGGGATCTGTGGAAAGTCAAAGAGGAGGTCTATGTCCAGCATTGCAATTAAAACGGCTGAGAATGAAGAAGACATATTTGTTATTTGTTTATTAATCTTTATTACATGCCTCTCGAGTCTCGGTATCTCTATCCAATATGTTTCTCAAAGAGGGCTGGGCACGTGGAGAGAATGAATGAAGAGAGAGTGCCAAAAAAAATCCTCCATACAAGGCCGCAAGGTAGGCGTACGACCCAAACTCCGTTGGATGGATGGAGTTCAGAAGGATGTGGATGCTGTTGGCATTAGGGACTGGAGGAGTGCATGCCAAGATAGAGGCGAATGCTGGAGGAGGCCAAGGCTCATAACAGGCTGTAGAGCCACTGATGATGATGATACTCTTAAACTGAATATAATTTTCGTTACACATGCTCTTAAACTGTATACATTTTGTAAATGCAGTATTTAATTCAGTTTGACCCGCTTTGTTCAAACTGCGGAAACTATTATTCACTTTTCTGATTATTTATTTGAAATTCTTGGCTAACTCATGAACTGCATTATTATCACAATCACATTATTTGTATACTACCAGAGATTCTTATAGACCGGCTAAATAAACTGGCAAAATCACAAAATAAGACAATGCATATCGAAATTTAAAAAAAAAAGGAAAAAAAGAGGGAAACTTAAGAGTATGCAATTATGCATACTGACATTTCAAAAATTTCAAAAAACGGGAGACCTTATATCTGGACAACCGTTACTAAATATGCGTTAGAAAAAAGTGGAGCAGATACATTAAGCATTTATCTAGGGAATAACCGTAAAAGATTTTTTTATATCTTGTATGGATTTCTCAAAAAAAAATTTAAAAACACCTCTGATATTTTTTCCGAAAGACGGAAACTCGTTTCCCCGAAGTCGAGAGCATTTTATTTTTTTGTATTGATAATATGCATTAAAATCTAGGGAATAACCGTGAGCGATTTTCAATTGAAGAGAAATTTTCCCATTTTATTATACGATTGTTCACGCGATTTTGAATCTTGATGCCGCGGAAAATGACCGTGACGTCATGGTTGGGTCGCGAACTTTAACCAAGTGGTTCAAGGGACTCGGTGTGAGGGAGATAGATAGATAGACCATATTCCTCTAATATTTTAACAAAGGGAAGAACAAAATTTCCAAAAAATGTTTGAGTTATAGAGATAAAAATAATGCGACCAATTTGTATGCAAGTGTGCATGCTAACCATTCTTCCCTCTACCTGCAAACGCATAACAAATGTAATGTGCTTGTTTGTCTCTACGCCTACCCCACAGGCAAGTCATAATAATAACACTTTTATCTTGGCACAATGTGGAAGATATTTACCGATTTGCGACAAAATGAAATGCGCCAATTTGGCAAACGGTTGATGATGAGGATGAGAATCTTCGTACATTGATTATGATGTGGTTTCAATCTTGTGGATTGCTTTGTACTAAACATTTTAGTTCCTTCTCTCCACGCCGTCCTGTCACTCGCCAATCTCTTCACTTACGTGTATGTGCTACAACGCACGATCAAACTCTTTCCTGGCAGCAACACGTCAATTCTATCAGGAAGAAATTTTTCTTCACACTGCATACCCTAAAAATACTCCAGAAATTTCTTCCTATTAAAGTGAAAAACCTATTGGTCCAATCATTGTTACTGCCTCTCATAGATTACGCCGATACTGTCTTTATAGACCTAAACCAAGCAGTGGCGTGGCTAGGGTTTCCACGTCAGGTAAGCCCACGTATATAAAAAAAGAAAATTTAAAAATTACATGTGTAATGAAAAAAAATTGCATTACTAAAAATTTTCGGAATTTCCTCCGGTAACTGCGGGTAAACGGCTAGTCTTATGAAAAAATGTAGCCAACCTTTTTTGTAGAGAATTTATAAACGATTATTTTTGTCATTGACAGTTTTCTTCTATCTCTTACCGTTTTTCTAAAAATTGAGGAAAACCGCACGGAGGGGGGGTGGGGGCGGATGGGGGGACGCGTCAGTTGAGGGTTCGGACACTCGATATTCTGAAACACCCTACCCCAGGTATCATTCTGCTATCATTTCAAAAGATTTGAAATATTGCTAACTTAGAACTGCATAATGACTGAACTATTCGAAATGACCGAACTATTAGTAACAAGAGTTATTGATAAGTTTGATATTGGTTTTGGCGAAGTAATTATATTTATTTATTTATTCTTTAAGAAAACAATAAATGAACATTACGATTATAAAGAATTGTTCACTGGGGCGAACTTATCGCAGAACTGCAATCTCTCCCAGTTAACCCCAATATCATTATTTTAAGTAAAAGTTAGTATTTTCCTCTTACCTCTAATCGCTAAAACACCAGTACACTTTATTTCTTCGCACCTGACAATAAAACACTCACCAACACTCACCCGTTTTATTAAAACAACATCTAATAATATTTTTAACCTCAAATAGTTAAACAATCGAAAATCGAAGAACTGTTTGAACATTTACCGCATAAAGTTTGTTTTGACATTCAAATGCAAAGAAAAAGCATATTAGAATAGGATGATTAATATGTCAAAATATTTTTATGTTGGTTCGTCTGCAATTTGCATCTATAAGCCCGGCTTATGAATTCATACAAAATTTTGACAGTAGACTATACATACTTATGTTAATGGTATGTATGTTACTAATATCGTAATAATGAGAGTGAAAAGGTAAGGTAGACAAGCCCAAATGATAATAGTGGGATAGAGTAAGATGGCTGTATGATTGTGTGACTGTAGTTTACGTGTTTTTCGCGGGTTTACGGAATTAGGATGCGTCACTAGCGCCATCTAACGATAATTAATACATCTTCGGTATTGAACCGCGCGATATTTAAATGAACGAGTACCATCGGAAAACGCTTTATATAATATTTCGGAGATTTATTTCTTATTTCCACTGGGTAAGCCCGGCTTTTGGGCATGTATGGTAGCTCCGCCACTGAAACCAAGACTTAGTTAGCAAACTTGAAAGGCTGCAAAACGTAGGTATTCGCTTCATTTTTAATCTGCGCCGGTCCGATCACATAACAGCTTTCCGTAACAGTCTGAAGTGGTTAACTATACGCCAAAGACGTGAACTTCACACGCTATCTCACGTGCACAATTCTCTCTATTCAACGTCTTCTCCCTATTATCTTAAAGAAAATTACGGGGTTTTCCATCTTTACCTGAATTCTGTACAACCATCAATATCTATAGGGGAATAAAACAATAAGTGAAGTGTAAACAACAAATTCCACGTAACTTGTATCAGCGTGCATTATGCAGGTAGTATTAACAAGTAAATAAACTGTATAAAATTTTTACTCACTCTACGTCCCTCCCTGCACATCTCCTTGCCCTGGGTACCTAGGCTAGGGCATTGGATCTCCCGATGTATAGTAATAATACACTATAGTCGAGGGACTTGGCGGAAATGAGGTCGGCGAATAACGTGATATTTGAATATAAAGAGGGTATGCGACGTTTCTCCATATACGGCAGTTAATAATGTCAAGTCTATAATGTCTTATATTATAAAATATGACTGTCGTATTATTTTACAGCATATTCTGATACTGACTACTACATGATACAACATGAATTTGGGTCTTGCGTATATCTGGACGATTATAATATAAACTAGGTTAGGTATGATACAAAAAATGGTACATAGTGAACTCCCTTATACCCATCTCGGAGCTCTGCAACTTACAGGACAATTCCTTGAGGAGGCCATTGCGCTCAGCGGCCACAGCCACAAACTCCAAGAGCGGAACACAGCAAACAAGTCCGGTTTCTTCGAGAGAGCTTTCTCTGTCGCGGGACGAAAGACGGACGAACTCCGAAAAGACCAGCCCATCACCAACTTCAGGAACAAGCTGAAAACCTTGTTCCTGAAAAAACAAAAGTTTTAAGACTAGCTTCCCGCGCCCTTGACATGGAATACCATTAAACGGCGCCAAAAAGTCATCCATCATCATCATCATCATCATCTGCCGCCATCTAGAGAGATCGATTGTGAATCCGTGTTCTTGATCGTCTTAACAATTATAGATGGCGGGTGTGCATGATAATACCAACCCTCATTCCTTAAAAAATGAGAATGGTAACAAATTAATTTTAAAGGCAAGATAGTTTTGCGAGTTGGCGCGAGGTTGTGAGGCAAGACATGAGAGACTGTGGAGCATTCCCGGAGGACGCACAGGATAGTGCCGAGTGGCGGCAAAAGACAAGAATGGCAGACCCCACCATCATGTGGGAATAATAATTGCCCAGGGAGAGAGAGAGAGAGAGTTTTGCGAGTTAGAAAAAAAAATACTCAGCAGTAAAACGGCATTATTTCGTTTTCCCTATGTATCAGGGGCGAAGCTACCCAAGAACACGATTCCCATCGAGTTACCTTTTGGAAAAGAGGATCGGTATAATATAGTGTCTAATCTGACGAAATTCCATAAGGAATGTTAGCCCCGGCTTCCCTTCTGCAGAAATCCACCCTTCGCCACTGCATGTATACATATTACGTACTTATATAAAAACAAAATAAAACGGAGATTATCTTCACATGTCCCAAAGTTTCATTTCAGTGAAATACACCTATCCATATGATTACTATGACAATAAAAACAAACGCATAAAAATGTTAAAAAGATCTCCTAACTCTTCAAATACTCGTATAGGCGTTGAATCTTCCTGTGCCAAGCATTACTACGACCTAACCCAGCAAATAGGAATGTATGCGTCGTCAAATATTAGGAACAATAACATATTATTTGCAGCATAGAGGAATTACGTACTGGAGAAGAAACAGGGTGCAAAAACTGGTAGATAAAACCCTTTGCCACTATCGGACTTTTGCCACCCCAGGTACTTCAGTCTTTAGGTATTGGTAAGTATTTTTCAAAATTATTTAGCACAAAAAGTCATTATTTCCTCTCTTCGTCAGAAAAATATTTACCAGTTTTACATCATCCGTAGGCCTTATTTAAGGCACTTGGAATCGTCGGGTATACATATTGAACAAACATTACAAATTGCAAATTTATAAACAGTTATAGCCAAAAAAGAATGGAAACAATAAACAAATGGTGACAAAACAAAATTATAAAAAGGGTGTGGATTGGTTCGATGCAGGTCTGGATGTAAATTGTCCAGAACTACATTACTATTCAATGACAACATAATTTGATAAAGAAATCCAGTGCAATCCATCAAGCACATTGTCGAAGACTGTCCTCTGACAGCATTTCCTGGACCATCATCATCATCTTCAGCGTTACAACCCTGTGTGGGTCTTAGCTGCCTCCAAGAGCTGTCGCCATCTCCCTCTGTCCATTGCTGCTACTTTCCAATTTCTCTCCCCCAGTGCTCGACAGTCTGCAACCACCACATCAAGCCATCGCAGCTTCGGTCTCCCCACGCTCCTACGTCCATATGGATCAGTGGACATCACTTTTTTGGCTGGCTCCTGATCGTCCATGCGATGCAAATGCCCCAGCCAGCGCAGTCTGCCAATTTTGATTGAACGGACCACGCTGACCTCCTGGTACAGATCATAGAGCTCAGCGTTGTATCTCCTCCTCCAGGTTTGCCCATCTTTGGTGGGCCCAAATGTCCTACGGAGGATTTTCCTCTCGAAAGCTTCGAGGTTCCTTTCATCTTGTTTTGTGACCATATGCAGATAAAATGGACCATATGCAGATAAAATGTATCTGCTATGCGAAAATAACTGGTATAAAGTAACATCTAATATTCTATTCTCTTTGCTGTGACTTCTGCATGTCTCATACAAAATAATAACACAGAGTCTAACAGAATAGCAAATAATAAAAATTACCATAAAATATCTTATATGTTTTGTTACGACAAACATGTTACTCCCGAGGGTCGAGGGAAACACTTTTTATCACTTGAATGGAGAAAAATACACTCCTAGTGTGTATGTATAAGAAAATGCGCTGTATTTATTTACTAGTTTGGCTGTTATTTGTCGTGGTTCAACCCGACTGGTTTAAATGTCTCTAAAATAGGAAATGTTACCCGAGATCTGAGCGTACTAAATGTTGGCGACGACTGGGAGTCCGTTGCTGCAGACATGAAGGCTTGGAGAACCATTGTTCTGAAGGTTATAACTCTACCGGAATTGTACGGCCATCGGAAGTAAGTAAGTAAAATAGGAAAAGAGTATGCGCAAAGTGTAATATGGGTAAATTTTCAATGCCACACTATTGTGTTATTAAATATGATATCTTGAGTTGAAAGAATCCACCAAATTACACCGTCAGAACCAAACATTATCAACCAAGGTTTAAAGTTATCAACTACATAAGGTTTAAAGTTATCCATCAAGGTTTATCGTTATCAAACATAGGTTTAGAGGAGAACTACATAAGGTTTAAATTTATCAACCAAGGTTCAAGATTATCAAACAAAGTTCAAAATTATCAACCAGGGTTTAAATTTATCAATATTGATTTTTATTTTTTTATCAATCAATTTATCAACCAAGGTGTAAAGTTATCAACCAAGGTGTAAAGTTATCAATCAAGGTTCAAAGTTATCAATCAAGGTTTAAAGTTATCAACCGAGGTTCAAAATTATCAACTAGGCTTGAAAGTTATCAACGAACGTTTAAAGTTCACTTAGCTCCTCCGATTTTAGCAACCTAAAGAAATAAATAAATAAAAACTTTTTTGATATAATGAACATGCATTACACAAGTGGAGGGATTATTACCATGGGCAATATCTGCCAACCAACAAATTGAGAAATCATTCAAAAATATTGAGTGCGTACAAGAGTGTACCTAAAATTACTAAAAATAAAAATAACAAGTAATTTAAAAAAATTACATTAGGTTACTACATATTTTTTTAATAATTTGTATTTTTCCCATGTTTATCTCTGTGTTTTCGACACGGCTGACGTAATAAGGCTAGGGTGGCCAACCCGCGGCCCGCGAAGCCGTCTTACGATATAACCGTATGCATTGCCTGTTATAGAAAGACAATCAGATTCGTCACTTCACCCATTTTCCCTTAAAAATTTCGCCTGCGGCGCTATTTTGGGTAATCTTTTTAATTAGAAAATGTTTTTCACACATTTTGTTGCGAGCCTCCTCCACTCAGTTTTGCAAGAAAAAAATCGCCTGCGGCGCTACTTCACTGTTTTAGGTCATAACAATATTTTAATTTTTGTTGCCAACATCCCCCCCCGATACGAACCTTTGTCTTATTTTTTTTGTTTCAAAAAATTGGTTGTGCGGCCCGGTAAGCCATCTCAATTTTAGAATCTGGCCCGGCTGCTGAAAAAGGTTGGCCACCCTTGTAATAAGGGGTTGATATATCATATTATTATTTCAGATGTACGAGTATCGTTCAATAATGATCGGATCTCAGAAAGAACCGAACCCCTGTGTGCAACCATTAAAATCTACGAAGCGAAGAATTGAGGTAGGTAACCTATATTGCAAGTACTTTTGTATTACAGAGAAAAACAATGTTGCCATGCCTTGAAACACACCGTGACAAGAGAGCGAAAGGGATGTCAAAGACACGGTGATGAAATCGAACATCGTTTAATCGGACAATTTGTGTTTAAATGTTTGAGTATTGAACCTACCTACACATACTATTATTGATGTTGTAGGGTTTCGCAGCATGGTATATATACTCTTCCTTCTAGGTTGTTCGGGTGTTGACAACATCAATAGAGGAGAACAAATCAAAACATCGTGGAAACCAATACTACAACGCAATACACAAACAACACTTACTACACCACAAGACACATCGCAGAACGATCATCATAACACTCACACGTCATCATAACATCGCAACTCAACACACAGCTGCTCACGCTGCGGCAGCAACACTCACACATCACAATAACTTTACCCTTCAACACACCACTGCTCACGCTGCGGCAGTAAATTACTGATACCTCGACGGACGTTTACATACAAAAAACTACTTCATTCTAAAGATGGCAGCAGTATCGCTGTCGAAAGCTCGAGACAATCAACGTACACGCAGCCAACACCCGAACAACCTAGAAGGAAGAGTATACTTACTATTATTATTTCGTATGGCTTCTGCCACCGTTGGGCGGCAACGTCAGAAGATAAGAGAATTATGCTATCTGTTACATACAGGAGACATGTACCCTACAGATATACATTCAGGCTTCCAAGCCATTCATTGTGGATATCTGCATATGTTCCAGGAATCAGAGGACAGTCTTCGACAATGTGCTTGATGGATTGCACTGGCTCTGCACACTTACTGTGAACAAAGAAAAAATAATTGTCAAAATCTATGGTAAATAATAATAAACAGTAACAGAATATACAATATACATATTACAGGGTGTTTGATAGATAGACAAAGATATCTTAAGGGGTGGTAGTAGAGGTCATTTGAACGGTTTTCCAGATATTACAGAGTTAAACTTTTCATCTAAGAAAACCGGATTTTTGCCGGAAGTTTTGCTCCAATATTATTGTAAGGAAAGGTACCAAAATAGTTTTATCATACTTTTTTTGCTCCTTGAATATGTGTTTGGTCTATTTAATTCATTGGTTTCAATCTTAAGAATAAATAATGATAAAAAAAAAATATCAGATTGAAATGTTGAGATATGATTTCAGAAATACCTAAATTATTTTAGCTACTAATCCGGATTAATCTGCATTGCACAGACGGAAATACGTTACAGTTTTTTCCTCAAAAGGGACGGGAGGCATCTTCATTCACATAATGTAGCCTTATACCTAACTCCCTTGGGGAGGAAGCAGGATGACCAGGACGATGGAAGTGCTTCTGACGTTACATTAGGTGAATGAAGATGCCTCTCGTCTCTGTTGAGGAAAAAACTGTAATGTTGAGAAATAGTTGTTTTGACAACTATTTACGACTTTGAAGGGGATTTTTTAATAAATAAAACACCGCACTATTCATAAATCTGGAAAAAATCTTATTTATGCTCTTTAAAATGATATACAAAACATAATTATCTGATAAGCGTACCGTATTTATCGATCGATGATTGTGCCTTATTTTCGACTCGAGATTTCCATCTCTATTATGTACTACTGTCTATCATATCATAATACATTTCGACGAAGCCAGAGAGGCGCGGGTTTTGAGAAGATAAAATGGAAAAATGAGGGAGAAATAGAATGACAAATTTGCTATACGTTACAAGAATATATTGGTGAGTGTAATCATACCTTACAATTACAGGTGTAGGTAAAAAAACAACTCTAAATCTCTCCTCAGGGACGCGGAAGAATCATAACTCCTCCCCTCCTAGTATATAAAAAAGAAAAATGTAAGTCGACTAGAATCCCCCAGCGCCACTCGCACTAACTGGTGGGTATTTTGCGTACTACAAAAGGTTATTTATTTATTTACTTACTAGCTTTTGTGCACTGCGGGCATACTCCTGGATATTAAGTTTTATGCAACCACTATTGCATACCTACAATTATTGACAGTTAGTGGAAAGAGAGAAAGTACAAAAATCTGACGATTTTGACACTATTGTGCCAATAAATTGGCTTCATGTTGAATTTGTATGGACTTATCTGTGTCAAATCCAATTATAATAATTTTCAAAGCTATGGGACAAACAGACAGACCAGATATTAAGTATGTTGCCGACAATTTCAATATTGTTGGGTTAGGTTCGTTAGGTTGTTTTTTTTTTTTGCACACAAAAACAAAACAAAAAAAAACGACGGCATCAGATTTCCCGGTGTTGAGTTGCGATTCTGTCAATAGTATTTAACATTCGGATTCCAGAAGCTCGAAAATGCATACAATCTGACTACTCTCCACACACACCCTAAACATTAGATTAACCTGAACGGTCCATCAGAAAATATTTTGGAAATACATTTAAGGTTACCCTTTTGACATGTGAGATTTTGTCACTTGAGATTTTGTCATGGAACCGGAGAACTTTGACATTTCGTGGACAACGTTTTCGAAATTTTGTTCTCATAGTTAAAAACTGTATTAGTTTTAACGATATTTAGGATTTAAGAGATAGTCTTAAAGATGTTTTAGTGCTTATTATTGATATCTTGTTAATAGTGTGAGTTTTGCGACTCTAAAATACCAAAAAGTGCCGATCGTGAAATTGCGTGACTTCCTTTCTATTGAAAATACATGGAGTCAGACGTCTAGGTACTTAATTAATATAAAAGTCTATGATTATGTATGTTAATAAATATTAGTTAGTTATTTTTCCGAGGAAGCTCTTCTAGTTACACTTAATAAAGATTAGACAACTTAAATTAGCGAAATTTCAGAGAGAGAGGGTGGGGGGGGGGACTTGGTAAAGCTCAAGAGATGAAACTTTCTGATCGTGCTTGGATAACTCAATTATTTCCGCAAAATACAAACAAACCCTTAATTACCAGTTGTTGTAAGTATATTTTTTAGTGTCGTAATGAATAGTATAATCGGCCTCAAATCGAAAACCGAATACTCGGCCAGTAGCATGGCCGAATAGCCGAATCGTCGAGGAAATGCTGAAATGAACCATTTACATTCTCTCCAGCATTGAAGTGACTATATCATAAATTGTTTATTGTGCTTTCTTTATATGGTTATCTTGCTTCAAACTATGTAACTGTCTCTGAGGAAATGCTAACAGAGCCCTTTACACTCTTTAGCATTGATATTGTGCATAATACCTGCTGTATATTCCATTTAATTATTATTTGTCTAATTATATGTAAAACTGACGAGTTCGAGTGCCCGATATAGGGTCTAAGGACGGTAAACAACAATAAACTCAGCCAGGAACATGGCCAAATATCCGAATATTCGGCCAAACTACTCGTCCTGATTAACGCGCGTATTTATTTTGACGCGAAAATCACGCTATTCCAAGTATCGAACATCCTGCTCTCTGACTGGCCCGCTGAAATAAATCGCCTAAAACTTGCCAATATTTGACCGTTTGAAATTTATATCGGTAATAAAAAAATAATTGGTGTTTGATTTTTATTTATTTATTTATTCAAGGTACACATACAGGCATTACTTATGAATGAATCACAATATTAGTATACCACATGTAGTGTTCAAGTAACCCCCAGTTATTAGTGCACACAATTAGCTAATCGGTCAATAGTAATTACAAACAATAAAAATAAAATTATATAAACAAAAATTCTAAGTAAATTGTAAAAGTCTGATTAATAAAATATTCATATAGGAAATAAAATGATGTCAGATAATTAAAATAATTAAAAAATATAAGAGTAAATTTGAATATAAATAATTAAAATATTAAAATAATGTTCAAATATTCAATTCAATACTAACACAAAGATATATTCCCATATATTCACAAGATCTATTGCGTCACGAATATTTATTTACCAAGACATGGGACATAACCTTAATTTTATGTGTTTTTATTATTTTTTTATCCTGTTTTTAGGTATTCATAATTCGACCGAATAGTGATTACTATTCGGCCGAATACCGAACACTCCAAAAAAAAGCCGAATAAGCCGAATACCGAATTGTAATCGAATATTCGTGTTACATTTCTAATATTTTTATATTGCATCTCTATGTTCGGTTTAACGCGTTCACATTCGATTAAAAAATCATTATTAGCCAAAAATTATGCTACAAAACAAGACAATATTAGTGTGCTAAAAAGCGGACTTATTGCAAAAACAATATCTTACATTAATATTCGATTAAAAAAAATAATTCAACATCGAAAATTCTTTCATTTAAACAAAATAACAAAAACAAACAAATGTACCTCTTATGTTTTTTTGCGCCGCATGCAATTTTTATTAGTAATTGACCGTGATTTTAATGATTTGATTTAGTTTGGTCTAAACTTGTATATCGATGAAACGTTAATGCGGTGTTTGCCTGTGTTGTGTAATATTTAGTTGAATAATTGGTTTACTCAGTTCATTATTACGGCATTAAATAATTTAGTTATTTATTAGTCGACGTGTAGTCGGAATTACCAGTAGGCGACCTATTATACACCTATAGGAAAACGGTATTTTCTTATCTATACTCATTAGCGTATACTCCAACCATCTTATTGTTCTCTGACTCGACTTATCAAGTCATTGCAGGTAGATGGCGGTAGGCATGTCATCGAAAATTTACATACATGTCACGAAGGAAGCATGGGCGTCGCCAGCCTCGGAGCTAGGGGGGTGGCAATAAAAAATTTAAAAAAGATATGGGCAGCTGCCTCCCTGATCCCCCCCCCCCCCCGGATGACGCCCATGGAAGGACGAGTTGTGATATTCAAAAATATTGTACACATTTTAAGATATTACATACCTAATAAAAATATTGTAACAAAAGCAGCCATAACCCACATTTTTTAAAATAACTTTTAGTAAGTCTTTTGCATACCCCAATGGTATGCAAACCGAATGTTTCTCCCCCCCCCCCCCCCCTAGAGACTGGAATAGGTATATATTTTTTCATACTATATGATAAAACCTCATAAAAAAACATTACTACTACACATTTTCTCATTATGTCATAAATTTTCTAAAATTAGTATGAAAATCCATCAGTTTCAAAAAAAAATTGGCTGCGACGCTTTTTTGTCACTTTAAAAAAAAACACGTTTATACACATTATTGTGCAAAGTATTATATACATTTTCAAATAAACAAACCACATCACGACCTTCTTTACTATGTCTCACAAAAATTTTTCACCTGCGGCGCTATTTACACGTTTTTCATCCTATATCAATTTTGTAAATTTTTGTTGCCCCCCTTTAGCTCCAAGGCTGGCGACGCCCATGGTTATGGCATTGTTTAACCAATTACTGGCACCATCTAGTGATTGTTATAAGAATTACACAGAGAGCTCGTTCAATTTCGTACAAGGATGCAAATATGTTGTCACGGAATAGCGGGAGTTTCCCCTACTTGCACGATAATTTATCATTCAAGAAACTCTCAAATAAACCGTAAAGTCTAACTAATTCATACTTCATTCCATTCCTGTTCCCATCCCTAACGTGTCCCCGCGGGATAGGAACCCGGCATGGCGGAGCACGGGAAGAAAGGTTGAAGAATATTATATAAACACTTTTCATATTTCAAAAAAGTTAAGTGTTTTTGATGTGCCCGAATCGTCCGCAATGCGGGCATTAAACTTCCTACAGTTCTACCACGATTTTTTCACGTCCTCCCAGAGTGCTTGGGTCCCTTCATTCCAACCAAGAATGGCCAGAATCCAAATTTGTAAAAAGTCATGAGTTCTACTCGTGAAGCATTTTCGTGAGATACCAAACACGGAGGTATGAGGTGACTGGATCCTCTCGATCGCTCGGTGTCTCCCAAGGCTTGAGCTGGACAAAATCTGATTCTCGATCTGAATTTCTTTTCTAACGCCTTTTCATGCGATACCACACATGACCCCACAAAAACGGATCCCCTCAAACGCTTTACATTTAGGCTGATCCAATGTGGTACAGAATCGTAATGTCAACTATTTTACACAATAAATTGGTGAAAGTTTCAGAGCTCTAGCTAGTCTGGAAATGAGTTAAAATTCTATTGCAAGAGACAACAACGCAAAGGTACTAAATCGCATATGTTTAGGAATCAGGAGAACTCTCAGACTACATATCTTAAGTAAAGATAGAGCAGAATACTGGCTAGGACATAGGCTATTAACAAATCAAATACCTCCTAGGGTTAAAGAGAAAAATGACTTTCATTACAACACAAAATGTATGTAATAGTGGTTGCGTTAAACTTAAAATCTAGGACCAAGCTCGGCTTGCTAAAAGTTAATAATTGCCAGGGAGGTGCCAGGTTCAAACCCCGGCGCTGGCGATGTATTCCACACTTTGCGATACAGGCTTTTAGCCTAGTGCAAGGTGTGCAGGAAAGCATCAGGGTTTGTGTATGCAAGGCCAGATCCTTTTAAAAAAAGTCAAAAAAAAGGAGAGAAATAAAAATATGCAAGAATTGGAGACGACAACAACAACAACGTCAAGTGAAACTAAATGAAAGCAGGTTAAAGTGATGTAATTGTGAAACAACGAAATCAACGTTAATCGAAACAAACGTGTAGTAAGAAAAATCCTTTGTCCTTTGGAAATCTGAATTTTCCTTATATTCAGGAAATGTAGATAATATTTTTTTATGAATAATTTTTCCCTAGTTTGGACCCTTATTTGCATGAGTTTTTTCCGCGACCGGACAAAAACCCATAAGAATATTGCTCAACAAGAATAAATCCCAAAAAAGGCATTTAGAAAATTGACATAGAAATTTGCGCAATGGACAAAAGCTCAAATCTAATTGGATTTAGAAATTAAAATTAATTGTATCTATTAGCATACGATTTCTTTCAGTGTGTTAGAAACTACCATAGATTTAGAAAGTAAAAAATTAAAAAGCGGCTCTAAAAAGGGATAGACAAGAAAATAGTCAACATTTTATAAATAATTCATCTACTGGAATCCAATTAGAAAGTTTGGGCTTTTTATATCTTGAGCAAATTTCTCAAAATAGCTTTCGTCTTTCTTGGGATTTATTCATGTTGAGAAATATTCTTATGGGATTTTCTCCGGGAACCATTTTTTTTATAGGTAGGTACACTATAATATTTACCTAGTACATAAAACTACGTCACACATAAAACTGGATGACTTACGAGGTACGCAATCTTGCCGCATATTTGACTGCGGGTGCCTCAGAAAATACATTTCACTAGACGAAAGGGGATCCATGGTCATGTGGGGTCATGTGTGGTCATGGAAGTCATACTAAATGATAAAACCTCACAAAAAATCACATTATTATCACTTTTGAGATAATACCTAAAACATTTAGGTATGGAACCGGATTTATCTGTACCTATGCACAGACGGAATTACATTAAGTTTTTCCTCAACAGAGACGAGAGGCATCTTCATTCACATAGCAACGTTATGTGAACTCCCTTAGGAAGGAAGCAGGATGGGTGTTCCGACGCTTACGAGTCGGCTTTGGCTGGCTTAAGTGATAACTTTATGCTCAGAGTTCACCCATTCCACCACATCCTACTGCCAAAGTGAAAATTTTTGAAAGTTGTATATATGCTGCAGCTGGAAACGATTTCACAATTATCCTAATTTTCGATGCTAACGCCATCTGTTGAGGAGTGGACGCAAAATAAAATTATTATCACACATGAATGAAGAAGTTCGTGATAAGTGATATGATATAGCAGGAACTAGGGGGCCCTTTGGATTTCAAGACCCTGGACAAGTGCCCACTGTGGGTAATGAGAAAAAGGGGCGTTCTTAAAATACCTAATAAAATCTCGTTTTCAACTATCGTACTTACTAAGGTATCTGTTTAATATTGCAGTGTTAAAATTACAAAGTTTTTGAAACAGCGATTCAAACATAAAATATAGTTTTTTGATGTTCTCCTTTGTAAAACTTTTTAAATGCCAAACGATTGTTCGTTCTCAATATTTCATGCGTCTGTTTCAAAGGGTCTCAGAGAAACAGGGTCACCACAATAACCTAATATTTTTATTATTTTTATTTTATATTATTTTCTCAACACAATCAAACAGTTATATTAATAACTATACATCGGCAGATCGGATTCTTTTCTACCTGGGTCTAGGAGATGTGCAGGGACGTAGAGTGAACAAAAATATTATACAGTTTATTTACTTGTATAATACTACCTGCATAATGCACGCTGATACAAGTTACGTGGAATTTGTTGTTTACACTTCACTTTTTGTTTTATTCCCATATAGATATTGATGGTTGTACAGAATTCAGGTAAAGATGGAAACCTCCGTAATTTAAATTCGAACCAACAAAAAAACCAGCAAAGATTCTACATTTCACTAAATTATTATAATATCATGGATATATGTATGCGATAGTAGTTCCATAAAAAATAAAATCCAGGAGCAGGTCCGCCTTGCACAAAAGCTTCTTCTTCTTCTTCTGCAGCTATTCAGGTCCAGTGTTGGACATAGGCCTCCCCTTTGGTCCTCCACAGTTTCTCTCCTGGGCCCACTGAATCCATCCACCACCAGCACATTTCCTAATATCATCATACCACCTTGCCTGGGGTCTCCCGACGCTTCTTCGGCTTGTTCTTGGCCGCCATTCTATTATCTTCTTGGTCCACCGGGAGTCTTGGCACCTGGCAATATGCCCAGCCCAGCTCCATTTAAGGCTAGCGACCCTTTCCGCCACATCGGTTACTTTGGTATTCTCTATGATACGAACATTTGGTACTCTGTCCCTTAAAGAAATGCCCAGCATCTGTATAGAATAAAATTTAGTAGTATTTTGTCGTATGGCAACCCTACAGAAAACGAATTTGTGTGTAGTTTAACCAACGAAATTATATATTAAGTACTACCTTGATGGCGTATTTAATACTAGAAGTGTAAGTAAACTGGTGCCCACAAACTGTCAAATCGTATGGAGAATTTTGACAGTTTGTGGGCAACGTTTTCGTAATTTTGCTCTCATAGTTGAAAACTGTATTAGTTTTAACGTTATTTAGGAATAAAACGATAGTTTTAAAGATGTTTTAGTTTGTATTATTGATATCTTGTTAATAGTGTGAGCTTTGCGACTCTAAAATACCAAAAAGTGCCAATCGTGAAATTTCGTCACTTTCGTTCTATTAAAAATACATGGAGTCAGATGTCTATTGAGTAAAACGTATTAAATAAAAATACCTTCTATTTTGTCGTATGGCAACCCTAAAGAAAACGAATTTGTGTGTAGTTTAACGAACACTCGCTAGAGGGCTATCTATCAGCTATCATTATCCCTGCCTGTCAATAGTGGACATGGATGAATTACTGGTAGGGAAAGTTCTGTAGAGGGCTTAAACAAAGTTCGGATTCTATTTCGACAAATGTTGAATGATATGTTGACAAATTGTTTCGGTCAATTCTACCTACTACGTAACTTCTAACTGAATAAAAAGAAAAAAATGTATACTATACTATACTTTACCATACCCTCATGTCACCTTAAAGGAGGCGAAGCTTCGTGCGGAGGATGCGGGGGACACGAAGGACTTGGAGGATGAGGACTAGGAGGGCCGACCCCAAGTAAATGGGACAAAGGCGAGGGCAAAGAAGAAGAAGACCCTCATGCCAACTCCCTTGCGGGATAGGCACAGAGAACGGATCGCCAGACTATCCTATCCTGACACACACTTCGGGCTTCCGTCACATTCATGCAATTCCTCATACACATTCTACGATTACTTTCACTCAAAACACGTCAAAACATGGTCCAGCCATGTGGTTCTTGGACGGCCGCGTTTCCTTACGCCTCTTCTTTTAAGGTAAATTTTCCTTGATATCCTTTCATCCTTCATTCTCTCCACATGTCCCAACCATCTCAACTTGTTCACTTTCATTTTAGTCAAACATCCTTTTTTTACATTCACTCAACTCTCTCATCCCTTCGTTGAAAAGTTCCTGAAACATCCAGGGGTGGAGGTGGGTTTACCCTTTATGTCATTTTGATATGACCATAGAAAAGATATATTTCATTTCATTTATTTATTATCCAAAGCTTTACAAAGTAAAAATACAAACAAAAAAGTACTGGATTTTATTGCCCCACTAGGCGATAGCCTGTTCCGGGGCAATACTAGCCACAACATAATAGCTCAAGGTTACATGTATGTACAGAAAATAAATAAAACAGTGACAGAATACTGAATGATAAGCAAACGATTAAAGACATTTGTATGGTAATGATGGTGCAATTGTTGAGGATTTGTTTATAAGGTTATTTTATTAGGACACAGGTGTACACTGAACAACCGTGAGAGATCATCAAGTTGACCATGTAGGGACCCAGGGAGACAGAAACAATGTGTGGTAAAAAAAGAGAGAAATAATGTACAGAAAATGTGTGCGCGTGAATGTGTGTGTGTGTGCTTGCGAGTGAATAATATATTCCATGACTTTTTCTGACTCTGCCGCGGATGGGGCCGCAACAGTGGAAGATTATCAAAGCCTGATTCGAAAACTCCAGAATTTTCGTAGATGAAGCGATTTCGGCTTCAATGTTGACCGAAACTCATCTAAATTCATCAGACTGATTCGGCCTTTGTCTGTAGTTTCTTTTCATCTGCGTGTTAACAACTGCCTAGGTTTGCGTTTTCTGTGACTAATGGCTAATAATACTATATATCTAGATTCTGTATTATAGGCTAGTATTTCACACATACCCAAACCCAGACCCAAACATGGTCAGCACGTAAGGCTGCTATGTGGTGGTGTCCTTATCTATCACGTCCCTTATAGGATGAGCAAGGATATAACGAAAAATCTTTTGACAAATACACACATCACATAAGGCTAAATATTAGGTTCCTACACATCTGCTTTCAAATTTCTTAAAGCCCTATATTTATTTATTTATTTATTTATGTTGTTCTACGCAACAAAGTTGCATTTACATTTCACTTAATAAAGACAAGTACTTATACCATACATAGGAAATACAATAAGAGAAAAAAAAAACAAAACAATTCATTCACGACAGCAAAAAGCAAATAATATTTGTCCAAGGAGCAATCACAAAGACCGCGAATCAAACAACAAGATATTAAAAACGTAAGAAAGTATAAATAATTCATTATACAGGGTGTTTGATAGATGGATACAGATATCTTCAGGAGTGATAGTCTAGTCTAGTCTAGTATCGTATTTTTATGAAACTAATGTTTTTTATAATGTTTTGTATATCATTTGAAAGAGCATAAATCAGAGAAGTTTTTTCCAGATTTCTGAATCTTTAGACATTTTTTTTCTTATCGAAAATCCCCTCCAAAGTCTCGACTCGTTTTTGAAATATCTCTTTCTCAAAACTTTAATGGGATATTATGTACCATTATTGTTTCTTCAGATTGAAACTAATGGCTAAAATAGACTAAACACATATTCTAGTAACAAAAGATAATTATAGAACTAAGTAGGTACCTTTGCTTACGAAGCTATCGGCGTTAAACTTGAGTAATTCGGGGTTCTTCGATAAAAAGTTAAAATCTCGAATATCTCGAGAACCGTGCGACTTTTGACTAAGCTAAGTTTGGCTCAAAAAATGCTAAATGTCCTCTACTATCACTCCTGAAGATATCTGTATCCATCTATCAAACACCCTGTATATTTCACCAGTGCATCGGATGATTAGGCATTACTGCAACAAAACACAGAGAAAGTACATACGTCAATTCACTCACACACGCACACTATATGCTGTCATTTGGCTTCGGCGCCCTGAATTTTACTCAGCCAATACTGAGGGAATCGTCTTGAAACTGAAGACAGTGATAGATGAAAGCATGGACTACATATCGGCTGTATTAGAATTACAGGATTTGGAAATACCTCGAATAAAAAAATATTCCTAAAGTACCCCTAAAATTTACGGGATCTGAAGATTTTCCGTTCAGTTTTTCAGATATAAAAGTATAATTTAGCCAAAATACTAATGATTTTTATCTTAACAAATCGACTGTTTTATATTTTTAAATTTCTTCCCAGGTTTCTTTTAAAAAGATATAATTCACTTTGTCGCTTACGTTATTCTTATTGAGCACTAACATTCTCATACAAAATTTGAAAAATTGAAGCAAAATTGGAATGAGGAATGAGGTTATTAGGGAAATGAGTGACTGCAAGACTGGTGTAGTGACAAGAATGAAAGTAAACAAACTAAGATGGTTTGGGCATGTTGAGAGAATGAATGATGACAGGATGACAAAAAAGATAAATCTGAATGAGCGAAGAGGGGTGAGAAAGCGCGCCCGTCCGAGACTGACCTGGTCCGATCATGTCGACCAGATCCTCAAGGATGGACGCGTTTTGAGTAAAAGGAATCGGAGAGCGTGTATGACAAATTGCATGAATGTGACGGAAGCTAGGAGTGTGTGTAAGGATAGGGCTGTCTGGCGCTCTGTCCTCTCTGCCTACCCTGCAAGGGATGTGGCGTGAGGGTATAGATAGATAGAAGCAAAAATAGAAAGATTTTTGCTCTTTAATATACCTTGTCTCATAATTAATAGATCGGAATTGCACAAAGTATCTAGAAAGCAGTATTTTTATTTATTTTCTAGGAAAAGAAATAAAACGCAGCATCCATGGGGTATCCTATATCCTACACACCATGGGTGTCCCTAAGGGGGGGGGCAGCTACCCCCTCTCCCTCCTAGAGATTGGAATAGGTATATATTTTTTCATACTAATAAATGATAAAACCTATCTATCTATACCCTCACGCCACATCCCTTGCAGGGTAGGCAGAGAGGACAGAGGACAGAGCGCCAGACAGCCCTATCCTTACACACACTCCTAGCTTCCGTCACATTCATGCAATTAGTCATACACGCTCTCCGATTCCTTTTACTCAAAACGCGTCCATCCTTGAGGATCTGGTCGACATGATCGGACCAGGTCAGTCTCGGACGGCCGCGCTTTCTCACCCCTCTTCGCTCATTCAGATATATCTTTTTTGTCATCCTGTCATCATTCATTCTCTCAACATGCCCAAACCATCTTAGTTTGTTTACTTTCATTCTTGTCACTACACCAGTCTTGCAGTCACTCATTTCCCTAATAACCTCATTCCTTATCTTATCTCTCAGCGTTTTCCCGCACATTCTTCTTAATGACCTCATTTCTACTGCATTCAACCCTGATTCATCCTTCTTCATCCACGTCCACGTCTCACTAGCATACATCAGGGTCGGCACCAAGACAGCATTGTGCACTAGCACTTTTGCTTTCATAGACACATTGCTACTACTAACAATCGGACCGAGCGCACCATTCGTCTTAGTACCGGCCAGCTTCCTTCTTTCAATGTCTCCATCACAGCGTCCATCTCTAGTAAACAAACTTCCCAAATATACATAATCATTCACTTGCTCCAGACAGTCATTACCAACCTTTATCACACAATTTGTCCTTATTTCCTCTCTTTCGAACACTAATACTTTCGTTTTATTTACATTCATTTTCATACCATTCATATCGCAGCTTTCGTACACACAGGATACTATCCGTTGTAACTCACATTCATCATCAGCCATCAACACTAAATCATCTGCAAACATTAACGCACATACTTTCACTCCATTTAGGTCCACACCAACATTCAGCTCATTCAGAGGACGCATGCAGTAGTCGAAGAACAGGTTGAACAACCAAGGCGACATGACGCAACCCTGTTTAACCCCTTTTGTGAGAGTGAACCACTGCGACAACGCAGCATTCACCCTGACACAAGCAGAGCTCTCCGTATATAGAGACGCGATTGCGCCAATCAGTCGGTCGCTCACCCCATATTCCGACAGTACACGCCACAGTCTTTCTCGGTCCACACGATCGTATGCCTTCTCCAGATCCACGAACGCGCAGAAGAGCCTCTGGTGTTTAGCCAGAAGCTTCTCCACGACCATCCGTAGGGAGAAGATCTGATCGGTGCACCCCCTGCCACTCATGAAAGCACCCTGCACATCCCATACTTTACTTTCAGTCACTTTTCTTACTCTTTCAATCAATACCTTTCCATACAGTTTGCCCACAGAGCTCAGCAAACTGATAGCCCGATAACTGCCGCATTCCAACCTTGAGCCTTTCCCCTTGTACAAAGGGCAGATGACTGCCCTCCTCCAATCCTCAGGAGTGCAGCCACTCTCCCAGCACAAGTTGAAGAGCCTCAGGCACCACTCGAGAATCTTCGGGCCACCTTGCTTGATGAACTCTATGGCCACACAGTCATGTCCCGCAGCTATACCATCACAGAAAATAACATTATTACCACACATTTTTCCATCATATATCATAAATTTTCTAAAATTTGTATGAAAATCATTCAGTTTCATACAAAAATTGCCTACGGCGCTATTTTTTACTACTTTTTTGTATAAAACATTTTTCTTACATATAATTGTGCGAAATATCATACACATTTTCAAATAAACCAAACCATTTCACGACCTTCTTCACTATACAATAAAATTTCGCCTGCGGCGCTATTTACGCATTTTTATGCTATTTCAATTTTTAAATTTTTTGTTACCCACCCTAGCTTCGAGGCTGGCGACGCCCATGTTGCACAATACACAGTGCCCTCTGGTGATGAATGAAGAAAGCATTCTATGAAGAAGTACGACTAATGTAATGGATTTTATCTCAGTGTTAATAATAACGGTAATAATACTTGCAGAATAGTGAGAGGAATCTTCATGACACGAATACCAATATTATGGTATTCACTAGCCACCAAAACCATGAGTGACAGTACTTTATAGTATAAATAAATAAATAAATAAAAACTTTATTGCACATAAATATACACACAAAGGGCGGATTTATCGCCTATTGGCGATTTCTGCCAATCAACCCAACTTTGACATAAGAAATGAAACATAAATTAAAAAAAAAATAACATACCAATGTACTTAATGTACCCGTTAATATAATAGATATAGATAAAAAAATATAATAAGCAATATATATGAATAATAAAATAATAAAATATAAATAGATACATGAATAGAGCCATCCGCCATACAACTAGTTTCTGAAAAATCACATTATTACCATACGTATAATATCAAAAAAATCTGAAATTAGTATGAAAATCCATTGAAACACAATTGTTTAACAAAAAAAATATGTTTTTTTGGCGCTGTTTTTCTCTTTTTGTGCCATATAAATATCAAAATTTTTGTTAACCGTTGCTGATATTCATAACTTATCGGTGGAGGCCGAAAAATAGGCAGCTTCTAATAAATGAACATAAAAAATAAATTAATCCCGGTGAATTCGACTATCTAATATTATTATTTTTTCTTCTTCTTTCTTTTCAAATTAGAATAATATTTTTCATCTTATTCTTTGTCTTCAAATAGATCTTGTTTAGTGAAGGTTCTAATCTGGTTTCTGCGATGAAGAAGAGCAGTTTTCCCTCCATCTTTTCGATGGTCCGCGTCCTTTTCTTGCCTTAAAAGCGTATGAATTCATGTAGAGTCCACCCTTTAGGCATGATCCCTCCAGAACTGTCTTCTTTGCCCGCTCCATTGTCGTCAGAATTGAAGAATCCGCGGATTTTTTCGTTAGATATCCTGTCTCGGGGCATTCTGCCTAAGATGTGTCGCAATGTTTTCATTTCGGACGTTTCAAAAAGCTTCTTCTTCTTGTCGTGTCGGTCGGCACTCACTACATCCCCATCTACTCCCAGAAAGCCACAATCTCTCCTGCGTCATCTTCCAAGGGGAAGCGATCTGCCAGACTCTCCCATGTGCACCGCTCAGGAGCCATTTCTAAGAAGCTGTTTCGCCCTTAATGTGTCTGCTCTTGTAACGATTCTATAAGTTATAATTGGTCGAATGCATGTCTTATATACTCGTACATCCTGACTATAATATATTTTTTACTAACGATCGATTCGACTGATATAATAATAATAATATTTGGACAACTATGGGCGCCGTTTAGCGATAAAATCGCCCCAAGGGTAAATTTCTTTTTGTCACCATATAGGTTCGTCACAAACAGTAAAAATGATAGATTAAATCACCACAAAGGATCGTCACAAACAAAAAATAAAAGTGAATCTAATCAGTTTTGGCTAATCATTGGCTGACCAGTGACCGACCCGTAGGTACGCACAAAGAGGTGAGTCTTCAGCAACCTCCTGAACTCCTCCAAGCTTTTGACACACCTAACAACGAGTGGAAGGGCATTTCACAGGCTTGTCCAAAAACGATGTGAATAACCAAAATGTTGTCATTCGGTATTCTGAGAGCGACATCATTAAAAGCTTCCATCCCTAGTGGAAGTTTCAATAGTAGAAATTAATGGTTCGAAACTAATATCTTTATGAAGTTTTCATTAAAAATAATATTCTTTTAAGATCTCAGGGGTTGTATCATTTCTGCTCAACAAAAAGTAAACACGCTCAGTAACTAGTACAGATATTATTTATTGTTAGATATTATATTATACTGTGAAATCTTATGATCAATTCTTCTATCTATCTATACCAAGGGTGGCCAACCTTATTGTACTCCAGAGCACATTCTAAAATATCGGCAGGGTGGCGGGCACCAGCTATTTTTAATCCACAAACTCCTTCCATAACTTCTCATTTTCCCATAATTTATTTTCCCATAATTGGCTTATTCGCTGCCAATCGGAGCGCGGCAGCCCTAGACGGTTGCATTTTTTATCATAAAATAATAGACCCGGCACTAACAACATACCAAAAAACGTATTTAATATACCTAGGCACTCAAAAAAATTAAAACTCTAACAAATAAATAAAAATAATTCACATTTGTAATTAATGTCTATGAAAAAATTATGTCTCTGTCGAATAGTAATGGGCACATACGAATCGTTCTGCGGGAGCCATGGTGCCCGCGGGCACGGGGTTGGGAACCAATGATCTATACCCTCACGCCACGTCCCTTTCAGGGTAGGCAGAGAGGACAGAGCGCCGGACAGCCCTATCCTTACACACACTCCTAGCCTCCGTCACATTCATGCATGCAGTCATACACGCTATCCGATTCCTTTTACTCAAAACACGTCTGCCTTTAAGAATCCGGTCTACATGGTCAAGCCATGTGGTTCTTGGACGGCCGCGCTTCCTTACACCCCTTCTTTCTCTCATGGGTATATTTTCTTTGTTATCCTTTCATCATTTATTCTCTCCACATGTCCCAAACATCTCAGGGTGTTCACGTTCACTTCAGTGAATCGTTTTTCGGAAAATCTATTCCTGTAAAATAATATATTCCAAGTTTTTTCACTGAATGCTAATGATGGGTAATTTAGTACGTCAACTGATTATTAAAATTAATTAAGCGATCAAAGTTGTTTAATAATTAATCTAAATGTTTTTCATGTCTTAATTATGATCCATTAAGATCCACATTAAAAGATCTGTATCGATCATTAATCCAGAAAAAGAATACTATAAAATTTGTTATGTTGGTAGTAATATAAAATTTCGTGAACTAAAATTAAATTAGCAATCTGGATACCAAAGCAATGCTGTCTTATTATAGTGCCAACCTGCATGTATGCTAGTGAGACAAGGACATGGCTGAAGAAGGACCAATCAGGGTTCAATGCAGTGGAAATGTAAGTGTATGAGTATGTATATGTGAGGAGTTTGTTTACTAGAGATGGACGCTGTGATGGAGACATTGAAAGAAGAAAGCTGTTGGGTACTAGGACATATGGTGCACTCAGACCAATTGTTAGTAGTAGCAATGTGGCTACCAAAGCAATGCTGTCTTATTATAGTGCCAACCTGCATGTATGCTAGTGAGACAAGGACATGGCTGAAGAAGGACCAATCAGGGTTCAATGCAGTGGAAATGTAAGTGTATGAGTATGTATATGTGGGGAGTTTGTTTACTAGAGATGGACGCTGTGATGGAGACATTGAAAGAAGAAAGCTGTTGGGTACTAGGACATATGGTGCACTCAGACCAATTGTTAGTAGTAGCAATGTGGCTACAAAAGCAATGCTGTCTTATTATAGTGCCAACCTGCATGTATGCTAGTGAGACAAGGACATGGCTGAAGAAGGACCAATCAGGGTTCAATGCAGTGGAAATGTAAGTGTATGAGTATGTATATGTGGGGAGTTTGTTTACTAGAGATGGACGCTGTGATGGAGACATTGAAAGAAGAAAGCTGTTGGGTACTAGGACATATGGTGCACTCAGACCAATTGTTAGTAGTAGCAATGTGGCTACCAAAGCAATTTGCTGTCTTATTATAGTGCCAAGCTGCATGTATGCTAGTGAGACATGGACATGGCTGAAGAACGACCAACCATTACTAAATATGCTTTGGAAAAAATAAAGTAGATACATTGAACCTTTATCTAAAGAATAACCGTATTTTTTTATATCTTGTATAAATTTCTCTAAAAAAAATGTGAAAACACCTCTGATCTTTTTCCCAAAAGACAGAAACTCGTTTCCCGAAAGTCGCAGAGATATTTTTTTTGATTGAAGCGAAATTAACCCCAAAAAATGAAGAAAAACGCTATTTTTACCATTTCGTCATGCGATTTTGAACTTTAATGCCGTGGGAAATGACAGTGACGTCATATTACAATGCCTATACATTTTAAATCAGTTCGTCCAAATTGGGCCATCCTGTAGCCAATACACGAGCGAAGTTAAAAATAAAAACAGAAATACAAAGAATATCGGAAAGTTTTTTTAAAAATTAATGATTAATTTGTATCTAATCAATTATTATTATAATAATATTAATTTGTATGTTTGTTTGTTTGTTTGATGTTTTGTAGAGTAATTTATCCAATAAGTCATTATTTGTACTTTGAAATGACAAATTATAATGAATCGTAATTAGATACCTTTTAATAGGGTTGCCAGATGTCCGGTTTTGGACCGGACATCTAGGGCTAATAATAAGTCATTTACTCAAACTCTAGAGTGCGCCCTCGTCTAAAATATATGCAGCAAACGAGAATGCTAAAAGACCCAGGCTCGGCGCAAACGAAATGCAACTCAAATGATAGGTAAAAATGGATAATTAAATACTGCATGGTGGGCATCATCGAAATCAATGGCTTAATGTGTGAAATACCTATTCAAAGTTTACAGGGGTCACATGAATGTATTAGTAAAAGGAGCATTAAACAGTTACAATTGCGGTTTAAAAGCATATAATATGATAAGTATTAGATAGCCCGTCTTCTTCTTCATCAGCCTTGGTCCCTCCACTGCTGGATGGACTAAAAAATAATATATTTTAAAAGATGACTCCTGAATTTTTAGAATCTCCTGAATTGTTGACAACAAAAACAGATTGATTTCGATGATGCCCCTATGCAGTATTTTATTACTCATTTTTACCTATCATTGATTTTACTCATGAAAACAAAACTTGTCGACGCTTGGCAAGCTTGTCGACTGTCCAAATTCACTTAGAATACGAGCTTTTTGCCCAATTGCCCGTGCGACATGTTGGTTTGTGCACAGAACGTAAAAAATGATACGTGACACTCTGATATATTGAGTATATTCAGTATCCAGAAGAGTGGAACGCTCAGAGCCTCGATTGTAGACAACTTGTTTAGGATGACCCTACAGTGAAGCAGCCTGGCTTTAACCTACTCCGCAAACAATGGTCGGCAAGAGAGACCATCCCCTTTGTGAATGTGGCCAGGTCGAGACTGTTGACCATATAGTAGAGAGGTGTCCTGAGAAGAAGTTTGTAGGGGTTCTTGAGGAAATCCATAAGGTGACGCCAAGGACAATAGATTACTTGCAGAATATTGACGCAGAGCTATGACTCCTAGACAACTTGTACAATGGTCGTGTGCATACGAAAGAAGAAGAAGTATATTCAACAAACGTGACCGGACAGAAGCCCATAACAACATTGCTCAACATGAATAAATCCCAAAAAAGACGAAAGCCCTTTTAGGAATATGCTCAAGGGACAAAAGCTCAAATCTAATTGGATTTTGAAATTAAATTTAATTGTATCTATTATCATACCGTTTCTTTTACTATGAACTAGAATAGATTATAAAATAAACAAATAAATAAGCGGATTTAAAATGGGATAGACAATAAAATAGTCAACATTTTATAAATAATTCGTCTACTGGAATCGAACTAGAAAGTTTGGGCTTTTATCCTTTGCGCAAATTTCTGAAGGAATTTGTCTTTTTTGGGATTTATTCATGTTGAGCAATGTTCTTATGGGTTTTTCTCCGGGAACCATTCAACAAATATGGCAACATTGAATATTGCTATGTAGTAAAGTAGTTACTAAATTAACAGACAGATGGACGGTGCCTAATATGGCGACACTTCAATCTATCTATCATCTATCAAATTATATATACTGAGCATAACTATATAATCAGCGTCGGTCCGAGCAAACTTGGCGCCCCAGGCGAAAGATTGGAACAGCGCCCTTTTGAAAAATTCACATGTTAAATGTATAAATAAGACCCCAGCGCGATACCCACACACCAACAAATTTCTCAAATTAAGTCACTTTACGACCATTCATCATCACCTCCCCGTACCAAATGGGCATTAAAGTAAAATCCATCCCTCCACATCTCCGGGTAGCTCAGGCGCATTGATAGCGACCTCTTTACCCGCACTTCTAGACAAATATTATTAAGAGGTGGGCCCAGGGTTAGCCTTAAGGGAGCCCCCCGGCAAACCCCACCACTAAATTACATTCCTTCAGTGGAGTGTCCTCACTCATACCCATAATTATGATATTCTGTGGGTCTATGTGAACAAGGTGTCCGGACTTCCGTTAAAAAGTAAAACCGCAGGCGAATTTTTTTAAATGGGCGAAGTGATTATCTGTACACCATACGGGGCGCCGCATGTTCGATCTATTTCACTATATCGTGGTTGTGTCGCTTACTACCTTGAGGAGACCATCAGAGGGGACATGGAACACCTGGAGCCTACTCCAGAAGACTGCTTCAATCGGAGCAGATGGAGAGAGAGGATCCGAGCCCAGATAAATGGGATGTGGTGCAGAGAAGAGAGTGGTTGTGTCGCTAACTACCCGTTCGCTACGCAGATGGGACCCCCCCAAGGCATGCCTTAGGGCCCTTAGGCAACTGCCTAGTCTCCCTATATGCACGGGCCGGCCCTGTATACAATAAAACACTGGTAGATACTAGAACTGATAGTTTATCATATTCATATAGTCATATATATCTCTGTATTATTATACCTATTGTCTGTGGAATAGTAATGATCGACTAATAGATTAATTACAGTCAAACTTCGATTATGTATATTCTTCCTTTCAGGTTATTCGGGTGTTGGCCGCGTGTCTGTTGATCTTCTCTAGCTTTCGGCAGCGATACTTCTGCCATCTTCAGGATGAAGTAGATTTTTCTATGTAAACGTCCGTCGAGTCATCAGTAATTTACTGCCGCAGCAGACTGCTCCCGCTGTTTTTTTGATAATCCGTTCCCTTTTAAACCATAATCCAGCGTTTCCTTGTTTTGCACATTCTGAAAAATTTGAAGCGTCAATAGAACGATTTTTACTCAGAGCATATCGCCTAGGTCCTACGATGAACTTCTTTTTTTTTTATATAGATAGATAGACAGATACTTTATTCAGTCATTTCAGTGTACATAAAAAACATAGATGGGTATTTCAATTCAAAATATAGCGACATTTATCAATATGTAAATAATTCATTTACGTTTAAGAGCATTCCATCAAAGAAAATATTAAAAAACGTAAAGCGAATATATTATCTTCAAATTATATTTCGAGGTAGGCATGTATTTCTAGATTACAATTCATCAATGATTCACAAGGTACACGTGTCTATGGACAAGTTTTGACAGTGACAGTTGGTGTCATAGACAAAGTGATTGATTAAAGCGCAGATAATAATAACAATACCTACTTTGGTTATTGCGATAACTCATTGTATCATTAGGAAACTAGGAAGAAACAATTGCGACGTTGAAATATTGAATTGCTTGAGATATAGCCAGCTGTACTTCTGTCTCTAAGAATGACGTCACAGTCATTTTCCACGGCATTAAGGTTCAAAATCGAGTGAAAAATCGCATGATAAAATGGTAAAAATAGCATATTATCCATTTTTAGGGGTTAATTTTGCGTCTATCAAAAAACTTTTACGGTTATTCCCTAGATTATAATGCATATTATCAGTACAAAAGAAATTACTCCGCGACTTTCGGGAAACGAGTTTCTGTCTTTCGGAAAAAAGATCACAGGTGTTTTTCACAATATTTTTTGAGAAATCCATACAAAATATAAAAAATCTTTTACGGTTATTTCCTAGATAAAGCTTCTATGTATGTACTCTATTTTTGTTGCCGAGATCTAAGGTCTCCCGTTTTTAGAAATTTTTGAAATGTCAATATGCATACTCTTAATATTTCTTCTTCTTTCTCAGCCGTTTTAATTTCAGTGCTGAAAATAGGCCTCCCCTTTGACTGCAAGTGGAGTTCAAGATTGTATTGTTGGTAGCCCTGATTGTCGAACGTTGTCATGAGAGCTATCAAAGGTCCGCAATATTCTCACATTGTACATTTTACAAGTAACCTACGATGCCGAAAATATTACAGAGCAGCGCTAGAGAAATAATTTTAAAGGCAAGATAGTTTTGCAAGTTGAAAAAAAAAATACTTCCAATAATCCCTTTAAACTGCCATCACAAGTTAGAAAAACAAAGTAGCCAGTTTATTCTAACAATCCAAAAATTGACCAATTTTTTTTAACAACAGTTCTGAAATATAATTTGAAAGTAACGAAAAAATGTTACCATATCTTATTGTCACATCAAGAAACACTAAACCAAGTTTGCTAGGAGAGACTTCTGAAAAAAATGGACTGTAAGTAAACGCTTCTGCCGTGTATGTGTAAATAGGTACAAAAATAAACATAAGGCGACCATATTTTTAAAAATAAAAAGGAGGACAAAAAATGCGTAAATAGCGCCGCAGGCGATTTTTTTTTTTTTGGGACAGTGACGAAGGTTGCTACGTTGTTTGATTTATTTTCTTGAAAATGTTTCCATAAAGGATGTATCCAAAAAATAGCGCCGCAGGTGAAATATTTGTCATAAGACATACCAAATTACATATACACAAAAGGCAAAGGTAATTAGCGCCGCAGGCAAATTTTTTTTAAAAAAAGAATTGCATATTAATGCAATTTTATACTATGGTACTAGTTAATTCATGGTATGATGAAAAAAGTGTGGTTTTGAGATTAACAGATTAGTTTTAAAATGTTAAAAAGTAAAAAAGGAGGACACTTTTGGAGGGAGGACAGAACCTAGAAAAGGAGGACTGTCCTTCCAAAAGGAGGACGGTTGGTCACCATAATAAACAAGTTAGTTGTTTTCGACTTTTTTCGAAATGCTGTAAAAAAAGCGAGTTGAATGTCTTCGTAATGACAACAATAAAGAGATAAATAAAGTATTTTAATACTGCAGAAACTTTTCCAACCCTAATCTGATAAAAAATAAAATAAGTACCTACTTATATAAGAAAATACAAAGAGTTTTTTCAAAGTTCGTAGTATCATTGTTTTGCCAGCTTAATTCAAATGAAAAAGGGGTTGCTATCATGGATGTTGCAACCCTCGGAGCTAGCGGGACCCTCACGCCACCTCCCTTGCGGGGTAGGCAGAGAGAACGGATCGCCAGACTTTCCTATCCTGACACACACTTCGGGCTTCCGTCACATTCATGCGATTCCTCATACACATTCTACGATTACTTTTACTCAAAACACGTCCGTCCTTGAGTATCTGGTCAACATGGTCCAGCCATGTGGTTCTTGGACGGCCGCGTTTCCTTACACCTCTTCTTTCACCCAGGTAAATTTCCTTCGTTATTCTTTCACCGTTCATTCTCTCCACATGTCCCAACCATCTCAACTTGTTCACTTTCATTTTAGTCACAACATCCTTTTTAACTCAACTCTCTAATCATTTCGTTCCTTATTCTATCTCTCAATGTTTTTCCACACATTCTTCTCAACGATCTCATCTCGACAGCATTATACTTGATTCATCCTTCTTCAGCCATGTCCATGTCTCACTTGCATACATCAGTGTTGGTATCAGGATGGCGTTGTGCACCAATAGCGTGATACCTATACCTTGAAAAACTCGTAAATAGAACCGCAGGCGAATTTATTTGTGGCATAGTGTAGAAGGTCAAGATGTGGTTTGGTTTATTTGAAAATGCATGTAATATATTTTAAAAAAAGTAATAAAAAATAGCGCCACAGACAATTTTTTTTATGAAACAATTGTATTTTGTTGGATTTTGAAACATATCTTCGAAATTTTATGTTATGATGAGAAAACGTGTGGTAATAATGTAGTTTTTAGTATAAAAAAATCTATTCCTATTCTAATCTCTATGGGGGGCAGGGGGGCAGCTGCCCCCTTGACGACGCCCATGGTTGCTATCTTAAATTATAGAGAGTAGATGCCTAAGGGGTGATCAGACTGGTAAAAAATGCGTCGGAAAAAGTACTCAGACTCAGATAATACTAAAGATATCATCCTAAGACTTAACACATGGATTAAGATATGCTGGAAGTCACTCTAGTGGGGAGACATTTACTGAAACTTGAGATTATTCCCGTAGTTTGTTACATATAATGCTGTCATTTGGTACTCAGACTCAGCCAATACTAAAGATATCATCCTAAGACTTAACACATGGATAAATGTAAGATATGCTGCAAGTCACACTAGTGGGGAGACATTTGATTCTTGAAAATTTTCTTCATAAAAAATAGTTTCAAAGTTACCTCTGAAATTGACTGAAACTTGAGATTATTCCCGTAGTTTGTTAGATAATATAATGCTGTAATTTGGTTGATAAAATGTTTAAGGTGAGATGCAGTGACTTTAGTGGATATTTTTGTGATATTTAATCCCCTTTTTATACAATAATAAGTCAAATCAATTTTTTCGCATACCTATCTCCATTGCAACGATATATTATTTCATTAAATGTTCTTCAGAAGTTCTTTAGGCACAAGTGGGTTGCCTGATAATAAGGAAAAAGTTCCCCTACCCAAAGTTATAGCTAGAATCTTCAAGATACTTAAGAGTAGGCATATTGACATTTCAAAAATTTCAAAAAAAGGGAAACCCTAGATCTCGATAAACGTTACTAAATATTATGCTTTGAAAAATTATCCTTTGGCACGCCACAGGCATAGGTAGATTTCAAGTGATTTATTAATTTTATTAATTTTAAGAGTACATCTGTACAATAAAAACAATCACAATATTATCAGCAAATAAACCAGCGAAGTGATGAAGTAGTATGGATGTAGTTTATTCTTTGATTATCGAAGTACCGTATGACGAAAAAATATTTGATTAAGTACTTCAATAATCAAAGGAAGTACCTAATCCAATAATCAAATTATTTTCATTCCACACATAATATGGATTGGTACCGGTACCTAAGCACTAGAAATTTGAAAAAAAGATGTGAGTTCTTCTCGTATCGTGAAGCACATTTCTAAGACAACAAACACGCAAGTACCTATGCGGTAACTACTTAACTAGATCTTTCGATCGATCAGTGTAGTCCGAGGAATTGAGCTAGACAAAATCTGTAAATTGATATGTATTCCTTATTAAATGCCCTTTCATACGATACCAGACACGGACCCTCACAATCATTGGATCCCCTCAGAATGATTGTTTTTTAATTTAAAGCCTTAAAAAGTGAACCTTCCTCTAAATGGATTTCACCCAATCTCCTATCAGTTCATCTACCACTTACCAAAAATCTACCACCCAAGTTTCACGTTTCTGCGACGCATAGTTTGGCTGCAAACGTGCGCACAAGAAAAGGGACATATATATGGCTTATATATATAAACTTTTAAACCAATGTCGGATTCGGGTTCTCCTGGTTCTAATTAGTGATACTGAGTAGAAATTTTTCAATTCTGCGACATCACGGGAGAAACGAATAGGTAGAGTTCCTTTTGGAAATCTACCTAAAAATAGAGTAGATACATTTAACCTTTATGTAGGCCTACGGAATAGCCGTAAAAGATTTTTTATATTTTGTATAGATTTCTATAAAAAAATGTGAAAAACACCGCTGACCTTTTTTCCGAAAGACAGCAACTCGTTTCCCGAAAGTCGCGGAGATTTTTTTTTTGTGTTGATAATATTCATTACAATCTGGGGAACGACCGTAAAAGTTTTAATGAATGAAGCGAAATTAAGTCCAAAAAGTTTAAAAAACGCTATTTTCAACATTTTATCATGCAATTGTTCATGCGATTTTGAACCTTAATGTCGCGCGAAATGACCGTGACGTCATAGTTGGGTCCCCACTCCCCAGCCTTAAGTTTGGCGCAAAGTTTCGTAGCTCAGAAGTCCGACGGGAGTGCGCCATGGTAAAGAAAGCAACGGTTCGTTAGTGAGATCTTAGTTTTAGACATCGACCTTATTTAGGGTGACTATAACTTTTTTTTCAGGAATCTGGGCTTGCATACACAAACTTTCAAACAAAAATTTCATACGAACACACACGTGGTGGCCAATAACATCCCAGAAGGCAACTGTCAACCAGCAAGACCAGCAAAGAGCTGGCGAGATAGTTGGGGTTCGTTAATGAGGAGAAAGAAGAAGAAAAAGTTTTTTTCTAAAGGATCTTAGCTTTCATACACGAGCTCAAATACTTTCCTGCACACTTTGCACCAGGCTAAAAGCCTGTATCGCAAAGTGCGGAATACATCTCCACCGCCGGGGTTCGAACCTCCCGCTCGAGAGACCCAATAAATAAATATACAGGCAGGGCCGTCTTTAACCTACTGGCGGCCCTGGGCACTTTAGTCTGATGGGGCCCTTATGCAGAGCCGGGTTACAAATACTAAAAAAGAAAAAATTGTCGATGGGGGAGGGGGGGGAGGGTGTAAAAAAAATTCCAGGATTAAATTTGGGGGAGAGGGCTGTAGGTCGTCACATGCAAATATGACACTGTGGTATATAAAATGTGAATAGCGCCGCAGGCGACTTTTTTTTAGAAAATGTGTGAAATAATAAACCTGCTTGTTTTTCTAAAGCAGGCCGGACAAACTTTTTGGATGAAGGGGCATTTGAAATTATAAATGAGCGACGGGCCGCAAGTAAAACAAAATTTTAGATTATCTAACAGGGTTGGAATAATGCGCCGTAGGCGAATTTTTTCCAGAAAAATGAACGAAGTGATATGAAACACACAGTGAAATTATTTTTAAAAATCGGTGAAGTGATTAGACAAACGCAACATTAGCGCCGCGGGCGAATTTTTTTTACCGAGCTTATAAGTAATGTCATGAATTCGTGATCTATGCAGGAACTAGGGGGCCCCGTGGATCGTAATGAGAAATACAGGCATTGTTTTTTGGGGCCCCTGTTCATTAGAATATCAAAAATCTCATAACTAATATCATGAATTCGTGATCTAGCAGGAACTAGGGGGCCCCGTGGATCGTAATTAGGAAGACAGGCATTCTTTGTTGGGGCCCCTGTTCATTAGAATACCAAAAAATCTGATAAGAATTATAATTTATAGTCAGTAATAATTTTTAGATTTTCGTAAAATAATGCAATATACTAGCTTGGGGCCCCTTGGATTGCGGGGCCCTGGGCAAGTGCCCACCGTGGCTAATGGGAGAGATGGCCCTGTATACAGGGTATTTGACAGATGGATACAGATATCTTCAGGAGTAATAGTAGAGGTCATTTAGCATATTTTGAGCCAAACTTGGCTTAGTCAAAAGTCGCTCGGTTCTCGAGATATTCGAGATTTAACCTTTTTTTTCAAAATACCCCGAATTACTCAAGTTTTAGCCCGATAGCATCGTAAGTAAAGGTACCTACTTAGTTCTATCATTCTTTTTTGTTACCTGAATATGTGTTTAGTCTATTTAACTCATAAGTTTCAATCTGAAAAACAATCATGTTAAAAAAATATCGGATTAAAGCTTCGAGAAAGAGATATTTCAAAATCGAGTTACGACTTTGGAGAGGATTTTAGATAAGAAAAAAAATGTTCAAAGATTCAGAAATCTGGAAAAAACTTCTCTGGTTTATGCTCTTTCAAATGATATACAAAACATTATAAAAAACATTAGTTTCGTAAATCCATGATACAAAAACTTAAATAGATCACCTCTAATTTAATCAAATCTCCATACAAATTTACTATAAGTAGAGTTGCATAGTGAAACACACATTTCCTTTCAATTTTACTGTTTCCGAATTTGTATGGAAATTTGCTTAAATTAGAGGTGATCTATTTAAGTTTTTGTATCATGGATTTACGAAACTAATGTTTTTATAATGTTTTTTATATCATTTGAAAGAGCATAAACCAGAGAAGTTTTTTCCAGATTTCTGAATCTTTGAACATTTTTTTTTCTTATCTAAAATCCTCTCCAAAGTCGTAACTCGATTTTGAAATATCTCTTTCTCGAAACTTTAATCCGATATTTTTTAACATGATTGTTTTTCAGATTGAAACTTATGATTTAAATAGACTAAACACATATTCAGCTAACAAAAAAGAAAGATAGAACTAAGTAGGTACCTTTACTTACGATGCTATCGGGCTAAAACTTGAGTAATTCGGGGTATTTTGAAAAAAGGTTAAATCTCGAATATCTCGAGAACCGAGCGACTTTTGACTAAGCTAAGTTTGGCTCAAAAGATGCTAAATGACCTCTACTATCACTCCTGAAGATATCTGTATCCATCTATCAAACACCCTGTATAATGGTCACCCTATTTCTGAATATATTATGTGGAAAAGTTCTATCGAAATCCTTTTGATTTTTGTTCAATACTATTACCTACATGAGACATGCAATATTGGACATTAAGGAAATACAGTTGAGTCTGAATTATCCGGCTTATCGCTTATTAATACAAAAAAAATCTGTGTTATTTTTGGTAACCAGACAAAAATTCACAATGACAAAATCTCAACTGTCAAAAGGGTAACCTACTATTGACAGAATCGCAACTAAACACCGGAAAACCTGTTGCCGACAATTTCAATATTGTTGGGTTAGGTTCGTTAGGTTGTTTTTTTTTTGCACACAAAAACAAAACAATAAAAAACGACGGCATCAGATTTCCCGGTGTTGAGTTGCGATTCTGTCAATAGTAGGTTACCCTTTTGACATGTGAGATTTTGTCACTTGAGATTTTGTCATGGAACCGTTATTTTTGACATATTTATATTTTAATTTTATTTTATTTAGTTACAATATAACACAGCTCAACGTTACAGCGTTAGCCTTTGTGCTGAGCTATGTACAGAAGAAGAGTGTTCAAAAACAACATTCAAAACATAAACAAAAAGGTAGAAAATCTACAAAATATGTTGTGACAAGAAATAAATTGAATAAACTAATATGGTTTGGGCACGTTGAGAGAATGAAGGATGACAAAAAATATATATTTGAGTGAGCGAAGAGGGGTCAGGAAGCGCGGCCGCCCGAGATCTGATCCTTAAGGATGGACGCGTTTTGAGTGAAAGGAATCGGAGAGCGTGTATGACTGCATACATGAATGTTACGGAGGCTAGGAGTGTTTGTATGGACAGGGCAGTCTAGCGCTCTGTCCTCTCTGCCTACCCTGCAAGGGACGCGGCGTGAGGGTATAGATAGATAGATCAGGTGCACGTTAGTGCTCATGGTGAACATAGCTTGTAGTTTTAGAAAATTCATGACATGATGGGAAAACGATGTGGTAATAATGTGATTCTTCAGAAACTAGTTGTATATAAAGTACTGTTACCACTAACGGATCCAGGGGAGGGGCTAGGGGGCTGAAGCCTCCCCCCCCCCACCAAAACCATGAGTGACAGTACTTTATATTATACTACAAATTGAGTGACAGTACTTTTTACCATGTAACGACATTCAGCCCCCCCCCCAAAATTGAATCCTGGATCCTCCACTGACTGTTACTCATGGTTTTGGGGGGACCTCACCCCTTAGCCCCCCCTCTCTCACTGGATCCGCTAGTGCCAGTCTACTTACCTCATTACTCCTAACCTAATCAATGTTTTTGTTGTATTTCGGCTTTGGTTTTAGTACAAGTTTCTGCGATAAACATTAAAGTAGAAACTTGTCTTAAATATAATTAATATTAATTTGGATAGCGTGCTGTACTCTCTACAAAATAATTCCATTAAATGTGATAATTAGAAAGAATACCTACCGAGACTGAGAGGGAAAATCTTAATTAAGAATTGCTCCATACCAGCAAAGTTGGCGAAATTCTCGCGAAATATTTGCGAATTAATTACATGTTGCAACACCACACTGTGTACATACCATAGAGAAAGTATAAGGCAAGGTTCTTGCATTAGCAATGTCCTTTATTACCATAATAATTCTATGAATACTTGTGATATAAGTCAGGTTTACATAAAGGTCCTATATGCTGTCAGAGGGCTTCGGTGCCCTGACTCTTACTCAGCCAATACTCAAGGAATCGTCTTGAAACTGAAGACAGTGATAGATGAAAGTATGGACTACAGGTCTGCTGTTTTAGAATTACAGGATTTGGAAATTACTTGAATAAAAAAAGTCTTCCGAAAGCACCCCTAAAATTTACGGGATCTGAAGATTTCCCGTTCAGTTTTTTAGATATAAAAGTATAATTTAGCCAAAATACTGGTAATTATAATCTTAACAAACCGGCTGTTTTAGATTTTTAAATTTCCTACCAGGTTTCTCCCCCCCTTCTTTGTATCCTCACGTGAAAATATGACCTTGAAGTTAAAAAAATGTGAATAGCGCCGCAGGTTATATATTTTTTTATACTGGGTGAAGAGAGTCGTTTGAAAAAGTTGAAGCAAAAATAAAATGATTTTTGCTCAGTGCATATAAGCCCATAAACAAACATCACAAAATAAAATGCGATACATCAATAAACAGTTACAGCAAACAAGAATGAAATCAATAAACACATATGGTGACAAAACAAAACATTAAACAGGTGTGGTTTAGTTCAATGCAGGTCTGGGTGTAAATTGTCCAGAACTACATTACGTCAATGAAAACATAATTTGAGACTGAAATCAGTATAAAATAGAGACATATTATTATTCAATGCAGGTCTGAATGTAAATGGTCCAAAACTGCATTTCGTCAACAATAAATAATACTAATACAACAATTACGATGAGTCAGACAACATCTCTTCCATAGAATAGTAAGTCACCTCTCTCTGAAAGGCGACATCGTCTAACTGCTTCAAAACGGCAGGCAAACTGTTGTGCATGCACACACTGAGGCACAGAAAGCTATTTGACACCTTCGCCAGTCTATGTCCTATTGGTCTAATGTTGTTTGTCGACCTGGTGTTCAGTTGTAGTTGTGAAATTCTGAGTTTTTAAGGGTATGCTGCAGATTTTTACGAGCAAAGAGTAGGCATAGAATCCTAATTATGGACTAAGACAAATACCCAGTTAGTCATGTCTTCAGTAGACTGTTAGATTGAAATAGTTGTGCCCAAACCTTTCTGATTATTAGGACTTCACTGTACGGAAACGACAGAAGCATAGGAGAACATAACAGTATAGCCAATATTACGAGTGTAATCCCAGTTGGCAACACTGTAAACTTTGTTTCTTGTTTCCCAGTTGTTCTTAGTGTGTCATGCATGCAGTTTCAGAACTGGCTAGTTCCAACAAAACTATATATATATATATATATATATATATATATATTTGTATATTATAAAGAGAGAAATAGTAATTAAGGGATGTAGATTTTCACCATCGAAAAGGTGATGCGAAGCACACGGTACATGGAGATCTTCTTCTTTCTTAGCCATCTCACCACTGCTGGATGTAGGCCTCTTCCTATTTTTCCACTCCTCTCTTCTTTGGCCTTTCTGGATCCACCAACTGCCAGCGACGGGGACAATATCATCGGCCCATCTCTTCTGAATCTGTCCTATTCCTCTTTTCATGTCCTACGGTCTCAGGACTCTAGGTGCCCATCTGTCCACTCCATGTCTAGCAAAATGACCTGCCCATTGCCATTTTAGTTTGGCAATGCGATCCATCACATCGGCAACTTTTGTCCGGCGTCTGATTTCGTCATTTCTTATCCTATATCTCTCAAACTTACGCCTAGCATTTGCCTCTCCATAGATCGTTGTGTACAATATAGTTTATGTATGGTCCTTGCAAATGGATAGAAGATGCTTCATATATATCCTCCACTCCACCCCAACAAGCAGGACTGATGGCCATAGGGCAGATCTGTCAGTCGGTCGCCTGAGCCGCTGGCTTTTGAGGGAAGAAGGGAAAATAGGCCGATGTCTAGTTTCACAGAAATTATCAACCTTCAGGCAATTCAAGATTGGCTAGAGATCCAGCTGATAAGTGGTCGAAGAGGGTCTTCGTCTGGAAACCTATAACGAATACCAGGAGCGTAGGAAGACCACCACAACAAAAAGCCCTTCCAGACCGCCTGGTTTTTTTTTATTTTTTGTTGTTTTTTTCTTCACGATCACGAAGCATCGAAATTTGCAACTGAAATTTCGATGTTTCTATGAGCCTCCGATCCTCTCTATTGAAGTTTTCTCATATCGAAATGTGACAAAAACTAATATTGATATGAAAATTCCATTTCCTAAACATAGATCCACAGTATTGAATTCACCTGGAAAAGAGTAAAAATCATTATATCTTATTATCGCTTCTTCTTTGTCAAATTTTGTATGAGAGTGTAAGCGCAAAATAAGAATAACGTTAGAGACAAAATAGATTTTAGCTTATTGTATAAAAAGGGGACCGAATATCAAAAAAATATCCACTAAAGTCACTGCGTCTTACCTTAAACATTCTATCAACCAAATTACAGCATTATATCTAACAAACTACGGGAATAATCAAAAGTTTCAGTTAATTTCAGAGAGGTGACTTTGGAATTATTTTTATGGAGAAAATTTACAATAATCTAATTTCTCCCCACTAGTGACTTGCAGCATATCTTACATTTATCCATGTGTTAAGTCTTAGGATGATATCTTTAGTATTAGCTGAGTCTGAGTACCAAATGACAGCATTATATGTAACAAACTAGGGGAATAATCTCTTGTTTGAGTAAATGTCTCCCCACTAGAGTGACTTGCAGCATATCTTACATTTATCCATGTGTTAAGTCTGAGGATGATATCTTTAGTATTAGCTGAGTCTGAGTACCAAATGACAGCATTATATGTAACAAACTAGGGGAATAATCTCTTGTTTGAGTAAATGTCTCCCCACTAGAGTGACTTGCAGCATATCTTACATTTATCCATGTGTTAAGTCTTAGGATGATATCTTTAGTATTAGCTGAGTCTGAGTACCAAATGACAGCATTATATGTAACAAACTAGGGGAATAATCTCTTGTTTGAGTAAATGTCTCCCCACTAGAGTGACTTGCAGCATATCTTACATTTATCCATGTGTTAAGTCTTAGGATGATATCTTTAGTATTAGCTGAGTCTGAGTACCAAATGACAGCATTATATGTAACAAACTAGGGGAATAATCTCTTGTTTGAGTAAATGTCTCCCCACTAGAGTGACTTGCAGCATATCTTACATTTATCCATGTGTTAAGTCTTAGGATGATATCTTTAGTATTAGCTGAGTCCGAGTACCAAATGACAGCATTATATGTAACAAACTAGGAGAATAATCTCTTGTTTGAGTAAATGTCTCCCCACTAGAGTGACTTGCAGCATATCTTACATTTATCCATGTGTTAAGTCTTAGGATGATATCTTTAGTATTAGCTGAGTCTGAGTACCAAATGACAGCATTATATGTAACAAACTAGGGGAATAATCTCTTGTTTGAGTAAATGTCTCCCCACTAGAGTGACTTGCAGCATATCTTACATTTATCCATGTGTTAAGTCTTAGGATGATATCTTTAGTATTAGCTGAGTCTGAGTACCAAATGACAGCATTATATGTAACAAACTAGGGGAATAATCTCTTGTTTGAGTAAATGTCTCCCCACTAGAGTGACTTGCAGCATATCTTACATTTATCCATGTGTTAAGTCTTAGGATGATATCTTTAGTATTAGCTGAGTCTGAGTACCAAATGACAGCATTATATGTAACAAACTAGGGGAATAATCTCTTGTTTGAGTAAATGTCTCCCCACTAGAGTGACTTGCAGCATATCTTACATTTATCCATGTGTTAAGTCTTAGGATGATATCTTTAGTATTAGCTGAGTCTGAGTACCAAATGACAGCATTATATGTAACAAACTAGGGGAATAATCTCTTGTTTGAGTAAATGTCTCCCCACTAGAGTGACTTGCAGCATATCTTACATTTATCCATGTGTTAAGTCTTAGGATGATATCTTTAGTATTAGCTGAGTCTGAGTACCAAATGACAGCATTATATGTAACAAACTAGGGGAATAATCTCTTGTTTGAGTAAATGTCTCCCCACTAGAGTGACTTGCAGCATATCTTACATTTATCCATGTGTTAAGTCTTAGGATGATATCTTTAGTATTAGCTGAGTCTGAGTACCAAATGACAGCATTATATGTAACAAACTAGGGGAATAATCTCTTGTTTGAGTAAATGTCTCCCCACTAGAGTGACTTGCAGCATATCTTACATTTATCCATGTGTTAAGTCTTAGGATGATATCTTTAGTATTAGCTGAGTCTGAGTACCAAATGACAGCATTATATGTAACAAACTAGGGGAATAATCTCTTGTTTGAGTAAATGTCTCCCCACTAGAGTGACTTGCAGCATATCTTACATTTATCCATGTGTTAAGTCTTAGGATGATATCTTTAGTATTAGCTGAGTCCGAGTACCAAATGACAGCATTATATGTAACAAACTAGGGGAATAATCTCTTGTTTGAGTAAATGTCTCCCCACTAGAGTGACTTGCAGCATATCTTACATTTATCCATGTGTTAAGTCTTAGGATGATATCTTTAGTATTAGCTGAGTCTGAGTACCAAATGACAGCATTATATGTAACAAACTAGGGGAATAATCTCTTGTTTGAGTAAATGTCTCCCCACTAGAGTGACTTGCAGCATATCTTACATTTATCCATGTGTTAAGTCTTAGGATGATATCTTTAGTATTAGCTGAGTCCGAGTACCAAATGACAGCATTATATGTAACAAACTAGGGGAATAATCTCTTGTTTGAGTAAATGTCTCCCCACTAGAGTGACTTGCAGCATATCTTACATTTATCCATGTGTTAAGTCTTAGGATGATATCTTTAGTATTAGCTGAGTCTGAGTACCAAATGACAGCATTATATGTAACAAACTAGGGGAATAATCTCTTGTTTGAGTAAATGTCTCCCCACTAGAGTGACTTGCAGCATATCTTACATTTATCCATGTGTTAAGTCTTAGGATGATATCTTTAGTATTAGCTGAGTCTGAGTACCAAATGACAGCATTATATGTAACAAACTAGGGGAATAATCTCTTGTTTGAGTAAATGTCTCCCCACTAGAGTGACTTGCAGCATATCTTACATTTATCCATGTGTTAAGTCTTAGGATGATATCTTTAGTATTAGCTGAGTCTGAGTACCAAATGACAGCATTATATGTAACAAACTAGGGGAATAATCTCTTGTTTGAGTAAATGTCTCCCCACTAGAGTGACTTGCAGCATATCTTACATTTATCCATGTGTTAAGTCTTAGGATGATATCTTTAGTATTAGCTGAGTCTGAGTACCAAATGACAGCATTATATGTAACAAACTAGGGGAATAATCTCTTGTTTGAGTAAATGTCTCCCCACTAGAGTGACTTGCAGCATATCTTACATTTATCCATGTGTTAAGTCTTAGGATGATATCTTTAGTATTAGCTGAGTCTGAGTACCAAATGACAGCATTATATGTAACAAACTAGGGGAATAATCTCTTGTTTGAGTAAATGTCTCCCCACTAGAGTGACTTGCAGCATATCTTACATTTATCCATGTGTTAAGTCTTAGGATGATATCTTTAGTATTAGCTGAGTCTGAGTACCAAATGACAGCATTATATGTAACAAACTAGGGGAATAATCTCTTGTTTGAGTAAATGTCTCCCCACTAGAGTGACTTGCAGCATATCTTACATTTATCCATGTGTTAAGTCTTAGGATGATATCTTTAGTATTAGCTGAGTCCGAGTACCAAATGACAGCATTATATGTAACAAACTAGGGGAATAATCTCTTGTTTGAGTAAATGTCTCCCCACTAGAGTGACTTGCAGCATATCTTACATTTATCCATGTGTTAAGTCTTAGGATGATATCTTTAGTATTAGCTGAGTCCGAGTACCAAATGACAGCATTATATGTAACAAACTAGGGGAATAATCTCTTGTTTGAGTAAATGTCTCCCCACTAGAGTGACTTGCAGCATATCTTACATTTATCCATGTGTTAAGTCTTAGGATGATATCTTTAGTATTAGCTGAGTCCGAGTACCAAATGACAGCATTATATGTAACAAACTAGGGGAATAATCTCTTGTTTGAGTAAATGTCTCCCCACTAGAGTGACTTGCAGCATATCTTACATTTATCCATGTGTTAAGTCTTAGGATGATATCTTTAGTATTAGCTGAGTCCGAGTACCAAATGACAGCATTATATGTAACAAACTAGGGGAATAATCTCTTGTTTGAGTAAATGTCTCCCCACTAGAGTGACTTGCAGCATATCTTACATTTATCCATGTGTTAAGTCTTAGGATGATATCTTTAGTATTAGCTGAGTCTGAGTACCAAATGACAACATTATATGTAACAAACTAGGGGAATAATCTCTTGTTTGAGTAAATGTCTCCCCACTAGAGTGACTTGCAGCATATCTTACATTTATCCATGTGTTAAGTCTTAGGATGATATCTTTAGTATTAGCTGAGTCTGAGTACCAAATGACAACATTATATGTAACAAACTAGGGGAATAATCTCTTGTTTGAGTAAATGTCTCCCCACTAGAGTGACTTGCAGCATATCTTACATTTATCCATGTGTTAAGTCTTAGGATGATATCTTTAGTATTAGCTGAGTCCGAGTACCAAATGACAGCATTATATGTAACAAACTAGGGGAATAATCTCTTGTTTGAGTAAATGTCTCCCCACTAGAGTGACTTGCAGCATATCTTACATTTATCCATGTGTTAAGTCTTAGGATGATATCTTTAGTATTAGCTGAGTCCGAGTACCAAATGACAGCATTATATGTAACAAACTAGGGGAATAATCTCTTGTTTGAGTAAATGTCTCCCCACTAGAGTGACTTGCAGCATATCTTACATTTATCCATGTGTTAAGTCTTAGGATGATATCTTTAGTATTAGCTGAGTCCGAGTACCAAATGACAGCATTATATGTAACAAACTAGGGGAATAATCTCTTGTTTGAGTAAATGTCTCCCCACTAGAGTGACTTGCAGCATATCTTACATTTATCCATGTGTTAAGTCTTAGGATGATATCTTTAGTATTAGCTGAGTCCGAGTACCAAATGACAGCATTATATGTAACAAACTAGGGGAATAATCTCTTGTTTGAGTAAATGTCTCCCCACTAGAGTGACTTGCAGCATATCTTACATTTATCCATGTGTTAAGTCTTAGGATGATATCTTTAGTATTAGCTGAGTCCGAGTACCAAATGACAGCATTATATGTAACAAACTAGGGGAATAATCTCTTGTTTGAGTAAATGTCTCCCCACTAGAGTGACTTGCAGCATATCTTACATTTATCCATGTGTTAAGTCTTAGGATGATATCTTTAGTATTAGCTGAGTCTGAGTACTTTTCCTACACTCTGTCACTCCGTACCAGCTGAAAAAGACAATACTTGGTATTCTTCAAGGTGATATGTAAATGTGAAATGATTTTCCATTTATCCTACACTTCCTCTCCCTATCTCATGATTAGAGATGGCGTTTAAACGTACAACGTTATAATGATTCGTTAGAAAAAATAAATTGTTTAAACGGTTTCAATATACAGCCATCAACGTTTAAGCTTCGACATCTGTGTAATAATTATTTAAGCAACAGCGATGCAACATCGTACGTGCGTTATTTTAAGTGCATGATTATTTAAGCGTACAATGTTGTATTAGTATTTTTGCGTTGTTTTAAACGTACTGTTTATTTAATTACCCTATTATTTTCAGTCTGCTTTTTTAATTTGGAGGAGGCAGACGTCGCGTTGTGTTGGAGAATTAATAACGATTCGTGATATCGGAGTTTAAACAGATGTTAGTCTTTTTTAATTACGAATTATATTTACCTATTTTTTATTAGGTACTTATCCCATTCTCTATGGGGGGGGTGCCCCCCTTACCCCCCCACCCCCCAACCCTCACCCCCCCCCAACCCCCCCTCACCCCCCCCCCCCCCCTCACCCCCCCCCCCCCCCCCCCCCTCACCCCCCCCCACACCCCTCACCCCTCCCTTTTTTTATTATACCTATATTTTTACGTATAGGGAAATAAACATATAGCCTTTAATATAAACGTTTATAAATATAAACACAACGCGTGCGACGTTATAGAAAATAAGCAGTAAACGCCATCTCTACTCATGATATGGTCAGGAACACAAGAGTTCTCCAAAGAGCTAGAGCCAATAGAGAGTTGCTGTCAAATATCAAAGTCCGTAAGGTATCATATTTGGGTCATGTGCTCAGGGGAGAAAAATATAAATTGCTCCACCTGATCATTATGTGCAAAGTAGAGGGTAGTAGAAGGATTGGAAGAAGGCAGATTTCTTGGCTCCGCAATATACGAGACTGGACTGGAATAAGGAGTGCTGAAGAGCTGTTTCGAGCTGCCCAGGACAGGAGCACTTTCTCTCGAGTGATAGTCAACGTTGGGGGGACCTAACACGACACCGGAAAAAGAAGAAGTAATCTTAATTGAATTTGACATATTGATTTTAGGTAAGATTTTTTTATTATTTTGTGTTCTCTTTTGACTTAACATTTTATATTTACTTTAGATTAGTTTCTTAATTTTTTATTTGTTGTGACTATTATTTAATATTGACTAAATGTGTACACCATAATCAGGTCATTGTTTGAGCTCTCCAAATGCCCCATGTCTAACTGTTCCTATGTGTATTCAATGTCTTTGTATGTATGTGCTGTATGAAATAAATAAATAAATACCTACACCAATTATTCTCATGTTTACTATACCAGTTTCACATGAGCATACCGGTATAATACGAGGGTTATCCAGAAAGTAAGAGTACTGACTCTATATATATTTTAAAAAATGGTAAGTATTTATAAAATAAACATAGGGTATTGTAGACACATATGTGAGGTATTTTTCCATGTAGTCGTCATCCCGATATATGCAGGTAGTAAGCCGTGGCAAAGCTTTTTGATGCCCGCCTCAAAATATTTTCCCGCCATCTCTTTCTTCCAGTTCAGGTCCTCTTGTTTCACCTTCTCGTTGGTCAAAATGTTTTTCCACCCATGTGAGTCTTCAGGAAAGTAAGATGTAGGACCAGACAGATTAGTGCTGCATTCCATTCAGAGGTTCCCTGAAGCAGAAGTTCGATCGAGATGATCCCATTTCCGTTCCGAAACATAGTGGCAATGATTTTTGGACGAAATTGGGGTTTGAGACTCGAAATCGAGATAAAGGCTCGATAAACAATCATTCTGCCTTCATTAAAGTCACGAGACCTTTTAAACACATTCGCTCGATTCATAACACCTTATCAATAAACAGTTTTGAACCGTATAAAGAAAATCAGGCAATGTTTTTCAAAGAAACCGTATGTCGGGGCGCACTACGTACTTGACGGGATTTTTAATCGACATGTCTCACGAAAACGGACACTATAAGTTGAGTTTTCGTGCTATAGAGGTTCTCCTGTGCTTGTTGTGTTCAGGAAAGTCCCCGCTGCCACATGGTATTGCCAAACTTAGGAAAAAAATTCCATACAACCCGAGAAGGCTCTTACTTTGTGGACGTCCCTAGTATATTCGTTAGTATTTTAGTATAAATGATTATTTTATTTGAGATACTACTTACATTATGTTATGGTATCATTAAATGTATACAATTTAAAGTGTATCTAAATATCTATATTGGCAAAACACCAAATAAATTATACACCAAGATTGTATTTGTTATAGTGAACTTCATTTAAAGGAATATCCTATGTCTATCTATCTATACCCTCACGCTACGTCCCTTGCAGGGTAGGCAGAGAGGACAGAGCGCCAGACATCCCTATCCTTACACACACTCTTAGCTTCCGTCACACTCATACAGTTTGTCATACACGCTCTCCGATTGCTTTTTCTCAAAACGCGCCCATCCTTGAGGATCTAGTCGACATGATCGGACCAGGCCAGTCTCCGGCGGCCGCGCTCTCTCACACGTTTTCGTTCACTCAGATATATCTTTTTTGTCATCCTGTCATCCTTCATTCTCTCAACATGCTCAAATCATCTTAGTTTGTTCACTTTCATCCTATGTACTACAGTAAAATTATACATTTACCTTGCAAAAGGTCCGGTAGTTCTGAATTTTTGGTATGTTATTAGTGCCGGTCCTACAATGTTAAGTTCAAAAATGTGACCTTCTAGGGATGCCGCGCTCCAATTGGTAGCGAAAAAATCCATTTATTTCCTGCCATCCGTTTCTATTTTCAAAATAACTCCAAAACGGTTGGTTATAAGTGTCGTTTTTTTCTAGTTTAAAATCGTTTTTTTTTAACAAATTATAATTTTATCGATGTCTTTAGATCATAGTGTATCCATATTGACATTTAAAAATTTCTAAAAATGGGAGACCTTAGATCTCGACAACCGTTACTAAATATGCTTTGGAACAAAATAGGGTAGATGCATTGGACCTTTATCTAGGGAATAACCGTAAAATATGTTTTATGTCTTGTATAGATTTCTCAAAAAAACTCTGATCTTTTTTCCGAAAGATAGCAACTTGTTTCCTGGAAGTCGCAGAGATTTTTTTTGTATTGATAAAATGCATTACAATATAGGGAATGACCGTAAAAGTTTTTTGATTGAAGCGAAATTAACCCCAAAGAGTAAAGCAAACGCTATTTCTTACATTTTTCGTGCGATTGTGCGTGCGATTTTGAACTTTAAAGTCGAGGGAAATGATTCAGGGATACTCGTTTCCTTAATTGAATTAGATAATTATGATAAAAAACGTTATTCAATAAAAAAAAAACGAATTTTCAGCCGAAATCGTGACTTTTTAACTTTCTTTTTTCACCGGCCCGAAATTTGGCAAAACAGACCTGGCAACACTAATTTCAACCGACAGTGATTGATTTTATAGAATTCCTTTACACAATAGCGGAAAAATGTAGCCATGGGCGTCGTGTCAGGGGGCACGCGCCCCCTAGAGATTGGAATAGGTATATAATTTTTCATAGTAAATAATAAAACTTCATAAAAAATCACAAAAACCACACATTTTTTCATCATATAATCAAAAATATTCTAAAACTAGCTGAGTTACCCGTGCTTCGCAACGGAAAATTTAACAAAACAACCCGGCTGACTTTATAGGATTGAGCTGGACAAAATGTGATCTGAATTTCTTTTCCAACACCCTTTCATACGATGCCACACATGCCACCACACAACGCTTGGATCCCCTCATCATCATGGCATCTCTTAGGAAAAGCTTTTTCTACAAAAAACCGGCGACGTTAGAACACAAAGTATATTATCGCAAATGTTACTCTAAATTTTCGCAGCAATCCGTGGTAAAATGCAGCTGAGTTTTACGAACTTTTACAAAAAACTGACTTTATTTTATACATACCTATAGATTAGCATGAAGGTCCAATAATTATTTCATGGAAAATTTAGACTGCGGCGCCAATTACATAACCTTATATATTCGTGTGATACATGTTCTTTGAAGTACTTATGTTTTTTATTTCACAAATAATGAACTAGATTAAATAATCTCGATGTTTTTGACCGTCGGTACTTGGTGGAAGTCCATTTTTAAGGAAAAAATTAAAAACTAAATATGTAGATTAAAATCCACAAAAAAACAACTCGATCACTAGTCATGTAATAGATTAAATCTATAGTATTTTTTTGTGGATCTTCATCTAAATATTTAGTTTTTCATTTTTTCCCTTAAAATGACCTTTTTTAGGTAGGTACTTTCATGCAAAAAAAAATATATTCAAAAATAGAATACGCCTGCGGCGCTATTACGTATATTTCTTACTATATGTTTTATTTTTTGCTGCCCCCCTAGCTCCGAAGCCGGCGACGCACATGAATCTAAAACTTTTAGTAAATCTAATAACACAATACATTATAGAAATCAATGAAATTGTAATCAGTGACAGACATAAAACTGTGGCTCGCACCACTTTACTGTAAAATTATTTTAATACGCGACCCCATCTATACAGAATCAAAATCTAATCGCATGTCTATAAAAACAGACCTACCTACTTATTCTATTCTATCCAGTCCCTTGCGAAGTAGGCAAAAAGAACGGATCACCACACTTTCTTATCAAGTGTAATGTGATCACATTAAGTCAGCCGACGTTCGGTCACAAGCCTGATGGAAAGTCCATCCTTTGCTGTATATCTGTTGAGATAACTACTTGTCAGTAATACAATTTTTTCTCCCGTGAGACTTCTGAAAAAACTGCACTGTAAGTGTTATTTAGGATATTATATGGTACAGTTTCAAAACGTTCCACAATTCAGGGCCTTATATGCACTGAGCAAAAATCGTTCTATTTTTGCCTAAATTTTTCAAATTTTGTATGAGAATGCTAGCGCAAAATAAGAATAACATAAGCGACAATGTGAATTATACCTTTTTAAAAGAAACCTGGGAAGAAATTTAAAAATCTAAAACAGCCGATTTGTTAAGATTATAATTACCAGTATTTTGGCTAAATTATACTTTTATATCTGAAAAACTGAACGGAAAATCTTTAGATCCCGTAAATTTTAGGGGTACATTCGGGATATTTTTTTATTCAAGGAATTTCCAAATCCTGTAATTCTAAAACAGCCAATCTGTAGTCCATACTTTCATCTATCACTGTCTTCAGTTTCAAGACGATTCTCTCAGTATTGGCTGAGTAAAATTCAGGCCGCCGAAGCCCAATGACAGCATATAGGACCTTAACCAATTTTTCGATCTGGAAAGTGAGATTAAACAACTATTTCTCAAAGTTATTATGTCAAACGAATATTTATGTATTTATAAGTTTGAGAACATTTGTTATGTTTTAAAGTTTATTCCAAATTGACATATTGCATGCATATCATAATTTATGTCACTAAACATTAGCGCATGAAAATAAAAGATTGATTATTAAACGTATTAAGGGCACGGCACCAGGAATGACGTCACAGTCTTTTCCCACGGCATTAAGGTTCAAAATCGCGTGACAATCGCATGATAAAATGGTAAAAATAGCGTTTTTTTTTCAATTTTTTGTGTTAATTTCGGTTCAATCAATAAACTTTTTTACGGTTATTCCCTAAATTTTAATGTATATTATCAGAACAAAAAAAATCTGCGATTTTCGAGAAACGAGTTTCTGTCTTTTGGAAAAAAGATCAGAGCTGTTTTTCAAAATTTAATTTGAGAATCTATACAAGATATAAAAAATCTTTTACGGTCATTCCCTAGATAAAGGTTCAACGTATCTACTCTATTTTTTCCAAAGCATATTTAGTAACGGTTGTCGAGATATAAGGTCTCCCGTTTTTTGTTTTTTTTTTTATGTCAGTATGCCTACTTTTAATTTAAAACTACAATTTTGCTTTTATTACGATTAAGAGTGCGCATACCGACATTTCAAAAATTTCTAAAAACGGGAGACCTTATATCTCGACAGCCGTTACTTAATATACTTTGGAACAAAATGGGGTAGATGCATTGAACCTTAATCTAGGGAATAACCGTAAAAGATTTTTTATATCTAGTATAGATTTCAAAAAAATATATTTAAAAACACCTCTATTTTTTTCCGAAAGACGGAATCTCGTTTGCCGAAAGTCGCGGAGCAAAATTTTTTTTGTACTGATAATATGCATTGACATCTAGGGAATAACCGAAAAAGTTTTTTGATAGACGCAAAATTAACACCAAAAAATGGAAAAAACGCTATTTTTACCATTTTATCATGCGATTGTCACGCGATTTTGAACCTTAATGCCGTGGGAAATGACTGTGACGTCATTCCTGGTGCCATGCCCTTAACGATATTTCTATTGAAATTCTCCGAGTGTTGCCACTATGGTTGTCACCGAAAACCATTTCTTTCTTGTCAGATTTTACCTCAGATGTTAATATTTAAATGCCGTGAATGGAACAGATGTTCCATCCATCCGATAGGAACAAATTTGAAATTTAAATTTAAAAAATGTAAATAAAAAAAACTGTATTCGAATATCGAACCAATTTGAATTTATTATTTTTTTTCTTATGCAATATCAGCTGACTACAAAATATATGTAGATAGATGTTCTAGGTAAAAATCCTTTTATCTAAGCGCAAAATAAGAATAACCTAAGCGACAAATTAGATTTTGGCTTATTGTATAAAAAGGGGACCGAATATCAAAAAAATATCCACTAGAGTTGACTAGAGTCACTGCGTCTTACCTTAAACATTTTATCAACCAAATTACAGCATTATATCTAACAAACTACGGGAATAATCTCAATAATATCAGAGGTGATATTGGAATTATTTTTTATGGAGTAAATTTACAACAATCAAATTTCTCCCCACTAGGGATGTCTAAATTGTCTACCCCGCAAGGGATGCGCCGTGAGAGAAAAGAATAGAAGAGAAAATATTTTTGCATGGGAGATTTCTGCTTGTGAGATTTTTTTCTGTGCGATGATTTCCTGACACCATGACTTAGGTAATAATCAAAGAGATTACATATTAAGTACTAGAGATCTGATTCTATGTACTTTCAATAGAACGGAAGTGTAGCAATTTCACGCTCGGCACTTTTTGGTATTTTAGAGTCGCAAACCTCACACTATTAACAAGATATCAATAATAAAAACTAAAACATCTTTAAAACTATCGTTTTAGTCCTAAATAACGTTAAAACTAATACAGTTTTTAACTATGAGAGCAAAATTTCGAAACCGTTGCCCACAAACTGTCAAAATTTTCCATACGATTTGACAGTTTGTGGGCACCAGTTTTGTTATACTTCTAGCATTGAGTACTCTGTATAGGTAGTACTATATTATGTCGCTGAGATATACCCTAAGATAGGGTTGCCAGATGTGAAAAACCGGACAAGTTTTAACCCCCCCACCCCTCCCCCCTATAAAAAATATTTTTTAGAAATGCATGCACAATTTGCGCTGATGATGAGTTCTGAAGAATGATTTACGCTCGAGGAAATACAAAAAATATACCTACCTACGTAGTTTAAAATAGTGTTTACCAATTAGTATAGCACAGCAAAAGAGTGGAATCACAGTATTCCCTGCGCCTCCTGCAGTGGAGTAAATGGAACCACAGCGTTCCTACTCCAGTTCACAACCAAAAAGCAGGTTGCAAATGTTGTGTCTACCCCTCGGCAGATGGCGTTAGCATCGGAAATTTGGTTCATTGTGAAATAATTTCCAGCTGTAGCATATATATATATATACAACTTCTTAAAATTACACAATTGACAGCAGGATGTGGTGGAATGGGTGAACGTTGCCCTGGGCATATTAAGGCGATCACTTAAGCCAGACAAAGCCGACTCGTAAGCGTCGGAAGACCCATCCTGCTTCCACCCCGAGGGAGTTCACATAACGCTACATTATGTGAATGAAGATGCCTCTAGTCTCTGTTGAGGAAAAAACTAAAGTAGTTATTTCTGTCTGTGCAATGCAGATAAATTCCGGTTCCATCCTAATTTAGGTATACAGCAGAGCCTCTATAATCCGAACACCGAAAATTTATACCCTGTTCGGATGTACGAAGCGTTCGGATTATAGTATGTAGACATTTTGAAAGGCATTTTTCGAAATAAAACAAAAACATTTTACATTATAATGTATTTATTTAAGTATGTATGTTAGATACAAGATACAAATCACATTTTTTAAGGAATCTCAATATAGTGCTTTGACGAGTAGTGTTTAGCGACATAAAAAATGCTTTATCCCTTAATTTGAGACTGTGAGAAACGGCGGTTGCGGGGTTGTTCGGATTATAGAGGCGTTAGCTGGGGTTCGGATTATCGAGGCTCTGCTGTATCTCAAGTCAAACCCTTTTCATTAAAAAAAGTCTGGCAACACTGATAGGTAGGGTATATAGACAGATTTATCTGTATTTATACAGATTTTAGGCAACGGGAACAGACAAATAAATACAGATGACAAATTTTACTCTGTTTTATACAGATTTTTAGGATTTTGGAAATTTTCTATGATAAATCAGAAAAATAAAGTAAAAAAGAAACAGATTCGATCACATTTGTCATTTGATAATAAGTTAATAGATGAAAATCTCATTTGTAGAATAAGTAAAAATATGTATGTACAAAAAGAAATTTGTATATTTTATGTAAGCACGAGTACTGTTATTTTCTCAAAAAGGTTAGTTTTTCAATAAACTACCATATTTTATTTGTTTTCAAATTTCATTTTAACAGTTTTTTTGCCTTTTTATGCCTGTTTATACAGATTTTGGCTTATTATAACCTCATACAGATTTATACAGATTTCTAGACTTTGAAATACAGATTTGTATTTTAAAAGTGTGGCAACACTGCTACATATAGCTTGTAAGGATATAGAACAGTGCCTTGCTCCATTTTTCTCAGTTGAGTGTAGATAGCGGGTGATTAATTTCAGGAATACGTCATGACGTCAACTTACTTGACTACGGAAATGAAAGTTATGTTTGAGTACCATTCTACAACTTCCGGGTTAAGAGTATGCATACCGACATTTTAAAAATTTCTAAGAACGGGGGACCTTCTATCTCGACAACCGTTACTAAATATGCTTTGGAACAAAATAGGGTAGATGCATTGAACCTCTATCTAGGGAATAACCGTAAAAGATTTTTTATATCTTGTATAGATTTCTCAAAAAAATATTTAAAAACACCTCTGAACTTTTTCCCGAAAGTAGCGGAGTATTTTTTTTTAATTCACTGATAATATGCATTAAAATCTAGGGAATAACCGTAAAAGTTTTTTGATAGACGCAAAATTAACCCCAAAAAATGGAAAAAACACTATTTTTATCATTTTTTCATGTGATTGTTCACGCGATTTTGAACCTTAATGCCGTGGAAAATGACTGTGACGTCATTCCTGGTGCCAAGCCCTTAAGTATGGAGTAACCCTTCCGGGTAGGAATGTGATTAAATACCATAGAGTGATACATGGGCGCCCCCTAGAGATTGGAATAGGTATATATTTATTCGTACTAAATGACAAAACGTCACAAAAAATCACATCACTGGAACACATTTTCTCATCATATCATAAATTTTCTAAAATAAATATAAAAATCCATCAGTTTGAAAAAAAAAAGCCTGTGGCGCTATTTTTTATTAGTATTTTTTATAAAAAATAATTTTTCATACATATCGTTGTGCAATGTATTGTATAGATTTTCAAATAAACAAACCACATCACGACCTACTTCTGTGTCTTGCAAAAAAATTCGCCGGCGGCGCTGTTTACGCGTTTTTCGTGCTATATCTTTTTTTATTTTGTTGCCCCCCTCCCCCTAGCTCCGAGGCTGGCGACGCCCATGGAGGGATACTAGCTTCATATGAATCTCAAAGTTTGCGACCCAATTAAGACGTCACGGTCATTATTTTTTAAATAAATGGATCTAAGCTTGCATACACAAACCGAAATACTTCCCCCCCCCCCCCCCTTCCCTCGTCTACGATGTGTTTTTGCGGAAAGTCAACAAATTTAGTAACAATTCTTATGAACCACCCCTCCGCCGACGATAAAATTAATTGGATTGTGACAAATGCTCTTTTCATACCCCCCCCCCCCCCCCCCCTCCCCCGTTGAACGCAAAAAATGCACATGATGTTCAAGGACGTCTATACAGCCAATAGGTAGAAACCATAGAAATAATATCTACCATCTCACTGTCTATTTTTCTATGGAATTTTGACAAGTAATCTCGAAATGACAGATGAGTGACGCCAAGCCTGCGAGCCTCGTGCGGATTCAAGATTACGCGGCGGGTATTAACTGACGAAAGTGAAGTGGGAAACATTATTATACGTGCTTGTTCATATTATACTCTACACAGCATCATGGATGGAACTAGTGGTAGTGCTAGTGTATCTACACATGTAGGTGATGACTGTATAGTGGGGGATATTCAAGTCTGTATAACTGAAGACGATGACATTGAGGCCTTTTTAATGGCTGGCTGTGTGAACCAAGAACCTGCTGAGGAGGAAGGCGAGGGTGATGTTGGACATGCTGTTCCTTATGGAGACATTGATATATACGAACCTGATATTAAAGCTGAGTGCGAGAGAGCTAGTAACGAAATCAATCAACCAAACCAAGTGGCCAAACCATCTTTACAAAATGAGATGAAAACACATCACCCTGCTCCTGGAACTTCACATCAAAATATTACAAAGAAGAAACATACAGAAGCACCGCGACAAGGATTTCAATGTAATATTTGTATAAAGACATTCACTCGGTCGTCTGTTCTAGCCAGACATAAACTAATTCACACTGGTGAAAAACCGTTTGAGTGTAATATTTGCACCAAGACATTTAGTCAGTCTGCAACTTTAACCACACATAAACTAATTCACAGTGGTGAAAAACCTTTTGAGTGTAAGATTTGCAGGAAAAGATTCAATAGTAGGATGAGATTAACCGGACATGAAATAGTTCATGATGATACAAAGCTTTTTGAGTGTAATATTTGCATGAAGAAATTTACTCGGTTGTCAAATCTAAACATACATAAACTAATTCACAGTAGTGTCAAACCTTTTCAATGTAATATTTGCATGAAGACATTCACTATTTCTTCAAATCTAACCCGCCATAATCTAATTCACAGCGATGAAAAACCTTTTGAGTGTAAGATTTGCGCTAAGAAATTCAATCATAAGTCAAGTTTAATCGCACATGAATTAGTTCACAGTGGTGAAAACCCCTTTGAATGTAATATTTGCATGAAGACATTCACTCACTCTTCAAATCTAACCCGCCATAAACTAATTCACAGCGATGAAAAACCCTTTGAATGTAATATTTGCAAGAAGACATTCAGTGTCAAATCGACATTAAAAAGGCATAAACGAATTCACAGCGGTGATAAACCTTTTGAGTGTGATATTTGCAAGAAAACATACAATCGGAAGTCACATTTAAACGCACATGAATTAATTCACAGTGGTGAAAAACCCTTTCAATGTAATATTTGCATGAAGACATTCACTCAGTCTACACATCTAATCCGCCATAAACTAATTCACAGTGATAAAAAACCTTTTGAGTGTAAGATTTGCGCAAAGAAATTCAATCAGAAGTCAAGTTTAATCGCACATGAATTAATTCACAGTGGTGAAAAACCTTTTGAGTGTAAGATTTGCGCAAAGAAATTCAATCAGAAGTCAAGTTTAATCGCACATGAATTAATTCACAGTGGTGAAAAACCTTTTGAGTGTAAGATTTGCGCAAAGAAATTCAATTATAAGTCAAATTTAACCGCACATGAATTAATTCACAGTGGTGAAAAACCTTTTATGTGTAATATTTGCAAGAAGATATTCAGCGACAAATCGACATTAAGACGGCATAAACGAATTCACAGTGGTTAAAAACCTTTTCTGTGTAATATTTGCATGAAGACATTCAATCGGTCGTCTAATTTCGCCACACATAAATTAACTCACAGTGGTAAAAAGAACATGAATGTACCAGGCACATCCAGAAAGTAAGAATACTGGTCGTCCTAAGTGGTAGAGGGAGTTCTCCTGAACACAACAGCTGAACCTCAGTAGAACGAAGTTCGCCTTGTAGTGTCCGTTTTTGTGTAATCCCTAAAAAATCCCGCAAAGTTCGTGGTGCGCCCTAACATCCGGTTCCTTCTGGCGGAAGGAAAAACACCCTCTGATTTCTTCCCGATTAAAGGTACTGTGAATCGAACGAACGTGTTTTCCATTTTCAGAAAAAATATGATTTGATGAGAAAACGTGTTGTAATAATGTGATTTTTTGTGAGGTTTTATCAATTAGTATGAAAAAATATTTACGTATTCCAAACTCTAGGGGGGGCGGCTGCCCCCCTGACGACACTGTTGTACACACATTATATTACTTTACTTTTATCTGTTATAAAATATCTCTCGTTCCATACTAAATCACTTGAAAAAGAAAATAATTTCACTCATCATGTGTACCAACCACACAACAGCCAACTTATTGCATCAAATAATGAGGCTATTTATGTACGTTCTAAAAAGGAGTTGGACTAGATTCATTGTTTTATTATTGTAATATTATTTCGCTCTGTTTGTGAATAATTTATGCCTATATTATAAGCTTTTATATTTAAATAAAGACTAAATTTCCTACAAATAACGTTTTTATTTTTCCTTTTGCTCTCCTGTAAAATAGATTATTCGCGCTTGAGCATGTTCTTTACCGTGTACACTAACGTTTATTATTTCATGAACTCTTATGTACTTATCACCAAATAAATACATAAATCAATATAAACCAACATTATGTCTCTACCACATGCTTGCCGACACTCGTGTGAATGAGTAAAAAGACGTGCGGACTGGATGATTGCCTTGGATTGTAAACGTAATCGACGGTTAACAGACATCGTTATTTGTGCGAATGAGTAAAAAGACTTTTACTCATTCACACAAAAAACGAGTAGAAAGTAGTGTATTCGTAGGAGTTGCTGCAGTATCCGCAGCTAACTTCAGTGATTCTAGCATTTGCGGCAACTTCAGAGCGTCAGAAAGAATGTGGGACCTTCCACATTTCATGTAAATTGTCCATCCTACCAGTAGAGTAGCGTAGGTTACTGCCGCCCTGGGCGATTAGAAAATAGTAAGATTATAATATTAAATTAAAGTTCGAGGACATCAAAATTTCGGCAGGACACTAAATACAAAAATAGCTAATAGGTAGGAACCATAGAAATAATATCTACCATCTCACTGTCTATTGTTCTATGGAATTTTGACGGATAATTTCGAAATGACAGTTGAGTGACGCCAAGCCTGCGAGCCTCGTGCGGTATCGAGATTACGCGGCGGGTATTAACTGACGAAAGTGAAGTGGGAAACATTATTATACGTGCTTGTTCATATTATACTCTATACAGCATCATGGATGGAACTAGTGGTAGTGCTAGTGTATCTACACATGTAGGTGATGACTGTATAGTGGGGGATATTCAAGTCTGTATAACTGAAGACGATGACATTGAGGCCTTTTTAATGGCTGGCTGTGTGAACCAAGAACCTGCTGAGGAGGAAGGCGAGGGTGATGTTGGACATGCTGTTCCTTATGGAGACATTGATATATACGAACCTAATATTAAAGCTGAGTACGAGAGCGCTAGTAACGAAATCAATCAACCAAACCAAGTGGCCAAACCATCTTTAGAAAATGAGACGAAAACACATCAGCCTGCTCCTGGAACTTCACCTCAAAATATTACAAAGAAGAAACATACAGAAGGACCGCGACAAGGATTTCAATGTAATATTTGTATGAAGACATTCAGTCAGTCTGCAACTTTAACCATACATAAACTAATTCACAGTGGTAAAAAACCTTTTGAGTGTAAGATTTGCAGGAAAAGATTCAATAGTAGGATGAGATTAACCGGACATGAAATAGTTCATGATGATAAAAAGCATTTTGAGTGTAATATTTGCAAGAAGAGATTTCCTTGGTTGTCAAATCTAAACATACATAAACTAATTCACAGTAGTGTCAAACCTTTTCAATGTAATATTTGCATGAAGACATTCACTATTTCTTCAAATCTAACCCGTCATAAACTAATTCACAGCGACGAAAAACCTTTTGAGTGTAAGATTTGCGCAAAGAAATTCAATGATAAGTCAAATTTAATCGCACATGAATTAGTTCACAGTGGTGAAAAACTCTTTGAATGTAATATTTGCATGAAGACATTCACTCATTCTTCAAATCTAACCCGCCATAGACAAATTCACAGTGGTGAAAAACCTTTTGAGTGTAAGATTTGCGCAAAGAAATTCAATCAGAAGTCAAGTTTAATCGCACATGAATTAATTCTCAGTGGTGAAAAACCTTTTGAGTGTAAGATTTGCGCAAAGAAATTCAATCAGAAGTCAAGTTTAATCGCACATGAATTAATTCACAGTGGTGAAAAACCTTTTGAGTGTAAGATTTGCGCAAAGAAATTCAATTATAAGTCAAATTTAACCGCACATGAATTAATTCACAGTGGTGAAAAACCTTTTGAATGTAAGATTTGCAATAAGAGATTCACTTATGCGTCAAATCTAAACAAACATAAACTAATTCACAATAGTGAAAAACCTTTTGAATGTAATATTTGCACGAAGACATTCAATCGGTCGTCTAATTTAGCCACACATAAATTAACTCACAGTGGTAAAAAGAACATGAATGTACCAGGTACATCCAGAATGTAAGAATACTGTTGTACTAAGTAGTAGAGGGAGTTCTCCTGAACACAACAGCTGAACCTCAGTAGAACGAAGTTCGCCTTGTAGTGTCCGTTTTTGTGTAATCCCTAAAAAATCCCGCCAAGTACATGGTGCGCCCTAACATCCGGTTCCTTCTGGCGGAAGGAAAAACACACGCTGATTTCTTCCCGATTAAAGGTACTGTGAATCGAACGAACGTGTTTTCCATTTTCTGATTTGATTTGATAAGAAAACGTGTTGTAACAATGTGATTTTTTGTGAGGTTTTATCAATTAGTATGAAAAAATATTTACCTATTCCAAACTCTAGGGGGGGGCGGCTGCCCCCCTGACGACACTGTTGTACACATATTATATTACTTTACTTTTATCTGTTACAAAATATCTCTCGTTCCTTACTAAATCACTTGAAAAAGAAAATAATTTCACTCATCATGTGTACCAACCACACAACAGCCAACTTATTGCATCAAATAATGAGGCTATTTATGTACGTTCTAAAAAGGAGTTGGACTAGATTCATTGTTTTATTATTGTAATATTATTTCGCTCTGTTTGTGAATAATTTATGCCTATATTATAAGCTTTTATATTTAAATAAAGACTAAATTTCCTACAAATAACGTTTTTATTTTTCCTTTTGCTCTCCTGTAAAATAGATTATTCGCGCTTGAGCATGTTCTTTACCGTGTACACAAACGTTTATTATTTCATGAACTCTTATGTACTTATCACCAAATAAATACATAAATCAATATAAACCAACATTATGTCTCTACCACATGCTTGCCGACACTCGTGTGAATGAGTAAAAAGACGTGCGGACTGGATGATTGCCTTGGATTGTAAACGTAATCGACGGTTAACAGACATCGTTATTTGTGCGAATGAGTAAAAAGACTTTTACTCATTCACACAAAAAACGAGTAGAAAGTAGTGTATTCGTAGGAGTTGCTGCAGTATCCGCAGCTAACTTCAGTGATTCTAGCATTTGCGGCAACTTCAGAGCGTCAGAAAGAATGTGGGACCTTCCACATTTCATGTAAATTGTCCATCCTACCAGTAGAGTAGCGTAGGTTACTGCCGCCCTGGGCGATTAGAAAATAGTAAGATTATAATATTAAATTAAAGTTCGAGGACATCAAAATTTCGGCAGGACACTAAATACAAAAATAGCTAATAGGTAGGAACCATAGAAATAATATCTACCATCTCACTGTCTATTGTTCTATGGAATTTTGACGGATAATTTCGAAATGACAGTTGAGTGACGCCAAGCCTGCGAGCCTCGTGCGGTATCGAGATTACGCGGCGGGTATTAACTGACGAAAGTGAAGTGGGAAACATTATTATACGTGCTTGTTCATATTATACTCTATACAGCATCATGGATGGAACTAGTGGTAGTGCTAGTGTATCTACACATGTAGGTGATGACTGTATAGTGGGGGATATTCAAGTCTGTATAACTGAAGACGATGACATTGAGGCCTTTTTAATGGCTGGCTGTGTGAACCAAGAACCTGCTGAGGAGGAAGGCGAGGGTGATGTTGGACATGCTGTTCCTTATGGAGACATTGATATATACGAACCTAATATTAAAGCTGAGTACGAGAGCGCTAGTAACGAAATCAATCAACCAAACCAAGTGGCCAAACCATCTTTAGAAAATGAGACGAAAACACATCACCCTGCTCCTGGAACTTCACCTCAAAATATTACAAAGAAGAAACATACAGAAGGACCGCGACAAGGATTTCAATGTAATATTTGTATGAAGACATTCAGTCAGTCTGCAACTTTAACCATACATAAACTAATTCACAGTGGTAAAAAACCTTTTGAGTGTAAGATTTGCAGGAAAAGATTCAATAGTAGGATGAGATTAACCGGACATGAAATAGTTCATGATGATAAAAAGCATTTTGAGTGTAATATTTGCAAGAAGAGATTTCCTTGGTTGTCAAATCTAAACATACATAAACTAATTCACAGTAGTGTCAAACCTTTTCAATGTAATATTTGCATGAAGACATTCACTATTTCTTCAAATCTAACCCGTCATAAACTAATTCACAGCGACGAAAAACCTTTTGAGTGTAAGATTTGCGCAAAGAAATTCAATGATAAGTCAAATTTAATCGCACATGAATTAGTTCACAGTGGTGAAAAACTCTTTGAATGTAATATTTGCATGAAGACATTCACTCATTCTTCAAATCTAACCCGCCATAGACAAATTCACAGTGGTGAAAAACCTTTTGAGTGTAAGATTTGCGCAAAGAAATTCAATCAGAAGTCAAGTTTATTCGCACATGAATTAATTCACAGTGGTGAAAAACCTTTTGAGTGTAAGATTTGCGCAAAGAAATTCAATCAGAAGTCAAGTTTAATCGCACATGAATTAATTCTCAGTGGTGAAAAACCTTTTGAGTGTAAGATTTGCGCAAAGAAATTCAATCAGAAGTCAAGTTTAATCGCACATGAATTAATTCACAGTGGTGAAAAACCTTTTGAGTGTAAGATTTGCGCAAAGAAATTCAATTATAAGTCAAATTTAACCGCACATGAATTAATTCACAGTGGTGAAAAACCTTTTGAATGTAAGATTTGCAATAAGAGATTCACTTATGCGTCAAATCTAAACAAACATAAACTAATTCACAATAGTGAAAAACCTTTTGAATGTAATATTTGCACGAAGACATTCAATCGGTTGTCTAATTTAGCCACACATAAATTAACTCACAGTGGTAAAAAGAACATGAATGTACCAGGTACATCCAGAATGTAAGAATACTGTTGTACTAAGTAGTAGAGGGAGTTCTCCTGAACACAACAGCTGAACCTCAGTAGAACGAAGTTCGCCTTGTAGTGTCCGTTTTTGTGTAATCCCTAAAAAATCCCGCCAAGTACATGGTGCGCCCTAACATCCGGTTCCTTCTGGCGGAAGGAAAAACACACGCTGATTTCTTCCCGATTAAAGGTACTGTGAATCGAACGAACGTGTTTTCCATTTTCTGATTTGATTTGATAAGAAAACGTGTTGTAACAATGTGATTTTTTGTGAGGTTTTATCAATTAGTATGAAAAAATATTTACCTATTCCAAACTCTAGGGGGGGGCGGCTGCCCCCCTGACGACACTGTTGTACACATATTATATTACTTTACTTTTATCTGTTACAAAATATCTCTCGTTCCATACTAAATCACTTGAAAAAGAAAATAATTTCACTCATCATGTGTACCAACCACACAACAGCCAACTTATTGCATCAAATAATGAGGCTGTTTATGTACGTTCTAAAAAGGAGTTGGACTAGATTCATTGTTTTATTATTGTAATATTATTTCTCTCTATTTGTGAATATTTAATGCCTATATTATAACCTTTTATATTTAAATAAAGACTAAATTTCCTACAAATAACGTTTTTATTTTTCCTTTTGCTCTCCTGTAAAATAGATTATTCGCGCTTGAGCATGTTCTTTAGCGTGTACACTCACGTTTATTATTTCATGAACTCTTATGTACTTATCACCAAAGAAATACATAAATCAATATAAACCAACATTATGCCTCTACCACATGCTCGCCGACGCTCGTGTGAATGAGTAAAAAGACGTGCGGACTGGATGATTGCCTTGGATTGTATACGTAATCGACGGTTAACAGACATCGTTATTTGTGCGAATGAGTAAAAAGACTTTTACTAATTCACACAAAAAACGAGTAGAAAGTAGTGTATTCGTAGATGTCGCTGCAGTATCCGCAGCTAACTTCAGTGATTCTAGCATTTGCGGCAACTTCAGAAAGTCAGAAAGCGTCAGAAAGAATGTGGGACCTTTCACATTTCATGTAAATAGTCCACCCTACCAGTAGAGTAGCGTAGGTTACTGCCGCCCGGGGCGGTTAGAATATAGCAAGATTATAATAATAAACTAAAGTTGTAGGACATATAAATTTCGGCAGGACACTAAACACAAAAATAGCTTATAGGTAGAAACCATAGAAATAATATCTACCAATTTACTGTCTATTGTTCTATGGAATTTTGACGAGTAATTTCGAAATGACAGTTGAGTGACGCCAAGCCTCGTGCGGATTCGAGATTACGCGGCGGGTATTAACTGACGGAAGTGAAGTGGGAAACATTATTATACGTGCTTGTTCATATTATACTCTATACAGCATCATGGATGGAACTAGTGGTAGTGCTAGTGTATCTACACATGTAGGTGATGACTGTATAGTGGGGGATATTCAAGTCTGTATAACTGAAGACGATGACATTGAGGCCTTTTTAATGGCTGGCTGTGTGAAGCAAGAACCTGCTGAGGAGGAAGGCGAGGGTGATGTTGGACATGCTGTTCCTTATGGAGACATTGATATATACGAACCTGATATTAAAGAAGAGTGCGAGAGAGCTAGTAACGAAATCAATCAACCAAACCAAGTGGCCAAACCATCTTTAGAAAATGAGATGAAAACACATCACCCTGCTCCTGGAACTTCACATCAAAATATTACAAAGAAGAAACATACAGAAGCACCGCGACAAGGATTTCAGTGTAATATTTGTATGAAGACATTCACTCAAGCGGGAACTTTAACCAGACATAAACTAATTCACAGTGATGAAAAACCTTTTCAGTGTAAGATTTGCTCAAAAAAATTCAATTATAAGTCAAGTTTAATCGCACATGAATTAATTCACAGTGGTGAAAAACCTTTTGCATGTAATATTTGCATGAAGACATTCAATCGGTCGTCTAATTTAGCCACACATAAATTAACTCACAGTGGTGAAAAACCTTTTGCGGGTAATATTTGCATGAAAACATTCAATCGGCCGTCTCATCTAACCCGCCATAAACTAATTCACAGTGGTTAAAAACCTTTATTTAATGTATTATTTGTCGAAATTCAATCATAAGTTTAAATTAATCACACATGAATTAGTTCATATTGATAAAAAAGCCTTTTCAGTGTAATATTTACTATCTAAACAAACATAAACTAATTCACAGTGGTTACAAACCTTTTGAATGTATTATTTAAAGAACGAAATTCACTCAGTCGTCAAGTTTAGGCAGACATAAATTACTTCAAGTTGGTTAACACCTTACGAGTGTAATATTTGCGTCAAGAAATTCATCAGTTGTTTGTCCATATTTTGTGAGTTAGTTTCGCTAACATTATTTAACAGTAACCTATTTCACTTTGCCTGATAATATATCAGTGTTTCACATATATCCAGAAGGAACGATAACAATCTTGAGAAGTTAATGGTCGTAGAAGGAGTAGAGAAAAAAAGACCCCCCACTAGATGGACTGATGACCGAATCAAGTCTGCCACTGGGACATCAGAACTTGGAATGATGGGCACGGCAATGTGTCGGGAGAGGTGGAGGACAACAATTCATAATGTGCTGAGGACAAGGACAAAGGATGGGCACGACCCTCAGCATTGAGGATAGCGACACAGAAGAAGAAGAAAATAAGCCAATATCTTGAACACGGTTTCAACTCAGTAGTTAAATGGTAGGGGGGCGTATCCTTGAGAAGATTACTTATACATTTTATAGTCTCAGTGATAGTAGTATACACAACACTATGTTAGCAGTTAGCAGAGTATTATTGAGTAGGTACTGTCCAGTCAAGTTGTCAGTGCATTGATCTTAGTGGTGCCGGGTCGGGTGCGTACTAAACTTCAACCTTGCTCCTTCGCTATGTGATACAGCGGAGTACCTACCTATGACTAGTATACAGAGACCATTACATTATAATAATATGTTTCATTTGTATTGTATTGCCTGCATGTATATTCTTGTATATTTAAAATAAAATAAATATAAAATTACCTCACTGATGAATTATTAAGAGAATTTCCAGTTACTAAACCTGAGGACTCTACATAAAACTGCTGCTATTTCATGTAGGTATACTTTATATACTGAAACCATCGAATTGTCTATTTAAAACAACTATTCTCATTCTATGAGCCATGACATCCCCGGATTGTTGAATATAGGCTCCCACACTTTCGTTGGCACTCACCAAATCATCCAAGGATCGTGAGGAGCATTAAGAGAAGGTCGCCTACCTCCGATAGGAGCGGCACACGAAGATAAAGGAGTTACATATTTTAAAATACTTGGAACAGACAGTAGACACGCACGGGTCGTGGTCTCAAATACTCAAGACTTGAATTGAGACTCTAAGGTAACGCTGAGAATCCCAGTAACTATTAACGAAGATTGTTTGTCAAAAAGTCTAATATCTTCAAAATTAATTAAAAAAAGATATTTGGTTGCAAAAATAGACTTATCTTTTCCTTATGTAGGATAGACATGGCATAGAAAATTCCATCCCTTCAATTTCGTGGATACACTAAAATCAATGAATTCAGAATTATTTTCTAAACAGCCTATTTCCTGTTTATTAAAATGCAACTACTTTCAGAATTGTGCCGATGAATTAAAGAAAAAAAAACCTTCACAATTTAACATTTATTCAACATTTTTTTTATTTATTTATATTATAGGAATGCAATAAATTTTCAGCGAAATATAAGCAATGGAAAATATAAATTGGAAAGTTGGACAATGTATAAACCACGGCCGACAATTTATATTTAATGAAATAATTGGAATATTATGTTATAACTGTATTTAGTATTAAAAGCATATTTATTTTTCTATTAATATGTTAGAATATACCTAGTAAGATTATAATAATAAACTAAAGTTGTGGAACATCTAAATTTCTGCAGGACACTACAATACAAATACAGGAGTGCGTTCGGTATCCGTTAAAATTCACTAGACGATTCGCTCGATTGTTTATGGTTCTATTGTTCGCCGTTCTATCATCGGTGCGTTTCACTCGGTTGTGCGAGTCAACGTGTTCTATGTGCACGGTTGACACGCTCGGTTGTTGCGAATAACACCCAACAAATTTGTTGGGTGACATTCGCTCGCCATAGATAATAGAATGGTCCGCACGTGCAGTTCACTCACTCTTATTAACACGCGATATGTCTATCCCTGTCTACCAATGAAGAGTGCAGTGATATCGCTATCTCGATGTATATCTATCAACTCGCTCTTATTAGTACTCTCATATCTCTATCTCTGTTTGACAATTCCAATTGGAACAATCACCCAAATGCGTTCTGCTTCGCGCGATAATCACTCGTTGACACGCTGAGTGAAAATTAACGGATACAGAACGCGGCCCTGCCAATAGGTAGAAACCATAGAAATAATATCTACCATCTCACTGTCTATTTTTCTATGGAATATTGACAAGTAATCTCGAAATGACAGATGAGTGACGCCAAGCCTGCGAGCCTCGTGCGGATTCGAGATTACGCGGCGGGTATTAACTGACGAAAGTGAAGTGGGAAACATTATTATACGTGCTTGTTCATATTATACTCTATACAGCATCATGGATGGAACTAGTGGTAGTGCTAGTGTATCTACACATGTAGGTGATGACTGTATAGTGGGGGATATTCAAGTCTGTATAACTGAAGACGATGACATTGAGGCCTTTTTAATGGCTGGCTGTGTGAAGCAAGAACCTGCTGAGGAGGAAGGCGAGGGTGATGTTGGACATGCTGTTCCTTATGGAGACATTGATATATACGAACCTGATATTAAAGCTGAGTGCGAGAGAGCTAGTAACGAAATCAATCAGCCAAACCAAGTGGCCGAACCATCTTTAGAAAATGAGATGAAAACACATCACCCTGCTCCTGGAACTTCACATCAAAATATTACAAAGAAGAAACATACAGAAGCACCGCGACAAGGATTTCAAAGTAATATTTGTATGAAGACATTCAGTCAGTCTGCAACTTTAACCACACATAAACTAATTCACAGTGGTGAAAAACCTTTTGAGTGTAAGATTTGCAGGAAAAGATTCAATAGTAGGATGAGATTAACCGGACATGAAATAGTTCATGATGATAAAAAGCATTTTGAGTGTAATATTTGCAAGAAGAGATTTCCTTGGTTGTCAAATCTAAACATACATAAACTAATTCACAGTAGTGTCAAACCTTTTCAATGTAATATTTGCATGAAGACATTCACTCAACAGTCACATTTAACGACCCATAAACTAATTCACACAGGTGAAAAACCTTTTGAGTGTAAGATTTGCATGAAGACATTCACTCAGTCTACACATCTAACCCGCCATAAACTAATTCACAAAGATGAAAAACCTTTTGAGTGTAAGATTTGCGCAAAGAAATTCAATCATAAGTCAAGTTTAATCGCACATGAATTAATTCACAGTGGTGAAAAACCTTTTGAGTGTAAGATTTGCGCAAAGAAATTCAATCAGAAGTCAAGTTTAATCGCACATGAATTAATTCACAGTGGTGAAAAACCCTTTGAGTGTAAGATTTGCGCAAAGAAATTCAATCATAAGTCAAGTTTAATCGCACATCAAATAATTCACAGCGATGAAAAACCTTTTGAGTGTAAGATTTGCGCAAAGAAATTCAATCATAAGTCAAGTTTAATCGCACATGAATTAGTTCACAGTGGTGAAAAACCCTTTGAATGTAATATTTGCAAGAAGACATTCAGTGACAGATCGACATTAATAAGGCATAAACGAATTCACAGTGGTGAAAAACCTTTTCAATGTAATATTTGCATGAAGACATTCAATCGGTCGTCTAATTTAGCCACACATAAATTAACTCACAGTGGTAAAAAGAACATGAATGTACCAGGTACATCCAGAAAGTAATAATACTGGTCGTCCTAAGTGGTAGAGGGAGTTCTCCTGAACACAACAGCTGAACCTCAGTAGAACGAAGTTCGCCTTGTAGTGTCCGTTTTTGTGTAATCCCTAAAAAATCCCGCCAAGTACATGGTGCGCCCTAACATCCGGTTCCTTCTGGCGGAAGGAAAAACACCCTCTGATTTCTTCCCGATTAAAGGTACTGTGAATCGAACGAACGTGTTTTCCATTTTCAGAAAAAATATGATTTGATGAGAAAACGTGTTGTAATAATGTGATTTTTTGTGAGGTTATATCAATTAGTATGAAAAAATAGTTACGTATTCCAAACTCTAGGGGGGGCGGCTGCCCCCCTGACGACACTGTTGTACACATATTATATTACTTTACTTTTATCTGTTACAAAATATCTCTCGTTCCATACTAAATCACTTGAAAAAGAAAATAATTTCACTCATCATGTGTACCAACCACACAACAGCCAACTTATTGCATCAAATAATGAGGCTGTTTATGTACGTTCTAGAAAGGAGTTGGACTAGATTTATTGTTTTATTATTGTAATATTATTTCGCTCTATCGGTGAATATTTAATGCCTATATTATAACCTTTTATATTTAAATAAAGACTAAATTTCCTACAAATAACGTTTTTATTTTTCCTTTTGCTCTCCTGTAAAATAGATTATTCGCGCTTGAGCATGTTCTTTAGCGTGTACACTCACGTTTATTATTTCATGAACTCTTATGTACTTATCACCAAAGAAATACATAAATCAATATAAACCAACATTATGCCTCTACCACATGCTCGCCGACGCTCGTGTGAATGAGTAAAAAGACGTGCGGACTGGATGATTGCCTTGGATTGTATACGTAATCGACGGTTAACAGACATCGTTATTTGTGCGAATGAGTAAAAAGACTTTTACTCATTCACACAAAAAACGAGTAGAAAGTAGTGTATTCGTAGGAGTTGCTGCAGTATCCGCAGCTAACTTCAGTGATTCTAGCATTTGCGGCAACTTCAGAGCGTCAGAAAGAATGTGGGACCTTCCACATTTCATGTAAATTGTCCATCCTACCAGTAGAGTAGCGTAGGTTACTGCCGCCCTGGGCGATTAGAAAATAGTAAGATTATAATATTAAATTAAAGTTCGAGGACATCAAAATTTCGGCAGGACACTAAATACAAAAACAGCCAATAGGTACGTAGAAACCATAGAAATAATATCTATCATTTCACTGTCTATTGTTCTATGGAATTTTGACGGATAATTTCGAAATGACAGTTGAGTGACGCCAAGCCTGCGAGCCTCGTGCGGTATCGAGATTACGCGGCGGGTATTAACTGACGAAAGTGAAGTGGGAAACATTATTATACGTGCTTGTTCATAATATACTCTATACAGCGTCATGGATGGAACTAGTGGTAGTGCTAGTGTATCTACACATGTAGGTGATGACTGTATAGTGGGGGATATTCAAGTCTGTATAACTGAAGACGATGACATTGAGGCCTTTTTAATGGCTGGCTGTGTGAAGCAAGAACCTGCTGAGGAGGAAGGCGAGGGTGATGTTGGACATGCTGTTCCTTTTATGGAGACATTGATATATACGAACCTGATATTAAAGCTGAATGCGAGAGAGCTAGTAACGAAATCAATCAACCAAACCAAGTGGCCAAACCATCTTTAGAAAATGAGATGAAAACACATCACCCTGCTCCTGGAACTTCACATCAAAATATTACAAAGAAGAAACATAATACAGAAGCACCGCGACAAGGATATCAATGTAATATTTGTATGAAGACATTCAGTTATTCGTCTGGTCTAGCCAGACATGAACTAATTCACAGTGGTGTAAAAGCTTTTGAATGTAATATTTGTATGAAGACATTCGCTCAGCCGTCTTCTGTTGCCAGACATAAACTAATTCACAGTGGTGAAAAACCTTTTGAGTGTAAGATTTGCGCAAAAAAATACAATCATAAGGCAAATTTAATCGCACATGAATTAATTCACAGTGGTGAAAAACCTTTTGCATGTAATATTTGCAAGAAGACATTCAGTAACAAATCGACATTAATAAGGCATAAACGAATTCACAGTGGTGAAAAACCTTTTCAATGTAATATTTGCATGAAGACATTCAATCGGTCTACACATCTAACCCGCCATAAACTAATTCACACAGGTGAAAAACCTTTTGAGTGTAAGATTTGCAAGAAGACATTCAATGACAAATGGGCATTCAGCACGCATAAACTAATTCACAGTGGTGAAAAACCTTTTGAATGTAATATTTGCAAGAAGACATTCACTCAGTTTGCACATCTAACCCGCCATAAACTAATTCACACAGGTGAAAAACCTTTTGAGTGTAAGATTTGCGCAAAGAAATTCAATCAGAAGTCTAGTTTAATCGGACATAAATTAATTCACAGTGGTAAAAAGAACATGAATGTACCAGGTACATCCAGAAAGTAAGAATACTGTTGTACTAAGTAGTAGAGGGAGTTCTCCTGAACACAACAGCTGAACCTCAGTAGAACGACGTTCGCCTCGTAGTGTCCGTTTTTGTGTAATCCCTAAAAAATCCCGCCAAGTACATGGTGCGCCCTAACATCCGGTTCCTTCTGGCGGAAGGAAAAACACCCTCTGATTTCTTCCCGATTAAAGGTACTGTGAATCGAACGAACGTGTTTTCCATTTTCAGAAAAAATATGATTTGATGAGAAAACGTGTTGTAATAATGTGATTTTTTGTGAGGTTTTATCAATTAGTATAAAAAATATTTACGTATTCCAAAATCTAGGGGGGGCGGCTGCCCCCGTGACGACACTCTTGTACTCACATTATATTACATTACTTTTATCTGTTACAAAATATCTCCCGTTCCATACTAAATCACTTGAAAAAGAAAATAAGTTCACTCATCATGTGTACCAACCACACAACAGCCAACTTATTGCATCAAATAATGAGGCTGTTTATGTACGTTCTGAATAGGAGTTGGACTAGATTTATTGTTTTATTATTGTAATATTATTTCTCTCTATCGGTGAATAATTATTAATGCCTCTATTATAACCTTTTATATTTAAATAAAGACTAAATTTCCTACAAATAACGTTTTTATTTTTCCTTTTGCTCTCCTGTAAAATAGATTATTCGCGCTTGAGCATGTTCTTTAGCGTGTACACTCACGTTTATTATTTCATGAACTCTTATGTACTTATCACCAAATAAATACATAAATCAATATAAACCAACATTATGCCTCTACCACATGCTTGCCGACACTCGTGTGAATGAGTAAAAAGACGTGCGGACTGGATGATTGCCTTGGATTGTATACGTAATCGACGGTTAACGTCTTTTTATTTACTCATTCACACAAAAAACGAGTAGAAAGTAGTGTATTCGTAGGAGTTGCTGCAGTATCCGCAGCTAACTTCAGTGATTCTAGCATTTGCGGCAACTTCCGAGCGTCAGAAATAATATGGGACCTTTTCATGTAAATAGTATATCTTACCAGTTGAGTAGCGTAGGCTTCTGCCGCCCGGGGCGGTTAGAATATAGTGAGATTATAAATTATTATGCTAAAGTTCGAGGAGATCAAAATTTCGATAGGACACTAAACACATAAACAGCTAATAGGTAGAAACCATAGAAATAATATCTACCATCTCACTGTCTATTTTTCTATGGAATTTTGACAAGTAATTTCGAAATGACAGTCAGTGTTGCCGTTTCTAGTATTTTTAATACTAAACTAGTATTTTTTGAGGCATTTTGAAAAATCTAGTATTTTTTTAGTATATTCCAAAAATCTGGTATATTCTAGTATTTTTGATCAAAATCAAGTATATTTAGACCTAATTCTAGTATTTTGCGGCACTTTGCAACAAAAATTTCTTACGCTTTCAAATTTCGTTCAGAAATCAGTAAAGAATGAACGAAAAAATGTGAATATATTGTTGGTTTATTCATTTTATTAACCCCCCCCCCCCGCTCGTCAAATTTTTAGTCGTCAAGGTCAAAAGAAAGTAGCACGATTAAAAAATTTTATAAAACATAGAATAAAAAAAAAAAGGTCGTCAATTTTTCCCAAGAGTCACTTTTCCTAGGGACCCCCCCCCCCCCCCGTCGTCGTAATTTCACAGAACAGTGAAATTTTTTCGCGGAGGACCAAAAAAAAAAAAAAAAAGGTCGCCAAAAAATTTATCTGGTATTTTTCTAGTATTTTGTCGACCCCCATCTAGTATTTTCTAGTATTTTTTGACAAAAAATCTAGTAGTTTTGCTAATTTCAAAACGGCAACACTGATGACAGTTGAGTGACGCCAAGCCTGCGAGCAGTGTTGCCGTTTCTAGTATTTTTAATACTAAACTAGTATTTTTTGAGGCATTTTGAAGAATCTAGTATTTTCTTTAGTATATTCCGAAAATCTGGTATATTCTAGTATTTTTGATCAAAATCTAGTATATTTAGACCTAATTCTAGTATTTTCCGGTACTTTGTAATAAAAATGTTTTACGCTATCAAATTTCGTACAGAAATCAGTAAAGAAAGAACGAAAAAAATGTGAACATATTGTTGGTTTATTCATTTTATTACCCCCCCCCCCCCCTCGTCAAATTTTTAGTCGTCAAGGTCAAAAGAAAATAGCATGATTAAAAAATTTAATAAAACATTGAAATCTCCCCCCCCCCCCCCCCCCTCCGTCATCAAATTTTTCGCGACAGAAGTTTTTTGTGCTGGCGACGAAAAAAAAAAAAAGGTCAACAGTTTTTCCCAAGAGTCAAATTTCCTTCCTCCCCCCCCCCCCCCCCCCCCGTCGACGTCTTTTTACAGAACATTGAAATTTTTTCGCGGAGGACCAAAAAAAAAAAAGGTCGACAAATAAATTATCTGGTATTTTTCTAGTATTTTGTCGACCCCCATCTAGTATATTCTAGTATTTTTTGACAAAAAATCTAGTAGTTTTGCTAATTTCAAAACGGCAACACTGCCTGCGAGCCTCGTGCGGATTCGAGATTACGCGGCGGGTATTAACTGACGAAAGTGAAGTGGGAAACATTATTTTACGTGCTTGTTCATATTATACTCTATACAGCATCATGGATGGAACTAGTGGTAGTGCTAGTGTATCTACACATGTAGGTGATGACTGTATAGTGGGGGATATTCAAGTCTGTATAACTGAAGACGATGACATTGAGGCCTTTTTAATGGCTGGCTGTGTGAAGCAAGAACCTGCTGAGGAGGAAGGCGAGGTTGATGTTGGACATGCTGTTCCTTATGGAGACATTGATAAATACGAACCTGATATTAAAGCTGAATGCGAGAGAGCTAGTAACGAAATCAATCAACCAAACCAAGTGGCCAAACCATCTTTAAAAAATGAGATGAAAACACATCACCCTGCTCCTGGGACTTCACATCGAAATATTTCAAAGAAGAAACATACAGAAGCACCGCGACAAGGATTTCAATGTAATATTTGTATAAAGACATTCACTCGGTCGTCTGTCCTAGCCAGACATAAACTAATTCACACTGGTGAAAAACCGTTTGAGTGTAATATTTGCACCAAGACATTTAGTCAGTCTGCAACTTTAACCACACATAAACTAATTCACAGTTGTGAAAAACCTTTTGAGTGTAAGATTTGCAGGAAAAGATTCAATAGTAGGATGAGATTAACCGGACATAAAATAGTTCATGATGATACAAAGCTTTTTGAGTGTAATATTTGCATGAAGAAATTTACTCGGTTGTCAAATCTAAACATACATAAACTAATTCACAGTAGTGTCAAACCTTTTCAATGTAATATTTGCATGAAGACATTCACTATTTCTTCAAATCTAACCCGCCATAATCTAATTCACAGCGATGAAAAACCTTTTGAGTGTAAGATTTGCGCAAAGAAATTCAATCATAAGTCAAGTTTGATCGCACATGAATTAGTTCACAGTGGTGAAAAACCTTTTGAGTGTAATATTTGCATGAAGACATTCACTCGGTCGTCTCATCTAGCCAGACATAAACTAATTCACAGCGATGAAAAACCCTTTGAATGTAATATTTGCAAGAAGACATTCAGTGTCAAATCGACATTAAAAAGGCATAAACGAATTCACAGCGGTGAAAAACCTTTTGAGTGTAAGATTTGCGCAAAAAAATACAATCATAAGGCAAATTTAATCGCACATGAATTAATTCACAGTGGTGGAAAACCTTTTGCATGTAATATTTGCAAGAAGACATTCAGTAACAAATCGACATTAATAAGGCATAAACGAATTCACAGTGGTGAAAAACCTTTTGAGTGTAATATTTGCATGAAGACATTCAATCGGTCTACACATCTAACCCGCCATAAACTAATTCACACAGGTGAAAAACCTTTTGAGGGTAAGATTTGCAAGAAGACATTCAGTGACAAATGGGCATTAAGCACGCATAAACTAATTCACAGTGGTGAAAAACCTTTTGAAAGTAATATTTGCAAGAAGACATTCACTCAGTCTACACATCTAATTCGCCATAAACTAATTCACACAGGTGAAAAACCTTTTGAGTGTAAGATTTGCGCAAAGAAATTCAATCAGAAGTCTAGTTTAATCGGACATAAATTAACTCACAGTGGTAAAAAGAACATGAATGTACCAGGTACATCCAGAAAGTAAGAATACTGGTCGTCCTAAGTAGTAGAGGGAGTTCTCCTGAACACAACAGCTGAACCTCAGTAGAACGACGTTCGCCTTGTAGTGTCCGTTTTTGTGTAATCCCTAAAAAATCCCGCAAAGTTCGTGGTGCGCCCTAACATCCGGTTCCTTCTGGCGGAAGGAAAAACACCCTCTGATTTCTTCCCGATTAAAGGTACTGTGAATCGAACGAACGTGTTTTCCATTTTCAGAAAAAATATGATTTGATGAGAAAGCGTGTTGTAATAATGTGATTTTTTGTGAGGTTTTATCAATTAGTATGAAAAAATATTTACGTATTCCAAACTCTAGGGGGGGCGGCTGCCCCCCTGACGACACTGTTGTACACACATTATATTACTTTACTTTTATCTGTTATAAAATATCTCTCGTTCCATACTAAATCACTTGAAAAAGAAAATAATTTCACTCATCATGTGTACCAACCACACAACAGCCAACTTATTGCATCAAATAATGAGGCTGTTTATGTACGTTCTAAAAAGGAGTTGGACTAGATTTATTGTTTTATTATTGTAATATTATTTCGCTCTATTTGTGAATATTTAATGCCTATATTATAACCTTTTATATTTAAATAAAGACTAAATTTCCTACAAATAACGTTTTTATTTTTCCTTTTGCTCTCCTGTAAAATAGATTATTCGCGCTTGAGCATGTTCTATCTTCTATATTCTTACAAACCTTTTGAATGTAATATTTAAAGAAAGAAATTCACTTAGCCGTCAAGTTTAGGCAGACATAAATTACTTCACGTTGGTAAAAACCTTAAGAGTGTAATATTTGCGTCAAGAAATTCATCAGTTGTTTGTCCATATTTTGTGAGTTACTTTCGCTAACATTATTCAACAACGTATTTCACTTTGCCTGATAATATATCAGCGTTTCACACGTCTCCAGAAGAAACGATATCAATCTTGAGAAGTTAATGGTCGTAGAAGGAGTAGAGAAAAAAAGACCCCCACTAGATGGACTGACCGAATCAAGTCTCCCACTGGGACATCAGAGCTTGGAATGATGGGCACGGCGATATGTCGGGAGTGGTGGAGGACAACAATTCATAATGTGCTGAGGACAAGGACAAAGGATGGGCACGACCCTCAGCATTGAGGATAGCGACACAGAAGAAGAAGAAAATAAGCCAATATCTTGAACACGGTTTCAACTCAGTAGTTAAATGGTAGGGGGGCGTATCCTTGAGAAGATTACTTATACATTTTATAGAGTCTCTGTGATAGTAGTATACACAACACTATGTTAGCAGTTAGCAGAGTATTATTGAGTAGGTACTGTCCAGTCAAGTTGTCAGTGCATTGATCTTAGTGGTGCCGGGTGCGTACTAAACTTCAACCTTGCTCCTTCGCTATGTGATACAGCGGAGTACCTACCTATGACTAGTATACAGAGACCATTACATTATAATAATATGTTTCATTTGTATTGTATTGCCTGCATGTATATTCTTGTATATTTAAAATAAAATAAATATAAAATTACCTCACTGATGAATTATTAAGAGAATTTCCAGTTACTAAACCTGAGGACTCTACATAAAACTGCTGCTATTTCATGTAGGTATACTTTATATACTGAAACCATCGAATTGTCTATTTAAAACAACTATTCTCATTCTATGAGCCATGACATCCCCGGATTGTTGAATATAGGCTCCCACACTTTCGTTGGCACTCACCAAATCATCCAAGGATCGTGAGGAGCATTAAGAGAAGGTCGCCTACCTCCGATAGGAGCGGCACACGAAGATAAAGGAGTTACATATTTTAAAATACTTGGAACAGACAGTAGACACGCACGGGTCGTGGTCTCAAATACTCAAGACTTGAATTGAGACTCTAAGGTAACGCTGAGAATCCCAGTAACTATTAACGAAGATTGTTTGTCAAAAAGTCTAATATCTTCAAAATTAATTAAAAAAAGATATTTGGTTGCAAAAATAGACTTATCTTTTCCTTATGTAGGATAGACATGGCATAGAAAATTCCATCCCTTCAATTTCGTGGATACACTAAAATCAATGAATTCAGAATTATTTTCTAAACAGCCTATTTCCTGTTTATTAAAATGCAACTACTTTCAGAATTGTGCCGATAAATTAAAGAAAAAAAAACCTTCACAATTTAACATTTATTCAACATTTTTTTTATTTATTTATATTATAGGAATGCAATAAATTTTCAGTGAAATATAAGCAATGGAAAATATAAATTGGAAAGTTGGACAATGTATAAACCACGGCCGACAATTTATATTTAATGAAATAATTGGAATATTATGTTATAACTGTATTTAGTATTAAAAGCATATTTATTGTTCTATTAATATGTTAGAATATACCTGGTAAGATTATAATAATAAACTATAAAGTTGTGGAACATCTAAATTTCTGCAGGACACTACAATACAAATACAGGAGTGCGTTCGGTATCCGTTAAAATTCACTAGACGATTCGCTCGATTGTTTATGGTTCTATTGTTCGCCGTTCTATCATCGGTGCGTTTCACTCGGTTGTGCGAGTCAACGTGTTCTATGTGCACGGTTGACACGCTCGGTTGTTGCGAATAACACCTAACAAATTTGTTGGGTGACATTCGCTCGCCATAGATAATAGAATGGTCCGCACGTGCAGTTCACTCACTCTTATTAACACGCGATATGTCTATCCCTGTCTACCAATGAAGAGTGCAGTGATATCGCTATCTCGATGTATATCTATCAACTCGCTCTTATTAGTACTCTCATATCTCTATCTCTGTTTGACAATTCCAATTGGAACAATCACCCAAATGCGTTCTGCTTCGCGCGATAATCACTCGTTGACACGCTGAGTGAAAATTAACGGATACAGAACGCGGCCCTGCCAATAGGTAGAAACCATAGAAATAATATCTACCATCTCACTGTCTATTTTTCTATGGAATATTGACAAGTAATCTCGAAATGACAGATGAGTGACGCCAAGCCTGCGAGCCTCGTGCGGATTCGAGATTACGCGGCGGGTATTAACTGACGAAAGTGAAGTGGGAAACATTATTATACGTGCTTGTTCATATTATACTCTATACAGCATCATGGATGGAACTAGTGGTAGTGCTAGTGTATCTACACATGTAGGTGATGACTGTATAGTGGGGGATATTCAAGTCTGTATAACTGAAGACGATGACATTGAGGCCTTTTTAATGGCTGGCTGTGTGAAGCAAGAACCTGCTGAGGAGGAAGGCGAGGGTGATGTTGGACATGCTGTTCCTTATGGAGACATTGATATATACGAACCTGATATTAAAGCTGAGTGCGAGAGAGCTAGTAACGAAATCAATCAGCCAAACCAAGTGGCCGAACCATCTTTAGAAAATGAGATGAAAACACATCACCCTGCTCCTGGAACTTCACATCAAAATATTACAAAGAAGAAACATACAGAAGCACCGCGACAAGGATTTCAAAGTAATATTTGTATGAAGACATTCAGTCAGTCTGCAACTTTAACCACACATAAACTAATTCACAGTGGTGAAAAACCTTTTGAGTGTAAGATTTGCAGGAAAAGATTCAATAGTAGGATGAGATTAACCGGACATGAAATAGTTCATGATGATAAAAAGCATTTTGAGTGTAATATTTGCAAGAAGAGATTTCCTTGGTTGTCAAATCTAAACATACATAAACTAATTCACAGTAGTGTCAAACCTTTTCAATGTAATATTTGCATGAAGACATTCACTCAACAGTCACATTTAACGACCCATAAACTAATTCACACAGGTGAAAAACCTTTTGAGTGTAAGATTTGCATGAAGACATTCACTCAGTCTACACATCTAACCCGCCATAAACTAATTCACAAAGATGAAAAACCTTTTGAGTGTAAGATTTGCATGAAGACATTCACTCAGTCTACACATCTAACCCGCCATAAACTAATTCACAAAGATGAAAAACCTTTTGAGTGTAAGATTTGCGCAAAGAAATTCAATCATAAGTCAAGTTTAATCGCACATGAATTAATTCACAGTGGTGAAAAACCTTTTGAGTGTAAGATTTGCGCAAAGAAATTCAATCAGAAGTCAAGTTTAATCGCACATGAATTAATTCACAGTGGTGAAAAACCTTTTGAGTGTAAGATTTGCGCAAAGAAATTCAATCATAAGTCAAGTTTAATCGCACATCAAATAATTCACAGCGATGAAAAACCTTTTGAGTGTAAGATTTGCGCAAAGAAATTCAATCATAAGTCAAGTTTAATCGCACATGAATTAGTTCACAGTGGTGAAAAACCCTTTGAAAGTAATATTTGCAAGAAGACATTCAGTGACAGATCGACATTAATAAGGCATAAACGAATTCACAGTGGTGAAAAACCTTTTCAATGTAATATTTGCATGAAGACATTCAATCGGTCGTCTAATTTAGCCACACATAAATTAACTCACAGTGGTAAAAAGAACATGAATGTACCAGGTACATCCAGAAAGTAATAATACTGGTCGTCCTAAGTGGTAGAGGGAGTTCTCCTGAACACAACAGCTGAACCTCAGTAGAACGAAGTTCGCCTTGTAGTGTCCGTTTTTGTGTAATCCCTAAAAAATCCCGCCAAGTACATGGTGCGCCCTAACATCCGGTTCCTTCTGGCGGAAGGAAAAACACCCTCTGATTTCTTCCCGATTAAAGGTACTGTGAATCGAACGAACGTGTTTTCCATTTTCAGAAAAAATATGATTTGATGAGAAAACGTGTTGTAATAATGTGATGTTTTGTGAGGTTATATCAATTAGTATGAAAAAATAGTTACGTATTCCAAACTCTAGGGGGGGCGGCTGCCCCCCTGACGACACTGTTGTACACATATTATATTACTTTACTTTTATCTGTTACAAAATATCTCTCGTTCCATACTAAATCACTTGAAAAAGAAAATAATTTCACTCATCATGTGTACCAACCACACAACAGCCAACTTATTGCATCAAATAATGAGGCTGTTTATGTACGTTCTAGAAAGGAGTTGGACTAGATTTATTGTTTTATTATTGTAATATTATTTCGCTCTATCGGTGAATATTTAATGCCTATATTATAACCTTTTATATTTAAATAAAGACTAAATTTCCTACAAATAACTTTTTTATTTTTCCTTTTGCTCTCCTGTAAAATAGATTATTCGCGCTTGAGCATGTTCTTTAGCGTGTACACTCACGTTTATTATTTCATGAACTCTTATGTACTTATCACCAAAGAAATACATAAATCAATATAAACCAACATTATGCCTCTACCACATGCTCGCCGACGCTCGTGTGAATGAGTAAAAAGACGTGCGGACTGGATGATTGCCTTGGATTGTATACACAGAACACATATACTCTCTAACGAGAGAAGAATGTCAACTTCATAGAAAATATATGCAAACACGAAAATGACAGATCTCATCTAGCTTTCTCTCTCATTCATTTCATGCCCACATAAACAATGGCGCCAGGCGCCTTATTAAATTGATTATTGAGGTTTTATACGGATCAATACGCATTAGCGATTAAAAATAGTTGTACTCTAATACAAAAGCGGGACATATCCATACATCCCATTTTTACACTACAATACAACTATTTAATCATTAATGCGCACTAACCCTTTGGAAATAAGTATAATAACCAAAGAATTAAAATGCAGCAGTAGGTATGACATTGGCATTTATTTTAAGTAAATAGTGCATACATATTGTATAAACATTACATAGAGACAAGTAAAAACATGTTCAAAAGAACCATTAACAAAAATAATACGAAATAATGAGTCAATCAGAGCGTTTCACCAACTTTTTGATTGAGGAATTTCAGTAAGTAAAGATTGCAGTCGCGTGTCATAATTTCTCGAACGAAATTTGTCACAGATGGCTTTTCCGAACCTAAAGTTTGTGAAATCCAGAATATTTCTCACAAAACTATAACACAGAACAAGTTACACGAGTCTCTGGTCTCGACAATAATTGAATATAGAACAAGTCTCCATCATAGAATAAGTCTCCATTTTTCACACACAAACGAGTACGTACTCGTATATTTCTCCCAAACACAGGATCCCGAAATGACGAATCATATGTCTCGCAAAAACACAAAAAAGGAGTTTATATTTTACACAAACCTCGTTCAAAACAATGTAATAATACCGATCACGAAACAAATTTTGGAAAGACGACGCCAGACGACGCGACAGAAACAGTAAAAAAATATGGCCGCGTGTTGTTTACAAATGGCATTGGCGTTGTATTGCCAGCTTGCAAAATGTAAAAGACTTGTATAATATTTCTCGAAATCTGGTTTCTTAAAAAGAAATAAATATTTATTCACCCATAAAAACACCGCATGATAACATAATAATATATTTATTTTTTAATATTCACTCTAAAGTTCATATTTCGGAATTATTTCCATAATCGGTAATTCTATTTTTTACGTCTGTATACGAATTACTACACCAGGCAATACCAACTTTACCACCGGAAAAATCCACGATCTATTACCAATAGCAGCATATTCTGTTGGCAAGTACCAAAACCAGAGTTGACTCAGCCTGATTGTATACGTAATCGACGGTTAACAGACATCGTTATTTGTGCGAATGAGTAAAAAGACTTTTACTCATTCACACAAAAAACGAGTAGAAAGTAGTGTATTCGTAGGAGTTGCTGCAGTATCCGCAGCTAACTTCAGTGATTCTAGCATTTGCGGCAACTTCAGAGCGTCAGAAAGAATGTGGGACCTTCCACATTTCATGTAAATTGTCCATCCTACCAGGAGAGTAGCGTAGGTTACTGCCGCCCTGGGCGATTAGAAAATAGTAAGATTATAATATTAAATTAAAGTTCGAGGACATCAAAATTTCGGCAGGACACTAAATACAAAAACAGCCAATAGGTACGTAGAAACCATAGAAATAATATCTATCATTTCACTGTCTATTGTTCTATGGAATTTTGACGGATAATTTCGAAATGACAGTTGAGTGACGCCAAGCCTGCGAGCCTCGTGCGGTATCGAGATTACGCGGCGGGTATTAACTGACGAAAGTGAAGTGGGAAACATTATTATACGTGCTTGTTCATAATATACCCTATACAGCATCATGGATGGAACTAGTGCTGCCGTCCTAAGAGAGAACACAGTAAGTCGTGATTTTTGCAAAATTGAGTTATGTATGCAGAAATGATCCTTAGTACAAGACGCATCGTTCTGTCTAAGTCTCATTTCGATATTCTAACTCTATCCACTCTTTTTTGTCATTAAAAAAAAGTCAATTGCAGTAAGTCCGTCAAGGGGGTCCCCATACTACTGTAAAACACAGTAAGATAGAGAGATACTGTGGTGTGCCATAGGATTGGAGCACTCCTATTATACAACGCCGTATGTGGGCACAGTATGTCGCCTTACTGTACTGTTTAGTAGGAATGTATGGCGAATGGAATACATATTACTACACGAGACGACAGTATAGGATTTTGTATTGTACGTATTTTGGTCTAGTAAATTATAACTTATATTATTTACTGAATGTAGCTGAAGGATTTGTGCAATCGTGTTGGTATTGTTATTAGAGATTTTAAATAATATATTAAATAAATAACAATAAATTTTGGAAATATGCAACCAGTTAAATATATTCATAGCAAGTAGCTATCTCAACAGATATACAGCAAAGGATGGACCTCTTCCATCAGGCTTATGACTGATCGTCGGCTGACTTAATGTGATCACTTTACACTTATGTAACATCCACCAATTCTTATAATAATATTCCTAAATAATTCCAATAACTACCTGTAATATTCAACTACGACATGTAGAAAATTTCGATGTTCTCTCAAAGCATGAATTGTGATTTTCTAAAATTATATTTAAAGCTCTTTTTGAATTAAGGATGAAATAAATAATATAAATAAATACTTTCGTTACGATCATACAATTAGTAATTAAAGATGAACGGATTTTTTACTCAGCTAGTCAATGTGGTCAAGTTATATTGCTCAAATGGTCTCGTTTTGTTTACATTTTGTCTTTAACGACCTTATCTTCCTTAGAATCTGTCAAAACCATTTTGGTAATAATACATCCATATGTTTTAAATTGTATAAGTGTTGTGCAATCCATGAATGTTTAGAATCCCGAGAATTATTGGCTATTTTATTATCTATCGAACACCTACTTGGGTTACGAACCCGGCGAAGTACAACTATTTTTTTATTAGTTTTTTATTAATTTTTTTTTAATGAATCTGGGTTTATCGAAATAAACCCAAATACATCTCTGTACACTTCACAGAAAGCTTAAAAGCTTGTGTTGTAAAGTGGAGTAAGTCGGGGATTGAACCCACACCCACTGGATTAACAGTCGAGCGCGTTACCAACCAGGCTACCGACCACCTCGTTCACCCATTAATAATTCAAGAATATTTACAAACAATCGTAACCAGTACAACAGAGAAAAGAAAATGATGAATTTTCTTGATCACTTAGTTTTACAAGAGACTCGTAAAAAATGGAACTTATTCTACTACCCAGGTACTTCACTCTTACATTAATTTCTTTTTTCATATTGTACTTTTACAATATTTGAAACCTTACATATCTCTCTAAATTTTTATAGTACCTATATTAAACATGATTCATTAGAACATGACATTCTATTTTGGAATCGATCCTCCAATGTATTTAATATACGAACGTAAATACAAACAAACGGATTAACTTGCCTAAAAGTTTTATAGTATTACTTATTATTATTACATAGCAAAATAGTGAAACATCTGTATTTGTAACTATGCATTTTTTTTTTATTTTAGTCCATTTTGGAGCAAACCAAATTCAGTAGGTAGTCATATTATTAAGTATTTTTAGTCTGCATTATTAAGATGAGGTAATGTCATAAATTCTATAGGTACTATTGTTTATTAGAATGGTTTTTAATTTTGTCAGGCCGTTGACTGTAAATAATGAAATAAATAAACAAAAAATGTTATTTTAAAAGATTCTAAATTTAAACACTTTTACAATGAGTTAAGTACCATAAATAATAGTACAGGACCTAGAATAAAAATAGGCCATAAAATTGTTAAGATTATTTTTATGGCCCTATTGGTTTACTTGTTTCATATTTTTTGTTGTTAAATATACACTATCTTTTATGTACTCGAATCGAATTAGGCAATTTTCATTGTTTCTTTTTATGGTCTTGAGAAGGTTGTTAATGTCAATGTCTCTACAAACAATACGAAATTTTTCCATTGTTGCTAAAAAGATAGTAAACAGAAATAGTTATATTCTTGAGGTTATTTTATGAAAAGTTAAACTTACAATTGATAATTTAAGTCGAACCATCTAAGCTTACCCAGTAGAACCTTTTTCAGAATTCATTGACGTAATAAATAATTGTGATTTGTAGTATTATATGACTGTTTTTAAAGTTAAAAATAAAATAAATTCCTTATGTTTTTTTTATCGCCGCTCTTTTTTTATAAAACCATAAACCAATATTTTACATCACCACAGTGTATCCCAGTAAAGGTGTAACCAGCAAATGCTGAGTTTAAGAAAATGTACAATATTCACAATATTTAACTACTTACTGCACTTCTTTGTTGTTTCAAACCATTTAAATCCACGTCTGTCCTAGTGAAGAGTGCAGTATCGCACTCGTACTACAATAGAGTACAGTAAGGCATAGCGATACTGCGTTGTAGTGTAGTATCTCTTCATTTCGCCCCGCTGCTATACTAAGATAGAACACAGTTCTCGTTATTTTTTATAGTACATGTATAAAATATATATATTTTTTAATAAGAATATTTACGGATCATCATTTCCTATCATTTAAAGAAATAAACATTCGAATCGGGCCAGTACTTTTTGCACAGGAGATGAAAATATACGCAAAACTTTAATCGCGTTTATCTCAAAACATGGGTTACCCGACTTACTGTGTTTTTCGTTAGGACGGCAGCGTGGTAGTGCTAGTGTATCTACACATGTAGGTGATGACTGTATAGTGGGGGATATTCAAGTCTGTATAACTGAAGACGATGACATTGAGGCCTTTTTAATGGCTGGCTGTGTGAAGCAAGAACCTGCTGAGGAGGAAGGCGAGGGTGATGTTGGACATGCTGTTCCTTATGGAGACATTGATATATACGAACCTGATATTAAAGCTGAATGCGAGAGAGCTAGTAACGAAATCAATCAACCAAACCAAGTGGCCAAACCATCTTTAGAAAATGAGATGAAAACACATCACCCTGCTCCTGGAACTTCACATCAAAATATTACAAAGAAGAAACATACAGAAGCACCGCGACAAGGATATCAATGTAATATTTGTATGAAGACATTCAGTTATTCGTCTGGTCTAGCCAGACATGAACTAATTCACAGTGGTGTAAAAGCTTTTGAATGTAATATTTGTATGAAGACATTCGCTCAGCCGTCTTCTGTTGCCAGACATAAACTAATTCACAGTGGTGAAAAACCTTTTGAGTGTAAGATTTGCGCAAAAAAATACAATCATAAGGCAAATTTAATCGCACATGAATTAATTCACAGTGGTGAAAAACCTTTTGCATGTAATATTTGCAAGAAGACATTCAGTAACAAATCGACATTAATAAGGCATAAACGAATTCACAGTGGTGAAAAACCTTTTCAATGTAATATTTGCATGAAGACATTCAATCGGTCTACACATCTAACCCGCCATAAACTAATTCACACAGGTGAAAAACCTTTTGAGTGTAAGATTTGCAAGAAGACATTCAATGACAAATGGGCATTCAGCACGCATATATAAACTAATTCACAGTGGTGAAAAACCTTTTGAATGTAATATTTGCAAGAAGACATTCACTCAGTTTGCACATCTAACCCGCCATAAACTAATTCACACAGGTGAAAAACCTTTTGAGTGTAAGATTTGCGCAAAGAAATTCAATCAGAAGTCTAGTTTAATCGGACATAAATTAATTCACAGTGGTAAAAAGAACATGAATGTACCAGGTACATCCAGAAAGTAAGAATACTGTTGTACTAAGTAGTAGAGGGAGTTCTCCTGAACACAACAGCTGAACCTCAGTAGAACGACGTTCGCCTCGTAGTGTCCGTTTTTGTGTAATCCCTAAAAAATCCCGCCAAGTACATGGTGCGCCCTAACATCCGGTTCCTTCTGGCGGAAGGAAAAACACCCTCTGATTTCTTCCCGATTAAAGGTACTGTGAATCGAACGAACGTGTTTTCCATTTTCAGAAAAAATATGATTTGATGAGAAAACGTGTTGTAATAATGTGATTTTTTGTGAGGTTTTATCAATTAGTATAAAAAATATTTACGTATTCCAAAATCTAGGGGGGGCGGCTGCCCCCGTGACGACACTCTTGTACTCACATTATATTACATTACTTTTATCTGTTACAAAATATCTCCCGTTCCATACTAAATCACTTGAAAAAGAAAATAAGTTCACTCATCATGTGTACCAACCACACAACAGCCAACTTATTGCATCAAATAATGAGGCTGTTTATGTACGTTCTGAATAGGAGTTGGACTAGATTTATTGTTTTATTATTGTAATATTATTTCTCTCTATCGGTGAATAATTATTAATGCCTCTATTATAACCTTTTATATTTAAATAAAGACTAAATTTCCTACAAATAACGTTTTTATTTTTCCTTTTGCTCTCCTGTAAAATAGATTATTCGCGCTTGAGCATGTTCTTTAGCGTGTACACTCACGTTTATTATTTCATGAACTCTTATGTACTTATCACCAAATAAATACATAAATCAATATAAACCAACATTATGCCTCTACCACATGCTTGCCGACACTCGTGTGAATGAGTAAAAAGACGTGCGGACTGGATGATTGCCTTGGATTGTATACGTAATCGACGGTTAACGTCTTTTTATTTACTCATTCACACAAAAAACGAGTAGAAAGTAGTGTATTCGTAGGAGTTGCTGCAGTATCCGCAGCTAACTTCAGTGATTCTAGCATTTGCGGCAACTTCCGAGCGTCAGAAATAATATGGGACCTTTTCATGTAAATAGTATATCTTACCAGTTGAGTAGCGTAGGCTTCTGCCGCCCGGGGCGGTTAGAATATAGTGAGATTATAAATTATTATGCTAAAGTTCGAGGAGATCAAAATTTCGATAGGACACTAAACACATAAACAGCTAATAGGTAGAAACCATAGAAATAATATCTACCATCTCACTGTCTATTTTTCTATGGAATTTTGACAAGTAATTTCGAAATGACAGTCAGTGTTGCCGTTTCTAGTATTTTTAATACTAAACTAGTATTTTTTGAGGCATTTTGAAAAATCTAGTATTTTTTTAGTATATTCCAAAAATCTGGTATATTCTAGTATTTTTGATCAAAATCAAGTATATTTAGACCTAATTCTAGTATTTTGCGGCACTTTGCAACAAAAATTTCTTACGCTTTCAAATTTCGTTCAGAAATCAGTAAAGAATGAACGAAAAAATGTGAATATATTGTTGGTTTATTCATTTTATTAACCCCCCCCCCCCCCCGCTCGTCAAATTTTTAGTCGTCAAGGTCAAAAGAAAGTAGCACGATTAAAAAATTTTATAAAACATAGAATAAAAAAAAAAAAGGTCGTCAATTTTTCCCAAGAGTCACTTTTCCTAGGGACCCCCCCCCCCCCCCCGTCGTCGTAATTTCACAGAACAGTGAAATTTTTTCGCGGAGGACCAAAAAAAAAAAAAAAAAGGTCGCCAAAAAATTTATCTGGTATTTTTCTGGTATTTTGTCGACCCCCATCTAGTATTTTCTAGTATTTTTTGACAAAAAATCTAGTAGTTTTGCTAATTTCAAAACGGCAACACTGATGACAGTTGAGTGACGCCAAGCCTGCGAGCCTCGTGCGGATTCGAGATTACGCGGCGGGTATTAACTGACGAAAGTGAAGTGGGAAACATTATTTTACGTGCTTGTTCATATTATACTCTATACAGCATCATGGATGGAACTAGTGGTAGTGCTAGTGTATCTACACATGTAGGTGATGACTGTATAGTGGGGGATATTCAAGTCTGTATAACTGAAGACGATGACATTGAGGCCTTTTTAATGGCTGGCTGTGTGAAGCAAGAACCTGCTGAGGAGGAAGGCGAGGTTGATGTTGGACATGCTGTTCCTTATGGAGACATTGATAAATACGAACCTGATATTAAAGCTGAATGCGAGAGAGCTAGTAACGAAATCAATCAACCAAACCAAGTGGCCAAACCATCTTTAAAAAATGAGATGAAAACACATCACCCTGCTCCTGGGACTTCACATCGAAATATTTCAAAGAAGAAACATACAGAAGCACCGCGACAAGGATTTCAATGTAATATTTGTATAAAGACATTCACTCGGTCGTCTGTCCTAGCCAGACATAAACTAATTCACACTGGTGAAAAACCGTTTGAGTGTAATATTTGCACCAAGACATTTAGTCAGTCTGCAACTTTAACCACACATAAACTAATTCACAGTTGTGAAAAACCTTTTGAGTGTAAGATTTGCAGGAAAAGATTCAATAGTAGGATGAGATTAACCGGACATAAAATAGTTCATGATGATACAAAGCTTTTTGAGTGTAATATTTGCATGAAGAAATTTACTCGGTTGTCAAATCTAAACATACATAAACTAATTCACAGTAGTGTCAAACCTTTTCAATGTAATATTTGCATGAAGACATTCACTATTTCTTCAAATCTAACCCGCCATAATCTAATTCACAGCGATGAAAAACCTTTTGAGTGTAAGATTTGCGCAAAGAAATTCAATCATAAGTCAAGTTTGATCGCACATGAATTAGTTCACAGTGGTGAAAAACCTTTTGAGTGTAATATTTGCATGAAGACATTCACTCGGTCGTCTCATCTAGCCAGACATAAACTAATTCACAGCGATGAAAAACCCTTTGAATGTAATATTTGCAAGAAGACATTCAGTGTCAAATCGACATTAAAAAGGCATAAACGAATTCACAGCGGTGAAAAACCTTTTGAGTGTAAGATTTGCGCAAAAAAATACAATCATAAGGCAAATTTAATCGCACATGAATTAATTCACAGTGGTGGAAAACCTTTTGCATGTAATATTTGCAAGAAGACATTCAGTAACAAATCGACATTAATAAGGCATAAACGAATTCACAGTGGTGAAAAACCTTTTGAGTGTAATATTTGCATGAAGACATTCAATCGGTCTACACATCTAACCCGCCATAAACTAATTCACACAGGTGAAAAACCTTTTGAGTGTAAGATTTGCAAGAAGACATTCAGTGACAAATGGGCATTAAGCACGCATAAACTAATTCACAGTGGTGAAAAACCTTTTGAAAGTAATATTTGCAAGAAGACATTCACTCAGTCTACACATCTAATTCGCCATAAACTAATTCACACAGGTGAAAAACCTTTTGAGTGTAAGATTTGCGCAAAGAAATTCAATCAGAAGTCTAGTTTAATCGGACATAAATTAACTCACAGTGGTAAAAAGAACATGAATGTACCAGGTACATCCAGAAAGTAAGAATACTGGTCGTCCTAAGTAGTAGAGGGAGTTCTCCTGAACACAACAGCTGAACCTCAGTAGAACGACGTTCGCCTTGTAGTGTCCGTTTTTGTGTAATCCCTAAAAAATCCCGCCAAGCTCATGGTGCGCCCTAACATCCGGTTCCTTCTGACGGAAGGAAAAACACACGCTGATTTCTTCCCGATTAAAGGTACTGTGAATCGAACGAACGTGTTTTCCATTTTCAGAAAAACTATGATTTGATGAGAAAGCGTGTTGTAATAATGTGTTTTTTGTGAGGTTTTATCAATTAGTATGAAAAAATATTTACGTATTCCAAACTCTAGGTGGGGCGGCTGCCCCCCTGACGACACTGTTGTACACATATTATATTACTTTACTTTTATCTGTTACAAAATATCTCTCGTTCCATACTAAATCACTTGAAAAAGAAAATAATTTCACTCATCATGTGTACCAACCACACAACAGCCAACTTATTGCATCAAATAATGAGGCTGTTTATGTACGTTCTAGAAAGGAGTTGGACTAGATTTATTGTTTTATTATTGTAATATTATTTCGCTCTATCGGTGAATATTTAATGCCTATATTATAACCTTTTATATTTAAATAAAGACTAAATTTCCTACAAATAACGTTTTTATTTTTCCTTTTGCTCTCCTGTAAAATAGATTATTCGCGCTTGAGCATGTTCTTTAGCGTGTACACTCACGTTTATTATTTCATGAACTCTTATGTACTTATCACCAAAGAAATACATAAATCAATATAAACCAACATTATGCCTCCACGACATGCTCGCCGACGCTCGTGTGAATGAGTAAAAAGACGTGCGGACTGGATGATTGCCTTGGATTGTATACGTAATCGACGGTTAACGTCTTTTTATTATCTGTACCATCCGTCATATCCACCGTTCTGACGTTACCTGCATGTGGAGTTTAGATTGTATTGTTGGTAGCCCTGATTGTCGAATCTTGTCGTAAGAGCTGTCAAAGGTTCCCAATATTCTCACATTGTATCTTTTACAAGTAACCTACAATGCCGAAAATATTACAGAGTAGCGCTAGAGAAATCATATTAAAGAAAAGATAGTTTTGCGAGTTGGAAAAAGAAAAAATACTCCAATAATCCCTTCAAGCCGCCACCGCAAGTTAGAAAAACAATGTTGCCAGTTTATTCTAACAATTCAAAAATTGGCAAAATGTTTTAAACAACAGTTCTGAAATATAATTTGAAAGTAGCGAAAAAAAATAACCACAACACATCAAGCAACACTAAACCAAGTTTGTACCAGGGGACTTCTAAAGCGAAATGCACTGTACTCATTCACACAAAAAACGAGTAGAAAGTACATTTCGTTTCATCCGTCTTGTCACACTTTTTGTATAGAATTACTATGCAGCCAGTGGCCAAGTTATATGAAACAAGGAGTAGTGTATTCGTAGGAGTTGCTGCAGTATCCGCAGCTAACTTCAGTGATTCTAGCATTTGCGGCAACTTCCGCGCTTAGAAATAATGTGGGACCTTTTCATGTAAATAGTATATCTTACCAGTTGAGTAGCGTAGGTTTCTGCCGCCCGGGGCGGTTAGAATATAGTAAGATTATAAATTATTATACTAAAGTTCGAGGACAAAAATTTCGGCAGGACACTGAACACAAAAACAGCTAATAGGTAGAAACCATAGAAATAATATCTACCATCTCACTATCTATTGTTCTATGGAATTTTGACGGATTCAATAGTTCTCACACTATTTCTGAAAATATCGACGCTCGGTACCTCTAGCGATGCGTCGTTAGAGTATATGTGTTCTGTGGATGCGTCGCTGTAAACACTAAACTTGGCCGATAACTCCTGTGGATAACTCTCGTAAAGGTGTGGATATACGGGGTCTCAGGAGACGCGCCTCCAGGCACTGACAAAATGGCGTCAGTCTCTTCAGTGAAATACACGACGGGAGATTTTCGTCTCTAGAGACGGCATCTCTAGTAAAAATGGCCGACAATCGCCTCCTGTCATCAAATTCTAAAATACACGGGACTATCTCGAGACGCGAGACTTTGGTCTGTTGCTGCATTCATTGTATTAGTATTTTTGGCGCCATAATGCTGTTTGGTTTTGTGTACATACTCTAGTGTCATGTATTTACGAGTATTGTGATTTAAAAATATAATTATACTAGAGGGTACCTACCCGTGAAAATCACGGAGGCTTGTTTAAATATGTTTTTGTTTAACCACCTATTACTATTCCACCCTTCAAAGTTCCTCGAGTAGACACAGGAAGATCAGAAGGCTCTGTTTTTACCCCGTTTCTCCAATATCGTCACGAAAGTCGTAAAACCAGATTCATATTGTCGACTTTTTTAGTTGGCACTCACCCCTGAAAGCCACAAAACTCCTCTTACATGTCAGCCTACATCCATAGGTACTTTACACACATATGGGTACTTTAAATAGTTCGATATGCAATATTGTACGTACGTACGTACAGTGTAGTATGTATGAGAATTCGATTTTCATTTTCGAAAGAAATATTTCAAAACTATTTTCATTCATAATTTCATTAGTAAGTACCTTCAATTCTTTTCAAACTTTTTCAAATTTATTTAATTCTTTGAATAAGACTTCCACGAAAATTTCTAGTAACCCACGAAGGCGTCGCTGCTTTAAATTTACATACAAATTCATGGAACTTGCAAAATTTTCCAATGGGCAAGCGTTACATACCTACATGACTTGGAAAATACGAGTATTATGTAATGGAATACCGCTTTGAAATTATTTATCGATTCAGTAATGTACATATGTCGGTCGGTACTTTACTTACATGCGTATGTGTATATTTCCTTTTCTGCGTTAGTAAATGAAATAGAATACTTAATTAGACCTTCTTTTAATGTACACCATTCCTATGACATCAGTGACATAAGCCAAAGCAAGTATCGGTATGCACTACATACCCGAAACCATTGTGAGTAGCGAAATTTTGTTTCCTCCTCATGTTCCTTCGATGAATATTAAAGGGTGAAATGGTAACTACATAGTTTGCTATAAATGTTGTAGGACATGGAGGGAATAACAAAACACGTAATTTTAATGTATTTTTCACAACTGTATTCATATTTCAAATGCAAATGCAACTCTGTTATTAATCCGCCATTATTTAAAAATAATATTATAATTATAATCAACTAACAATTTTATTATTAACAATGTACTAATATCGTCACAATCGCAGGAATGTTTAAAATTATATATCAATACAAAAACCACGTGCCAACGCGCGCCAATCCAATTCAGTTGCAAACATCTCCAAGAGACCTCAGATTAAAATTGAACATGTCAAAAGACCGGAGACGCGTCCCCTGAGACGAAAATATGTAAAATACACGACGCGAGACTTGCGTGCGCAGACCGTCTCAGGAGGCGCGCGGTATCGAGAGATATCTCGCGTCTCCGATGTGTTTACACACAAGAGACCTGTCATTTTGGTATCCGGGAGGCCAAAATCTCTCGTGTGTATCTTCGCCTTAAAAAGGGATTGATAATAATTTTTAAAATCTATAGCTCGTAATACATATGTTCCTCAAAAAGCATAAAATGTTTTAGAACACACATACCTACTTCAATTTTAAAAAGCCTAGATCACTTTTTATTCTTGATATACTTACATATGTAGCAGGTATTATTCCACCTCGCTTGTTTATATAATTTTATCTAATTGTAAACAATCAGCGAACTAAAATTATTTTTGTGGTGGAGTTATAAGTTATAACTGCGAAGGTCCTCTCAAAAACTCTTGGTAGATAGTACCTAGAATATTTTTTATCTGTAGCTTTAAAAAATATACCTAACCCAATCATCGCGGAACATATTCCCCGATATCGGCTAAGTTTAGTGTTTACAGCGACGCATCGCTAGAGGTACCGAGCGTCGATATTTTCAGAAATGGTGTGAGAACTATCGGATCCAATTTTGACAAGTAATCTCGAAATGGGTAACCAGACAGAATCTCACAATGACAAAATCTCCACTGTCAAAAGGGTAACCTACTATTGACAGAATCGCAACTCAACACCGGAAAACCTGTTGCCGACAATTTCAATATTGTTGGGTTAGGTTCGTTAGGTTGTTTTTTTTTTGCACACAAAAACAAACCAAAAAAAACCAACGGCATCAGATTTTCCGGTGTTGAGTTGCGATTCTGTCAATAGTAGGTTACCCTTTTGACAGGTGAGATTTTGTCACTTGAGATTTTGTCATGGAACCCTCGAAATGACAGATGAGTGACGCCAAGCCTGCGAGCCTCGTGCGGATTCGAGATTACGCGGCGGGTATTAACTGACGAAAGTGAAGTGGGAAACATTATTATACGTGCTTGTTCATATTATACTCTATACAGCATCATGGATGGAACTAGTGGTAGTGCTAGTGTATCTACACATGTAGGTGATGACTGTATAGTGGGGGATATTCAAGTCTGTATAACTGAAGACGATGACATTGAGGCCTTTTTAATGGCTGGCTGTGTGAAGCAAGAACCTGCTGAGGAGGAAGGCGAGGGTGATGTTGGACATGCTGTTCCTTATGGAGACATTGATATATACGAACCTGATATTAAAGAAGAGTGCGAGAGAGCTAGTAACGAAATCAATCAACCAAACCAAGTGGCCAAACCATCTTTAGAAAATGAGATGAAAACACATCACCCTGCTCCTGGAACTTCACATCAAAATATTACAAAGAAGAAACATACAGAAGCATCGCGACAAGGATTTCAATGTAATATTTGTATAAAGACATTCACTCGGTCGTCTGTTCTAGCCAGACATAAATTAATTCACACTGGTGAAAAACCGTTTGAGTGTAATATTTGCACCAAGACATTTAGTCAGTCTTCAAATCTAACCCGCCATAAACGAATTCACAGTGATGAAAAACCTTTTGAGTGTAAGATTTGCGCAAATAAATTCAATCAGAAGTCTAGTTTAATCGCACATGAATTAGTTCACAGTGGTGAAAAACCTTTTGCGTGTAATATTTGCAAGAAAACATTCAGTGACAGATCGACATTAAGCAGACATAAACGAATTCACAGCGGTGATAAACCTTTTGAGTGTAATATTTGCATGAAGACATTCACTCAGTCTTCACATTTAAATGCACATGAATTAATTCACAGTGGTGAAAAACCTTTTGAGTGTAAGATTTGCATGAAGACATTCACTCAGTATACACATCTAACCCGCCATAAACTAATTCACAGTGATGGAAAACCTTTTGAGTGTAAGATTTGCGCAAAGAAATTCAATCAGAAGTCAAGTTTAATCGCACATGAATTAATTCACAGTGGTGAAAAACCTTTTGAGTGTAAGATTTGCGCAAAGAAATTCAATCAGAAGTCAAGTTTAATCGCACATGAATTAATTCACAGTGGTGAAAAACCTTTTGAGTGTAAGATTTGCGCAAAGAAATTCAATTATAAGTCAAATTTAACCGCACATGAATTAATTCACAGTGGTGAAAAACCTTTTGCGTGTAATATTTGCAAGAAGACATTCAGTGACAAATCGACATTAAGAAGGCATAAACGAATTCACAGTGGTGAAAAACCTTTTCAAAGTAATATTTGCAAGAAGACATTCAATCGGTCGTCTAATTTAGCCACACATAAATTAACTCACAGTGGTAAAAAGAACATGAATGTACCAGGCACATCCAGAAAGTAAGAATACTGTTGTACTAAGTGGTAGAGGGAGTTCTCCTGAACACAACAGCTGAACCTCAGTAGAACGAAGTTCGCCTTGTAGTGTCCGTTTTTGTGTAATCCCTAAATAATCCCGCAAAGTTCGTGATGCGCCCTAACATTTGGTTCCTTCTGGCGGAAGGAAAAACACCCTCTGATTTCTTCCCGATTAAAGGTACTGTGAATCGAACGAACGTGTTTTCCATTTTCAGAAAAAATATGATTTGATGAGAAAACGTGTTGTAATAATGTGATTTTTTGTGAGGTTTTATCAATTAGTATGAAAAAATATTTACCTATTTCTAACTCTAGAGGGGGCGGCTGCCCCCCTGACGACACTGTTGTACACATATTATATTACTTTACTTTTATCTGTTACAAAATATCTCTCGTTCCATACTAAATCACTTGAAAAAGAAAATAATTTCACTCATCATGTGTACCAACCACACAACAGCCAACTTATTGCATCAAATAATGAGGCTGTTTATGTACGTTCTAAAAAGGAGTTGGACTAGATTTATTGTTTTATTATTGTAATATTATTTCGCTCTATTTGTGAATATTTAATGCCTATATTATAACCTTTTATATTTAAATAAAGACTAAATTTCCTACAAATAACGTTTTTATTTTTCCTTTTGCTCTCCTGTAAAATAGATTATTCGCGCTTGAGCATGTTCTATCTTCTATATTCTTACAAACCTTTTGAATGTAATATTTAAAGAAAGAAATTCACTTAGCCGTCAAGTTTAGGCAGACATAAATTACTTCACGTTGGTAAAAACCTTAAGAGTGTAATATTAGCGTCAAGAAATTCATCAGTTGTTTGTCCATATTTTGTGAGTTAGTTTCGCTAATATTATTCAATAACCTATTTCACTTTGCCTGATAATATATCAGTGTTTCACATATATCCAGAAGGAACGATAACAATCTTGAGAAGTTAATGGTCGTAGAAGGAGTAGAGAAAAAAAAGACCCCCCACTAGATGGACTGACCGAATCAAGTCTGCCACTGGGATATCAGAACTTGGAATGATGGGCACGGCAATGTGTCGGGAGAGGTGGAGGACAACAATTCATAATGTGCTGAGGACAAGGACAAAGGATGGGCACGACCCTCAGCATTGAGGATAGCGACACAGAAGAAGAAGAAAATATTTTAGACACGGTTTCAACTCAGTAGTTAAATGGTAGAAGCGCTTGTCCTTGAGAAGATTAGGTACTCATACATTATTTTATAGTCTCTGTGATAGTAGTATACACAACACTATGTTAGCAGTTAGCAGAGTATTATTGAGTAGGTACTGTCCAGTCAAGTTGTCAGTGCATTGATCTTAGTGGTGCCGGGTGCGTACTGAGCTTCCACCTTGCTCCTTCGCTATGTGATACAGCGGAGTACCTACCTATAACTAGTATACAGAGACCATTACATTATAATAATATGTTTCATTTGTATTGTATTGCCTGCATGTATATTCTTGTATATTTAAAATAAAATAATATAAAATTACCTCACTGATGAATTATTAAGAGAATTTCCAGTTACTAGACCTGAGGACTCTACATAAAACTGCTGCTATATCATGTAGGTATACTTTATATACTGAAACCATCGAATTCTCTATTTAAAACAACTATTCTCATTCTATGAGCCATGACATCCCCGGATTGTTGAATATAGGCTCCCACACTTTCGTTGGCACTCACCAAATCGTCCAAGGATCGTGAGGAGCATTAAGAGAAGGTCGCCAACCTCCGATAGGAGCGGCACACGAAGATAAAGGAGTTACATATTTTAAAATACTTGGAACAGACAGTAGACACGCACGGGTCGTGGTCTCAAATACTTAAGACTTGAATTGTGACTCTAAGGTAACGCTGAGATTCCCAGTAACTATTAACGGAGATTGTTTGTCAAAAAGTCTAATGTCTTCAAAATTAATTAAAAAAAGATATTTGGTTGCAAAAATAGACTTATCTTTTCCTTATGTAGGATAGACATGGCATAGGAAAATCCTTCTTTTCAGTTTCGTGGATACACTAAAATCAATGAATTCAGGATTATTTTCTAAACAGCCTATTTCCTGTTTATTAAAATGCAACTACTTTCACAATTGTGCCGATAAATAAAAGAAAAAAAACCTTCACAATTTAACAACTATGCAAAAAAGTTTTTATTTATTTAATAATTTTAATATACCTATTATAGGAATGCAATAAATAGTATTTCGGAGAAATATAAGCAATGGAAAATATAGATTGGAAAGTTGGACAATGTATAAACCACGGCCGACAACTTATATGTAATGAAATCATTGGAATATTATGTTATAACTGTATTGAAGTATTATCAAAAGCATATTTACAAATGTTAGAATATAGTAAGATTATATTATTAAACTAAAGTTCGAGGACATCTAAATTTCTGCAGGACACTAAATACAAAATACAGCCAATAGGTAGAAACCATAGAAAATATTAATATCTAATATCTCACTATCTATTGTTCTATGGTATTTTGACAAGTAATCTCGAAATGACAGATGAGTGACGCCAAACCTGCGAGCCTCGTGCGGATTCAAGATTACGCGGCGGGTATTAACTGACGAAAGTGAAGTGGGAAACCTTTAATTCTATGTGGGAAACATTATTATACGTGTTTGTTCATATTATACTCTACACAGCATCATGGATGGAACTAGTGGTAGTGCTAGTGTATCTACACATGTAGGTGATGACTGTATAGTGGGGGATATTCAAGTCTGTATAACTGAAGACGATGACATTGAGGCCTTTTTAATGGCTGGCTGTGTGAACCAAGAACCTGCTGAGGAGGAAGGCGAGGGTGATGCTGTTCCTTATGGAGACATTGATATATACGAACCTGATATTAAAGCTGAGTGCGAGAGCGCTAGTAACGAAATCAATCAACCAAACCAAGTGGCCAAACCATCTTTAGAAAATGAGATGAAAACACATCACCCTGCTCCTGGAACTTCACATCAAAATATTACAAAGAAGAAACATACAGAAGCATCGCGACAAGGATTTCAATGTAATATTTGTATAAAGACATTCACTCGGTCGTCTGTTCTAGCCAGACATAAATTAATTCACACTGGTGAAAAACCGTTTGAGTGTAATATTTGCACCAAGACATTTAGTCAGTCTTCAAATCTAACCCGCCATAAACGAATTCACAGTGATGAAAAACCTTTTGAGTGTAAGATTTGCGCAAATAAATTCAATCAGAAGTCTAGTTTAATCGCACATGAATTAGTTCACAGTGGTGAAAAACCTTTTGCGTGTAATATTTGCAAGAAAACATTCAGTGACAGATCGACATTAAGCAGACATAAACGAATTCACAGCGGTGATAAACCTTTTGAGTGTAATATTTGCATGAAGACATTCACTCAGTCTTCACATTTAAATGCACATGAATTAATTCACAGTGGTGAAAAACCTTTTGAGTGTAAGATTTGCATGAAGACATTCACTCAGTATACACATCTAACCCGCCATAAACTAATTCACAGTGATGGAAAACCTTTTGAGTGTAAGATTTGCGCAAAGAAATTCAATCAGAAGTCAAGTTTAATCGCACATGAATTAATTCACAGTGGTGAAAAACCTTTTGAGTGTAAGATTTGCGCAAAGAAATTCAATCAGAAGTCAAGTTTAATCGCACATGAATTAATTCACAGTGGTGAAAAACCTTTTGAGTGTAAGATTTGCGCAAAGAAATTCAATTATAAGTCAAATTTAACCGCACATGAATTAATTCACAGTGGTGAAAAACCTTTTGCGTGTAATATTTGCAAGAAGACATTCAGTGACAAATCGACATTAAGAAGGCATAAACGAATTCACAGTGGTGAAAAACCTTTTCAAAGTAATATTTGCAAGAAGACATTCAATCGGTCGTCTAATTTAGCCACACATAAATTAACTCACAGTGGTAAAAAGAACATGAATGTACCAGGCACATCCAGAAAGTAAGAATACTGTTGTACTAAGTGGTAGAGGGAGTTCTCCTGAACACAACAGCTGAACCTCAGTAGAACGAAGTTCGCCTTGTAGTGTCCGTTTTTGTGTAATCCCTAAAAAATCCCGCAAAGTTCGTGGTGCGCCCTAACATCCGGTTCCTTCTGGCGGAAGGAAAAACACCCTCTGATTTCTTCCCGATTAAAGGTACTGTGAATCGAACGAACGTGTTTTCCATTTTCAGAAAAAATATGATTTGATGAGAAAACGTGTTGTAATAATGTGATTTTTTGTGAGGTTTTATCAATTAGTATGAAAAAATATTTACCTATTTCTAACTCTAGAGGGGGCGGCTGCCCCCCTGACGACACTGTTGTACACATATTATATTACTTTACTTTTATCTGTTACAAAATATCTCTCGTTCCATACTAAATCACTTGAAAAAGAAAATAATTTCACTCATCATGTGTACCAACCACACAACAGCCAACTTATTGCATCAAATAATGAGGCTGTTTATGTACGTTCTAAAAAGGAGTTGGACTAGATTTATTGTTTTATTATTGTAATATTATTTCGCTCTATTTGTGAATATTTAATGCCTATATTATAACCTTTTATATTTAAATAAAGACTAAATTTCCTACAAATAACGTTTTTATTTTTCCTTTTGCTCTCCTGTAAAATAGATTATTCGCGCTTGAGCATGTTCTATCTTCTATATTCTTACAAACCTTTTGAATGTAATATTTAAAGAAAGAAATTCACTTAGCCGTCAAGTTTAGGCAGACATAAATTACTTCACGTTGGTAAAAACCTTAAGAGTGTAATATTAGCGTCAAGAAATTCATCAGTTGTTTGTCCATATTTTGTGAGTTAGTTTCGCTAATATTATTTAACAATAACCTATTTCACTTTGCCTGATAATATATCAGTGTTTCACATATATCCAGAAGGAACGATAACAATCTTGAGAAGTTAATGGTCGTAGAAGGAGTAGAGAAAAAAAAGACCCCCACTAGATGGACTGACCGAATCAAGTCTGCCACTGGGATATCAGAACTTGGAATGATGGGCACGGCAATGTGTCGGGAGAGGTGGAGGACAACAATTCATAATGTGCTGAGGACAAGGACAAAGGATGGGCACGACCCTCAGCATTGAGGATAGCGACACAGAAGAAGAAGAAAATAAGCCAATATCTTGAACACGGTTTCAACTCAGTAGTTAAATGGTAGAAGCGCTTGTCCTTGAGAAGATTAGGTACTCATACATTATTTTATAGTCTCTGTGATAGTAGTATACACAACACTATGTTAGCAGTTAGCAGAGTATTATTGTGTAGGTACTGTCCAGTCAAGTTGTCAGTGCATTGATCTTAGTGGTGCCGGGTGCGTACTGAGCTTCCACCTTGCTCCTTCGCTATGTGATACAGCGGAGTACCTACCTATAACTAGTATACAGAGACCATTACATTATAATAATATGTTTCATTTGTATTGTATTGCCTGCATGTATATTCTTGTATATTTAAAATAAAATAATATAAAATTACCTCACTGATGAATTATTAAGAGAATTTCCAGTTACTAGACCTGAGGACTCTACATAAAACTGCTGCTATATCATGTAGGTATACTTTATATACTGAAACCATCGAATTCTCTATTTAAAACAACTATTCTCATTCTATGAGCCATGACATCCCCGGATTGTTGAATATAGGCTCCCACACTTTCGTTGGCACTCACCAAATCGTCCAAGGATCGTGAGGAGCATTAAGAGAAGGTCGCCAACCTCCGATAGGAGCGGCACACGAAGATAAAGGAGTTACATATTTTAAAATACTTGGAACAGACAGTAGACACGCACGGGTCGTGGTCTCAAATACTTAAGACTTGAATTGTGACTCTAAGGTAACGCTGAGATTCCCAGTAACTATTAACGGAGATTGTTTGTCAAAAAGTCTAATGTCTTCAAAATTAATTAAAAAAAGATATTTGGTTGCAAAAATAGACTTATCTTTTCCTTATGTAGGATAGACATGGCATAGGAAAATCCTTCTTTTCAGTTTCGTGGATACACTAAAATTAATGAATTCAAGATTATTTTCTAAACAGCCTATTTCCTGTTTATTAAAATGCAACTACTTTCACAATTGTGCCGATAAATAAAAGAAAAAAAACCTTCACAATTTAACAATTATGCAACAAAGTTTTTATTTATTTAATAATTTTAATATACCTATTATAGGAATGCAATAAATAGTATTTCGGAGAAATATAAGCAATGGAAAATATAGATTGGAAAGTTGGACGATGTATAAACCACGGCCGACAACTTATATGTAATGAAATAATTGGAATATTATGTTATAACTGTATTGAAGTATTATCAAAAGCATATTTACAAATGTTAGAATATAGTAAGATTATATTATTAAACTAAAGTTCGAGGACATCTAAATTTCTGCAGGACACTAAATACAAATACAGCCAAGGCCGCGTTCTGTATCCGTTATTTTTCACTCAGCGATTCAACGAGCGATTATCGCTCGAAGCAGAACGCATTTGGGTGATTGTTCTAATTGGAATTGTCAAACAGAGATAGAGATATGAGAGTACTAATAAGAGTGAGTTGATAGATATACATCGAGATAGCGATATCACTGCACTCTTCATTGGTAGACAGGGATAGACATATCGCGTGTTAATAAGAGTGAGTGAACTGCACGTGCGGACCCTTCTATTATCTATGGCGAGCGAATGTCACCCAACAAAATTGTTGGGTGTTATTCGCAACAACCGAGCGTGTCAACCGTGCACATAGAACACGTTGACTCGCACAACCGAGTGAAACACACCGATGATAGAACGGCGAACAATAGAACCATAAACAATCGAGCGAATCGCTGAGTGAATTTTAACGGATACAGAACGCACTCCAATAGGTAGAAACCATAGAAATAATATCTACCATCTCACTGTCTATTGTTCTATGGAATTTTGACAAGTAATCTCGAAATGACAGATGAGTGACGCCAAGCCTGCGAGCCTCGTGCGGATTCGAGATTACGCGGCGGGTATTAACTGACGAAAGTGAAGTGGGAAACATTATTATACGTGCTTGTTCATATTATACTCTATACAGCATCATGGATGGAACTAGTGGTAGTGCTAGTGTATCTACACATGTAGGTGATGACTGTATAGTGGGGGATATTCAAGTCTGTATAACTGAAGACGATGACATTGAGGCCTTTTTAATGGCTGGCTGTGTGAAGCAAGAACCTGCTGAGGAGGAAGGCGAGGGTGATGCTGTTCCTTATGGAGACATTGATATATACGAACCTGATATTAAAGCTGAGTGCGAGAGCGCTAGTAACGAAATCAATCAACCAAACCAAGTGGCCAAACCATCTTTAGAAAATGAGATGAAAACACATCACCCTGCTCCTGGAACTTCACATCAAAATATTACAAAGAAGAAACATACAGAAGGACCGCGACAAGGATTTCAATGTAATATTTGTATAAAGACATTCACTCGGTCGTCTGTTCTAGCCAGACATAAACTAATTCACACTGGTGAAAAACCGTTTGAGTGTAAGATATGCGCAAAGAAATTCAATCAGAAGTCAAGTTTAATCGCACATGAATTAATTCACAGTGGTGAAAAACCTTTTGAGTGTAAGATTTGCGCAAAGAAATTCAATCAGAAGTCAAGTTTAATCGCACATGAATTAATTCACAGTGGTGAAAAACCTTTTGCGTGTAATATTTGCAATAAGAGATTCACTTATGCGTCAAATCTAAACAAACATAAACTAATTCACAATAGTGAAAAACCTTTGGAGTGTAAGATTTGCGCAAAGAAATTCAATCGGAAGTCAAGTTTAGTCGCACATGAATTCATTCACAGTGATCAAAAACCTTTTGAGTGTAAGATTTGCATGAAGACATTCACTCAGTATACACATCTAACTCGCCATAAACTCATTCACAGCGATGAAAAACCTTACGAATGTAAGATTTGCGCAAAGATATTCAATTATAAGTCAAGTTTAATCGCACATGAATTAGTTCACAGTGGTGAAAAACCCTTTGAATGTAATATTTGCATGAAGACATTCATTCGTTCTTCAAATCTAACCCGTCATAAACTAATTCACAGCGATGAAAAACCTTTTGAGTGTAAGATTTGCGCAAAGAAATTCAATCATAAGTCTAGTTTAATCGCACATGAACTAATTCATAGCGGTGAAAAACCTTTTTGGTGTAATATTTGCATGAAGACATTCACTCAACAGTCACATTTAACTACCCATAAACTAATTCACACAGGTGAAAAACCTTTTGCGTGTAATATTTGCAAGAAGACATTCAGTGGCAATTCGACATTAAGAAGGCATAAACGAATTCACAGTGGTGAAAAACCTTTTCAATGTAATATTTGCAAGAAGACATTCAATCGGTCGTCTAATTTAGCCAAACATAAATTAACTCACAGAGGTAAAAAGAACATGAATGTACTAGGTACATCCAGTAAGTAAGAATACTGGTCATCCTAAGTAGTAGAGGGAGTTCTCCTGAACACAACAGCTGAACCTCAGTAGAACGAAGTTCGCCTTGTAGTGTCCGTTTTTGTGTAACCCCTAAAAAATCCCGCAAAGTACATGGTGCGCCCTAACATCCGGCTCCTCCTGGCGGAAGGAAAAACACCCGCTGATTTCTTCCCGATTAAAGGTACTGTGAATCGAACGAACGTGTTTTAGTGGTGAGGATAACGAAGGCAGAACGAATATTCATCAAGTTTTTTATTTTTTTTTATTTAAATTTATTTGATTGGAGGTATACCTAAGCTATTTAGGTATGGAACGAAGATGCCTCTCGTCTCTGTTGAGGGGAAAAACTTAATAAATTAGATTTATTTATTAGTCATAAAATATATATACAGATTAAAACAATCAAGTCACGCCAAACCTGACAAGTTTGTCGGCGTGTGCTCTTAAAATTTTGAGCTTCAAACCTCAATTTATTGTTACTAATATTGTAAGTCAAGTCTAATCGCACATGAATTAATCCACAGTGGTGGAAAACCTATTGAGTGTAAGATTTGCGCAAAGAAATTTAATAAGAAGTCAAGTTTAATCGTATGTCGAGACATGCCAGTGAGGTGCGATGCGAGGGACCTGATGATGGTCACTGACAATGCCGTTACGGTTGCTAATTTCTGGAGTGGGGTGGCCTAGTGGGGAGTAGCTCGGACCCGAAAATGAATGCATATTGTAACAAAACCACACAAATCAAACAATGACATTTCTACGACAAGTCTGTGACATTTGAACGCAACTTATTGCATCAAATAGTCAAAAAAACAAGCTATTCAATATACTTACCTATATTATAAAGTAGAGTCTGATTTTTGTTAGTGTTCGCAAAACTCCCGCATTTTACGATGGATTGTTGCAAAAATTTAGAATAACATTTGCGATAATATAGGCTGTGTCTGTGTGAAAAAGCTTTTCCTAGAAAATGTCATGATGATGAGGGGATCCAAGGGTTGTGTGGGGTCTTGCGTGGTACAGTATGAAAGGGCGTTGGAAAATAAATTCAGATCGTAAGTCACATTTTGTCCAGCTCAAGCCTATAAAGTATGCCGGGTTCGTTTGCTAAATTTGCAGTTGCAAAGCACGGGTAACTCAGCTAGTTTTTATTAAAACAATGAGGTTGTTTTGGTACGTTCTAAAAAGGAGTTGGACTAGATTTATTGTTTTATTATTGTAATATTATTTCGCTCTATTTGTGAATAATTAATGCTTATATTATAACCTTTTATATTTAAATAAAGACTAAATTTCATACAAATAACGTTTTTATTTATTTATTTACCATTTAAGGGCTTGGCACCAAGAATGACGTCACAGTCTTTTCCCACGGCATTAAGGTTCAAAATAGCGTGACAATCGCATGATAAAATGGTAAAAATAGCGTTTTTTTTCATTTTTTGGGGTTAATTTTTCGTCTATCAAAAATCTTTTACGGTTATTCCCTAGATAAAGGTTCAATGCATCTACCCTATTTTGTTCCAAAGCATATTTAGTAACGGTTGTCGAGATAGAAGGTCTCCCGTTTTTAGAAATTTTTGAAATGTCGGCATGCATACTCTTAAGTGAACAACAAATACACTTAAGTGAATACAAATAGATTATATTTTGCCGATGAGCATGTTTTTTAGCGTGTACATGTACACTCATGGGCGTTGCTAGCCTCGGAGCTAGGGGGGGGGGCAGAAAATGAAAAATTTGATATATCATGGAAAATGCCGAGGGTGGATTTTCTCAAAAAGTTCTTGTGTCTCAATATTGTGCGCATGTGTCTCATCAGTCATCAGGCCAGTCTCTCACTTCCTGACTACACAAGGAGAAAAATCCGTTCGCGAGGAGTGTCGCTTGGTTTATATGTGATCAATTTCGTCGCAGAATGCATGCGGTGGAACTAGTCCGAGAGCCCGCTGCTTAAATTATGACGTATCTGTTTTTTGATCGAAATGTGGTATAAATGATAGCTTACCAATAGGGAATAACATCGCACTAGGGTTGCCTATCAAAATCTTGCCGCAAAACCCCTGAAAAGGTCCCTCTTCGCGGTTTTTCGCATCTTATAGGAATATGGTAAGATATAGGAGAAAATAGTCAATGACAAAAATAATCCTTGCTAAATTCTCTACAAAAAATGTTCAGTCAATTTTTTCGCAGGACTAGTAGTTTACCCGTAATTTTAGACGAATTGATTTTAGACGAACTTACCGGATGCCGTATTAAGTATGTGCAATAGACACCTTTTTATCGGACCGTCCTTAAACCGGCTTTTGCACAAATGTACTTGGGCATACAATCTCTACGTGTTGTAACCTAAACATATCTAAGTAATTTATTATTTAAAACAGTTGAGTATGCTTAGATAATAATACTCTTACCATGGGGCAAATTGGGAGGCCCTTTCAAGAGTATGCATACCGACATTCCAAATATTTCTAAAAACGGGAGACCTTCTATCTCAACAACCGTTACTAAATATGCTTCGGAACAAAATAGGGTAGATGCATTGAACATTCATCTAGGGAATGACTGTAAAATATTTTTTATATCTTGTATACATTTCTAAAAAAAAATAATTGAAAAACACCTCTGATCTTTATTCCGAAAGACGGAAACTCGTTTCCGCAAAGTCGCAGAGAAAACGTGTGGTAATAATGTGATTTTTTGTGAGGTTTTATCATTTAGTATGAAGAAATATATACATATTCCAATCTCTGAAGGGGGGCAGCCGCCCTCCACCCCCCCCCCCCCCCATGACGCCCATGCTACCTACCTTGACTAACACCTATACGTAGGATCCATGTACTATTTAAATGTCTAAGATCTGTGTATTTAAGAAAGTAGGTACTTACCTACATAAAATTATGTAAATTAGAATCAGTTGCATTAAAACGAAGAGTCGCGAATTTTAGACTGGCATCAAAATTCTGTATTTAAAAAAAAAATCTAAATAGTCCAAGAGCCCGCTGCTTAATTTATGACGTATCTGTTTTTTGATCGAAATATGGTATAAATGATAGCTTACCAATAGGGTACTACATCGCACTAGGGTTGCCTATCAAAATCTTGCCGCAACCCCCCCTGCCCCCCTTGAAAAGGTCCCTCTTCGCGGTTTTTCGCATTTTATAGGAATATGGTAAGAGATAGGAGAAAGTAGTCCATGACAAAAATAATCCTTGCTACATTCTCTACAAAAAATGTTAAGTCAATTTTTTCATAGAACTAGTAGTTACATCACCGTCGCTAAGGAAATGTATGGAATAACAGTCCCTTAACAATGAGTATGACGGACCACGTATTATATTCTGTTAGGAGATTTGACAGGAGTAGTGGTCCTGTTTGATCACTATGCTATGTTGCCAACTGTTACAGCACGGCTAGAGTACCTACTCTAGGAGGCGGTGGGTGATGCCGAAATCATTACACAAGCTATAAAAATGTATGCTGGATTTTACCAACTTTTCAGGTGAGGAATAGCGGAAATAAGAGCCACTTATTATAATTATTCGTACAAAATTTGTGCTAGGTGGCTCCTATCTCCGCTATCCCTCACCTAAGAAGTTGGCGAAATCCAGCATTAGGATATTTAGATATATAGAAAAATATTGACACACAATTACGTACATACATACATATCCACGTCCGCTCCCTACTATGTGGAGCATGTTGTCGTCACCCGTTTTTCCAGACTTTTCCGTCCTGGGCCAACTCCGTTGCCTGTTCCCATGTCATTCCAGCCTGGCGCAGCTCTGATGTGTACAGTCTCTGGATGGTCATTGCAGGCCTGCCCAGACGTCTGTTGCCTACAGGGCGATATTGGAGACAGCTGTTGTTGATGCTATCAGCGGGCATACGCAGAGCCAGTTAAGCCTACGAGTCTGTATCACTTATTAGGTGATAAGTGGCTGCTGTGTTCTACACAATTAGACAATAAGTTACAAAAATCTATAATTATCAACAAGCGTATCTGTAACTTGCCAAAAATGACGCTGTTTGCGGGGTAGGCAGAGAGAACAGATCGCCAGACTCTATCCCATATTCCCTACTATGCCTGGGTTCGAATCCCAGCTGGGGTGAACTGAAATGGCGAATGTTTCTCGAGTGTAAATTAATCACTTAAGCCGGCCCAGGTCAATCGTAAGCCCGACAATGTTCATCCTTAATTCTTCTACACTATTGTAGGAAGTTAGATGTGGTCGGTAGCCTGGTTGGTAACGCGCTCGACTGTTAATCCAGTAGGCACGGGTTCGATTCCGATACCGACTTACTCCACTTCACGAAACGAGCTTTTCAAGCTTACCGTGAAGTGTACAAAGGTGTATTTGGGTTTATTTCGATAAACCCAGATATATTTCTAATAAAAAATATATATATGCGCATGCAATCTCATTTTTAGAATGTGGCCGGCCTGTTGAAAAGGTTGGGCACCCATGGTCTAAGACAAGACGCAGAAATGAGAGGACTGTGAGGGGGTACATATAAAGAAGATAGGTAGGGGAGGAGGGGAAGGGAGAGGGATGTGGAATAAGACGAACGCTTTATGTGAGAATGATTCAGAATGAGTAAGTGGCATCAATTTGTATTATCGTACCCATATTTGCATATATCAAAAGTTAAATTAGGTACACATCTAGGTTAGGTACACACTCGTAGTATTCAGGGGGGCGTTCTAGATCCGTTAATTTTCACTAAACGATTCACTCACATTCAGACGCCGAACAAGGGTTTTTTTTTCTTGTTAGGTCAGGGGACCGTATACCCCCTGCGTCACTGCGACCAGAGTAGGTCTATTGTGACACCCTTCAATGTTACATCTCGTCCTTAAGGCCGATGTGTCTCATGTAGCTCACGATCTGTCTTGGTGCGAGTAGTCTTGCCTTCTCGGAGTCCATTAGTCCGAACAAAGGTTACCGACATAGCAGACCGTATCGCTGGGTTAAAATGGCAATGGGCGGGCCACGTTGCGAGACAGGGAAATGAGAGATGGGCACCCAGAATCCTTAGACGGCGACCATGGGAAAACAGAAGACCTATGGGACGACCCCAAAAGAGATGGGTGGATGATGTAGTCCCAGTCGCAGGAAGAAACTGAGTGAGCAAAGCCCAAAGTAGAAAAACTTGGAAAACGCTAGAAGAGGCCTATATCCAGCAGTAGAGGGATGGCTGAATAATAATAAGAAGAAGATTCACTCAATTGTTTATAATTTTATTGTTCTCCGTTCTATCATCGCTGCGAGTCAACCGGTTGTGTGATTCAACGCGTTCTATGTACGTCAGTTGACACGCTCAGTTGTTGCGGTTGACACCCAACAAAATTGTAAGGTGATATTCACTCGCCGTAGATAATAGAGTGGTCCGCACGTGCTGTTCTCCAACTCTTATTAACACACAATATGTCTATCCCTATCTACCAAAGAAAAGTGCTGTGAGACTCACTCGAATTATAGTCGATCATTGAGGATTTGTATGAGGAGACTGAGGGGTATATGCTAGCGATTCATCTGGTATTCGTTCGTAGTTCAAGTATTCGTTTCCAAATACCAAAGCATTCGTTTACCAAGTTTGGTCGAAATTGCTCCAAGCATAGTTATGGTGGAACAAACATAGCCACATACGCACATCCATTTTTATTATTACACAATTTATGTATACATGGGCGTTGCCAGCCTCGGAACCAGGGGGGGCAACAAAAATTTATGAAAATTATACGGCATGAAAAAGCGTAAATAGAGTCGCAGGCGAAATTTTTTTTTGAGACATACTGTAGAAGGTCGTGATGTGGTTTGGTTTATTTGAAAATAAGTATAATTTTTTGAACAATTATATCTATGAAGAATGTATTTTATTAAAAAGTAACAAAAAATAGCGCCGCAGACAAATTTTTTTAATGAAATAACTGTATTTTGATGGATTTTCGTGAAAATTTGTGATAATGATGAGAAAACGTGTGGTAATAATGTGTTTTTTTGTGAAGTTCTATCATTTAGTATGAAAAAATATATACCTAGTCCAATCTCTAGGGGGGGCAGCTGCCTCCTGCCCCCCTGACGATGCCCATGTATGTTTAAGATGTAAGTAATCCAAGCTATATCACAATTTTCCCACTAGGGGGCGTTTTGAACACAGAATTCTCGGATTATACACTCCGTATCAATAAATGTCAAACATTTCAATGAAGAAAATCAAGAATTCGGAATTTTCCTATACTTTCTTGTATCGAAATTCACCAAACCAATATACATTCAATACTCCAACCCTTTTTTAATGAAAAGGAACCCAAATCGACACGAGACAAGTTATTTTCAGAAATATTCAATAGGGCGCGTGTGTGAAAGAGTTTGTATCGTACTATAGACGGAGTTTACTGTTTTATTTATTTATTTGATATTAAAAACATTGGCAAAACACCCTTATGCCACACAATGTGAGGTTACAGTATTTTTAATGCTAATTACAGAATACAAAAACATACTTATATAGAGAGCATCGCATATCTGCATCCAATCAGATTACGGACACAATTCGATGCGGGCAACAAATTCATTATTTTCCATATTAAATATATCCAGGCCATTGCTAGACAGCTCATTCAATAGACGAACTGCCCTACTGATCAGAGAGTCTGCAACAATGTTAGTTCGTCCAAGTTGTGGTATGAAAGTCGGTGAATTGGTGACCATGTAGATCTCATGCTGTGACCCCATCGCTTTTTCGGGAAAATACCGTGTTTTTTCGGACTCAACTCATAGAGAACTTATTATAATATGTTGAAATGGACACATTATGAGGAATTTTTTAAAAATTGTTTACTGAAAAATGTACCAGTTTTCATCACGAAAAAACATGTTTTTAACAAAATTTTCACTATACTTATGCATATTCTAAAGCAAAAGCCACATATTAAGGTCATTTGCGAAAGCCTAAATTATTTACTATGACTTTTGGATAGTTTTGTCAAAACGGAGTTAGTAGTTTGTGAGATATTTCAAAAAATATCAATGCGAAATTTTCATAGGTAAGTACTCAATTCGATTTTCAAAATTACATGTCTCTAAAACGGTTGATTTTTTGGATATTCGTTCATTAAAAACTAGGGGAGTAGGTATTCTCCATAGCCTCGAACTATTTTCGAGCGTCGTTTCCATTTTCTTTTTCTTCTAATCTTTACTGGATGATTTAATGTGATGTAAATGCTCAATATTAACATCGATATTGAATACCATCGATACCATTTTTTTAACATGTTGTGTTGTATTGGTAAAAAAATAAAAAGGATTAATTATATAAATAAATAAATTTGTATAATACTACTCATTAACTAAATATGCTGCCGCTAAAATTATTTATAATTAATTTCATTATATATATATTAAATGATTTACATAAAACGATTATCATTTCATAATTTATGATATTCCAGAAATTCAAGCTGTCTAAATGTCGATCATATAATTATATATTATCCTGCTTAAAAACAATCATTTCGCCCACCCAAGACAACATTGAAGGTAATAAAAATATACTTTACATGCCCAAATGTCGTGTGGAAATGCGGATTACGCTAGAAAATGTAAATATATCTTTTCTCCTTCATTAATATCATTATTAATTTATACGTAAAAAATATTGGAAATCGCTTATAATTCGTAAAATCCCGGGAGCGAATTTAAAATATCGATGGCTCGATGTGTGATTCGATGATGATATCACGTGCCTATGGCAGATGTAATTTAATAAAAATATATTATTTGCGATGTTATTTTAAGCGTAAAAATAAGTCAAATCACTAAATAAGCCTTACTTGTCGCATTTTTGTCGAAAGGTGCATAAATTAACAATGATATCAACCAAAATACGGAAGCTTACCGATAGAAAGATACATTACAATTATATAACTAAATATATAACCACAGTCCGAAAAACCACGTTAGGGGATAATAAAATGTTTTTTTTAATTAAAATGCATCCTTAGATGAGCGAAACAATTGGATATTAACGTTAAAATATCTAATTACAATCACATTTTGACACTGTGAAAATCGTAAACGTCAAATATCAACAAAAGAATACTTATTGAATTACATGAAAAGGAAGAAATGACCAGAAATGACTTCACACACATTTCATAGTGTTGTATTGAAACAAAAGAATTTGAGCGAATCTATGTCAGTATGTGTTTGATTAGGTACTTCAATAATCAAAGGTATTCTCAAAGGTTTTTCCACATATTTTCTCATGTAGGTATTTCTATAGTAAAATACAATATCTTTGTGTATGTAGTGTACAGTACATACACTATACTGAAATTCCGAAAATATTTTCAACTTACAGCAGACATTTATTTCAGCCGGTGAAATCTGTAAGGCCTACATTGATTTTCCTTATAATTTTACACGACTTTATTTGAATTGTTATAATCTTAAAGGTTTATATGCACTGAGCAAAAATCGTTATATTTTCACTTCAACTTTTTCAAATTTTGTATGAGAATGTTAGTGCTCAGTAAGAATAACGTAAGCAACAACGTGAATTATATCTTTTTAAAAGAAACCTGGGAAAAAAAAGAAAAATCTAAAACAGCCGATTTGTTAAGATTATAATTACCAGTATTTTGGCTAAATTATACTTTTATATCTGAAAAACTGAACGGAAAATCTTCAGATCCCGTAAATTTTAGGGGTACTTTAGGAATATTTTTTTATTCAAGGAATTTCCAAATCCTGGTGTAATTCTAGAACAGCCGATCTGTAGTCCATACTTTCATCTATCACTGTCTTCAGTTTCAAGACGATTCCCTCAGTATTGGCTGAGTAAGATTCAGGGCGCCGAAGCCCCCTGACAGCATATAGGGCCTAAAAGGTAAAAAGTATTCAGGGCCAGATAAAGAATTAAATTTGTGGTCGAGGACAAAAAACACCGAGTAGGTTAGGTTCATACCTACAGTATGAAACAGTGTAGAATAGGAAGGGCTTAGCACCAAGAATGACGTCACAGTCGTTTCCCACGGTATTAAGGTTCAAAATCGCGTGAACAATCGCATGATAAAAAGGTATAAAAATAGCGTTTTTTCCATTTTTTGGGGTTGATATTGCGTCAATCAAAAAACTTTAACGGTTATTCCCTAGATTTTAATGCATATTATCAGTACAAAAAAAAATTACTCAGCGACTTTTTTGGGAAACGAGTTTCCGTCTTTCGAAAAAATGATCAAAGGTGTTTACATTTTTTTTTTGAGAAATGTACTTATACAAGATATAAAAAATCTTTTACGGTTATTCCCTAGATAAATGTTCAATGCATCTACCCTATTTTGTTCCAAAGCATATTTAGTAACGGTTGTTGACATATAAGGTCTCCCGTTTTTAGAAATTCTTGAAATGTCGGTATGTATGTATACTCTTAAGGCCCTATATGCTGTCAGGGGGCTTCGGCGCCCTGAATCTTACTCAGCCAATACTGAGGGAATCGTCTTGAAACTGAAGACAGTGATAGATGAAAGTATGGACTACAGATCGGCTGTTTTAGAATTACAGGATTTAGAAATTCATTGAATAAAAAAATATTCCTAAAGTACCCCTAAAATTTACGGGATCTGAGGATTTTCCGTTGAGTTTTTCAGATATAAAAGTATAATTTAGCCAAAATACCGGTAATTATAATCTTAACAAATCGACTGTTTTAGATTTTTTAATTTCTTCCCAGGTTTCTTTTAAAAAGGTATAATTCACATTGTCGCTTACGTTATTCTTCCTGAGAACTAACATTCTCATACAAAATTTGAAAAAGTTGAAGCAAAAATAGAACGATTTTTGCTCAGTGGATATAAGCCCTAAATACATATTGTTCTTTTAATCTAAAGAAATACTTTTTTTACATCACGACCTTTTATTTTGTCGTAAAAACTAATGATTGGAAACCATAGAGAAACGCATGAATAAGCATTATAATATAAGTCCATAGATTACGTACGTCCTAAACTTGATCAATAAACTATTTGGTACATCGCTGACGTCAACTCAGACAAAACCATCGACATAATATATTAAGTACTACCTAGACAGAGTACTCAATGCTAGAAGTGTAACAAAACTGGTGCCCACAAACTGTCAAATCGTATGGAAAATTTTGACAGTTTGTGGGCAACGGTTTCGAAATTTTGTTCTCATAGTTAAAAACTGTATTAGTTTTAACGTTATTTAGGACTAAAACGATAGTTTTAAAGATGTTTTAGTTTTTATTATTGATATCTTGTTAATAGTGTGACCTTTGCGACTCTAAAATACCAAAAAGTGCCGAGCGTGAAATCGCGACACTTCCGTTCTATTGAAAATACATAGAATCAGATCTCTAGTAATTAATATGTAATCTCTTTGGTAAAAACTAATGATTGGAAACCATAGACAAACGCATGAATAAGCATTATAATACAAATCCATAGATTACGGACGTCCTAAACTTGATCAATAAACTATTTGGTACATCGCTGACGTCAACTCAGACAAAACATACGAAAGATGATAGGTATTAACGATATGTTAACGAATGGGTCTAGAGTCTGGACCATATTTGTGCCTTATCTGTTTTGCACAAATTTAAGTTAAGTATAAATTTTAATTGTTTAGGAGGCTTGCGAGACAAAGCGGACAACATTGAAGAACTCCCCCGGGCTTAAGAGCTTATGTGCATCGAGCAAAAATCGTTCTATTTTTGCTTCAACTTTTTCAAATGTTGTATGAGAATGTTAGCGCGAAATAAGAATAACGTAAGCGACAACGTGAATTATACCTTTTTAAAAGAAACCTGGAAAGAAATTTAAAAATCTAAAACAGCTGATTTATTAAGATAATAATTACCAGTATTTTGGCTAAATTTTAGGGGTACTTTAGGAATATTTTTTTATTCAAGGAATTTCCAAATCCTGTAATTATAGAACAGCCGATCTGTAGTCCATACTTTCATCTATCACTGTCTTCAGTTTCAAGATGATTCCCTCAGTATTGGCTGAGTAATATTCAGGGCGCCGAAGCCCCCTGACAGCATATAGGGCCTTAAGGCCCTCCGCATTGCCGGATAGCGTCCTCTTTACCCGCAATTCTTGGCAAAATATTTTAAGGCTCCCAACGACTATGGCGTCACGGTAATTTCCCACGGCATTAAGGTTCAAAATTGCATGAACAATCGCACGATTAAATGGTAAAAATAGCGTTTTGTCCATTGTTTGGGGTTATTTTCGCTTCGGTTAATTTCGGTTAATAACTAAAAATGTAACCATATCTTATTATCACATCAAGCAACACTAAACCAAGTTTGCTCCGTGAGACTTCTGAAAGAAAATAGACTGTAACATCATCACTTACTACGAGTATAAGTACGAATGGTAAACAAGTTTGAGTATATGTGTATATATTAATTGTTATTTGTTTCTGATCAATTATCATCACGTCTGGATATTCGGAATCATCAGCTAACATTATAGTTTATAGCTAATATGGCGAACAATAAGTGATGACCATGACAAGGCATTTGTATATTATGGTTCAAGATCAATGCTGATCAGCAGGCCCCTCTCTCCCATTAGACACAGCGGGCACTTGCCCAGGGCCCCGCGATTCAAGCGGTCCCCTAGTTTCTACTAGATCACCAATTGATAACCGATGTTACCAATAAACGTATTATTTCACGAAGATAAGCTTAAGAGACAGAGTCAGAAATGAGGAACTAAGACGTAGAACCAAAGTGACTGACATAATACACCGCGTAGCATCCCTAAAGTGGGAATGGGCAGGACACGCGGCTAGAAGTGCAGAGGGCAAGTGGACTAAAAACCTCCTAAATTGGAGACCTCGAGATGGGAATAGAAGCGTGGGACGGCCACAGCTGAGATGGAGAGACGACCTGGTCCGACATGTCGGTGCAACCTGGATACAGTCTGCACAGTACAGGACAACATGGAGGCAGATGGAGGAGGCCTTTGTTCAGGACTGGTCGGGGATAGGCTAATGAAGAAGAAGAATGACTATAAATCAGTACAATACTTATCAGCTTTTTTGGTTTTGCATACTAATGAACAAGGGCCTAACAATCTTTTTCCGGGACACCAACTACCCTACCTAACATGGAAGACACTTAATAGATTACGTGTAGGTGTCACCAGGTGCAGGGAAAACATGCATAGGTGGGGTATAAGGGTGGAGGAGGATGTCTCCTGCGATTGCGGAGAGACCCAGACTGACGAACACCTCCTCGTATGTCGAGACATGCCAGTGAGGTGCGATGCGAGGGACCTGATGATGGTCTCTGACAATGCCGTTATGGCTGCTAATTTCTGGAGTGGGGTGGCCTAGTGGGGGGTAGCTCGGACCCGAAAATGAAATGAATGAATTTAGATTCACGCCGCTCCCTAGTTCCCGCTCAAAAATTTGTTATGTAATCTATCTAATCTATTGTTATGTAATCTAAAAAAATCACAATTGCCTAGTTTTTGTCTGTGACGCTAATTATTGCCTGTTATCGTTAAACATATTCATTATATTTTTATTCGAAAATAATAAACCAGTTCCATTATATTACATTACAATTAATTTCTTTGCTCAAGCTCACAAAAAAATTCGCCTGCGGCACTATTTGCTATTATTTTTTATTCCTAACCAAAATTGGCATTGCTGTCTCTGCATTGGGTACACGGAACGGTCCGTAAAAATCTTTAGAGGCATAGGTACTGGGGGCACCGGCTTTATTACATGGTAACTTGAAATTTTGGAACCAGACTCACTAGCGGATCCAGGGGGGGGCTAGGGGGCTGAAGCCCCCTCCCAAAACCATGAGTGACAGTACTTTATACATAACTAGTTTCCGCAGAATCACATTATTACCACATCGTTTTCTCATCATGTCATGAATTTTCTAAAACTACTATATAGCTTGGTAAAAAAAATTCGCCTGCGGCGCTAATTACATCCGTTGAGTTTATCTTATCACTTGACCGATTATTCTAAAGAAATTTTGCCTGCGGTGCTAATTAAGTCTACTGTGTGTTTCATATCACTTTATCCATTTTTCTGAAAAAATTTCGTCTGCGGCGCAATATTTAGATACTTATAGTTTTTATTTAATACTTAAATCAAATGATAGGTATTGATGGTATCATGACCCTCTTCACTCAGTCTCAAAAAAAGTCGCCTGCGGCGCTATTCTCTTTTTTAATAACGCAAGGTCATATTTGCATGTGACAACCTTCAGCCCCCCCTAAATTGAATCCTGGATCCGCCACTGCCATCACTGATGGGGTCTGGGGGCCCAATATCTTAAAGTGCCCAGGGCCCCCAACAGGTTAAAGGCGGCCCTGGTACATAGGCAGTAAGTCATATTATATCTGATATATCAAGATGTAGCAGTAATTTGTAATTTAGTTTGTACAGTAGGTACCTACCTAATTCAAGTGATTCAATCATCTCGCTTCCAAACTAAATGATCAATAAATGTCATACCATAATCATGAATAATTGTAGAGGCATGGGCCGGGGCGTCGCCAGCCTCCATCCTAGGGGGGAGCCGGAGGGGGGCAATTAACATTTTGATATTGAACTGGCGTAAAAAAAATATACAAGGATCTGGGCTTGCATGCACAAACCCAAAAACTTTCCTGGGTACCTTGCACTAGGCTAAAAGCCTGTATGGAAAAGTGTGGAATACATCGTCAGCGCCGGGGTTTGAACCTGGCACCTCCCGCTCGAGAGAATGCTACCTCAACCAACTGCGCCAACCATGTACTCCATTTACGAGATTATTTTGAAAATCACTATTTTGTATTTTTTGTGAGACCATCGGAATTTTCTACATGTCGTAGTTGAATATAACAAGTAGTTATATCTCAACAGATATACAGCAAAGGATGGACCTTCCATCAGGCTTATGACTGATCGTCGGCTGGTTTAATGTGATCACTTTACACTTAAGTAACATACACCAATTCCAGTTACCGGCTTGACAGGTTGGAGGTCTGAGTTCGATGTTACTTAAGTATGTAAAGTGATGGCATTAAGCTAGCCGACGATAAGTCATAAGCCTGATGGAAGGTCCATCCTTTGCTGTATATCTGTTGAGATATAATTATTTGAAATATTTTTTAACAAAAATGGACCCATTTTATGAACCTGACTCGTTTATAATAGTAACGTATTACAAATACATTTTTGTTTTATTTCATCGTTTTAACGATTTTTGTACAGAATGTAATGAAACACGATGAATTTACATTTTATTTTTTTGTATTAAGAGTGTGCATACCGAGATTTCAAAATTTTCTAAAAACGGGAGATCTTCTATCTCTACAACCGTTACTAAATATGCTTTGGAACAAAATAGGGTAGATGCATTGAACCTTTATCTAGGGAATAACCGTAAAAGTTTTTTGATAGAAGCTAAATTAACCCCAAAAAATGGAAAAAACGCTATTTTTACCATTTTATCATGCGATAATTCACGCAATTTTGAACCTTAATGCCGTGGGAAATGACTGTGACGTCATTCTTGGTACCAAGCCCTTAAAACTATGTTTTTTTTTTCTACCCGGTAGTGAGGCCCCCAAAAGTGCGAGGCCCGAGGCAGCTGCCAAATGTGCTACTATAGTTAATTCGCCACTGATTCTAAACAATTAGGTATCTAAAATAATAAATGTTAGTCATAAAAAAATGTGGCAGATAGCCATTCAACCGCATGTGAAATATATTTATGTATTTAAATGTTTATTCATTTATTTATTTTCCAGAGTTTCGGTCGGTACCTGATAAAAAAAGAAAATAATTGATTTACCTTATAATTCCAAAATGTAATCCTCTGGAAAGAGATGCTCCATAGAATCCATTCAAAAATACACAAAAATAACTTCAATTTCACTTATTTTTTCAACAACACTCTTCAAAAAATACAATTTTTCAAAAAACACCACTCACTTATTTTCCATTTCACATTAAAATTCACTATAAACTTCTTACGGAACGCAGAATTACAAAAACAAAACACTAATTCAAACGAACGCTTCGACAACTTTCAAAAAACGAATACTTACGAAATTTTGAAAACAGAATTCCGCATCGTCTTTTGTGAGAGTTTAAAAATTTTCAGATATCGAATGCGTTCCAATAACTTTCGAAAACTTTAAACACTTTTTTTAGAATGCGGGGCGCCCTATTCGAATTTTTAAAAATAGATCGCACACTCGAGAACTATTTTTCAAACTTATTCTTAATAAGAAAACACAGTTATTAATAATATTCTGCTTACTTTCGGTTTTGTCACATCAAGATGGGTATTTTATTTATATCAATGACAGCGAAACAAACACGCACAACGTCTTAAATTAACACACAAAACCAAAATACAAACTTAAAATAGAAATATCATTATAATATGTATCACTTCTGTGTCTCATTTTAATAAAATTAAAACGAAAACTCTTACTTTTTAACGTAGGAACCTCTGCGAAAAAATACTAAACATTTCGTCCGAAATCTACATTAATTAAAAACAATTTAATGTTTTCAATTTGACGAACACAGTGTCACTTTTTCTCACAAATTATGTAATATTTTTAAACGTTTATATTCGACTTTATATAAAAGTATTTAAGTGTATTTATTTTTGTTTGTCACGGCCGTCACAGTTGTGTATATTACGGAGATATGTATCTCGCGATGTTCGTAGTTTTAATTTTAGATTAGAACTGAATACTCAATTGTCCAAAGGTCTTTGGACAGACGCGGGAAAATCTGTCGGGACGAGTGCGCAAACTCGCGCGTTTCAGAAGTTTTCACTTTGATTGGCGGGTTTGTAAAACGGCAGAACGGGCGGCAAACAACAAAGCAACAAGCTTTCCCACGATTTTCCTTGCACGCCAGCGCCATCTATCGAAGAAAATTGCAAGCGCATTTGAAACAAAGAGACATCTATCGAAGAAAATTTGCAATCATCTTTAAACGGCATCTATGTGATATTCTGTAAAGTATTATTACAAGATAAAATTGAATTAAGCATTTTAGTTCGTCACCTTGTAGATAGATGGCGCAATACCGATGTAAAGATTGTTGTCAACGAAATATTCATTTCCGTATATTATCCGGCGACATACTTAATTTTCCATAACAAAATATGATATGTGGATAATATTTTAATGTCGTGTTACTGCAAAATAAGGATTTACATAAATAATTGAATTAAGGACATCGTAATTTCTTATAGGTAAAAAAGCAATAGACAGGTGTTACCAGGCCCGTCTTTATGCACATGCTCTATAGGCTGCTGCCTAGGGCCAACTTTTACCGCAAAATTAGTAGTTTTTATTTTCGAGAATCGCATCAATGTAATCCATAATCATACATAGTATTATCAGGTTGACTGTAAAATATTGCTTTTGCAAAAAGCCCGCGTTTTAACACACTACTATTGTTTTGCAACTCTTCATATTTTTTTACTAATAAAGATGAATAAATTTATTATTTTTAAATGATTTTCAGATTATTTTTTGGATTTGAATGTGTTTTGATGGTATTTTTTGTAACCACAGCTTTAAATTATGATAATAGTTAAGACTTTTTTATAATACCGCTTTTTAAATGAAAATAAAACAAATAAATTAAGCGGTTCGCTACAAATTCTGTCAAAAGATCTGACAGTGTGATAGTGAAATTTCCTATATTCATGTTACCTAAGTGGAATTCAAGCAAACTAAAATATCCAAAAGATGTATACGGATTCTGGAGTTCTTTCGGGGAGTGGTCAGTGGCTTCCATCCCACCGCAAGTTCATCCTAGGGGCCTCAAGATTCTGTGTATGGCCCTGAATGTTAACAAAACAGGTGATGCTTTTATCAATTAACATGAACACAGTCACGTATTGTGTACCCAGCGCCAGGATGGCGTAGGTGGTAGGAATGACAACTAAACCATTGAAAGTTCCAACTAGGCAGTCGTCCGATCGATGATAACATTTTTTCATTACTAATTTATACCCGAAAAAATACATTAATTCAATATTTAACATTATGTTTTGACTATTATACGGTTAGTAACAATATAATTAACGTCTACAAATAGAAAATAATGCAAAATCAATCAGTTGTGACGTGTAAAACATGAGTGAAAGTTGTGGATGTGTCGGAATGTTTTCGCATTATTATAGAAAATAATGACAGGACAAATTTTCGAAACATATGTGGTGTTATTTGATTGTTTTATTACGTAATTTGATTGCAGTTTGAGATATGTCTTGGATGAAAAGGCCCCGCGCGCCCCCAGGGAACTCGCAAGACCCAGGACAGAACATTTTCAACCCAACACAGGTAGATCAAATGACGTTTATAATATAGACACATATAGGTTATGTTTTACGTTTTTCATTAACATTTTCATCAATAAATCGCCATACTTTATGCAAACTAACATCTTCTATACATATAAACGTACAAATAGTATCATTTTGTGATATAATTGTCTAAATATTGCTGATATCTGATAAATTATGCACAAATCTGCAATGCAGTCGACATTTACGTTTCAATTACCTTTTTGTCAATATGTATTGGACTTTGAATTCATTTGTTTCCCTCATTGTCAAGCAATTTTAAATCGGTGCCATGGAGTGCTGCTGCCCCACTCAAGGTCAACCTTATTTCGTTTTAAAAAAGCAAAAACTACAGTTTTTAGCACCTTTTTAAAACACGATAAACTTTTGACAAGAGTGACATTTCAAGTCCAAAACATTGTAAATTTAGTAAATTCTTTATAAAAAAAACACATTCCGACTTTCTGTGCGCTCGTCCGGCCCCACCCGCAGTTGAGCCAAGCGAAATAATAACATTCTAAGTGCTTTTTTGAATTGAATAAATTTTTTTAACAAAAAGTGAGGTCGCCTCGCTCCATTATATCTTCTTATACCTGATATGTGGTCTTAATGTTTTTTATATGTCACCTATGCTAAAAAACCATGTTTCAATTCTGACAAAGCGAATATAGCATTGAAACTAACATGTAGTGATATTAGCTGTATTCAGATAGTTAAAGCATTGCCTTTCAAACAGATTGGCAGAGTTCGAATCCCAGTGTTGTTATACATTCTGGCACACTGTTCTTGTTTAAGGTGACCATATTTTTAAAAGTAAAAAGGAGGACAAAAAAGAATCTTGTTGTTGTCAGTTTCAGCTGGTGTCCTCTCAGGTGCACATTAGAGTTCATGGTCAACATAGCTGGTAGAGTCTCACAGGAATAATGGTTATGCAACACTTTGATATAGCGTTGCCATCCGTCCGGTGTAGCCAGACAGTGTTAAGCTTTTTGACCTCTCGTCCGGCCAAATTTGAGCGCGTTCGCCCCGTCCGGCTTTTGTTAATCTTTTTATTTTGCTTAAGCTTAGAAACTATTGCAATAATGTTAATTGTTGAATTTGTAAGAACTTTTATGATAAAATTACTAAAGAAATTGACTTTTTAAAGCAGGTTTCTACCAAACGAAAATATGTAAATGATACGGATTAAAACTTTGTTGAAAAATGTGTTTTATTAGATTTTTTTATTTAGGTTTTTTAAGTTTTTTTATTTAGCGTCCAGCCCTGGGACCCAAAAGTCCGGCTTTTATAGCAACTAAACATTGAAGGACTCCCACAGGCTTAAGGCCCTCCGCATCCCCGGGTAGCACAGGCGCATATAGTGTCCTCTGTACCCGCGCTTCTTGGCACAATCTTTTTAAGAGGTGGGCTCAGGGTTAGCCAGAAGAGAGCCCCCCGACAAACCCCACCCCTAACTTACATTCCTTCAGTGTCCTTGTCCAAGGATGGAAACATATTTACAATTTAGCAGCTAAGTCTGGCTTTCTAATTTTTAGAAATGGCAACGCAAACTTTGTATAATTCAATAAGGTATAAGTTTATGATTTAGCACGGCTAACATTGATTTCACATACAATAGACGTTACAATGTTTGAACACATGTTTCTACATTATTAAATACCTACAGCAATTATATTAGGCTATATATTTTTATGCTAATGCATATTCAATAACACAATACAGTCTTATTTATTTGGTTCGTTTTTTTAATCCAAATATACTCGAATCTATACATTTTTATCCACTTACATTTCCACTGCATTGAACCCTGATTGGTCCTTCTTCAGCCATGTCCTTGTCTCACTAGCATACATGCAGGTTGGCACTATAATAAGACAGCATTGCTTTGGTAGCCACATTGCTACTACTAACAATTGGTCTGAGTGCACCATATGTCCTAGTACCCAACAGCTTTCTTCTTTCAATGTCTCCATCACAGCGTCCATCTCTAGTAAACAAACTCCCCACATATACATACTCATACACTTACATTTCCACTGCATTGAACCCTGATTGGTCCTTCTTCAGCCATGTCCTTGTCTCACTAGCATACATGCAGGTTGGCACTATAATAAGACAGCATTGCTTTGGTAGCCACATTGCTACTACTAACAATTGGTCTGAGTGCACCATATGTCCTAGTACCCAACAGCTTTCTTCTTTCAATGTCTCCATCACAGCGTCCATCTCTAGTAAACAAACTCCCCACATATACATACTCATACACTTACATTTCCACTGCATTGAACCCTGATTGGTCCTTCTTCAGCCATGTCCTTGTCTCACTAGCATACATGCAGGTTGGAACTATAATAAGACAGCATTGCTTTGGTAGCCACATTGCTACTACTAACAATTGGTCTGAGTGCACCATATGTCCTAGTACCCAACAGCTTTCTTCTTTCAATGTATATTCAAGGTCTTTTGATGTATTATAAGTAGGAACCTCTTTTCATTCAGTTAATCGGAATCTACTGTAGGTCTTAAACGATATTTATATTGCAAAAAAACATGTGCTTATAAAACCTAGCAATAATAATTTAAAACAGAGTCAATCTCAGGTAGAAATAAACCCCTTCCACACTTAGTTGTATGAAATTGTTGTTGAGTTTTCTATTCCATTCTATTCCCTTCTTTTTCTATTCCCTTCACGCCACATCTCTTGCGGGGTAGGCAGAGAGAACAGAGCACCACACTTTCTTATCCTTACACACTTCGTGCTTCCGTCACATTACATTTTTTTTGTTGTTGTTTCTAGCCACCAATGCCGGGAAGTGGGCCACAACAGCAACAATGGGCAACACACCAGCAACATTCCATACCTCAGCAACATAATCCAGTTGGAAACTATCCCCAACAGCCACCGGCCCAACAACAATATTGGCAGCAACCGCCCCAACAACAAAGCGCGTATAGCAACAACACTAATAGCAATCAGCAACACAATTTTGCGACGCAACCTCAGCAACAAAATTATCCAAATAATCAATATCAATATAATCAACAGTACGCATCGCAACAACAACCGGGATTTCATCAAAATTATCAACAGCAACCTGTTGCGAATGTCCCACCGAACAATGCCCAGCAACATAATTTCCAGCAACAAAGTTGGGAAGGGACGGCTCAAGAAACACCGAGTGGCGACTCTTGGGATTGGGGGTGGCAGGACGACGCGCAGCAACAAAATGTTCAACCGCCAACAAACGCCAATATAATCGCAAATAGTTTTTCGAACGCCGGAGATTCTTGGAACTGGTCTTTGGACGAGCAGACGCCACAAAATGAGGAGCAACGCAAGGAGTCTACTCCACAATCGAGAGAATCGTCGCACGACACTGTAATTCATAGAAACGTCAACGCTCACTCTCATTCAAACAGTCCACGACCGCAAAATCCGACGTCCGTGCCTGAAACACAGCTTTTCAAGCAGAACGATAGTAGAAATACGCCAGTGCCTAATAGTGATAATAATAATAAAAACGTCGGCGTTTCGTTCGACAACGTAGCGCCCCCCATACCTCATTTGCCGATGTCGGAACCAAACATCAAAACCTTGAGCGATGACGGCGCTTTGTTAGAACATAATAATAGTATGCCCAACATGGCGGTGGCTCATAGACGATATTTGAACGATACTCTCACACCTCAGTGGTCTACGGAATCGCAGCCGTCTCAAGATTCCAGCGATGGTTTGTTGACCGAGAGCACTACGAATAGGAGCGAAGATCCTTCGACAAAAAGTAGCCCCAGTTTCAGTCAGGATAATACGAACTTCAATTATCCGCATAATGTCGATAACATCCCCGATAAGCACTGGAATAGTGGATCTTTTAAGGCTGCGAATCCGCCTGTCGATGGGGCGAATCAAGAATTGATTGACGGCGTTCGTGGAATGAATTTGAATAGGAGTTCTGCGTCGCCAAGTCATAACGTTGTTCGTCCCAGTTCAGTAGATAATACGTTAGCAGATTTGAATTTACCAAACGTTCCTGTTTTACCACCGCCTAGCAACAAGCCGGTGCAATTACCGCCGAGTATCCCTTCATTCCCACCCAGTTCATCTTCCTCTACGAACCCTTTCAAACGCGCTGGACAAATATCGCACAAGACAGCGAATAAAATAGTCACTCAACAAATTACGACAGATCAAGTGTCGGACCAACATCAACCGTTTACCCAACAGGAACATCTGAATGTACGACAACCTTCGCCTGCGTTGCAAAGCGTGCCACTCTCGTCACCGCGTATCGTTCAACAGCAGAATTACAGCACGGCAAATTTGGAGACAACCCCGGATAATTCCGAACGTCCCGATATTCCCGCACCCGTCAATTTCCGACCCATGCAATACCCCATCGTGCAGAACCCGGTAGTAGAAAATTTCGAAGTCGCTCCTAGTAATGATCGAAACGAGTACTTACAGACGGGACATTTGTCTGAGGTTTCGTTTGACAATACGAATTTCACCGACGATAGCTTAACGATGCGTAGCGCATCTCAAGAACCCTTCCCCCCTCCAGGACTTAGGCGGATGGTTCTAGGGCAACCGGAATCGGAATTTAATCAGAGTTCCAATGACGAACCTCCTCCGGGTTTATCGAGGATGGTCCCCGGACAGTTGAACGATTTGAACGTATACGCCCAGCCGAGTGACGACTATTTAGATAGACAAGTAGACGGACAAACAACAGAAAGTGAAAGTCTGAATAGTTCGTATATGAATAGGACTCCCAATGTTTATCGTGTCGGCGATGGACAACCGACAGACGACGAAACAAACTACACTGCCAACCCTCGAAGTTCGGCAGACAGACGACCCGTCGGACTCGATCGAATGGTGCCCGGCGAATCGAGCAACTTCCAAGGATTTCAGAATCAAAACTTTTCCAACGATCGCGTCGTGACGGGTTTCAATCAGACCGTGGCGCCCGAACGTCGCGATCAGAACATGGATGGTTCCGATTATTCGGAATTGGACACGACTCAACAAGTTCGTAGCATCGTCGGCGTCGAAACTGTCGAAGATAATCGAAATGTCGGACAGGATAACGTTATTATGACGCACTCGTCGACAAACGAGGAATTGAACCAACGTGAAATTAATATGGAAGGGGAAAATTTGCAGGATCTGAGCGTTATATCTTCGACTGATTTCTCGCTGGTTCGCGATCAGAACATGGATGGTGCCGATATACAAGACGAAGCTACAAACAGACCGATCGATGTCGCCGATTCCGGATCAGAAAGGCAAGCTCAATTGCAGCAGCCTAAAAAAGAACCGTCGAAAAATGAAGGTGATCGAAAATATCACGACGACACCACCGGCGACGAATCGGAAAGGGACAGATACAATAGAAAGAGTAAGAAGGAAAAGGATAGAATGAAAACTTCGCGAGAGAGAGAGGGGAGATATTCCGGAGATAAACGTGACGATAGGAAAGAAAGGGATAGAAGAGGCGGCGAACGAGAGAGAGACGACGATAGGTCTTACAGGAGGAGCGCAAGAGATGCAAGATACGAGACAGAAGATACAGACTATTACTCCGACAGAGATAGAAGGTATTTTTTTTTCATTTTTTCGTCTGAGTAGAAATCGTTTTATTATCGCTTCAACTTTATCAAATTTCGTATGAGAGTGTAAGCGCAAAATAAGAATAACGTAAGTGACAAAATCTATTTTGGCTTATTGTATAAAAAGGGGACTGAATATAAAAAAAATATCCACTAGAGTCACTGCGTCTTACCTTAAACATTTTATCAACCAAATTACAGCATTATATCTAACCAACTACGGGAATAATCTCAAGTTTCAGTAAATTTCAGAGGTAATTTTGGAATTATTTTTCAATGAGAAAGTTTGTAATAATCAAATGTCTCCCCACTAGAGTGACTTGCAGCATATCTTACATTTATCCATGTGTTAAGTCTTAGAATGATATCTTTAGTATTAGTTGAGTCTGAGTACTTTTTTCTGATGTAATCAGTTAACATACTTTTTCAGGCGTTATCGTGAAGGGTCGTACACGTCGTCTTCGAAACCCCCACGCCCGGAGCGCCGCGGCGACGATGATACCCGTCGCTCTTACGACAGATCGCTCCGAGAATCGGATCGAGACAACAGGAGACACAGAGACGGAACCAGATATGGCAGTAAGACCGGGGAGAAAGACGACAACAGTTACGAGAGCGAACGTGACGGGTATGCGAGAAAGAAGGGTGATAAGGAGAGAGGTTACGATGATCGGGAGGGTGGCAGGCGTTACGATAGACGAGATGGCGGTTACAATAGTCTGAGGAAGAGTAAAGCGAGAGATGAACGAAAAAGAGGTTTGAAAATTTTCTTATTTTTAAAATGCTTATGTCTACCTGAATTTGGTTGGCTTAAGTGATCACTTTTTGAAAAACATTACTAACTTTTTTACACAAAACGCGTTTATTAACAAAATGTTCACTATGTATGTTCCTTTTATTATTGAATTTATATATTTCATAAATTTTGACTAGATTCACTCCATCTCATTTGTTTCAATACAACGCTATGAACACCTCCGTCCTTGAGAATCTGGTCGACATGGTCGAGCCATGCGGTTCTTGGATGGCTGCGCTTCCTTACACCTTATTTTCTTTGTTGTCCTTTCATCGTTCATTCTCTCTGCGTGACCCAACCATCTCAACTTGTTCACTTTTATTTCAGTCGCAACATCCGTTTTACATTCACTCAACTCTCTAATCACTTCATTTCTTATCCTGTCTCTCCACACATCTCGTCAATAAAGAGTATTATATTTTATTTTTATTTATTTATCAAATGTGATTTTTTCTCATCAGATTCCAGGTACCCACCGCGTCCGGACTCTCGCGACCCCGACCCTACTGAAGAAGACGACCCCAACGTGGAGACTGGCGACTCAATGTCCCTGGACAGGCGCGGTCGCACGCGCCACAGCTTAGAGAGAGACAGCAGACACAAACGAGACCGGAGGGACAGAGATAGAGAACGAGACAGGGGTTATTATGATTCTAGTGAGTATGCAGGGTGTTTGAGAAAAACCCATAAGAATATTGCTCAACGTGAATAAATCCCAAAAAAGACAAAAGCCCTTTAGAAATATCCTCAAGGAATAAAAGCCCAAACAGTTGGATTCCAGTAGATGAATTATTTATGAAATCTTGTATATTTTATTGTCTATCCCATTTAAGATCCGCTTATTTATTTGTATATTCTCTAATCTATGGTAGTTTCTAACACACTGAAAGAAATCGTATACTAATAGATACAATTAATTTTATTTTCAAAATCCAATTTGATTTGAGCTTTTGTCCCTTGAGCATATTTCTGAAGGTCTCTAGCCTCGGTCACATTCATGCAATTTGTCATACATGCTCTCTGATTCCTTTTACTCAAAACGCGTCCATCCTTGAGGATCTGGTCGACATGATCGGACCAGGCCTAGATTTAAATACGCAGAGGCATGACTTTGCCAACACACTTATCAGTGTTATCAGCCAGAAGAGTCTACATATTATCATTCATGATTCACATATAAACTCATCAGCCTAATACTGGGAAACATTCACCTATCCAGATATCACATAATATATTATGTATTTGTCCAATTATTATTATTATTTTTTTTTGTATTCCAGGATACGCGGCTTACGGCATGGACCCCTACACTCAGCAGGTGTACCAACATCAGCAGCAGACCTACCAATATTACGAGAAGCTCAGGCTTACCAACCCTCAGGCCTATATGGAGATCTACTCTAAATACGTCGCCGGACAACACAGGCCTTATGGAGATGGTATGAGAGATAATTCATTTCAAACATTGTAATTTTTTCTGTACATCCATATTTTTATTATTATTTGTTATTGGGTGAGCAGCTTTCGCTGTTAAGTCCCAGTTAAGTTGTGTTTATATTATCTAGTCTATTCTTGAAGGTGTTGGTGTGTAGTATGGAGCAAGTACCACTGACTTTGGCAACTGATTCCAAGCACTGACAGCTCTATTGGTTGTGGAAGTGTTTCCGTGGGTTGGATGTGAATCTTGTTGTTGTCAGTTTCAGCTGGTGTCCTCTCAGGTGCACATTAGAGTTCATGGTAAACATAGCCGGTAGAATCTCACAGGAATAATGGTTATGCAACACTTTGTACAATTCAATAAGATCTCCCCGATCGCGTCTCTCCTTCAGTGTAGTCAGTCTAATATTTATAGATGATTTGGCATAAATTTTTGTAACCAGGGGTTCCATTTAAAATGTGTGTTTCCTTTGCAGCTTACAGCGGTGTTACGAGTTACGATCCATCGTCGAGCAGTCGCCTCGCAGACGAGCGAGGGAGCGTCCACTCGGGGCAGTCGTCCACAAACGGAGAAGCCTTGAAGGACAGGTAATAATTAATTTGAATAAACTAATTATCGACGCATTTTATCGCACTCTATGGAAAATTTACTGCGACAAAAACAATGCTATATATACTCTTAAAGTCGTTTTTCTCTTTAACCGTAAGAGGTATTTTATTTTTTAATAGCCTATGTCCTAGCCAGGATTCTGCTCTATCTTTAGTATTGTTTTTGTCGCAGTCAATATCAAAATTCACTTCATTTTGTATGATTTTTTCATTTGGGTTACTACATCATTCAAATTATTTTTCAATACAGGGTCATCGAAAAAGAATGGCTAAGCGATTCTTTCATTTTGTAGTAACTAGTTAAGCCACGTTTTGTTTGATGCACCACAGAATGTGTTGAAATTTCAAAACATTAATTTAAAAACTTCGCAGACCAAACGAAACACTGTGCTTTCTAATATACGGTCAATATCGTACGGCTAGACTTGTCAACTATGCATACGCTAACATATTCTGTCGTGCATCAAAAGAAACTTACGCTAACCAGATACCACACAGCGAAATTATCACTCATTTAACTTAAACGGTTTCCTTTTTAAAATCCTGGCATTCTCTTTCGATGAAGCTGTATAACTACAAAAACTGGGTTATTGCTTTGCAGGATTCGTTAAAATCCGATATACATATATCAAATATTGGATATATATCATGTTACTTTGATCATTGTTTTACTAAAAACTGGGTTTTTCATAAATTTGTTTAATTCATCATGTCACAAAATGTACTACCGTCTTAAGTAAGAACCACATAAGGCAAAAATTTTAAACTCAGACATTTTACCATTGAAATAAAGGTCGAAATACTCATTTCGATAAGAACTCGAAATACCTAACGCTGGCTTATGCATGGTTCTTACTTAGGACGGGATTTTCATACATTTCTAAAATTATTTTGCATGTGTTTTCATCCATACACTTTGTATTTTTTTACGTAGCACATACTGCATATTATTTTGTTTTATGCTCGCATATTATCATCATGTGCATATCATCATACAATATGCATGAGCTTTCTCATATACTGCATATATAAAAATCATTGTGTCGGCTATTTGGCTATCGGCCATTTGTAGTACCTACATATGGTGCACTCAGACCAATTGTTAGTAGTAGCAATGTGGCTACCAAAGCAATGCTGTCTTATTATAGTGCCAACCTGCATGTATGCTAGTGAGACAAGGACATGGCTGAAGAAGGACCAATCAGGGTTCAATGCAGTGGAAATGAGATGGTTGAGAAGAATGTGTGGAGAGATAGGATAAGGAATGAGGTTATTAATAGAGAGATGAGTGACTGTAAGACATTAGGATGTAGTGACTAGAATGCAAGTGCCACGGTTGGTACTGCGATAGTGGAAGGGTACTGGTTGGTCGGAAGAGGTATATTGTGTGCATAAGCCTATATTTCATGATACCATATCGTCGTTCCGATTGCAATACTTACATTTTGTGTCGCATTGCGATGGTAATATTTACAATTAGTGATCGAAATCTTAACCGAAAGCTATGTTTATATCGGTTTAAAACACATTTTTGACAAAATGACCTTTCTCGGTATTTATTGCATGCCGAATGACAATATGTTACGTTCATTATGTATTATACAATGTTATTTCATCTGCATAACAAAAGTCGTACGACAATTTCATTAGAGTCACCTTAAACATAAAAAAGCGGACTGTATATCAAAAACAAAATATCCGCTAGAATCACTGTGTCTTACCTTAAACATTTTATCAACCAAATTACAGCACTATATCAAACAAACTACAGGAATAATCTCAAGTTTCAGTAAATTTCAGAAATGTAACTTTGGAGCTTCGAAAAAAGGAGAATGCTAAAATAACCCAAGCCGGTGCAAACTGAAATGTAACTCAAATGATAGGTAAAAATGAGTAATTAAATACTGCACAGGGGGCATCATCGAAATCAATGGCTTAATGGGTGAAATGCCTTTTCGAAGTTTACATGGGTCACATGAATGTATTAGTAAAAGGAGCATTAAACAGTTACAATTGCGGTTTAAAAGCGTATAATATGATAAGTATAAGGTAGCCCGTCTTCTTCTTCATCAGCCTTGGTCCCTCCACTGCTGGATGGAACTAAGAAATAATAATTTTTAAAAGGCCGTTGCAACATACGCACTCCTGAATTTATACAATCTCTGTGTCTCCTACATTTTGAATGGTTATTTCACACATTAAGCCATTGATTTGGATGATGCCCCCTATGCGGTATTTAATTACTCATTTTTACCTATCACTTGAGTTACGTTTTATATGCACTGAGCAAAAATCGTTCCATTTCCTCTTCAACTTTTTCAAATTTTGTATGAGAATGTTAGCGCTCAATAAGAATAATGTAAGCGACGAAGTGAATTATACCTTTTTAAAATAAACCTGGGAAGAAATTCAAAAATCTAAAACAGCCGATTTGTAAAGATTATAATTACCAGTATTTTGGCTAAATTATACTTTTATATCTGAAAAACTGAACGGAAAATCTTCAGATCCTGTAAATTTTAGGGGTACACTAGGAATATTTTTTTATTCAAGGAATTTCCAAATCCTGTAATTCTAAAACAGCCAATCTGTTGTCCATACTATCATCTATCACTGTCTTCAGTTTCAAGACGATTCCCTCAGTGTTGGCTGAGTTTTTTGAGAATTTTGTCGTACGACTTTTGACTTCATTGTTTTGTGTGTGTTGTATATTTGATTTGCCTCTGTTTCCATTGCGCACGCTCTCCCACTAGGTCGTTGTTGGACTCGAGCTTGGGTGGCGGCTCGAACAATTATTTCTATCCGATACGCAACTCTGCGTACCGATACAGCGCTTCTATGGGACATCGCAGGACGGGGAGCGAATCCATACGAACGGATATATCGGACAGTAGGTGGGTCAACCAACGCATGGGGTGTATCGTTTCTAAGAACTCGTCTTCTCTCAGAAACTCTCAGAAAGAATAAAAATGCAGATTTTCTAAAAAACAATTTTATTATGATTTTTTTAAACGGTACATCCAGTACACTTATAAAAATACAATTTTTAAGCTGAAATGTTAGTTGAATAGGGAAATATGTTTCATGGTACTTTCCATAAATAAATAGTGATTTTTTATCAGTTCCATATAGTAGTAAATTAGTACCTTAACAAATAAGTTAACCAGTAATATTCTAAAATACATAAATCAATCCGGAAAACTGAGATTGAGGGTCATTAGTTTATTTATCTTCATGACGAAATGCAAACTAAGTCCTTTACACTCTGTTTGCATTGATTCTACTTCTCTGGCACGTTGTCACTGTTGATTGTCAAAAATTCCTTTTGATTGTTATAATTATATAAATTGAGAGGTGGTCGGTAGCCTGGTTGGTAACGCGCTCGACTGTTAAACCAGTGGGCGCGGGTTCAATCCCCGACTTACTCTGCTTCACGACACAATCTTTTCAAGATTACTGCGAAGTGTACAAAGGTGTATTTGAGTTTATTTCGATAAACCCAGATTCATTTTTTGAAAAATTGAAAATTACGGGGCGATCTTCTCTGAGTAGAAATCGTTCTATTGTCTGTTCAACTGTTTGAAATTTTGTATGAGATTGTAAGCGCAAAATAAGAATAACGTATGCGACAAAATCTATTTTGTCTCATTGTATAAAAAGGGGACTGAATATCAAAAAAATATCCACTAGAGTCACTGCGTCTTACCTTAAACATTTTATCAACCAAATTACAGCATTATATCTAATAAACTACGGGAATAATCTCCCGTTTTAGTGAATTTCAAAAGTATTTTCGAAATTGTTTTTTTATGGAGAAAATTTTCACGAATCGAATTACGACATTAGGTCCGTTTTTGAGTCATTCTTTTTACGAAACGGTACACCCTGTTTGCATTTGTAAATATCGTTTTAAAAAATCTGTTTCCGAAACGGTAAGATATTGCTTTGTTTTTTTTTTAACTGTTTTTATTCACCAAAGGAAAGAAACTATACCTTGACCACTAAGTAAGCCCAGCCCTCCTTGGAAAAATGTGTGGAGGGAAGAGTATGTCTATAATAGGGTCCTTGCATGTTTTTTTTTAATTTTGGTTTTCGGGGTAACCAGACAGAATCTCACAATGACAAAATCTCAACTGTCAAAAGGGTAACCTACTATTGACAGAATCGCAACTCAACACCGGAAAACCTGTTGCCGACAATTTCAATATTGTTGGGTTAGGTTCGTTAGGTTGTTTTTTTTTTTGCACACAAAAACAAACCAAAAAAAAACCAACGGCATCAGATTTTCCGGTGTTGAGTTGCGATTCTGTCAATAGTAGGTTACCCTTTTGACAGGTGAGATTTTGTCACTTGAGATTTTGACATGGAACCGGTTTTCGGTACATTAAATATAAATTAAGGTTTTACGAAAATTAGAGATTTTAATTTTGTGTCTTTGTGGATATATTTATAAAATAAAGTCTCATATTCGATTCCAGCGCAAAAACAGGTTTTTGACTGGCCGCCATATTGTGACGTCACTTTCCCCCATCAACATGATATATTAAGTACTACCTAGACAGAGTACTCAATGCTAGAAGTGTAACAAAACTGGTGCCCACGAACTGTCAAATCGTATGGAAAATTTTGACAGTTTGTGGGCAACGGTTTCAAAATTTTGTTCTCATAGTTAAAAACTGTATTAGTTTTAACGTTATTTAGCACGAAAACGATAGTTTTAAAGATGTTTTAGTTTTTATTATTGATATCTTGTTAATAGTGTGAGCTTTGCGACTCTATAAAATACCAAAAAGTGCCGTGCGTGAAATTGTGACACTTCCGTTCTATTGAAAATACATAGAATCAGATCTCTAGTACTTAATATGTAATCTCTTTGCTTTCCCCAATTCATCCATAGATAACCCACAAACAATCCAATTTCTGACTATGAATTTCATGGGGTTGTGACGTCACAATCACGTTAAACAATGGCCACTCGTTTCAGACCACCTGAGAAAAACTCTTCAAATTAACATTTTCAATTAATTATTATAAATTAACGGTGAATTAAAATTACATTTCATAATTTTATTTGTAATGCTAGTAAGTAGAACTATCGATTTAATATATTTTTCGATTGATAAAAAAAAATGCAAGTACCCTATTGTCGAGCTATAGTAGCTTTTGAACAGTATTATAATCCAAAACTCTAAGAAAATTTGCTTCAAATGTGTAGTTCATTGACATCTTCCCCTATTGGTCCGTTTAAGAAACCTATATAAATGTAGGAAGACTTAGCAGATAAAGCCATAGACAAAACTTAACCGCTGCCGTGGGCGCTACTAGCCTTTCCGCTAGGTATACGCCATTCTATCTCGATGTAAAGTACACTAATTTACCATTTAATTACATAGGTTGTATTCCAAAGGTAATTTCTACACTGATTATACATAATGAGTCACTGAAATATCACCAGGTTTCATGCAATTGTGGACAACCAATATGACACGCAATCATATGTTTGTAGCTCCCATGGCGTCCACCATAGATTTGTCATAGATAATAGAAGGGGCTCAATGTTCAATAGTTTTTCCCGCCTTTATATAGGTTCCTTAGGCCGTTTCGACTAAGAAACCTATATAATGGTGGGAAGAACTATTGAACTTTGAGCCCCTTCTATATCTACGACAAATCTATGGTGGACGCCATGGGAGCTACAAACATATGATTGCGTGTCATATTGGTTGTCCACAATTGCATGAAACCTGGTGATATTTCAGCGATTTTTGCGACTCATTATGTATAATCAGTGTGGAAATTACCTTTAGAATGTAACCTATGTAATTAAATGGTAACTTAGCGTACTTTACATCTAGAAAGAATGGCGTATACGTATACCTAGCGGAAGTGCTATGTTCGTAAATGGCGGCGGTCTTGTTTTGTCTATGGCTATATCCTTTAAGACTTCCTACTTATACAGGGTCCCTAGTTTCGACCAATCAGAGAGTGGGAGGGATCATAACACCTCCCTTGTTAAAACGTAAAAAGTCTCTTTTCATTTGTTTATATTCAGTTGTCAATTTTATTGATTGTCGCTTGTTTATTCAGGGATTACAACACGGATTCTATGAATTTTGGACTGGAGAACTCCACTGTGAAGTCGGAACGAATGACGCCTGTTAAATTCGCAACGGCGCATATTAAGGTAAACAAAACGCACTAAGAAAATAAAGCGGTGTGTGAGGAATGAGGTAATTATGTAGAGAGACGAAGTATAAAAAGTATGCAAGCGAGACTTGGACATGGCTGAAGAAGGACGAATCCGGGTTGAATGCAGTGGAAATGAAGTCGTTAAGAAGAATGTGTGGGAAAACGCTGAGAGATAAGATAAGGAATGAGATCATTAGGAAAATGAGTGACTGCAAGACTGGTGTTGTAACTAGAATGAAAGTGAATAAACTAAGATGTACAGGGCATGTTGAGAGAATAAGGGATGTCAAGAAAGGTATATGTATAAGCGAACGAGGTGGTGTGAGAAAAGTGCCCGCCCGAGACTAGCCTGGTCCAGTCATGTCGACCAGATCCTCAAGGATGGACGCGTTTAAAGTGAAAGGAATCGGAGAGCGTGTATGACCGCATGCATGAATGTGACGGCGGCTAGGAGTGTGTGTAAGGATAGGGCTGTATGGCGCTCTGTCCTCTCTGCCTACCCTGCAATTGACGTGGCTTGAGGATATAGATAGATAAATGAATTGACTAGAATTAGATGGTTTGAGCATGTTTAGAGAATGAATGACTATAGGACGACTGAAAATGTTTATGGTAAATAAGAGATGTGAGGAATTGCGGCCTAGACAACGATCAGATCCTCATGGATGGACGCATTTTGAGTAAAAGAAATCGGAGAGCATCTGTGACAAACGGAAGAAAGAAGTGTGTGTGCAGTCTTATATTCTGTCCTCTGTGCCTATCCTGCAAGGTACGTGGATTGTTTGTGTCGACAGATCTGTAAAATGGACAAGTTAAAATGGTTTGGACACGTGGAGAGAATGACTGATGAAGGATAGCATATTGTTCTATGAGAGAAGGTGTTTGAAAACTGGATGTCTCTATAAATACAATATATTTTCAGGGTGTGATCTCGTCCACCAACTTGGTAACAGTTACTCCCTCGTATCCCGTAGACGGTCAGCCTGCTATAGTGGAGATCCTGGATTTAAACAAGATATTGGCCAACGACGCTGTGAGGTGTGAACTGACTGCCTATCCGGGACCTCTCGTTAAAGGTATGCGATAACACAAGTTACATATTACATATTTTAAAGCGTTGGATTTTTCTACATTCCGTAGTATATACAATGCAGTATTCCTACAACAGTGTAGAAGAATTAAGGATAAACATTGTCAGGCTTACGACCAACCTCGGCTGGCTTAAGTGATCACTTTACACTTGAGAAACATTCGCCATTTTAGTCCACCCCGGCGAATGTTTCCCGAGTGTAAAGTGATCACTTAAGCCAGCCGAGGTCGGTCGTAAGCCCGACAATGTTCACCCTTAATTCTTCCACACTGTTGTAGGAATACTGCAAAGTATGACCGGGTTTGTCTACAAGTTATCATTTTAACAGTTATGTAGTCTCTCAACTGACAAACAGTATAAGATGGGCATGCTGGACTTATGACCAGCCATTGGTTGGTTTAGGTTTCTCATCTCTTCAACAGATGGCAGTGGATAAAAATGGGTGGCCTTTATAATTGAAACACTAAAACATATTGCCGTTTATCCATGTGTTAAGTCTTAGGATGATATCTTTAGTATTAGCTGAGTCTGAGTACCAAATGACAGCATTATATGTAACAAACTAGGGGAATAATCTCTTGTTTGAGTAAATGTCTCCCCACTAGAGTGACTTGCAGCATATCTTACATTTATCCATGTGTTAAGTCTTAGGATGATATCTTTAGTATTAGCTGAGTCTGAGTACCAAATGACAGCATTATATGTAACAAACTAGGGGAATAATCTCTTGTTTGAGTAAATGTCTCCCCACTAGAGTGACGTGCAGCATATCTTACATTTATCCATGTGTTAAGTCTTAGGATGATATCTTTAGTATTAGCTGAGTCTGAGTACCAAATGACAGCATTATATGTAACAAACTAGGGGAATAATCTCTTGTTTGAGTAAATGTCTCCCCACTAGAGTGACTTGCAGCATATCTTACATTTATCCATGTGTTAAGTCTTAGGATGATATCTTTAGTATTAGCTGAGTCTGAGTACCAAATGACAGCATTATATGTAACAAACTAGGGGAATAATCTCTTGTTTGAGTAAATGTCTCCCCACTAGAGTGACTTGCAGCATATCTTACATTTATCCATGTGTTAAGTCTTAGGATGATATCTTTAGTATTAGCTGAGCATCTAAGCCTCGAACTATTTTCGAAAATCACTTCCTGTTCTTCACATATATCTATCTAATTACAATCACATTTTGACACTTTGATAATCGTAAACGTCAAAATTCATCAAATGAATACAGTTTATTGTCACGGGAACTGGCTACATTACCGTTTTCGTAGTGTTGTATTGAAACAAATGAAATACAGCGAATCTAGTCAAAAAGTATGAAAATAATTTGATTAGGTACTTCGATAATCAATGGGTGCATCCCATGCAATTTTTCGCATTTCTGATAAAATTTGTTTGGTTTAAAGGCACTACACACAAGAAGACCGTGATTGAATACTGCGAGATGAAGATACGTGAGGCCCTGGACCGACACAGTGGCGGCTACACGGACAGGAGCGGGGGGTACTACGGCAAGCCACATCATCCGAGCGGATTCACCAACAGCGGTAACAGCAACAGTGTCTCGGAGAGGCAGACCATCTCCTCCATCTCACACTTGCCCAGCAACACAGACATTGCCAGCTATGTGCTCATGTGGGAGCTCCTGATTTTGTTGCTTCGTCAAAATGGGGTAAGGATTTTTCGTAACGTTTCACCAAAGAGATTACATATTAAGTACTAGAGATCTCTTCAATAGAACGGAAGTGTAGCAATTTCACGCACGGCACTTTTTGGTATTTTAGAGTCGCAAAGCTCACACTATTAACAAGATATCAATAATAAAAACTAAAACATCTTTAAAACCATCGTTTTAGTCCTAAATAAAGTTAAAACTAATACAGTTTTTAACTATGAGAGCAAAATTTAGAAACCGTTGCCCACAAACTGTCAAAATTTTCCATACGATTTGACAGTTTGTGGGCACCAGTTTTGTTACACTTCTAGCATTGAGTACGCTGTCTAGGTAGTACTTAGTATATTATGTCACTGCGTTTCACTTTCATGCGCTGACAGTGTTGCCATATAGTATACAGATTTTAGGCAACAGGAACAGAGAAATACAGATGACAAATTTTACTCTGTTTTATACAGATTTTTGGGATTTTGGAAATAGTCTATGATAAATCAGAAGAATAAAGTAAAAAAGAAACAGATTAGATCACAATTGTCATTTGATAATAAGTAAATAGATGAAAATCTCATTTGTAGAATGAGTAAAAATATGTTCAAAAAGAAATTATGTAAGTACGAGTACTGTTATTTTCTCAAAAAGGTTAGTTTTTCAATAAACTGCCATATTTTGTTTGTTTTAAAATTTCATTTAAACAGACTTCTAGACTTTGACTTCTAGATTTTTATTTTAAAAGACAACACTGTGCACTGAGCAAAAATCGTTTTATTTTCGCTTCAATTTTATCAAATTTTGTATGAGAATGTTAGCGCGAAATAAGAATAACGTAAGCGACAATGTGAATTATACCTTTTTAAAAGAAACCTGGGAAAAAATTTAAAAATGTAAAACAGCCGATTTGTTAAGATTATAATTACCAGTATTTTGGCTAAATTATACTTTTATATCTGAAAAACTAAACAAAAAAACCTTAGGTCCCGTAAATTTCAGGGGTATTTTCGGAATATATTTTTATTCAAGGAATTTCCAAAAATCGTAATTCTAAAACAGCCAATCTGTAGTCCATACTTACATCTATCACTGTCTTCAGTTTCAAGACATTCCCTCAGTATTGTCCAATTCAAGGCGCCGAAGCCGAATGACAGCATATAGGACCTTAACCGATGTTTTCACAAGATACAAATTGTGATTTTCAAAATATTCTTTGTGTTTATTTTCAGATGGTAGTCGGCACAGACATAGCCGAGTTGCTCGTGAAGAACAAGAGACAGTTTGAGTGGCGTAGCGGCAACAGTGCACCACCGACTGGCGTCAGGAATTTGAGCCGACGGGGGTCCAATTCCTCGGTGACCAGCCGCTCAGCAGAGATGCCAATAGAAGAAGTTATGCCGGGAGAAGATAACACGGGTACCAACATATTTTTTTTATTTGTGGAGTTTGTCGTACACGCTCTCCGATTTCGTTTACTCGAAACACGTCCGTCCTTGAGGATCTGGTCAATGTGACTCGCACACCTCTTCGTTCTTATATTTCTAGACATCCCGTTGTCGTTCATTCTCTCAACATGCCCTGCACATCTACAATTATTATAGTTAGTTATTATTATTATTAATTTTTGGCAAGCAGCCTAGGCTCATGGGTCCAAATCAATGTCTGTGCTATCCGTAATTCTGAGAAAGTCATCCAACCTGTTCTTAAAAATGTTCACTGATGGTGCTTGTATTACATTTTGGGGTAAACGGTTCCACATATTCACCACTCTATTGCAAATAAAATTCTTTCTGGGATTACTGTGGTGAGTGAGTGAGTGAGCTTCATCTTAATGTCCAATACCATCTTTATGCTGATGATATTCAAGTATACTCACATTTCGACCTGGATCAGGCCTCAATCGCATTTCATCACATGAACGATGAATTGGACCGCATTGCTCGTTGGGCGCAGCAAAATGGACTCCTTCTTAACCCATCAAAGTCCCAAGCAATACTAATAGGCAGTCACCGCCTACTTCCCAAGATTAATACCTCTTCTCTCCCTAGTATAACTCTTAACAACGCAATTATCCCTTTCTCAAAGAAAGTAAAAAATCTCGGTGTACATTTTGATCAGCGTCTCTCTTGGGAGCTGCAGGTCAATGACATAAGACGTAAATTTTTCTTTAGCCTTCACTCACTTAACCGCCACAAACATTTCCTTCCTAAATCAACTAAGGTTCTCTTGTGTCATTCTCTGTTATTACCGCTTATAGACTATGCAGACGTGGCCTACATGGATCTCACCAATGAACTGAATACCAAACTTGAAAGATTGCAAAATATATGCATCCGTTTTATATTTAACCTAAAAAAGTTTGACCATATATCATCGTACAGAGAGGAACTTAAATGGCTTACTATCTTACAACGACGCAACCTTCACGTTCTTTCACTGCTTTTTAATGTTCTTTCTAACCCTTCTTCTCCTAATTATCTCAAGACGAATTTTACCCCACTGGCATCTCATGGCTTACCTCTGCGTTCTGGTGCCCAACGCACGTTGTCTATTCCAACTGATCGCACTTCTTTTTTCACAACTTCGTTTACTACACATGCTGCTCGATTGTGGAACGGTCTTCCGTTACATATCAGACTCGCACCAACTATCTCAATTTTCAAGAATAAGTTGAAGCATTTCTACCTTACTCCAACTACCACGACATAATTTCACAAAATCCCTGATTTCCCTTCCTTTAATCATCCTATTTCATTTTTTTTCCCCCTCCTTTTTCTCCCTCGTATGTATGTATGTGTATATGTATATGTGTGTGTAAGGGTGTGTGTATGCGTATGTATGCTTGTGTGCGGATGGCTCTATTCATGTATCTATTTATATTTTATTATTTTATTATTCATATATATTGCTTATTATATTTTTTTTTTATCTATATCTATTATATTAACGGGTACATTAAGTACATTGGTATGTTATGTAATTTATGTTTCATTTCTTATGTCAAAGTTGGGTTGATTGGCAGAAATCGCCAATAGGCGATAAATCCGCCCTTTGTGTGTATATTTATGTGCAATAAAGTTTTTATTTATTTATTTATTTATTTATAGAATGTCCTCTCAAATGGGTATTGGTATTCAGGGTGTAGAGGGAACATCATAGTAGTAGCCATTCATAATCTTATATGTCTGGATGAGGTCACCTCTAGATCGCCTGGCTTTAAGTGTCGTGAGCCCCAGTCTGGTGAGCCTTTCCTCATAACTTAAGTCTAAATGCGCAACACATTAATAAGCGGGTGTCACCGGACATCTAAATGCGCTCATTTCCCTTGTTACCTCATTATTTCGCTTGTGTTTCGTCACTTCATTGAAATATTGTTTTTTAATTCATGATTTCAGGTAATTTGGAAGGTGACGACTCGTCAAACGACGCCGGCTCCACCACAGCAAAGAATCGTACTTCGTCCCAGCAGCAGTTGGCCAACAAGAGCGGGACAAATGTAACGGCGGTGACGAGCGGGACAAACAGCGTCAACGTCAGGAGGGCGTCGTCACACGCCAACATATTGGAGTCTCCTGCTCAAGAGAAATATGTCACGGACAAGTTCAGAGAGTACTTACTCTTCGGAAGCGAAAAAGAAGCATTAGGTAAGGGAATGTTGTACTATACTGGCTGAATTACCCGTGCTTCGCAACGGAGAATTTGTCAAACTAACCCTGCATATATAATAGGCTTGAGATGGACAAAATGTGACTTACGATCTGAATTTCTTCTCCAACGCTTTTTCATACCAAACCAAAAATAATTCAAGTAAAAATTCACGTTGGTAATTGTTCAACAGTAAGAATGGCAACAATACATAGGTACTTAATGTATACAGAATGGTGATGATCTTTCTTATGGCGTAGTGGATAAGATACTACTAGGGCTGCCACCTTTGTAAGTGCGTAGACCCGGAGATTCGGAAAAAACGAATTTGTGACCATAGTTGACCTTTTTTTTTTTTTTTGGTCCACACTATAATTCCAAACCCGGAGATTTACCATGCTGACCCGGAGATCCAGTTTTTCTATGGCGGGGACCGGGACCCCGAGTATTTTCCATTTTCCTTTCTTTTTTTTTTTAGTCCTGACAAAAATTTCAGACCCGGAGATACACTATGCTAACCCGGAGCCCGGAGAACACCACTCAAACCCGTAGACTCCGGGTCAAACCCGGAGAGGTGGCAGCCCTAGATACTACTATGCAAGACGAAGGTCTGGGTTTGAATCCCAGCCGGGGTGAACTGAAATGGCGAATGTTTCTCGAGTGTAAGGTGATCACTTCAGCCAGCCGAGGTCGGTCGTAAGCTCGGCAATGTTTATCCTTAATTCTTCTACACTGTTGTATGAATACTGCAAATATTTGTATTTATTTCTTACAGAATGGGCCATGAGCCACGGTCTCTGGGGCCATGCACTATTCCTGGCTTCCAAACTCGACAAGAGAACGTATGCCAACGTAATGATGAGATTCGCCAACGGATTGGCCGCCAACGATCCGCTGCAGACGCTGTACCAACTCATGTCCGGCAGGCAACCAGCGTCCGTCACGGTGAGTCATTATCTATCCACTCATTCTGTCAACATGCCCAAACCTAAGGAACCTATATAAAGGTGGGAAGAACTATTGAACACTGAGCCCCTTCTATTATCTATGACAAATCTATGGTGGACGCCATGGGAGCTACAAACATATGATTGCGTGTCATATTGCTTGTCCACAATTGCATGAATCCTGGTGATATTTCAGTGACTCATTATGTATAATCAGTGTGGAAATTACCTTTAGAATATAACCTATGTAATTAAATGGTAAATTAGCGTACTTTACATTGAGAAAAAATGGCGTATACCTAGCGGAAATGGTAGAAACGAATATGGCGGCGGTCAATTTTTGCTTATAGCTTTATCCGTTAAGTCTTCCTACATTTATATAGGTTCCCTAAATATTCCAAAACCATCTTCTAACTACAGGTCATTTACTCTCACTTGACCGTACGGATGTTATCTGCAAGTGACACGTTGCAAAATTGTATTGTTGGTAGCCCCAACTGTCAAATCTTGTCATAAGAACTGTCAAAGGTCCGTGATTTTCTCATATTGTACTTTTCACAAGTGAGTTATAATGCCTGCTATATTACAGAGCAGTTCTAGAGAAATTATTTTAAAGGCAAGAGAGTTTTGCCAGAGGGAAAAAGATCATAATGTTCCAATAATTCTTTTAGTAGTATCTCCGACTGCCGCCATTACGGGTTTGAAAAACAATGTTATTGAGATTATTTTTTGGTGTTTAGTATACGCACCAGCCATTTTACTTTCTTAAGTGTAAAGTGATCACATTAAGCCAGCCGACGATCGGTCATAAGCCTGATGGAAAGTCCGTCCACTGCTGTGTATCTGTTGAGATAACTACTTGTTATATTCAACTACATAAACTGTGATTTTCTAAAATGATCTTTTATGTATGTTGTTTTGCAGTGTGTCTTGGACGAGAAGTGGGGTGACTGGCGACCCCATCTGGCCATGATCCTCTCAAACACGACCCAGAGACCCGAGCTGGACAGGAAATCCATCACGACCCTCGGTAAGTCTTCAAAAACTGCAATCACAGATTTGGGCCCGTATGTTTAAGAAGCTGGTGTTGCACTAACAATTTGACATAGATCCTACAACAGTGGAGCATTGTAGATGGTAAGACCCAACTATGACGTCACGGTCATTTCCCGGGGCATTAAGGTTCAAAATCACGTGAACAATTGTATGACAAAATGGTAAAATTTGCATTTTTTCCATTTTTCGGGGTTAATTTTGCTTCAATCGAAAAACTTTTACGGTCATTCCCTAGATAAAGGTTCTATGTAACTACTTTTTTTTTCTAAAGCATATTTAGTAAGGTTGTCGAGATCTAAGGTCTCCCGTTTTTAGAAATTTTTGAAATGTCAGTTTGCCTACTCTTATCGAAATAAACCCAAATACATCTTTGTACACTTTGCAGTAAGCTTGTGTTGTGAAGTGGAGTAAGTTGGCATTGGGGATCGAACCCGCTCCCACTGAATTAACAGTTGAGCGACCATTCCAGTTACCAACCACCGATTAACTAGTTTTAGTAAATTTTAAATCCTTGTTTTTTTTGCAGGCGACACTCTTTTATCACGCGGCGACGTGTATGCGGCCCACTTCTGCTATCTAATGTCCCGCGAGGAGCCCAGCTCCAGCCCTGGGTCCCGCCTGCAACTCCTGGGACTGCCCCTGGCTCCAGCAGCTCACAACAGCAGTGGTGGCGGTCCCTCCAGCCTGAGCAGCAGCCCGTACAAGTCCCCCTCACACAATATCATCATGACAGAGATTTACGAGTATGCCTGCTCGTTGAATCAGACTCAGAGAGCTATGGGACACTTCCAAGTATGTATTATATTCTATTCCCTTACGCCACATCCCTTGCGGTGTAGGCAGAGAGAACATATCACCACACTTCTTACCTCCATCACTTTCACGAAAGGAGAATGCCAAAAAAATACTATACCCCGCCAAACGGAATGTAACTCAATCGATAGGTAAAAATGAGTAATTAAATACTGCATAGGGGGCATCATCAAAATCAATGGCTTAATGTGTGGAATACCTATTCGAAGTTTACAGCGGTCACATGAATGTATTAGTAAAAGGAGCATTAAACAGTTACAATTGTGGTTTAAAAGCGTATAATATGATAAGTATAAGGTAGCCCGTCTTCTTCATCATCAGCCTTGGTCCCTCCACTGCTGGATGGAACTAAGAAATAATAATTTTTAAAATATTGTTGCAACATACGCACTCCTGAATTTATAGAATCTCTGTGTCTCCTGAATTTTGAGTAGGTATTTCACACATTTGACATTGATTTTGATGATCCCCCCTATCCAGCATTTAATTGCTCATTTTTACCTATCGATTGAGTAACATTAACACGTCCGTCCTTGAGAATCTGGTCGACATGGTCAAGCCATGTGGTTCTTGGATGGCCGCGCTTCCTTTCACCTCTTCTTTCTCTTTTTTTGCTCAGTGCATATAAGCTCTTTAAGTCAATATTTCCAATGTTTTTTTCTTTCCGCAGTTCTACAAATTCCTGTTGGCTACAAGATTGGTGGACTGCGGCCTGTATGAGAGAGCCCTGCTGTACTTGGAGACCATTGCCAACGCTGTGGCGCAGGAACCACATCAATACCAGGGACCATTCTTACAGAGAGTCCTGGACCTGGCTGAAAGGCAAGTTTTAGTACTTAAGACTTAAGTACATGTGTAGATGTAATTAGTATTTAAGTCTCTTATTTGTAAGAATAAATTGTAACCTCCTTGGATAAGGACACTGAAGGAACGTAATTTAGGGGTGGGGTTTGCCGGGGGGCTCCCTTAAAACTAACCCTGGGCCCACCTCTTTTTGATTTGCCTAGAAGTGCGGGTAAAGAGGTCGCTATTAATGCGCCTGAGCTACCCGGGGATGTGGAGGGCCTTAAGCCCACAGGATTCCTTCAATGACAAGCAAGTCTTATCTTTCTTCACCTCTTCTTTCACTACACACGCAGCTAGATTATGGAATAACCTTCCACTTCCTATCAGACTAGCTCCAACTATTCTCTCTTTCAAAAGTAAACTCAGGCATCATTACTTTTTCATAAATAATCCATCCAACTGACAATCCCGTGGTTCCTTCCTTGTCCTTCATCCCATCCTCCACAACCTATTTATTATAATTATTGTTTATATTCGGGAAATGAGTGACTGCAAGACTGGTGTTGTAACTAGAATGAAAGTGAATAAACTAAGATGTACGGGGCATGTTGAGAGACTGAAATATGACAGGATGACAAAAGAGATATATTTGAGCGAACGAAGTGGTGTGAGGAAGCGCGGCCGCCCGAGACTGGCCTAGTCCGATCATGTCGACCAGATCCTCAAGGATGGACGCGTTTTGAGTGAAAGGAATCGGAGAGGGTGTACGACAGATTGCATGAATGTGACGGAAGCCAAGAGTGCGTGTCAGGATAGGGCTGTCTGGCGCCGCGGAAAATTGCTCAGTGGGCCGCATGTTTGACATGGGTGCTCTATATCTTCTCTCTTCTATTTTGAGTCAACATTGGTCAACAAGAAAGAGATAGAAATTACTTCACTATACAATTTTTTTTTTCTTTAGGTTGAAATATTTCGACCCTGAGGAGAATGTCGGCGATCTCTCGATGGAAGATCAAGATCCTGGACTGTATCCGAGTGTCGACGGAATGCAGTCGGCTGGTACGACAAACAGAAGTTCGGGGGATAAAATCTGGCTGACGACGCTAAGAGATACTGTCGCACAGATCGCTGTACGTTTTTTCTATGATTTTTATTTGCAATGATTCCATTTTACTCTGTACAAAATTTCCATAATTAACATTAACTAATGCCCTGTTCACATTAGACCAGCAGTTTAGTCGAGTAGTCAGTCTCAGTTATTATTTATTTACACTTTTGGTGAACAAAATACAAAGATATGTTAACATTATAAATAGATATTATGACATTTGTTCACTAGGGCGAGCTTATCTCTGCCAGCTAACCCCAATATCTCTTGTGTTAACCACTTGTTATTCAACTACAGCATCTTGAAAATCTGTTGCTTCTCACAATAATTCAACATTCTCTCGCATGAAAAACTGTTGCTAGATCAGAAATTATAACAAATCATTGTCGCTTGTGTGTGTTACAGTCCGACCCCTCGTCGCATGTCCCCTATTCGGCGGCAACACAATTCAATCATCAGCAACATCAGACATTTCAGCAGCAACACAATTACTATCGACAACCATCCAACAACGCAATAGACGGCGAGTGGTCGTCCCCTGCACCTAACCAACATTCCATACAAACCCAGCAACACGGCAGTAGTAGTAGTAATAATTACGAACAGTTGCAGATGCAACAGCAACAAGAGATGTACGAGCGTCAGCAGCAGCAACAAAATTCGCAATACGACCAGCAACACAATTCCGAGATCGCCAACGATAATACGTCCAATTATCATCCTCAAATGTACGACCCGAATTCGTTGCCGCAAGGACAAAATAGTTATTTATCGCCGATGTCTTTCAATCAGCAAGATTCCAGGGATGAGAGCAGTTTGGAGCGCGACGCAAGCGATTACACGACTCCACCGCAGGTACCGTCCGACGGTGGTCAGTCGTCGTATTGGAATCAGGACCAGCAACAGTACGGCTATCATGAGGTAAGGATTTAATTTTGATTCTCCTTATGTATTTTGAAAAATTGTGGGTTGGGATAGCGGTTAAAATTGTGTTGCTAACAATTTTTTTTTTTCAATGATAAAAATATTTTTTTTTATAGAAACTAAGTGATTCGAGAGATGAGTGAATGTAAAATGGATGTTGTGACTGGAATGAAAGTGAACAAGTTGAGATGTACAGGACATGTAGAGAGAATGAACGATGAAAGGATAAGGAAAGAAAGAAGAGGTGTTAAGAAGCGCCGCCGTCCAAGAACCTCATGGCTAGACCATGTAGATTATCAATGATGGACGTGTTTTGAGTAAAAGGAATCGTAGAGTGTGTATGAGGAATTGCTTAAATGTGACAGAGGTAAGAGGTGGTGTGTAAGGATAGAAAGGTCTGGCGATCTGTTCTCTCTGCTTACCTCGCAAGGGATGCGGCATGAGGGGATAGAATAGAATTATTTTGCATGATGCTAACATTATGTTTGTTGCTTGTTTTTGACTAACAACACAACTTTACCGCAACTCGACGAATTTGTAGAGAGCCACTAACATATACTTGTTACGAGTCATTCTTGTTCTTCTGATCTTGTTGGCTTTTCATGCATCGTGAACGTTTTGACTGAGAAACAATTTGTTTCTTAATTTCTTTTAATTGTGTTGCTCGACAAACTTGTTTATTTTTTCTTCAGTGAACATTACATAATATATATTTACAATAATAATTAGTAATGCTCACTAGGGCGAGCTTATCGCTATACCTAACCCAATGTTAATTGTGTTGCTAGATAACACATTAAGGTCCTATATGCTGTCATTGGGCTTCGGTGACAGAATCGTACTCAGTCAATACTGAGGGAATCGTCTTGAAACTGAAGACAGTGATAGATGAAAGTATGGACTACGGATCGGCTGCTTTAGAATTACAATATTTGGAAATTCTTCAAATAAAAAAGTATTCCGAAAGTGCCCCTGAAATGTACGGGACCTGAGGATTTTCCGTTCAGTTTTTCAGTTATAAAAGTATAATTTAGCCAAAATACTGGTAATTATAATCTTAACAAATCGACTGTTTTAGATTTTTTAATTTCTTCCCAGGTTTCTTTTAAAAAGGTATAATTCACTTTGTCGCTTACGTTATTCTTTTTGAGCGCTAACATTCTCATACAAAATTTGAAAAAGTTGAAGCGAAAATAGAAAGATTTTTGCTCAGTGCATATGCTCGCTTAATTGTGTTGCTAGATGGTCTGAAAAGTCTATAAAAAGGCATGTGTCGTCCTTAACCTCAATGTTTGTGAATAATTGTCCTTGAATTGCGTCTAAATTTACAGTTGCACTAATTATCTATTAGATATCTACTTTATGTACAAGGTGGCATATAAAATACTGACCCGATTCGATACAAGTAACCTTAGCTTATTTCTGTACGCATGTTTGCCTGAGATCTGACTATTAAAAATGTGACCTATCTATTTTTTAATCGAAATGCGATTTAAATTAAAGTTAACACCAGTACGATGAGGTTGCATATCAAACTCTTGTCCCTGGTCTTCACGAATAGGTCCCACTACGCGATTTTTGCATTTTTTAGGAATACGGAAGAGTTGAGAGAAAGTGGTCAATCACAAATATAATCCTTATTAAATTCTCTACAAAAATGTCCTGTGCATTTTTTTCGTAGGACTAGCAGTTTACCCGCAATTGCCGGTCAAAATACTCAATCTATCTATCTATACCCTCACGCCACGTCCCTTGCAGGGCAGGCAGAGAGGACAGCGCCAGACAGCCCTGTCCTTACACACACTCCTAGCCTCGGTCACATTTATGCATGCAGTCATACACGCTCTCCGATTCCTTTCACTCAAAACGCGCCATCCTTGAGGATCTGGTGGATGATCGGACCAGGTCAGTCTCAGGCGGCCGCGCTTGCTCACCCCTTTTCGCTCACTCAAATATGTCTTTTTAGTCATCTTTCATTCTCTCAACATGCCCCAACCGTCTTATACTCAATATTTTTTTGGAAAACAAAAATAAATTTATTAACGTAGAATGGTTTTTCGAGGGCTGTTTTTTAACACCACCCTTTATCGGCGATGTCACTGTCGTTACATGAGTTGAACTTGGATAAATGCCAGCATTTCCTGGCTTGCATGCTATGCATATGCAAGAGTCTACCAGCGTTCTTTAGTTTATTGTTTTGATTTTGTTAATTTCGTGACTGCTATGGGAGTAGACCTCATGGATTTTATGCAGTGGCTAAAATTAATGGTAAACGTAATGAAATATGTATGCAGTCCGTCAAGAAAGGGATGGTTTTGAGCTTACTGGCAACCATAGTGGCAACACTTCAATAGAAATGTAGATTAAAATCCACAAAAAAATTACTTTGGCTTCAATCGCCTGATGATGAGGGTGCAAATCCTCAAATACTAGTGGCGAAAGCTAAAGTATTTTTTTTATGGATTTTAATCTACATAAATATTTAGTTTTTTCATTTTTTTTCATTAAAAATGGACTTCCACCAAGTACCAACGGTCGAAAACATCGAGATTGAAAATTGTTGTCATTGTTGTCAGCAAACTTAATCGTAATTCTCGGTCAATTCGAGACCACCACTTTCTTGATCGACTGTACTAGTAATTCTATCGAGCACCCAACTGCCATAGTACACTCTGCGTTTGTTTTAACTCATCTGTTGGGTACTCGATTACATTAGTAGTAGCTCTATTGAAAAATCTCATATCCATGCGTCTTTAACTCTACAGTCTGTTTTACAATAGAGCTACTAGTAATACTATCAAGTAGAGTGGAATTCGTATACGAATGCGAATAAACGTTATTATTTCGTGAATTTTCATAAAAAGTATTTTTTTATTTGGATGCTTAGTTTAAAAAATGACTGTTAATAAAAATACCTTTTGACAAAGTGCCCCACATTATTAGAATTCTCGCCGTATTCTTGTATTCGAATTCCACTCTAGCCAACTGCAAGTAATCCCCGATGCCGACTTACTCCGCTTCACAACACAAGCTTTTCAAGCTTACTGTGAAGTGTACAAAGATGTATTTGGGTTTATTTCGATAAACCCAGATTCATTCGGATTAAAAAATAAAAAAAAACAATTAACAAGTCTATGTTTGATTTTTGACAATAGACCCTTACACGCGTGCTGCCATCTGGTGAGCATTCCTGGAACCATGTCTTTTCTTTTTTCTAATTAATAATAATGTACTCTCATTAATGTTGCCATCCCAAACGGAACTGCAGCCGGAGATTGATAAGGAGGAAAGCGTGAGAGAAACCATTGTAAGTAAAAAGAATAGCTTGCTACTTGACGACAGACAGCTACTCGCCACACCTAACTGCAGCGCACGAACAAAGTCGGAACAAAAACACGACAGCAAAAAGAGATTCTTGTCGTCCTCAACGTTCGCTTGCAAAATTCTAAGTCCTGAATGTCGCGACATCACAAACGAGACCCAACTGTTCGAACAACCCATCAGTCCGTGTAGCGTGTCGCCAGCAGGCGCTCTGAGTCGTAATAGCTCACTGTCGCGAAACAGCTCGCTGTCGCGTAACAATTCCCTCTCGCACAACAGTTCCATCTCGCGTAACAATTCTCTCTCGCGAGAGTCTTCCTTCGGTTCCCCCACGACCCCCGGCGGGCACAGTGAGAACCTTTCACTAGGTGTGGCCGCATTTCAGAATCCGGGACCGTCCACTTCAAACAATCGCGGACACAATCAGAGTGACGGCATCTCCCTGATGACGTATTCGTCCGTTCGAGACTACGAGAAACCTAACATGATTTTGAGGAAAAGGATTTCGGCGACCGTTCATCCCACGACCGAACTGGCGAGCACAGCGTTCACGGAGACGAGACAACACATCAATCAAACGAGACTCGTACGAAATTTGAGCAAGGAACGTAACTACGATACCATTGAGCAGAGTAACGTCTCTTCGAACAATTCGTCACTAAATTCGCTTCCTTCTTCGCCCGTTATTAAGAAAACCCACCAAGGCATGAGCGATTTGGATATTCAATTGGCAAACAGTTCGCATTTCGATTTCGAATTTCGTAAAACTGACGCCGCGAACGAAGAACAACAACAGAGGTACAATCATTTTGCCAGACGACGCGGCCGTAAAGATCTGATCAGCAACACAGTCGACATGTGGGCGAGACAGAAGAGCCTCGACGAATCTTCAACAATGAGTTTGAACAGGATGCAAGATAGTACTTTCAAACCGCTGATTTTCGGAGGTACGTTTCCGATCGACACGCCCGCATCTCCTCCGGAAGACTACAACGACGTATTCAAAAAGCCGACACGGCGATCAACAAACAACGATTCAATAAAAAGGACAGATTCATCAGACAGTAATACTACGTTTAAAAAACGAAACGATTCATTGGAAAGCGGTTCCGGATTCAGAAAGAAAACCGATTCCACCGACAGTAATCCGATCTTTGGAAGAACCGATTCTGTCGATAGCGGACCGACGTTTAGACATCGCAGCAATTCGACGGAAAACAGTTCGGTTTCGTCGGCCGATAACGACAATCGTCGGCTCTTGAAAAGAACCATCGAGACGAGTTTGGTGAATTTTGAAAGAGCGCTCGCCAGACACCAACAAGATTTGGAAGAGCAAAGGAGTAAGGATTTCGCTACGAAAAAAATTACTAAAACGTTTGACATAGACGAACCCATCGTCTATAAACAAACGTACGGAGATTATTTGACGCCGACTTCGGGCGTTTCGAAGAGAAATATGGAAGTTAGTATTAAGCAAAATAAAACCGTCCCGAAGACCTTTAGCATAGATGAACCTGTCTTTCTTTAAATGACTTCTGCAAATCGTCGAACGCTTCATTTGGCTGACAAAAAAAAAATATTATTTGAAATCACAATTTATGTTCTGTGAAAACATTGCAATTTTTCTGCATGTCGTAGTTGAATATAACGAGTAGTTATCTCAACAGATATACAGCATAGGATGGACTTTCCATCGACTGATTGTCGGCTGGCTTAATAGCATAGCGGTAAAATACCGGCTTGTCAGGTTGAAGGTCTGAGTTCGATTCCCGGGCGCGGCATATGGACAGACTGGAATTGGTGAATGTTAGTTAAGTGTAAGGTGATCACATTAAGCCAGCCAACGACCAGTCATAAGCCTGGTGGAAGGTCCATCCTTTGCTGTATATCTGTTGAGATATAACTACTTGATAAAGATATGATGCCGATGTAGATTTTGTGTATCATAAATCAGTTTTGCCAAAAAATGGACATGAAATATTTGTGCACTTATCCATGATGTATTAAATGTATTGACTGTTATTTTACAAAATACTGAAAATTTATTAAAAATACTGAAGAATTTTGAACTGAAGAAGAAACTGTTGCATTTATTTGTTCATTTTATTTAAAATGAATTTAAAGTATAATCAAAATACTGACAATTCATTAAAAACGCATCAGCATTATTATCATATTAATTTAACAATTATCAAATTTCAAAATACTGTCTTTTTATTTAAAATGCTTAAAATATATTCAAAACTGCTGCGTTAAAGTTGTTGAAAATTTATTGAAAATACTGAAAACTTTGTTGTATGTCGAAAATTTATTAAAAATACTGACAGCTTTTTTAGGATGAAATTTGTCCAATCTATGACTTTATTAACTGAAAATTTAATCAAAATACTGACAATTTATTTAAAATACTGAAAATTGTTAGATGAACTGCCTGCTTATTTTTATGGAAAAAGTTTGTTTACATCATGATGTACATGAATTCTATGTAAGCTCTAACCAGATGTGTTAATATTTTAACATATACGTGATAGACAAAATGATTTAATGTGCTAACTCTATAATGTAAGATTCCTAATTTTACAATTACCGTTTTTAGTATAGAGTTTAAAATAATCGTGCACCAATGTTTTTTAAATACTAGAAAATTTTAAAATTTAAGCATAATATATTATTAAATTATATACAGAGTGATTGGTTCCGTATGTCATATATTTGGAGAGGTGATAGAGGATGAAAAAAAATTATCTAAAAATCAACCGTTTTGGAGATATGGCTACTGTTGTATCCATTATAACAATGACAACACATATGTAACTATGACAACAGATCAACAATGATAGATTTTCGATTGTCATTCTATTTTAGCCATCATATAACAATGGTTGTTCAATACTGTATTCTTTATTATTAATTACATTCTATTTGTCTAAATATAATAATGGTATTTCCTTCAATCCATCATAATTAGGATATAACAGCTACCTAAAAAATTTCCAAATTTACTCAATAAAATCAGGTTTATTAACAAAGTTTTCACTACATTCTAAGGCAAAACCCACAAATTAGTATCTTTATGGAAAGCCAAAATTATTTACTATGATTTGTGATTTGTTTTGTCAAAATCGAGTCGGTAGTTAGAAAGATATTCGTAAAAAACCTAAATGAGAAATTTTCGTATTTTTCAATTTTCAAAAGGCCATATCTCCAAAACGATCGATTTTTGGATGTGCATCCCCTTGACTTTTTTTCATATTTTTTCCTCCTCTATCACCTATCCAAATATCTGACATAACGGAGCCAATCATCCTGTATAACTAAGTTAGCACCCGTGAAAATTGACGGGTTTAGCTAGTTTAGCTTACTGTGAGACGTGCAGGAGAGTATTTGGGTTTTTGTATATGCAGGCCCAGATCTTTTATTTTATAAAAATGAATTTTATTCGAAATCAACGAATCTCTTAGAAGTAAAATAGTCAATACTTGTAGCGTATTCACAAAGGAGAATGCTCATTTAGTATGAAAAAAAAACCCAGGCCCGGTGCAAACGAAACGTAACTGAAACGATAGGTAAAGATGAGTAATTAAATACTGCATAAGAGGCATCATCGAAATCAACGGCTAAATTTGTGAAATACCTATTCGAAATTCAGGAGACACAGCGGTTGTATAAATTCAGGTGTGCAAATGTTGCAACGATCTTTTAAGAAATATTATTTCTTAGCAGTGGAGGGACCAAGGCTGATGAAGAAGACGGGCTACCTTATACTTATCATATTATATGCTTTCAAACCGCAATTGTAACTGTTTAATACTCTTTTTACTAATACATTCATGTGACCCCTGTAAACTTCGAATAGGTATTTCACACATTTAGCCATTGATTTCGATGATGCCCCCTGTGCAGTATTTAATTAATCATTTTTACCTATCATTTGAGTTGCGTTGTTTGCGCCGTGCCTGGTTTTTTTTTTTAAGCATTCTCCTTTTGTTTATTTATTTTTTAAGTATACAATAAATGAAACTACATATTGTCGAAGCGTGGCCCCATTAATTTACAAGCTTATTTTGTTTTAAAAAGCGCTAAAAAAAGACAGACCCACCCGCAGCCGAATCGAGCGAAAAAATACCGTTTTTAGCACCTTTTAAAAACACGATAAACTTTTGACAGGAGTGACATTTCAAGTCCAAAACATCGTAAATTTACTAAATTCGTTTAAAAAAAACACATTCTGACTTTCCGTGCCCTCGTCCGGCCCCACCCGCAGTCGTGCCAAGCGAAATAATATTGTTTTAAGCGCTTTTTTGAATAAAAAAATGATTTGAAAAAGTGAGGCCGCGCTTCGACAATAGTTCCCAATAAAATACAATCAAGTAGGTACCTACTGCATTTTTTTAAATTAGATTTAACAAAGTTTAACTAGGGCGAGCTAGCCATTTCTTCCAGCTAATCCACACAGCAGCATGCACTTACAATCATTACTTTTAAATCTAGTTTATACTATTTATAATAGAAAAAAAAACATAGTTTAAGGCCCTTAGATTTTGCCAAACAATGTATTGAATAATATAGGTTTTCAAGTCACTATTTTTTGTTATTGTAATATACAGGGTCATCGAAAAAGATCGGTCTCATTTTAAAAGCGTTTAACTTTGGAAACATGTATGTTTAATGAGTAGAGACTGGAAAATTTAGCGATTGCAATAAAACGAATTTTTTCGCAAATTTCGTGCTTTTTAGGCGAATAACGCCAATTTCATGTTTTTTACACATATATTGCGATTTTCCGCACATTTGACGTGAATTTCGACCTTTTTTTTGGAAAACATCGTAATTGAAACATTATCAAAAGGAATGTGGCTTTGAAAGTAAGAAGAACCTCATTGAAAAAATCTTGCAAAAAGGCGTTTTTTGTTTAAAGTTATACCTTTTTAAAATGATGGCACACTTTTTCGATGACCCTGTATATTCGAAATCATTTTTTTTTACATATTTTTTTAGCACTATATTTTGTAGACATGTTTTTGTGATATTTTTGTGTGTCTTGAGCGTAATGAATACATAATATGTTACTGTAAATAAATAAATAAATAAATTATATTAAAAACTAATGGTTTCAATTGTTATTAGGTAGGTTCCCACTCTCAAATCGACATCTACACTCCCATAATGCAACATTATGCAAATTCCCTTGGGAAGGACGCAAGACGGGTGTCACGATGCTTACGAATCGAAATTGGCTGGCTTTTATAACCACATTCCACCACATCCTGCTGTCAAATGTGTTGATTTTTTGAAGTTGTGTATACTTTTGTATGCTGAATTTTTCACAATGCACCAATTTTTTTATACTACCGCCATCTATTGAGGATTGTTTGCAACTGTCGGTTAACCTGAAAAATGACTGTAAATATGAGAAAAAAACATTGCAGTTCAAAATCATGAAATACAGAATTGTAAAATACATATAAGATTTTTTTTGTTGTGAGTTTTTTTTATTGGTTGTGGCGCATGGGTTTTTTGAGTTATTTTTTGAACACATAGTTTAAATAACATATTGGCTTTTTACCAGCTTTTATTTAACTTCGCTTGGCGTTGTCGTTGTCTCCGAATCTTGCTCATTTCCAGACTAGCCAGAGCTCTGAAACTTTCGCCGATTGTGTAAACTAGATGACATTACGATACCGTACCACATTGGATCAGCCTTCTCCAGAGACAAAAGGGACGTAAAGCGTTTGAGGGGATCCAAGGGTCGTGTGGGGTCATGTGTAGTATTGTCATTTTTTCTGTACCTCGGTATTTCAAAATGCATCAAGAACTTTTTGCAGAAAACAATATATTTTTTTGACTGCTAAAAAAAAAAAAGTTATTGTCAGAGGTACAGAAAAATGGCAATGTCTGTAAAATACATAGACTTTTATATTAACAGTACCTAGATGGTGGACTCAATGCTAGTAGTGAAGCAAACTGGTGCCCACAAACTGTCAAATCGTATGGAGAATTTTGACATTCCTTGGGCAACATTTTCGCCATTTGGTTCTCATAGTTAAAAACTGTATTAGTTTAAACGTTATTTATGGAATAAAGCGGTAATTTTAAAGATGTTTTAGTTTTTATTATTGATATCTTGTTAATAGTGTGAGTTTTGCGACTCTGACGTACAAAAAAGTGCCGAGCGTGAAATCGCGTCACTTCCTTTCTATTGAAAATACATGGAGTCAGACGTCTAGCCAGTACTAAATATAAAAATCTATGGTGAAATATTCGTTCACGCGACATCATTTTAATTACATACGCTTTTTTGTATTTTTCGTATATCATTTTACAGAACCACAATACGCTGGACGCATTGGATCAGCCGAGACCTCAGATATCAATGCCGAATGCCGTCGTACGATCATCCCAGTACGACGAGTCCGATCAGGAACAGCGTGACGACAAACAGGCGTCACAGCGGAAGCCGGATCAACAAAATCAAAAGTCTAGCAAGGAGAAGAAAGATGTTTCCGCTTCGGCAAAGACTCAAGCGAGTACCGGCTGGTTCGGAGGGATCTTCAACAAGCTGTCGTTGAAACCGAAAAATCAAATGATCTTACCAGATGACAAAAATCCTTCGGTAAGTCAGTTCATATCACTAAGTGTCAGACAGCTTTCCCTAATTTTCTTCGGAATCCCGACCCTTTCAGGGTAGGCAGAGACGACAGAATGCAACACTGCTTTCATCTATTCGTCAGACACACCTCCGATTTCTTTTACTCTAAACGCCCAAACCATCTATGTAATTCTAGTCAATACACCCCAATGTCTTACAGTCACTCATCTCTCTATTAATAACCTCATTCCTTATCCTATCTCTCCACACATTCTTCTCAACCATCTCATTTCCACTGCATTGAACCCTGATTGGTCCTTCTTCAGCCATGTCCTTGTCTCATTAGCATACATGCAGGTTGGCACTATAATAAGACAGCATTGCTTTGGTAGCCACATTGCTACTACTAACAATTGGTCTGAGTGCACCATATGTCCTAGTACCCAACAGCTTTCTTCTTTCAATGTCTCCATCACAGCGTCCATCTCTAGTAAACAAACTCCTTTTTTTAAAATTTACATTCATTTTATTGCATTTTCCAGATTGTGTGGGACTCGGAGAAGAAGAAATGGGTGAATCTAGACTCGGACGAGCAGGAGAAAGAATCCCAGCTGGCCCCACCGCCTAAAATGTCCGACATCGTCAGACCATCACCAAACATAAACAATAAGTATGTTTTGTTACAGTTTAAGTACATTTTTTTTTTTTTTTTTTTAAATAAAGGATCTGGGCTTGTATACACAAACCCAAATACTTTCCCGCACACTTTGCACTAAGCTAAAAGCCTGTATCGCAGTGTGGAATACATCGCTAGCACCGGGGTTTGAACCTGGCACCTCCCGCTTGAGAGACTGCCGCCTCAACCAACTGCGCCAACCATGTACTCGAGGTGCCAGGTTCGAACCCCGGTGCTAGCTAGGTATTCCACACTTTGCGATACAGGCTTTTAGCTTAGTGCAAAATGTGCAGGAAAGTATTTGGGTTTGTGTTTGTAAGCCCAAAATTCTTTTTATTTAAAAAAAAATAATTTAAGTAAGTTTAAAGAATCCCTCTACATTTCAAGTAGTTATCTCAACAGATATACAGCCATGGATGAACATTCCATCGACTGATCGTTGACTGGCTTAATGTCATCACTTTACACTTAAGTAACATTCACCAATCCCAGTCTATCCATCTGCCGCGGCCGGGATCAAACCCAGACCTCCAGCCTAAAACACCGGTACTCTACCCACTGTGTCATGAAGAAACATAGTTTGGTAACTCCAGCCATCTTTTTATTCGGGTTCGATTCCTGGCCGCAGCAGATAGACTAAAATTGGTGAACGTTACATAAGTGTATAGCGATCACATTAAACCGGCCGACTATCAGCTATGTGTTATAAATTCAAAAATTTTACAGAGCCTACATTTGAACCATTTGTTCACATATTGCTATTTATTTTTTCAGCATTCCACCCCCCATGGCGTCAGTGACGCCTGAGGCCCCCCTGAGTTCGGGAGCCCCGAGTACAAGCACTCCGGTGCCCCCAGCAAACATGCCCAACATCTTCAAACTGCAGAAGAGTCGACGTAAGTATTTTCGCTTTAAATAAATTTGAAATCAACATTTTTTCTGTACCTCTGATAAGAAATGCTGTCCATTGACTTTCAGTTAATTGTTTATGATTAAATAAACCTTTTTTTTTGTGGAAATAGTCGGTTTACGGTAAGTTCGTCTAAAATCAATTGGTCTAATTATCAATTCGTCTAAAATCAGTTTGTCTGTCAAGGCACACATCTGAAAAAAATGAATAATCTGAAAAAAGGTTTGTGGGGTGACTGGTATTTGAACCTGCGACCCCTAAATTCTTCTGGAGGCTAACTTCGCTACTTGATTTCATACACTCTTCTACCCAAGAAACCAAATTCGGTCGCGAAATTTGCAATTCGGTCACAAGTGGTCACATGTGGTTGCCGTGTCGACACTGTGTGCACACAAAAACCCGGTCACAAAACACACACATTGTGTACGCTTTGCGACCAGATTTGGTCGCGGAGTGTACACACTGTGTGGTGAATGTGTCCGAACATAACTTGGTCACAAAGCGCACACATTGTGTACGCTTTGCGACCAGATTTGGTCGCGGAGTGTACACACTGTGTGGTGAATGTGTCCGAACATAACTTGGTCACAAAGCGCACACATTGTGAACGCTTTGCGACCAGATTTGGTCGCGGAGTGTGCACACTGTGTGGTGAATGTGTCCGAACAGAACTTGGTCACAAAGCGCACACATTGTGTACGCTTTGCGACCAGATTTGGTCTCAGAGTGTACACACTGTGTGGTGAATGTGTCCGAACATAGCTTGGTCACAAAGCGCACACATTGTGTACGCTTTGCGACCAGATTTGGTCGCGGAGTGTGCACACTGTGTGGTGAATGTGTCCGAACAAAGTTGGTTCAAATTGTTCAAAATATATTAGTCCACGCTATAAGTAGTTCTCAATCTGTTTCTTGTTCAGTCGTGTTTGTAGTGTTGAAGCGAATAGAATCCATGGCTTTTTCATATGTTGGAATATCTATAACTTTTATTCGGCATTTTATGCGCATCCAACCACTTTCAGGCACACTGTCCTCGTTTCTCCTGGCCTCTTCCAATATAGTTTTCCGTATAAATTTTGGCCAATACAAAAGACCCTCCTTCACCCAACCACTAGGAACAGCAGAAATCACAACTGCCGAATTTTCCTTTGTTGCGACGAGCGTATACTGCATTTTGTACAAAGACTGAAGACGTTCTGACATGAGGAGCGGAAACTGTTTGAGAATAGTAGATCAAGAACTATGGCGGCTAGCTAATGAAAAGCATTGTGACCGCTTTTGGTTACATTCGGTCACAAAGCGGTCACAACTGGTTACAAGTGGTCATAAGTGGTCACATTTGCGACTACTCCATATTCTACGAAATTTTGATAATTATGTTCATTAACATGCATGTTTAATCGTTTTACAGGATGAAATTTCTTTGGATTATAGCGTAATAGGTCAAAATTAAGGTTTCTGCGAAACAATGGACTTATTGTAAGATGTATAGAATTTAATATAAATAAATATGACTATCACATTAATTTATTATTTGTTGTTAAAATTAATAATTAAAAAGGCGCGTTAAAAATAAGCCACCTACTTTACTAAATTACACGATAAATTTTGTTTCGCAATGAAATTCGGATATTATTTAGCTATACCCGTCCGTTTTTATTTTCATTAATATTATATCATGGCTGTAAAGTATTTTGGTGTTACGAATTTTGTTGCGCATCCATGTTAAAATTATAACTATATATATTTATTTTTGCGGGAAACCGCAAATACGTACGCGCCAGCACCGGCGGGCCATTCAAGTGGTCACATTTTGGTTACAAATGCGACCGAATGCGACCGGATTTGGTCGCATTTGTAACCAGAATGTGACCGAATGCGACCAGATTTAGTCACAAATGTTCCCCACTTTTGGTTGCGGTTCCGGAACTGTGTCCGAACAGCGACCGAATTTCCGATTAGTGTGCACACAGTAGTGTGGGAACGTGTGCGAACGGCGACCAAATTGCGACCGAAATGGTTTCTTGGGTAGAGCTTACACAATGTGTACCTTGTGTAAATGATTGTCTACTTGTATACCAATGCATGAAAATCCAGGATTTGAGCAAAAGTACTCAGACAAATTGAAATACTTGCTATCAATTAATAATAAAAATCACTTGTTGTATATCAAGGTGTAAAAATCAGATATATATTGTGATATATATCACTAGATACATATATTTCAAGGCGTATAAATCTAATATTACATATATCGGCGAACCCTGTTTTTTAACGAGAATTGTATGATATTTTGTATCTGTATAATGATTGTTTAAAATATTTTCACTGTGTTTTCGTTTCAGACATAAAGAAAGCTTATGTAGACGTTTTTAATCCGAGCGGGGCCCCCATGAAACCCCTGGCCCCCGCCTCTGAGGTCCTAGGGGACCCCATGATGATGACCTCGCAGTCTCAGGGACCCCCTACTTCTTACTTTGTGCCTGGACCCGAACAGGTGAACATTATTACCAATTTTGTTTGATCAAAATCTCCCTAATATTGTAGTAATTATTATACATTCGGAAAACTAATGCCGTTTTACTTCCGAGGTGCAATTAATCATTACTATTATTAATTCCATCCGTCTTGACCACCGTTCTGACGTTACCTGCAAGTGGTGTTTAAGATTGTATTGTTGGTAGCCCTGATTGTAGAACCTTGTCATAAGAGCAGTCAAAGGTTCGCAATATTCTCACATTGTATCTTTTACAAGTAACCTACAATGCCGAAAATATTGCAGAGTAGCGCTAGAGAAATCATTTTAAAGAAAAGATAGTTTTGCGAGTTGGAAAAAGAAAAAAATACTCCAATAATCCCTTCAAGCCGCCACGACAAGTTAGCGAAACAATGTTGCCAGTTTATTCTAACAATTTGAAAATTGATAAATTGTTTTAAACAACAGTTCTGAAATATAATTTGAAAGTAGCGAAAAAATTTAACCATATCGTATTATCACATTGAGCAACACTAAACCGTGTTTGCACCAGGAGACTTCTAACAGGGAATTGTCTGTAATCCTCTAGTTCCATAGATGGCTCGTGACCAAAAGTATTATTTCTCTTCGAATTTAAATTACGGGGGTTTCCATCTCTACCTGAATTCTGTACAGCCATCAATATCTTTATAGCCATCAATATATTCTAGGGGAATAAAACAACAAGTGAAGTGTAAACAATAAATTCCACGTAACTTGTATCAGCGTGCATTATGCAGGTAGTATTATACAAGTAAATAAACTGTATAATATGTTTGTTCACTCTACGTCCCTGCACATCTCTTAGTCCCAGGTACCTAGGGCATTGAATCTCCCGATGTATAGTGATTGTAAGCTGTACCAAACTTAGCAATACCAATTTTGTATCCATAATTTCTTTTTCTTTTTTTTTTACAAGCTTACAAATGGAAATTTGAATGAATGTGATTAAAATATAAGGTAAATAAATAAATAAATCTTTTTTTGAGATTATTTTTGAAAATCACAATTTATGTTTTGTAAGAATATTGGAATTTTCTACATGTCGTAGTTGAATATAGTAACAAGTTGTTATCTCAACAGATATACAGCAAAGGATGGACTTTCCGTCAGGCTTATCTTTCCATACTGCTGTCGATTGTGTATGCAGGATGTGGTGGAATGGGTGAACGTCGTCCTGCGCGTAAAGTGATCACTTAAGCCAGCCAAAGCCGACTCGTAAGCGTCGGAACACCCATCCTGCTTCCTCCCCAAGAGAGTACGCATAACGCTACATTATGTGAATGATGATGCCTCTCGTCTCTGTTGAGGAAAAAACTGAAATTTACTTCTTCTTCCTCAGCCTTCCTCCCTCCACTGCCGGACGTAGGCCTCTTCCACTCGTCTCTGTTTCTCCCCTCCGCATCCAGGTTCTTCCGGCTTGCCGGACTAGGTCATCAGACCACCTTTTGGGAGGTCTTCCGACGCTTCTCCTTTTGTTCCAGGACCTCCACTGTAGGATTCTGGGTCCCCACCTAGTATCCTCTTGTCGAGCCATATGCCCAGCCCACTGCCATTTTAATTTTGCAATGCGGTCCATAATATCGGTAACTTTAGTTCGGCGTCTTATTTCCTCGTTTCTAATTTTATCTCGAAGGCTCACGCCGAGCATCTGCCTTTCCATGGCCCGCTGTGTACACTTTTTTTCTGTATTCCATGTATGTGCTATCTGAATTGTAAAATGTTGTCCTCTAGATTAAGATTTAGTACGTAGAAATACGTAATTGTAAAAAGATAATTTCTGAGAAAAAATGTATTAGTGTGTAGATCCTTGCATTGAGAGTCTCCTCCAAGGAACATTAAGGGTGTTCAGAGAAGTTTCGGGAGGGGTTTGTTGAGGGGAGCCCTTCCGGCGAACCTTGAGCCCTCCTTTGAAAAAATGTTTTGCTTATTAGACTGGATGATATAGGAGCTAAAGCTCCTGAAACATCCAGGGGTGGAGGTGGGTTTACCCTTAATGTGTATGCTTTTGGCTGTTAGTGTCATTGTTTCTAGGCCATATGAAATTTACTATATTTATTTGATGTATTTTGTTTCAGGGTATTGTTAATCCATCTTTCTACAATCCGTCAGACTACTAATCAACCAGCTACCTTCAGAACTTCCAAGCAAGACAGTTAATTGACGCGTCGCCACTATTTCTTTTCATGCACGGCGCTAGCGGATCCAGGGGGGCTAGGGGGCTGAAACCTACCCCCCCTAAAACCATGAGTGATAGTACTTTATATGCAACAAATCTAGGGGTTTCAGCCCCTTACCCCCCCCCCCCCCAAAACATTGAGTGACAGTACTTTTTATTAATTTTTATTATAGTTTCTGATGACCAAAAAAAAAAGGTCGGCGACAATTTTTTTGGATGATGAATGAAAGAAGTAGAGACACCTAATACCATGTGATGACATACAGCCCCCCCCCCCCCCCCCCCCAAATTGAATCCTGGATCCGCCACTGATGCACGGCCTATTGTGAACAGAAAAAAATTGATCCACAGATGGCAATCATTCACGCAAGGCACACATTGTGTAAACTCTCTTACAAGACGTAGTTATCTCAACAGATGTACAGCAAGGGATGGACTTTCCATTAAGCTTGAAAAAATCCTTGTATTACCTCTTCAGCTTTATCAAATTTTGTATGAGAGTGTAAGCGCAAAATAAGAATAACGTAAGCGACAAATTAGATTTTAGCTTTTTGTATAAAAAGGGGACAGTATATCAAAAAAATGTCTACTAGAGTCACTGCGTCTTACCTTAAACATTTTATCGACCAAATTACAGCATTATATCTAACAAACTACGGGAATAATCACAGCAAATTACAGAGGTAACTTTGGAATTATTTTTTATGGAGAAAATTTACATAAGTGAAATGTCTCCCCACTAGAGTGACTTGCAGCATATCTTACATTTATCCATGTGTTAAGTCTTAGGATAATATCTTTAGTCTGAGTACTTTTCCCCCAGCAATTTATAAAGAAATATTTTTTTCTGCTTACCCTATAGAGAAATTTGACCCTTATTTGTGTAAATCTGATAACTGTCTCGATTGTATAACAATGTATGTCTGTTTTAGTCAAAATTTATTTGTTGTTTGTAATATTGTAAGCCTTGTATAAATGAATAATTATATTTTATTATTATGAATTGTTATGTAATGATTATTTTCATTTTATTTGCAATCTTTATTTATATCTTCCATTGCATATTTTATTTATTAATATTTTTGTGTTTAGGGTTAATATAATATATTTATCAAATTATCAATCATTTTCATCAAGGTACTACTAGCGCCGTTTTGATGCCCTGGTGGCCAAATTTGTAACTAATGTTTCTTTTTTTTTATCGGCCAGTAAATTGTAGGTATCGATCTACTACACTCTGTGGAGAAAGGGATGGTTTCGAATTAATCGAGAACTGCAATTTTGTTTGCTGGCGATAATGACATTTCTATTGAAACTATGCAAGTGTTGCAACTATGGTTTCTAAAAAGCAAAGAGATTACATATTAAGTACTAGAGATCTGATTCTATGTATTTTCAATAGAACGGTAGTGACGCAATTTCACGTTCGGCACTTTTTGGTATTTTAGAGTCGCAAAACTCACACTATTAACAAGATATCAATAATAAAAACTAAAACATCTTTAAAACTATCGTTTTAGTCCTAAATAACGTTAAAACTAATACAGTTTTTAACTACGAGAGCAAAATTTCGAAACCGTTGCCCACAAACTGTCAAAATTTTCCATACGATTTGACAGTTTGTGGGCACCAGTTTTGTTACACTTCTAGCATTCAGTACTCTGTCTAGGTAGTACTTAATATATTATGTCGCTGCTAAAAAGCTACAAGTAGCGCCCTCATCAGAAACCATCTCTTGCTTAACAAACTGTAGACTTGGTTCTTTCTTATCTGTTTGAAAAAAATACTGCTCATCTATATTATTGTACATTTGATTTTCTTTTAAATTATTTCATCTATTAATGTATTTGCTTTTGGTTGTGATGAATTATTAAATGATTTGGCAATCTGGACGTTATCTGCAAGTGACATGTTGCAAAATTGTATTATTGGTAGCCCTGACTGTCAAATCTTGTCATAAGAACTGTCAAAGGTCCGTGATTTTCTCATATCGTACATTTTACAAGTGAGTTATAATGCCTGCTATATTACAGAGCAGTTTTAGAGAAATTATTTTAAAGGCAAGAGAGTTTCGCCAGAGGGAAAAAGATCATAATGCTCCAATAATTGCTTTAGTTGTATCTCAAACTGCCACTACCGGTTTGTAAAATAATGTTGCCAGTCTACTTCAGCAATCCGAAATCAAATTCATCTGAGCTGGTGGCGGTTAACAAGCCAAAACTAGGAAACCTGTATAAAGGTAGGAAGTCTTAAAGGATATAGCCATAGACAAAACTAGACTGCCGCCATTTATGAACTTAGCACTTCCGCTAGGTATACACCATTCTTTCTCGATGTAAACTACACTAATTTACCATTTAATTACATAGGTTATATTCCAAAGGTAATTTCCACACTGATTATACATAATGAGTCACTGAAATATCACCAGGTTTCATGCAATTGTGGACAAGCAATATGACACGCAATCATATGTTTGTAGCTCCCATGGCGTCCACCATAGATTTTTCATAGATAATAGAAGGGGCTCAATGTTCAATAGTTCTTCCCACCTTTATATAGGTTCCTTAGAATAAACTAAGTAGTCACCGTGCAATATTTGATTTGTTTGATGTGAGTGTTGCAAGTATAATGATTAGACGCAATATATTGTTTTCTTGTGGTTTGTATATTGTGTTTCATATATTGTTAATATGATTCTCTATTATATATTGAAAATAATTTATACTATACTGAATATATTACTAGATTATATAGCTTAGGTATATTATAATATATTATATTAAAAATATATTTCTTTATTGTTTTATTTCTTATCCCACATTAAGTAGTTTGAAAATATGTACCTAATGGGCGAATCCATAAACTAATGACCCTCAATCTCAGTTTTCTGAATTGATTAAACCTAAATATAGGGTATCTCAGTAAGCGTGCACTTTTTAATTTTCAATAAAAACAACGTATTTTTGAGAAAGTTGTGATATTTTTTATTGGGATTAAAGAAGACATATTCCGATTTAGTATGGAATGAAATATCCGTGAAATGACCCCCACGATTCTTATAACAGGCCATTTCTCTTAGCATCTGTGAAAAAGTCATGGAAAATTTCATGCCAAGAGTAATGGCCTGTTATAAGAATCGTGGGGGTTATTTGCCGGATATTTTATTCCATACTAAATCGGAACATGTCTTCTTTAATCCCAATAAAGAATATCACAACTTTCTCAAAAATACGTTGTTTTTATTTGAAAATTAAAAAGTGCATGCTTACTGAGACACCCTATATAATAAATTAAATTGTAAAGAATATATTTAACGATAGCAGGCGTAATTAGCGCCGCATGCAAAAAAACGACGCAATTATGATTTAATAGATTTTCAAAACAAGCTTTGAGCAGGAACTAGGTGCCCCGTGGACTGCAATGAAACAAGCTTTGAGCAGGAACTAGGTGCCCCGTGGACTGCAATGAAAAAGATGGACCCTTTGTTTATAAGAATACCAAAAAACCTGATAAGTATTATACCTATTTATAGTCAGAAATTATTGTTAGATTTTCGTAAAAAAATAACATTATATTTATCGGTGATCTAGCAGGAACTGGGGGGCTCTGGGCAAGTACCCACCATAGCTAATGGAAGAGAGAGATAAAACTAAACATTTACACCCCTCCTTTTTTATGTAGACAGGTATGAGAAAAATTTCGCCCGCGGCGCCTTTTTTGAGCATACATATTTTGTAAGGAAACAATTTTTATGACTATTGAACTAAACTACGGATATATTATATTATTTTTGGGGGGTGGAAGGAGTCCCAGTCGGCAGCCCCTAATCTAGCTATATTCACAAATACATATTTTTATGAGTATCAATTAGTAGAATACAGAATGAAAGAAGAGCAGAACGAGGTTTGAGTAGTTAAGATTGAAATTGAACTGGGGATCGCTCGCGAAGCATGGCGATGGTTTCAATGTAGCTCGCGGTGCTATTTCGGATGGACACAGTTAGATTCAGTTAACTGATTTTCCGGACGCGTGTGGAGAGCCATGTAGATATTTTTTCTGTTGCTTTAAAAAATATATCACAATCATCGCGGTAGGTACCTACACATTTTCCGCTATCGGCTGTTTAGTGTTTATAGCGATGGTCGCTAGAGGTACCGAGCGTCGATAATTTCAGAAATAATGGTGTGAGACCAGCGCATCCTAAATTTGGCAGTTGACAGCTTCGAGGTTGACAGTAGAGTTAAACTAAAAAGAAAGATTACGTCTCATTCACTCTAGTCTACAGTGCGAGTGCATAACAATAATTAGTGCTTGTGTTCAGTTCATATTGTACAGTATACAGCATCATGGATGGAACTAGTGGTAGTGCTAGTGTATCTACACATGTAGGTGATGACTGTATAGTGGGGGATATTCAAGTCTGTATAACTGAAGACGATGACATTGAGGCCTTTTTAATGGCTGGCTGTGTGAAGCAAGAACCTGCTGAGGAGGAAAGCGGGGGTGATGTTAGACATGCTGTTCCTTATGGAGACATTGATATATACGAACCTGATATTAAAGAAGAATGCGAGAGCGCTAGTAACGAAATCAATCAACCAAACCAAGTGGCCAAACCATCTTTAGAAAATGAGATGAAAACACATCACCCTGCTCCTGGAACTTCACATCAAAATATTACAAAGAAGAAACATACAGAAGCACCGCGACAAGGATTTCAATGTAATATTTGTATGAAGACATTCTCTCAGCCGTCTTATCTTGCCAGACATAAACTAATTCACAGTGGTGAAAAACCTTTTGAGTGTAATATTTGCATGAAGAAATTCACTCACTCGTCAAATCTAAAACAACATAAACTAATTCACAGTGGTGAAAAACCTTTTAAGTGTAATATTTGCATGAAGACATACAGTCGGCAGTCATATTTAACTACCCATAAACAAATTCACAGTGGCGAAAAACCTTTTAAGTGTAATATTTGCATGAAGAAATTCACTCATTTGTCGTATCTGACCAGCCATAAACTACTTCACACTGTTGAAAAGGCTTTTAGTTGTAATATTTGCATGAAGACATTCAATCGGCAGCCAAATTTAACCGCCCATAAACTACTTCACACTGGTGAAAAGGCTTTTGAATGTAATATTTGTATGAAGACATTTACTCAGTCGTCTCATCTTACCAGACATAAACTAATTCACAGTGGCGAAAAACCTTTTGAGTGTAATATTTGCAAAATCAAATTTAATAGGAAGTCCACTTTATCCACTCATACATTAACCCACAGTGATGAAAAACCTTTTGAGTGTAATATTTGTATGAAGAAATTCACTCAGTCGTCAATATTAAGAAGACATAAACTAATTCACAGTGGTGAAAAACCTTTTGAGTGTAATATTTGCATGAAGACATTCACTCGACAGTTCCATTTAACTGCCCATAAACTAATTCACACTGGTGAAAAACCTTTTGAGTGTAATATTTGCATGAAAAAGTTCAATCGGTCCCAAAACCTAACCAAACATAGACTAATTCACACTGGTGAAAAACCTTTTGAGTGTAATATTTGCATGAAGACATTCAATCATTCGTCAGGTTTAACAAGCCATAAACTAATTCACAGTGGTGAAAAACCCTTTAAGTGTAATATTTGCATGAAGAAATTCACTCATTTGTCGTATCTGACCAGCCATAAACTACTTCACACTGGTGAAAAGGCTTTTAGTTGTAATATTTGCATGAAGACATTCAATCGGCAGTCAAATTTAACCGCCCATAAACTACTTCACACTGGTGAAAAAGCTTTTGAATGTAATATTTGTACGAAGACATTTACTCAGTCGTCTCATCTTACCAGACATAAACTAATTCACAGTGGCGAAAAACCTTTTGAGTGTAATATTTGCAAGAAGAGATTCCCATGGTCGTCAAGTCTAACCAAACATAAACTAATTCACAGTGGTGAAAAACCTTTTGAGTGTGATATTTGCATGAAGACATACATTCAAAAGTCACATTTAACTGCCCATAAACTAATTCACACAGGAGAAAAACCTTTTGAGTGTAATATTTGCACCAAGAAATTTTTACATTCATCTAGTTTAACCGTACATAAATTATCGCACAGTGGTGAAAAACCATTTGAGTGTAATATTTGCACCACGAAATTCCGATATAGAGCGAGTTTAGTCAGGCATAAATTAATTCACAGTGGCGATAAACCTTTTGAGTGCAATATTTGCAAAATCAAATTTAATAGGAAGTCCACTTTAACCACTCATACATTAACGCACAGTGATGAAAAACCTTTTGAATGCAATATTTGTACGAAGAAATATAATCTTAAGACGAGTTTAACCAAACACAAAAAAACTCATGTCGGTGAATAACGTTTTGTGTAACATTTGCTCCAAGAAATTCTTTCAATAATTTTGTTTAACCGCACATAGAGTAACGCACAGTGGTGAAATACCTTTTGAGTGTAATATTTGCATGAAAACATTCACTCGGTCGTCTAATTCAACCAAACATAAATTAAGAATCCACAATAAAGCAACATGAATTAAGTACGTGCGTGAAATACTAGCCTTAAATAAAGTAATCTACAATGAGCCTTAATAATATTTGCTTATAGAACTTCTATCAGTCGTGTTATTTAGCCTCTACTTACAATACCTTGTGTTTGTCATATTTATAATTGTCAAGGATTTATTAAAAATAAGATTCACTGGTATTTTGTATTAAGTATGCATAAAATTAAACTCTTATAATTCCCTCTACTATGTAATGGCATTTAGTATTTAATATTCCTGTATTGTATTGCAAAGTAAACATTAAATATTGTGTATGTGTTTTATTTTTCTTTCCCCCACTAGGATTACCACACTCCACTGCCTAAATACTGATGCTACAATTATTATTAAACGCTATTATTTAGCTTCAGGCTGTATTGTTGTTGTCTCCAAACCTTAACTCATTTCCAGACTAACTAGAGCTCTGAAACTTTCATCAATTGTGTAAACTAGATGACATTACGATTCTGTACCACATTGAATCAGCCTTCTCCAGAGACAATAATAAGATGTATAGCGTTTGAGGGGGATCCAAGGGTAGTGTCAGTAGTGTGGTATCGTATGAAAGAGCCTCAGAAAAGAAAGTTAGTCCCGTTAGTCAGTTTTTGTTCAGCTCAAGGTTACAAAGACTAAAGACTATAAATGTTTGTCATCAAAATTGTTTCTTGTGCGGAGGCAGGACTTATGCTGCATATAAACACTAAACTAGGCCTATGACTCCTGTAGATAACTCTCGTAGATTTAAATGGACGATAACTATGTAATATTTTAAAATCTATAGCTCGTAATGTGTTCCACGGTTGGCATAAAATAATTTAGAACCTTGTTATAACTACTGTAACTATGACAACACATCAACAAATGATAGATTTAATATGTCATTATATTTTATAGCGATTTATCGACAATGGTCTTTCAATATCAATTACTGTATACGGGTGTAAAGTTAGCAGTGTTGCCGTTTCTAGTATTTTTAATACTAAACTAGTATTTTTTGAGGCATTTTGAAGAATCTAGTATTTTCTTTAGTATATTCCGAAAATCTGGTATATTCTAGTATTTTTGATCAAAATCTAGTATATTTAGACCTAATTCTAGTATTTTCCGGTACTTTGTAATAAAAATGTTTTACGCTATCAAATTTCGTACAGAAATCAGTAAAGAAAGAACGAAAAAAATGTGAACATATTGTTGGTTTATTCATTTTATTACCCCCCCCCCTCGTCAAATTTTTAGTCGTCAAGGTCAAAAGAAAATAGCATGATTAAAAAATTTAATAAAACATTGAAATCTCCCCCCCCCCCCTCCGTCATCAAATTTTTCGCGACAGAAGTTTTTTGTGCTGGCGACGAAAAAAAAAAAAAGGTCAACAGTTTTTCCCAAGAGTCAAATTTCCTTCCTCCCCCCCCCCCCCCGTCGACGTCTTTTTACAGAACATTGAAATTTTTTCGCGGAGGACCAAAAAAAAAAAAGGTCGACAAATAAATTATCTGGTATTTTTCTAGTATTTTGTCGACCCCCATCTAGTATATTCTAGTATTTTTTGACAAAAAATCTAGTAGTTTTGCTAATTTCAAAACGGCAACACTGAAAGTTAGTTCCAACTGTCAAGTTTGACAGCGATTTTCTATACTAAACGCGCAACTTTATAGTCAAATATCTATGTGTTTTACTTTGTAATGTCACCTAAAAGTGTGGCACAATATCATTATTTTATAAGGGGAACATAAATTAGCATTAAAATGTAAGAAAGTTGGAATTAAATAAATCATAACCTAATTCAACGAAAAATTGTGTGAAACTGTCGGAGCTTTTTGAAATACGCACCGTTAGGGGGCGCTGCATCCACTTTACACCCTATTCTTTATTACATTATATTACTCTATATTAATCTAACGGTATTTCCTTCATCAATCATTATTCAGATATAACAAAAACGTACATATCTACTTCAATTTTTAAAAGCCCAGATTTTTATCTATAATTGTAAACAATTATCAACGAACAAAAGCATTTTTGGGATAGAGATATTACTGTGAAGCTTATCTCGAAAAACCGTAGATGTGGGTGTCTTAGTAGATGTTTTTTTTCTGTTGCTTTAAAAAATGGTTCCATGACAAAATCTCAAGTGACAAAATCTCACATGTCAAAAGGGTAACCTACTATTGACAGGATCGCAACTCAACACCGGGAAATCTGATGCCGTTGTTTTTTTTTATTTGTTTTTGTGTGCAAAAAAAAAAAAAACAACCTAACGAACCTAACCCAACAATATTGAAATTGTCGGCAACAGGTTTTCCGGTGTTGAGTTGCGATCAATCAATAGTAGGTTACCCTTTTGACAGTTGAGATTTTGTCATTGTGAGTTTCTGTCTGGTTACCTTAAAAAATATATCAAAATAAATCATCGCGGTACACATTTGCCGCTATCAAGTTTAGTGTTTACAGCGAAGGTCGCTAGAGGTACCGTAGTAAAGTTTGAAATCACATTACTTCAAACGTATTGTTCAACCAACTCTTTTCGTCCGATGTAAAGCGCTAGTGTAGAGAACATTTTCAAAATTTCATAGATTCGATCCATTAGTTTGCATAATAATCACGGTACTATTTATTTTCGTCGCGCGCTGCTCACAGACAGACAGACATAGGACAATTATTATAATTGATATTTATACCTAGCTATTTGTAAACAATCAGCGAACAAAAACATTTTTGAGATGGAGCTATTACTGCGAAGGCCAGTCTCTCGAAAAAACATTAGTAGGTGTTTTTTTTTGTGCTTTAAAAAATATAGGTACCAATCAAAATAAATCATCGCGGTACACATTTGCCGCTATCAAGCATTATCAAGTTTAGTGTTTACAGCGATGGTCGCTAGAGGTACCGAGCGTCGATAATTTCAGAAATAATGGTGTGAGACTAGCGCATCCTAAATTTGGCAGTTGACAGCTTCGAGGTTGACAGTTAAGTAGAGTTAAACTAAAAAGAAAGATTACGTCTCATTCACTCTAGTCTAGTCTACGGTGCGAGTGCATAACAATAATTAGTGCTTGTGTTCAGTTCATATTATACACTATACAGTATACAGCATCATGGATGGAACTAGTGGTAGTGCTAGTGTATCTACACATGTAGGTGATGACTGTATAGTGGGGGATATTCAAGTCTGTATAACTGAAGACGATGACATTGAGGCCTTTTTAATGGCTGGCTGTGTGAAGCAAGAACCTGCTGAGGAGGAAGGCGAGGGTGATGTTGGACATGCTGTTCCTTATGGAGACATTGATATATACGAACCTGATATTAAAGAAGAGTGCGAGAGAGCTAGTAACGAAATCAATCAACCAAACCAAGTGACCAAACCATCTTTAGAAAATGAGATGAAAACACATCACCCTGCTCCTGGAACTTCACATCAAAATATTACAAAGAAGAAACATACAGAAGCATCGCGACAAGGATTTCAATGTAATATTTGTATGAAGACATTTGCTAAGTCGTCTTATCTTGCCAGACATAAACTAATTCACAGTGGTGAAAAACCTTTTGGGTGTAATATTTGCATGAAGAAATTCACTCACTCGTCAAATCTAAAACAACATAAACTAATTCACAGTGGTGAAAAACTTTTTAGTTGTAATATTTGCATGAAGACATACAGTCGGCAGTCATATTTAACTGCCCATAAACTAATTCACAGTGGTAGAAAACCTTTTGTGTGTAATATTTGCATGAAGAAATTCACTCATTCGTCAGGTTTAACAAGCCATAAACTAATTCATAGTGGTGAACAACCCTTTAAGTGTAATATTTGTATGAAGACATTCTCCCAGCCGTCTTCTCTTGCCAGACATAAACTAATTCACAGTGGTGAAAAACCTTTTAAGTGTTATATTTGCATGAAGAAATTCACTCATTTGTCGTATCTGACTAGCCATAAACTACTTCACACTGGTGAAAAGGCTTTTGAATGTAATATTTGTATGAAGACATTCACCCGGTCTTCTCATCTTACCAGACATAAACTAATTCACAGTGGTGAAAAACCTTTTGAGTGTAACATTTGCAAAATCAAATTTAATAGGAAGTCCACTTTATCCACTCATACATTAACCCACAGTGATGAAAAACCTTTTGAGTGTAATATTTGCATGAAGACATTCACTCGACAGTTCCATTTAACTGCCCATAAACTAATTCACACTGGTGAAAAACCTTTTGAGTGTAATATTTGCATGAAGACATTCAATCATTCGTCAGGTTTAACAAGCCATAAACTAATTCACAGTGGTGAAAAACCCTTTAAGTGTAATATTTGCATGAAGAAATTCACTCATTTGTCGTATCTGACCAGCCATAAACTACTTCACACTGGTGAAAAGGCTTTTAGTTGTAATATTTGCATGAAGACATTCAATCGGCAGTCAAATTTAACCGCCCATAAACTACTTCACACTGGTGAAAAGGCTTTTGAATGTAATATTTGTATGAAGACATTCACCCGGTCTTCTCATCTTACCAGACATAAACTAATTCACAGTGGTGAAAAACCTTTTGAGTGTAACATTTGCAAAATCAAATTTAATAGGAAGTCTACTTTAACCACTCATACATTAACGCACAGCGATGAAAAACCTTTTGAATGCAATATTTGTACGAAGAAATATAATCTTAAGACGAGTTTAACCAAACACAAAAAAACTCATGTCGGTGAATAACGTTTTGTGTAACATTTGCTCCGAGAAATTCTTTCAATAATTTTGTTTAACAGCACATAGAGTAACGCACAGTAGTGAAATACCTTTCGAGTGTAATATTTGCATGAAAACATTCACTCGGTCGTCTAATTCAACCAAACATTAATTTAAGAATCCACAATAAAGCAACATGAATTAAGTACGTGCGTGAAATACTAGCCTTAAATAAAGTAATCTACAATGAGCCTTAATAATATTTGCTTATAGAACTTCTATCAGTCGTGTTATTTAGCCTCTACTAACAATACCTTATGTTTGTCAAGGATTTATTATAAATAAGATTCACTGGTATTTTGTATTAAGTATGCATAAAATTAAACTCTTATAATTCCCTCTACTATGTAATGGCATTTAGTATTTAATATTCCTGTATTGTATTGCAAAGTAAACATTAAATATTGTGTAATTATGTGTTTTATTTTTCTTTCCCCCACTAGGATTACCACACCCCACTGCCTAAATACTGATGCTACAATTATTATTAAACGCTATTATTTAACTTCAGGCTGTATTGTTGTTGTCTCCAAACCTTTACTAATTTCCAGACTTACAAGAGCTCTGAAACTTTCACCAATTGTGTAAACTAGATGACATTACGATTCTGTACCACATTGAATCAGCCTTCTCCAGAGACAATAATAAGATGTATAGCGTTTGAGGGGGATCCAAGGGTAGTGTGGTATCGTATGAAAGAGCCTCAGAAAAGAAAGTTAGTCCCGTTAGTCAGTTTTTGTTCAGCTCAAGGTTACAAAGACTAAAGACTATAAATGTTTGTCATCAAAATTGTTTCTTGTGCGGAGGCAGGACTTATGCTGCATATAAACACTAAACTAGGCCTATGACTCCTGTAGATAACTCTCGTAGATTTAAATGGACGATAACTATGTAATATTTTAAAATCTATAGCTCGTAATGTGTTCCACGGTTGGCATAAAATAATTTAGAACCTTGTTATAACTACTGTAACTATGACAACACATCAACAAATGATAGATTTAATATGTCATTATATTTTATAGCGATTTATCGACAATGGTCTTTCAATATCAATTACTGTATACGGGTGTAAAGTTAGCAGTGTTGCCGTTTCTAGTATTTTTAATACTAAACTAGTATTTTTTGAGGCATTTTGAAGAATCTAGTATTTTCTTTAGTATATTCCGAAAATCTGGTATATTCTAGTATTTTTGATCAAAATCTAGTATATTTAGACCTAATTCTAGTATTTTCCGGTACTTTGTAATAAAAATGTTTTACGCTATCAAATTTCGTACAGAAATCAGTAAAGAAAGAACGAAAAAAATGTGAACATATTGTTGGTTTATTCATTTTATTACCCCCCCCCCCCCTCGTCAAATTTTTAGTCGTCAAGGTCAAAAGAAAATAGCATGATTAAAAAATTTAATAAAACATTGAAATCTCCCCCCCCCCCCCCTCCGTCATCAAATTTTTCGCGACAGAAGTTTTTTGTGCTGGCGACGAAAAAAAAAAAAGGTCAACAGTTTTTCCCAAGAGTCAAATTTCCTTCCTCCCCCCCCCCCCCCCCCCGTCGACGTCTTTTTACAGAACATTGAAATTTTTTCGCGGAGGACCAAAAAAAAAAAAGGTCGACAAATAAATTATCTGGTATTTTTCTAGTATTTTGTCGACCCCCATCTAGTATATTCTAGTATTTTTTGTCAAAAAATCTAGTAGTTTTGCTAATTTCAAAACGGCAACACTGAAAGTTAGTTCCAACTGTCAAGTTTGACAGCGATTTTCTATACTAAACGCGCAACTTTATAGTCAAATATCTATGTGTTTTACTTTGTAATGTCACCTAAAAGTGTGGCACAATATCATTATTTTATAAGGGGAACATAAATTAGCATTAAAATGTAAGAAAGTTGGAATTAAATAAATCATAACCTAATTCAACGAAAAATTGTGTGAAACTGTCGGAGCTTTTTGAAATACGCACCGTTAGGGGGCGCTGCATCCACTTTACACCCTATTCTTTATTACATTATATTACTCTATATTAATCTAACGGTATTTCCTTCATCAATCATTATTCAGATATAACAAAAACGTACATATCTACTTCAATTTTTAAAAGCCCAGATTTTTATCTATAATTGTAAACAATTATCAACGAACAAAAGCATTTTTGGGATAGAGATATTACTGTGAAGCTTATCTCGAAAAACCGTAGATGTGGGTGTCTTAGTAGATGTTTTTTTTCTGTTGCTTTAAAAAATGGTTCCATGACAAAATCTCAAGTGACAAAATCTCACATGTCAAAAGGGTAACCTACTATTGACAGGATCGCAACTCAACACCGGGAAATCTGATGCCGTTGTTTTTTTTTATTTGTTTTTGTGTGCAAAAAAAAAAAACAACCTAACGAACCTAACCCAACAATATTGAAATTGTCGGCAACAGGTTTTCCGGTGTTGAGTTGCGATCAATCAATAGTAGGTTACCCTTTTGACAGTTGAGATTTTGTCATTGTGAGTTTCTGTCTGGTTACCTTAAAAAATATATCAAAATAAATCATCGCGGTACACATTTGCCGCTATCAAGTTTAGTGTTTACAGCGAAGGTCGCTAGAGGTACCGTAGTAAAGTTTGAAATCACATTACTTCAAACGTATTGTTCAACCAACTCTTTTCGTCCGATGTAAAGCGCTAGTGTAGAGAACATTTTCAAAATTTCATAGATTCGATCCATTAGTTTGCATAATAATCACGGTACTATTTATTTTCGTCGCGCGCTGCTCACAGACAGACAGACATAGGACAATTATTATAATTGATATTTATACCTAGCTATTTGTAAACAATCAGCGAACAAAAACATTTTTGAGATGGAGCTATTACTGCGAAGGCCAGTCTCTCGAAAAAACATTAGTAGGTGTTTTTTTTTGTGCTTTAAAAAATATAGGTACCTATCAAAATAAATCATCGCGGTACACATTTGCCGCTATCAAGCATTATCAAGTTTAGTGTTTACAGCGATGGTCGCTAGAGGTACCGAGCGTCGATAATTTCAGAAATAATGGTGTGAGACTAGCGCATCCTAAATTTGGCAGTTGACAGCTTCGAGGTTGACAGTTAAGTAGAGTTAAACTAAAAAGAAAGATTACGTCTCATTCACTCTAGTCTACAGTGCGAGTGCATAACAATAATTAGTGCTTGTGTTCAGTTCATATTATACACTATACAGTATACAGCATCATGGATGGAACTAGTGGTAGTGCTAGTGTATCTACACATGTAGGTGATGACTGTATAGTGGGGGATATTCAAGTCTGTATAACTGAAGACGATGACATTGAGGCCTTTTTAATGGCTGGCTGTGTGAAGCAAGAACCTGCTGAGGAGGAAGGCGAGGGTGATGTTGGACATGCTGTTCCTTATGGAGACATTGATATATACGAACCTGATATTAAAGAAGAGTGCGAGAGAGCTAGTAACGAAATCAATCAACCAAACCAAGTGACCAAACCATCTTTAGAAAATGAGATGAAAACACATCACCCTGCTCCTGGAACTTCACATCAAAATATTACAAAGAAGAAACATACAGAAGCATCGCCACAAGGATTTCAATGTAATATTTGTATGAAGACATTTGCTAAGTCGTCTTATCTTGCCAGACATAAACTAATTCACAGTGGTGAAAAACCTTTTGGGTGTAATATTTGCATGAAGAAATTCACTCACTCGTCAAATCTAAAACAACATAAACTAATTCACAGTGGTGAAAAACTTTTTAGTTGTAATATTTGCATGAAGACATACAGTCGGCAGTCATATTTAACTGCCCATAAACTAATTCACAGTGGTAGAAAACCTTTTGTGTGTAATATTTGCATGAAGAAATTCACTCATTCGTCAGGTTTAACAAGCCATAAACTAATTCATAGTGGTGAACAACCCTTTAAGTGTAATATTTGTATGAAGACATTCTCCCAGCCGTCTTCTCTTGCCAGACATAAACTAATTCACAGTGGTGAAAAACCTTTTAAGTGTTATATTTGCATGAAGAAATTCACTCATTTGTCGTATCTGACTAGCCATAAACTACTTCACACTGGTGAAAAGGCTTTTGAATGTAATATTTGTATGAAGACATTCACCCGGTCTTCTCATCTTACCAGACATAAACTAATTCACAGTGGTGAAAAACCTTTTGAGTGTAACATTTGCAAAATCAAATTTAATAGGAAGTCCACTTTATCCACTCATACATTAACCCACAGTGATGAAAAACCTTTTGAGTGTAATATTTGCATGAAGACATTCACTCGACAGTTCCATTTAACTGCCCATAAACTAATTCACACTGGTGAAAAACCTTTTGAGTGTAATATTTGCATGAAGACATTCAATCATTCGTCAGGTTTAACAAGCCATAAACTAATTCACAGTGGTGAAAAACCCTTTAAGTGTAATATTTGCATGAAGAAATTCACTCATTTGTCGTATCTGACCAGCCATAAACTACTTCACACTGGTGAAAAGGCTTTTAGTTGTAATATTTGCATGAAGACATTCAATCGGCAGTCAAATTTAACCGCCCATAAACTACTTCACACTGGTGAAAAGGCTTTTGAATGTAATATTTGTATGAAGACATTCACCCGGTCTTCTCATCTTACCAGACATAAACTAATTCACAGTGGTGAAAAACCTTTTGAGTGTAACATTTGCAAAATCAAATTTAATAGGAAGTCTACTTTAACCACTCATACATTAACGCACAGCGATGAAAAACCTTTTGAATGCAATATTTGTACGAAGAAATATAATCTTAAGACGAGTTTAACCAAACACAAAAAAACTCATGTCGGTGAATAACGTTTTGTGTAACATTTGCTCCGAGAAATTCTTTCAATAATTTTGTTTAACAGCACATAGAGTAACGCACAGTAGTGAAATACCTTTCGAGTGTAATATTTGCATGAAAACATTCACTCGGTCGTCTAATTCAACCAAACATTAATTTAAGAATCCACAATAAAGCAACATGAATTAAGTACGTGCGTGAAATACTAGCCTTAAATAAAGTAATCTACAATGAGCCTTAATAATATTTGCTTATAGAACTTCTATCAGTCGTGTTATTTAGCCTCTACTAACAATACCTTATGTTTGTCAAGGATTTATTATAAATAAGATTCACTGGTATTTTGTATTAAGTATGCATAAAATTAAACTCTTATAATTCCCTCTACTATGTAATGGCATTTAGTATTTAATATTCCTGTATTGTATTGCAAAGTAAACATTAAATATTGTGTAATTATGTGTTTTATTTTTCTTTCCCCCACTAGGATTACCACACCCCACTGCCTAAATACTGATGCTACAATTATTATTAAACGCTATTATTTAACTTCAGGCTGTATTGTTGTTGTCTCCAAACCTTTACTAATTTCCAGACTTACAAGAGCTCTGAAACTTTCACCAATTGTGTAAACTAGATGACATTACGATTCTGTACCACATTGAATCAGCCTTCTCCAGAGACAATAATAAGATGTATAGCGTTTGAGGGGGATCCAAGGGTAGTGTGGTATCGTATGAAAGAGCCTCAGAAAAGAAAGTTAGTCCCGTTAGTCAGTTTTTGTTCAGCTCAAGGTTACAAAGACTAAAGACTATAAATGTTTGTCATCAAAATTGTTTCTTGTGCGGAGGCAGGACTTATGCTGCATATAAACACTAAACTAGGCCTATGACTCCTGTAGATAACTCTCGTAGATTTAAATGGACGATAACTATGTAATATTTTAAAATCTATAGCTCGTAATGTGTTCCACGGTTGGCATAAAATAATTTAGAACCTTGTTATAACTACTGTAACTATGACAACACATCAACAAATGATAGATTTAATATGTCATTATATTTTATAGCGATTTATCGACAATGGTCTTTCAATATCAATTACTGTATACGGGTGTAAAGTTAGCAGTGTTGCCGTTTCTAGTATTTTTAATACTAAACTAGTATTTTTTGAGGCATTTTGAAGAATCTAGTATTTTCTTTAGTATATTCCGAAAATCTGGTATATTCTAGTATTTTTGATCAAAATCTAGTATATTTAGACCTAATTCTAGTATTTTCCGGTACTTTGTAATAAAAATGTTTTACGCTATCAAATTTCGTACAGAAATCAGTAAAGAAAGAACGAAAAAAATGTGAACATATTGTTGGTTTATTCATTTTATTACCCCCCCCCCCCCTCGTCAAATTTTTAGTCGTCAAGGTCAAAAGAAAATAGCATGATTAAAAAATTTAATAAAACATTGAAATCTCCCCCCCCCCCCCCTCCGTCATCAAATTTTTCGCGACAGAAGTTTTTTGTGCTGGCGACGAAAAAAAAAAAAGGTCAACAGTTTTTCCCAAGAGTCAAATTTCCTTCCTCCCCCCCCCCCCCCCCGTCGACGTCTTTTTACAGAACATTGAAATTTTTTCGCGGAGGACCAAAAAAAAAAAAGGTCGACAAATAAATTATCTGGTATTTTTCTAGTATTTTGTCGACCCCCATCTAGTATATTCTAGTATTTTTTGACAAAAAATCTAGTAGTTTTGCTAATTTCAAAACGGCAACACTGAAAGTTAGTTCCAACTGTCAAGTTTGACAGCGATTTTCTATACTAAACGCGCAACTTTATAGTCAAATATCTATGTGTTTTACTTTGTAATGTCACCTAAAAGTGTGGCACAATATCATTATTTTATAAGGGGAACATAAATTAGCATTAAAATGTAAGAAAGTTGGAATTAAATAAATCATAACCTAATTCAACGAAAAATTGTGTGAAACTGTCGGAGCTTTTTGAAATACGCACCGTTAGGGGGCGCTGCATCCACTTTACACCCTATTCTTTATTACATTATATTACTCTATATTAATCTAACGGTATTTCCTTCATCAATCATTATTCAGATATAACAAAAACGTACATATCTACTTCAATTTTTAAAAGCCCAGATTTTTATCTATAATTGTAAACAATTATCAACGAACAAAAGCATTTTTGGGATAGAGATATTACTGTGAAGCTTATCTCGAAAAACCGTAGATGTGGGTGTCTTAGTAGATGTTTTTTTTCTGTTGCTTTAAAAAATGGTTCCATGACAAAATCTCAAGTGACAAAATCTCACATGTCAAAAGGGTAACCTACTATTGACAGGATCGCAACTCAACACCGGGAAATCTGATGCCGTTGTTTTTTTTTATTTGTTTTTGTGTGCAAAAAAAAAAACAACCTAACGAACCTAACCCAACAATATTGAAATTGTCGGCAACAGGTTTTCCGGTGTTGAGTTGCGATCAATCAATAGTAGGTTACCCTTTTGACAGTTGAGATTTTGTCATTGTGAGTTTCTGTCTGGTTACCTTAAAAAATATATCAAAATAAATCATCGCGGTACACATTTGCCGCTATCAAGTTTAGTGTTTACAGCGAAGGTCGCTAGAGGTACCGTAGTAAAGTTTGAAATCACATTACTTCAAACGTATTGTTCAACCAACTCTTTTCGTCCGATGTAAAGCGCTAGTGTAGAGAACATTTTCAAAATTTCATAGATTCGATCCATTAGTTTGCATAATAATCACGGTACTATTTATTTTCGTCGCGCGCTGCTCACAGACAGACAGACATAGGACAATTATTATAATTGATATTTATACCTAGCTATTTGTAAACAATCAGCGAACAAAAACATTTTTGAGATGGAGCTATTACTGCGAAGGCCAGTCTCTCGAAAAAACATTAGTAGGTGTTTTTTTTTGTGCTTTAAAAAATATAGGTACCTATCAAAATAAATCATCGCGGTACACATTTGCCGCTATCAAGCATTATCAAGTTTAGTGTTTACAGCGATGGTCGCTAGAGGTACCGAGCGTCGATAATTTCAGAAATAATGGTGTGAGACTAGCGCATCCTAAATTTGGCAGTTGACAGCTTCGAGGTTGACAGTTAAGTAGAGTTAAACTAAAAAGAAAGATTACGTCTCATTCACTCTAGTCTACAGTGCGAGTGCATAACAATAATTAGTGCTTGTGTTCAGTTCATATTATACACTATACAGTATACAGCATCATGGATGGAACTAGTGGTAGTGCTAGTGTATCTACACATGTAGGTGATGACTGTATAGTGGGGGATATTCAAGTCTGTATAACTGAAGACGATGACATTGAGGCCTTTTTAATGGCTGGCTGTGTGAAGCAAGAACCTGCTGAGGAGGAAGGCGAGGGTGATGTTGGACATGCTGTTCCTTATGGAGACATTGATATATACGAACCTGATATTAAAGAAGAGTGCGAGAGAGCTAGTAACGAAATCAATCAACCAAACCAAGTGACCAAACCATCTTTAGAAAATGAGATGAAAACACATCACCCTGCTCCTGGAACTTCACATCAAAATATTACAAAGAAGAAACATACAGAAGCATCGCCACAAGGATTTCAATGTAATATTTGTATGAAGACATTTGCTAAGTCGTCTTATCTTGCCAGACATAAACTAATTCACAGTGGTGAAAAACCTTTTGGGTGTAATATTTGCATGAAGAAATTCACTCACTCGTCAAATCTAAAACAACATAAACTAATTCACAGTGGTGAAAAACTTTTTAGTTGTAATATTTGCATGAAGACATACAGTCGGCAGTCATATTTAACTGCCCATAAACTAATTCACAGTGGTAGAAAACCTTTTGTGTGTAATATTTGCATGAAGAAATTCACTCATTCGTCAGGTTTAACAAGCCATAAACTAATTCATAGTGGTGAACAACCCTTTAAGTGTAATATTTGTATGAAGACATTCTCCCAGCCGTCTTCTCTTGCCAGACATAAACTAATTCACAGTGGTGAAAAACCTTTTAAGTGTTATATTTGCATGAAGAAATTCACTCATTTGTCGTATCTGACTAGCCATAAACTACTTCACACTGGTGAAAAGGCTTTTGAATGTAATATTTGTATGAAGACATTCACCCGGTCTTCTCATCTTACCAGACATAAACTAATTCACAGTGGTGAAAAACCTTTTGAGTGTAACATTTGCAAAATCAAATTTAATAGGAAGTCCACTTTATCCACTCATACATTAACCCACAGTGATGAAAAACCTTTTGAGTGTAATATTTGCATGAAGACATTCACTCGACAGTTCCATTTAACTGCCCATAAACTAATTCACACTGGTGAAAAACCTTTTGAGTGTAATATTTGCATGAAGACATTCAATCATTCGTCAGGTTTAACAAGCCATAAACTAATTCACAGTGGTGAAAAACCCTTTAAGTGTAATATTTGCATGAAGAAATTCACTCATTTGTCGTATCTGACCAGCCATAAACTACTTCACACTGGTGAAAAGGCTTTTAGTTGTAATATTTGCATGAAGACATTCAATCGGCAGTCAAATTTAACCGCCCATAAACTACTTCACACTGGTGAAAAGGCTTTTGAATGTAATATTTGTATGAAGACATTCACCCGGTCTTCTCATCTTACCAGACATAAACTAATTCACAGTGGTGAAAAACCTTTTGAGTGTAACATTTGCAAAATCAAATTTAATAGGAAGTCTACTTTAACCACTCATACATTAACGCACAGCGATGAAAAACCTTTTGAATGCAATATTTGTACGAAGAAATATAATCTTAAGACGAGTTTAACCAAACACAAAAAAACTCATGTCGGTGAATAACGTTTTGTGTAACATTTGCTCCGAGAAATTCTTTCAATAATTTTGTTTAACAGCACATAGAGTAACGCACAGTAGTGAAATACCTTTCGAGTGTAATATTTGCATGAAAACATTCACTCGGTCGTCTAATTCAACCAAACATGAATTAAGAATCCACAATAAAGCAACATGAATTAAGTGCGTGCGTGAAATACTAGCTTTAAATAAAGTAATCCACAATGAGCCTTAATAATATTTGCTTATAGAACTTCTATCAGTCGTGTTATTTAGCCTCTACTTACAATACCTTATGTTTGTCATATTTATAATTGTCAAGGATTTATTATAAATAAGATTCACTGGTATTTTGTATTAAGTATGCATAAAATTAAACTCTTATAATTCCCTCTACTATGTAATGGCATTTAGTATTTAATATTCCTGTATTGTATTGCAAAGTAAACATTAAATATTGTGTAATTATGTGTTTTATTTTTCTTTCCCCCACTAGGATTACCACACCCCACTGCCTAAATACTGATGCTACAATTATTATTAAACGCTATTATTTAACTTCAGGCTGTATTGTTGTTGTCTCCAAACCTTTACTAATTTCCAGACTTACAAGAGCTCTGAAACTTTCACCAATTGTGTAAACTAGATGACATTACGATTCTGTACCACATTGGATCAGCCTTCTCCAGAGACAAATAAGATGTATAGCGTTTGAGGGGGATCCAAGGGTAGTGTGTGGTGTCGTATGAAAGAGCCTCAGAAAATAAAGTTAGTCCCGTTAGTCAGTTTTTGTTCAGCTCAAGGTTACAAAGACTATCAATGTTTCTCATCCAAATTCTTTTTAAATTTGTTTCTTGTGCGGAGGCAGGACTTGCTGCATATAAACACTAAACTAGGCCGATGACTCTTGTAGATAACTCTCGTAGATTTAAATGGACGATACCTATGTAATAATTTAAAATCTATAGCTCGTAATGTGTTCCACGGTTGGCATAAAATAATATAGAACCTTGTTATAACTACTGTAACTATGACAACACATCAACAAATGATGGATTTAATATGTCATTATATTTTAGCGATTTATCGACAATGGTCTTTCAATATCAATTACTGTATTCTTTATTACATAATATCATTCTGTACTAGAGCTCTGATTCTATGTATTTTCAATAGAACGGAAGTGTCGCAATTTCACGCACGGCACTTTTTGGTATTTTAGAGTCGCAAAGGTCACACTATTAACAAGATATCAATAATAAAAACTAAAACATCTTTAAAACTATCGTTTTAGTCCTAAATAATGTTAAAACTAATACAGTTTTTAACTATAGAAACTATTATATTTAACTAGAACAATATTTCGAAACCGTTGCCCACAAACTGTCAAAATTTTCCATACGATTTGACAGTTTGTGGGCACCAGTTTTGTACTCTGTCTAGGTACTTAGTACTTAATATATTATGTCGATGCACTGTCTATTGTTCTATGGAATTTTGACAAGTAATCTCGAAATGACAGATGAGTGACGCCAAGCCTGCGAGCCTCGTGCGGATTCGAGATTACGCGGCGGGTATTAACTGACGAAAGTGAAGTGGGAAACATTATTATACGTGCTTGTTCATAATATACTCTATACACCATCATGGATGGAACTAGTGGTAGTGCTAGTGTATCTACACATGTAGGTGATGACTGTATAGTGGGGGATATTCAAGTCTGTATAACTGAAGACGATGACATTGAGGCCTTTTTAATGGCTGGCTGTGTGAAGCAAGAACCTGCTGAGGAGGAAGGCGAGGGTGATGTTGGACATGCTGTTCCTTATGGAGACATTGATATATACGAACCTGATATTAAAGCTGAATGCGAGAGAGCTAGTAACGAAATCAATCAACCAAACCAAGTGGCCAAACCATTTTTAGAAAATGAGATGAAAACACATCACCCTGCTCCTGGAACTTCACATCAAAATATTACAAAGAAGAAACATACAGAAGCACCGCAACAAGGATTTCAATGTAATATTTGTATGAAGACATTCTCTCAGCCGTCTTATCTTGCCAGACATAAACGAATTCACAGTGGTGAAAAACCTTTTGAGTGTAATATTTGCATGAGGAAATTCACTCATTCGTCAGGTTTAACAAGACATAAACGAATTCACAGTGGTGAAAAACCTTTTGAGTGTAATATTTGCATGAAGAAATTCACTCATTTGTCGTATCTAATCAGCCATAAACTACTTCACAGTGGTGAAAAACCTTTTGTGTGTAATATTTGCATGAAGACATTCAATCGGCAGTCAAATTTAACTGCCCATAAACTAATTCACACTGGAGAAAAGGCTTTTGAATGTAATATTTGTATGAAGACATTTACTCAGTCGTCTCATCTTACCAGACATAAACTAATTCACAGTGGCGAAAAACCATTTGAGTGTAATATTTGCAAAATCAAATTTAATATGAAGTCCACTTTAACCACTCATACATTAACCCACAGTGATGAAAAACCTTTTGAGTGTAATATTTGTATGAAGACATTCACTCAGTCGTCAAGTTTAAGAAGACATAAACTAATGCACAGTAGTGAAAAACCTTTTGAGTGTAATATTTGCATGAAGACATTCACTCGACAGTTCCATTTAATTGCCCATAAACTAGTTCACACTGGTGAAAAACCTTTTGAGTGTAATATTTGCATGAAGAAATTCACTCACTTGTCAAATCTAAACCAACATAAACTAATTCACACTGGTGAAAAAGCTTTTGAATGTAATATTTGTATGAAGACATTCAGTAAATCGTCTCATCTTGCCAGACATAAACTAATTCACGGTGGAGAAAAACCTTTTGAGTGTAATATTTGCATGAAGAAATTCACTCGACAGTCACATTTAACTGCCCATAAACTAATTCACACTGGTGAAAAACCTTTTGAATGTAATATTTGCATGAAAAAGTTCAATCGGTCCCAAAACCTAACCAAACATAAACTAATTCACACTGGTAAAAAACCTTTTGAGAGTAATATGCGCTTGGTGAAATTCGCTGCTTTGTCGAACATAAACAGGCATAAATCGTCTCACCGAGGTGATTAACCTTTTAAGTGTAATTATTGCAGAAAGAAATACAGCAATAGGTCCAGTTTAGCCACTCATATATTGATTCACAGTGGTCATAAGCCTTTTGAGTGTAATATTTGCAAGAAGAGATTCCCATGTTCGTCAAGTCTAACCAAACATAAACTAATTCACAGTGGTGAAAAACCTTTTGAGTGTAATATTTGCATGAAGACATACACTCAAAAGTCACATTTAACTACCCATAAACTAATTCACACAGGAGAAAAACCTTTTGAGTGTAATATTTGCACCAAGAAATTTTTACATTCATCTAGTTTAACCATACATAAATTATCGCACAGTGGTGAAAAACCATTTGAGTGTAATATTTGCACCACGAAATTCCGATATAGAGCGAGTTTAGTCAGGCATAAATTAATTCACAGTGGCGATAAACCTTTTGAGTGCAATATTTGCAAAATCAAATTTAATAGGAAGTCCACTTTAACCACTCATACATTAACGCACAGTGATGAAAAACCTTTTGAATGCAATATTTGTACGAAGAAATATAATCTTAAGACGAGTTTAACCAAACACAAAAAAACACATGTTGGTGAATAACGTTTTGTGTAACATTTGCTCCAAGAAATTCTTTCAATAATTTTGTTTAACCGCACAAAGAGTAACGCTCAGTGGTGAAATACCTTTTGAGTGTAATATTTGCATGAAGACATTCACTGAGACGCCAAGTTTAACCAAACATAAATTAAGAATCCACAATAAATAAAGATGAATTAAGTGCGTGCGTAAAATACTAGCCTTAAATAAAGTAATTCACAATGAGCCTTAATTATATTTGCTTATAGAACTTCTATCAGTCGTGTTATTTAGCCTCTACTAACAATACCTTGTGTTTGTCATATTTATAATTGTCAAGGATTTATTATAAATAAGATTCATTGGTATTTCGTATTAAGTATGCATAAAATTAAACTCTTATAATTCCCTCTACTATGTAATGGCATTTAGTATTTAATATTCCTGTATTGTATTGCAAAGTAAACATTAAATATTGTGTATGTGTTTTATTTTTCTTTCCCCCACTAGGATTACCACACTCCACTGCCTGCACAGTGTGATGGGAACACCCTACTACGCTAAAAATAAAAGAATACTAAATTAAACTTTTGGTGTTCGACATTACCTCCTAACTAACTGCTACCTAAATTCAAAAACTAAATCCTATTTCCTAGTTCTAAAAGCTACTTTCCTAAGTTCATTTCTACTTTCACTCTATCATACGTTCTAATCCTATCTTTCATTCCAAACTTACGTTCAGACACTGAATTTGCGTAAAACGAATCGCCGCTTGTCCGCCGTTATCCTGTTTTCATAATTCGTAATAACTATTTTCCCGTTATTTTCCTCGTTGTTTCTTGGCCTTACGTGATCTGTCTAATGTTTGATTTTCTTTAATTCGGACCCACATTGTGTTTTTCTGCTGAAATAAAAGTCCTACCTCAATTTGGTGTATCTACTTATTATATAATACGAAACATCGACTCAATAAGTACTCAGCGTGTCACTGAGCTGTAGGTACCTGTAGCTCAATACGAGGTACGTGCTATACGCATCCCCTACACATAACACTCCAGGGGCGTATTCAGTAGATAAAGTTACATTATAATTTACAAACAGATAAGATATTCTTTCATTCGTAGTTGTTAGTAAAATATTGATAGTATCACCTACCTTTGTCCTTCTGAAATGTTACATAGAAAACACACACAATAACACAAAGAGAATTCAATAAATATACAATTCAAAGTACCACGAATGAAAGTTTATGAGCTGTGGAAAAATTAATTAAGATGTTATTTGTCTTTTGTACTACAATGTTAATAAAAGACAAAATTAAGGTGGATTGAGTTTATAATCGTAAATAATTAGATACTTATTACATTCGAGAATAAAATTTAAACAAATGGACATTGTCAAAATTGTTTGTCATGCGGTTAGTTCAAGGCGCCCCCAATCGCTCGCGCCCCGAAGTCCTGAACAACCAGAGTCGACTTCAGGTCCAGTTAGTAGTCTACCCTCTATCCGTTCGCGGAATAAATAAGATATCATTCCAAAAATGACAAGCAACTACTATATAATAAAATATATAGGTGACCTCGTCTTATAGGAACCCTCACCACAAGGGTTTTTAACCCAAGACATTTGAGGTTTTTTCGTGGAATGGACTTGCCGGCTTGCGCAAGTACACCTTTCCAGGTGTCATAGGTAAAGGACTAGATCATTAGTAATATATATTTTGTTAGTTCCATCCAAAAGGCCCAGTACAGACGCCTTCGGATTCGGGACTGGATTTGGGTATATACGTCTCTATTGGGAGGGAAATAATAATAAAAGCATGCTTTATAAGGACAAGGATAGAGTCAGGTATGTTAGTATATAAATTATGATGCAATGTTGATTGAATTAATTGATAGTTTTAAGTTATAGACATAACCCATTTGTGAATTAAATGTAAAAATCTCCACATTAGATGAAGATTTTATAACAACATGAAAATAGGTAAGTTAAAATAAAACAGTTCTCACTCCACCTTATTCTAATATTAGAGGTTAATACAAGTTATTAAAGTTAAATAATAAAATAAAATAAAGATTGCTCATCCTTAAAACGGCACTGTCCTCGTTGAACTGAAGCTATATCTGATATTAAAATGATTAGGTCGGTTACTGCATCCACAATATTCCAAATAAGAATATTTCACTCCAAAACTAAATTAAACTATTTGAAAGGTGAAAGAAATAATTAATTAAATAAATAAAACACTCGATAGTATTAAAACAAAATTCCTTTCAAAATAAAGCCACATCTTATCAACGAATTAACCGCTCGCATCGTTGATAGGATATTGACTGTCCCGTGAAATATCTTCCAAGCCATCACATCTCGATTCTGGATACCTGAATCCTGATAAAAAAATATATCTATTATGCATCTCACTCACACACTTACTTAAATGCATACATCATTCTTCCCTCTTCTTTCCTTCCAAATGGTACTGAAAGAAATATTTTCAAGTGTCCACCAACACGTCACCATAGTAAAACACACCATATAAACATAACTAACTCTTTGCCTATAATATATATCTACTTACTACTTATAATATTGTTATGGAGTCGAACCCCATCACACCCCCCCACGTGTATTGATGTTTTGATCTAATTGAAAATTTGAGCTAAATGTCAGTTCACGCCAAACCTAAAATAAAACATCTGAAAAATAATTTTATTAACTCCTTAGTCCTGCCCTGTTTATCTGAAAGAAATGTGTAGTTGTACATACTTATTACCAGCCTCGCTCCTCAGCCGTCACAAGTACATCACATCTATCCACTTGAGAAGGAATCTTCGACGTCTTTACAAAAAAAATAAACACAAAAATATTAAATCCCTAAACATGTGATATTATTTTATCTCCTAAAAGTATTTTATGATTAATTATCCTCTTAAGATTTCCTAATATTCTTGAAACTCAGAAATAATAATAACAAACCCATTAATATTATTTTTAAGACCGTCCCAAACTAATACTTGTACCTAATCAAGTATTATTTCATTCTACTAACATTTCGACTCATGTACTACATACTACATGAAGTATATACCTAACATGTTGTAAGTATAACACACATTTATATTCCGAAGTAGGTAGATACCCTCTTGTATAGTCAATTCCACATCGATATGTCGTTTCAAATTCTATCGCTCTGTCAATCAATCATTGGTGAGAAGTGAGAATATATCATCTATGACATAGTAATTACTTCCCGCACTATTTCCATATCGTATTCTTCAACCATCTGCAGAACTTTCTTCTTCATAATCCCTGAAGAACTTTCACGTCCCTACGTCCCTGGTTGTATGGTTTTCCTGTGGTGGGCTTTGTGACGATCTTCTTCAATTAATTTCGTCACAACGATGAATTTCTTCTCGATAAAAGATTACGTATAATGCATGTCTTCATTATTCCATTAGTCGTCTTAAAACAATATCCATATTGATGAATTTCCTTTGAACAGTGACGATATACCTAATCGTTTATCCAACAGCAAATTATCACAAAATTTTCATGGTATAAATCCAACGTAACATTCTGAGATAGGTGTACTACATTCCTTAGCCATCCACAGCAAGACGTAAATTTCTAATTACTTTCGCTTCATCATATTATTCCACTTTATCGGTTCTCTGTAAACTTAGTTCATTTCTTCATAATACCTTACAGCAGACAAGATACATCTACAATTAATTTCCCAGCGTCTATCCGCAGTAACTTAAGGTTGCTTCTACGTTCCAGAGTAATTCACATGTTGTAGACACTGTATAATTGTTGAATTTCAGCGGAGTAATGTAACCTCGAAGTGTCCATGCAACCCTCCTAAAGAGACTCTTTCAGATTGCATACCGCTAAATAATCGTTTCATCTCGTAATACATCTGAAATATCCTGACGTATCTGCATACTGAATGTCTTTTCACAGCATTATAAATATAGTAAGTCATGTCTAACGTCTTAAAAGAATCGCAGATCAATATATATGCAGGTAGGTATGATCTAGTCTCACCTCACCTACCCATATAGTAGTAAGTATAATAAGTTCATCCTTCCCTTTGTCTTGAAAAGTCCACTGTGCTTATTGTATTATCTGAATGCAATATGCTTATACCTAGCCGCTGTTTATGTACTACCTAATAAATTGAATTCAACATTTCGTATTACTATACATAGTCGACGAATGGTACGTGGGTATATATTCCTACCTACATGATACCTAACGTTCAGGTATAATCCTCCGTGAACCTACTGAATTCAAAACAAATCTAACGCCAATGACCTGAAAAATAAACTTATCTTAACCTAAAACTGTATCCCTTCATAATGTAAACAGCCAACGCATACATTCGACTAAACTAAGTACCTACTTCGGATCGAATAAATCCTAGGTCTCTTATGACGAATCCATTCTAAAAAAATGTATTTCGATGTTTTATTTATTTAACTAAGTCATATCTATATCACTCGATGCATCATGTACCCAGACTGCAGGTATATTCCAATACTATCGGAGTATCTATCTTCAATCGTTTCATAAAACTACCACTGTACATATCAACGTCTCAATGTACCTACAGACCCAACATCTTTAACTAATAATAATATTATTAGTTTCAGATCCCCGTTGAATAACACTACGCTGTATAACCACAGTCAGACCCCGTGTTACGTATATTCGAACGTATCCCGAATAACACCAATATTTTCGAATTATCCCTTTTCGTATCACCAACACTAAAACATCACATCACTTAAAGGGTAAACAACGAAATTTTCCTTTCCACTTAAATTATCAGACGATACATAATGTTACGCAATATTTTGATGTTCCTTGTTTCAATCATATGGACCGGTTCGTCGTAATTTCGTACATCTTGACCTCCATGCTTCTCCAGCAGCCCTCCTCAGCTCCCCTCTGCTAAAACATTGTATCCCTTCTACAGCGAGCAAAGTGACTTCTTGATTTCTGCAATCATCCCTCCCCCCCCTCGCCAAGAAATAGAATTTTTCTATTTTCGTAATTTCGTAATCTCATTATGACGTATAAATTCCCCCCTCCTGCTAATTCTTAAGACGTGTCGTACCTTCCCATAGTGAAGACAAGCAGATTTAAATTTTCCTCATCCTATATTTCTTTTCGAACTAATTCTAAGTCTATTTTCTAAAGCTATCCGTAGTAACTCAGTAAGTATTTAAAAAATACTTATATCCTGGTCACGGCACCAAAACAGGCATACAGAAAACAGTCATCATCAACATATGTACAAGAGTGAGACGATTCCTTCAGACGCCACAACAGTAAAACATCACAATCAGTGTTTCTTTCAGACAAAATTCTCCGGGGGGGCATTTCACAAAGTAGGGGGGCAGAGTAAATAAGAAGTCATCATCATCATCATTCGCCCTTATCGCTCAAAATGGCAGCATAGGGAGGCAACCAGGCTCTTCCATTCAGAGCGATTCTGTGCAATCTATGTTATCTCTCTCCACGGCATTCCTGACACTTTGATCTCGTTGTCATAGGAACGCTGTACAGTGAATGAGGGTCTTTCAGGCCATTGGGACCCCTGTGGGTGGAAAAACAGCGAACTGCAATTGTCACGGGCATTCGCAATTCTCAATTATATAGGTAAAGCAAAATAATACTTATTATCATTCGCGATACCACGATAATTGTATGCACGCCGAGTCATTTTCCCAGGGGGGGCGATCGTCATCTGAGGGGGGGCACCGCCCCACCTGATTAGTACCTGAAATAAACACTGATCACAATACAACAGGGCAACTTGAGTACGCTCGGTTACTCTGTTCCTTCATTACCAGGTTCTACATCTGAAAGCAACCACCAGGACGGAAAATATTTATAATAATATCTCTGTATTTTGTTCACCAGAAGTGTAAAAAAAAACAAATTAAGGGCTTGGTACCATAATCGCGTGAACAATCGCATGATAAAATTATAAAAATATCGTTTTTTCTATTTTTTGGGGTTAATTTTGCGTCTATCAAAAAACTTTTACTAGATTTTAATGCATATTATCAGCACAAAAAAAAAATTTTTACTCCGTGACTTTCGGGAAACGAGTTTCCGTCTTTCGGAAGAAAGATCAGATGTGTTTTTCAAAATTTTTTTGAGATCTACACAAGTTATAAAAAATCTTTTATGGTTATTCCCTAGCTAGATAAATGTTCAATGCATCTACCCTATTTTGTTCCAAAGCATATTTAGTAACGGTTGTCGAGATATAAGATCTTCCGTTTTAAGAAATTTTTGAAATGTCGGTATGCATACTCTTAAAATCACTTATTTAATTGACATCACTGTACCAAATTCATTTAACATTCAAACAACCGTCGCATAAAAAAATGGTAAATATACAGAATTAGCAGGTGAAATAAAAAATATTTGGTATTCTGGGTCGGTATATATAATCCCATTAGTATTATCAGCTACAGGTATAATACCAAAATCGCTAATCAGTAATTTAAAAAAAATACAAAAAACGGTATTTATTAATACTTGCAATATTGTAAGACGATTTCTAATTACTTACTGATATTTCAAGCACAATGCTTGTATTTTAGGCCCCGCGTTGAGCCTAATCCTCTGAAATCTGGATAGGTGAATGTTTCCCAGTATTAGGCTGATGAGTTTATATGTTAATCATGAATGATAATATGTAGACTCTTCTGGCTGATAACACTGAGAAGTGTGTTGGCAAAGTCATGCCTCTGCATAAAAAATAAATAAATAATTTATACTGAAATGAATGAATGGGATATATCAAAATAAAAAAACATTTAAAAACATTATTTAATATATTTAGTAATATATGTAAGTATAAAACAGTATAAAATATGATAATTATACATCGGGAATTTGGATGCCACTTGCCTGATGAGGTGCAATAAAACCTTTCTATAATTCCATAGACGAATCTTGAAAAAAACTATTATTTGTCTTCGTATTTAAATTACGGGGGTTTTCCATCTTTACCTGAATTCTGTACAACCATCAATATCTATAGGGGAATAAAACAATAAGTGAAGTGTAAACAACAAATTCCACGTAACTTGTATCAGCGTGCATTATGCAGGTAGTATTATACAAGTAAATAAACTGTATAATATGTTTGTTCACTCTACGTCCCTGCACATCTACTAGTCCCAGGTACCTAGGGCATTGAATCTCCCGATGTATAGTCATAACAGAAATAGAATTTGTATATTAGTACACAAAATAAAAAAGTAAAAAGCGTATAAATTAAGTACGTTATTATTTTGGTTAGTGGCGGTTTTGCCAACAGACAAAGAAGGCAAATGGCTCGAGGATTGGGGGGGGGGGGGGCGGCTCAAAAATTTTAGACCAGACTTAACATTGTATAGAAACAAAATTTGTAGTGCCCCTTCTAAATGTTTGGAATTACAATTCTTTCGGTATTAAATAATTTGATTTGAACTTGAAAACTGTCAACTTTTTGAAACAGCAGAATGAAATGAACATAAAATTATTGCAATTTTTTCCCTAAAATAAAAAAACTGGCCAAATTTTCTCATTATTATAAAGTGTGAGAATGGAAAACGTATGGAGAATAGTCAACTTGTTAGATATATCACCAAGTTTTAACAATCATTTTTCAGATTGAGTTTATTTTGACTGGACTAATATTAAGATACGAAATATCATAATGCCTCCGCCACACACTCGTGAGCCACCACGAGCTTCTGGTGTTTATGAGTAAAAAGGCATGTGGACGAAACTTTTGTCTTGACGCTTACGTAACAGACTGTTGACACCTTTTTAGCTAAGGTGACCAATCGTCCTCCTTTTCTAGATTCTGTCCTCCCTCCAAAAGTGACCTCCTTTTTGTCCTCCTTTTTTACATTTTAAAACTAGAATCTGTTAATCGCAAAACCACACGTTTTTTCATCATACCATAAATTTACTAGTACTTTCTAGTAAATTTATGGTATGATTTAAAATCAATTGTTTCATAAAAAAAATTGCCTGCGGCGCTATTTTTTTGATACATATTTTATGGAAGAAAATAGTAAACCAAACTACATAGCGACCTTCTTCACTGTCCTAAAAAAAATTTCGACTGCAGAGGTATTTACGCATTTCTATGCTATATCATTTTTTTTAAATTTTATTGCCCCCCCCCCCCCCTAGCTCCAAGGCTGGCGACACCCATGATACGCTGTACTTTAGGATTTTTTTAATTTCTTGTCCTCTTTTTTATTTTAAAAAATATGGTCACCTTATTTTTACTCGTGATCACCACTGGCTTGTGGTGGGGGCATATGAAATTACTACAAATTCTTGACAATATCGTAACGAATAAGTCGTTTTAAGAAGTTATCTTCGCTTCGAAACAATTCCCTCATGCTGGTTATATCCAACTTATCTTTTATCTGAAAATGCATATTACCAGTGCAGCAACCTGACGAGATACAGTCGTACATGGTTCTGGACTGTTTCTGAATCGTGAGTGCGTCATTTTCGCCGGCGAAAACGTACAGACGTATCCCCATCGGACATAGATGCGTAAAATCGTCGTTTATCGGAGAAACGAATTCGCTCTCCTCAGATAGCATCTTATATAACTCCATGTTGTCTGAACAGTTTAATTTTTTATCGAACGTTAATGTATTTGCAATTTCGTTTCGTACGCTACTTTCGCTTGCCACTTTATTGTCGACTAACATGCTCTGATACACGGGCGAGTTGACAAAGTTTTCCTTGTGCGTCGCGTGTATTCCGTGTACCTGCTTAAATTTTTTCAGTTCGTTTGTCGTAAAAAATTCACCGCAGACGGGACTTTTGCTACTGAAATCACAAATGAACGACAGATTCTTTCTATCGTCAAACGACTGCTTGTCAATTATCAAATTCTCCATAAGCGACGGATTTGTCGTATTTTTTTGGACGGATCCGCACGTCGTCGGAGATGTACTTCCACCAGGACTTGCGACAGTTTCTACGGCTTGATTATTAACGTCGTACAATCCTGATATGAGATACGCCGCTTGGAATAGATTCGACAAGCGATTTTCCTTGAAGAACTGTCGGTCCGACAGAAGTTTGGCGGCGATGAGGGCTCCGAATCCAAAACCGACGAGATAGACTCCTCTGGAAAAATAAAAACAATATTTAATGCAGTATTCCTACAACAGTGTAGAAGAATTAAAGGATGAACATTGTCAGGGTTACGACCGACCTCAGCTGGCTTATGTGATAACTTTACACTCGAGAAACATTCGCAATTTCGCCAACCACAGCTGTCGCTCTTCGTGGTGTAGTGGATATGATCTCTACTATGAGAGACGAAGGTCTGGGTTCAAATCCCAGCCGGGGTGAACTGAAATGGCGAATGTTTCTCGAGTGTAAAGTGATCACTTAAGCTAGCCGAGGTCGGTCGTAAGCCTGACAATGTTCATCCTTAATTCTTCTACACTGTTGTAGGAATACTGCATTGTATATACTACGGAATGTAGAAAAATCCAACGCTTTACAAGACTAAAATTTGCAAATCAAAAATAATTCAAGTAACAGATTTTTATCTTTAGGTCCTGGTAGAGGTCTAAATGTAATATCATAATTAAAAACTAAATATGCAGTCTGAAACAACTCGTTAATACACAAATTTTGACATCTCTTGTGTTCCGATATTCGTAGAAAAAATTACTGCATACATTGTTGGAGAACCCTGCGTTAACTTACTTCGATTTTTTTCGTTTGGCAACCCTGAATATATCTTGAAAGACGTTGGAGGCGGAGTCTAATAATGCTGTGATGTTCGAGCTCGCCGTGGTAAAAGTAAGTTGAATGGTTAGAACTCCAGCTTTGTAGACGCATGATCCACAGTCTCCTAGACACAGTGCAACGGGGGCATCTGAAATAGTAGCAAAATGAGTAAAAATCTTTCTATTATCACGTCCCGACTAAGTCGATTTTGACTTATTGTATAAAAAGGGGACTGAATATCAAAAAAATATCCACTAGAGTCACTGCGTCTTACCTTAAACATTCTATCAACCAAATTACAGTATTATATCTAACAAACTACGGGAATAATCTCAAGTTTCAGTAAATTTTAGATGTAATTTTGGAATTATTTTTTATTGAGAAAATTTATAATAATCAAATGTCTCCCCACTAGAGTGACTTGCAGCATATCTTACATTTATCCATGTGTTAATCTTAGGATGATATCTTAGTATTAGCTGAGTCTGACTACCAAATGACAGCATTATATGTAACAAACTAGGGGAATAATCTCTTGTTTGAGTAAATGTCTCCCCACTAGAGTGACTTGCAGCATATCTTACATTTATCCATGTGTTAAGTCTTAGGATGATATCTTTAGTATTAGCTGAGTCTGAGTACCAAATGACAGCATTATATGTAACAAACTAGGGGAATAATCTCTTGTTTGAGTAAATGTCTCCCCACTAGAGTGACTTGCAGCATATCTTACATTTATCCATGTGTTAAGTCTTAGGATGATATCTTTAGTATTAGCTGAGTCTGAGTACTTTTCCCGTGTGTGGTTGACTGCTTTGTTGTGTCTGTATAGGTTAAGGGAAGGCAGAGACAAGATGTTTATAGTTTAATAAGTAAGGATCCTCGTAACCGAGGGACCGACTGAAAAGAAATAAGGCACTGAATCAGAACGCACCTGAAGGCAGATTTTCCTGAAAGACTTGAATATTGCAGGCGTCATGCACATCTATCTCAGAGAGCCAACTCGCACCTGAAATATCAACAAGAAGAATCAATAATTAAGGACTTGGCACCAAGAATGACGTCACAGTCAATTCCCACGGCATTAATGTTCAAAATTGCGTGTACGCATGATAAAATGATAAAAATAGCGTTTTTTCCATTTTTTGGGGTTAATTTTGCATCTATCAAAAAACTTTTATGGTTATTCCCTAGATTTTAATGCATATTATCAGTACAAAAAAAAAATTTTGTTCCGCGACTTTCGGGAAACAAGTTTACGTCTTTTGGAAAAAAGATCAGAGGTGTTTTTCAATTTTTTTTTTGAGAAATCTATTCAAGATGTAAAAATTATTTTAAGGTTATTATTCCCTAGATAAATGTTCAATGCATCTACCCTATTTTGTTCCAAAGCATATTTAGTAACGGTTGTCGAGATATAACGGGAGGTTTTTAGAAATTTTTGTGATGTCGGTATGCATACTCTTAAACAACTAATAGAACTTTGGAACCATTTATGTTGAGAACTTATATGCACTGAACATAAATCGTTCCATTTTCGCGTCAACTTTTCAAATTTTGTATGAGAATGTTAGCGCGAAATAAGTATAATGTAAGCGACAATGTGAATTATACCTTTTTAAGAAGAGCCTGGGAACAAATTAAAAAGACTAAAACAGCCAATTTGTTAAGATTATAATTACCAGTATTTTGGCTAAATTATACTTTTATATCTGAAAAACTGAACGGAAAACCCTCAGATCCCGTAAATCTCAGGGGTACTTTCGAAATATTATTTTATTCAAGGAATTTCCATACATTGTAATTTGAAAACAGCCGATCTGTAGTCCATACTTTCATCTATCACTGTCTTCAGTTTCAAGACGATTCTCTCAGTATTGGCTGAGAACAATTCAGAGCGCTGAAGCCGAATGACAGCATATAGGACCTTAAATGACTGATTCTTAATTGAGAATATACCACATCGGTAATAAAAGTATTGGTACCATTTTCATGATGGTATTGTCCCACAGAGTCGACATCTGATGGGTCTGTCATGTCGGGATCAAGGTCTGTGTCTGAAGACATCTGAAATAAGAAAAGTTAGAATGAAAAATATATTAAAAACACTGTTTTCAATAAGGAACCTGTATAAAGGTAGGAAGTCTTAAAGGATATAGCCATAGGCAAAACAAGACAGCCGCCATTTACGAACTTAGCACTTCCGCTAGGTATACGCCATTCTTTCTCGATGGAAAGTACACTAATTTACAATTTAATTACATAGGTTATATTCCAAAGGTAATTTCCACACTGATTATACATAATGAGTCGCAAAAATCACTGAAATATCACCAGGTTTCATGCAATTGTGGACAAGCAATATGACACGCAATCATATGTTTGTAGCTCCCATGGCGTCCACCATAGATTTGTCACAGATAATAGAAGGGGCTCAATGTTCAATAGTTCTTCCCACCTTTATATAGGTTCCTTAGTTTTTTTATGCCAAACTGACGTTTACAATATTCGACAGTCGTCTATGAATACAAAAGTGCTACTCCTTGTTTCATATAACTTGGCCACTGGCTACATAGTAATTCTATACAAAAAGTGTGACAAGACGGATGAAACGAAATGTAGTGCACAATGCTGTCTTGGTGCCGACCCTGATGTATGCTAGTGAGATGTGGACGTGGATGAAGAAGGACGAATCAGGGTTGAATGCAGTGGAAATGGTGTCATTAAGAAGAATGTGTGGGAAAACGGTGAGAGATAAGATAAGGAATGAGGTTATTAGGGAAATGAGTGACTGCAAGACTTGTGTTGTGACAAGAATGAAAGTGAATAAACTAAGATGGTTTGGGCATGTTGAGAGAATAGAAGATGACAAAAAAGATATATTTGAGTGAGCGAAGAGGGGTTAGGAAGCGCGGCTGTCCGAGACTGACCTCGTCCGATTGTGTCGACCAGATCCTCAAGGATGGCGCGTTTTGAGTAAAAGGAATTGGAGAGCGTGTATGACTGCATGCATGAATGTGGCGGAGGCTATGAGTGTGTGTAAGGATAGGGCTGTCTGGTGCTCTGTCCTCTCTCCCTACCCTGGAAGGGACGTGGCATGAGGATATACATTTCGTTTCATCCGTCTTGTCACACTTTTTGTATAGAATTACTATGTAGCCAGTGGCCAAGTTATATGAAACAAGGAGCAGATAGACAGTTTACCACTGCCATCTACAGAAATCTTGGTAAATCTTTAATGTTGGGGTGTCAAAAAGATGGTTGGTGTGTACCCAATCTCGATGGAGACAGATAAATACTCTTTTTTCCTTTGTAGATTGACTCACACGAGTTATGCCACAACTGAGAATGCAGTTGCACATAATCCATTACTTGAGATACATTATCAGAACATTTTGACCTTAACCTCAACAGTCAACGTAACTTACTAGCCGTACTGCCCGGCGTTGCCCGGAGTAACATGGAAATTCCTAAGAAATTATTATAAAAAGGTGACCAACCGTCCTCCTTTTGGAAGGACAATCCTCCTTTTCTACGTTCTGTCCTCCCTACAAAAGTGTCCTCCTTTTTTACTTTTTAACATTTTAAAACTAATCTGTTAACTTCAAAACCACACGTTTTTCATCATACCATGAATTGACTAGTACTAGGTATAGTATAAAAATACAATTGTTTCCTAAAAAAATTTGCCTGCGGCGCTAATTACCTTTTGAGTTTATGTAATTTGGTATGTCTTATGACAAATATTTCACCTGCGGCGCTATTTTTTTAATACATCCTTTATGGAAAACATTTTCAAGAAAATAAATCAAACATAGCGACCTTCTTCACTGTCCCAAAAAAATTTCGCCTGCGGCGCTATTTACGCATTTTTGTCCTCCTTTTTTTTTTAAAAAATATGGTCACCTTATATTAAGAGACATTTAAAAATCATCCCTTTCCTTTAAGTCCATTTTCATTCCTTTTACCGCACATATACAGATACCGCACAACCCTTAAATCCCCTCTCAGAAGGTTCCGCATTTCCAGAAGTTTCTACCACACAGTATTCGTTTCCAGATAGCATAAAGGCATTTGTGTACCAAGTTTGGTCGAAATTGCTCCAGGCGTTCCAGAGTTATGGTGGAACAGACATACATACGTCCATTTTTATTATAGAGGCTCAGATAACACAGGTTTACTGTCCTAATGTATAATCTGGATCAGCGGTTCCCAATTCTTTTTGGCTACGGAACCCTAATTGATCTACCTTTTTTGGGGAACCCTATCTCGACAACAAAAAAGCAAATTGATAAAAAATACATTTTGACACTCATAACACGTTTGTATGTTATGTTCGACTTGAAAAGAAAAACTATGGTTTTAGTTAAAAATCTTGACTGCACGTAGGTATTTAATGTGAAGAATGAAATTTCAGCATTTACTACGTTAAGAGTATGCATATCGACATTTTAAAAATTTCTAAAAACGGGTGACCTTATACCTCGACAACCGTTACTAAATATGCTTTGGAACAAAATAGGGTAGATGCATTGAACATTTATCTAGGGAATAACCGTAAAAGATTTTTTATATCTAGTATCGATTTCTCAAAAAAAAATTTTAAAAACACCTCTGATCTTTTTTCCAAAAGACGGAAACTCGTTTCCCGAAAGTCGCGGATTTAAATTTTGTTTTGTATTGATAATATGCATTAAAATCTAGGGAATAACCGTAAAAGTTTTTTGATTGACCTCAAAAAATGGAAAAAGCGCTATTTTTATCATTTTATCATGCGATTGTACACGCAATTTTGAACCTTAATGCCGTGGAAAATGTCTGTGACGTCATTCTAGGTGCCACAGCCTTAATACGCTCTAACTCTCGGAACCCCTGTGACCCTTCCACGGAACCCTGGCGTTCCGCGGAACACAATTTAGGAACCGCTGATCTGGCTCACCATATTATCAATGTTGAATAGTTCAACTCATGCAGTACAAGGTATTTCAATGTCAAAGATAACAAACTTGATTATTTTAATGATTGTCGTCTGTTGTATACACATCCAACCCACGGAAACACTTCCACAACCAATAGAGCTGTCAGTGCTTGGAATCAGTTGTCAGAGTCAGTGGTACTTGCTCCATACTACACACCAACACCTTCAAGAATAGACTATAGGTGTTTTTTTTGAATAGGCACACTTTTCAAATGAAATTAAACGTATTAAAATCATGGATATAAAAATAGCTAAATTTAAAGATTATTTTATACCATTAATGCTTAAATATGATTTCGGGCATATGTGTGCTGCGGTTGGCTCGAAGGAAGCATAATCTGGAAGTACAATTTTCGACGACTTTCTCGAGCAGCTGAGGCCGTATATCGCTAATAACTCTGCGAATGTTGGCTACTAAGTGATCCAATGTCTCAGGTTTATCTGTGTAAACACCCTAGTTGATTTCACATATCCCCACAGAAAATAATCCATAGGGGTGAGATCACACGATCGTGGAGGCCAATTAACCAAACCATTACGTGAAATTATGCGCCGATAGAATGTTTCCCGCATTAACCTGATTGTGTCGCTTGATATGTGGCATGTTGGTCATCGTGTTGAAACCAAAGTTGTTGCACATTAATGCCATTTAATTGGGGAACAAAAAAGTCTTTAATCATGGACCTAAACGCTCTCCATTATTTGTAACTTACCGACCGCCAGCATCTTTGAAGAAATATGGGACAATGATTCCACACTAAACAGTGAGTTTTTGTGGATTTAACTGCGTCTCAGTAATGGCTCCTAGAAAAAAACACCCGCGCATATATGCCCGAAATCATACTGAAACAAAAATGGTAAACTTTTATCTTTCGAATGAAGCCATTTTTATGGACCTTAGCATGATTCTAATACGTTTAATTTCATTTTAAAAGTGTGCCTATTCAAAAAAACACCCTATAGATAAAATAAACTTAAGATCAAAAAATGCATCAAAAAACTTATTCGTCGAGGGGGTAGGGGATGGTCCCGGTTTGAAATCTGGCAACCCTTAATACAATAAAACAATTATAACAGATAGAACAATACATCATAATAGACCCGATGTAGTTTTGCATAACAAACAAACTAAAATCACTTATTCAATTGACATCGCTGTACCAAATACATTTAATACTCAAACAACCGTCGCAGAAAAAAATCATAAATATACAGAATTAGCAGGTGAAATAAAAAATATTTGGCATTCTAGGTCGGTATATATAATCCCATTAGTATTATCAGCTACAGGTATAATACCAAAATCGCTAATAAACAATTTAAAAAAATTAGATTTACCGGAAAATTTATACATAAAAATGCAGAAATCGGTAATTATTAATACTTGCAATATTGTAAGACGATTTCTAAATACTGATATTTCAGGCACAATGCTTGTATTTTAGGCCCCTAGCATCTGAGCCTAATCCTGTGATATCTGGATAGGTGAATGTTTCCCAGTATTAGGCTGATGAGTTTATATGTGAATCATGAATGATAATGAATCTACTACAAATGGCCGAATGCCAAACGGCCGACATGGACAAACGGCCGACAGAGACAAATGGCCGACACGACCAACTGGCCGACTGGTACAAATGGCCGAAAGACGAAAGGCCGAAATCCAAACGGCCGACATGGACATATGGCCGACAAGTACAATAGGCCGACATCCAATAGGCCGACACGGACAACTGGCCGACAAGGACGAATGGCCGACAGGACGAATGGCCGACAATGACGTTTTCAATCAAGATAATAGTTAACAAGCATCGCCCAGCAGACATGGGACATTACTGTAAAAAAATAATGTTGACCGGTTATGTTGTTTTTTATTTATACTAGTAAGGTTTAATTAAGCGCTAAAAGGCACCTGCAGCCGAAACAAATGAAAAACCGTTTTTAACGCCTAAAAATTGTGAACCTGCATGTTCGCTGGAAAGTTGAAAAAGTAATGTCCCATGTCTGCTTGGTGTTTTTGATCTAATTCGTGTAGCGGCTACTCGCGGCGCTAGTAGTAGGTAATTCTTTCAAGTATGTCTCATACTTATTAAGTATATAGTGGTTACATAAATTCAGGAGCATGATGCTAAGATGCTATTTAACCTTGGGTGCTATTGGCAAAAACAGTGTTACCGTTGTCTTTTTTTTTTCAGAAGTCTCACCGAAGCCTGCGATAGTAGAGTACAAGCCTACATCCTCGAATTCCATCACCGCCATGAGTGGTGACGTCACCTTGTATCGGTGACAAACACCTTGTCTCGGTGACAAACACTTGAATTACGGAATATTTTTTCCCATACAATTTAGATGGCGTAACCATCGTCAAATGTCAGTTGGGCCCGGCCTTCATGAACAATATGGCGACGGCCTCGGTCTCACGGAGCAAACTTGGTTTAGTGTTGCTTGATGTGATAATAAGATATGGTAACATTTTTTCACTACTTTCAAATTATATTTCGGAACTGTTGTTTAAAAAACTAGCCAAATTTTGGATTATTAGAATAAACTGGCAACTTTGTTTTTCAAACTGATATGGTAACATTTTTTCGCTACTTTCAAATTATATTTCGGAACTGTTTAAAAAACTAGCCAAATTTTGGATTGTTAGAATAAACTGGCAACTTTGTTTTTCAAACTTGTGATGTGATCATTATTTCAATCTTTTTTTTGTGTCGGCCATTCGTCCTGTCGGCCATTCATCCTTGTCGGCCAGTTGTCCGTGTCGGCCTATTGGATGTCGGCCAATTGTACTTGTCGGCCATATGTCCATGTCGGCCGTTTGGATTTCGGCCTTTCGTCTTTCGGCCATTTGTACCAGTCGGCCATTGGTCATGTCGGCTATTTGTCCGTGTCGGCCATTCGTCCTGTCGGCCGTATGTCTTGTCGGCCGTTTGTCCGGATACCGAATGATAATATGTAGACTCTTCTGGCTGATAACACTGAGAAGTGTATTGGCAAAGTCATGCCTTCACGTAAAAAAAATCTCATTAGTATTATCAGCTACAGGTATAATACCAAATTCAAACCTCATCGGGGGCCCCACCCGCAGTCGAGTCGAGCGAAATAGTATCGTTTTTAGCGCTTTTTACAATAGTTCCCAGAATCCCTCCTCACAGTAATTGTAAACAACCAGTACACCTGTTGTCGCCTTGCACGACTAATTTCAGTTGTTTTGATCTCAATTTTCATTTATCCGCCACCATCACAAAAGGCAAAAATGAAAGAGCAAAAACATACTTACAAAGCAAATCAAAATGCACTTTCTTTTTCAAATTATTAATACTTAATTATTAACTGAAATGTTAAATGGAAACGCGAAGAACAAAATTCACTAAAAATCGCTATGACAGTGACAGTTGACTGACTTGACAGCCATGCAGTGTTGCCGTTTCAAAAATATTGTTGGTACTCGAAAAAATTAGGTACTACCTACTACGACGTCGAAAAAATACTAAAAAAATACCGATATTTTTTCGACGACGGGGGGACTAAGGAACCTATATAGGGGACCGTGTGACCATTCGAATATTAAGATAATCGGAGTAATTCGAATATTTCTGAAATATTCGAATGATTTATTCAAACTGAAATGACGTCCGACTATCCGATTACTTTCATTCGAATGACGAATATTCGACTAGATAGGTTCCTTATATTCGACTATTCAATCAAACTGAATGAATTACATGAAATTAGCAACACATACTCTATTCGATTATTCGTTATTCGAATGACTATTCAAACGACCATCGGATAAAATTCTTTATAATTTATTAATAGTCATAGCAAACGGAATGGATGGTGTAGTGTGTAATATCAAAGAAAAACACCATAATTTTATTAGGTATTAATTTATTTCTTACCTGAAAAATCCTGCGGGGAGATACCTAGGTATGCGCGCACATTGTACTTAGCGATGGGCATAATCGAATGAATTGGATATTCGAATGATAATCGATTGGCGGAATAATCGAATGATCATTCGATTATTCGATAAAATTTATGCCCCATGGCCGGTCGGCGACTAAAAAAAAAAAGGTCATCGACCAAAAAACAGTAATGTTAACGGGTGCCAGTATCTTATCTTAAGAAACGAGCCATCAAGTAATAAAGCTTTGGATCTTTTTCTTTTTTTTTTTCTGGTCCTTCCCTAACTTTTCTTATCCGATTTGCATTTTTCCATCGATGACCTTATTTTTCTTCGGCTATTCGAATATTCCAAAATACTCGTCGGAATGACCATTTGAATGATCATTCGAATATCCGAATGATCGATTATTCGAATGATCATTCGAATTCGAACCTATTCGAATGAAAATAATCGAATGATTATTCGAATAATCGATTATTAAATTATTCGAATTATTCCGATTATTCGATTGTTTTCATTCGAATATCCTATCACTAGAACACACAACACGACTTGACAGTGCTTGACACGACACGACACCACGTCTCATTATGGTCTCATTCACTCTAGTCTACAGTGCGAGTGCATAACAATAATACAAGTTCAGTTCATATTATACACTATACAGTATACAGCATCATGGATGGAACTAGTGGTAGTGCTAGTGTATCTACACATGTAGGTGATGACTGTATAGTGGGGGATATTCAAGTCTGTATAACTGAAGACGATGACATTGAAGCCTTTTTAATGGCTGGCTGTGTGAAGCAAGAACCTGCTGAGGAAGGCGAGGGTGATGTTGGACATGCTGTTCCTTATGGAGACATTGATATATACGAACCTGATATTAAAGAAGAGTGCGAGAGAGCTAGTAACGAAATCAATCAACCAAACCAAGTGGCCAAATCATCTTTAGAAAATGAGATGAAAACACATCACCCTGCTCCTGGAACTTCACATCAAAATATTACAAAGAAGAAACATACAGAAGCACCGCGACAAGGATTTCAATGTAATATTTGCAAGAAGAGATTCACTCAGTCGTCTCATCTAGCGAGACATAAACTAATTCACAGTGGTGAAAAACCGTTTGAGTGTAATATTTGCATGAAGAAATTCACTCACTCGTCAAATCTAAAACAACATAAACTAATTCACACTGGAGCAAAACCTTTTGAGTGTAATATTTGCATGAAGACATTCACTCGGTCGTCTCATCTTGCTACACATAAACTAATTCACAGTGGTGAAAAGCCTTTTGAGTGTAATATTTGCAAGAAGACATTCACTCAACAGTCACATTTAACGAGCCATAAACTAATTCACACCGGTCAAAAACCTTTTGAGTGTAATATTTGTATGAAGACATTCACTCAACAGTCACATTTAACTACCCATAAATTAATTCACACTGATGAAAAACCTTTTGAGTGTAATATTTGCATGAAGACATTCAATCTCTCGTCAAGTTTAAGGAAACATGAGCGAATTCACACTGGTGAAAAACCTTTTGAGTGTAATATTTGCATGAAGAAATTCAATGACACGTCAAGTTTAAGGCAACATAAACGAATTCACACTGGTGAAAAACCTTTTGAGTGTAATATTTGCATGAAGACATTCAATCTCTCGTCAAGTTTAAGGAAACATGAACGAATTCACACTGGTGAAAAACCTTTTCTGTGTAATATTTGTATGAAGACATTCACTCGATCGTCAAATTTATCTACACATAAACTAATTCACAGTGGCAAAAAACCTTTTGTGTGTAATATTTGCAACGAGAGATTCACTTGTTATTCAAATCTAAACAGACATAAACTAATTCACAGTGGCGAAAAACCCTTTGAATGTAATATTTGTATGAAGACATTCACTCAACAGTCACATTTAACTACCCATAAATTAATTCACACTGGTGAAAAACCTTTTGAGTGTAATATTTGTATGAAGACATTCAGTAACTCGTCTAACCTTGCCAGACATAAACTAATTCACAGTGGTGAAAAACCTTTTGAGTGTAATATTTGCATGAAGACATTCACTTGTTCATCAAATCTTAACAAACATAAGCTAATTCATAGTGGTAAGAAACCTTTTTAGTGTGATATCTGTGTGAAGAAATTGAACCTGTCGAGGAATTACAAATATTTGGTTTTTTGTCATCAAGTTTAATTAACTCACAGTGATGTGAAATCTTATGAGTGTAATATTTGTATGAAGAAATTCACTCAGATGCCAACATCAACCAAACATAAACGAATTCACAGTGGCAAATAGTTTACTATTCACTCTCTCTCCTTGTGAGTGTATATTGTCATCTGTCAGGTAGTTGATATTTCCTTGTCAAATAGTAAGCGAACACTATGACTGCCTGAACTGAAGCTGATGTTCTGCCTCAACCAAAACACCAATTTAAGAGGTCACAGTTTGAAGTTAGACAAACACAGTTTCAAGCAGAATCCCTGGAAGTATTTCTTATCCAATAGAGTGGTGGATGTATGGAATGGTCAGCCGGTAGAGTTAGTTGTTGCCGAAAGTGTTAATATGTTTAAATAAAATGTCAGCGACCTTCGGGAAACGAGTTGGGTTCCATGTCAAAATCTCAAGTGACAAAATCTCACCTGTCAAAAGGGTAACCTACTATTGACAGAATCGCAACTCAACACCGGAAAATCTGATGACGTTGGTTTTTTTTGGCTTGTTTTTGTGTGCAAAAGAAAACAACCTTACGAACCTAACCCAACAATATTGAAATTGTCGGCAACAGGTTTTCCGGTGTTGAGTTGCGATTCTGTCAATAGTAGGTTACCCTTTTGACAGTTGAGACGAGGCCTTCGCCATATTGTTCACGAAGGCCGGGGCCAACTGACATTTGACGATGATTACGCCATCTAAATTGTATGGGAAAAAATATTCCGTAGTTCAAGTGTTTGTCACCGAGACAAGGTGTTTGTCACCGATACAAGGTGACGTCACCACTCATGGCGAAGATGGAATCCGAGGATGTAGGCTTGTACTCTACTATCGCAGGCTTCGGTTGAGATTTTGTCATTGTGAGATTCTGTCTGGTTACCAACGAGTTGCCCTTCCTTAATTCTGGCCCTGGGCGTAGGGAAAGAAATTCAGATAGAAAGTCAGATTATGTCTAGCTCTAGCCATCGGGAGACACCGAGAGATCGAGAGGGTCCAATCACAGTCACTGCATACCGGGGGGGGGGTAAAACTTAATATTTTAAGATCTATGTTTTCAATTGTAAATTATCTATAATATGTCAACATTAGTAGTATAGATTGTAATTTAATTGGACAAAATTTTGCTGACATAAATGTGAATACATATAAGTAGGGCATCACTTAAGATTAGACTTTTTTGTGTTAATATGTACTGTGTTTATGTGTGTGATGTCTGTTTGTGTTCCAAAGCTGCATAAATAAATAAATTATTGTAATTAAACATTTCTGCTATTAAATAAATGAAATAATATGAAGTATACAGATGAAGGATAATAAAAGATGGTATAAATATGAGTATTCGTTTTATTTATTCCACGTGTCGGCCTAAACATACAAATCCTAGTTCAGCGACGCATCGGACAAGGCGAACAAATTTACTTACCTATTAAAATGAATGTGAACAAGTTGAGATGGTTGGGACATGTAGACAGAATGAATGATGAACGAAATCATTCATTTTTATTATTTTGTTTGTGACGATCCTATGTGGTGGTTTAATCTATCATTTTTACTGTTTGTGACGATCTTATATGGTGAAAAGAAAAATGTAAGGTGCCCTTGGGGCGATTTTATCGCTAAACGGCGCCCAAAATTATCTGAGTATTAAAGGATAACAAAAAAATATACCTGGGAGAAAGAAGAGGTGTAAGGAAGTGCGGCCGTCTAGAACCGCGTCATGTCTTGACTATGAAGACCAGATTCTCAAGGACGGAGGTGTTCTGAGTAAAAGGAATCGTAGAGTGTGTATCGGCTTTTTGTATCTCGGCCATTTATACCAGTTGGTCATGACGGCCATTTGTAGTAGACTCATTTCTAGACTTTGTATTTCAGATTTATTAGTTTGGCACCTGGCAACACTGACCGTCATTTTGTTGTTGACGCGGTGGTGCTTATGAGTCATTTGTATTGCTTCTCTTATGTGTACCTACATACTCTTTGTTTCAAGTTACCCACTTGTCCGCTGGGTAGTTGATTACGTTAGTAGTTATTCTATTGAAAATATTAATTGTATCCATGGTAACCCGTGAGAGAAGTAAGGTGAAACGCAGTTGTAGTTTACAAAACACAACACGACTTGACACGACACCACGTCTCATTCACTCTAGTCTACAGTGCGAGTGCATAACAATAATTAGTGCTTGTGTTCAGTTCATATTATACACTATACAGTATACAGCATCATGGATGGAACTAGTGGTAGTGCTAGTGTATCTACACATGTAGGTGATGACTGTATAGTGGGGGATATTCAAGTCTGTATAACTGAAGACGATGACATTGAAGCCTTTTTAATGGCTGGCTGTGTGAAGCAAGAACCTGCTGAGGAGGAAGGCGAGGGTGATGTTGGACATGCTGTTCCTTATGGAGACATTGATATATACGAACCTGATATTAAAGCTGAATGCGAGAGAGCTAGTAACGAAATCAATCAACCAAACCAAGTGGCCAAGCCATCTTTAGAAAATGAGATGAAAACACATCACCCTGCTCCTGGAACTTCACATCAAAATATTACAAAGAAGAAACATACAGAAGCACCGCGACAAGGATTTCAATGTAATATTTGTATGAAGACATTCACTCGGTCGTCTCATCTTGCTACGCATAAACTAATTCACAGCGGTGAAAAACCTTTTGAGTGTAATATTTGCAAGAAGACATTCACTCAACAGTCACATTTACTTAGCCATAAACTAATTCACACTGGAGCAAAACCTTTTGAGTGTAATATTTGCATGAAGACATTCACTCGGTCGTCTCATCTTGCTACACATAAACTAATTCACAGTGGTGAAAAACCTTTTGACTGTAATATTTGCATGAAGAAATTCAAGTACTTGTCAAGTTTGAGGCAACATGAACGAATTCACAGCGGTGAAAAACCTTTTCAGTGTAATATTTGTATGAAGACATTCACTCGGTCGTCAAATTTATCTACACATAAACTAATTCACAGTGGCAAAAAACCTTTTGTGTGTAATATTTGCAACGAGAGATTCACTTGGTCGTCAAATCTAAACAAACATAAACTTATTCACAGTGGCGACAAACCTTTTGATTGTAATATTTGCATGAAGAAATTCAATCTCTCGTCAAGTTTAAGGAAACATGAACGAATTCACACTGGTGAAAAACCTTTTGAGTGTAATATTTGCATGAAGACATTCTCTCAACAGTCAAGTCTAAGCAGGCATAAACTAATTCACAGTGGTGAAAAACCTTTTGAATGTAATATTTGTATGAAGACATTCACTCAACAGTCATATTTAACTACCCATAAACTTATTCACAATGGTGAAAAACCTTTTGAGTGTAATATTTGCATGAAGACATTCACTCAACAGTCAAATTTAACTAACCATAAACTTATTCACACTGGTGAAAAACCTTTTGAATGTAATATTTGCATTAAGAAATTCAATCTCTCGTCAAGTTTAAGGAAACATGAACGAATTCACACTGGTGAAAAACCTTTTGAGTGTAATATTTGCATGAAGAAATTCACTTGTTATTCAAATCTAAACAGACATAAACTAATTCACGCTGGTGAAAAACCTTTTGAGTGTAACATTTGCATGAAGACATTCACTAGGCAGTCAAATTTAACTACCCATAAACTAATTCACACCAGTCAAAAACCTTTGTGAATGTAATATTTGTATGAAGACATTCACTCAGTCGTCAAATTCATAGTGGGAAGAAACCTTTTTAGTGTAATATTTGCATGAAGAAATTCACTGAGATGTCAACATCAACCAAACATAAACGAATTCACAGTGGCAAATAGTTTCCTATTCACTTTCTCTCCTTGTGAGTGTATATTGTCATTTGTCAGGTAGTTGATATTTCCTTGTCAAATAGTAAGCGAACACTATGACTGCCTGAACTGAAGCTGATGTTCTGCCTCAACCAAAACACCAATTTAAGAGGTCACAGTTTGAAGTTAGACAAACGCAGTTTCAAGCAGAATCCTTGGAAGTATCTTTTATCCAATAGAGTTGTGGATGCATGGAATGGTCTGACGCCAGAGTTAGTTGTTGCCAAAGTGTTAATGTTGGAAAAGAAATTCGATTATGTCCAGCTCAAGCCATCGGGAGACAGTAAGCGATCGAGAGGATCCAGTCACCGCATACCGCTGTGTTTGGTATCTCATAAAAGTGCTTTATGAATAGAACTCAGATTTTTTTTATAAAAAAGCATGTCATATTTTTTTTATTAACTTAGTTAATATGAAGTCAGTATACAGATGAAGGAAAATAAAAGATGTTATAAATATGAATATTTGTTTTATTTATTCCTATAGGACAAACGTAATTCATTCTTTGACTCAGTTTACAAACTGAATGAGTTGAATGTAGAGGACATGTAGAGAGAATTAAAGATGAAAGGATAGGACAGATGAATGGACGTGGATGAAGAAGGATGAATGCAGTTGAAATGAGGTCGTTAAGAAGAATGTGTGGGAAAACGCTGAGAGATAAGATAAGGAATGAGGTTATTAGGGAAATGAGTGACTGCAAGACTGGTGTTGTGACAAGAATGAAAGTAAACAAACTAAGATGGTTTGGGCATGTTGAGAGAATGAATGATGACAAAAAAGATATATTTGAGTGAGCAAAGAGGGGTGAGGAAGCGCGGCCGCCCGAGACTGGCCTGGTCCGATCATGTCGACCAGATCCTCAAGGATGGACGCGGAAGGGACGTGGCGTGAGAAAGAAGAGGTGTAAGGAAGTGCAGCCGTCCAAGAACCACAAGACTTGACCATGTCAACCAGATTCTTAAGGACGGATGTGTTCTGAGTAAAACGAATTTTAGAGTGTGTATGAGGAATTGCATGAATGTGACAGAAGCACTATTTGCATCATATTTAGCGGAAAATATCAAGATTGTTACTTTTCACTTGGCAAGTGACTATATACTAAATAGTGCCCCTCTCTCCATACTGCTGTCTTGTTACTTTCGTTTAGTTTTGAATGTTTATAATACTATTCATAATTGTATGAACTATGGGCGTCGCCAGCTTTGGAGCTAGAGGGGGCAACCAAAATTCAAGACCTTGACATTGCGTTGACTGTAAGATATTGGTTTTGTAATAAGTCTGCCTTTTGGCACACTATAATTGTCTTGTTTTTGTAACTATGCACATTTTCTCTGGCCAATAAAGATTTATTGCGTAAATAGCGCCGCGGGCGAAATGTTTCTTTTGAGACGGAGCGCATAGGCGTTTGTAGGCAGGTTTGTTTATTTTCCTATAAAAAATGCACTAAAAAATGCCTCTGCAGGCAAATTTTTTTGTGAAACAACTGTATTTTAATGGATTTTCATACTAATTTTAGACAATGTTTTGTATGATGGGGAAACGTGTGATGATAATGTCATTTTTTGTGAAGTTTTATCATTTAGTATACACCTCTTCCAATCTGCCTCCCCTGACGCTCACGGTATGAACTCCGGACTTGGAATGAAACTCATCTTACAATCACAATAAGCAATAAGTATTCACTGATCGAGTTCTTTTGCATTATTCGTGCAAGGGACTTTTCTCTCGTGTCTATTTCTTACGTAGCTTTTAAGGAACATTTTGCCACAACGGCGACAGGGGTATTCGTTTATCTCAGTCTGTGTCTCCGACTGCTTCATACACACCATTCTCTTCTCGTGCATGTGTCGGGAGTCTACTCTGTAGAACATCTTGCCACAATGTCGACAAGGATATTCCCTTGTTGTGATTTCAGCTTGGGCAACCAATTGTAAGCTGCAAGGATTTTTTATTTTTTCATTTCTTCGTGTCGCCATGTGCGCTCCGTAAGCTCTGAAATATAATAATGGTTATTACAGACATTGCCATTTTTTTTGTAACTCTGATAAAAAAGACTGTGCATTTACTTTGAAATGTTTTTTTTAATGAAGGTTTGTTCGGGACTTGAGGCACAAAACCGATGACAATCCCAGTTAACTAGGACGTCTGGCAACGCTACTCAACCAGTGGCGGATCCAGGATTCAATTTTGAGGGGGGCTGAATGTCGTTACATGGTATTAGGTGTCTACTTTTTTCATTCATCATCCAAAAAAATTTTGTCCACAAATTTTCAACCGCAGGAGAGGGGGGTCTCTAGGACATGTTGCGAGTTGTCGACCTTTTTGTTTTTTTTTTTGGTCATCAGTAACTATAATAATACTGTCACTCAACGTTTTGGGGGGGCTAAAGGGTTGAAACCCCTCAATTTGTTGTATATAAAGTACTATCACTCATGGTTTTGGTGGGGGGGCTTCAGTCCCCTAGCCCCCCCTGGATCCGTGTGTGTACTCAACTCTCTAATGTTGTAATATTGTACATAGGTTCTCACTTCATAGTTTTGAAGGTAATGTTGCACACTGGACAGGTGAGGGAGGTAGTTTGATACTTGTCATGTCTCCTCTTGTGTTTTTGTAAATAATAAAGACATTTGAACTTCATGGGACACAAGTCACACAGAAATGGCTTCTCTCGAGTGTGAGTCCTGCAATTCAATATCATATACACTAATTAATTATTAGAAGACAGATTACAGATCATCACTGGATGGTAGCGGTCTGATTTGGACTACCAGTACCAGCGACGCTCGCGGTAAAACACGTGTCCTGATTTAACTATCGTTAGAAAGCCTGCTACCTGCGCTATCCAATAATCCAATTCGGGACAGTTGTTTGCAAGTGCAATCTGTCATTAAGATGATATTTGTTTTATTTTTGATTTAGAAATGGACGTCAGTGAACTGAACGATGTTATCACATCACCTGTTTATTCTAAAAGCACATCAGTAGAAAATAAAATGATGATTAACAATGTATATACATATTATCGGCGATATCTTTCAAACTTTGACAGAACAAATGTCAGTGTGACGTTTCCACACACAGTGCACTACCAAAATTTCCTGAGCGTTGTGAGCACCGGAAATAGGTATAAAATTATACACAATCCAATTGTAATGGAAACGGAATTTGGACCAGAGAAAAGCGCACTCACAACGCTTTCATTGCATGTTATCTACAAGTGATATGTTGCAAAATTGTATTATTGGTAGCCCTGACTGTCAAATATTGTCATAAGAACTGTCAAAGGTTCGTAACATTCCCACATTGTACTTTTTACAAGCGAGTTATAATGCCTGAATGCTTACAGAGCAGTTCTAGAGAAATCATTTTTAAGGCAAGAGAGTTTTGCCAGAGGGAAAGAGAACATAATGCTCCAATAATTCCTTTTGTAGTATCTCCAACTGCCGCCATTACGGGTTTGATAAATAATGTTACCAGTTTACTCTAACAATCCAAAAAATTACAATAGGGTCCTTGCATTTTTTTTTTATTTTGGTTTTTGGTACATTAACTATAAATTAAGGTTTTCCGAAAATTTGAGATTTTAATTCTTTGTCTTTGTGGATATATTTATAAAATAAAGTCTCATATTCGATTCTAGCGCAAAAACAGTTTTTTGACTGGCCGCCATATTGTGACGTAACTTTCCCCAATTCCTCCATACATAACCCACAAACAATCCAATTCTGACTATGAATTTCATGGCGTCGTGACGTCACAATCACGTTAAACAATGGCCGCTCGTTTCAGAGCACCATAGAAAAACTCGTCAAATTAACATTTTCAATTAATTATTATAAATTAACGGTAGATTAAAATTACATTTCATAATTTCACTTGTAATTCTATTAAGTAGAACTATCGATTTAATATATTTTTCGAACGATAAAAAAAATGCAAGTACCCTATTCTATCATGGCGATAAGATGAGATATTTACATACCTAATGTGTAACAACAAATTGTTCTTAGCAGTAAATCCCTTGGAGCAATAATCACAGAAATACTTTCTCTCTGTTGTATGGCACTGTCTGGGAATATATTAAATATATCATTAGTTTGTTTACTAGAGATGGACGCTGTGATGGAGACATTGAAAGAAGAAAGCTGTTGGGTACTAGGACATATGGTGCACTCAGACCAATTGTTAGTAGTAGCAATGTGGCTACCAAAGCAATGCTGTCTTATTATAGTGCCAACCTGCATGTATGCTAGTGAGACAAGGACATGGCTGAAGAAGGACCAATCAGGGTTCAATGCAGTGGAAATGTAAGTGTATGAGTATGTATATGTGGGGAGTTTGTTTACTAGAGATGGACGCTGTGATGGAGACATTGAAAGAAGAAAGCTGTTGGGTACTAGGACATATGGTGCACTCAGACCAATTGTTAGTAGTAGCAATGTGGCTACCAAAGCAATGCTGTCTTATTATAGTGCCAACCTGCATGTATGCTAGTGAGACAAGGACATGGCTGAAGAAGGACCAATCAGGATTCAATGCAGTGGAAATGAGATGGTTGAGAAGAATGTGTGGAGAGATAGGATAAGGAATGAGGTTATTAACAGAGAGATGAGTGACTGTAAGACATTAGGGTGTAGTAAATTTCTTCTTTTCTAAGCTTACTAACTTTCATTCTAGTCACTACACCCTAATATCTTACAGTCACTCATCTCTCTATTAATAACTTCATTCCTTATCCTATCTCTCCACACATTCTTCTCAACCATCTCATTTCCACTGCATTGAGCAATGTTATAATAGAGTATTTATTATGTGAACGTTTAAAAGAATAAATAAGAAACAATATCTTACATAATATGCCGCAAGAGATATACTCTCTTTACACACATCTTGGCACAGACATGACACAAATATGTCGCCTTTCTATGGATCTTTCTGAAACAACAATTCGTACAATGTATTACTGCCTCTTCAACTAGTCGTAAGGGATGCTAAGGAAGAACCGCGCATGCACCAACTTTGGGTACTAAAACTGCCACCTTGACATTTCTCTAGCCATGATGTAGGATTAATACATAAAACGTTATAAGCGAGATTGCCATCACCGTCACTAAGGAAATGTATGGAATAACAGTCCCTTAACAACGAGTATGACGGACCACGTATTATATTCTGTTAGGAGATTTGACAGGAGTAGTGGTATTGTTTGATCATTATGATATGTTGCCAACTGTTACAGCATGGCTAGAGTACCTACTCTAGGAGACGGTGGTACTAGGAATATTGTTTTTTTATCAGAATGGGTATTTCAAACTCAGATCCATCTATTTCGATCATAAAAGGTCTGAGTTTCCATACGCAACCCCTGTTTTTCAACCCCCCTAATAATCCATGCGATGGGCGATGCTAAATGGCTTTCGCGTTTATCTTAATTTCAACTTCTCGGTTTATTCACGGTTCTTGCTTAGAACGCCAGAATACCCAGGGTTCATTGATACATAAATCATTACGTATATCACATTTTCATTCTGCAATGACGCTGGATGTTTGTTAAAAATAAAAATATATATTATAAAACTGGGTTTTTAACAAACTCTGTTAATACTTACACATGATTATTGTAGTACTTAATAACTGTGTATTTCATGGGACAATCTTTACACTGAAAGTATCCATGGACCTTATGTTCCTCCAAGTGATCACCGAGTTCACTGTAGGTCGGGAATTTCTTCTCGCAAATGTAACAGTTGTACTGTTTCTTATCTGTATGCCTCAGTTTTATGTGTTTGAAACCGTCCTTATAAGCTGAAATCATCATAATATTGTAGCAGGGTCGCATAGGTACTAAATCTAAAATCATTTACACAAGGCAGACATCTGACAGAATGCGAAACGAGTGGATCAGACACAAGACAAAGGTCACGGATGTAGCACATAGAACGGCATCATTAAAATGGAACTGGGCTGGTCACATCATAAGAACTACGGATGATAGATGGACCGAGCGAACCCTAGAATGGCGACCGAAACCCGGCTACAGAAATCCAGGCAGACCACAGGCGAGATGGTCTGATGACATCAGGAAGGTGGCAGGACAGCAGTGGCAAAGAAAGGCGATGGATAGGGAAGTGTGGAAGTCTGAAAGGGAGGCCTATGTTCAACACTGGACGAGGGAAGGCTGATGATGATGACACATCTGAAAAAAGGTTTGTGGGGTGACTGGTATTTGAACCTGCGATCCCTAAATTCTTGTGAATACAACTTAGCTACTTGATTTCATACACTCTTCTAGAACTTACACAATGTGTGCCTTGTGTAAATGAATGTCTACTCATATAAAAATGCATGAAGATTCTGGATTTAGCAAAAAACTTGGACAAATTAAAATATGTGCTATCGATTAATATAATAAAAAACACTTGATATATATCGAGGTATAAAAATAAGATTTATATCAATGATATATATCGGAGAACCCTGTAATATTTACATACATTTATCACATAGAACACAGAAATAGCAGTCAGGTTTATAGCCAGGGTGGATCATTTTGATATGAATCAGTAAGTTTGATTCCAATTTAAATTTATCTGCACACACAGGGCAGCTGTGCTCAGCAACAGATGATGCAGTCTGACCTGCTGAGCCATATACCTCTTCCTCGGGAGTATCAGGACCTGCAAACATCTCATAGTATTAAAGGGACAATCATTGCAGGCGGAAATACTTGTGAAAATAAATTCTATAAATAAAGTGGACTGTATGTGTATATTCAAACACAGTTCTATTTGTAAATTTGAGTTTCACCTAGTGGCAAAACACCCTAATGTCTTACAGTCACTCATCTCTCTATTAATAACATCATTCCTTATCCTATCTCTCCACACATTCTTCTCAACCATCTCATTTCCACTGCATTGAACCCTGATTGGTCCTTCTTCAGCCATGTCCTTGTCTCACTAGCATACATGCAGGTTGACACTATAATAAGACAGCATTGCTTTGGTAGCCACATTGGTACTACTAACAATTGGTCTGAGTGCACCATATGTCCTAGTACCCAACAGCTTTCTTCTTTCAATGTCTCCATCACAGCGTCCATCTCTAGTAAACAAACTCTCCACACATACATACTCATACACTCGCTCCAAACACTCATTACCAACTTTAAGTTTAACATAAGGACAAGCAGAAATATAATTTTGAGATTCAATACCTGCTTCGAGTTTAATATAATATTTCAAAGAATCATAATCGACTCGTAGATCGCCTGTCGGATCTAGATCCGAATCGGAATCGAGTAATGGATCTGCAGATACAAATCCATTGCCTTGTATTGCCTCCATCTTTGATTCATTTTTATTATCAACCTCATTGTTCGATTCTCCGTTATTGTTACAATCTTCATCAGATGTTTCACATTCTGGGATGTCTAATGCTCCCTCTGACGCTCGCCACAACATTAGCATTTCGTAAGACTTGTCACACTTGATACGGAATGCGTACGCTTGTTTCAATTCTCTACAACAGTCCAAGCACATCTGGCGTGGGAGACCGTCAGCCGAATATACCTGAAACACACAATTAGGAATGGTATGTATATTATTATTTATAGAATACGAATATCACTCATTTTTAATTTTAATTTTTTTTTTTTTTGTTTAATTTTTTCTTTCTTTTTTATTTTTGCGTTTATTTTTATACAATTCACATTTCTCCACTATTTTATACAAATTACACTGATTTATTATTATTGTACTCAGGGCTTGTCCCTTTGTTGCCACTGTTCTTAGTTCGTTCGTTCGTTTTTGGCGTGTTTTGATTGGTCCAGTGTTGTTCCAGTGAAATGTATTTTTACGATTACTGTTGCAACATTATACTTCCATCACAAATAGATTTGGCGTCTACTGCCTCAGAACAGACTCCGGTCTAGTGAGGCAGTAAATTATTTCCAGATAGTTGAGCGACTGGTGCCGCGCGGCATTTTATATTTATTTATGTTTATATATGTGTGTATATCAAAATTAATTGTTTTTGTAAGCTATATGTACATATCTGGAAAAATAAAATTTCATTCATTCATTCATGTACTACAACTGGTAATACCATTAGTTTAAGGTAAGATGATAGCAGTATGTAGAGAGAAGAGCTTTGTCCAGTGATGTGACGTTAAAAAATAGTTTTGTACGTCGATCATATTGAATCAAAGTCATCGATTAATTTGTAGGCAACATGTTATGATTAAAGGCTTATATGCACTGAGCAAAAAGCTTTCTATTTTTGCTTCAACTTTTTCAAATTTTGTATGAGAATGTTAGTGCTCAGTAAGAATAACGTAAGCGACAAAGTGAATTATACCTTTTTAAAAAGAAACCTGGGAATAAATTTAAAAATCTAAAACAGCCGATTTGTTAAGATTATAATCACCAGTATTTTGGCTAAATTATACTTTTATATCTGAAAAACTGAACGGAAAATCTTCAGATCCCGTAAATTCTAGGGGTACTTTAGGAATACTTTTTTATTCAAGGAATTTCTAAATCCTGTAATTCTAGAACGGCAGACCTGTAGTCCATACTTTCAACTATCACTGCCTTCAGTTTCAAGACGATTCCTTGAGTATTGGCTGAGTAAGATTCAGGGCGCCTAAGCCCCCTGACAGCATATAGGGCCTTAAGTAAAGTAGGTATACATCGATAAAATCATGTGTGTTTTTATGAAACACTTTAATTTTTTAATGCGATTTAACGGATTTTCATAATATAGGTAGGGAGGGGACTGCCCGGTGATAGTTAAACCACTCTCTCACCACACAGTCTGACCCCGGAGATATACGATGCTGACCCGGAGCCCGGAGAACACCATTCAAACCCGTGGGCTCCGGGTGAAATCCGAAGAGGTGGCAACCCTAATTGTAATGCAGGTAGGTAGTGTAATATTTACCACATTGGAGGTGAGTGCTGTCAACATTTCGGAATAACTCATCTCTTGACAATCTTCTACGTTCGTCTTATAGAATATGGGTTCCACGCCGTCTCCACTTAAACAACACCGACATACAGTCTTCTTATTCATTATATTATCTCATCACACGACAAAATACCACACACTATATCAAAAGTATCAAAAACACTTTGCACGAACTAATCAAATACACTTGACTTGACGCTAACTGTCACTGACAGAAGCAGTGTTGCCGCTTCAAAATACGCAAAAGCAGTGTTGCCACACTTTTAAAATAAAAATCTGTATTTCAAAGTCTAGAAATCTGTATAGGGTAAACCATACAGTGATGGGACAGTGACAGTGATGGGACAAAAGAGATTAAAATGTGAATAATAAGATTTTGAAAACTTATATACTGGCAAATTAATTTTCTCTCAGGAGTTCCAACCTTTACGAATAATAAAACACTTAAAATCCATAGAACCGGCCGTTAAATACTGTAATTCAAGGTTAGTTATCTGGCGTGTACAAAAAACATCAATAATCTTACCTTTTTATTAAGAAACATAATAAAAAAAAACCAAATTAAATTTAAATTGTAAATACATATATTACTATTTTAAGTGTCATATGAGTACCTAAGGATGTGCAGAGTGTTTCAGTTTTAATTATTTAATACATTTTGTATATTTTATAGGTCTTTATAGATGTCCTATCACTGTGATTGAAAAAGTATGAATTTTAGTGATGGGACGGGTGTCCCATGACTATGATGAGTAAATAAACATCTAGAAACAGTGATGGGACAAGTATAAGAAGTGTCCTATATACCCGTGATATTAATTTTTTGTGTCCTATATATACGTGATATTAATTAATTTATTTTTCTGTCTCATTACTGAGTACATATTTATTAATTAGTATTTTTATTGCCCTAGATTATAAAAATGTTGGAGAAAATTGGGGGTTACTTCAATAAAATTTAGCATAATTTCACTTGTTGCTAAAATTAGGTTGATTGGTAGAAATTGCCAACAGGCAATAAATCCGCCCATTGCATGTCTAATTTACATGTAATAAAGTTCTTATTTATTTATATAATCCTCATGGAAGAATATTGCTAAATTAAAGTAGGTTTAAATAAATTCGCCTGCGGCGCTCTTTATACTGAACGATCGTGAATTTGAAAAATACATACAGTCACCACGTTAATCAGGCAGCACAGCAAGGAATTTGAATAGGCTCATAAATTTCAGCACACAATCACTTTGATCCCACAACGTTGTTGGCCAAAAATCACAATTTTTCAAAAATTATGGTTAAAAACCATTAAATTGCACTTGATTCATAAATAAAATTACTATTATTATAAAATCTCAAGAGCTTTTTTTGAGTCTTTGGGGGCCCCGGGTTTATTATAGTCGATTGTATGGCAAACTGAAAATTTAGAGCCAGTCCGCCAGGGGGCCCAAGTTGCAGTGACTATAGTTGAATGATCTTTATGAATATGTAGTAAACGCATTTTATCTAGATTTAGTGAAAAAGAATATTAAATTCCACAAATCTTCCATACAAACTAATAAATGTACCTGTCCCATCACTGTATATTAGTACTGTCCCATAACTGTAAAATGTGTCCCATCACTGTGTTTTTACGACCTCTTATCTTTTTTCTTAAAAATAAAAATTGTCTTATAATTTTTGGTAATTTTAAGTATCAATTGTTATTCTTCAATAATCAACCTGTCGAATAATGATTAAGTGGTTTTTGCATTAGCAATAGTGATTTTTCTATTCAATAAAGCATTTGAAAAAATCCTTAACTGTCCCATCACTGTATGTGTTACCCTAAATCTGTATGAGATTATAATATAATACGCCAAAATCTGTATAAAAAGGCAAAAAATCTGTATAAATGAAATTTTAAAGCAAACAAAATATGATAGTTTATTGAAAACCTAACCTTTTTGAGAAAATAACAGAACTCGTGCTGACATAAAATATACTAATTTCTTTTTGAACATAGGTATTTTTACTCATTCTACAAATGAGATTTTCATCTATTTCATTATTATCAAATGAAAATTGTGATCTAATCTGTTTCTTTTTTACTTTATTCTTCTGATTTATCATAGAAAATTTCCAAAATCCCAAAAATCTGTATAAAACAGAGTAAAATTTGTCATCTGTATTTCTCTGTTCCCGTTGCCTAAAATCTGTATAAATACAGATAAATCTGTATATATGGCAATACTGTGCAAAAGCACTAAGTCGTACGGTATTGGCAATACCACCTATAGTATAAAGCCGTGGTACTAGCAGCGCCCCTAGCGGTAAATTCTTCGTCAAGGGGCCTATCATAGGCCGTTGCCATAACGTATTTCCGTTGATTTTGTATGGCGGACGTGCGGTCGCCCTTCGTTGATACGCTATATTTGTTGTATAACAGTAATTAAATAGACTAAATACGGTTTAAAAACATTGCTTACGATGGTGAACAAGTGTTGTGTTACAAATTGTAAAGGAAATTACGCCTCAGTACCAAAAGTTCGTGTTTTTATCTTCCCAAAAGACTGTGCTGCGATCAAGATGCCTTCGCGCTATTCACCGGAAAAAAATATATTCCAAACCAATATTCGAGGGTATCTAATGATATTTCTCGATTATTTATGATAATAAAACGTTATCCCTGTGTCTTATAATGTGTACGCGTGTTATCGTTGACATTTATTTGTTAATTTTGATGTGAGGTTAGGTCGATTTGTGTACCGGTATAGTCGTGCGTATTTTGTATCGTATAAGTATATATATCCTTCCTTTACATTATTTTATGTAATGAGGTGTATAATTATTCTTTATTTCAAAGCCTAGAGTTGATCTAAGGAGATATTGTAGTTATTATATGTTTTATTGGTGACATCTTTTGCAAATTGTGTGGTATTGATGAATATTTTCTTATTAAAGGTCTACTGGTCGAAAGTCAAATGTTGTTTTGTTTAAAATAACTCCCATCTTCCACTATCATATGTAATTATTTCATTAATAATGGAGAATTCTGGCGCTTGGATGACATTTTCAGGACAGAAATCGCAGAAGAACACTGACTTATACTCTACACAAGCCCAGATTTGACATTTCGCTTAGGCCCGTCGGCCGCCATTTTGGGTTGTGTGTCATAGCCTTTTGTTCTAGGTAGTATTGGTATTGGTCGTACTCGAAAAAATACCAAATAAGTAGTCGCATTAGTTAAGTTGCTTACAATTCGTGGTCTTTGCGCCCATGACATGAATGTAAAATGAGTTTCGTGCAAAAAAGAGTTATGAGCATGGGCATCGTCAGGGAGGACAGTGTTGAACTGTCCACACGGGAGTTTGGGAGGATTCCCGGTGGGCCGATGCCCTTCGGGGGCCGTTTGACGCGTTTGTGGGCTGCCTTTCAATATTTTCTCCTAGGGACCTCCTCCTCCGCTCGACGAATGATTTTTTCTTCGTCAAAGTCTGTTTTTACGTACATAACGTTTAGTATTTTCTACAGTATTTTAATTGTATCGATCTAGTATATTCTAGTATTGTTTCGGCAAAAGTTTAGTAGTTTCTCTATTTTTGAAACGGCAACACTGTACAGAATAGTTATGGAATAGTTATCACACAAAGTAGTTATGTAGTTATCCACGTGTGCGGTATGTTCTCTGGTTTGGGTTACAGTGCTCATATAATAACTAAATGGAAACGCTACGTATCCCTAGGCTGGCATAACATTAATCAATAACTTAATAATTAGTGCTTGTGTTCAGTTCATATTATACAGTATACAGCATCATGGATGGAACTAGTGGTAGTGCTAGTGTATCTACACATGTAGGTGATGACTGTATAGTGGGGGATATTCAAGTCTGTATAACTGAAGACGATGACATTGAGGCCTTTTTAATGGCTGGCTGTGTGAAGCAAGAACCTGCTGAGGAGGAAGGCGAGGGTGATGTTGGACATGCTGTTCCTTATGGAGACATTGATATATACGAACCTGATATTAAAGCTGAATGCGAGAGAGCTAGTAACGAAATCAATCAACCAAACCAAGTGGCCAAACCATCTTTAGAAAATGAGATGAAAACACATCACCCTGCTCCTGGAACTTCACATCAAAATATTACAAAGAAGAAACATACAGAAGCACCGCGACAAGGATTTCAATGTAATATTTGCATGAAGAAATTCACTCACTCGTCAAATCTAAAACAACATAAACTAATTCACACTGGAGCAAAATCTTTTGAGTGTAATATTTGCATGAAGAAATTCACTCACTCGTCAAATCTAAAACAACATAAACTAATTCACACTGGAGCAAAATCTTTTGAGTGTAATATTTGCATGAAGACATTCACTCGGTCGTCTCATCTAGCGAGACATAAACTAATTCACAGTGGTGAAAAACCGTTTGAGTGTAATATTTGCACCAAGATATTCAGTCGATCGGCGAGTTTAGCCAGCCATAAACTAATTCACAGTGGCGAAAAACCTTTTAAGTGTAATATTTGCATGAAGAAATTCACTCACTCGTCAAATCCAAAACAACATAAACTAATTCACACTGGAGCAAAACCTTTTGAGTGTAATATTTGCATGAAGACATACACTCAAAAGTCACATTTAACTACCCATAAACTAATTCACACTGGAGAAAAACCTTTTGAGTGTAATATTTGCATGAAGACATTCACTCGGTCGTCTCATCTAGCGAGACATAAACTAATTCACAGTGGTGAAAAACCGTTTGAGTGTAATATTTGCACCAAGATATTCAGCCGATCGGCGAGTTTAGCCAGCCATAAACTAATTCACAGTGGCGAAAAACCTTTTAAGTGTAATATTTGCATGAAGAAATTCACTCACTCGTCAAATCTAAAACAACATAAACTAATTCACACTGGAGCAAAACCTTTTGAGTGTAATATTTGCATGAAGACATACACTCAAAAGTCACATTTAACTACCCATAAACTAATTCACACTGGAGAAAAACCTTTTGAGTGTAATATTTGCATGAAGACATTCACTCAACAGTCACATTTAACTACCCATAAACTAATTCACACTGGAGAAAAACCTTTTGAGTGTAATATTTGCATGAAGAAATTCAAGCACTCGTCAAGTTTAAGCAGACATAAACAAGTTCACAGTGATGATTAACATTAAAATTGTAATGTTTGTATGGCTCCTTTGTCACTATACGGCGTCAAGGAAGAGAACGATTCAGTACAAGAATCAATCTACGCTTGCTCGGTCCTGAAATTTGTGTTTAAAAAAGAATTTAGATATAATAATGTCTTTATTGAGCTTTCTTATTTTAACATGGCAATATAGTAAGTGATTTACAATATTAAGGTACAAGTTATTTCATCGAGGAGTCTCACTGGGCTTGCGCCTGTGGCGAGTCTCCCTCGGTGATCCTCTTGGCACTGCTTCTCTTGTACTAAATGTTGTAATTCTTAGACTTAATAAATAAATACTGTAAATAAAAGACTCGTTGTTTTATTGCAACTCTCATATAATAAAAACATTTAACATTAAATACATGTGTATATTATTTCATAGCAGTATAGTCCGTCAGAAAAGAATTGGTTCATTTGGAACTACAATCTTGTTTGTTGGAAACAATGACCATTCTACTGATGTACTACAGGTGCCATGGTATTATTGTACAGCAAGGGGACGAATATCAAGCAATATCCTTTAGAGTCACTGCGTCTCAATAACATTTTATCAAACAAATTACAACGTTATATCTAACAAACTACGGGAATAATCTCGTTTCTTTCTCTCAAGTAACTTTGGAGAAAATTAACAAAAACGAAATTCCTACCCACTAAAGTGGTACATTTTATTCAGTATTTTAATAGGGAACTTGCACACTTTTTTTTTATTATCCAGAATCATAAAAAAAGTCATTAGAAACACATACAAATTTTTATTTATTCGATACGTCGCCTAATAGCTATTTTACAGCACTTTGAAATTTGAAGTTTTGAATTCCCGCGAAAACGCTACATTCAAAGACCCCGTACGACGCCGTATTGATGACGTCACGAGGTCTATGTGTGTTTGGGTTAACGTAGAGTTCGGTATGTTTATGTTAATTTTTTCAAGTTAGTGATAGTTTCAGGTCGGTTTTTAGCGTTCCATCTGCTAAATGTATACAGGGTGATTGGTTCCGCTATTCAGATATTTTGAGAGGTGATAGAGGGTGTTCTAAAACGTAATCTAAACGAACATTTTTTTTCTTATCTAAAATCCTCTCCAAAGTCGTAACTCGTTTTTGAAATATCTCTTTCTCGAAACTTTAATCCGATATTTTTTTAACATGATTGTTTTTCAGATTAAAACTTATGATTTCAATAGACTAAACACATATTCAGGTAACAAAAAAGAATGATAGAACTAAGTAGGTACCTTTACTTACGATGCTATCGGGCTAAAACTTGACTAATTCGGGGTATTTCGAAAAAAAGTTAAAATCTCGAATATCTCGAGAACCGTGCGACTTTTGACTAAGCTAAGTTTGGCTCAAAAGATGCTAAATGACCTCTACTATCACTCCTGAAGATATCTGTATCCATCTATCAAACACCCTGTATATAAATAGTATTTAGGATGTTTTTGAATTTCAGTTTTTATTTTATTCATATGGGATGCTACTCTCTCGAACGCGTGTTCGAGAGAGTAACCGGTAACGACGTAATGATATCGTTAATATATTATGTTATGCAAATATTGAAATTAATAAATAAATAAATATTTATTGAAAAAATATATATTTTTCAAATGGCGGGTTTATTGCCGTTGTCAATGTCTACCAACCAACCACTTGTGACATTCGTTTGAAGTACAAAATACTCACATATTTAAGTGTATGAAAAAGATTACTATAGTAGAATAAACCGTAATTTTTTTCTTAAGGTAGTAGGAAAGCCCAACTGCTTAATTTAAAAAAAATACAAATAATGGAGTTATACGAAACGTACGTAAATACTCCTGGTTTCAAATAACTTGGCCACTGGCTACATAGTAATTCTATAGAAAAAGTGTGACAAGTAAGGTGAAACGAAATGTAGGTACTTCCATGGGCGTCGTCCGGGGGAGGGAGAGTTGCCCTCCCATAGAAAAATTTGTATTTGGGTATAAATATTGTATATCTACTTTCACTCATTGAATGACAAAACCTCACCAAAATAACCTTAATACGACATCGTTTTCTCTTCATGATTCAATTTTCTAAAATTATTAGATAACCCATTCAGTTTCAACTATTCCAATAAAAATTTCACTTGCGGCGCTATTTTTAATGTTTTTTTTTTTGACAAAATATCCATTTCCATACCAAACTACAACATGACCCTATTCAGTCCTTTTACTTTTTTTATATAAAATTTTTTGTTCCTCCGACCTATCTTCGAACCTGTCGACGCCCATGAATAGGTAGTTAGGTAGGTACTTTCATTAAAATTAACCTCACAAACATGACCTAAAAGTTAAATTCGATAAAGGATTGTTTCTAGATTAGTTTCGTTGCTCAATGCCATTTTTTCCACTTAGCGGGATCTGCCGGTATCAATAAAAAGCTTTATTGGGCGTCGTATTAGTTGTCTTTGTTCACTCTGGTTGTTGTCTTTGTTCATATTATACACTATACAGTATACAGCATCATGGATGGAACTAGTGGTAGTGCTAGTGTATCTACACATGTAGGTGATGACTGTATAGTGGGGGATGAATCTACTACAAATGGCCGAATGCCAAACGGCCGACATGGACAAACGGCCGACAGAGACAAATGGCCGACTGGTACAAATGGCCGAAAGACGAAAGGCCGAAATCCAAACGGCCGACATGGACATATGGCCGACAAGTACAATAGGCCGACATCCAATAGGCCGACACGGACAACTGGCCGACAAGGACGAATGGCCGACAGGACAAATGGCCGACAATGACGTTTTCAATCAAGATAATGGTTAACAAGCATCGCCCAGCAGACATGGGACATTACTGTAAAAAAATAATGTTGACCGGTTAGGTTGTTTTTTATTTATACTAGTAAGGTTTAATTAAGCGCTGAAAGGCACTTGCAGCCGAAACAAATGAAAAACCGTTTTTAACGCCTAAAAATTGTGAACCTGCATGTTCGCTGGAAAGTTGAAAAAGTAATGTCCCATGTCTGCTTGGTGTTTTTGATCTAATTCGTGTAGCGGCTACTCGCGGCGCTAGTAGTAGGTAATTCTTTCAAGTATGTCTCATACTTATTAAGTATACAGTGGTTGCATAAATTCAGGAGCAGAGCTATTTAACCTTGGGTGTTATTGGCAAAAACAGTGTTACCATTGTCTTTTTTTTTCAGAAGTCTCACCGAAGCCTGCAATAGTAGAGTACAAGCCTACATCCTCGAATTCCATCACCGCCATGAGTGGTGACGTCACCTTGTATCGGTGACAAACACCTTGTCTCGGTGACAAATACTTGAATTACGGAATATTTTTTCCCATACAATTTAGATGGCGTAACCATCGTCAAATGTCAGTTGGGCTTGGTTGGGCCCGGCCTTCATGAACAATATGGCGACGGCCTCGGTCTCACGGAGCAAACTTGGTTTAGTGTTGCTTGATGTGATAATAAGATATGGTAAAATTTTTTCGCTACTTTCAAATTATATTTCGGAACTGTTGTTTAAAAAACTAGCCAAATTTTGGATTGTTAGAATAAACTGGCAACTTTGTTTTTCAAACTTGTGATGTGATCATTATTTCAATCTTTTTTTTGTGTCGGCCATTCGTCCTGTCGGCCATTCGTCCTTGTCGGCCAGTTGTCCGTGTCGGCCTATTGGATGTCGGCCAATTGTACTTGTCGGCCATATGTCCATGTCGGCCGTTTGGATTTCGGCCTTTCGTCTTTCGGCCATTTGTACCAGTCGGCCATTGGTCTTGTCGGCTATTTGTCCGTGTCGGCCATTTGTCCTGTCGGCCGTATGTCTTGTCGGCCGTTTGTCCGGATCCCGTGGGGGATATTCAAGTCTGTATAACTGAAGACGATGACATTGAGGCCTTTTTAATGGCTGGCTGTGTGAAGCAAGAACCTGCTGAGGAGGAAGGCGAGGGTGATGTTGGACATGCTGTTCCTTATGGAGACATTGATATATACGAACCTGATATTAAAGCTGAATGCGAGAGAGCTAGTAACGAAATCAATCAACCAAACCAAGTGGCCAAACCATCTTTAGAAAATGAGATGAAAACACATCACCCTGCTCCTGGAACTTCACATCAAAATATTACAAAGAAGAAACATACAGAAGCACCGCGACAAGGATTTCAATGTAATATTTGTATGAAGACATTCAGTAAATCGTTTCTTCTTGCCAGACATAAATTAATTCACAGTGGTGAAAAACCCTTTGAATGTAATGTTTGCATGAAGACATTCACTCAACAGTCACATTTAACTGCCCATAAATTAATTCACACTGGTGAAAAACCTTTTGAGTGTAATATTTGTATGAAGACATTCAATCAGTCGACAAGTTTAGCAAGACATAAATTAATTCACAATGGTGAGAAACCTTTTAAGTGTCGTATTTGTATGAAGACATTCACTCAGTCGTCGAGCTTAACAAAACATAAACTAATTCACAGTGGTGAAAAACTTTTTAAATGTAATATTTGCAAGAAGGCGTTCACTCAAGAGTCAAATTTAAACAGCCATAAACTAATTCACGGTGGTATAAAACCCTTTGAGTGTAATATTTGCAATAAGACATTCACTCAGTTGTCAGGTTTAGCCGCCCATAAACAAATTCACACTGGTAAAAAGCCTTTTAAGTGTAATATTTGCATGAAAACATTCACACAGTCGTGTAATTTGACTACCCATAAACTAATTCACACTGGTGATAAACCTTTTGAGTGTAACATTTGTAGGAAGACATTCACTCGAAAGCAAAATTTAACTACCCATAAACTAATTCACAGTGATAAAAAACCTTTTGAGTGTAATGTTTGCATGAAGACATTTACTCAGGCGGGAAATTTAACCAGACATAAACTCATTCACTGTGGTAAAAAAACCTTGAGAGTGTAGTATTTGCAAGAAGAAATTTAATTCATCATGAAGTCAGTTGTCAGTTACTTTTGCTAACATTATTTAACAATAACCTATTTCACTTTGCCTAATAATATATCAGTGTTTCACACGTCTCCAGAAGGAACGATAACAATCTTGAGAAGTTAATGGTCGTAGAAGGAGTAGAGAAAAAAAGACCCCCACTAGATGGACTGACCGAATCAAGTCTGCCACTGGGACATCAGAGCATGAAGTGATGGGCACGGCGATGTGTCGGGAGCGGTGGAGGACAACAATTCATAATGTGCTGAGGACAAGGACAAAGGATGGGCACGACCCTCAGCATTGAGGATAGCGACACAGAAGAAGAAGAAAATAAGCCAATATCTTGAACACGGTTTCAACTCAGTAGTTAAATGGTAGGGGGGCGTATCCTTGAGAAGATTACTTATACATTTTATAGAGTCTCAGTGATAGTAGTATACACAACACTATGTTAGCAGTTAGCAGAGTATTATTGAGTAGGTACTGTCCAGTCAAGTTGTCAGTGCATTGATCTTAGTGGTGCCGGGTGCGTACTAAACTTCAACCTTGCTCCTTCGCTATGTGATACAGTGGAGTACCTACCCAGGGCCGGATTTAGAGGTGTGGGGGCCCCGGGGCAACAAAGGAGTGGAGGCCCCCTGGCCAGTGGCGTAGCGTGGGTTTCTGCCGCCCGGGGCGGAAATCAAATCCGCCGCCCCCCTTATTTAGGCATATAAATCCAAAATTCCCGAAAATTTACAGGAATTATAAAGAACTTCTAGGCTGGAGTGGGATAACTAACATTTTGATATTGATATGGGACAAAAAAAATTAAAATAGCGCCGCAGGCGAAGTTTTCTCAAGTGAGACAACAAAAATTTAGATATTGATATGGTACAAAAAGAGAAAAAAAGCGCCGCAGGCGAAATTTATTCCAGTTTTAATGAAACAAATGTGATTTAATGGATTTTTGAATTTTTTTGTGGGGGCCCCGGGCAGTAGCCCCGGTTGCCCTCCCCTAAATCCGGCCCTGTACCTACCTATAACTAGTATACAGACACTTACATTATAATAACATGTTTCATTTATATTGTATTGCCTGCATGTATATTCTTGTATATTTAAAATAAAATAAATATAAAATTACCTCACTGATGATTTATTAAGAGAATTTCCAGTTACTAGACCTGAGAAACTTCATAAAACTGCTGTTATATCATTTTGTTAAGGTATACAAAGGATCGTTCATAGTACCCTACAGAAAAAATTACACTTTACAGTAAGCTTGCGTTGTGAAGTGGAGTAAGTCGGCATCGGTCAAGCGCTACTAACCCAGCAACTTACACACCGAGATACCTGGAACCTTTATCTCAAAAGTTCGTAACGTTTTACCACTCACTGCCCCCCCCGTAAGTTTCTCCTATAATTACTAAACCTCCCCCGTTGATGTGTTTTTGGTTTTTGTCTGGGCGCAAATCTTGCAATAGATTTTTTCAACCACTTCCTGACTACCTAGAGATGTGAAACTTTGCACACATACTAACTTAGTGACAATACGTTTCTGTATAAAATCGAATCAGCTTTCTCCAGAGACCAAAAATATGTAAGTCGTTCAAGGGGGATCCAAGGATTGTGTGAGGTCACGTGTGGTATCGTATGAAAGAGTGTTGGAAAAGAAATCCGGATCGTAAGTCAGATGTTATCCAGCTCAAACCTCGGAAGGCACTGAACAATCGAGAGGATCCAGTCACCGCATACCGCCGTGTTTGGTATCTCACAAAAGTGCTTCACGAGTAGAACTCATACCTTTTTACAAATTTTGATTCTGTCTATTCTTGGTGGGAGGCGCCATTGGAATGAAAAAAACCCAAGCACCTCGGAAGGGCATGTTCGGTATCGTTTTGAGGACTGTAAAAATCGTATCTAGGGTGTGAAGTGGTTTTAAAATGTTCGTTTATAATTATCTAATCACCAAGGGGACAAACATACAGACAATCCCCTGTTAGAAGTCCCCTGGTGCAAACTTGGTTTAGTGTTGCTTCATGTGATAATACATATGGTTAAATTTTTTCGCTACTTTCAAATTATATTTCAGAATTGTTGTTTAAAACAATTTTCCAATTTTTAAATTGTTAGAATAAACTGGCAACATTGTTTTTCAAACTTGTGATGGCGGCTTGAAGGGATTATTGGAGTATTTTTTTCTTTTTCCAACTCGCAAAACTATATTTTCTTTAAAATGATTTCTCTAGCGCTACTCTGTAATATTTTCGGCATTATAGGTTACTTGTAAAAGATACAATGTGAGAATATTGCGAACCTTTGACAGCTCTTATGACAAGATTCGACAATCAGGGCTACCAACAATACAATCTTAAACTCACTTGCAGGTAACGTCCGCACGGTGGCCAAGACGGATGGAATTAATAATAAATGAAACCAAATATATAAATAAGTATACACATATTTTAATAAGGCACACAGATATACACAAAATATTTAATATTAAGGTACATTCAATAATTTCAATAACACCAAATCATTTATTTATACATTCAAACACACACGTGGTACAATAAATACATTAATTTACAATAGCATTGCAATATAAAAATATAATAACATTGCAAAACAAGATGGCTGCTGCAACAAAATGGCTGAAGTCTTAATTATGTAATGCTGTCATTTTTAACACATCTTTGTCGGAAACTGACTGAACACGCTCTTAGGGCTCGCGACCCAACTATGACGTCACGATTATTTACTGTAGCATTGGTTCAAAATCACACGACGAAATGTTAAAAATAGTTTTTTCCATTTTTTGAGGTTAATTTTGCTACATTCAAAAAACATTTATGGTAATTCCCTAAAAAAATCTCCGTGACTTTCGACAAACGAGTTTCTGTTTTCGGAAAAAAAATCAGAGGTGTTTTTCATAATTTATTTTGAGAAATCTATACAAAATATAAAAAATCTTTTACGGTCATTCCCTAGATAAATGTTCAATGTATCTACCCTATTTTTTCCAAAGAATATTTAGTAAGGTTGTCGAGATCTAGGGTCTCTTTTTTTCCTAAATTCTTTTGAATATCGATATGCCTACTCTTAAGATGCAATTTGCCATCAAAATAACCCAACAAAGATGCGTCAATAATATAACTTAATGCTTTATACTGGAATACTAAAAAAAAATACATATTTAAAAAAAAATACTTTAATCTCAAAATCAAGGCAATTTTACCGTTTCAATTTCTACTGCCTGTTAAATACAAGATTCATTGTAATTCAATGGAGATCCAGACAAATAGACAAATAGCCGACACTAGGGAACCTATATAAAGGTGGGAAGAACTATTGAAAATTGAGCCCTTTCTATGACAAATCTATGGTGAACGCCATGGGAGCTACAAACATATGATTGCGTGTCATATTGCTTGTCCACAATTGCATGAAACCTGGTGATATTTCAGTGACTCATTATGTATAATCAGTGTGGAAATTACCTTTGGAATATAACCGATGTAATCAAATGGTAAATTAGCGTACTTTACATCGGGAAACAATGGCGTGTACCTAGCGAAAATGGCGGCGGTCAATTTTTGTCTATGGCTTTATCCGTTAAGTCTTCCTATATTTATATAGGTTCCCTAGCTGACATGACCAATTGGCCGAACGGACAAATGGCAGACACCATGAAGTAAGCGGGATTAGATTCGGCCATTGTGGCCCGGTTGTGTCGGCCATTTGCAGTGGACTCATTTCGGTAACCAGACAGAAACTCAAATGACAAAATCTCAACTGTCAAAAGGGTAACCTACTATTGACAGAATCGCAACTCATCGCCGAAAAACCTGTTGCCGCCAATTTCAATATTGTTGGATTAGGTTCGTTAGGTTGTATTTTTTTTAAACACACAAAAACAAAACAAAAAAAACAACAGCATCAGATTTTCCGGTGTTCTGTCAATAGTAGGGGTTCCATGACAAAATCTCAAGTGACAAAATCTCACATGTCAAAAGGGTAACCTACTATTGACAGAATCGCAACTCAACACCGGGATATCTGATGCCGTCGTTTTTTTTGTTTTGTTTTTGTGTGCAAAAAAAAAAAAACAACCTAACGAACCTAACCCAACAATATTGAAATTGTCGGCAACAGATTTTCCGGTGTTTAGTTGCGATTCTGTCAATAGTAGGTTACCCTTTTGACAGTTGAGATTTTGTCATTGTGAGTTTTTGTCTGGTTACCAATAGTAGGTTACCCATTTTGACATGTGAGTTTTTGTCACTTGAGATTTTGACATGGAACCACTCATTTCAATGACAATTCAATAAAACAATAATACAACAAAATAAATACTTAAATAATACTTCACTTGTAAAACTTAAAATACAAAACACTGCTTTATCATCGCACCGGACAAAACCCACAAGGATGTTGCTCAACGTGAATAAACCCCAAAGAAGACGAAAAGTTTTATGTAAAAAGTCTGAAATGACAAAATTGATATTATTTTTGAAATCTTAATTTCTTTGTGAGGTCAACGGAATTTTTCTACATGTTTATAGTTGAATTTTTAACAAGCAGTTATATCTCAACTGATATACAGCAGACGATGGACCTTCCATCAGGCTTATGACTGATCGTCAGCTGGCTTAATGTGATCACATTACACTTAAGTAACATTCACCAATTCCAGTCCATCCATCTGCCGCAGTCGGGAATCGAACCCTGACCTCCAACCTAACAAGCCGGTATTCTACCGCTGTGCTATGAAGGTTGGTATCAGAGGCGCCATTAAACATGTATATATACTGTCCACGGCCCTCTATTGAGATATTTTTTAGGTTTTTTTTTTTCGTTCGATTCCCGACCGCGGCAGATGGATGGACTGGAATTGGTGAATATTACTTAAGTGTAAAGTGATGACATTAAGCCAGCCGACTATCAGTCATAAGCCTGATGGAAGGTCCATTCTCTGCTGTATATCAGTTGAGATATAACTACTTGACAAAATTGATAGTCTTTGTCATGGTACAATGAAGTAATGTCTGAAAAATAATCATATAACAGAAATAAAGTGCAATAAATCTTAATTCTATGACTAATAAAGTATTATATATAAAAACTATAATCATATAAAATACTAGTATGTATCAAAAGTTGTGGTATAAATAGCTTAAGATGTGTGGGGCATGTTGAGGGAATGAATGGTGATAGGGTGATCAAAGATACTATATATGAGGCGTGAGGAAGCGTCGACCAGATCCTCAAAAGCGGACACCTACTGAGTAAGAAAAACCGGAGAAATTGTATAAATGCGACTGACGCTAGGAGTGTGACAAAGCAGTGGAAATGAGATCATTCAGAATGCGTGGAGAGTTATCTCGAATAAAATAAATATTGGACCTACTCAGACCAATTGTTAGTAGTAGCAATGTGGCTACCAAAGCAATGCTGTCTTATTATAGTGCCAACCTGCATGTATGCTAGTGAGACAAGGACATGGCTGAAGAAGGACCAATCAGGGTTCAATGCAGTGGAAATGTAAGTGTATGAGTATGTATATGTGGGGAGTTTGTTTACTAGAGATGGACGCTGTGATGGAGACATTGAAAGAAGAAAGCTGTTGGGTACTAGGACATATGGTGCACTCAGACCAATTGTTAGTAGTAGCAATGTGGCTACCAAAGCAATGCTGTCTTATTATAGTGCCAACCTGCATGTATGCTAGTGAGACAAGGACATGGCTGAATAAGGACCAATCAGGGTTCAATGCAGTGGAAATGAGATGGTTGAGAAGAATGTGTGGAGAGATAGGATAAGGAATGAGGTTACTAATAGAGAGATGAGTGACTGTAAGACATTAGGGTGTAGTGACTGATGATAATTATACCACAATTTTTTTACTACTAGTACCGCTGTATATAATATAACAATCAAGGGATAAAAAATATATACTAATGCGAATAAGAATCAGACAATTCTATGATTTAGGGCTATCACACACGTACGGAAAGTTATACTCTAACATTCAGTATTCTGATTCCGGAAGCTCAGAAATGCATACAATTTAACTATCTTCCACACATGTGCTGAGTGTTACATTAATCTGAACTTTAGATCGATCTGTCAGAAGTCGCTTGGCGATCGCCTTTAGCCAATACGGGTGTAACAGCGACATAATATATTAAGTACTACCTAGACAGAGTACTCAATGCTAGAAGTGTAACAAAACTGGTCACAAACTGTCAAATCGTATGGAAAATTTTGACGGTTTGTGGGCAACGGATTCGAAATTTTGCTCTCATAGTTAAAAACGGTATTAGTTTCAACGTTATTTAGGATTAAAACGATAGTTTTAAAGATGTTTTAGTTTTTGTTATCTTGTTAATAGTGTGAGATTTGCGACTCTAAAATACCAAAAAGTGCCGTGCGTGAAATTGCTACACTTCTGTTCTATTGAAAATACATAGAATCAGATCTCTAGTACTTAATATGTAATCTCTTTGGGGTGTAAAGTGAATGCAGCGCCCCTGGCGGTGCGGTCCAAAGAGCTCTGAAAGATTCATACTAATTTATGTTCCCTTTAAAAAAACAAAGATACATATTGTGTGAAATTTTATAACTCTTTTACGTGAGGTTACTGAGTAAAACACACCGATATCTGACTATAAAAATCTATCTATTGACATATTGTCTATGACTACTACAATGTCAATCTATAGTTCTAGAAAGTAATCTGATATTAAAGTCCCATATGCTGTCATTGGGCTTCGGCGCCCTTGACTGTTCTCAGCCAATACTGAGAGAATCGTCTTGAAACTGAAGACAGTGATAGATGAAAGTATGGACTACAGATTGGCTGTTTTAGAATTATAATATTTGGAAATTCCTCGAATAAAAAAATATTTCGAAAGAACTCCAAAATTTACGATATCTGAGGAATTTCCGTTCAGTTTTTTCAGATATAAAAGTAGAATTTAGCCAAAATACTGGTAATTATAATCTTAACAAATTAGCTGTTTTAGATTTTTAAATTACTTCCCAGGTTTCTTTTAAACAGGTATAATTCACATTGTCGCTTACGTTATTCTTATTGAGCGCTAACACTCTAATACAGAATTTGAAAAAGTTGAAGCGAAAATAGAACGACTTTTTGCTCAGTGCATATAGGGCCTGTCAGCACATCTGTGATGGGTCTAAGAGAGTATGTATGACACATTACATGTGTGTGACAGAAGCAATGAGTGTGAAAGTCCCTCAAAAATCAGAGAACTGCCTGGACTTAAACGACACATAAAATCTCCCATATACAGAGTCATCGAAAAAGAACTCTCGAGTAATTGAAATAATTGCTTTTAAAAAACCATTCAAAACTTACCGAGGTAAAAGGAAACAATATTTTCTATGCATTTTAAAACCTTTGCATTATCTTTGACGGTTTTTTAAAAGCAATTATTGAAAGTGCCGGCATTTTTTTTTCGATGACCCCGTATATATGTATATAGTACAAGTTTTATAATTTCATATGAATGTCTTTTTATTTGGTAAATTAGATATATATGTATATGTGGCTAGTACAAATATTAGTATTTGTTCAATGTTTGTGAACTACCTGTTACAAGGATAGCACAACGCAAATTCGCAAATACCCTCTTTCATTTTGTTAAAAAATAAAGGATTTGGGTTCGAACACTCGAACTCAAATGCCTCCCTGCTTACTTCATATTTAAATTAAGCCATAAGCTTGTCTTGCGAAGTCTAGAATACGTTGTCAGTGGTAAGATTTGAACCCGGCACCTCTCGCTTGGCAGTCTGACAAGCAGACGTACAAGACAATGCGAATAGAGGTCACTGTTTCGGGAATTTTTGAAAAAAGTGTTTTTTCATTTCGATCGTTGTTCATCGAGCGACCCATAAATGAGTACACCTTTTTAACAAATGTCTTTTTAAAATGATTTTATTGTCGATGGCTCAAAATCAAACTATGCTGTCTTAAGAGGAATAAACTTATCTATATAACTAAAGGAAAGTCGGGTTTTTTGTAAGTGTTCGCATAACTCCTGCATTTTACAATGGATTGCTGTGAAAATTCACATAAACACTTCTACCGATCCGCTTCAGGTTTTGACGGCGCCATTTTTGAAAAAAAAACTTATTTTAAGAGATATTAAACTTTGAAATCGAAATACGGAGGCAGTACAAAACAAGGCGGCCATGTTGGTCATGACATGTCAAACGTCACGCCACAGTAGACAGACCGGGTTATACGCATGTGCAGATGATTGCCTGACGCATGCGCAAAGCTGACAATTAGTACCAACCATAGATTAACATGGGCAAGTTTTCTTAATTCCACAATATGGCAACATTTTACATATAGTGGTTGCGAACCAGGGTATTTTATACAAATTTACAGAAGTAGCCGAGTCGCAAACCTATAAATTTAATTGCGCGGGATGGGTAGTTTTGGGTAGCTCAGCTAGTTCTTACTACATCAATATCTGCTAATCTTCCCTCAGCATACCGCTAAGTATTCAAATCTTTACCCTGCCCCACCGGCGCTACATAAATACGAGCCAAACTCACCTTTAGTTTTACTATAAATACGATACAATTTACAATCATTTGTATTGATATCATACTTTAAACAGGGAATTTCGGAGAGTCGTAGATTCGACGTCCAAAACCCTCGGTAGGCGAAGCAGAAATGATTTGAAAATGATGTATGTATGAGAAAGAAGTGTCACAATAGACCTACTCTGGTCGCAGTGACGCAGGGGATATACGGCCCCTGACCTAACAAGAAAAAAAATGTATGAGAAAGAAAGAAGGAATTTTCTGACATCGTTTTTTTTAATGGTTAGAATGAAAAATTTGACATGATCGGACCAGGTCAGTATCGGGCGGCCGCGCTTTCTCACCCCTCTCACTCACTCAACTATATCTTTTTTGTCATCTTTCATTCGATTGTGGTATCGTATGAAAAGGCGCTGGAAAAGAAATTCAGTTCTTAAGTCACATTTTGTCCAGATCAAGCCTATAAAGTATGCCGGGTAGGTTTGTTAAATTTAACGTTGCAAAGCACGGGTAACTCAGCTAGTATTTTATAAAACGCAACTTTATAGGTTTGCCTGTAATACGATAAACAGAAATGTTAAAAAGCGCGAATAATCTTTCGTATTTATACACGAGACAGCACTGTTCAAGACTAAACCATCGACAATATCATCGTTCTCCCTCTATCATACGGCACATCCCTTCCTCATCCCGTATAGCACCTTTAACTCGGGGAATATTATCTTCCTGATGAGCTGGTTGGTCTTGCCGGCGAGCTGCGCCCTCTTGGTGTCTCTCGTGAGAGTCTTGATGCCGGGACGATGGACGAGAAAGGCGTTGTTAAGAATCATGAAGTCATAATCCATCACGCACATTGCGTATGCCTGAAAAAAAAACAATAAATACTAAAATACCCGCATAATCTATATACCTCGGGAAATGTGACTTTGAAAAGTGTTGAGAGGCAACGTCACTACTAGCATTGAGTACGCCATCTAGATACATAACATGTTAAAATGCCGATGGAACAAATATGCAAATTTACATAAAAACTTTTCTGAAATATTTTTCAGAACTTTCTGAAATTTAAAACCTAATTTCCAAAATTGACTGAGCAGCTGTGTCCCACTGCGCAGGATAACTCTCGAGCGCCACGCCGGTCACTTACATACGCGAAATAAATGAGAAGCGTGACCGTTAGTGCCAAAAAGCATTTGAAGTATATTTTTTTGCGTGAGGTCATCGGTGCCTCCCACGGCGCAATAATGCAGAAAAGATGAGGTCACCGGTGACCCCATACGGCGTTTAACGTGTTAACCCTTTGAACTCCGGTGTCGACAATATGTCGACATGGGAAATTGCCCAGTAACTCCAGAGTCGACTATATGTCGCCACTATGTATGGATGTATTGTTTAGGTAGTAAAGTGTCGCGATGCATACTAGAGTAGGTATAATCTTATGAGTTCCACATGGTCCGTGCTATTGTGTTCACGCGTTTACGCTGTTAAAAATTTGCTGCACATTTTCATATAGTGTTTTACATAAACTTGTCTAAATAAAAAAAATATTGGCTGTAAAAAACTAGAAGGAAAGATAAACTCGTTATCACGATGCTCAGTACAACTGCTAATTCTGCAGTGTCATCTGTTTCTAGAATAGGAAAAGGAGACGAAACTTGTGAGTTTTGTGACACTTGTCCTGGACAACCTAGGAAGCACTTGGGTGATTGTTTTGTTAGGTACCATACATGAAAGACTATAAAATAAAAATAAATAGACGATTTGTCTTTATTTTTTAAAAATAAATCAATTTAAACACTTATCTAATGGTTTTATTCACAATTTGCGTGATAACTTTACCATTATTGTCGTAATAATTAATTTTAATATGTACCATATTTGCATAAATTTGCAAGAAAGGACACTGGAGTTACTGGTATGTCATACAAAAAAAAGTCTGGAGTTGTAAGGGTTAATATAAAAGGCCTATGGGTCAGCTATCTCCGGAGACAAATATGATGTAAAGTGTTTTGTCTTTGGTTACCTGAGTCATCTTGTCGCTCTTGCCCTCCCAGCTGAGTCTCTCGTCGTACATGGGGTCCTGGTGGGTCCCAATGAAGATGGGCTCCCAGTGGATGAAGGGACCCACTCGCTTGCCCGTGTGGAAGATGTCCAACACTGCAACACACGAATACAACATGTATGGGAGACAAATAGATAAATTAATCTTTATTAGAATTACAAGACAACAGTAGCATGGCCGTAGGAAGACGGAGGGGGTTGGGGGTTCTAACCCCCCCGAAATTCCTCAGTTATATATATATATATTTGTATGGTGTCAAGTGCTATAAGATCACATTTAGATCCCGAAGCCACATTAACACACTAATTGTAACGCGGATTTGTTAAAAAACAAACAAACTGGAGTTTTAAAAGATTCCATTTATCTACAGCAGAGCCTCGATAATCCGAATCCCAGCTAATCCGTACGACCCCGCAAACTATTTTGTTAAGAGACATTCGCTCGCCATAGATAATAGAGTGGTCCGCATGTGCTGTTCACTCACTCTTATTAACACGCGATATGTCTATCCCTTTCTACCAAAGAAGAGTGCAGTGATATCGCTATCTCGATGTATATCTATTAACTCACTCTTATTAGTATTCTCATATCTCTATCTCTGTTTGACAATTCCAATTGGAACAATCACCCAAATGTGTTCTGTCTTCGTGCGATAATCACCCGTCGACTCGCTGAGTGAAAATTAACGGTAAAAACGCAGCCTGGAGAAGAAGAGAGACAAAATAAATGTATTAAACTTACGAAGTGTCTCATTCTCCTTGAGCCACTCCTTGCTCTTTGGGACATTATGGCAGCCGGGACACACCTTCTTGTGGAACGGGATGGCTGTCCCATTGTTCAGCATGGCAACCAGCTTGGTTTTATTCAAAGGAACCTGAAATCACCACCATAATAATTGTAAGAGCTTAAACTAACTACACTGAAAGAGAGACGCGTGAGGAGAGATCTTATTGAATTATACAAAGTGTTGCATAACCATTATTCCTGTGAGATTCTACCGGCTATGTTTACCATGAACTCTAATGTGCACCTGAGAGGACACCAGCTGAAACTGACAACAACAAGATTCACATCCAACCCACGGAAACACTTCCACAACCAATAGAGCTGTCAGTGCTTGGAATCAGTTGCCAGAGTCAGTGGTACTTGCTCCATACTACACACCAACACCTTCAAGAATAGACTAGATAATATAAACACTACTTAACTGGGGCTTGGGTCAAAACAGCGAAAGCTGCCTACCCAATAACAAACATCAGGAGATTGAATTTTGTATCCAGGGAAACCCATGAGACAAATAATGTGAAACGGAGAGTATGTGATACCAAAATATTTATGTGGGATTACCTGTTGGTCACTCTGTACTTCGAATATACTGAGCGGAAACACTCGAGGGTTCTTTCTGTGCAGAGCTGGCGGATCCCTCGCAATCATGTTCAGGAATCTCGCCGGGAGAGACGGGCTCGGATAGAGTTCTATATCGGACGGCAGGATGAAGTGAGTCAGGGCTGCGTCTCTCGCAATGTTACGGCCTACGTTGACGGGATACAAGAGTTTTCTCTGGTAGCGATACAATGTCGACGAGTTGACGACGTAGGGCGGCGACAGAGAACAGTTGTACGCTTTGTTCAAGAGCTTTGACATGTTAGGAATCTGAAACACAAAAAGAAATGTGAGAAAAATTGCATCGAAAAAAGTACTCAGACTCAGCTAATACTAAAGATATCATCCTAAGACTTAACACATGGATAAATGTAAGATATGCTGCAAGTCACTCTAGTGGGGAGACATTACTCAAATAAGAGATTATTCCCCTAGTTTGTTACATATAATGCTGTCATTTGGTACTCAGACTCAGCTAATACTAAAGATATCATCCTAAGACTTAACACATGGATAAATGTAAGATATGCTACAAGTCACTCTAGTGGGGAGACATTTGATTATTGTAAATTTCCTCAATAAAAAATGATTCCAAAGTTTTTATGTTAGTTACTAAATTACTAACTACTCGACTAAATTAGTAGCAGCCTGGCGTTACACTGGATACTAGTCGTGTGTATGGGACATCATTACTAAGTTACTAATTACTCGACTAAATCTTCTATGTTTGGTTGCTAAATTACTAGCATAGTTTACACCAGGCTTCACACTGCAATAAGTGTATGCCGCATCGTCATTAATTCATCAATTACTGGACTAAATTTTCTCTCTGTTCTCTAGGTCGAATAAAATAGCTAAGTACTGAATTTAGTTAACTTTAAAATTATGAGCCACATGACTAAATTACTAGCCTAGTTGACTAAATTATTAGCAACATGTCTAAATTACTAGCTTAGTACAAATAACGTACTGGGGTATAAACTTACCAGTTTTGAAATGTGCTTGGCGCTGAAGAATTGTATTGTAGTCAACTAAATTTAGTTGACTACAATAAAATTATGAGCTACATGACTAAATTATTAGCCTAGTTGACTAAATTATTAGCAACATGTCTAAATTACTAGCTTAGTATAAATAGCGTACTGCGGTATAAACTTACCAGTTTTGGAATGTGCTTGGCGCTGAAGAAGACGTGGAAGGTGGTCCATTTCTTCACCAGCTCGGCTCCTGGGACGCAGTCTCTCAGATATCTGATGGTGGAGACCGTGGGGACCAGGTCAGTGCCCGGAGCGTGGATGGCAAGGGAGAGGGGGGCGTCCCATCTGCAAAGGCATGAAAATCTTTAGAGTGTACAGTCCTGCGAGAGATACATTTGTAATCATGGCCGTAGGTAGGGGGGAGGGGGGTTTGGGGATTCAATCCCCCCCCCCCCCGAAATTCCTCAGCCAACCCACCGTTTTATACTTAGGAGAAATAAATCACATTATTACCACATCGTTTTTTCATCATGTCATGAATTTTCAATAATTAAATCTATTAAATCACAGGACTCTTAAACTTTTTTTTTCTAACTTCTTTAAAATTTAATAAAAAAAGTATTTATCATTAAAAGCGCGTAAATAGCGCCGCAGGTTAAATTTTTTTATGAGACGTAGTAAATAAGGTCGTCATGCGGTTTGGTTTATTTGATTATGGTTCCCAAAAAACATACTCAAGAATTTGCGCGACAATATGTGTGAAAAATGTGTTTTATAAAAAAGTAATAAAAAATAGCGCCGCAGGCAATTTTTTTCAACTTTGAGGGATTTTCATAGGTACCAATTTAAAAAAAAATTATATGATGAGAAAATGTGTGGTACTGTGGTAATAATGTGATTTTTTGTGAGGTTTTTTCATTTAGTGTGAAAAAATATATACCTATATTCCACTCTCCCCTCCTGCTCCCCCCCTTACGACGCCCATGATCACTACTGTTTGCGACAGGAGAAATATGGTTTTCGATGTAATTTTTTGGTAACCACAGTGGAAACAATTTCAATAGAAATGTACACCATATAAAATGGCAAGCTATGGTTCTGTCCTCACCGTCTAACTTACAAAATTTACCGCGGGTTTCAGCTAGTACACTATAAAATAATTTCCAAAGGCTTATAATGTGACGTATTACCATTATCAAATGGATGCACTTATAGACACTTAAGAGTAGGAATATTGACATTTCAAAAATATCTAAAAACGGGAGACCTTAGATCTCGACAACCGTTACTAAATATGCTATGGAAAAAATAGGGTAGGTAGATACATTGAACCTTTATCTAGGGAATGACCGTAAAAGATTTTATATATCTTGTATAAATTTCTGAAAAAAAAAATGTGAAAACACCTCTGATCTTTTTTCCGAAAGATAGCAACTGGTTTCCCGAAAGTCGCGGTGATTTTTTTGTTTGTTTTGATAATATGCAGTAAAATCTAGGGAACGACCGTATTGAAGCGAAATTAACCAAAAAAATGGAAAAAACGATATTTTTACCATTTGATCATGCGATTTTGCACTTTCAAATGCCGCGGGAAATGACCGTGACGTCATAGTTAGGTCGCGAGCCTTAAGTATAAATCATAGTAATTTTCCAACACGTGAATGTATTATTATCGTTAAGCCTACTATTATGAATGTCTCATAAATGAGATAAAAGAATAATTGATAAAACTCAGCATAAACCTAACTACACATATAGGTCAACTATTTCCCATACATTTTCAAACAGTTTGCGAAATTAGAAAATGTATGGAGAACCATAAAAAAATTGTAATCGAGAGGTTTTTGACCGTCGGTTCATTTTTAAAGTAAAAGTGATCTTTCATTTTTACTTTAAAAATGAAAGATCATTTTTTGTTTTTAAGTTATTGTATTCCATTACATAATACTCGTATTATCCAAGTCATGTAGGTATGTAACGCTTGCCCATTGGAAAATTTCGCAAGTTCCATGAATATGTACGTAAATTTAAAGCAGCGACGCCTTCGTTGGTAGCTAGAAGTTTTCGTCGAAGTTTGTATGAATGAAAATTTGAAATATCGAATGTATCTACTATACTAATGAAATTATGAATGAAAATAATATTCCACGAAAATTGAAATTTAGAAGTGTACCTACTAATGAAGTTATGAATGAAATTCCGCGTAAAAGTACTACATACCTACATACCATATTATTGATAGAGAATGCAATTCGAATTCTTTTAGAAATCATACTTACCTACTGTAGGTACCTATAGTAGGTACGTATGTAGAATTAGTATGGAAAGTAGGTAAGACCAAGACCCTCTCTGATATGTTCCTTCGAAGAACTTTGGAAGGGCGTGGTAGAGTGGCAGTATGAGTAGTTAGTTAATAAAAAAAATCAAATTTCGTGAATATAATGTTCACGGGACCCACTAGTTTAAATATAATATTGTAATGTAAATGATCTACATGATCGTATATTGATAAATAAATAAATAAATGAATATATAGAGACAGTGCGTATTAATCATCCATCTGCATGAGCAACTGTATAATTAGTATTCTGGTAGTATTGTGGTCAGACCACCAAATGTTAAATATACGTTCAGCCTTATCAAGGTCAAGGACTTGTGCGGACACCTAATAAGGATACCCGCACCTGATCACCTGACGTGGAACTCACCTTGCAAAGGACGGGATGATTCAAGAGACCTTCACCATGGCCGGCAGGGGGACAGAGAGGGAGAGGGAGGTTCAACACCCCCCCTATGAAATTCTAGTTTTGAGTAAGACGAATTGCAATTTGAATGTGACGGAAGCAAGAAATGTATGTGTGTACTCTTAAAACTATTACAGAACCACCCGAAGCTGAGACGAGCTTCGTTTTAACGCATTCTTCAAACAAAATAAACATGTAATAGAACTAAGAACCAAGCTCAAAGCAACTGTCATTTTGCTATGACCATGGACGAGAGAAATATTCTAGGACTTCTTTGCTCGGCTGGGGGTAAAGCCGCAATAAAGAAAGAGTACCGAAGGGTGTCTAGCGATCAGGAAGTCTGGCGTTCAGTTCTCGCTGCCTATTTTGCAAGGGACATGAAAGAATACAAGAAAAAATGCAGGTACTCACTTTTCTAGAAGGGGCACTAGATTATCCAAAAATGTGAAGTCTCCGTGCGTGGTGTAAGTCACTGACTCGTGACATCCAATGGGACCATGGTCCGCCTTCACGAAATTATACAGCACCCAGAACTCTCCGCGCTGCCTCGTCGAAGACTCGAAGCTCTTATCCTTACAGCCGAGGACCTCTTTCAACTTGGAAAGAGTCATTGAATCCAATACAGTCTCGTCTCTATCGGCTGCCTCGGGATTAGCAGTCTGATCCACGGCGTTATCTTCGCTGTTGTTGATCAGTTCGTTGTTAATCTGATCCGGATCCATGGAATCGTTCAATTTCAAACTGGCAACATTATCACTATCTATTTTATCACTTGCAACACTAAAATTAATACTATTATTATTAGAATTAGTCCTCACGCCGTCTTCCAATTTATTATTTTCAAAGTCTAATATGTTTCTATCTAATTTGTCTTCCGTTTTCAGTTTGTCCAACGCGAACATTCTCATTTCTTCGTGAAGCGTTTTGTCAGAAGACGACACTTCTCTGTTCAACTTTGCTAGGACAACGAGTCTCTCACTTTTAACGGCATCGTTGGCCGAAACGTCCGCAACGGCCGATGCCAGATTGCGTCCGGAACTGCCCGGATCGAAGGTGTACTCGCCCGGAGTATTCTTCACCATAATGTGAGCGCCGATGTACAACAGAACGGCGAGATTGGCGAAAATGCTGCAACGCAACAGCCAATTTCTTCTCGAGAACATTTTTGCACGAAATCCACGTCACATTTGACTAAAATTTAATAATTTGAGTTATCGAAAAATAATGTTATCGAATTACAATTTTAAAAAATCTTTAATCCCAAAATTGTGAACAGTTTGTAAAGTCGATACACCGAATAAAAAGGTCGTCGAAAAATTGTGTAAAAGTTCAAATTCATCAACACCGAAAATACTACAAAAATTAACACTTTTTTAAAATTTATATTTTATCAATAAGTATCATGCGATTAAGATTAATATAATTTTTAAATTCATTTGAACCCAGTTAATACGATTTTTGGATCGTCCCGAAGCACCACTATGAAAAATATATATTACAATATGAGCAAATATATATAAAAAAAGAAATAATTATAAAAAAAATTCACTAGAATTTCATCTCACTAACAGTAACGGAGAAAAACAAAAGTAAAACACCTTTATGAAAAAAAAAATCCTAAAGTTTTCGTATAAAAGTTCACAAAAAACTATTTGTTAATTTGAGATTCACAAAAATCGTTGTTCTTTATTTAATTTTTGTTTACAAAAAAAACGAACGTTTTCTTTTTGTTTTTTGAAATTTAAATTTTGTTCGTGAATTTGTTCTTCTGTCTTTTTTTTTATTCCTTATTTTTGATCGGCGTCTCCCGCTGGCGTCTCCGGCCTCTTGGTCTCAGTTTCCTGTAGAACGCCTCCCGCACCTTCATCACAATGGTCTTTGCATATTTCTATCCGACATTCGTATTCGTGCCACCTTGTCATTCGAAATTTTCATCCTCGATTTCTGACTGGTCTTCTTGGAACGTTAGACCAGTTTTTCCTTCTATTTCATTGACTATAATGTATCTAGTAAACGGTTTTTGCAGCACAGCTAATGTTCAGTGGGGAGATCTGTAACAAATTGGAAAAAAACTTTATTACCAAAAAGCCGCAGTAAGTGTACATGCCAAAAAAAGTTACGTCGAAAAAAAGTACTCAGACTCAGCTAACACCAAAGATATCATCCTAAGACTTAACACATGGATAAATGTAAGATATGCTGCAAGTCACTCTAGCGGGGAGACATTTCATTTTTGCAAATTTTCTTGATAGAAAATCATTCCAAAGTTACCTCTGAAATAACTGAGATTATTCCCGTAGTTTGTTAGATATAATGCTGTAATTTGGTTGATAAAATGTTTAAGGTAAGACGCAGTGACTAGTGGATATTTTTTTGATATTCGGTCCCCTTTTTACACAATAAGTCAAAATCGATTTTGTCGTTTACGTTATTCTTATTTTGCGCTTACACTCTCATACAAAATTTGTAGAAGTTGAAGCAATAATAGAACTCAGAGCATATATCTCCACTACCTAGAACTCAAAGGTGTAAAGAGGCATGTTAGCAACAATAGTATGCATGGTTAGCAATGCGCTAACTGCGGACATATAAGCATAAAGTTCATATATATGTACTCGTAAACCATAACATTTGACGTAGAAATTTTTCTATGTTGTTATTACTATAAGTAAGGAACGAAACGATACGGCAAAGAACAGGGGTAACAGATATTGCCCAGCGTATCGCATCTCTCAAATGCCGGTAGGCAGGTCACATGACCAGAGATCCAGATGATGGTGGTCGAAGAGGGTCTTAACCTGGAAACCCAGAATGACTACCAGGGGTGCAGGAAGACCACCACTATGATGGAGAGACGACCTGGTAAAATACGTGGGTACTAACTGGATCCAAAGAGCCCAGGATAGAGCGGCGTGGAAGCAAATGGAGGAGGCCTTCGTCCAGGAGTGGACGGGAATAGGCTGACGAAGAAGAAGTTATTACTATATAACAGGGGTTTCCGACCTCTTTGTACTCTAGAGCACATTCTAAAATATCGGTAGGGCGGCGGGCACCACCTATTTTTAATCGACAAACTACTTCCATAACTTCTCATTTTCCCATAATTGGTTTTTTCGCTACCAATCGGAGCGCGGCAGCCCTAGAAGGCCGCATTTTTTAACATAACATTATATAGACCCGGCAATAACAACAACATACCAAAAAACGTATTTAATAAACCTAGGCACTCAAAAAAAATAAAACTCTAACAAATAATTAAAAATAATTCACTTTTTTAATTAATTTTATGAAAAAATTCTGTCTCTGTCGAATAGTTGACGGGCACATACGAATCGTTCGGGCACGGGTTTGGGAACCCCTGCTATATAACAATAATATTGAAATGCTAAAGACTCTGACATATGGTAGTGAAATATTTACGTTTATGACAAGATCATAGCATAAATTGTCAGTGACATAAAGAGCATAAAAATGAGGTTAATTTCGTCGCTACAGACAGGAGAATTAACAATAAATGTGGTCCATAAGGTTGCCTGGTTGCCAAACGGAAGTGAAGCTAGGCTTGCCATAAAGACGTGACAAAACGTCCACAAACATTTGGTCCAACGACTTAAAAAAGGTTTCTTGACTAAGAAAACACATTTTGTAACAAAGTTTTAAGGGCTTTGCACCAAGAAAGACGTCACAGTAATTTCCCACGGCATTTAAAGTTCAAAATCGCGTGAACAATCGCACGACAAAATGGTAAAAATAGCGCTTTTTCCAATTTTTTGGAGTTATTTTGTGTCTATCAAAAATGTTTTACGGTTATTCCCTAGATAAATGTTCAATGCATCTACCCTAGTTTGTTCCAAAGCATTTTTAGTAACGGTTGTCGAGATATAAGGCCTCCCGTTTTTAGATTTTTTTTTTAAAAGTCGGTTTTCATACTTCTAATCCGTATCATTTACCTATTTTCCTTTAACATAAGTCTCCCTTTCCCTGCTTAATGCCGATTGACTGACGGAACCAAACGTGAGACGTGCCGGATGCAGCCAAATTTGGCCGGACAAGAGGTTAAAAAGCCTAACACTGTCCGGCTTCAGAACGGACGGCAACGCTATACCCACACGACAAAACCACAAAAATCATTTCATTAAAATAAAGAAAGACGTACTTACTGTAAGCATAAAATGCAAAGTTTAATTAAAAACAAATGTTTACGAAATGTGGAACATCGTGCTGAAGTAATAATTAAATTATTGTAAACATCAACGCAGTGGTCCCTCGCTTCTGCGCTGATGACACAAGTTATTACAATTTAAATTAATCATTAAGAAAATAAATTAAAATGAAGACATTCGTGATAGTCCGAGAGCCCGCTGCTTAAATTATGACGTATCTGTTTTTTGATCGAAATGTGGTATAAATGATAGCTTACCAATAGGGTATTACATCGCACTAGGGTTGTCTATCAAAATCTTGCCGCAACCCCCCCTGCCCCCCCCCCCCCGAAAAGGTCCCTCTTCGCGGTTTTTCGCATTTTATATGAATATGGTAAGAGATAGGAGAAAGTAGTCAATGACAAAAATAATCCTTGCTAAATTCTCTACAAAAAATGTTAAGTCAATTTTTTCATAGAACTAGTAGTTTACCCGTAATGGCCGGTCCAAAACCGATGGGCCCACCTCTTAATATAGATTTGTGCCCAGAAGTGCGGGTAAAGAGGTCGCTATTAATGCACCTGAGCTACCCGGGGATGTGGAGGGCCTTAAGTCCGCGGGATCCTTTCAATGTACGCGGGCGTGCTTTTCTAAACCCTAGTTGTCGATAAATAATTTCACCTACGTATAATAACGATATCTTATAACATGCAACAAACTCTTACACGCATGACAGATTTCCATATGTTATACAAGTGAATGTGCAGCAACATTCATATAACTACACGGAACTATTATAATAATCCACAATTATGCATCAAACATGTCGAGTCTGTATTAATAGGTCATTCGCTTTTCTCTTCCGAGGACTGCTGTTGACCGCATAAATTACCAATACCCATAATCAAATATACGTAACACCAACCAATGTCCTAAGCTCTTTAAAACTAGTTTCTAGTGTCGGTACCTCTACCGCCAGGAGGCGCTGGTGGTGGATTGTAAACGGCCTGACGAAACAGTTGTTACTATTGTGGTATGATTGGGAAATTTTGACTAAATTGCAATTATTCTGAACAGAGGGCTGCTTACGTAATAACAAAACCTACTTAAATAATAGTTTGGTATATGGAGATATCCAGGGCAGGAAATAATTGAGTAAATAACATTAACATGAAATATACAATGTACAGGTCTATAGAATAATTGTGGAATGCTACTGTTATTCCTATGTATGATGAAGGGAAATAAAACAGTAGGACTATTGAACCAAATACATCAAGTGGTGCAATGGAATTATCAAGGCATTTCTTTCTTTTTATATTAGACACACAAAACCCTCGTATCTTTTCTTTAGCACTGCTCTTTACTTATGAACAACCACCGCCACCTTGACATTTCTCTCTTTCTCTAGCCATACTGTAGGATTAATACATAAAACGTTAAAGGCGAGGTTGCCATCACCGTCGCTAAGGAAATGTATGGAATAACAGTCCCTTAACAACGAGTATGACGGACCACGTATTATATTCTGTTAGGAGATTTGACAGGAGTGGTGATCCTGTTTATCATTATGCTATGTTGCCAACTGCTACAGCACGGCTAGAGTCCCTACTCTAGGAGGCGGTGGAACAACGCGCAATGTCAAGACAAGATTTGACAACAAGGGCTACCAACAATACAATCATGCAATATGTCACTTGCAGATAGGGTTGCCAGATGGTATCCAAAAGGAGGACATGTCCTCCTTTTCCATGTTTTGTCCCCCCGTCCTCCCTTGCCTACTGTAAGTGCTCCTTTTTCGATCTACATCAAAAGTGTTAAAAAACATTGAATGTCTCTCAGAACTGCTCAAGATCTGCGTGTTTTATTTTTGTATAAACAGACATATCGCAAATGTGGAAAGAGTTAAAAAATTAATTAAAAATTAAATTAATTATTAAATTAACAGTCAGTTAAATCTTTAATTCTTACTCAATACAACTTCAAAAACATGACATGTGAAGATTTTCATAATTATTTCTTAAAAAACCAAGAACTTCTTTCCAAAATTGGCAGCCCAGCTAAATATGATTAAAATATTATAAAAAATTCGTTTGATTTCTGAATGTCCTCTTTTTTTACATAAAATCCTCCTTTTTAGACCCATCTGCCCTCCTTTATTAAATTATCATCTGGCAACCCTACTTGCAGATAACTTCTGAACTGTCAAATCACAAGGAATCATCAGTAATTTCATATTTGGGTTACAATTTAATCGCAACTCGTGGACTTGTCTTTAAAAATGACTTAGTATTGTTACAAAAGGAAACGTTCTAGGTAAACGAGAGTGAAAATAAATGGTATGATACGAGTAGTTTAGTTCGCATATTATGTAGTGTGCTCATGGGCGTCGTGGGGGGGGGGGGGCAGCTGCCCCCCGATTGGATTAAGAATATATTTTTTCATACTAAATCATAAAATCTCACAAAATATCACATTATTACCACACGTTTTCTCATCATATCATAATTTTTCTAAAAATGAGTTTGAAAATCCATCAAAATACAATTATTACATTAACAAATTGCGTGCGGCGATACTTTTATTTTATTTTTCCTAAAAAATATTTTTCATACATATTATTGCGCAAATATCATACACATTTTCAAACAAACCAAACCGTATCACGACCTTCTTCACTATGTCTCACAAAAAAAATTGCCTGCAGCGCTATTTATGCGTTTTATATCATTTTTTTATTATTTTTGTTCCCCCCCCCCCTAAGTCCGAGGCTGGCGACGCCCATGTGTGTGCTATGTCCATGTATTATTCAATGAAGTGGTTATCGACCATCGATCGATTATTATTGTTTTATTAACGACTCTGAATGGGCGGAAGGCGGACATTCTAAACTGGCGCTCAACGTGGGGGCCGGGCGACCAAGTATTATTACTATACATAGGCGTTTTGGATTCTTTACGACATCGTTTTGGATTTTTTACGACATGAATGGAGGGACGTAGAGTGAACAAAAATATTATTCAGTTTATTTACTTGGCAAATTTTGTTAATACTGCCTGCATAATGCACGCTGATACAAGTTACGTGGAATTTGTTGTCTATAAATCACTATTGTTGTATTCCCCTATAGATATTGATGGTTGTATAGAATTCAGGTAAAGATGGAAATCCCCGTAATTTAAATTCGAAGAGAAATAATAGTTTTGCTCACGAGCCTGTGCTCACGGGTTAAAAATGATTTATGGCCCTACCCCTAATAAAAGGCATCGAAAATGCCGATGTATAATTATTATTATACATCGGGAAATCGAATGCCGTATACCTGCTGAGGTGCAATAAAACTTTACTAATCCCATAATTCCATAGACTGCTAGTGACCAAAAGTATTATTTCTCTTCGAATTTAAATTACGGGAGTTTCCATCTTTATCCGAATTCTGTACAACCATCAATATCAATAGGGCAACAAAACACTAAATGAATTGTAAAAAACAAATTCCATGTGACTTGTATCAGCGTGCATTATGCAGGTAGTATTATACAAAGTAAATAAACTGTATAATATTTTTGTTCATTCTACGTCCCTGCACATCTCCTAGTCCCAGGAATCTAGAGAATCGGATCTCCCGATGTCTATTCTGCCGTCCGAAAACCAATCTGATTCAAATGACTACTTTTTAAATCAATAGGAATAAATTGAGAATCGATAAATCTAAAATTTCGTACGAGCAAAACTGTGTCAAGTCCAATAATAATCTATGGAGAGATAAACACATCCTATATATCAAGTTTTGTATTTATCGTACATAAATATTCAACAAAAAACTTGTTGTAAAAAACAAGCGATTCTGATACCGGTTTAAATATTTTTGGCATGAACAATGAATGATAAAAAAAGGTTTAGTAGAATACTTATTAATAATTATGATACGTTCATCAGACCTACAGAGTCAAACTGGGATTCGATACAACAGGGCATGGGTCGCTTACATCCAGACCTGCGTTGAATAACATATCTCTGTTTATACTGATTTCTTTATCAAATTCTGTTGCCATTGACGTAATGTAGTTCTGGACAGTTTACATACAGACCTGCATGGAACTAAATCACACCTGTTTTATAGTTTTGTTTTGTCACTATGTGTTTATTGATTTCATTCTTTTTGCTGTGACTGTTTATTGATTTGCCGCATTTGATTTTGTAATGTTTGTTCAATATGTAAACCTGACGATTCCAAGTGCCTTAAATAAGGCCTACGGATGATTAAAAACCATTAAACCCCCCACCGGAGCAAATTCCTGGCTTGGTTGCTTGTCAACAACTACCAAACGAACCGCGACAGTCTTGTAATTTTCTAAAACGGACCCCCAATGAAACTATTTGGTGATCCCTTCAGTACGGAAATAGAAGGGGTTAGCTGGCAGAGATCGCACCACTAATCAAAAAATTATTCTCGGTAAAACCCTCAACCAAATTATGATTCACACATTAGTAATTATACGAATATATGCGGCAATATTTTTACCGAGGATTTTCCTCAATTAGCCTCACGAGACCAAAACACAAGAGCAAAAAAAAATGATTTCTAAATCATTCATTCTGGGCTGGGTTTTTTTGTCGTTATGCACTGAGCAAAAATGGTTCTATTTTTGCTTCAACTTTTTCAAATTTTCAAATTTTGTATGAGAATGTTAGTGCTCAATAAGAATAACGTAAGCGACAAAGTGAATTATACCTTTTTAAAAGAAACCTGGGAAGAAATATAAAAATCTTAAACAGCCGATTTGTTAAGATTATAATTACCAGTATTTTGGCTAAATTATACTTTTATATCTGAAAAACTGAACGGAAAATCTTCAGATTCCGTAAATTATGGGGGTACTTTGTGAATATTTTTTTGTTCAAGGAATTTCCAAATCCTGTAATTCTAAAACAGCCGATCTGTAGTCCATACTTTCATCTATCACTGTCTTCAGTTTCAAGACGATTCCCTCAGTATTGGCTGAGAACAATTCAGGGCGCCGAAGTCCAATGATAGCATTTGGTGAAATTATGTTCAAACGACGTACGTATAGGTAGTTTAAGTAATAGCTACATACAATATTCATCACTTGAATACGGCAGTATCGATTTCAACCAAGTTTCTAAGAAGTCCACAAGTAGCCCAGGAAATTTAGCTTTGTAGCGTAGATAATTGTCGGAAAGCTGGAAACTGTTTTAATCCCTTCATTAACATCCAAAGAAGGTTTCTTGAAGTTTGCACCAATTTTCCGCTTGTGCTAAGTACAGGGTGACCCATAAACCGAAAAAATAATGTATTTTTTTCAGTTTTTCAGTAATAACTTCTAAACTATGCTTTCTACGAAAATGGTGTCTTTTTATAAATTAAAGTACATAATATTCTGCGTCGTTAGAGCATAAATACTTCTTTGTACCTCAAAAATTATTGTGATACAGACACTGCCAAGTACATATTAATTTTCGGAACAAATTGAAATATTCGTACTTTTCACTTTTGTTGTTGAATAACTCCCCAACTCAGGTATTTACGGTAATATTTTACTAAAAGTGTTTAATTGTGGGTCGATTTTCTCTAACTTGTGATTAAAAGTTTAGACCTACGGCACACAGTTCAGGATGCACAGGTGTTTAAAGAGAGACGGGTGAAATAAAGAAATTTATTAAATGATAGATGTAGATATGTTAAAAGTAAGATAATTTAAATTTTACGATTTAATTTTATTAATGTATAGTTTTGTCAATTAAAATCTGATTTTTAATACTGTTACGCCACTGCCTAATATTTTATATCGAAAAGAGTATTTTTTTTACATTCATTGATTTTATTAAAATATCTCCTAAACGGTAAGTGTTAGGAAAAAAAATATCTCACAATTTATCTAGAATAATTTCTCTATATTAAATTTGAAAAATAATTTATCTTATTTAAATACTAAGTGAGGTATAATTGATTAAAAATGGTATATAAAAAATAAGTTCATACATGCCGTCACTTTTTGTTAAATTACTTCTAAACCAAGCAATGTAGCGTAAATCTATTAAATTGCATTTAAAGCTAAATAAATTTTCTATAAAATGAGTATGATAAAATAAATTTGTGATTTATAATAAAAAAGTACTAGATGATCAAAGTTGATTTTGTGTAGAGGCACATTGCTAAGTAAGAACATTTTGTATGGGAAGCGTTGAATTATTTTACTCAATATTGATATTGATCATCTAGTACTTTTTTAATACAACTCCCAAATTAATTTTATTAGACTTAATTTATAGGAAATTTATTTAGCTTTAAATGCAATTTAATGGATTTACGCTACACCGCTTGGTTTCGAAGCAATTTAACAAAAAGTGACGGCATGTATGAACTTATTTTTTATATACCATTTTTAATCAATTCTACCTCACTTAGTATTTAAATTAGATAAATTATTTTTCAAATTTAATATAGAGAAATTATTCTAGATAAATTGTGAGATAAATATTGTTTCCTAATGCCTCATCCACATGCTGTCCGACCTTGCACGAGTCCCGCGCGAATGAGTAAAAAGGCGTTAACCGTCGGTTACGTATACAGTTCAAGACAATCACCTCGTCCGTACGTCCTTTTACTCATTCACACAAAACTCGTGGAGGGATGCCGAGCGTGAAGCGGCCGCATACCACTGACCGTTTAGGAGATATTTTAATAAAATCAATGAATCTAAAAAAAATACTCTTTTCGATATAAAATATTAGGCAGTGGCGTAACAGTATTAAAAATCAGATTTTAATTGACAAAACTATACATTAATAAAATTAAATCGTAAAATTTAAATTATCTTACTTTTAACATATCTAAATCTATCATTTAATAAATTTCTTTATTTCACCCGTCTCTCTTTAAACACCTGTGCATCCTGAACTGTGTGCCGTAGGTCTAAACTTTTAATCACAAGTTAGAGAAAATTGACCCACAATTAAATACTTTTAGTAAAATATTACCGTAAATACCTGAGTTGGGGAGTTATTCAACAACAAAAGTGAAAAATACGAATATTTCAATTTGTTCCGAAAATTAATATGTACTTGACAGTGTCTGTATCACAATAATTTTTGAGGTAAAAAGAAGTATTTATGCTCAAACGACGCAGAATATTATGTACTTTAATTTATAACAAGACACCATTTTCGTAGAAAGCATAGTTTAGAAGTTATTACTGAAAAACTGAAAAAAGTACATAATTTTTTCGGTTTATGGGTCACCCTGTACTTAGCACAAGCGGAAAATTGGTGCAAACTTCAAGAAACCTTATTTGCATGTTAATGAAGGGAATCAAATAGTTTCCAGCTTTCCGACAATTATCTACGCTATACCCCCTTTTTTAATGTTAAAACACCGGTCTAAATTACAATAGAGTCGGACAACAAAACAGCATAATATATGTAGCATAATACACATCGAATTATACTATAGAGACAATACCCACACACCTGGTCCCTTGCGGGGTAGGCAAGGATAACCACACACGCCTTGCTTCCGTCATGTTCGTGAAATTCGTCTCGATTCTGGTCGACATGACCAATCCAGGTCACCACGTTGTCATCACCTCTTTCAACAATCTTTTTGTAGTCCTAACGTCAATCATTCTTTCAATGTGTCCCAACCATCTCAAATTGTTCATTTTCATTCTAGTCACTATACACCCTATAATGTCTTACAGTCACTCATCTCTCTATTAATAACCTCATTCCTTATCCTATCTCTCCACACATTCTTCTCAACCATCTCATTTCCACTGCATTGAACCCTGACTGGTCCTTCTTCAGCCATGTCCTTGTCTCACTAGCATACATGCAGGTTGGCACTATAATAAGACAGCATTGCTTTGGTAGCCACATTGCTACTACTAACAAATGGTCTGAGTGCACCATATGTCCTAGTACCCGACAGCTTTCTTCTTTCAATGTCTCCATCACAGCGTCCATCTCTAGTAAACAAACTCCCCACATATACATACTCATACACTTACATTTCCACTGCATTGAACCCTGATTGGTCCTTCTTCAGCCATGTCGTTGTCTCACTAGCATACATGCAGGTTGGCACTATAATAAGACAGCATTGCTTTGGTAGCCAATGTGCACCATATGTCCTAGTACGCAACAGCTTTTTTTTTCAATGTCTGTATCACGTCTTACAGGATACTCGAGTGGGGGCCACTTCTACAACCCGGATATGCCCATGTACATGTTTCGAGTATAATGATACAAAGTTGGCACACGGCTGCAAGGGACAGATCACAGGTGATGAGCTAAGAAACGGTAAAACATCTTTACAATCTGAATAATTCGCACAAAAAATCTAGACGTCTCGCCTGTCTGTATGGCGGCATTACATTATTATCAAATACCCGGCGTTGCTAGGGTAAACAAAATGGACGAATATTGGTGTGGCGTATATCTCCAATATCGCCCTGACGGCGACACACGTCTGGGCAGGCCTGCAATGACCATCCAGAGGCTGTACACATCAGAGCTGCGCCAGGCTGGAGTGACATGGGAGCAGGCAACGGATTTGGCCCAGGACAGAAAACCCTGGAAAAACTGGGTGACGACCACATGCCAACACTGATGTATGCGAGTGAGGCATGGACATGGCTGAAGAAGGAAGAATCAGGTATAAACGCTGTCGAGATGAGATCGCTGAGACGAATGTGTGGGGAGATAGGATAAGAAATGAAGTGATCAGAGAATTGAGTGACTGTAAATGTAAAATGGATGTTGGGACTAGAATGAAAGTGAACAAGTTGAGATGTACAAGACATGTAGAGAGGATGAACGATGACAGGATAACAAGGGATGGGAGAAAGTAGTGGCGTAAGGAAGCGCGGCCGTTCACGAATTAGGTGGCTCTCAAGGACGGGACGTATTTTGAGTAACAGGAATCGGAGAGTGTTTGAGATAAAAGTGTGTGTAAGGATAGGAAAGCCTGGAAATCTGTTCTCTCTCCCTACCTCGCAAGGGACACGGATCGAGGGGATAGAATAGAATATTCTTCTTCTTCGTTCGTATGCAAATACAACCATTGTACAAATGATCTGGGAGTCTGGGTCAGAGCTCCGCGTCAATATTTCTCAGATATTCAATTGCCCTTGGCGTCACCTCATGGATTTCCCAAATATCCCCTTCGAACTTCTTGATGGGACAGTGCCCCACAATGTGTTCCACCGTCTCTATCTGCCCGCACTGGCATTGGGGATGTTCCCTCTTGCCCCATAATAATAAATATAATATAATAAACATACATATACACTCTAATGTATTATTTTATATAATTTGTCAGCTGAGGCGCTCCCGGCGTTGTAATTTCGTCTGCAGACATGAAGGTGTTACAATATCTTTATATATTATTGTAGGTAACAATACAATAAGAGTAATAATACAAGACGTAATTCTAATTGAAAAACTGTGTGACCTCTCTACGGCGTAACTAACAGACAGAAACGGGACCCTAACATTTCTATATCTTCGATTATCTTATACAATTCTACTTACATAATTTGGTGCAAGTTTTTGCTATCTATCTCTCTTTTACAGGCAAAACACCCGGAATGAAGTGATACGCAAGTTTTTTCTGGTCAAGGCGAATATCTCTACCCTCTCACTACCACTGTCCTTCCTGGAGGACACGAAGATAAAATAAATAAAATCCATTTGAAGCAAATTCTCATACTTTATACATGGTAAACTTATTATAGAATGTTTATTGTCTATGAATAAATATTGTTTTACCAGTAAATAACTACCAGTGTCCTCCGTGGAGGGCATGGGGCGAAGTTCTAAACTGAAAAACGCAAAACAGTTTTAGCCCTACAAAGGCTAAAACTGTTGACCTTGGACAAGAAAAAAAAATGGACGGGGGGGGGCAGAATTCCGTGAAAACCAAAAAGTGAAACGTGGTCGGCCTCCGCCCTCTAAATATCTGCCACCCATAGTCCCCGGCCTACCCAACATTTTGGCAAATCCCGGTCTGACCCTGAGATATACGATGCTAATCCGGTGCCCGGAGAACACCACTCAAACCCGGAGAGGTGGCAGCCCTAGACACAACACTATTTGTAATAAGTTTTTCCTGGTTTTGGAGGGCATTGTTTGTTTGTTGTTGTGATGTACTGTTGGTTGGTTTGTGATTATTTGGTCAGTGAACTCGATGGTTGCTTGATTTATTAATCACGTGCATGCGTGCTAATGCGTGCTAATATTGCGTGCTAATGATGCGTGCTTATAATAATTCTGATCGATATAGAGAAACCATCAGGCGGAACGAAATTGCAAGTGCGAAATTACTACCTAATCAAATCACTACTTATATCGAGGCCGTCGCCATATTTTTTATTTATTTATTTATTAATGAAGTCATGTTAAGTCATAAAATAGGGTACATTTTATAACTTAAAAACTAGGCTTAATTATGTACAAACTATACTAACTATATTAATTAGATACATCAACATTATTCTAGAATCTCTCTTTGACATAGCGCACACACAACTTCCTAAAAGACGAAACGTTTCCAGCCTCCCTGATTCTGCCAGGAATTTCATTGAACAGCTTCATACCTTTATTGTTCATGGAGGCCGGGCCCAACTGACATTTGACGATGATTACACCATCAAAATTGTATGGGAAAAAATATTCCGTAGTTCAAGTGTTTATCACCGAGACAAGGTGTTTGTCACCGATACAAGGTGACGTCACAACTCATGGCGGTGATGGAATTCGAGGATGTAGGCTTGTACTCTACTATCGCAGGCTTCGCTTATATATTTACCATAGACATAATAAGTAGGTACTAGACATCTGCCTCCATGTACTTTCAATAGAACGGAAGTGTCACAACTTCACGCTCGCACTTTTTGGTATTTTGGAGTCGCAAAACTCACACTATTAACAAGATATCAATAATAAAAACTAAAACACCTTTAAAACTATCGCCTTATTCCTAAAAAACGTTATAACTAATACAGTTTTTAACTATGATAGCACAATTTCGAAACCGTTGCCTACAAACTGTCAAAATTTTCCATACGATTTGACAGTTTGCGGGCACCAGTTTAGTTACACTTCTAGCATTGAGTATGCTGTCTAGATATTTACAGATTGTCAAGAAAGAAACGGTCTCGGATTAGTTTTTAAATACAATTTTTATTGCAGAAATAATGTACCTTACCTAGTAATAACATTGAACACATTCTTCTAGGAATCCATGGAGACTGTTTACAATACAATGTTACGGAAATAGATCAGACAATGTGTAAATATTTATTATTTTTATTACGCAACGTGTAAACCCGACATTACGTGGATAATAGTAAAAATCCGCGAATCATAGACAGACGTCAGACTAGCAAACTTTCCTGAAAAGTACTCAGACTCAACTAATACTAAAGATATCATCCTAAGACTTAACACATGGATAAATGTAAGATATGCTGCAAGTCACTCTAGTGGGGAAACATTTACTCAAACAAGAGATTATTCCCCTAGTTTGTTACATATAATGCTGTCATTTGGTACTCAGACTCAGCTAATACTAAAGATATCATCCTAAGACTTAACACATGGATAAATGTAAGATATGCTGCAAGTCACTCTAGTGGGGAGACATTTACTCAAACAAGAGATTATTCCCCTAGTTTGTTAGATATAATGCTGTCATTTGGTACTCAGACTCAGCTAATACTAAAGATATCATCCTAAGACTTAACACATGGATAAATGTAAGATATGCTGCAAGTCACTCTAGTGGGGAAACATTTACTCAAACAAGAGATTATTCCCCTAGTTTGTTACATATAATGCTGTCATTTGGTACTCAGACTCAGCTAATACTAAAGATATCATCCTAAGACTTAACACATGGATAAATGTAAGATATGCTGCAAGTCACTCTAGTGGGGAGACATTTACTCAAACAAGAGATTATTCCCCTAGTTTGTTACATATAATGCTGTCATTTGGTACTCAGACTCAGCTAATACTAAAGATATCATCCTAAGACTTAACACATGGATAAATGTAAGATATGCTGCAAGTCACTCTAGTGGGGAGACATTTACTCAAACAAGAGATTATTCCCCTAGTTTGTTACATATAATGCTGTCATTTGGTACTCAGACTCAGCTAATACTAAAGATATCATCCTAAGACTTAACACATGGATAAATGTAAGATATGCTGCAAGTCACTCTAGTGGGGAGACATTTACTCAAACAAGAGATTATTCCCCTAGTTTGTTACATATAATGCTGTCATTTGGTACTCAGACTCAGCTAATACTAAAGATATCATCCTAAGACTTAACACATGGATAAATGTAAGATATGCTGCAAGTCACTCTAGTGGGGAGACATTTACTCAAACAAGAGATTATTCCCCTAGTTTGTTACATATAATGCTGTCATTTGGTACTCAGACTCAGCTAATACTAAAGATATCATACTAAGACTTAACACATGGATAAATGTAAGATATGCTGCAAGTCACTCTAGTGGGGAGAAATATCATTTTTATAAATTTTCTCGATAAAAAATAATTCCAAAGTTATCTCTGAAATTAACTGAGATTATTCCCGTAGTTTGTTAGATATAATGCTGTAATTTGGTTGATAAAATGTTTAAGGTAAGACGCAGTGACTCTAGTGGATATTTTTTTGATATTCGGTCCCCTTTTTATACAATAAGCCAAAATCGATTTCGTCCCTTACGTTATTCTTATTTTGCGCTTACACTCTCATGCAAAATTTGAACAAGTTGAAGCGATAACAAAACGATTTTTTCTCGGAGCATTTATAGTCCAAGAGCCCGCTGCTTAATTTATGACGTATCTGTTTTTTGATCGAAATGTGGTATAAATGATAGCTTACCAATAGGGTATTACATCGCACTAGGGTTGCCTATCAAAATCTTGCCGCAACCCCCCCTGCCCCCCCCGAAAAGGTCCCTCTTCGCGGTTTTTCGCATTTTATAGGAATATGGTAAGAGATAGGAGAAAGTAGTCAATGACAAAAATAATCCTTGCTAAATTCTCTACAAAAAATGTTACGTCAATTTTTTCGTAGAACTAGCAGTTTACCCGCAATAGCCGGTCCAAAACCGAAATTCATTTAAAAAATAAAAAAAACGAATTTAAACTAAATTGGTTGAAAATTGATAAGAGCTACAGGAAAATAGTCAAAGAACGAATTAATTACCATAGTCTTAGCTACAAAACGAGCTATAACTTATTTTCATACATCAATTAATTTAGGAGTTATTGGAATAAAACTCAGTGACGAAAATTCTTAAAATTTAGTTTTTCATAAAATAACCAGCGATATAGCGCCGCAGGCCAAATATTTTTTTCCATAAAATGTTAGTGATAATTTGGTGGAAGAAATTTAAAGAAAAAAAATCAATTTTTTTTTTTTTTTTTTCAAAAAATATCCTGTTTTTTGACCGGCCATTACGGGTAAACTACTAGTCCTATGAAAAAATTGATTATACATTTTTTGTAGAGAATTTAGTAAGGATTATTTTTGTCATTGACTACTTTCTTCTATCTCTTACCATATTCCTACAAAATGCGAAAAACCGCGAAGAGGGACCTTTTCGGGGGGGGCAGGGGGGGTTGCGGCAAGATTTTGATAGGCAACCCTAGTGCGATGTAAAACCCTATTGGTAAGCTATCATTTGTACCACATTTCGATCAAAAAACAGATACGTCATAAATTAAGCAGCGGGCTCTCGGACTATTATAAGAGCTTTCGATAATATTGCTGATATATTATAAAACAATAGTTTCTTTATCTATATGCAATGTGCATTCCATAGATAACGTATGTCTGTGGTTTTTTCCAATACAAACACTAGAGTATTCAGTGCTTAGATATTTATCCAATACTAGATTTTAAGACCCGCTAGTACGCACTGAACAAAATCGTTAGTGTCCGACCGAAACTGGATTTTTAGCCGAAACCGAAACCGTAACCGAATATTCGGCTCGCCTTCTAGTTTCGGCCGAAACCGAAACCGAAACCGAAACTTAGGAATTTCAGTTGTAATTTTGAAAAAACAAAAATCATTATGGTACCCTGCTCTGATATCTAGTGTTTCCCTAAGATATTTATTAGGAAACCACGCTTCATTTTCGGAAATCAATGTAAGCATATAAAGAAAAGAACTTATTAAACTACAACTTGTGTCATCAGTTATGTAGGTACCCATGGCATAGGTAACACTAGGGGGGGGGGCATAAAAAATGCAATTTTTCTTCGGGAGGCTAAGTATCGGAAGTTGTGGTGTAGTTTGCTAACATGTATATTCATTAATGTCGCCAGCCTCGGAGCTAAAGAGGGGCAACAAAAATTTACAAAATTGATATAGGACGAAAAACGCGTAAATAGCGCCGCAGGCGAAATTTTTTTTGTGAAACATGGTGAAGAAGGCCTTGATATGGTTTGGTTTATTTGAAAATGTGCACAATAATTTGCACAATATTATATATATGAACAATGTTTCATATAAAAAGCAATGAATAAATAGCACCGCAGGCAATTTTTTTGTGAAACATTTGTGTTTTGATGGATTTTTTTATATTAATTTTACAAAATTTATGACATGGTGAGAAAATGTGCGGTAATAGTGTGATTTATTGTGAGCTCTTATAATAATTAAGTATGAAAAAATATAAAGCCATTCCAATCTCTAGGGGGGGTAGCTGCCCCCCTACCGACGTCGACGCCCATGTGTATATTATCTTCGAAGTAAAATAGGAATACAATAATAGTTATGAGTATTTTTCCCTTAGATGCACCTAGAAGTAGCGCCGCAGGCATTTTTTTTGTTTTTTTAATGGGCGAAGTGACGAATCTTGTTATAGGTAAGTAAAACACTTGGTTATGGTTATCAGGGAAACGGCCGTCTAAGTAGCGCCGCAGGCAAAATGTTTGTCATAAGACATAAATTATGTGTATAAAAATGGGTATTTGTTCACTTTTGTAAAATAAAAAAGGTCTCTAGTGTACAGAATACAAACACAAAGTGTGAACCTGTTCCGAAGATTCGCGACAATGCTCGATGTAATACGGATGCTAGTTTCGGTTTGGCCGAAGGTTCGGCCACTTTTTGGCCGAAACCGAAACTGGGGCCGAAACCGGCTATTTCGGCCGAAACTGGCCGTAACCGAAACCGAAACCGAATATTCGGTCGGTCTCTAAAAATCGTTATATTTTTGCTTCAACTTTTTCAAATTTTGTATGAGAATGTTAGCGCTCAATAAGAATAACGTAAGCGATGAAGTGAATTATACCTTTTTAAAAGAAACCTGGGAAGAAATTTAAAAATGTAAAACAGCCGATTTGTTAAGATTATAATTACCAGTATTTTGGCTAAATTATACTTTTATATCTGAAAAACTGAACGGAAAATCTTCAGATCCTGTAAATTTTAGGGGCACATTAGGAAATTTTTTTTATTTAAGGAATTTCCAAATCCTGTAATTCTAAAACAGCCGATCTGTAGTCCATACTTTCATCTATCACTGTCTTCAGTTACAAGACGATTCCCTCAGTACTGGTTGAGTACAATTCAGGACGCCGAAGCCCAATGACAGCATAAATGTATGGTCTGAAGGCCCGCTAGTATTGACAATTCAGAGTTCTTTTACAAGATTTTATTTAACTTCACTGTGGAGTTTTATAACATGTTTTTTTTTTGTTTGTGCGCAATTCTTACTAAGGATTTTTCGACCACTTCCTGACTACTTACTTACTTAGAGACCTGAAACTTTGCAAACGTACGTAAAGTCGTTGACAATATAATCCTGTACCACTTTGGATCAGCTTACTCCAGAGAAAAAAAATATGTATGGGGTTTCAAATGGATCCAAGGGTCGTGTGTGGTATCGTATGAAATGGCTTTGGAAAAGAAATCCACATCGCAAGTCAGATTTTGCCCAGCTCAAGCATCGGAAGACACCGAGCGATCGAGAGGATCCAGTCACCGCATACCGTCGTGTTTGGTATCTCACGAAAGTGCTTCACGAGTACAACATATATATTTACTTATTTTTTATTTTCAAAACAGAACGGACGTACCGTGATGTTTTATTATAAAGATAATTGAATGCCGCAGAGACAGGATGGTTGGGACATGTTTAAGGAATGCCATTAACACTAAACAATACTAAATTCTTTCTGCATGATTGTTTAAGATAAGAAAACATTAGATGTTTTTCTCCGGTGCAGTTATTAAGAGGGATAGTAAATGAACAAGCGAAAAAATGCATCAGGAAAAGTACTTATATAGAACACTGTTAAATTTATGGCATATGTTCCTAAATTGTTGGCGAAAAGTACTAAAGTAAAATAAAACATTCCCATACCTTCACGCATTGGAATGATTGTTACTGCTAATTGATTGCAATCACTAGATCCTAGGGTAAATCAGTTACCCAAAGATCCATGGAAAGAGCCATGCTGGGTATCACCCTGAGAGATACAGTAAGAAACGAAACGATACGGCAAAGAACAGGGGTAACAGATATTGCCCAGCGTATCGCATCTCTCAAATAGCGGTGGACAGGTCACACGGCTAGAGACCCAGACGATAAGTGGTCGAAGAGGGTCTTAACCTGGAAACCCGGAACGACTACCAGGAGTGTAGGAAGACTACCGCACTACGATGGAGAGACGACCTAGTCAAATTCGTTGGTGCCAACTGGATCCAGAGAGGATCTGCCGGAAGATGCCTCTCGTCTCTGTTGAGGAAAAAACTTAAACTCGAAATAGGTAATGTTAACAAATCAATAAGCGGATGTCAAAAACATAGTTGTCGAGATGAGGCAATATCCGAACAGGATGGTTAGAAACATTCGTAACATAAACCCATCATTATAATACTACAGGGTGATTGGTGCTTACAAACACCGGTATTAGAAATTCATTTGAGACTTATAAGGTTGCAATAGCTGGAGAAAAAAATCACAATAGTTTTTAAGCTTCATCTGTCAAGCCAGGGTGGCTGAATATTTGGGGCTACAAATTTGATGGTGTTCCGAACACGAAAAGTAAGTTTCTGTCAAGAGCCCATAGTGATTTAACATGTGAAAAGTTGCGTCGGGAAACGTAAGAGACTCAGCTAATACTAAAGATATCATCCTAAGACTTAACACATGGATAAATGTAAGATATGCTGCAAGTCACTCTAGTGGGGAGAAATATGATTTTCATAAATTTTCTCCATAAAAAAATAATTACAAAGTTACCTCTGAAATTTACTGAAACTTGAGATTATTCCCGTAGTTTGTTAGATATAATGCTGTAATTTGGTTGATAAAATGTTTAAGGTAAGACGCAGTGACTCTAGTGGATATTTTTTTAATATTTCGTGTCCTTTTTATACAATAAAACAAATATATTTTTTTGGCTTACGTTATTCTTATTTTGCGCTTACATTCTAATGTTGGCAATTTACTTTAAAAGTTACCTTACTTTGTTAAGTGCAGTTTGTAAAATGTGGTCATCCGAAAATTGTAGTAATCACTAAATATTTTTAAAAATACTATAAGTTGTAAGAAAACTAACCTTGTAGCTTTAAAAAAATAAATTAAACACACATGAAAAAACACAATGCACACTAAAAACGATACACTTTAGACATACACGAAGTAAAAAAAACACCACATAGGAAAAACGTACACAAAACAAAAGGAATGGCTATATAATCAGTTCTTTATTTAAAAAAGAAAACAAAAGCACGCCGTAGAATTATTAATTCGAAAATTAAACGTAATATTCCACAATTTGAATTGAAATTACGAACGCTACGTTCTATTGTAGTTTCGCGGTCAGATTCAAATGCGGCGCACACTGGTCCGCGCGATCGAAAAGTCGAGACTAAACTAAACTAGTGAAGTGAACTAAAGAATATTATGTGATATCTAGTGAAGATATCAAGTGTGAAATGAATGAATCATCCTAATACAATATAATATGCCAGTTGCATTGCAAATACTAAGTTTGATATATTAGTTACAACTTGGTACATATTGATAGTGTTTAAGTGCAACAAATAGCCAGATTTTTACACCAATTACTATTTACCCGAGACATTTTTTACTGTTTACCCGAGAATTTTTACCCGAAACTGGCCTGGTCCGATCATGGCGACAAGATCCCAAGCGTGGGCGCGTTTTGAGTAAAAGGAATCGGAGAGCGTGTATGACTGCATGCACGAGTGTGACGGAAGCTAGGAGTGTGTGTAAGATAGGGCTGTCTGGCGCTCTGTCCTCTCTGCCTACCTTGCGCGGCATATACGAGAGTAAAAATAAAACTAAACGCAAATATTCAAAATGTCAAAAAACAGCCACATGGTTAATGGCGAAAACAACAGTGAAATTAGATACATTGAACCTATATCTCGGGAATGACCGTATCTTGTACAAATTTCTCAAAAAAATGAAAAAACTCGTTTCCCGAAAGTCGCGTAGATTTTTTTTGTATTGACATAATGCATTAAAATCTAGTGAACAACCGTACAAGTTTTTTGATTGAAGCGAAATTAACCCCAACAAATAAAAAAAACTTGTTTTAAACCACTTCTGTATGACCAACCGTCGTACAAATGTTTCTCAGCCCCCTTAATAAGAGGCTAGACGCATTAACACGTAGGTCGTGCAGCGTGCAAGAATACAAGTTTTTTTTTCTAAATGTACAATAAACATTAAGAGTATGCATACCGACATTTCAAAAATTTCTAAAAACGGGAGACCTTCTATCTCGACAGCCGTTACTAAATATGCTTTGGAACAAAATAGGATAGATGCATTGAACTTTTATCTAGGGAATAACCGTAAAAGATTTTTTTTATCTTGTATAGATTTCTCAAAATAAAATTTTAAAAACACCTCTGACTTTTTTTCCGAAAGACGGAAACTCATTTCCCGAAAGTCGCGGAGTAAAATTGTTTTCTTGTACTGATAATATGCAATAAAATCTAGGGAATAACCGTAAAAGTTTTTTGATAGACTCAAAATTGACCCCAAAAAATGGAAAAAAACGCTCTTTTTACCATTTTATCATGCGATTGTCACGCAATTTTGAACCTTAATGCCGTGGGAAAAGACTGTGACGTCATTCCTGGTGCCATGCCCTTAACTGCGTAATTATGAGAGGAAAATGAAGTTGTAGATAATTGCCAATTATCGCCTCTATGTGAAACGACTGCCGCATGAGTCGTTGAAGTAAAAAAATATGTTACAAAGATAATTTTCTAAGTGTACATAAATACTAGAGACGCACAGTAGGATTGGATTCAATAAAACTAGTCAAAATCGTTTTTCCTTTTTTTATCATCCAGGAAATACGTACTTGCGAGGTAATCAGCGACGTTCATGGCTTATATGCACTGAGCAAAAATCGTTCCATTTTCGCTTCAAGTTTTTCAAATTTTGTATGGTAATATTAGCGCGAAATAAGAATAACGTAAGTGACAATGTAAATTCTACTTTTTTTAAGGAGAACCTGGGAACAAATTTAAAAAATTAAAACTGCCAATTGTAAAGATTATAATTACCAGTATTTTGGCATAATTATACTTTTATATATAAAAGACCGAACGGAAAATCATCAGATCCCGTAGCAAATTTCAGGAGTACATTCGGAATATTTTTTATTCAAGGAATTTCCAAATATTGTAATTCTAAAACAGCCAATCTTTAGTCCGGTAGGAGGCAGAGGTAGGTGGCAAAGGAATGCCTGTAGTTGGAGAGGCCAGAGGTCTTGTAGAACCCAAGATACTTTGGGCCTTCGACCCAGCTCAGGATGAGGGGGAAGAGACTATGATCTAGAGGGAATCAGTCACGACAATGAACTGCACCTACGGATTCGAACATGACCGCTGAAGAACGAGCGGAATCAGGCTTTGCTGCATAGTAATCCCTATAAGACTGTGTAGAACATTTCGTTAAAATTTTTGTCCCCCCATTTTTACACAGACGCACTTATGTGCGTTCGATGCGGAGTTGTACAAAACATCTGCAAAGACGCGATTCTCTTGTAACGATACTACTTCTTGTAGCAAAAAATGAAAAACTACTATTAGCAATATCCTCTATCATAGCGGTCACGCCATCGGTATAAAATAAAACATTCCCATACCTTCACGCCTTGGAATGACTGTTACTGCTAATTGATTGCAATTATTAGATCCTAGGGTTACCCAACGATCCATGGAAAGAGCCATGCTGAGTATCACCCTGAGAGATAGAGTAAGAAACGAAACGATACGGCAAAGAACAGGGGTAACAGTGATTGCCCAGCGTATCGCATCTCTCAAATGGCGGTGGGCAGGTTACACGGCTAGAGATCCAGACGATAAGTGGTCGAAGAGGGTCTTAACCTGGAAACCCAGAACGACTACCAGGAGTGTAGGAAGACTACCGCACTACGATGGAGAGACGACCTAGTCAAATTCGTTGGTGCCAACTGGATCCAGAGAGGATCTGCCGGAAGATGCCTCTCCAAAAACCTAAACTCGAAATAAGTAATGTTAACAAATCAATAAGCGGATGTCAAAAACATAGCTGTCGAGATGAGGCAATATCCTAACAGGATGGTTAGAAACATTCGTAACATAAACCCATCATTATAATACTACAGGATGATTAAAAACACCGGTATTAGAAATTCATTCATAGCTGGAGAAAAAATCACAATAGTTTTTGAGCTTCATCTGTCAAGCCCGGGTGGCTGAATTGGGGGCTACAAATTTGATGGTGTTCCGGACAAGAAAAGTAAGTTTCTGTCAAGAGCCCATAGTGATTTAACATGTGAAAAGTTGCGTCGGGAAACGTAAGATGACTCAGCTAATACTGAAGATATCATCCTAAGATTAACACATGGATAAATGTAAGATATGCTGCAAGTCACTCTAGTGGGGAGACATTTGATTCAAGTAAATTTTCTCCATAAAAAATAATTCCAAAGTTACCTCTGAAGTATACTGAGATTATTCCCGTAGTTTGTTAGATTTAATGCTGTTATTTGGTTGATAAAATGTTTAAGGTAAGACGCAGCGACTCTAGTGGATATTTTTTTGATATTCGGTCCCCTTTTTATACAATAAGTCAAAATCAATTAGGTCGCTTACGTTTTTCTTATTTTGCGCTTACACTCTCATACAAGTTTTGAAAAAGTTGATGAGAAAATAGAACGATTTTTACTCGGAGCATATCGCCCCGAAAACCTTATCGATTCGGGTGAAAGAGTACAAGATATGAGTGTTTGAATCGTTCTGTATATGAAGCTATGTATAAAATCAACCGTACCGATTACATTACAAATATATGTATTCTCAATTACAAAATATCATTACAACAGTAAGACCACAAGACAACATACTGCCCGAGGTCGTCTTAGAACTGGTCAGACAATCTTTCTACATGTAGTACCTATCTATACGTAATAATACGTATTCACTAGACCTGCATTGCAGCAACAATAATATGTGAAGTATTCGACCAGTGGCCGACTACCGAAAAACCATTTTAATGAGATTCGGTAAACCGCTTAAAAGTCAATATGATCTGAGTAAAAATCGGTCAATTATCGCTCCAACTTCTTCAAATTTTGTATGAGAGTGTAAGCGCAAAATAACACTAGCATACATGCAGGTTGGCACTATAATACGACAGCATTGCTTTGGTAGCCACATTGCTACTACTAACATTTGGTCTGAGTGCACCATATGTCCTAGTACCCAACAGCTTTCTTCTTTCAATGTCTCCATCACAGCGTCCATCTCTAGTAAACAAACTCCCCACATATACATACTCATACACTTACATTTCCACTGCATTGAACCCTGATTGGTCCTTCTTCAGCCATGTCCTTGTCTCACTAGCATACATGCAGGTTGGCACTATAATAAGACAGCATTGTACACTAGCACTTTTGCTTTCGTAGATTGGTAATTAGTAAATGATACTAATTACTTACTATTAGACTAATGAGTATTGCCCGCATTTGTCTATTGCACGTATGTATTAAATTAAATACATACCTACATTATATCTATACAGTAATTACTGATTACCTTTGCTAGATGAAAGAAAAAAAATGGTTCAATGCATAACAATCAAAATTCATTCATCATAATAAAGATCAAACGTTTGTTAGTAGCATTAGTACTCGTATCCGATAGAACTACAAAATTTAGTCAAGGAGGTGGAGTCCATTAACCACATTGTAGAAGAATATCGGTTTACTAGGTTCTGCGGCACAATGGAACTGGACGGTTAATCCTCAATTCCGACGTGGTCCATCATACTCGTTGTTAAGGGAGTGTTATTCCATACATTTCTTTAGCGACGGTGGCGGCAACCTCTCCTATAACGTTTTCTGTATTATTCCTACATCTTGACCAGAGAAAGAAAAAAATGTCAAGGTGGCGTTGACCACGTATTATATTCTGTAACTAGATTTGACATCAGGAGTGGTGGTCCTGTTTGATCATTATGCTATGTTGCCCACTGTTACAGTACGGCTAGAGTACCTACTCTAGGAGGCGGTGCTGCGACTATTGTACATACAAGTTATCTAGGAGTCATAGCTCCGTGTCAATATTCTGTAATAGTCCGAGAGCCCGCTGCTTAATTTATGACGTATCTGTTTTTTGATCGAAATGTGGTATAAACGATAGCTTACCAATAGGGTATTACATCGCACTAGGGTTGCCTATCAAAATCTTGCCGCAACTCCCCCTGCCCCCCCCGAAAAGGTCCCTCTTCGCGGTTTTTCGCATTTTATAGGAATATGGTAAGAGATAGGAGAAAGTAGTCAATGACAAAAATAATCCTTGCTAAATTCTCTACAAAAAACGTTAAGTCAATTTTTTCATAGGACTAGTAGTTTACCCGTAATGGCAGGTATGCGAAAGAAAAAGATGGGTACTGTAACTAGTATGGAACCGTATCTACCTCATTAGTTATGATTGTATGAAATATTCGTTCAAGGTACGCATAATAAAATAAGTAATTTAACACATCAGCAGAACGGATTTCTCTAAACAGAACCATCACGCGAGTGATTAGAGAATAATGAATTAAGTGCTGTTCACATCAGCAAATATCTGCCTGCATGTGTGTGTCTGTGTGGACTGTATGTGATAGCAAGCAATGTCTACTAGAGCTGTGTCGTCTTTCAGTTAACAGTTAATGTTCAACAGACCTTATTCAACACGTCAACACTGTTGACATGAATAATAAATATGTATTCTCAGGACAGGATGGATGAGGACAGAATACCCCACATCGCGTTGCCCATAATATACCCGTGGGACAACGTCAGCCAGGCAGACCGCCAAAGAGGTGGAAGGATAGTTGGTGTTCCACATCCCAAGAGGAAGACATCCGTTCACAAACAGATCAATAATCTAGAACAAGATGAAGAAGAAGTATTCTCTGCTGACGCTTGTCAATGTCTGATACATTCAAAACGCGCGAGAAGAAAACAAATGTGGTCGTAGTGTTGAAACAAAAATCGAGGTGGTCGGTAGTCTGGTTGGCAACGCGCGCGACTGTTAATCCAGTGGGCAAGGGTTCGATCCCCGATGCCGACTTACTCCACTTCACGACACAAGCTTTGCAAGCTGAGCCAATTTTTTTTTTATGAAACTGATTGATTTGCCGTACAAATTTTCAAAAATTTACAATATGATGAGAAAATCTGTGGTAGTAATTTGATTTTTTGTGAGGATTTAGCATTTAGTGTGATAAAATATATACCGATTCCAATCTCTAGCGGGGGCTGCAGCACCCCCCCCTGCCCCCGCCCCACCTAACGACGCCCATGCAGTTAACATTAGCAGTTGACGTAAACTGTTAATCGGGATAAACATTAACTTTAATTAGCACAACGCCCAGTACTAGTATCTATCTACAATGTAATCCAATCGGTCAATAAATAAACTGCACAAGTCTGGAAATATGTGACACAGAAAGGAAACACTTATTGAACCTATTATCAAAAGTAGCAAAGTATCTACTGAGGCAAAGCTACTGGTGCACAACGCCGACATGCATGTATGCTAGTGAGACAAGGACATGGCTGAAGAAGGACCAATCAGGGTTCAATGCAGTGGAAATGTAAGTGTATGAGTATGTATATGTGGGGAGTTTGTTTACTAGAGATGGACGCTGTGATGGAGACATTGAAAGAAGAAAGCTGTTGGGTACTAGGACATATGGTGCACTCAGACCAATTGTTAGTAGTAGCAATGTGGCTACCAAAGCAATGCTGTCTTATTATAGTGCCAACCTGCATGTATGCTAGTGAGACAAGGACATGGCTGAAGAAGGACCAATCAGGGTTCAATGCAGTGGAAATGTAAGTGTATGAGTATGTATATGTGGGGAGTTTGTTTACTAGAGATGGACGCTGTGATGGAGACATTGAAAGAAGAAAGCTGTTGGGTACTAGGACATATGGTGCACTCAGACCAATTGTTAGTAGTAGCAATGTGGCTACCAAAGCAATGCTGTCTTATTATAGTGCCAACCTGCATGTATGTATGCTAGTGAGACAAGGACATGGCTGAAGCAGGACCAATCAGGGTTCAATGCAGTGGAAATGTAAGTGTATGAGTATGTATATGTGGGGAGTTTGTTTACTAGAGATGGACGCTGTGATGGAGACATTGAAAGAAGAAAGCTGTTGGGTACTAGGACATATTATGGTGCACTCAGACCAATTGTTAGTAGTAGCAATGTGGCTACCAAAGCAATGCTGTCTTATTATAGTGCCAACCTGCATGTATGCTAGTGAGACAAGGACATGGCTGAAGAAGGACCAATCAGGGTTCAATGCAGTGGAGGTGAGATGGTTGAGAAGAATGTGTGGAGAGATAGAATAAGGAATGAGGTTATTAATAGAGAGATGAGTGAATGTAAGACATTAGGGTGTAGTGACTAGAAAACCGAACAAGTTGAGATGGTTGAGACATGTATAGGGAATGAATGATGAAAGGATAACAAAGAAAATGTATACGGGAGAAAGAAGAGGTGAGTGGTGGCTCGACCATTTAGATCAGTTGCTTCAGAACAGCATATTTTGTTGAAAATACGGATTAATGTAGTTTTTAACATGAACTATTCAATGTTCGTTGTCATGAGAAGGAAATATTTTATCACATAGTTCATGATGCGTCACCAAATAGGTCTAAAATTGATCGGAATAAGCACATTCTGCGCTAAAAACCTAATTTATATTAATTAGATACTTAGTACTTATATCAACTAGGACAAAAATAATACACCAACTCATTAAAATATACCTCTAACTGATTAATTCAATATCTCGTAACTACGATCGTGGATGCTTTTGACGGTCTTTAGGGGTTTTGATCTGAATATGCGCCAACTCCTGGTCAAGACCTATGTGTGGAGTATCCTGATGTACGGCAGTGAGATGTGGTGCCTATCTGAAAGAGATAAAAAGAGACTGGAAGCTTGTAAGAGAAATTTCTTGGAGAGATCACATAACAAACGAAGAAGTTCTCAACAAAATTAAAGGAGGAAGACACCTGCTCAATGCAATAGCAGAAAGACGTGTAAGATGGATTGGCCACATAGTGCGTCAAGAGAATTGAATTAATTGAAGAAATGAACGAGGGGACGAACTGCAGAGGACGACCAAGGAAAGAATACCTGGACGACCTGTGCCAGGATATGGGTTTCGAATCATATAAAGAGTTAAAAAGAACCGCACAGGACAGGGATGAGTGGAGAAGGAGACTTGGGGCTTTGCTGCAAACCGATTATGGCCCAATGCTACTGAGGCAACACTGAACGCCATGTGGCATGCTACTTGTCGCATGCTCTAGGCGACACTATTCGACGCGTTGAATCATGTCGAAAGGCGAAGCATGCGTCCGGGCAACGACATTCGACTTTTAGCATGCAGCAAGGCGAATTGTTTTGTGTCGCTTCAATGGAAAGATTGTATGTAGCATGCTAAATATTGCCTTTAGTTCTTCTTATTCTTGTTCAGCCGTCCCTCCACTTCTGAATATAGGCCTCTTCTAACGTTTTCCAAATTTTTATATTTTGAGCTTTGCTCAACCAGTTTCTTCCTGCAACTGGGCCTATATCATCTAACCATATTTTTTGGGGTCGTCCTACAAGTCTTCTGTTCTCCCATGGTCGCCATGTTAGGATTCTTGGTGCCCATCTCTCATTTCCCTGCCTCGCAACGTGACCTGCCCATTGCCATTTTAACTTAGCGATACGGTCTGCTATGTCGGAAACTTTTGTTCGGCGTCTGATTTCTTCGTTTCTGATTTTATCGCTCAGAGTTATTCCTGGCATTTGCCGTTCCATAGCTCTTTTTGTGTATAAATGGAGTTGCCTAACTGGAATTGGGCCTTAAGTAGGCTATAAAAGAATGGCGAAGATTTTGCAAAATAAAGTAATGAATCATATAGGATAGGTATTAATGCACATTGCATACATCAATACATTATTCCATGCATTTAATGTGATGACAAACCATTGCAAAAACTTTGCGTCAATTATGCAACAATAACATTAAGTACAGAATGACTGATTAGTAAATAGGTAGCAGTAGTAGTACTTGGAACTTCTACAGTGGCGCTGTGATCTGGCGCCAAGAAAATTATGCCTCAATCTTAACCTTCAGCAACGAAATACCATTAAAAATTATCTTTTCTGTACTGAAGTCGAGTGAATAGTTATTACCAAATGACAAATATCTTATTTCTTTCGAAGGTGTAAAATTTGAAATAACGCATGTTTACTTTAAAGCTCCCGACCCAACTATGTCGTTACGGTCATTTCTCACAGCATTTAAGTTTAAAATCGCATAGAAAAATGGTAAAAATAGCGTTTTTTTTTCTTAATTTTTTTGGGGTTAATTTCACATTAATAAAAAAACTTCAGTTATTAAATGACTACAGTTATTCCCTAGATTTTAATGCGTATTATAAAATAAAAAAAAATCTGTGGTTAAACCGTGATCAATGGAGCAAATCGATTGAATCAAAAACTTAAGTATTTTCCGTTTTTCAGGAGACACCAGTCACGTCGTTGACTGCGGGTTAATTAAATAATCTTTTGTGTCTTTTGCGACGCAGACGCCACATTATGTGTGTGTGGTAATTTTCTTTACTAATTTAATGTCACAATGGTAAGAAAGGGAACGAACAAGAAGATATGAAGCTACGTAGGTACCTAACCTATCAACATTATATTATGTGCACTACAAATTAGCATATAAATGCTTAAGTGTATGCATACCGACATTTCAAAAATTTCTAAAAACGGGAGACCTTCTATCTCGACAACCGTTACTAAATATGCTTTGGAACAAGATGGGGTAGATGCATTGAACATTTATCTAGGGAATAACCGTAAAAGATTTATTATACCTTGTATAGATTTATCAAAAAAAAATGTGAAAAACACCTCTGATCTTTTTTCTGAAAGACGGAATATCGTTTCCCGAAAGACGCGGAGAAAAAATATTTTTTTGTACTGATAATATGCATTAAAATCTAGGGAATAACCGTAAAAGTTTTTTGAATAAAGCGAAATTCATCCCAAAAAATGGATAAAACGCTATTTTCACCAATTTATCATGCGATTGTTCACGCGATTTTGAACCTTAATCCCGTGGGAAACGACCGTGACGTCATAGTTGGGTCGCGAGTCTTAATATAATTAGTTAAAACTCAATATAATAATTGGGGTTAACTGGAAGAAATCGCAGTTCTACGATAAGTTCGCCCTAGTGAACAACGATTTATAATCTGTACTATGTCCATTTTTTATATTCATATGTATTTGTTGTTCACTTTAAGTTTACATAAATAAATAAATATCAGTATGGAAAGAAAGGGAACAAACAAGAAGATACGTAGTTAAGTTACCTAACATATTTACATTTATTATGTGCATTACAAATTAGCATATAAATGCTTAACAACGAGCCAACAACTACAGTGTCGCAAAATTTGCAGGACTGTATACAGTATTAATATGAAAATTTTACGAAGATCGAATCTCAATATAAATAAATCTTTATTGGCCAGTAAATATATATAACAACAAAAACAAGACAATACAGTGTGCTCTCCGATTCCTTCTACTCAAAACGCATCCATCTTTGAGGATCTGGTCGACATAATTGGACCAGGCATATCTTTTTTGTCATACCGTCATCCTTCACTCTCTCAACATGCCCAAACCATCTTAGTTCATTCACTTTCATTCTAGTTACAACACCAGTCTTGCAGACACTCATTTCCCTCTCATAACCTCATATATTATCTTATCTCTCAGCGATTTTTTTTAAATGTATCTGGGTTTATCGAAATAAACCCAAATACTTACACCTTTGTACACTTCACAGTAAGCTTGAAAAGCTTGTCTCGTAAAGTGGAGTAGGTCGGCATCGGGGATCGAACCCACGCCCACTGGATTAACAGTCGAACGCGTTACCAACCAGGATACCGACCACCTCTATTTCCCACACGTTCTTCTTAACGACCTCATCTTCACAAGCAATATTTTGATGTGTATGTTAAATTTGTTGTATGTCCACTTCCTAGTATTTTTTGTATGACTTCACGAGCGAATGATTCAGTCATAATATATCTGACTGACAGTTCAGTATTGTTTAAGTTCGTGTGTGTTCTTCCTAACTCAAGGTTTCTCTTTGTAATATTTATTCACATAACTCATTAAGAGTATGCATACCGACATTTCAACAATTTCTAAAAAGGGGAGACCTTAGATCTCGACAACCGTTACTAAATATTATGCTTTGTGAAAAAATAGAGTAGATACATTGAACTTTTATCTAGGAAATAACAGTAAAAGATTTTTTTATATCTTGTATAGATTTCTCAAAAAAACATGACAGCAACTCGTTTCCCGGAAGTCGCGATATTTTTTTTGTATTGATAGTATGCATTAAAATCTAGGGAATGACCATAAAAGTTTTTTAATTGAAGCAATATTAATGCCAAAAAATTGAAAAAAACGCTATTTTTACCATTTTATCATGCGATTGTCACGCGATTTTGAATGCCGAATTAATTTGTAATGCCGTGGGAAAATACCGTGACACCAAACACGGCGGTGTGCGGTGACCGAATCCTCTCGATCATTTGGTGTCTCCCAAAGCTTGAGCTGGACAAAATCTGACTTACGATCTGAATTTTTTTTTTCAAACGCCCTTACATACGATACCACACACGACCACTCCACCACCAGCAAAATTTCTCAGAAAGCTGCACATTTCCAGACGTTTCCGTTTCCGATTCCAGGTAGCAAGGCATACGTGTACCAAGTTTGGTTGAAATTGCTCCAAGCGTTCCAGAGTTATGGTGGAACAAACATACACACACACCTACGTCCATTTTTATTATATGTATATGTAAGATGTAGGATTTGATATGAAAATACCGGTAGAACTGGAAGGACTACAATTATAATCATTTAAGATGTTGTACTTACCGAACCTCTGGTAAATAGATATACCTACTCGTACTGTAGAGAGGTTATATAGACAAACTACATACCTACACACCTCGTAGTAACTTCAATAAAAATTCCGGTAATTGTACACACAATTATCAATACTACTCAGCTAATACTAAAGATATCATCCTAAGACTTAGGACTTAGACCGCCAGAGTATGTTGGCAACAGGGTTCAAACGCTTAATGTTCTCGGTAGGAGATCCAGAGGAAGACCCATGCGCAGGTGGAGGGAAGTGGTGAGGCAGGACATGAGAGAGAGTGATGTTCTACCGGAGGATGCGCAAGATAGAGCAAAGTGGCGGCGAAATACAAGACAAGCAGACCAGACCACCATGTGGGATTAATAAGTGCTAAGGAGATGAAGAAGATCATCCTACGACTTAACAAATGGATAAAGATATGCTGCAAGTCACTCTAGTGGGGAGACATTAGATTTTAATAATTTTTTTCCATGAAAAAAAATGATCCAAAGATTATTATTGCTAATGGGCTCACAGCTTATAGCTGATATGCCCATATCTAGCTTGCACAATCAATTGTCTCTCAAATACTCTTGTCCAACTTATTTTTAAACACATCAACACTTGGAGCACTGACAATAACCCTAGGCAGGCACTTACCTCTGAAACTTGAGATTATTCCCGTAGTTTGTTCGATGTAATACTGTAATTTGGTTGATAGAATGTTTAAGGTAAGACGCAGTGACTCTAGTGGATATTTTTTCGATATCCTGTCTCATTTTTACACAATACGCTGAAATCGTCTTTGTGACGCTTACGTTATTCTTATTTTGCGCTTATTGTCCAAGAGCCCGCTGCTTAATTTATGACGTATCTGTTTTTTGATCGAAATGTGGTACAAATGATAGCTTACCAATAGGGTTTTACATCGCACTAGGGTTGCCTATCAAAATCTTGCCGCAACCCCCCCTGCCCCCCCCGAAAAGGTCCCTCTTCGCGGTTTTTCGCATTTTGTAGGAATATGGTAAGAGATAGAAGAAAGTAGTCTATTACAAAAATAATCCTTGCTAAATTCTCTACAAAAAATGTTAGGTCAATTTTTTCGTAGAACTAGCAGTTTACCCGCAATAGCCGGTCCAAAACCGAAATTCATTTAAAAAACTAAAAAAATTAATTTAAACTAAATTGGTTGAAAATTGATAAGAGCTACAGGAAAATAGTCAAAGAACGAATTAATTACCATAGTCTTAGCTACAAAACGAGCTCTAACTTATTTTCATACATCAATTAATTTAGGAGCTATTGCAATAAAACTCAGTGACGAAAATTCTTAAAATTTAGTTTTTCATAAAATAACCAGCGATATAGCGCCGCAGGCCAAATATTTTTTTCCATAAAATGTTAGTGATAATGGGTGGAAGAAAGTTAAAGAAAAAAAATCAAAAAAAAAAAATATTTTTTCAAAAAATATCCTGTTTTTCGACGGGCCATTACGGGTAAACTACTAGTCATATGAAAAAATTGACTTAACATTTTTTGTAGAGAATTTAGCAAGGATTATTTTTGTCATTGACTACTTTCTTCTATCTCTTATCATATTCCTACAAAATGCGAAAAACCGCGAAGAGGGACCTTTTCGGGGGGGGCAGGGGGGGTTGCGGCAAGATTTTGATAGGCAACCCTAGTGCGATGTAAAACCCTATTGGTAAGCTATCATTTGTACCACATTTCGATCAAAAAACAGATACGTCATAAATTAAGCAGCGGGCTCTCGGACTATTACACTCTCATACAAAGTTTGATACAACCCCCACGTTTGTGCCGTTCCATTTCGTTTGACAAAACATTGATCGTCACGAAACAGCCACATTAAAAATGCAAGCTGAAATGATTACCCTGCTTAGCACGACATATGGGCTAGGGCTAGATAGCAAGACATAATATCTACTATAGTAAGCAGTATGGTAGCTATTACTAGAATATTTAACTGCAGAACAAGGACATTGTTTAAAGACTGATAGATTATGGATGGAAACAATGACGTTTTGTTCAGTACCTATCTAATTGTCCCTTGGTATGGTGGTCCCATCAGACGAAGAACCCAAATTGTCGACGTCATGGATCGTACAGCGGCAAATGGCAATGGGCAGGGAACATAGCAAGCCAAGACGAAAATAGATGGACACCCAGACTCGTAAAGCGGTGGCCGTGGGAAAACAGAAGTTCTGGGTTGTTCAGGGTGATCCATAGAAAATAGGGTAGATTTTCACCTACAGTCTATCAGAAGTCTCACGGAGCAAACTTGGTTTAGTGTTGCTTGATGTGATAATAAGACATGGTTACATTGCATCACTACTTTCTAATTATATTTCAGAACAATGTTTAAAAGAACTAGCCAATTTTTGGATTGTTAGAATAAACTGGCAACATTGTTCTTCAAACTTGTGATGGCGGTTTAAAGGGATTATCGGAGTATTTTTTTCATTTTCCAACTCGTAAAACTATCTTGCCTTTGAAATGATTTTCAGCATTGTAGGTTACTTGTAACGCATACAATGTGAGAATATTTCCAGCCTTATGACAAGATTCGACAACCAGGGCTACCAACAATACAATCTTGAACTCCACTTGCAGCTAACGTCCGCCGGCTGCCAAGATATAGTACTTGGATAGTCTTATGTGGATTTATCAACGACCTAACTCGGAGATCCTCTCGCCCAATAGACGTACAAATCCCTTTTAATGATTTGATCACGGGTTCGTGTACTGGGTGACCTCACGCGCACAGGTATTATAGAAACGATTAGATTGAATCATTAGTCAGAGCTTGATGATGTGTTAAACATTGCAATAATAACATTAACTAATACCAGTCTGTAATGTGTGATGTTAAGGGCTTGGCACCAAGAATGACGTCACAGTCTTTTCCCACGGCATTAAGGTTCAAAATCGCGTGACAATCGCATGATAAAATGATAAAAAAAGCGGTTTTTTTTTCAATTTTTGGGGTAAATTTTGCGTCTATCAAAAAAGTTTTACGGTTATTCCCTAGATTTTAATGCATATTATCAGGAAAAAAAATACTCCGCGACTTTCGGGAAACGAGTTTCCGTCTTTCGGAAAAAAGATCAGAGGTGTTTTTCAAATGTTTTTTTGAGAAATCTATACAATATATAAAAAATATTTTACGGTTATTCCCTAGATAAAGGTTCAGTGTATCTACCCTATTTTGTTCCAAATCATATTCAGTAACGGTTGTCGAGATATAAGGTCTCCCGTTTTTTAATTTTTTTGAAATGTCGGTATGCATACTCTTAAAACATCTTCTTTTCAAAAATAATAATTCACTGACATACGTGTGAATCACCTACAATAATACATGGTTACTAAATAACCTATTAATTAGTTTTACGTTGTACTATTTATTACGCACTAGGGTTTAACGATGCCTGCTACACAGGGGTCCGTTAAATTTCACTCGGTGATTCGCTCGATTGTTTATGGTTCTATTGTTCTCCGTACTATCATTATTGCGCTTGAAATAAGTCCGCCTTTTGGCGCACTACCTTATTTTTGTAATTAGGTATACACATTTTGTTTTGGCCAATAAAGATTTAGTTATTTATTTATCATCGGTGCAAGTCAACCGGTTGTGCGATTCAACCTGTTCTATGTCCATAGTTGACACGCTCTGTTGTTGTGATTAACACCGAATTATTTGATTGGGTGACATTCGCTCGCCATAGACAATAAAGTGGTCCACACTTGCTGTTCACTCACTCTTATTAACATGCAAATGTCCATCCCTTTGTATCGAAGAAGAGTGCTGTAATACCGCTATCTCGATGTATATCTATCGACTCACACTTATTAGTATTCTCATATCTCTCTCTGTTTGATAATTCCAAATGGAACAATCACCCAAATGCGTTCCGTCTTCGTGCGATAATCGCCCGTTGACTCACCGAGTGAAAATTACCTAACGGCAAAAAACGCAGTCTTGGTAACAATATTGGGAATATAACCTGCGTTTTTCAACAGGGTCCTAAATGCAATTAAAAATAAAGCAGCATCTATCGCTGCCCAAATATTTAGGTTCGAAACTTACGAAAAATCACAAAGGAAAAGACGACGCACGCGTGTCTAGCTAATTATGTAATATTTAAGTATTGTCAAGAGGAGTCCCGCAAGGCTCGTCGATGTGTCCTCTGTAAATGCTTTTTTTTATTTATTTCATTTTGATTATTGAGCACTTTATTCTTTTGATTTATTGCGGATAGAATACCAATGAGTCAAGTTAGATGTTTTGCGTTCGATTCCTGGCTGCGGCCGATGGATGAACTGGAATTGGTGAATGTTCTTAAGTCGACGATCAGTCATAAGCCTGGACTATCCTTGATTCTAGACTATCGGGTTGACTGTAAGATATTGCTTTTGCAATAAGTCCGCCTTTTGGCACACTGTATTATCTTGTTTTGTTTTTGTTGTTACATATATTTACTGGTCAATAAAGTTTTATTTATTTATTTATCCTTCGCTGTACATCTGTTGAGATAACTAATTATATAGCGTGATGTTCTATTGTTTATTGTTCTCTGATCATTCGTAGGCCCAATTTAAGGAAAAAGATAACTTAAAACAGGCGTGGTTTAGTTCAATGCAGGTCTGGATGTAAATTGTCCAGAACTACGTTACGTCAATGCCAACAGAATTTGAGAGAGAAATCAGTATAAAACAGAGACAAATTATTATTCAATGTAGGTCTGGATGTAAAAGGTCCAAATCTGCATTTCGTCAACAATAAATAATACTAATACAACAATTATGATGAGTCAGACAACATGTCTTCAATAGAATAGTAAGATTTATCGACAACGTATCTCTATCGGACATACACACATCTCATAGGTTTGAAATTCAATAAACACATTGATAATAAAAACACGTGTACATGGAATGTACCTCCTCACTTGTTAGCTAATTAACATCATCAAAAAACTATAAAAGTAATTTATACCTGCGGAGAACATAAGTGAGATCATAATACCTGCGATTATCTGTTGTACAAATAAAAAAACTTTTATTGAAAGACGATTCGTGACGTTCAAGTCCTTGAGAGGAACAGACAAGAAACTATTCATATTTTATTATTCCTTATGGACCAGAGGCGAGCTAGAGTTGACGGGGAGCTGCTGTTATCAAGGTCCGGAAGATTTCACATCTGGGTCACGTGCTGCGTGGAGAGACATATCACTGTCTACAACTGATATTGAAGTGGAAAATTGAGATACGCCGAGGACCCGGTAGACGACAGATGTCCTGGCTGCGAAATATAAGGGAATGGACCGGCATCCGGAATGTAGGGGAGCTGTTCCGAGCGGCGCAGGACAGAGACAAGTTCGCTCATCCACAAAATTGCGCATAATTGTTAAAATAACACAACGCAATGGTCAGTTTAATCGTAAAAAAGTGTGGATAACATCGTGTGCAGTGAGTAGTGTGAATGAGACCTTGATTCTGCATGATTTATTACTAAACTGCGCTATAAATATATCTCGTTCAATTACTTTGTACCAGAATACAATGCTCACAGACTTGACAACACAACAACACATAATCTACAGGACAAGATGACCAACAATGACCGATGAATATATAGATATGACAAATAATTCACACTATAAATGCGCAACCTAGAAGACTTGGCTCCAAGCCCTGATTGGAATATCGCCATATTTTTAAATAAAATTTCTCCTAAAAACTTTCGGCATCCTTTTTGATTCCAACACGGTAAAATATGACTCATAAATCTAGAGAATAATTGTCAAAATTTGGTGATAAATCTAACAAAGTGACCTATTCTCCATACATTTTCCATGCTCACACTTTCAAATAACAAGTAAATTTTGCCATTTTTTGGAGCTTGACAGCTCCGCTGCTATTTATGTTAGAGAAAAAAATGGTATGCCAAATTTGTAGGAAGTTTTATGTACTTTAATTCTGCTAAAAAGATAACCTACAAAAGTTGATAGTTTTTATGTTCAAATCCAGAATTCACCACAAAATAGAAAATTTCGCCATTTTTACCATTTTTCGCCATGTTCCGTCACAAAATGTTGTTGGCAAACCTCGGATTCGGATTCAGCACCCCAAAATACGTATAAAATGAAAGAAATCCAGACTACTCCACAACTTTCCATCGAGAAATCAATCGGTGCAAAAAAATCATTGGTGCTTAGACTGCATCCACTGATTTGTGGCTCACTGAACTAGACAAAATACATACACATACTGCTTCTAGACAGTGTTTACATAGTACTACACCTACTCTGTGCGATGCGCTCTAGCAGGACACATAGCTCAGTGGTTGCCGGACCCAAGGTAACCAGTTAAAGGACCAATTATCATACCGTGAATTACATAATACCAAGACTAAGTGGCGGAGGTGTCACACAACGCCATCTCGGAGGAAAACGGTGGAAGCTTCTACAGTAAAACTAGTAGCTATTTTTTTTAAGTCAAGACTTTATGACTACGCATCCTAGGACTTTTTTTCGCGGTCCTCCAAACGATACCAAACACGCACTTCCGGGGCGCTTGGATTCCTTTATTCCAACGGCGCCTCCCACCATATCAAGAATACAGAATCAAAATTTGTAAAAAAATGCGAGTTCTACTCGTGAAGCACTTTTGTGAGATACCAAACACGGTGGTATGCGGTGCCTGGATCCTCTCGATCGCTCGGTGTCTTCCAAGGCTTCAGCTGGACAAAATCTGGCTTACGATCTGGATTTCTTTTCCAATGCCCTTTCATACGATACCACACATGACCCCACACGATCTGCGGATCGCCTTCAAACGCCAAGGCCTGACCTGGCTTTCAACCTAAATTTCTTTTCAAGCGCCCTTTCATACGATACCACACATGACCCCACACAACCCTTGAATCCCCTTAAATGCTTTACATCTTTTTCGTCTCTGGAGAAGGCTGCTCCGATGTGATACAGAATCGTAATGTCATCTAGTTTACACAATTGGTGAAAGTTTCAGAGTTCTAGCTAGTCTGGAAATGAGTTAAAAATCGATTGCAAGATTTGGAGATAACGACTCCTATTATCTATTTACTATATCTTGGCAGCCGGCGGAAGTTAACTTCAAGTGGAGTTCAATATTGTATTGTTGGTAGCCCTGATTGTCGAACCTTGTCATAAGAGCTGTCAAAGGTCTGCATTATTCTCGCATTGTATACTTCACAAGTAACCTACAATTCCGAAATATTACAGAGCAGCGCTAGATAAATCATTTTAAAGGCAAGATAGTTTTGCGAGTTGGATTTAAAGAAAAAAATACTCCGATAATCCCTTCAAACCGCCATCGCAAGTTTGAAAAACAATGTAGCCAGTTTATTCTAACAATCCAAAAATTGGCTAGTTCTTTTAAATAACAGAGTTCTGAAATATAATTTGAAAGTTGCGAAAAAATGCAGCCATATCTTATTATCACATCAAGCAAGACCAAGTTTGCTCCGTGAGACTTTTGAAAAAAAAATTGACTATAGTTACTGTCTATAAATTTTGAGGTAATACGCGCATGTATGTATCACTGTCATGCATCCTTTGCGCACCTGCATAACTGTCTTTCATTCTCGACATGCGCTGATTCAAAACATAACAAACCCTAATCACAAATTGCGGAATGAATGAATGAATGGATTGATGTAGATCTAACGTGTGATGATCCACAAACAGGTATGTGATTAATACAAGATCTATAAATACATCCGTCCCACTGCCAACACTCTAACGAGAGTACATAATAGACAGATTAGTACTAATGGTCAGTTGTTTTGTTTGCGGTCATATCCATTGGGCCAAATATATTTTATACCAAAGCAAACAAAGCAATATTTACCCACTCACAAGACAGTGTTAAAAAGTAAACACAAAATATATTACGGTTCCCGAAGAAAAACCCATAAGAGTATTGGTCAACATGAATAAATCCCAAAAAAGACAAAAGCCCTTCAGAAATATTCTCAACGGATAAGAGCCCAAACTTTCAAGTTGAATTCCTGCAGATGAATTATTCATAAAATATTGACTATGGTGGTCTCATTGTGGTTTCTGTTATGGGTTGGCTGGCAGAAATTGCCATTTGGCAATAAGCCTGCCCTTTGTATGTTTCCATATACAATAAAGATTATTTTATTTATTTATTACTAGGTATTTTTCATTGTCTATCCCATTTTAGACCCGCTTATGTATTAGTTTATTTTCTAATCTATGGTAGATTCTAACAGTCTGAAAGAAATCGTTTACTAATAGATACAAATAATTTTATATTTTTATTTATTTAAACTTTAAGCGAACAACAAATACATATAAATATAAAAAATGGACATAGTACAGATTATAAATCGTTGTTCACTAGGGCGAACTTATCGTAGAGCTACGATTTCTTCCAGTTAACCCCATATTCTAAATCCAATTAGATCTGAGCCTTTGTCCCTTGAGCATATTTCTAAAGCGGGTTTTATCTTTTTTGGGATTTATTCATATTGAGCAATATTCTTATGGGTTTTTGTCCGGTCACGAAAATATACATATATCTCCACACTGACGTAATAAAATCGCGTCACAAGCGTCATCATTACCTAATAGAGACCATCGCTTATTGACTTGACAGAAGCGAACTTGCAAAAAAACATAAACCTACCAGATATTCCTGTATAAGATGCCCTGTATAAGGAGTTCGGTTTTACTTTTCGTGTCGAAACCAAAAAAACAATTTAACAGTCAAGCAGCTCTTGATAATTCCTGGATGAGCCTGAATTGCGTACTTCTCAGCCCCGCTTCTTATGCAAAGCAATATTCCCTTCTGATAAAAATGGAATACCCCAAGGCTCGCTCCTGGGCCTGCCACTTTACTGTTAATTTTATTTTGTTCACATCGGATAATCTCAAGTACCTTGCAAAGTGCACACACGTGGAGGTGCGTCATAAATATCTTCCACAGTGCGTGCGACTGGGCACAGCGGACACTCCAACAGGATGGCATGGTCTGCGCTGCACAGCAGTCACACGCGTTGGATTCGTCCTGTAAGAAGCACCTTCGCTCTCCATTTTATACTGATCAACGATTCGTGTTTTCGTGAATCTTCTCTATCAAACTGTTTCTGTTCAAAGTTTGAAGGTGGCTTTGAAGAAAACAGCGAGCGGGCAGCGACAGATGTCATACATAGCAAATTGCTGCGGATAGCAAAACCATTTCAAGTAGAACAGTAGACGGGACTCAAAAGGGACTATTTTGAGTAGCTTTTCTCCAGTTGAGGGAGAATTGTGCCAATTCACTGGGTCAATATATTTTGCAATGAATGCATTAGCTATCAATTAAAAAAACCAAATGATCAATAAAATAAAAATAACATTACTAATGACACACTGAAATTAATACCTTGCCAAAAGTATCTAAATGGCTTCCGGAACAATGCCAAAAAAATGAATGCATCAAAACGAACATCAGTTACATTTGCGACAGCGAAACGAAATAAGATAATAATAATAAAAAAAACTGTGCTATTAATATTAATTCTTAAATATTATAATAAAAATAATACAGTTATGGATGAAGCTGAAAAATTAGCCAAAGCCGTCAAAAACACAGTGGAAAAGTTTGGATTCGCCGCGTCAGATTGCGCCAAAGATGCTACTAAAATTATCAAAGACAGCGGCGCCTTGCAGCAAATCAGTGCTATGACAGACGTGACGAAAAATAAAGCTAAAGAAGTGATGGTTAACGTTCACGAAAAAGCCAAAGAGGTCATTGAAACAAACGCAGAAATGGCTGGGAGCGTTTTGAAAGAAAAAACTGAAGCCGTCGCGGCGATAGCAAAGGAAAAAATGGAAGCTGTTACGAGCGTGTCAAAAATACACGCGGAACAAGCTTCAAAGGTGATTAAAGAAAAACTTATTGAAACGAAGGAGGTCGCACAAATAGCCGCAGTGTCACTTGAAGAAAAATCCAAAGAAATGGCCAAAACGATGGAAGTGACGATAAAAAGACGAATGAGCGAAGCTTCGCAGAGTTTGAAAGAAAAGACGGAACAGCAATTGACTGGACTGCTGACGAACCTTCGCGGCGGCGATGGACAGTCAGAAGAGAAGAAATACGCCGCGGCCTGCAAGACTGTCTGCGATTACAGGAGGAAATCCACCATGGACGGCATTGATTGTGAGAAGGCTTGCCTCAAAGTGCACGAAATGAGAGAACAAGTGATGCAATTGGCGAAAGACATCGATAAGACCAAGAGCGGAGGGAAATAACTCGACTATAACACAATTTCACTTGGGTTCCGTTTCATGTCTAATTCTTTTTACGTGTGTGAAAATAGCATTGTTAGTATTTCTGTTCTTTTCAGTCATTTACAAAAGTGAAATAAGAAATGTATTATGATTGATCTGTCCATATTTTTTAGCCTGTTTCCTACCCTATTGTGTCATTTATTGGTACTTTGTGCAATGCAGCAATGTCTCCTCGATTTTACCGAAAATAAAGAAAAGAAGAAAAAAGAACAAAACAAAAATAATGTACTATGAAAAACACACGCACAATTGTACTTTAATTTGTAATACCCATTCAATTTAAATTCAGTGGGGAATGAGGGATGATCCACAGTGTGACTGTGGACACCCGAAGCACGTATGGGGCAATCACCCATCTTGCGTGATTGCCCCATACGTGCTTACCCCGGTACCATTGACAGTGCTGCCAGCCTGTCCCCTGAGTTCCTCCAGTGGCTAGAGGCGCTGGATGTCAGTCTTTAACGATGTGACAATACTTCGACGTTGCCAAACGATAAATAAATAAATAAATTTAAATACTGTAAAGAAACGATCCTCCACAATAATTAAATAATAATAATATTGTATTGAATAAAAAATACATTTTTTTCTTTATTTAATTCTCCGGCCTTACCATTTTTTAAAGGTGGCAGCCCTATGTACCTATGAACCTTTTTTTTTTTTTTTTTGGTCCACACCATAATTCCAAACCCGGAGATTTACTATGCTGACCCGGAGATCCAGTTTTTCTATGGGGGGGGGGGGGGGGACCGGGACCCCGAGTATTTTCTTTTTTTTTTTTTTTAGACCTGACAAAAATTTCAGACCCGGAGATACACTATGCTAACCCGGAGCCCGGAGAACACCACTCAAACCCGTAGACTCCGGGTCAAACCCGGAGAGGTGGCAGCCCTATCTACATGTCCAATAATTATTAGATAACTAGTCAAATTTTAAAACATAGCCAAATAAAGTATTAGATAACACACACAGAGTGAATTAGTATTCACACACAATGGAGTTAACATAACATAACATACAGACTACGGAAGTACTGAATTATATAAGATAATACGATATCCTGGCCTGTGCTACTGGGTAACATGGAATGATAAAAAGTCGACACAAATATGTATAACCATGGGCGTAGGCAGGGGAGTTGGGGGTTCAACCCCCCCCCCCCCACGTAATATCTTTGTCTCGCCTTAAATATTGCCGAAATATTCTATTTATTTTTTTTATAAAAAATGAATCTTTGAATACATCTTTGTACACTTCACAGAAACCTTGAAAAGCTTGTGTTGTGAATTGCTATATCCCAACAAGCAAAGTAATCCTATAACGAAATATTATAAGTGTATTTATATTTACAAAGCTCATATAGATGCATTGTTGTAGACTATTTAACTTATAATAACATTTCACAAGTCTTAACATACTCAGGAGCATTTGTTTTTATGTCTCACTCTTAGAGTTTGCTACAAGACTGATGCCTAGGAGAGTTCTAGGAATATTTTTACTTATAATAGCATTCTACAAGAATTGACAGTCTCAGGAGCATTTGCTTTTGTATCTCTGTCTTATAGATAGCTACAAAATTATCTAATAGGAGACTCATAGGAGTAACTAATCATATAAGAACATGCAGTAAGACTAAATAGTATTGAGAATAAATCGTATCCCATACTAACATTTTGTAAGAGAATACATTTTTATAACATACTGAGCTGAGATCAATATACGAGTTCATCGATGTAGCTTGTTCAAGACACTTAAAAAACATATAGTACTTAGACAAGAGAGTGATACGAGCAATCAAACTTATAAAATACTAGATCAATCAGTTTATAAGTAAACGTCAAATATTTTGTCAAGGTTCAATAATTGTAACAATTTGCGATTCATCTTGAGAAAATATACATTTAATATGGATTTAAGTTTTAATAGACGATTTAAAAAGAGCGGTGGTTACAGAAGAAAAGTGACAAATAGATACGCAAAATTAGTGAAGCTAGATTCTTCACAAATGTGTTTTTCGGGATCAGGGAGTAAATCAGGGGTGTCAAAAACAAAAAGAGATGATATAAGTGAGGATTCCACCATGGAAAATAATGTTTCACCCTTGACCCGTGAACGTGAAGAACGTGAAGAAGTTGAAAATAATGAAGTAGAATCCGATTTTCCATTGGAAGAAAAAACTGATTATGAAAAAAATCACAAATTGATTGCAGAATATTAAATTTTCTATAACTTTTTATTACTAAGTTTTTTACTAATATTATTATTAAAAAAGTTATGCACTGTCCAAAATGCTATATTTAAAAAAAACGTTTTTTTTTTTACGATTTATGAAGTTTTGTTATTATATTTCCGTAACGGTAAGTTGTAAAGGAAAATGACATAAGTAAAAGTTGTAGAACATTCAATTTTCTATAAATTGATTACCAAAAAGTATTACCTAGGACTAACAATAATGGAGCTACGCTATTTTGAAATCATGATTTTCATTCTGCTATTACTCTTTTACTAGACTATTATAGTTCGAAACATTCGTCATCGTAGCTTCAAATTATGTGACTCAATAATATTTGGTCAAAAAAAAAACAGTCAACATCAAGAAATACAGTCATCTTGTAATTGACGCTTATAAAAGTAATAAATTCAAATATTATAGTAGGCAAATTTTACGAGGGTCAACCCTAATTATTTGTTAAAATGGAGGTGACTTATAAAGACAAAATTACTTGTACAAGTACTAACTTAGTTATAATACTTCTATATAGTACTCAGTGCGGAGCATTTTTAAAACATGGCGAATATTCATAATAAATGATGAAATATAATTTTTACAACAACTATGCAATGTGCTATTTTTCGAAGGGCGTTAAGAATCTAATGAAAATATGGTACACATTTACAGTAAAAATAACTTCCCCACTTCTCAGAATTGTATAGAAAAATTCAAATTCAAATTTTTTTATTGGGTATAAAATTACAAATTGTAAAGAAAAACAAATGAAATTACAACTCAATATAACACAAAAGAACTACTCTCCAAAATTGAGCAGAGCTCGTGCTTTGGAGAGGAACAAAACATAAGATCTTATAACAATTAGTTTATCCATGCATATATGTATGTATCATTACCAATCAAGAGAAAGCATTAAAGAAATGTACAAAAGAACGACGGAAGGAGGAAACATAAACACAGATACACACATACACACAAATACATACACACACACACACACACACACACACACACACACACACACACACACACACACACACACACACACACACATACACCCACATACACAGATCCACATTGCAGACGTTTGGAATCAAATAAGTATTTCTTTAAGTTTGCGCTTGAAATCTCTATAGTTCGTTTGTGGACCATGTCTATATTCTCGGTCCAGCTGATTATACCACCTCACACCCAGAAAAGCGTAGTGATGTTGTCCAGTTGTGGTTCTTCGGAGCGGGATCTTTAAAAGGTTGTATACAGATTAATAATTATGGTCTACAATAACATTAATAACAAGTAGAATAATATAAAGTGTACTTGCGTTTTTAGTATTTATTTAAAACAAAACAACCGACCACAACAATCACAAAACATAACCTCTATCGGTTTATAAAATATACTTACAACATATATATGAGTACTCTATTAGTATATTATAGTTAAGATTACTTTTGTAAGATACTTGTGTCAGACACTATCCCCCGTTTTCACCGACTATAGCTATTCCTGCTCCTAACTGGGTGGCTATCCTACCTACCAAAAAATCCTACCTAATTTACGTTTCACCAACAAATTTCCACTTAATTGGGACAAATCCAGCTAGGAAGATTTTTATTTGTAGGGTTGCTACATGTAAAACAAATTGATCAAAAGTAGTTATTTTTTTTAAACAATGCTTACTTTATAGAGTAAATAATACAACTTAAACATAGGGATTGTATTTGAAAAATATTTAAATATTAAATATCATTACAAAAATAATTTACAGTCGTTAAATAACCGCGTATTTTTATTTTTCATATTTCACACAAATATTATTACCTAATGGCAACACTAGACTTTGAGATTGACGCATGCGCGTTTAGGTACGTGGTAAAATGAAAATGGCGCCTAACAGTAAACATTGTTTGTATGCAAAGTGTCATGTTATGATATTGTGTTCCGTTGTGTTCTAGGACTGTTTTGAAGTTATAAAATAACCCCAGGTCGGAAAAAAACACTACCTGATTGATAAAATTCAATGTGGCGGCCGATTACGTAGTTGGGTGAAGTTTAATATGACAGATCTTACCGTTAGGTGCCCAAATCTCGTTGCCTAAGATAAGTGGGATTCCTAGCCGTTAGGTAGGTATTTTCGCGTGGTGAAACGCAAATGTGGGCTAGGTGACTTTTATCTCTGCTATTCCTCACCTAACCAGTTGGTGAAAACGGGGGTAATAGAAGCATTTGTCCTTATAAATGAGTAGCTGAGAGCATTATACAAGCAATTGCGTTTCATTAAGTATATTTTAATTATATTATGAGACTTAATAACATTCAGCAAGTAGATTATAATAACGTTACAAAACTAAGTGCTCATATAACGGTGCCCAAATGCAGACTTACAGCATACTTCAAGTATATTATAAATACAAATAAAAGTAGTCTTGAGATCATTATAAGCACTGATTTTGCTACTTGGGATATTGCGAAACAATGTTAATCACTACGATTTGTACGAGTTGCCGCAATTGTTGCTCGGAAAATTGCTCGTGTAAGCGCACCTTAAGAGCTTGGCACCAGGAATGACGTCACAGTCTTTTCCCACGGCATTAAGGTTCAAAATAGCGTGACAATCGCAAGATAAAATAGTAAAAAGGCGTTTTTTTTCGTTTTTTGTGGTTAATTTTGTGTCTATCAAAAAACTTTTACGGTTATTCCCTAGATTTTAATGCATATTATCAGAACAAAAAAAATTTACTCCGCGACTTTCGGGAAACGAGTTTCCGTCTTTCGGAAAAAAGATCAGAGATGTTTTTCATTTTTTTTTTAAGAAATCTATAAAAGATATAAAAAATCTTTTACGGTTATTCCCTAGATAAAGGTTCAATGCATCTACCCTATTTTGTTCCAAAGCATATTTAGTAATGGTTGTCGAGATAGAAGGTTTCCCGTTTTTAGAAATTTTTGAAATGTCGGTATGCATACTCTTATCACACATGCGGTGATGCGTAGGACAAAGATGGAATTTGTTGTTACTTACACAGTTAATGAAGTTACCTAATCTGAGAACAAGAATGAATGAATTGATAATATTTACAAAACAATGGATAATTATAATAATTAAGAGTATGCATACCGACATTTCAAAAATTTCTAAAAACGGGAGACCTCCTATCTCGACAACAGTTACTAAATATGCTTTGGAACAAAATAGGGTAGATGCATTGAACATGTATCTAGGGAATAACCGTAAAAGATTTTTTATATCTTGTATAGATTTCTCAAAAATAAATTTTAAAAACACCTCTGATCTTTTTTCCGAAAGACGGAAACTCGTTTCCCGAAAGTCGCGGTGTAAAATTTTTTTTTGTACTGATAATATGCATTAAAATCTAGGGAATAACCGTAAAAGTTTTTTAATAGACGCAAAATTAACCCCAAAAAATGGAAAAACGCTATTTTTACCATTTTATCATGCGATTATTACACGATTTTGAAACTTAATGCCGTGGGAAAAGACTGTGACGTCATTATTGGTGCCAAGCCCTTAATTACTTGAATAAAATAATAACATAATAAAACAAACAATGATCACATCCGCGTTATATTTCCATAACAATAAACTTCTTCTTCTTGCTTCATGTAGATCCGAGGATCTGTTTATGCCGCTGTGTTGTCCTCCTGTGATATGACTCCCAGCTGTCACGCCATCGTTTCAGGGGTTCCATGTCAAAATCTCAAGTGACAAAATCTCAACTGTCAAAAGGGTAACCTACTATTGACAGAATCGCAACTCAACACCGGGAAATCTGATGCCGTTGTTTTCGTTTTGTGTGCAAAAAAAAACATCCTAACGAACCTAACACAACAATATTGAAATTGTCGGCAACAGGTTTTCCGGTGTTGAGTTGCGATTCTGTCAATAGTAGGTTACCCTTTTGACAGTTGAGATTTTGTCATTGCGAGTTTTTTTTTTTTAATTGTTGCGAGTTTCTGTCTGGTTACCCGTTTCAGTGGTCTTCCCGGTGGTCTTCTTCCGTTTGGGTTACCATGAAGCACGATACGTCTGTTATCTTGCATTCTATTTACATGCCCATTCCAGTATCGTCTTCTTTGACTTCCCCCATCTGACGATATCTTCCGTACTACACATCCTCCTAATTTCCGTGTTTCTTATCCTATCCCTCAGCGTGTTTCCGGTAATGCATCTTAACGTCTTCATCTCGGAAGTTCTTAAGAGATATTTCGTTCGTGTTGTGTCTGCTCTGGTCTCTATACCGTAAGTGGCTCTTGGTCTTACACTTTGCTCTCTATATGCATGTGCTTATTCTTCTATATGCTGGATCTTAAACATCCCAATACTGCAGCAGCCTTACCTGCCTCCGAGTCTCATTGCAGAGGTTTCCGTTGCTACTGATGTCTACTCCCAGATATTTGAACTCCGGTAACCAGACAGAAACTCACAATGACAAAATCTCACATGTCAAAAGGGTAACCTACTATTGACAGAATCGCAACTCAACACCGGAAAACCTGTTGCCGACAATTTCAATATTGTTGGGTTAGGTTCGTTAGGTTGTTTTTTTTTTTGCACACAAAAACAAATAAAAAAAAAACAACGGCATCAGATTTCCCGGTGTTGAGTTGCGATTCTGTCAATAGTAGGTTACCCTTTTGACATGTGAGATTTTGTCACTTGAGATTTTGTCATGGAACCTTGAACTCCATTACCTGCTCTATTATTTTGTTATCCACAACCACTAAACACTAACAATGAACTTTGACTCCAATAGGGATAAATATTTCTTCAGCTTCATGTGATGCTCTGAGTAAAAATTCTTCCACTATCGCTTCAACTTCTTCAAATTTTATATGAGAGTGTAAGCGCAAAATACGACAAAATCTATTTTGGCTTATTGTATAAAAAGGGGACTGAATATCAAAAAAATATCCACTAGAGTCACTGCGTCTTACCTTAAACATTTTATCAACAAAATTGCACCATTATATCTAACAAACTACAGGAGTAATCTCAAGTTTCAGTAGATTTCAGTGAAGTACTTTGTAATTGTTTTTTATGTAGAAAATTTACAATAATCAAATGTCTCCCCACTAGAGTGACTTGCAGCATATCTTACATTTATCCATGTGTTAAGTCTTAGGATGATATCTTTAGTATTAGCCGAGTCTGAGTACTTTTTGCATATATTCAGTAACTCTGGCCTCTGGAGTACTCCTTGTTTCATATAACTTGGCCACTGGCTGCATAGTAATTCTATACAAAAAGTGTGACAAGACGGATGAAACGAAATGTACCTTGAGCATACAGCATAGATAAATTCTTCCAAAGACACCGATGCTTTGTTTCTCTTTGTCTAGTCTGTCTATAGATAATCATTTGTCCATAGATAATCGGTTGTCTATAATATATTCTAATTTACTTCTTTGTCTATGCTTCATCATTTGTGTCGGATCTCTAAGGTTATGCATATTTTTACATATAGTTAAATTTAAATTTGAAAGCAGTGGCTTTAGTTAAATGATCGCTTCACTTCTTATATACAATAAGAAAAAAAAAACGCGTTAGTTTCGTAAAAAACAGGAACAACCTCGAACACCACATCGAAAAATTCAGTCTTTTATCCAGACTCCTCTTTGTAAAGAGGTCTCGGCTGAGATGGCTTGGACACGTCAATCCAAGTACAGAGGAACGGCTCCCAATAAAAACTGTGGGTGAGCCACCCCATCAGAAATAGCTGGCAAAGGTCCGTGAGAATAGACTGTTGACAAGAGGGCTTTGAGACTGCGATAGACAGGGGCCTTTGGCAAAGATACACACTGGTCCTTCCCCACCTAATAGGCAAGAAGAAGAAGTTATAAGTACGTTCATCGTTCATTCTCTCTACATGTCCCAAGTCCCAACCACATCTCAACCTGTTCACTTTCATTCTAGTCAAAACATCACATCTCATCTCGACAGCATTAATACCTGATTCGCCCATCTTCAGCCATGTCCACGGAAGGAGATATACTTACTTACTTACTTTACGGGTCCGGACTCTAGACCTTGCCACTCAAATGTGCAGCGACGGATATCGCTTTGTGATTTGCCGTTTTTAAGTCCTCCATATTGCATGCCATCCGCATCAGCGGGCACGACAGCAAATCGTCCTGCAGCGCCCCACAGTCGCAACTCGCGTCATCTCCCTCGAGGAAGCCCCACCTCCGTTGGTTCACTCTGCACCTGGTCACCCCCACCCTCAGTCTGTTCAAGGTTTTCCAGGTTGGAAAGTCGAGGATTTGCGCGGTGTTACTGCCCTCCGACGGCGCTATCCAAAGTCTGTCACCAAGTTCGAGCTTCCATTGGTCCTCTCTGTATTGTTTTATTGAGGTATCCAGATCAGTGGTTGTTTTCAGGAAGCTCTTTCTCGATGCCAATCTCATACTTACATATGTATACTATATGTATGTATTTATGTACTATTCCGATTAGCTTTATCTGTTATGCTAGTGTAATATAGGTATGGGATTGGTGTTTAGCTGTCGACCACACCTTACTCCAACCTCCCACTTGCTTATGGAGTGCGTAGTACATAATGTCAACTACCTATGTACTTCACTATAGATATATAAATAGACCATTTACCATAATCTATAAACCACAGTGTGTGGCAGTACTAATAACAGAAGATAGATAGTAAGTAGTAACTACACATGCGAACAGTCGCACAGGGAAACAGTACTCAGACTCAGCTAATACTAAAGATATCATCCTAAGACTTAACACATGGATCTTACATTTGTAAGATATGCTGCAAGTCACTCTAGTGGGGAGACATTTACTCAAACAAGAGATTATTCCCCTAGTTTGTTACATATAATGCTGTCATTTGGTACTCAGACTCAGCTAATACTAAAGATATCATCCTAAGACTTAACACATGGATAAATGTAAGATATGCTGCAAGTCACTCTAGTGGGGAGACATTTACTCAAACAAGAGATTATTCCCCTAGTTTGTTACATATAATGCTGTCATTTGGTACTCAGACTCAGCTAATACTAAAGATATCATCCTAAGACTTAACACATGGATAAATGTAAGATATGCTGCAAGTCACTCTAGTGGGGAGACATTTGATAATAATTCCAAAGTTCTATCTGTCTATCTATACCCTCACGCCGCGTCCCTTGCAGGGAAGGCAGAGAGGACAGAGCGCCAGAAGAGCCGGTATTCTACCGCTATGCTATCAAGGCTGGTAGCTGAGTCGAGGTGGAACGCGTATATATTATGTCGTACAATGTACACGGCCCTCTATTGATAATATTTTTTGGTATTTTGTGTACGTCCAACCACCTTTATGGATCCCCGAAAGTCCTTTGACAGTATATATAGAGATGAATCGCAGGGTGTGGCCGAAGCAAGAAGTGTGCGTAAAGATAGGGAAATCTATCGTTATGTTGTCTCTGCCTACCCCGCTAGGGACGCAGCGTGAGGGGGTAGAATTGAATAGAACAGCATAAAGAGTGATTAATTAATATAACAAGTACTTTGTCTATTCTACATATACTGAAAGGAGTGACAGGACAAGGAAGTGAAACATGAAAGACATTGTCTGATGTGAATTGTGAATCGGTGCCTAGTGGCGCTATGGGGAAGGGCTGCATGGATAGTTGGGTACAAACTATAGGGTGACTGATCGCAAACAATCCCACATAAATGTAGAAAATATTGTTTTTTCTTTTTTCTGTCCCAGAACAGACTCTGGCCTAGTGGGGCAGTACAATTTCCCATGTATCTTGTTGTCTTATGTATGTTTATTTTGCATTTTTTTTGTGTTTAACTATTATGAGTGTGTGTATATGTATATATGGGAAGTAAATCTTCATTTATTTATTTAAAACTCCCGGCATGACGTCACGGTCATTTCCCACGGCATTTAAGTTCAAAATCACGTGAATCACCTGATAAAATGTTAAAGATAGCTTTTTCTATTTTTTTTGGGTTAATTTCGCTTTAATCAAATAACTTTTACGGTTATTCCATAGATTTTAAGGGCTTGGTACCAAGAATGACGTCACAATCATTTTCCACGGCATTAAGGTTCAAAATCGAGTGAACAATCGCGTGTCAAAATGGTAAAAATAGCGTTTTTTTCCATTTTTCGGGGTTCATTTCGCTTCAATCAAAAAACCTTGACGGTTATTCCCTAGATTTATATGCATATTAGCAATACAAAAAAATACTCCGCGACATTCGGGAAACGAGTTTCCGTCTTTCGGAAAAAAGATCAGAGGTGTTTTTCACATTTGTTATTTTGAGGAATCCATACAAGATATAAAAAATCTTTTACGGTTATTCCCTAGATTCAATGTATCTACTCTATTTTGTTCCAAAGCATATTTAGTAACGGTTGTCGAGATATATGGTCTCCTTTTAGAAATTTTTGAAATGTCAGTATGCGTACTCTTAATTATTCCCATAGTTTTTGCGTACCATTCGTAACGATTGAAACTGGAGAAAAAGAAGGTATGTATGTAGGCATTAAAAGTTGTAATGGTGTCTTTTTTCGAAAAGTAACACCACCATGGGCGTGGCCAACCTCGGAACTAGGGGGGCAACAAAAATTATGAAAAATTATATTATAAAAACACGTAAATAGCGCCGCAGGCGAATTTTTTTGTGAGGCATAGTGAAAAATGTCATGATGTGGTTTGTTTTTAAGAAAATTTATATATAATACTTTGCACAATAATATGTATATGGAAAATGTTTTTCATAAAAAAGTAAAAAAAAGCAATTTTTGTAAGAAACTTATGGATTTTCATACTAATTTTAGAAAATTTATGATATGACTAGAAAATATGTAGTAGTATTGCGCAATTTTGTGAGGTTTTATTATTTAGTATGAAAAAATATATACCTATTCCAATCTCTCGGGGGGACAGCATCCCCATCCTGACGACGCCCATGAACATCACAATTTTCCATTCCCTACTGATAAGATACGATAGTGATAAGACAAGAAATGATAAGGCACATTTTATCAGTTAATACACTGAAACTTTAATCATTAAATTTCATAAAACAACGACGCCATATTCCGATTAAACGCCTTGTTTCGGTAAAATGTTAAATTGGGGAGTGGGCTGAACGTTAATTAAAAAAAATCATGTGCACATTGATATAGGTTGTGATGTGAATATCACTTCACCTGATTTGTTCTTTTTTATCTATACATACATATAATATTTCTTTACTTATAACTAGTTTTTTAAATTTAATTTGTTTTAACTTAGAAATGTTTTTCTGGTAAAATTGACGGGCCTTCACTGGTTTGCTTTCTGCTTTTGTTTAATTGTTGACATGTGCTGTTTTAACTGTTTGTGCCCATGTGACTAAATAAATAAATAAATAAATTAAATAACAGTAGTTTCGAGAGCAGCTGCCTTAAAATGGAGTTGGGCAGGACCGTTGCCAGACGCTCCGATTCTAGATGGACCAAAAATATTCTCGAGTGGCAACCTAGAACAAGCAAAAGAAGCGTAGTAGGAAGACCTCAGGCAAGATGGTCTGACGATGTGAGGCGAATCGCAGGAAGCTAGTGGATGCAGCATGCCCAGGATAGGGATCTGTGGAAAGTCAAAGGGGAGGCCCATGTCCAGTGTTGGAATTAAAACGGCTGAGAAAGAAAGAAAAGAAGTTTCACCATAACCATCTATATAAAATAATGGGTGAGTGTTTTAACCTGAGATTCGAAGTGGAAGTCCATTGTAATAATGGACGTTTGTGCGTGCGTACGTAGTCACCTCTTTAGGGATTTTCCTAAAGGTTTGCTCACACGAGCAATTTTTTGACCGATAATTGCGGCGACTCGTACAAATCGTAATGTCGCCGCCACACGCTGGCGAACCCCCGCAAGTTATTTTGTTTTCAGGAGTACAAAGGCGTCAACGGTCGGATACGTAGACGAGCCAAGACAAACGTTCCATCCACATAACATTATTTTTTTCAATTAAAAATAATTTTTTGAAGACAAATTATGAAATGGTACTTTATATGTGTGAGAAATTAAACATATTTCAAAAACGTGCGACTATTTCCAAGAGAAAAGGTTTATTTAATCATAAAAAAATAATTAAAAGTCAGTCAGTGCACATCAGAGGTACAGAAAATTTGACAATGTCTGAAGTATCGTATTTGGCTTATGTGCTCAGTGGAGAAAAATACGAATTGCTCCATCTGATCATCATGGGCAAAATAGAGGGTCAATTAGGGGTTGGAAGTGGGAAGAAGCACAGATCAGAGACACATGCTACATGGGCACCTGCCACCACCTGGCCGCTTCAAATCCAGGAGGAGCTTCCTAAACGCGACCGAACCCTTAGCAGATATACCTGAAACTGCAAGAACTAGCATGTGGAGGGGCACAGCAGAGAATGCAGAAGGGACCCTATTTAACACGCCAATAGAAGTCCTACCCCCAGGACACGATCTACCCTGGCCAGCGTGGAAAACCCTCAACAGGATCAGATCTGGGATCGGCCGCACTAGGAAGAACCTCCAGAGATGGGGAATAGCTGAGCACGCAACGTGCGACTGCGGGCAGCTGCAAGACACTGAGCACCTCCTGGCCTGCCGAATGGCTCCTAGGCGGTGCATATGGGAGAGCCTCGCAGATCGCTCCCCCTTGGACCATGACGCAGGGGTGGTTGTGGCTATCTGGGAGCGGAGGGGAATCTAATGAGTGCTGACCGACACGATAAGAAGAAGGGGTTGAAAGGAGACAGTTTTCGTGGCTCTGCAATGGACTGGAACAAGGAAAGGTTGCCCAGGACACGGAGCCATTCTCTCAGGTACTAAATGCTAAAAATTACTACTTAAAGAGATCTCTTTATGTTATTCTGTTCTAGTCTTATGAAACAACAGTCTATTTTTTCAGAAGTCTCACGGAGCAAACTTGGTTTAGTGTTACATTTTTTCACTAGGAACTTATTTATAGCTCTACTTTACAGTCACACACTCGCCTACGAGTGATTCAAAATGTCTAAATAATCTCTTTCTACCCTAACCTTAGAATAAATTGATACAATTCAATGTTAGATTTTTGACATTCATTCAAAAATATAGGTGTAACCAAAAATTCATGTTTTCGAAATGAAATGCGACGTAGTTAAAACATGGGTCCTATTGTAGAAGCGCGGCCCTATTCGAGGTCAAGATTATTTTGTTTTAAAAAACCGCTAAAAATTGTATTTTTGAAATGAAACAAATGAAAAAATACAGTTTTTTGCACCTTTTTAAAACACGATAAACTTTTGACAGGAGTGACATTTCAAGTCCAAAACATCGTAAATGTACTAAATTCGTTTAAAAAAACACATTCTGACTTTCTGCGGCCTCGTCCGGCCCCACCCGCAGTCGAGCCGAGCGAAATAATGTCGTTTTAGTGCTTTATTGAATAAAAAAAATATGTTTTTCACACAAAGTGGGGGCGCGCTCTACAATAGCTCCAAAACATGAGATTTTAACTCGGAGGCATGACTTTGCCAACATACTTCTCAGTATTATCAGCCAGAAGAGTCTACAATAATCTACATATTATCGTTCATGATTGACATATAAACTCATCAGCCTAATACTGGGAAAAATTCACCTATCCAGATATCACGGATATCACAGGATTAGGCTCAACGCAGGGCCTAAAATACAAGCATTGTGCCTGAAATATCAGTATTTAAGTTATGTATTGTTTCATGTTAATTATATTATTATATTATAAATAGACTTATGTATGAAAGACATACAGAGGCGTTTAGCTATAAATTCTTGTGGGTGTATGAATCCAAGCAATCACACATCAAACATAACATAATCATTAAATACACTGTACTCACTAAAAACACGCAAATAACGATATAATGATATGAATTAACGATGAAAATATATATCTAATAGGTCAACTACGATATAAATTAACGTTATACCTTGAAATTAATCCATTTTCCATGCAATGTTTCCTTCTAATTTGATGTTTTGCCCACAACACATAACACTCAACAATATGAATATGTTGTTTTTAATATAAAATAAACACTTATTTGCACACAATATAACACAAATACAAAGCAGAAATGATTTATCTATCGATTGGGTATGATATTATTAAGTTATTCTTGTATAAAATGTGTATAATCATTGGTAGAAAATGTATTGTGTATAATAAAAATCACTTTCTCACCTCCCGAGGGCGCGTTGACATTTTGACTGAGGGAATTTTATGTGTATGCGTTTATGATAGGCGTATGAATATAATAATATATGCGTGTGTGTGTGAGAGAAAGAGAGAGAAGACTGGCCTATATAGTGTTGCCAGATGATAAAAATTATCGGTACATTATTTACATTTAATTACGACACAATTAAGATTTTTATTGCTATAAATCATTTTTATCTCATCCCCTACAATACGTAAACAATTTATGATTACAGTTTTACGTAATGCTATGAGAAATTGCTGAATTAACTCATTTTTTGCGATATTTTAGAAGGGAATTAACCAAACATTTCCGGTGATTTGTTATTTTTTTATGAACTGGCAATAAAAATGACAATAATTTTGACACGAAGTTCAAAATGCAGTAAAATGAAGAATAGGTATATCAACATTTTTCCATCTAAATTCAATACTCTCTATCAAATATTATTAGAAATCCTATCAAAATGCTAATTGACTTCAGAAATCCAGGATCTTATGTGCTAAATCGTTTTGTTTGCAAATTAAATTTTGATTGCAAACACAATACGTGAGCCATCTGTTGGAGATGTATTGAAACATTTTGACAATTAAGTTTACGAAGTTCATCGTAAACTTTATTTTCAGTTTATAGTTTTTCATAGGATTGTTTTTCCCGAATTATTTTTACTGTTTTATTATATGAAGTTTTATTTACTGTGATTTACTGCAGCAGTAAATCGCTTATCCGTGATCAAAAGCAGTAAAATATACCCTACTTATAAGATTTTTATATAACCTTAAACCCGGTAAATAAATATTTGCAAGTACCTAGGTAAGTATGTTACATTCGAAAATGACTGATCTCGCCTGCATTATAAAAAAAATGAGAAAAATTAGCCAACCTATCACTCTGACACGATTATTTTAAACTAAAAAATGATTTTGTAATGGTTAGTATTTCAATATTCAGGTAAATTTTGTTTTTGTTTACGTATTTTGCCATCTGATGTGATAATCTTTCTCAATAGATGCGCCCAATATTATATGTAGGTCAGACGAGTGCAAAGATTTTGTGAAATAAAACTAATTTGAATATTTCTCTGTACAAAAAGTTTGATTTCATTAGTGCAATGTCCAATTTCTTGCGTGATTTATTCATTTTCAAGAAAAAACGCAAGAATTCGTGTCGCGAATAAGAATTTTGTGAAACTGCATCAACGTATGATTAGGATAAAAATGGGAAGATCTTCAAAATAAAGCACAAGAAAATTGATTGAGTAATAAATAATATGCATACAATTGATAAGAGCTTTTTGATGCGGGATATTGTAATTATAGGATTCTTCTGTTGTCTCGCTCGAGACGCAATGCGACAGTCTGTGTTGCAACATAACATCTTTTCAATTTCGTCATTTCTAAGGAATACCATTTTTTGCATTATGTATTTTCATTTTTACACAAAGTTTAAAAAAAAAAAACGAATTTGGTGTCATAGAAGCTATCTATACTTGGGTTCTTCTCTTCCTCTTCTTCATCCTCGCTTTTGTCATATTTAATACTTGGGGTCGGCTCTTCTGGTCCTCATCCTCCAAGTCCTTCTGTCCCTCGCATCCTCCGCACGAAGCCTCGCCTCCTTTAGGTCTCTTGCGATTGTGAACATCCAAGTAGTCTTCTGGGTCCTACTTTTATATCCATTATCCTTTTTATCATGTTATCCTGTGGCAGTCTCATAATGTGGCCGTACCATCTCGTAGTCTATTTTCGGTCTCCTTTTCTCCAATGGGAGCGACCACTAGCGGATGCAGGGGAGGGGCTAGGGGTCTGAAACCCTCCCCAAAACCATGAGTGACAGTACTTTATATACAACAAATCTAGGGGTTTCAGCCCCTTAGCCCCCCCCCCCAAAACGTTGAGTGACAGTACTTTTTTAGCATGTGACGACATTCAGCCCCCCCCCCCCCAAATTGAATCCTGCATCCGCCACTGGGAGCGACTTTGAAACTGCCACAGACGTAGATATTTTTCACCCTCTCCAGCATCATAACACCACCAGTCCATTTGAAAACTTTCATCTCATTGGTGTGTAGAGTCTGGACGTGGTTGTTTTATCGTGGGCCAGCACTCAAATGAGTTCTTAATTTTATATTTTATCAGTCAATTAGAATTACCTACATATTTCAGTTTACTAACGCTTACAAACGTCTGAGGACATCGCAAATTATGTTTATTTCAGTAGTTGGTACTGAAATAAGGGATAACAAAGTGAAATTTTGCGTTATTATCTTAATTCTTTAAACAAGTGTAGGATAGGTACATAATGTAGTTGTTAGTTGTTATATAAATTTGAAATTTTAAAATCGTCATTTTTTGTCGTTTAAGCGAAATAATCACCAGGAAAATTTTCATTTATTTTATTCTCTTCCTCAAAACATCGACTCGCATTAAAGCATAAAAAAATTACGTTGTATTTGTTGCTGCCTAGAAAACTATCTTGGCCAGGAAATGAGATTCAAGATTCCAGCTGTTCAAGAGGCTCAACAATAATTAATTTTCTCAGCTGGCTTAATATCTGATCATTTTGCACTTAGGTAATGCACCGGTTCGTTATTACCTATCATTATTTATTATTATGGGCTGGTCATGTCGCCCGCAGCTCAGACAATAGATGGACAAAACGCCTCCTGTGCTGGCGTCCTAGGACTACCACAAGAAACCCCGGACGACCACAGCTCCGATGGAGAGATGACATCGTGAAGTATGTCGGTGCAACGTGAATGCAAGTGGCCCAAGATCGTTTGGCATGGAAAGGGATGGAGGAGGCCTACGTCCAGGAGTGGATGGCTACGGGCTGAAGAAGATTATTATTTAATTAGCCGATAGTCGACGATCATCAGTCATAATAAACTTTCCTTCGTTGGAAGAGGTCAGTTATTCATTTTCATTAAACTTTTTCTGAGGATCCTGTTTAGATGATTACGCCCTTTATGTTTTTTCACAAAATTAATGGTGACGTTCAGTAAAATTTCAGGCATAAAAGTTGTTTGCCAACTGATGGTCTTTGACATGTAATTTTTATCAAAATTTGTTTTGTTTCTGAAAAAACTCAAAAAATGAAATTTTTTCACTCGTATCGGTTGCAGGTGAGCGATCGGCCCCACACGCAGCCGAGTCGAGCGAAAAAGTAGGTACTTAGCGTTTTAGCGCTTTTTCAAAACAAAACACACCTGACAAAAATAGGGGCGCAATAGTGTAATAGTACTTAGTACTGGGGAAAATGATGTCACAATATGGCGGCCAGTCAAAAACCGGTTTTTGCGCTAGAATCGAATATGAGACTTTATTTTAGAAATATATGCACAAAGACAGATAATTAAAATCTCTAATTTTCGGAAAACCTTAATTTATAGTTAATGTACCGAAAACCAAAATAAAAAAAAAAACATGCAAGGACCCTATAGGAGAAAAATATGGTTTATTTTCGACAAAATGGCGAAAATCCCTTTCCATCTTGCAACACTTCGACACATGAATCTGACATTAGCGCAAAAATGGACGTCGTGTGTTGTGGCGAGTGTTGTAAAATAAGTAAATTATAGTGCAATTATATTATTATCGATACGTTTTATACAATTGTATACTTCGGAATACGAGTTATACCGCATTGCCACACAATGGTGGCATTATCATAACACGGCGAGCGAGTAATGTGCGACAATGGATGCAAACAAGTCAACATTTTCAAATAATTAAAACATTTATTTATTTATTCAGTCAAAACATCATGTCGCGGAGAATCAACGTGTATTGCATCGGTTTTATAAGTGGATTATTCGTTTTGTTGTTGTTAGCTAGTAACAGATTCACTGGCAATGTGAATTACAGAAATACCCCCGACTTTCGCAGGACCATTCAAAGTTTCCCTTTGGACAACACGAATAATAACATAAATTTAATTAACAACAATGATTTGTATCAACAAAACTTTGCGTTAAAAAACAATAAACTGTCGATAATCCAACAAAAGAGTGCGGCAAATGACTTAAACAACAATTACACTATAGATGACATAATTTCAATTCAGAGAAACAATATTGAAATCGAGATGTATAACTACAATTATCCCAGTAGTGAGAAAGCTTCTAAATTAAGTGATTTGACTATGGACACAGGAGGTAATCCGTTGCGAAGTATTGTGATTACGACATGGCGGAGTGGTTCGACGTTTTTGGGCGATATTCTCAACTCGATTCCCGGTAATTTTTACCATTACGAACCGTTGTTGAACTTCGATATAATGCAGATACGAGGGCCGCCCCTCGCTAAGCAGGCCTTAAGGAATTTAAAGAAATTGTTGGACTGTGATTTCTCGAATATGGACGATTATTTGAGTTACGGAATGGAGCATACGTATCTGTTTACGCACAATTCGAGACTGTGGGATCAGTGTTTGGAGTTTCCGTCCGTGTGTTGGAACTCTACGTTTTTGTCAAAGTTTTGTAAGTTGTTTCCGTTTCAAAGTATGAAAGTCGTGAGGCTGAGGTTGAAGCTAGCCGAGGAACTCTTGGGAGTGGACAGGTAAGAAATATTTCAAACTATTATCTACTAGCTGAATTACCTGTGCTTCGCTACGGCCAATTTGGTTGGTGAAGTGTGAAGTAGAGCAGTTGCAATGTTAGGAGGCTTCGGCGCCCTGAATCTTACTCAGCCAATACTCGAGGAATCGTCTTGAAACTGAAAACAGTGATAGATGAAAGTATGGACTACAGATTGGCTGTTTTAGAATTACAGGATTTGGAAATTCCTTGAATAAAAAAGTATTCCTAAAGTACCCCTAAAATTGACGGGATCTGAAGATTTTCCGTTCAGTTTTTCAGATATAAAAGTATAATTTAGCCAAAATACTGGTAATTATAATCTTAACAATTCGGCTGTTTTAGGTTTTTAAATTTTTTCCCAGGTTTCTTTTAAAAAGGTATAATTCACATTGTCGCTTACGTTATTCTTATTTCGCGCTAACATGCTCATACAAAATTTGAAAAAGTTGAAGCAAAAATAGAACGATTTTGCTCAGTGCATATAAGCCCTTAACTTTAACACCTACAGAGGTGCATTTAAGAACTTTTAAATTTCAGATTCTTGCATAATTTATTCGTAAAGAAGGATTAAGTTTAATACTGAAACATAATAAACTAATATGTCTGTTTGTTTGACCACATTTTTTACAAATAGCAGCAGTAAACACTCCTAAATACGTTTGGTAGGTATTATGATTGACACTATGGCAGATATTTTTGCTTCAGTAAATGTCTAGTTTGATATTATAGTGCATTTCAGTATAGAAGTCCCCTGGTGCAAACTTGGTTTAGTGTTGCTTGATGTGATAATAAGATACGGTTACTCTTTTAGCTACTTACAAATTATTGGATTGTTAAAGAATAAACTGGGTAACTTTGTTTTTCAAACTTGTGGTGGCAGTCAATGAAGAAAATGTCAAAATCTCCAGGCCTACCTTCTGTGAAAGGTGGCACTTATAAACATTCGCCACTTACAATCCATCGATCAGATCACTACCGTAAACCTGATTGAAAGTCAATCCTTTGCTGTATATCTGTTGAGATAACCACTTGTTATTCAACTACGACATGTATCTACGTAGGCAAAGGTATTGGTACACAACGCCGTCCTGGTACCAACCTGCATGTATGCTAGTGAGACAAGGACATGGCTGAAGAAGGACCAATCAGGGTTCAATGCAGTGGAAATGTAAGTGTATGAGTATGTATATGTGGGGAGTTTGTTTACTAGAGATGGACGCTGTGATGGAGACATTGAAAGAAGAAAGCTGTTGGGTACTAGGACATATGGTGCACTCAGACCAATTGTTAGTAGTAGCAATGTGGCTACCAAAGCAATGCTGTCTTATTATAGTGCCAACCTGCATGTATGCTAGTGAGACAAGGACATGGCTGAAGAAGGACCAATCAGGGTTCAATGCAGTGGAAATGTAAGTGTATGAGTATGTATATGTGGGGAGTTTGTTTACTAGAGATGGACGCTGTGATGGAGACATTGAAAGAAGAAAGCTGTTGGGTACTAGGACATATGGTGCACTCAGACCAATTGTTAGTATAGTAGCAATGTGGCTACCAAAGCAATGCTGTCTTATTATAGTGCCAACCTGCATGTATGCTAGTGAGACAAGGACATGGCTGAAGAAGGACCAATCAGGGTTCAATGCAGTGGAAATGTAAGTGTATGAGTATGTATATGTGGGGAGTTTGTTTACTAGAGATGGACGCTGTGATGGAGACATTGAAAGAAGAAAGCTGTTGGGTACTAGGACATATGGTGCACTCAGACCAATTGTTAGTAGTAGCAATGTGGCTACTAAAGCAATGCTGTCTTATTATAGTGCCAACCTGCATGTATGCTAGTGAGACGAGGACATGGCTGAAGAAGGACCAATCAGGGTTCAATGCAGTGGAAATGAGATGGTTGAGAAGAATGTGTGGAGAGATAGGATAAGGAATGAGGTTATTAATAGAGAGATGATTGACTGTAAGACATTGGGGTGTAGTGACTAGAATGAATGTGAACAAGTTGAGATGGTTGGGACATGTAGAGAGAATGAATGATGAAAGGATAACAAAGAGAATATACCTGGGAGAAAGGCGTGAGGGGGATAGAATAAAATATAATCTTCCGCATGTTTGTCTATTTTCCCCATTTTGGTCCGTTTTTAAGTGTTGGTAGCACTGTTCCAAGCATTCTGATGAGTAATGGGTACAGTAAATGCCATGTTACTAAAGGTTATTAGGTCACAGTACGGTACTAGGTACCGGGGACATGTAGTGCATTGTATTATCACTTGGTTTATGATCCGGAACTCAATGACAATGACATCACTATCTATGAGTATCTACTTACTGTGATTTCGTATATTTTGCGGATACTGTAATGTCTAAACCTAGGGTGGCCGACCCGCGCCCCGCGGGCCGTATGCGGCCAGCTGGGCACACAAATACGGCCCGCGGAGCAATGAGAAAAATATAATATCAAATTCCGAGCGAGAACTGATGAAAGCCGTTTCCGTGTAGGAAAAACCTCACTCAATATCTATACGTACTTAGTTCTGCACACAAAATTAAACTTTACAAAATTAAACACAAATTTATTGTTTTTGTATTAAGTATTTTGTTATTTAAAAAGTCTAATTGTATAAATATGTTCGATTCTCATTCTTGTATTGATAATGTAATATCCATGGGCGTCATTAGGGGGCCTGCGGCGCTACTTACGGACGTGAGCATCTTACAAATATATCCGTATTATTGTAGAAAGGCAATCAGATTTCAGATTCATCACTTCACCCATTTTTCCCTTGACATTTTCGTCTGCGGCGCTGTTTTGGTTAATGTATTCAATTCGAAAACGTTTTTCATTCTCCACTATGTTTCGCAAAAAAAAAATCGCTTGCGGCGCTATTTAACTTTAAAAAAAAATTAACTCGTAAAAACAACATCCTTAAGGTATCGCCAGAGTAAATACCCTGCGTTAACTTAAGGACAATATTAAGGACATTCGCCTTCGCTAAGGAATTCATTTGTCATCGAGACTCGCAAAATACTAACTTAGCGATTGTATCCTTAAGAATGAATTGTAACCTCCTTGGATAAGGATACTGAAGGAACGTAATTTAGGGGTGGGGTTTGCCGGGGGGCTCCCTTAAGGCTAACCCTGGGCACATACCTCTTAATATAGATTTGCCTTGAAGTGCGGGTTAAAAGAGGTCGCTATTAATGCACCTGAGCTACCCGGGGATGTGGAGGGCCTTAAGCCCGCGGGATCCTTCAATATACCCTTAAATAGTTGCTTTAAGTTAAGAAGAAAGAAGGTGAATCGCGGTCCTGAATGTATCATATCGACCAGATTCTCAGGGACGGGCGTGTAGTAAGTAAAAGGAATAGATGTGCATGTAAATAAAATATATTTTTTCACGAAAATGTCTCTCGTGGGTGCTGTGGAATGAATCGGGGAAAGTAGGTACCATTCACATTTATTTAGAGCCTTCTTTAATGATTTCGTGAGTTAATTTTGGTAAAAAAAAACAAACAAAAATCAATAAACTCTCTCTAGGTAGGTACTAGGAAATAAACGCGAGTTTTGTTCACGTAAATAAATTATATTTCCTAACACATGGAATCATGATTTCTAATAGAAGTGGCCTACCCGTCTGTAGGGCATTCTTTGTACAGAAAAGTATTGCAAAATAGTGGCCCACTCGCAGTCTCTTCTTCTTCTTATCCAGCCATCTCCGTCCACTGCTGAACGTAGGCCTCCCCCGTACTCCTCCATATATCTCTATCTTGCGCCCTCTGCATCCAATCACAAGCAACTCGTTTTATGTCGTCTGACCATCGCGTGGGGGGGGGTCTCCCTCTACTTCTTTTATCTTCGCAAGGTCTCCATTCCACTACCCTCTTTGTCCATCTTTGGTCCTGGTGTCTCGCAACATGTCCCGCAAAAGACCACTTGAGCTTAGCCACTCTTTCGACTACATCTGTTACTCCTGAACTTCTGCGTATTTCAGTATTTCTGATTCGGTCCGACAGTCTTATGTGTAGCATGGCTCGCAGTAGAAGAGATTTTTTTTAAATAAAATTAAACGTTTCTAATAATTTGTCGTTCATGGAACGGCAGATGCTTGGTGTTAGTCTCCGGGATAAGTTAAGAAACGAAGAAATTAGACGGAGAACCAAAGTTGCCGATATCATGAGCTGTGTGTCAAAACTCAAGTGGCAATGGGCAGGACATATGGCCAGGCAGGGTGACACCAGATGGGCGCCACGAATATTGAAGTGGAGGCCTTGGACAGACAGAAGGAGCGTCGGAAGGCCACCAAAGAGATGGATCGACGACATTGTCCGAATCGCTCGAGGAACCTGGATACGGAAGGGTCAGAACAGAGACGAGTGGAAACAGTTGGAAGAGGCCTATATCCAGCAGTGGAGGACAGAGGGCTGAAGAAGAAGAAGAAGTCTATCCTGCTATTTTAGTCTAAGCGCCAATCGAGACGCCAAAAAGATGGTGGCGTTTCTAGTGTCCAGGCATGAATATACAGTATACACTCTCATAGGTATCGATTCTATAGACCAGCGGTTCCTAAATTGTGTTCCGCGGAAGCCTGGGGTTCTGTGGATGGGTCACAGGGTTCCGAGAGTAAGAGCGTATTGTTGTAAATGCTGAAATTTCATTGTTCACATTAAATACCTAAGTGCAGTAAAGATTTTTAACTAAAAATAGTTTTTCTTTTCAAGTCGAACATAACATACAAACGTGTCATGAGTGTTAAAATGTATTTTTTGTCAATCTGCTTTTTTGTTGTCGAGATAGGGTTCCCCAAAAAAGCCAGATCAATGTCTTTTCCTGCAAATTGGTTTTTACTAGTGTCCGACCGAAACTGGATTTTTAGCCGAAACCGAAACCGTAACCGAATATTCGGCTCCCCTTCTAGTTTCGGCCGAAACCGAAACCGAAACTTAGCAATTTCAGTTGTAATTTTGAAAAAAAAAACATTATAGGTACCCTGCTCTGATATCTATTGTTTCCCTAAGATATTTATTAGGAAATCACATCATTTTCGGAACTCAATGTAGGCACAAAAGAAAGGAACTCATTAAACTACAACTTATGTACATGGCATAGGTAACACTAGGAGGGGGCATAAAAAATTGTATTTTTCTTTGGGAGGTTAGGTAACGGAAGTTGTGGTGTAGTTTGCTAATACGCCAGCCTTGGAGCTAAGGGGGGAGTTACAAAATTCATATAGGATGAAAAAAGCGTCGCAGGCGAAAAAAATTTGTGAGACATAGTGAAAAAGTCCGTTATATGGTTTGGTTAATTTGAAAATGAACATAATAATTTGCACAATACTATGCACGAAAACTATTTTCTATAAAAAGTATAAAAAATAGCGCCGCAGGCAATTTTTTGTGAAACAATTGTGCTGTGATGGATTTTTTATACTAATTAAAAAAAAATGAAATGGTGAGAAAATGTGCGGTAATAGTGTGATTTATTATGAGGTCTTATAATTTAGTATGAAAAAAAATATACCTATTCCAATCTCTAGGGTGGGGCAGCTGCCTCCCCTACCGACGCCCATGTGTATATATATATATATATATATATATATAGCCTTTAACTCGAATACGAGTATCATTGTGGCATACCCTGAGCAACACGAGCAGCGTCTCTGTCGTGGGCACGTTGGTGGCTGTACAGGCCAATGCGGGACTTAATTAACCTATTGCACGTTTCGCAGATGAAACTCTCTTGGGGTCTATTATACTGTCTGTAGGATCGGGGGGCGCTTTCAAAGGTCTTTATAACATTTCTCCATGCTGGTCTGTCTCTGGCTGTTGTTTCCCAGTTACCAGCAAGACTTTTTCCTTTTAAAGTTTCTTCCTTTTAAAAAAAATCTTTGAACTAAAATAGGTATTTAGAATACAATAATAATTATGAGTATTTTTCCTTAAAATGCATCAAGAAGTAGCGCCGCAGACAATTTTTTTTTTTAATAGGCGACGTGATGTATCTTGTTGTAGGTAAGTAAAACACTTGGTTATGTTGCATCAGGGAAACGGCTGCCTAAGTAGCGCCGCAGGCAAAATTTTTGTCATAAGGCATAAATGTTGTGTATAAAAATGGGTAGTAATAAAAATCTAGTTCGCTTTTGTAAAATAAAAAAGGATTCTAGTGTACAGAATACAAATACCAAGTGTGAATCAAGTGTGAATCTATTCCGAAGATTCCCGACAATGCTCGATATAATACGAATGCTAGTTTCGGTTTGGCCGAAGGTTCGGCCACTTTTTGGCCGAAACCGAAACTGGGGCCGAAACTGGCTATTTCGGCCGAAACTGGCCGAAACCGAAACCGAAACCGAATATTCGGTCGGTCTCTAGTTTTTACAAACCATTTCTCATGTACTTTCGATTTGGTATTTCAAGTTTTATAATTTTTCAGATGTACTTACCTTTACTTACTTATTTTTGTTGTTCCCCTCACGCCACGTCCCTTGCAGGGTAGGCAGAGAGGACAGAGCGCCAGACAGCCCTATCCTTACACACACTTCTAGCCTTCGTCACATTCATGCGTGCAGTCATACACGCTCTCCGATTCCCTTTACTCAAAACGCGTCCTTTTTTTGATTTGTATAATACTATTGTAACTTGTATAAAACTATTGTAAATGTTAAAGGCTTGCGCCGTAAATAAATAAGTAAATCAATAAGAGTTCCGTAGCCAAAAAGAATTGGGAAGCGCTTCAGTTTAGTTAGACTTTAGTTTGACACAAACCATTGGGTCGCTTCTATTTCTGTAATAATTCTATGTGTTTCCTAAACAACCATATCGCGTGCTGGTTCCACAATGCTACGGCAGAGAACAATAGAGAAGTCATGTACCTAATAAGTATATGGAGAGAATGTGTTCTGTAATATTAGGACCATTCCTAAATTACAGAAAACATTTTCATTTATTTTTCAATATCAAGGCTTTCAATAAATCGATATTCTTTTAATTACCTAGTATCGAATGTATGTTACCGGAAATGTGCGAACCTATACCGAACTGTGCGAACCCCAGACAACCCTTGGATCCTCTCATCATCATGGCACTTCCTAGTAAAAGCTTTTTTTTACAAATAGTGTTATAAGTAGTTACTTGAAGCAAATAGTGTTTTTTACAAGTAGTGAAAAATGGCGCCGTTAAAACCTAAAGCAGATCGGTAGTAATAGTCCAAGAGCCCGCTGCTTAATTTATGACGTATCTGTTTTTTGATCGAAATGTGGTGTAAATGATAGCTTACCAATGGGGTATTACATCGCACTAGGGTTGCCTATCAAAATCTTGCCGCAACCCCCCCCGAAAAGGTCCCTCTTCGCGGTTTTTCGCATTTTATAGGAATATGGTAAGAGATAGGAGAAAGTAGTCAATGACAAAAATAATCCTTGCTAAATTTTCTACGAAAAATGTTATGTCAATTTTTTCGTAGAACTAGCAGTTTACCCGCAATGGCCGGTCCAAAACCGAAATTCATTTAAAATACAAAAAAAATGTATTTAAACTAAATTGGTTGAAAATTGATAAGAGCTACAGGAAAATAGTCAGAGAACGAATTAATTACCATAGTCTTAGCTACAAAACGAGCTATAACTTATGTTCATACATCTAATAATTTCGGAGTTATTACAATAAAACTCAGTGACGAAAATTCTTAAAATTTAGTTTTTCATAAAATAACCAGTGATATAGCGCCGCAGGCCAAAATTTTTTTTTCCATAAAATGTTAGTAATAATGGGTGGAAGAATGTGAAAGAAAAAAAATCAAACTTTTTTTTTTATTTTTTCAAAAAATATCCTGTTTTTTGACCGGCCATTACGGGTAAGCTACTAGTCCTATGAAAAAATTGACGTAATGTTTTTTGTAGAGAATTTAGCAAGGATTATTTTTGTCATTGACTACTATCTCCTTTCTCCTACCATATTCCTATAAAATGCAAAAAACCGCGAAGAGGGACCTTTTCAGGGGGGGTTGCGGCAAGATTTTGATAGGCAACCCTAGTGCGATGTAATACCCTATTGGTAAGCTATCGTTTATACCACATTTCGATCAAAAAACAGATACGTCATAAATTAAGCAGCGGGCTCTCGGACTAAGACAACCCTTGGATCCTCTCATCATCATGGCACTTCCTAGTAAAAGCTTTTTTTTTACAAATAGTGACGTTGAAACCTAAAGCAGATCGGTAGTAAATTTTTTGTGAATTTTCACAGCAGTACATCGTAAATTGCGGGATTTATGCGAACACTTACAAAAAACCGACTTTGTTCTAAATATACCTATAGATTTATAGAATAATGCTTCACGGAGCCTACGGCAAAGTTCAATGCATGCAAGCGAAAGATTATTCAACCTTTACAAGGTCTAGCCTAGTCTGTAGCTAGTAGCTAGTAGCTAGGCATATGTAATATATATTACATATTACACGACTCAGGCAAACAGACTTGTATATACTCAGAAACGAGTATGCACAAGAATTATTTCTTTCTTTTACTATCTTGTTATTTCTGCATTTTAAGAGTATGCATACCGACATTTCAGAAAAATTCTAAAAACGGGAGACCTTATATCTCGACAACCGTTACTAAATATTCTTTGGAACAAAATAGGGTAGATGCATTGAACCTTTATCTAGGGAATAACCGTAAAGGATTTTTTATATCTTGTATAGATTTCTCAAAAATAAATAAATTAGAAACACCTCTGTTCTTTTTTCCGAAAGACGTAAACTCGTTTCCCAAAAGTCGCGGAGTAATAATGATTTTTTGTACTGATAATATGCATTAAAATCTAGGGAATAACCGTAAAAGTTTTTTGATAGACGCACAATTAACCCCATAAAATGGAAAAAACGCTATTTTTACCATTTTATCATGCGATTGTTCAAGCAATTTTGAACCTTAATGCCGTGGGAAATTACTGTGACGTCATACCTGGTGCCAAGCCCTTAACAGCATGATTGCACTGGCGTATGATAGTATGACACTGGTATGTATGACGTCAAGGTCTTACCATGTATTCACAAGGTTATAGGTCATTTTATAATGCACAAAGTGCGTAGGAAATATATTACGATAATAAAGAGATTAAGTACATATATAAAAAAGCAATTATTTTTATACGGGCTGCAGTAGAATTGATATTTCTGTAATCTGTATACCTAAGTACATACATATCATAAAATATGCAAAGGGCTATTATTTCATCTGATTATTGAAATTTCTTGTACGGGTATACGTATGTATAGTTACTGAACATGCAAAAAAGTGCTGTGGGCAAAAAAGTTACGTCAGAAAAAAGTACTCAGACTCAGCTAATACTAAAGATATCATCCTAAGACTTAACACATGGATAAATGTAAGATATGCTGCAAGTCACTCTAGCGGGGAGACATTTACTCAAACAAGAGATTATTCCCCTAGTTTGTTACATATAATGCTGTCATTTGGTACTCAGACTCAGCTAATACTAAAGATATCATCCTAAGACTTAACACATGGATAAATGTAAGATATGCTGCAAGTCACTCTAGCGGGGAGACATTTACTCAAACAAGAGATTATTCCCCTAGTTTGTTACATATAATGCTGTCATTTGGTACTCAGACTCAGCTAATACTAAAGATATCATCCTAAGACTTAACACATGGATAAATGTAAGATATGCTGCAAGTCACTCTAGTAGGGAGACATTTTACTCAAACAAGAGATTATTCCCCTAGTTTGTTACATATAATGCTGTCATTTAGTACTCAGACTCAGCTAATACTAAAGATATCATCCTAAGACTTAACACATAGATAAATGTAAGATATGCTGCAAGTCACTCTAGTGGGGAGACATTTACTCAAACAAGAGATTATTCCCCTAGTTTGTTACATATAATGCTGTCATTTGGTACTCAGACTCAGCTAATACTAAAGATATCATCCTAAGACTTAACACATGGATAAATGTAAGATATGCTGCAAGTCACTCTAGTAGGGAGACATTTTACTCAAACAAGAGATTATTCCCCTAGTTTGTTACATATAATGCTGTCATTTGGTACTCAGACTCAGCTAATACTAAAGATATCATCCTAAGACTTAACACATGGATAAATGTAAGATATGCTGCAAGTCACTCTAGTGGGGAGACATTTGATTTTTGACATTTTCTCCATAAAAAATCATTCCAAAACTACCTCTGAAATTTACTGAGATTATTCCCGTAGTTTGTTAGATATAATGCTGTAATTTGGTAGATAAAATGTTTAAGGTAAGACGCAGTGACTCTAGTGGATATTTTGTTGATAATATTTGTAGAATGTGGCTTGTGGTTAGATATCATTAAGTTACGCGTCCAATGTAACATACAAATTTAATTAGGTTGTAGGTATAGGGTGTTTTTTTTAATAGGTACACTTTTAAAATGAAATTAAACGTATTAAAATCATGGTAATGTTCATAAAAATGGATTCATCGGAAAGCTGAAAGTTTACCATTTATTTATTTATTTATCGTATGGCCAACATCACGCCTATATCATATAACATTCGTTATGTCAAAGTGTAAAAATAAAAGTCAAAAGCACAGAGTGAACTGCATGTCAGAGACTTAAATCTAGATTTAAGTCTCATACCCCCGTTTTCACCAACTTTTACCTAAGAAGGAGACCCCTAAGAAATTTCCATACAAAAACAGAGATAATATTCTGTTTATTGACACGCAGGCCTACCAACCACACCCTAATTCCATACAAAATGCAACACTCAACTCACCTACGTTAGGTGCCCAAATATCTCTGCCCAGGCTAGGTGAGTTGCGTGTTGCATTTTGTATGGAATTAGGGTGTGGTTGGTAGGCCTGCGTGTCAAAAAATAGAATATTATCTCTGTTTTTGTATGGAAATTTCTTAGGGGTCTCCTTCTTAGGTAAAAGTTGGTGAAAACGGGGGATAGTTTACCATTTATGTTTCAATATGAATTTGGGCATACGTGCGCCACACTAGCTCAAATATCGAAGTTTATGTTTCAACCGCTTTTTTTGCAAATTTTCGAAATCACACAATTTGCTGTTTCTATTGACAAACATTTTAAAAATTGACAGGTAATTTATATCCAGTACTCTTTGTTATTTCAATATGAATAAATTTACACCAGAGCAACATCGGAAAAATGCGTAAATTTGAAAATTTGTGCAAAAATAACTACCAGGTTATTGCAGGAAACGGCGGTAAGCGCATAATTTCACTCAACGGTCTTGTTGATTGACCTCCATGATCGTCTGATCTCATCTCTCTGGATTATTTTCTATGCGGATATGTGAAGTGGGTGGTCTAGTCAGAGATGAGAGAGGTTGGACCACTTGGAAGTCAACATTCACAAAGTTATTGCCGATATACGGCCCCAACTGCGCTTGAAAAAGTGGTTGAAAATTGGGCTTCGATATTCGAGCCAGTGTGGCGCACATATGCCCAAAATCTTATTGTAACATAAATGGTAAACTTTCATCTTGCCGATGAAGCCATTTTTATGGACATTACCATGATTTTAAAGGGTTTAATTTCATTTTAAAAGTGTACCTATTTAAAAAAAATCACCCTATACATCACGCATTTAGTATTCGTGTGTGGTTTTTAGTTTGTAAGATTGTGAAAGGAATATTTTCGCAGTTTTTTAGGCGCATTATCAAATAACGCGACATAATCTAGTCACGCTCGTGAGTCCCATAAGAAACCCATAAGAATGTTGCTCAACATGAATAAATCACAAAAAAGACGAAAGTCCTTAAGAAATTTGCTCTAGGGACAAAAGCTCGAATCTAATTGGATTTAGAGAATAAAATTAATATGTTTCTATATCTTTGTTGTTGGTTCTTTGGGTATCCTTACTGCGTGTAGAGTGGTTGAATGACCGAGCTTTCGCCAACGATACTACTGCCATCTTCAGGATGAAGCGATTGTACTGCCATCTTCACTTTAAACAGTTACAATTTTGGTTTAAGAGTACCCATACTGACATTTCAAAAAATTATCTAGGGAATAACCGTAAAACGCTATTTTTACCATTTTATCATGCGATTGTTCACGCGATTTTGAACCTTAATGTCGTGGGAAATGACCGTGACGTCATAGTTGGGTCGCGAGCCTTAAAAGCGTAATAAGTATAAGGTAGCCCGTCTTCTTCTTCATCAGCCTTGGTCCCTCCACTGCTGGATGGAACTAAGAAATAATAATTTTTAAAAGGCCGTTGCAACATACGCACTCCTGAATTTATAGAATCTCTGTGTCTCCTGAATTTCGAATAGGTATTTCACACATTTAGCCATTGATTTCGATGATGCTTCCTATGCAGTATTTAATTACTCATTTTTACCTATCAGTTCAGCTGCATTTGCTAGTCTGTACTACGGAAAAATGTATAGAACATTTTTTGTAAAGAATTTAGTAAGAATTATTTTCGTCATTGACCACTTTCTACTGTCTCTTACCATATTCCTAAAAAATGCAGAAAACCGCGAAGGGGGACCTTTTCGGGGGGGCAGGGGGGGTTGCGGCATGATTTTGATAGGCAACCCTAGTGCGATGTAATACCCTATTGGTAAGCTATCATTTAAACCACATTTCGATCAAATAACAGATACGTCATAATTTTAGCAGCCGGCTCTTAGGCTATAGGAACAACTTGCACATCCTGCGTTATAAACATACCCCATTTTCGCCAAAAATATGTGAGTTGATGATTGTTCTACTATATATTGTTTTGTTTGTCTCCAGTTCTGGTCCTCGCATGTTGCTGCTTGTGCGAGATCCTCGAGGGACGATGCAGAGCCGTCGCCATCGTGTCTGGTGCCCCCATCGACCTGACTGCGACCAGCCCAGTCTGCTGTGCGCCGACCTGGTCGCCGATTACGCGGCGGCAGTAAGGATGGCCGCGGTGCACCCTAAAAGATTTCGGTAAGTTTAAGATTAATACATATTGGTGTGCGATGGGTGAGAGTGCGAGTGAGATTGAGTGAGGCGACCGGAATGAACTTATATGTGTAGCGTATGTTTGTGGGTGACAGCTGAATTATGAATGGACTAATCTTCTTGTTACTACTTTCTGTAATAAAATAAAAATACTTGTATAATGTATGCTAATGAGACGTGGAGATGGATGAAGAAGGACAAATCAGGGTTGAATGCAGTGGAAATGAGTTCTTTAAGTAGAATGTGTGGGAAAATGCTGAGAGTTAAGACAAGGAATGAGGTTATTAGGGAAATTAGTGACTGCAAGACTGGTGTTGTGACGAGAATGAAAGTGAATAAACTAAGATGTGCAGGGCATGTTGAGAGAATGAAGGATGACAAAAAAAAATATTTGAGGGAGCGTAGAGGGGTGAGGAAACGCGGCCACCCGAAACTGACCTGGTCCGGTCATGTCGACCAGATCCTCAAGGATGGACGCGTTTTGAGTAAATGGAATCGGAGAGCGTGTATGACTGCATGCATGAATGTGACGGAGGCTAGGAGTGTGTTGTAAGGATAAGGCTGTCTGGCGCTCTGTCCTCTCTGCCTACCCTGCAAGGGACGCGGCATGAGGGTAGAGATAGATAGATAAACCAGAGGATGAATGATGGTAAGAATTACAACTTATAGCTCTTTTTTTTTATTGTTCTTCCAGGGTTTTAAGATACGAGGATCTCTCGCTAGATCCGTACAACACCGTGTCGTCTCTCCTGAACTTCCTGGGCTTGGACTTCCATCCAAACGTGCGCGAGTTCCTGGACACGCACACTAAGCTGGACGCCGGGGGTTTTAGCTCCACGTTTAGAAACTCCAAGAGTGCGCCGTTCCACTGGACCAAAGACTTAGACTTTAAAGACGTTTGGGCAATACAGGTTTGTGAACATTGATAAATATATAATTTACTACAATGCATTTCACGTTAGAAGTCCCCTGGTGCAAACTTGGTTTAGTGTTGCTTGATGTGATAATAAGATATGGTTATATTTTTTCGCTACTTTAAAATTATATTTTAGAACTGTTGTTTAAAAAAAATTGACAATTTTCGAATTATTAGAATAAACTGGCAACATTTTTTCTAATTTGTGATCGCGGTTTAAAAGGATTAACGGAGTATTTTTTTCTTTTTCCAACCCGCAAAACTATCCTGCCTTTAAAATGATTTCTCTAGCGCCGCTTTGTAATATTTTCGGTATTGTAGGTTACTTGTAAAAGATACAATGTGAGAATATTGGGAACCTTTGACAGCTCTTACGACAAGATTCGACAATCAGGGCTACCAACAATACAATCTAAATTCCACTTGCAGGTAACGTCAGAACGGTGGTCAAGACGGATGGTACAGATAATAGCTGAGCTACCCGGCGATACCGGTAATAAAACTACCCATCCCGCACAATTAAATTTATAACAGGTTTGCGACTCGGCTACTTCGGTAAATTTGTATAAAATACCCTGGTTCGCAACCACTATATGTAAAATGTTGCCATATTGTGGAATTAATAAAACTTACCCATGTTAATCTAAGGTTGGTACTAATTGTCAGCTTTGCGCATGCGTCAGGCAATCATGTGCACATGCGTATAGCCCGGTCTGTCTGCTGTTATTTTATGAATTAATTCCAACATGGCCGTCTTGTCATGTCCTCGTATTTAAATTTTAAAGCTAAATATCTCTTAAAATAAGTGTTTTTTTTTTACAAAAATGGCGCCGTTAAAACCTAAAGCGGATCGGTAGAAGTGTTATGTGAATTTTCACAGCAATCCATCGTAAAATGCGCGAGTTTTGCGAACACTTACAAATTATGGGACTCTTCTTTAGTTTATGGATTCAGTCATTTCAGTGTACATAAAAAACATAGATGAGTATTTCAATTCAAAATATAACGACATTTATCAATATGTATAATAGCATAACTGTGGGTGAACTAGAGCTCTGTATCTCACCACACGGTATAAGATCTTCACAATAAAACAATCACAGGAAGAAGCAAACCACAATTTGATAATTTTACCTAAATAATAAATTCAGTCATTCTAAAGTACTATTAAAAATAATGTGTCTGTCTAACTGTCCTAGAATTACAATATTTGGAAATTCCTTGAATAAAAAGTATTTAGAAAGAACCCCTGAAATTTACGGGATGATCTGAAGAATTTCCGTTCAGTTTTTCAGATATAAAAGTATAATTTAGCCAAAATACTGGTAATTATAATCTTAACAAATCGGCTGTTTTAGATTTTGAAATTTTTTCCCAGGTTTCTTTTAAAAATGTATAATCCACATTGTCGCTTAAGTTATTCTTATTTCGCACTAACATTCTCATACAAAATTTGAAAAAGTTGAAGCGAAAATAGAATGTTTATTGCTCAGTGCATATAAGCCCTTAAGAGTATGCATACCGACATTTCAAAAATTTCTAAAAACGGGAGACCTTATATCTTGACAACCGTTACTAAATATGCATTGGAACAAAATAGGGTAGATGCATTGAACCTTTTTCTAGGGAATAACCGTAAAAGATTTTTTATATCTTGTATAGATTTCTAAAAATAATTTTTAAAAACCACTCTGATCTTTTTTCCGAAAGATGAAAACTTGTTTCCCGAAAGTCGCGGAGCAATTTTTTTTCTTGTACTGATAATATGCATTAAAATCTAGGGAATAACCGCAAAAGTTTTTTGATAGATGCAAAATTAACCCCAAAAAATGAATAAAACGCCATTTTATCGTGCGATTGTTCACGCAATTTTGAACCTTAATGCCGTGTGAAATGACTGTGACGTTATTCTTGGTGCCAAGCTCTTAACGGTTAAATATTAAATTGTTTATTTGTTTTTCAGAATGAGTGCACGGAAGCGATGGCGCACTGGGGTTACAACAAAGCACACAACCGCACCCACCTGCTGAGCAAGGACTTCAATCCTCTGGGGAAGTACAGCCTCGCGTGATGGCGTCCTAGTCTAGAATATACAATTGTTATTTATTTTGCGTTGTCGTCGTTTCCATAGCTCCACACAACTAAATACTCTGAATGATATTATTATTGGAAACTAAATTATCCACTTTCTCTCTGTGATGACTATACATCGGGAGATTCGAAGCCACTAATCTCTTGAGGTGCAAAAAAACTATACTAATATCCTAATTCCATAGACGGCTCTAAGAGCAAAAGTATTATTTTTCTTCGAATTTAAATTACGGGGGTTTCCATCTATACCTGAATTCTGTACAACCATCAATATATATAGGGGAATAAAACAATAAGTGAAGTGTAAACAATAAATTCCACGTAACTTGTATCAGCGTGCATTATGCAGGTAGTATTATACAAGTAAATAAACTGTATAATATGTTTGTTCACTCTACCTCCCTGCACATCTCCTAGTCCCAGGTAGTAAAAAATCCGAATCGCCGATGTATAGTGATGAGTATACATCGGGAGATCCGATGCCTTAGGTAGTAAAAAATCCGAATCGCCGATGTATAGTGATGAGTATACATCGGGAGATCCGATGCCTTAGGTACCTGGGACTAGGAGATGTGCAGGGACGTTAGAGTGAACAAACATATTATACAGTTTATTTACTTGTATAATACTACCTGCATAATGCACGCTGATACAAGTTACGTGGAATTTGTTGTTTACACTTCACTTATTGTTTTTATTCCCCTATAGATATTGATGGTTGTACAGAATTCAGGTAAAGATGGAAACCCCCGTACTTTAAATTCGAAGAAAAATAATACTTTTGCTCTTAGAGCCGTCTATGGAATTAGGAGATTAGTTAAGTTTTATTGCACCTCAGGAGATTAGTGGCATCGAAATTCCCGATGTATAGTGATGAGCTGTAAATCGATATTATCATTCTTACAATTATATTTTCTCAGTTTTAACTGTTATTTAAGCAGTTTTAACTGTTACTTCTACAGTTTTAACCGTTACTTCTACAGTTTTAACTGTTACTTTTAAGTTACTGTACGATTTAACTTTGATTTATACAGCTTTGATTTTTTTAATACATTTTTGACATTTGTTTGACAAGTTTTGACAAGTGTTATTTGACAGTGTTGCTTATACAGTTTTAACTATTACTTCCACAGTTTTTACTTTTAATTATACAGTTTTGACTTTAGTTTATACAGTTTTAACTAGGGAACCTGTATAAATGTAGGAAGTCCTAACGGATAAAGCCATAGACAAAAATTGACCGCCGCCAGCAGTTCCGCTAGGTATACGCAATTTTTTCTCGATGTAAAGTACGCTAATTTACCATTTGATTACATAAGTTATATTCCAAAGGTAATTTCCACACTGATTATACATAATGAGTCACTGAAATATCACCAGGTTTCATGCAATTGTGGACAACCAATATGACACGCAATCATATGTTTAGAGACTTAATGGCGACTACCATAGATTTGTCATAGATATAGAAGGGGCTCAATGTTCAATAGTTCTTCACCTTTATATAGGTTCCTTAGTTTTAACTGATGTTAAAACAATTCAAGTGTTATTTGACAGTCTTAGCTGTTACTTAGACATTTTTAACTTTAATTTATTATTATTTTTTACCGTTTTATTTAAGTCTCAAATACTTTTTCTAAGCTTATTAGTTGTTCAGATTAACTGTAGATAGAAATTGCGTATCGCTGAATCAAATTGACATAGTATTACTAGTTTTAAATGAAAAAAATCACAGAATACTCAAATATTTCACGCGTTTTGTAATAATTTCTTATGTTTACATTTTCGCCGCTCATTTATCCGAGACCCACGTGAATATAGACAGGCCAGAGCACTGAAACAAACAATATGGCTGACCACCAGAGATACTAGGGTTGTAGCGGAGGCCTTCTTAGCGGATGCGGATCTGAAGATTTTCCGTTCAGTTTTTCAGATATGAAAGTAAAATTTAGCCAAAATACTGGTAATTATAATCTTAACGAATCGGCTGTTTTACATTTTTAAATTTCTTCCCAGGTTTCTTTTTAAAAAGGTATAATTCGCATTGTCGCTTACGTTATTCTTATTGAGCGCTAACATTCTCATACAAAATTTGAAAAAGTTGAAGCAAAAAAAGAACGATTTTTTCTCAATGCATATGCCCCCGTGAATGTCAGAGTATTCAGCTATATTCATGTCGGTCTCGGCCCACACTAAACGCTTGCCATTACAAACTATACGTGAAGTTTTAAACTTTTTAGAAGCACAATTGAAAACACGATAATTTAAGCTATCTTAGAATTATTTAAGTACTAAAAAATCTTAGCAAAATGTTCCTTATTTTTTCGTGTAAAACAAAATTTACTACTGTGTAGTATTTAATATTGATTAAGAGCGATATACAGCGAAAGATGGGCAGCGACAGGCGATCGAAATAATGCACACATTAATACAGAGTCATCGAAAAAGATGGACTCTATTTTAAAAAGGCATAATGGCATTCACGTTAAATGAGTGATTCTTTCACTGTATGGCAACCGATGAATGTAAGTTTTGTTTGATGCATGTGCAGACTAACTGAGCCGTCGACAAAGGCGCTATTCATCTACCACCTTCCAATATAATGGTGATCGTGCAACGAAAAGCACAGTGTGTTGATTTTTTTGCAATACCGAATTTTTGTTTTTGGAATCTGGTCAAGCAATTTGTTCCCGATACAAGAATGGTGGATACATTCGACATTTTCTTCCGATTTAATTGGTCGATCAGTCGAATGTGTTATTTTCCACGCTGCCTGTTTCTGTATCAGGTACGATTTCACCCGGATAAGACTTTCAGATTAGGGGTCCTGAGTTCAATCCCCCGCCGTTCAAATAGTGCTGCTGAATATTAGTAATAAAGAATAAAATAAAAATTGGGTGTAAGAAATGGAACGATGAACGTTATTTAAGTGTAAAATGATCACATTAAACCAGCCTGATGAAAGTCCATCTTTCGCTGTATATCTGTTGAGATAACTACTTATATTTTAATTTTTACTAAACTATAGAAAAAAAGTTTTTCATCACAAATAAATTCCATGACTCCAAGTATTTTTCTGTTGAAATACAAACAGATATTCATATAATGGAAATTCAATTCTATAGTAGAAAAATCATCTTTATTTACAAATGGGATCATTGGCAGAGTGTTTACTGCTACACCACAATACACTTTGTTAATGATCCCCATTTTACTGCTAATTTACAATACACTTTGTTAATGATCCCCATTTTACTGCTAATTTACAATATACTTTGTTAATGACCCCATTTTACTGCTAATTTACAATATACTTTGTTAATGATCCCCATTTTACTGCTAATTTACAATACGCTTTGTTAATGATCCCCATTTTACCATTGATTTACAATACGCTTTGTTAATGACCCCCATTTTACTGCTAATTTACAATACATTTTGTTAATGGTCCCCATTTTACTGCTAATTTACAATACACTTTGTTAATGATCCCCATTTTACTGCTAATTTACAATATACTTTGTTAATGACCCCATTTTACTGCTAATTTACAATATACTTTGTTAATGATCCCCATTTTACTGCTAATTTACAATACGCTTTGTTAATGATCCCCATTTTACCATTGATTTACAATACGCTTTGTTAATGACCCCCATTTTACTGCTAATTTACAATACATTTTGTTAATGGTCCCCATTTTACTGCTAATTTACAATACACTTTGTTAATGATCCCCATTTTACTGCTAATCTACAATACACTTTGTTAATGATCCCCATTTTACTGCTAATCTACAATACACTTTGTTAATGATCCCCATTTTACTGCTAATTTACAATATACTTTGTTAATGATCCCCATTTTACTGCTAATTTACAATACACTTTGTTAATGATCCCCATTTTACTGCTAATTTACAATATACTTTGTTAATGATCCCCATTTTACTGCTAATTTACAATACACTTTGTTAAAGATCCCCATTTTACTGCTAGTTTACAATACAATTTGTTAATGACCCCCATTTTACTGCTAATTTAAAATACAGTTTGTTAATGATCCCCATTGTATTATTTTCATAATATCATCTTTTAGAATTGGTATGTTATATAGTAATATGATAGACTAATTATGTACTAACGTAGTGAGATAGTTGTATAGGAAATCAAATTAGTGACTAGTTTTTCACGCATTTATATCAAATTAGAATAAAATTAACAGCATGTTTTTTCTCTTTATGTTAAGTTCAACGGTCAACAATTCTGATTATACGTTAGAAAAGGGTAGCTGTCCCAATATTAACATGACATTGTGTGTAGAATTTAAAGCAGTTCTCGTTGCTTAACACGTTAATCGCCGACGGAACAAGTATGAGAAATTACATAAAAAAAAAATCGGTTTTCGATTCGTACCCAAAATAAGTTATACACGAATCGGGCGTAGGATTCCATAATTATAACAAAAAAACTGTTTTGAAAATATTTTTCAGAACATTCTTAAATTTGGAACCTATTTTCCAAAATTTACTGAGCAGCTGTGTCCCACTGCACAGGATAACTCTCGAGTGCCACGCCGGTCACTTACATACTCAAAATAAATGAGAAGCGTGACCGTCGGCGCCAAAAAGCATTTGAAGTATATTTTTTGTGTGAGGTCACCGGTGCCCCCACGGCGTTTAACGTGTTAAGCCAGCTGACGATCAGTCATAAGCATGATGGAAGGTCCATCCTTTGCTGTATATCTGTTGAGATAACTGCTTATTTCTAATATTATTATTTTTAATTGAAAAGTTGTGTTTAGTTAGATCTCTGTAATATTTTATTATTTTCTTGTGATTGGAACAAGAGATGATATGTGTCTCGTTTGTATCGACTGATTTTATTGTATACAAAAAGAACAAGTAACGTAGTATTAAATTGGTTGTGGATGTATTAGGATGTACGTAGATAGGAACGCAATATTACGAAAAGGTAAACGAATAAAAAAAATAAAGACATTATATATTAAGTACCCTAGATGTATGACTCCATGTATTTTCAATAGAACGGCAATTTCACGCACGGCACTTTTTGTCATTTTAAAGTCGCAAAACTCACACTATTAACAAGATATCAATAATTAAAACTGAAACATATTTAAAACTATCGTTTTATTCCTAAATAACGTTAAAACTAATACACTTTTTAACTTTGAGAGCAAAATTTCGAAAACGTCCACAAACTGTCTAAATTGTCCATACGATTCGACAGTTTGTGGGCACCAGTTTACTTACACTTCTAGCATTGAGTACGCCGTCTAGGTGCTTAATATACAATATCTTTGGTTTTCTATGGCCGCCGGCGGATGTTAGCTGCAGGCTAGGTTGCAAGATTGTATTGTTGGTAGCCCTGATTGTCGAATCTTGTCATTGTTGTAAACCGCCATCAAAAGTTTGAAAAACAGTGTTGCCAGTAGAGAACACACACAACACTGATGCTATAGATTATATATATCGGCGAACCATTCAAAAACATCACATTTGACACGATTACGTCACATTTTCCATACAAAATATGGACAAGCTAGCGTGTCTCATACGCCGTATCATTCTGGTATCAGAATAGGTCCGAAATGTCAAAATGCAAAGAGATAATTGTTAATCGTGAATAAAATATGTTTTTAGTTAACATTGTATTACATATTGTTGTGTCACACCACTGCCACCTAGACACTCTTTCTCTAGCCATGCTGTGGAAATTTGAGACCACTTCTTTTTAAGCAGCGTTGCCATCACCGTCGCTAAGGAAATGTATGGAATAACAGTTCCTGAACAACGAGTATGACGGACCACGTATTATATTCTGTTAGGAGATTTGACAGGAGTGGTGGTCCTGTTTGATTATTATGCTATGTTGCCAACTGTTACAGCACGGCTAGAGTGCCTACTCTAGGAGGCAGTGGTTACACTATTTTTTGAATATGACAATTTTTATTTGGTGAATTTTCTACATGTATTAGTTAAATATAACAAGTATTTATCTTAACAGATACACAGCAAAGGATGGACAGGGTTATGACTGATCAGTTTAATGTGATTACTTTACACTCAAGTAACATTTATAAGTCCCAGTCCATCCATCTGCCGTAGCTGGGAATCGAACCCAGACCTCCAACCTGACAATCAGGTATTCTACCGCTGTGTCATGTCACATCAAACCAGCCGATGATCGGTCATAAGCCTGATGGGAAGTCCATCCTTTGCTCTATATCTGTTGAGATAACTACTTGATTTACACTGTTTTGATCATAGGTAACCAGTGAAATTATTATTATTCTCTTTCTTATAATGTATTTTTAGTAGCAGTCGAAAGAAGATAGCACGAGCCATACTCTTCATAGCTTAAATACTCACATGCGATCTAGGGAACCTATATAAATGTAGGAAGACTTAACAGATAAAGCTTAACTGCCGCCATTGCCGCTACTAGCCTTTCCGCTAGGTATACACCATTTCTTCTCAATGTAAAGTACGCTAATTTACCATTTAATTGCATAGGTTGTATTCCAAAGGTAATTTCCACACTTATTATACATAATGAGTCACTGAAATATCACCAGGTTTCATGCAATTGTGGACAAGCAATATGACACGCAATCATATGTTTGTAGCTCCCATGGCGTCCACCATAGATTAGTCATAGATAATAGAAGGGGCTCAATGTTCAATAGTTCTTCCCACCTTTATATAGGTTCCTTAGTCTGATGTCTGATCTAATGTCACTCAATCACTAAATCCCCATGAAAACAGTAGTTCTTTGACATTCGCAGGGTTTCATTAATGGAAAAAGACTGGAAAGGGATGTATTGGAGGTAGGAATATTGAAAAATCAAACAAATTACTTAAAAAATATATATGTTTATTTTAATTCAATATACAACAAGAAAATACACTACAAAATAAGTTGAAACTTACAACTATTACTTCACCATATCTCAATACATCCCAGTAATGAGGTAATCAGTGAATACTGTGTGTATAACTCAGCTAATACTAAAGATATCATCCTAAGACTTAACACATGGATAAATGTAAGATATGCTGCAAGTCACTCTAGTGGGGAGACATTTGATTATTGTAAATTTTCTCCATAAAAAATAATTCCAAAGTTACCTCTGAAATTTACTGAGATTATTCCCGTAGTTTGTTAGATATAATGCTGTAATTTGGTTGATAAAATGTTTAAGGTAAGACGCAGTGACTCTAGTGGATATTTTTTTGATATTCGGTCCCCTTTCTATAAATAAGCTAGAATCGGTCTTGTTTTGCGCTTACACTCTCATACAAAATTTGATAAAGCTGAAGCGATAATTGATGGATTTTAACTCAGAGCATATCGCTCTTTGGTGACGAGTTTAAAAAAATCTAACAATACTTTCATCTGAGAAACGAAACGGCGAATGTTGAAGAACAACTGTATGATTATTTTATTCAATAATTGCAAACAAAACATGACAAGAAATATTTAATAAAAAGTGTAAATAAAATATATTTGTTGTTTTATTTTCATAAAACACAATTTTTCTATAGGTACAATATTCTTGCCCATACATCCCATCTCTGTTCACCTTCAATGAAAACATTAACCTGCGTGGACACACAATGAAGCTGTCAACAACTTCCTTCTCATCTATCTATCTAAACCAGGGGTGGCCAACCGGTCGATCGCGACTATTAGTCCAGTCGATTGTACCTAATTTCCAACTACAAACCTGATTTTGCTAATGAAGCGGAAGATGCTCAGATGTAGGGTCACGTTCTGTATCCGTTAAAATTCACTCAGCAATTCGCTCGATTGTTTATGGTTCTATTGTTCGCCGTTCTATCACCAGTGCGTTTCACTCGGTTGTGCGAGTCAACATGTTCTATGTGCACAGTTGACACGCTCGGTTGTTGCGAATAACACCCAACAAAATTGTTGGGTGAAATTCGCTCGCCATAGATAATAGAATGGTCCACACGTTCAGTTCACTCACTCTTATTATCACGCGATATGTCTATCCCTTTCTACCAAAGAAGAGTATAGCGATATCGCTATCTCGATGTATATCTATCAACTCACTCTTATTAGTACTCTCATATCTCTATCTCTGTTTGACAATTCCAATTGGAACAATCACCAAAATGCGTTCTGCTTCGCGCGATAATCGTCCGTTGACACGCCGAGTGAAAATCAACGGATACAGAATGGACCCCAGTGCTCACACTAATATACATAAGTAGATACTAAGAATAATTTTAAGTTTTATGTTTTCCCTCTTAATAAAATAAAAAATACTACTTAATTGTGTACTGAACTATGCTGTTTCATTTAAAATTTCAAGAAGTATGTAATTGGTAGATCGCACAGGGCTTCCTCAGTAAACAGTAGATCTTATCACAGTTATCTAATCAAGTTGGCCACCCCTGATCCATACCATCACACCACGTCCCTTGCAGGGTAGGCAGAGAGGACAGAGCGCCAGACAGCTCTATCCTTACACACACTCCTAGCTTTCGTTAACTGAGCATGTTATTCAATGTATACATTGACTAGTCAGTGCATGCATTCACTAAAAGAACGCTAATTGTAACATACATTGACTGGTTATTGCATGCATTAACGAAATGAACGCATTAACTGTAACATTTACACTTAACGTATTGTTTTATTCCCCTATAGATATTGATATATATATCGTATGGCGTTGGAGAGACCAGAGTCAGAGATTAAGTTCGTGAGAGCTCAGGTATTGAAGTGCTTCAGGAGACAAGTTATGGATGTCTTCCATTGTGCCGCTGAACCTAGTGAACTGACATTCTTCGACGATGTGGTTAACGGACTCCACCCCACCACAAGGGCAGTTGGGGTTGTCCCGCTTGCCCCATCTGTGGAGGAGAAGGCCGCACCTTCCATGTCCGGTTCTGATTCGGTTTAGGTTGCACCAGAGGTGGCGTGGTAAATGGCTACCAGGTGGCATTGTTGTAGGGTCGTTCATAAGTCCGCGAGTGTCGATGTTGGCATCCCTCCAAGAGCGTCTCCATTCCTCTTTGGTGTTAGAGTTGTTGGCCACCAGTTGCCTTCCCAGTTTCCAGGAAGGCTTTCGGAACTCGAGGCGGAGTGAGTCCCCTATAGGGACGTCTTGGTGTATTGGGAGGGCAGTATTTTGAGTACACTTCTGCCATTCTCTCTTCGTAGATATTGATGGTTGAATAAAATTCAGGTAAAGATGGAAACCCCCGTAATTTAAATTCGAAGAGAAATAATACTTTTGGTCACGAGCCATCCATGGAATTAGAGGATTAGTTATGTTTTATTGCACCTCAGCAGGTAAATGGCATTCGACTTCCCGATGCAAAGTAATTAAATTCAAATATTTTTATTAAGTGTATTGCAGTGCAAATCATTGAGTCTTTTTTTAAAAAAAAAAAAGGATCTGGGCTTGCATACACAAACCCAAATACTTTCCTGCACACCTTTATACACGGTGTAACACAACCAGTGGATCAACCGAAGCAGGATGATAGAGGACCTCAATACCTATTGATTTAACCCCATGTACGTTCAGCGATTTTTTGTAGTTTTCGGGTTATGATTTTTTTTCGTATTTTTTGCCAAACCCCGACTTGCAAGACATTATTGATCACAGAGACCCCAATTATTAAGATACATACTTAATTAGTTTTTTTAGAATAGATAATTGCAGATACAAAAACAATTTTGGGCCTACCTGATACCATCACGCCATAAAAAAATGTTGAAACTCAAAATTAGTCACAATTTAAAATTTTAATAAATGTTTGAGGACGAGTTAAAAAAAATTAAGTACAGAATATATATTTTTTAATTTTTTTCAAAAACTTGCCAATTTTATAAACTACGTATTCTGTAAATTTTATTGAGATATCTTTACGGAATCATACATAAAAATTGTTACAAAGCGGTAACTCACGAAAAGAAATTTTTAAGTTTTAAATTTTTAAAAAGAACTGTGTAATTTTGTGATTCAAAATTTTTTTATGGCGTGATAGTATCAGGTAGGCCCAAAATTGTTTTTGTATCTGCAATGTATACTATTTATTCTTAAAAAAGTAATTAAGAATGTATCTTAATAATTGGCGTCTCTGTGATCAATAATGTTTGGCAAGAAATACGAAAAAAAAAAACATAACTCGAAAACTACAAAAAATCGCTGAACATACATGGGGGTTAAATGGATAGGTATTGAGGTCCTCTATCATCCTGCTTCGGTTGATTCACCGGTTGTGTTACATTGTGTATATAAAAGCATATCTCTTAACTCCAAGACAAAATAAGTCTAAGAATTAGAGCATTTAGTAAAAGAAAAGCAGTGAAAACACATGCCAAGATTTCTATCAAAATTGTTTTTTAAACACGAGATCTAGGACCGAGCATGCGCAGATTGATTTTTGTACGAATCGTTCTCTTCCTTGACGGCGTAGTGACAAAAAAGCCATACAAACATTACAATTTTAGTGTTGATCACTGTGAATTCGTTTATGTTTCCTTAAACTTGACGAGTCATTGAATTTCTTCATGCAAATATTACACTCAAAAGGTTTTTCACTAGTGTGAATTAGTTTATGGGTAGTTAAATGTGACTGTTGAGTAAATGTCTTCATGCAAATATTACACTTAAAAGGTTTTGCACCACTGTGAATTAGTTTATGGCTGTTTAAATTCGACTGTTGATTGAATGTCTTCATGCATATATTACACTCAAAAGGTTTTTCACCACTGTGAATTCGTTCATGTCTCCTTAAACATGACGAGTCATTGAATTTCTTCATGCAAATATTACACTCAAAAGGTTTTTCACCACTGTGAATTAGTTTATGTTTTATTAAATTTGACGACCAAGTGAATGTCTTGGTGCAAATATTACACTCAAACGGTTTTTCATCAGTGTGAATTAGTTTATGTCTGTTTAAATTTGACTCTAGAGTGAATGTCTTCATGCAAATATTACACTCAGAGGGTTTTTCACCACTGTGAATTAGTTTATGTCTGTTTAGATTTGACGACCACGTGAATGTCTTCTTGCAAATATTACATTTAAATGGTTTATCACCAGTGTGAATTAGTTTATGGGTAGTTAAATGTGTCTTTTGAGTAAATGTCTTCATGCAAATATCACACTCAAAAGGTTTTTCGCCAGTGTGAATTAGTTTATGTCTGTCCAGAAAAAATAACTTTTTGAATGTCTTCATGCAAATATTACACTTAAAAGGTTTTTCACCACTGTGAATTAGTCTATGTCTAGCTAAAGTTGCCGAATGTCTGAATGTCTTGGCGCAAATATTACACTCAAACGGTTTTTCACCACTGTGAATTAGTTTATGGTTGAAAAGATGAGACGACCGGGTGAATGTCTTCATACAAATATTACACTCAAAAGGTTTTTCACCAGTGTGAATAAGTTTATGTTTGGTTAAAGTTGTCGACTGACTGAATGTCTTCATGCAAATATTACACTCAAACGGTTTTTCACCACTGTGAGTTAGTTTATGTCTGGCAAGACAAGACCTCTGAGAGAATGTCTTCATACAAATATTACACCCAAAAGGTTTTACTCCACTGTGAATTAGTTTATGTCTGGCTAGACCAGACGACTGAGTGAATGTCTTCATACAAATATTACATTGAAATCCTTGTCGCGGTGCTTCTGTATGTTTCTTCTTTGTAATATTTTGATGTGAAGTTCCAGGAGCAGGGTGATGTGTTTTCGTCTCATTTTCTAAAGATGGTTTGGCCACTTGGTTTGGTTGATTGATTTCGTTACTAGCTCTCTCGCACTCTTCTTTAATATCAGGTTCGTATATATCAATGTCTCCATAAGGAACAGCATGTCCAACATCACCCTCGCCTTCCTCCTCAGCAGGTTCTTGCTTCACACAGCCAGCCATTAAAAAGGCCTCAATGTCATCGTCTTCAGTTATACAGACTTGAATATCCCCCACTATACAGTCATCACCTACATGTGTAGATACACTAGCACTACCACTAGTTCCATCCATGATGCTGTATAGAGTATAATATGAACAAGCACGTATAATAATGTTTCCCACTTCACTTTCGTCAGTTAATACCCGGTAGTTATTATTTCTATGTATTCTACCTATTGGCTGGGGTCCGTTCTGTATCCGTTAATTTTCACTCGGCGAGTGAACGAGCGATTATCGCGCGAAGCAGAACGCATTTGGGTGATTGTTCCAATTGGAATTGTTAAACAGAGATAGAGATACGAGAATACTAATAAGAGTGAGTTGATAGATATAGAACGAGATAGCGATATCGCTATACTCTTCTTTGGTAGAAAGGGATAGACATATCGCGTGTTAATAAGAGTGAGTGAACTGCACGTGCGGACCATTCTATTATCTATGGCGAGCGAATGTCACCCAAAAATTTTGTTGGGTGTTAAGGCGAAGATACACACGAGAGATTTTGGCCTCCCGGATACCAAAATGACAGTTCTCTTGTGTGTAAACACATCGGAGACGCGAGATATCTCTCGATACCGCGCGCCTCCTGAGACGGTCTGCGCACGCAAGTCTAGCGTCGTGTATTTTACATATTTTCGTATCAGGGGACGCGTCTCCGGTCTTTTGACATGTTCAATTTTAATCTGAGGTCTCTTGGAGATGTTTGCAACTGAATTGGATTGGCGCGCGTGGGCACGTGGTTTTTGTATTGATATATAATTTTAAACATTCCTGCGATTGTGACGTTATTAGTACAGTGTTAATAATAAAATTGTTAGTTGATTATAATTATAATATTATTTTTAAATAATGGCAAATTAATAACAGAGTTGCATTTGCATTGGAAATATGAATACAGTTGTGAAAAATACATTAACATTACGTATTTTGTTATTCCCTTCATGTCCTACAACATTTATAGCAAACTATATGTAGTTACCATTTCACCCTTTAATATTCATCGAAGGAACATAAGGAGGAAACAAAATTTCGCTACTCACAACGGTTTCGGGTATGTAGTGCAAACCGATACTTGCTTTGGCTTATGTCACTGATGTCATAGGAATGGTGTACATTAAAAGAAGGTCTAATTAAGTATTCTATTTCATTTACTAACGAAGAAAAGGAAATATACACATACGCATGTAAATAAAGTACCGACCGACATATGTACATTACTGAATCGATAAATAATTTCAAAGCGGTATATAATTATTATATTTTTTAATTACAATACTCGTAAATACATGACACTAGAGTATGTACACAAAACCAAACGCCATTATGGCGCCAAAAGTACTAATAGAATGAATGCAGCAACAGACCAAAGTCTCGCGTCTCGAGATAGTCCCGTGTATTTTAGAATTTGATGACAGGAGGCGATTGTCGGCCATTTTTACTAGAGATGCCGTCTCTAGAGACGAAAATCTCCCGTCGTGTATTTCACTGAAGAGGCTGACGCCATTTTGTCAGTGCCTGGAGGCGCGTCTCCTGAGACCCCGTATATCCACACCTTTATTCGCAACAACCGAGCGTGTGCATATTCGCCAAATGCACTTCGTAACGACATGGTAACCACATGCGCATGCGTAGGCACTAAAGTAGCTGTCACCTTACTTTACTTTACTTTTCGTATGGCGCGGTGATTCAAATATCTTCGCCTTGTCAGTTATTCAATGAGTTTGCACTTTGTCGAGAGAGTATATTATCATTATATTATCTGATCCTAACTTGACATAACACAAACTTTTCTAGCTAGAGATGAATTAAGATTTATGACAAGCTTGGATTTGTCCTTTAATAAATATTAGATTTGACAATGCTTCGTTTTTTATGCGAATCCCGAACAATAGGGACCTTAATAATCCATTAGTGCATAAGGTTTATTACTGAATATTTCTTCATAATCTCTTTACGTTTTGCTAAATTAGACTCAAATAGGCCAAAAAAAATAAAAAAAAATTGAAATCGCACCGATAGTTTTTTTTTTTATATGGAGTGTCTTATTTTTAGGACACTATGCAAAACTACATGTTGATAATGTTCCCCAGTTAGAGTTACAGACATGCGTTTAATTTTTTTCAAGTTATATGTAATATTTCTGTCTTTTTATGGAAAACATTGAGAATATTTGTAAAAAATAGTAATAATAATAATAATAATTATCACATAAATTACACAGGCCTGCGATGAAAAAATTGTTGGAAATATTTTAAGTGATTTTTATGGTATCTTGTGTGTTGATTACATAAAAAATAGTGAAAAAATTCCATCACCCTCCGTTTACCCACAAATCTCACATCAAATTTTTACTTTTTTAGGGTTTTTTAACATACGTACAAACTGTATTTGGGTATTAAATCTAAATAATATTTTTATATTATAAAATTTTTAGCCAAATAAGTTAACTTACGATTGTACTCAGTCTAAATTTAAGTTGGCAACACGAAACAGCCTTTCTGTTATTAAAAAAAACTGTGCAGAAAAACTGGATATTAGATTTGCTTCCGGTATGCTATTTAAAAAATATATTTTTCTGTAGGTAATGCTAAATCATTGCCATAAGAAGGAGAGTGTTTTAGGTACCTTTATCAACAGTTTCCCGGCCTCTTTGAGGCAAAATTTAAAGATGGGGGTATTTTTACTGGGCCTGATATAAGGGAACTTATAAAGGATGAAAACTTTGAGTTGAAAATGAAAACCTAGGAAAGGAAAGCATGGAGGTCTCTTAAGTAAGTGGTAACTGGCTTTCTAGGTAGTAAAAAAGACCCAAACTACAAGAATATTGTTGAGGATCTATTAAATAACTTCAAACTCTTGGGCTGCAACATGAGCGTTAAAGTGCATTTCCTTCATTCACATCTGGATTATTTTCCGGAAAATCTTGCAGATTTTCAAGCTCAAACGATTCCATCAAGATATAAAAGAAATGGAACGCAGATATCAAGGACACTGGAACGTTAACATGATGGCTGACTACTGTTGGATGTTGAAAAGAGAAAATCCTCAACTCCACAGTAGGAAAAATAAAAAAAATGAGGTTTTGAAGGAAAAAGAAAACGTTACAAGAAGTTAAAAGACTCGAATTGTGTTTTAATAAAGCCTTAAATCAACTTTCCATCCTCTGCTTTTAAGTTTTAAGTGGTTTAAATAAATAATGCTAATATGAAAAATGGCCTATTTAAGATTTTTCCTTTAAGGTTTCACCTCATTTTGTAGAAAAACTTTTCGTGATAGAAAAAAAAACTAATATCATATCTGAAATCAGCACCAAAAACTACATGAAAATCAGTTATTAAAACTAAAACAATGTTCATAAACCTCTTTTTTGCAGGCCTGTGTTATTGGAGGAAATGTATGAGAACTTAATTGATTTTTAATAATTTGGTCTTCCTATATCGTACAATTCATATTCTTCCAATCATCCAACTGCACATTTTTTAAAAGTATATAAGTTGCAGTAATGATTCTACCACTACTTCGTCCTGTAATGGTCATCAAAGAAACACAGGGAGGCCACAAGGCTTCTAAAATCAGAGCTATTTCGAATAGTCAGTATTACCTCTTCTCACGACATCCTTGATGCTCTAATATCGTTATTTGAGGCCCGGTGTACAGTGAAAGAGCAATTCCCGGCTACAGAATGGTTAAAAAATAGCGTTTATCGAATAAACTGTAAAATTCAGGTGCTCGTAAAATCATAATTTCATATCTTCTCCAACAATGAGGTTCGCACCTATACCTACTGAATATAATACAAATGTTTTCACAAAGCGAGAATGTTGTGTGTTGTATATGCACGCAGCATTCACTGGTTACCTCACTATTGAGATTTACTATGATGCTACTATAGTAGCAGTGATAATATAGAACTATATTTTCCTTTTATGTACCTACTGTTTTTACTTGAGATTTCGGGATCGTTAAATATTTATTTCTAAAATTCGGGATGATTTTGTCAACGCTGAAATAAATAAATATTTTTATTTATATTATATTCGTAATAAAAAAATAAGCTAAAATCACAGTGCAAAAGGAATAGCGAGAAATAAAAAAATTATATACACACCTGGAGAAATCGATATGATTTACATGTATACAAAATTAGCTTTTTTTCAATAAAAAAGGGTTTATTTAGCTAAAAAAATAAATCAAAATGTATAAGATATTCAGCATTATGTGATATTTTGTCGAATTTCAAGGTTATCAATAAAAAAATGTAGTAGAAAACATTTCCTCATAGAAATCTACTGTGCGCATAGTACCGTTGTATGAAAACCTAAAGATGTAGTTCTGCATAGTGTCTTCTATATAAAACGGTGAAATGTATCGTCTTATTTAAAACACTTGTGTTCTATTGATGGAAATTTATTTATTATCATATCAAAGCTTGATGTTTAAGCTTTCGATCAATGTAATTTTTATTACAATATCTCCTGAAATAATAAAGTGATTACATAATTAGTGACCCCAGGTACCGATTGACGGAGCTACTATTCACTCTTTTAACTTTATCTCTTCACTGCCTGTACATCGCTCAGTATTTACATTTTTTTCTTATAGTGGTGTGTAGCCACATTCTTAACGATTATAAATGTGAAAAAAATATTAAAATATGTCTATTGGTAATCGAGAAAATGGCTAAAAACCAGCGTCCGAGATTTATTCATATTTTTAATCATCATTGGCACTACATGGTCCGACTCCGATGGCGAGATCTATTCAGATTCAGTAGGTATTCAAACTGACAGCTAAGTGAGCTAAGCTACTTTAGTACCTGCGCATCACTGCGCATGCCCATGTCGTTACGAAGTGTATTTGGCGAATATGCCGAGCGTGTCAACTGTGCACATAGAACACGTTGACTCGCACAACCGAGTGAAACGCACTGATGATAGAACGGCGAACAATAGAACCATAAACAATCGAGCGAATCTCCTAGTGAATTTTAACGGATACAGAACGTGACCCTGTATTTGCAGAAATTTAGATGTCCTAGAACTTTAGTTTATGCAATATTCTAACATTTATACTATTAATAGAAATGTTACTATACTTTAGATAATAGGTACTTAAATACAGTTTACTCTGGTTAACATAATATTCCAATTATTTCCAGTAGTTTATACATTGTCCAACTTTCCAAGCTAATCATTGCTTATTTCTCCGAATATATTTCATTCCTATATATACTTACCTAAATATATAGTCTAAATTGTGAAAGTACCTATAGTTGCATTTTAAATAGATCGTTTAGAAAATAATCCTGAATTAATTGATTTTATGTGTATCCACGAAATTGACATGAGGTACGTGAATTCCACGTGGAATTTCCTATGCCATGTCTATCCTACATAAGGAAAAGATAAGTCTATTTTTGCAACCAAATATAGTTGTTTATTAACTATTTTGAAATACATTACACTTTTGACAAACAATCACCCGTTAATAGTTACTGGGATTCTCAGCGTTACCTTAGAGTCACTTATAGTCTCAATTCAAGTCTTGAGTATTTGAGACCACTTCTGTCTTTTAAAATATGTAACTCCTTTATCTTCTTGTGCCGCTCCTATCGGAGGTTGGCGACCATCTCTTGAAACTCCTCGCGATCCTGAGTCGATTTGGTGAGTGCTAACGAAAGTGTGGGAGCCTATATTCAACAATCCGGGGATGTCATGGCTCATACAATGAGAATAATAGTTGTTTTAAATAGACAATTCGATGGTTTCAGTATATAAAGTATACATACCTACATGGCAATGGTGGATTATGAGATGGAGAGAATGTTGCCAGGGTGGAGACCTAGAAGACTTGGGGGAGGATTTGGAGGAAAGAAGGAGTCTGGTCAATTGAGATTTGGATGCAGAGATAGACCTTTCTTAAAACCTATAATTGTGGATTCAAATAAAACTTATAAAAGTTAATACAAAGTACTCAGACTCAGCTAATACTAAAGATATCATCCTAAGACTTGATACATGGATAAATGTAAGATATGCTGCAAGTCACTCTAGTGGGGAGACATTTACTCAAACAAGAGATTATTCCCCTAGTTTGTTACATATAATGCTGTCATTTGGTACTCAGACTCAGTTAATACTAAAGATATCATCCTAAGACTTAACACATGGATAAATGTAAGATATGCTGCAAGTCACTCTAGTGGGGAGACATTTACTCAAACAAGAGATTATTCCCCTAGTTTGTTACATATAATGCTGTCATTTGGTACTCAGACTCAGTTAATACTAGAGATATCATCCTAAGACTTAACACATGGATAAATGTAAGATATGCTGCAAGTGGGTAGGAATTTCATTTTTGTAAATTTTCTCAATGAAAAATAACTCCAATGCTACTTGAGATTATTCCCGTAGTTTGTTACCATGGCACCTGTAGTACATCAACAGAATTGTCATTGTTTCCAACAAACAAGATTGTAGTTCCAAATGAACCAACTCTTCCCTGACGGACTATACTGCTATGAAATAATATACACATGTATTTAATGTTAAATGTTTTTATTATATGAGAGTTGCAATAAATCAACGAGTCTTTTATTTACAGTATTTATTTATTAAGTCTAAGAATTACAACATTTAGTACAAGAGAAGCAGTGCCAAGAGGATCACCGAGGGAGACTCGCCACAGGCGCAAGCCCAGTGAGACTCCTCGATGAAATAACTTGTACCTTAATATTGTAAATCACTTACATTGCCATGTTAAAATAAGAAAGCTCAATAAAGACATTATTATATCTAAATTCTTTTTTAAACACTAGATTTAGGACTGAGCACACGCAGATAAATTCTTGAACTGAATCGTTATCTTTCTTGACGCCGTATAGTGACAAAAGAGCCATACAAATATTACAATTTTAGTGTTAATTACCACTGTGAACTCGTTTATGCCTGCTTAAACTTGATGATGAATTAAATTTCTTCTTGCAAATACTACACTCTCCATGTTTTTTTTTACCACTGTGAATTAGTTTATGTCTGGTTAAAGTTGCCGACTGATTGAATGTCTTTGTGCAAATATTACACTCAAAAGGTTTCTCACCAGTGTGAATTAACTTATGTTTTGCTAAACCTGAATTTTGAGTGAATGTCTTCATGCAAATATTACACTCAAAAGGTTTCTCACCAGTGTGAATTAACTTATGTTTTGCTAAACTTGAAGAGTGAGTGAATCTCTTCATGCAAATATTACACTCGAAGGGTTTTTTATCACCGTGAATTAGTTTATGGGTAGTTAAATTTTCCTTTCGAGTGAATGTCTTCATGCAAATATTACACTCAAAGGGTTTTATACCACAGTGAATTAGTTTATGGCTGTTTAAATTTGACTCTTGAGTGAACGTCTTCATGCAAATATTACACTCAAAAGGTTTTTCACCACTGTGAATTAGTTTATGTCTGGCTAGACCAGACGACTGAGTGAATGTCTTCATACAAATATTACATTGAAATCCTTGTCGCGGTGCTTCTGTATGTTTCTTCTTTGTAATATTTTGATGTGAAGTTCCAGGAGCAGGGTGATGTGTTTTCGTCTCATTTTCTAAAGATGGTTTGGCCACTTGGTTTGGTTGATTGATTTCGTTACTAGCTCTCTCGCATTCAGCTTTAATATCAGGTTCGTATATATCAATGTCTCCATAAGGAACAGCATGTCCAACATCACCCTCGCCTTCCTCCTCAGCAGGTTCTTGCTTCACACAGCCAGCCATTAAAAAGGCCTCAATGTCATCGTCTTCAGTTATACAGACTTGAATATCCCCCACTATACAGTCATCACCTACATGTGTAGATACACTAGCACTACCACTAGTTCCATCCATGATGCTGTATAGAGTATAATATGAACAAGCACGTATAATAATGTTTCCCACTTCACTTTCGTCAGTTAATACCCGCCGCGTAATCTTGAATCCGCACGAGGCTCGCAGGCTTGGCGTCTCTCATCTGTCATTTCCAGATTACTTGTCAAAATTCCATAGAACAATAGATATTTTTCATACACCTGTATGTAATGTGTACATCAAATTAATGTCACAAGTGGTTGGTTGGCAGATATTGCCTACGGCAATAAACCCGCCATTTGGAAGATATGTTTTCTTTTCAATAAAGATTTTTTTATTTTATTTATTTTATTTATAGTTAGAAGGTAGATATTATTTCTATGGTTTCTACCTATTGGCTGTATTTGCAGAAATTTAGTTGTCCTAGAACTTTAGTTTATGCAATATTCTAACATTTGTACTATTAATAGAAATGTTACTATACTTTAGATAACAACTGGTAAACATGATATTCCAATTATTTCCAGTAGTTTATACATTGTCCAACTTTCCAAGCAAATCATTGCTTATTTTTTACCGAAATTCTATTTATAACATCCATATAATATATTTATTTATTTATCGTATGGCATTTAGTATCACATCTTAAAATAAGGACATGTAATGTACCTATTTCAAAATAGTTAATAAAATATATTTGGTTGCAAAAACTGAGGTAGTCGGTAGCCTGGTTAGTAACGCGCTCGACTGTTAATCAAGTGGGAGCGGGTTCGCTCTTATCGGAGGTTGGCGACCATCTCTTGAGACTCCTCGCGATCCTGAGTCGATTTGGTGAGTGCCAACGAAAGTGTGGGAGCCTATATTCAACAATCCGGGGATGTCATGGCTCATACAATGAGAATAAAGGCGAAGATACACACGAGAGATTTTGGCCTCCCGGATACCAAAATGACAGGTCTCTTGTGTGTAAACACATCGGAGACGCGAGATATCTCTCGATACCGCGCGCCTCCTGAGACGGTCTGCGCACGCAAGTCTCGCGTCGTGTATTTTACATATTTTCGTCTCAGGGGACGCGTCTCCGGTCTTTTGACATGTTCAATTTTAATCTGAGGTCTCTTGGAGATGTTTGCAACTGAATTGGATTGGCGCGCGTGGGCACGTGGTTTTTGTATTGATATATAATTTTAAATATTCCTGCGATTGTGACGATATTAGTACATTGTTAATAATAAAATTGTTAGTTGATTATAATTATAATATTATTTTTAAATAATGGCGGATTAATAACAGAGTTGCATTTGCATTTGAAATATGAATACAGTTGTGAAAAATACATTAACATTACGTGTTTTGTTATTCCCTTCATGTCCTACAACATTTATAGCAAACTATGTAGTTACCATTTCACCCTTTAATATTCATCGAAGGAACATAAGGAGGAAACAAAATTTCGCTACTCACAACGGTTTCGGGTATGTAGTGCATACCGATACTTGCTTTGGCTTATGTCACTGATGTCATAGGAATGGTGTACATTAAAAGAAGGTCTAATTAAGTATTCTATTTCATTTACTAACGCAGAAAAGGAAATATACACATACGCATGTAAGTAAAGTACCGACCGACATATGTACATTACTGAATCGATAAATAATTTCAAAGCGGTATATAATTATATTTTTTAATCACAATACTCGTAAATAAATGACACTAGAGTATGTACACAAAACCAAACGCCATTATGGCGCCAAAAATACTAATAGAATGAATGCAGCAACAGACCAAAGTCTCGCGTCTCGAGATGGTCCCGTGTATTTTAGAATTTGATGACAGGAGGCGATTGTCGGCCATTTTTACTAGAGATGCCGTCTCTAGAGACGAAAATCTCCCGTCGTGTATTTCACTGAAGAGACTGACGCCATTTTGTCAGTGCCTGGAGGCGCGTCTCCTGAGACCCCGTATATCCACACCTTTATAGTTGTTTTAAATAGACAATTCGATGGTTTCAGTATATAAAGTATACATACCTACATGGCAGTGGTGGATTATGAGATGGAGAGAATGTTGCCAGGGTGGAGACCTAGAAGACTTGGGGGAGGATTTGGAGGAAAGAAGGAGTCTGGACAATTGAGATTTGGATGCAGAGATAGACCTTTCTTAAAACCTATAATATTGTGGATTCAAATAAAACTTATAAAAGTTAATACAAAGTACTCAGACTCAGCTAATACTAAAGATATCATCCTAAGACTTAACACATGGATAAATGTAAGATATGCTGCAAGTCACTCTAGTGGGGAGACATTTACTCAAACAAGAGATTATTCCCCTAGTTTGTTACATATAATGCTGTCATTTGGTACTCAGACTCAGTTAATACTAGAGATATCATCCTAAGACTTAACACATGGATAAATGTAGGATATGTTGCAAGTGGGTAGGAATTTCATTTTTGTAAATTTTCTCAATGAAAAATAACTCCAATGTTACTTGAGATTATTCCAGTAGTTTGTTACCATGGCACCTGTAGTACATCAATAGAATGGTCATTGTTTCCAACAAACAAGATTGTAGTTCCAAATGAACCAATTCTTTTCTGACGGACTATACTGCTATGAAATAATATACACATGTATTTAATGTTAAATGTTTTTATTATATGAGAGTTGAAATAAATTAACGAGTCTTTTATTTACAGTATATATTTATTAAGTCTAAGAATTACAACATTTAGTACAAGAGAAGCAGTAAAAACACATGCCAAGAGGATCACCGAGGGAGACTCGCCACAGGCGCAAGCCCAGTGAGACTCCTCGATGAAATAACTTAATATTGTAAATCACTTACTATATTGCCATGTTAAAATAATAAAGCTCAATAAAGACATATTATTATTATATTAAAATTGTTTTTTAAACATAAAATCTAGGACCGAGCAAGCGTAGATTGATTCTTGAACTGAATCGTTATCTTTCTTGACGCCGTATAGTGACAAAAGAGCCATACAAATATTACAATTTTAGTGTTAATTACCACTGTGAACTCGTTTATGTCTGCTCAAACTTGATGATGAATTAAATTTCTTCTTGCAAATACTACACTCTCCATGTTTTTTTTTACCACTTGAATTAGTTTATGTCTGGTTAAAGTTGCCGACTGATTGAATGTCTTTGTGCAAATATTACACTCAAAAGGTTTCTCACCAGTGTGAATTAACTTATGTTTTGAAGAGTGAGTGAATGTCTTCATACAAATATTACACTCAAAGGGTTTTTCACCACTGTGAATTCGTTTATGTTTGTTTAGATTTGACTGTAGAGTGAATATCTTCATGCAAATATTACACTCAAAAAGTTTTTCACCACTGTGATTGAATTTGTGTCTTTGTAAATTCGACGACCTTGTGAATGTTTTCTTGCACATGTTACACTCAAAGGGTTTTATACCACTGTGAATTAGTTTATGGCTGTTTAAATTTGACTCTTGAGTGAACGTCTTCATGCAAATATTACACTCAAAAGGTTTTTCACCACTGTGAATTAGTTTATGTCTGGTTAAAGTTGCCGACTGACTGAATGTCTTGGTGCAAATATTACACTCAAAGGGTTTTTCACCAGTGTGAATTAGTTTATGTGTGGCACGATGAGACGACTGAGTGAATGTCTTCATACAAATATTACATTGAAATCCTTGTCGCAGTGCTTCTGTATGTTTCTTCTTTGTAATATTTTGATGTGAAGTTCCAGGAGCAGGGTGATGTGTTTTCATCTCATTTTCTAAAGATGGTTTGTCCACTTGGTTTGGTTGATTGATTTAGTTACTAGCTCTCTCGCACTCTTCTTTAATATCAGGTTCGTATATATCAATGTCTCCATAAGGAACAGCATGTCCAACATCACCCTCACCTTCATCCTCAGCAGGTTCTTGCTTCACACAGCCAGCCATTAAAAAGGCCTCAGTGTCATCGTCTTCAGTTATACAGACTTGAATATCCCCCACTATACAGTCATCACCTACATGTGTAGATACACTAGCACTACCACTAGTTCCATCCATGATGCTGTATAGAGTATAATATGAACAAGCACGTATAATAATGTTTCCCACTTCACTTTCGTCAGTTAATACCCGCCGCGTAATCTCGAATCCGCACGAGGCTCGCAGGCTTGGCGTCACTCATCTGTCATTTCGAGATTACTTGTCAAAATTCCATAGAACAATAGATAGTTAGACGGTAGATATTATTTCTATGTATTTTACCTATTGGCTGTATTAACAGAAATTTAGATGTCCTAGTCCTAGAACTTTAGTTTATGCAATATTCTAACATTTGTACTATTAATAGAAATGTTACTATACTTTAGATAATAGGTACTTAAATACAGTTTACTCTGGTTAACATAATATTCCAATTATTTCCAGTAGTTTATACATTGTCCAACTTTCCAAGCTAATCATTGCTTATTTCTCCGAATATATTTCATTCCTATATATACTTACCTAAATATATAGTCTAAATTGTGAAAGTACCTATAGTTGCATTTTAAATAGATCGTTTAGAAAATAATCCTGAATTAATTGATTTTAGTGTATCCACGAAATTGACATGAGGTGGAATTTCCTATGCCATGTCTATTCTACTTAAGGAAAAGATAATTCTATTTTTGCAACCAAATATAGTTTATTAACTATTTTGAAATACATTACACTTTTGACAAACAATCACCCGTTAATAGTTACTGGGATTCTCAGCCACTAGCGGATCCAGGGGGGGCGGGCTAGGGGGCTGAAGCCCCCTACAAAACCATGAGTGAATATACAACAAATTAAGGGGTTTAAACCTCTTAGCCCCCCCCAAAACGTTGAGTGACAGTACTTTTTACCATGTGACGACATTCAGCCCCCCCCCCAAAATTGAATCCTGGATCCGCCACTGTTCTCAGCGTTACCTTAGAGCCACTTATAGTCTCAATTCAAGTCTCGAGTATTTGAGACCACTTCTGCCTTTTAAAATATGTAACTCCTTTATCTTCTTGTGCCGCTCTTATCGGAGGTTGGCGACCATCTCTTGAAACTCCTCGCGATCCTGAGTCGATTTGGTGAGTGCCAACGAAAGTGTTGGAGCCTATATTCAACAATCCGGGGATGTCATGGCTCATACAATGAGAATAATAGTTGTTTTAAATAGAGAATTCGATGGTTTCAGTATATAAAGTATACCTACATGATATAGCAGCAGTTTTATGTAGAGTCCTCAGGTTTAGTAACTGGAAATTCTCTTAATAATTCATCAGTGAGGTAATTTTATATTTATTTTATTTTAAATATACAAGAATATAATGCAGGCAATACAATACAAATGAAACATATTATTATAATGTAATGGTCTCTGTATACTAGTTATAGGTAGGTACTCCGCTGTATCACATAGCGAAGGAGCAAGGTGGAAGTTTAGTACGCACCCGGCACCACTAAGATCAATGCACTGACAACTTGACTGGACAGTACCTACTCAATAATACTCTGCTAACTGCTAACATAGTGTTGTGTATACTACTATCACAGAGACTCTATAAAATGTATAAGTAATCTTCTCAAGGACATGCGCTCCTACCATTTAACTACTGAGTTGAGAGTGTCCAAGATATTGATATATTATCAAGCAAAGTTAATTAGTTTATAGTGAAATAATGTTAGCGAAAATATCTGGTGAATTTTTTTACGCAAATATTATTTTTATGTGTTTTTTTTAGCACTGTGAATTAATTTATGTCTGCCTAAAGTTCTCGCCTGAGTGAATGTCTTCTTGCAAATATTACACTCAAAAGGTTTTTCACTACTGTGAATTAGTTTATGTCTGGTTAGATTTGACGAATATGTGAATGTCTTCATACAAATATTACACTCAAAAGGCTTTTTATCACTGTGAATTAGTTTATGGCGGGTTAGATTTGAAGACTGAGTGAATGTCTTCATGCAAATATTACATTCAAAGGGCTTTTCACCACTGTGATTTAATTTGTGTGCGATTAAACTTGACTTATGATTAAATTTCTTTGGGCAAATCTTACACTCAAAAGGTTTTTCGTCACTGTGAATTAGTTTATGGCAGGTTAGATTTGAAGACTGGGTGAATGTCTTCATGCAAATATTACATTCAAAAGGCTTTTCACTACTGTGAATTAATTCATGTTTTGTTAAACTTGTCGACTGAGTGAATGACTTCATACAAATATTACACTTAAAAGCTTTTTCACCACTGTGAATTTGTTTATGTTGGTTTAGATATTTGAACTTAGCGAATGTCTTCATACAAATATTACACTCAAAAGGCTTTTTATCACTGTGAATTAGTTTATGACTGGTTAAAGTCCCCGCCTGAGTGAATGTCTTCATACAAATATTACATCGAAAGGGTTTTTCACCACTGTGAATTAGTTTATGGCTGTTTAAACTTGACTGTTGAGTAAATGTCTTCATGCAAATATTACACACAAAAGGTTTTTCACCAGTGTGAATTAGTTTATGTTTGTTGAGATTTGACGACCAAGTGAATGTCTTCATACAAATATTACATTGAAATCCTTGTCGCGGTGCTTCTGTATGTTTCTTCTTTGTAATATTTTGATGTGAAGTTCCAGGAGCAGGGTGATGTGTTTTCATCTCATTTTCTAAAGATGGTTTGGCCTTTTGGTTTGGTTGATTGATTTCGTTACTAGCTCTCTCGCATTCAGCTTTAATATCAGGTTCGTATATATCAATGTCTCCATAAGGAACAGCATGTCCAACATCACCCTCGCCTTCCTCCTCAGCAGGTTCTTGCTTCACACAGCCAGCCATTGAAAAGGCCTCAATGTCATCGTCTTCAGTTATACAGACTTGAATATCCCCACTATACAGTCATCACCTACATGTGTAGATACACTAGCACTACCACTAGTTCCATCCATGATGCTGTATAGTGTATAATATGAACTGAACACAAGCACTAATTATTGTTATGCACTCGCACTGTAGACTAGAGTGAATGAGATGAGAGAAGCACAGTACGTGGTGTGTGTAAATGTCAACTGTCAAATCATGATTACTTTTATAATTTTAGTAATAAGTACTGATAATTTCTTATTTATTCTTCATTCGACGCTAATTCACTTCATTCACAATCACAGAACATAACCCTTTGTTTCAAATAAGTTGCCCACCGGCTACGTAGTAATTCTACAGAAGAAGTGGGACAAGTGACAAGAAAGGTTAAACCATAGATATCGCAATACTAGTATACTGGATTCTCCACTTGCGATCCTGTGGCAAATGAGCTGTTAGGCTATAGAGCAGCGGTTCCTAAATTGTGTTCCGCGTAACCTTGGGGTTCCGCGGATGGGTCACAGGGGTTCCGAGAGTTAGAGCGTGTTGTCGTAGTAAATGCTGAAATTTCATTCTTTAGATTAAATACCTAAGTGCAGTAAAGATTTTTACTATTGAAAGGCAAGTTCATAAATACGTCAATTTTTGAGAAAAATTTGTCAGCGGCGCTACCTGGAAATATATTCCGTTGCCTTACTGTTGAAATCAACAAGATGCCTCGAATCACCCATTTTTCAACAAAAAAAAAACCGCCCGCAGCGCTTTTTATTCCGCTTTTATTACTTTTTTGACTGTTTATATTTTAACTAATAATGAATTATAGACAACGTATGTATGTAAATAGTTCGTTAATCAGAATTTATAAGCAATATGTTATCACAGGAAACGGCACACGATGGAAGTAAATTAAAATACTCGAGGCTCACCAGACTGGGACTCACGACATTTAAAATATCAGAAGTATGTTGGCAGGGCCTGGCTCCATAATACCTGCTGTAGCATCAGTATTTGACAGTATGATTATACCTACTAGAGATAAATACACACATTGGTACATTGACATCGCTCTTTGGTTTTTAAACGAACCGTGTGGAGATTGACTCTCGATTGACGTTTCGACGCTCCTGCTGATGCCTTTCGACAGGAATGTCTCGGGAGAGTAACGGATCCGTCAATCCATACTTGTACTATGAATAATATTTTTTAGGTAAGTACTGCACTTTTACTTTACATCATAGATGGCGTTATATATGGTTTGCGACTCGGATAATTTGATGGAAATTAGGTAAGTTCTTATGAACGGATAATTAAAATTTTGAATTTCAGGAAACACTTTTGTTTTTTTTTTTTCAGATTTTGACCATAGAATAATAATATATAGTACCTATAGAAACCAATCGCCCATACTAGCAAGCGGGACCGAAATGCGCCATCTCTGTGACTTGAGTAGTAAATATTCTTAGAGCGGGAATTTCAAAATCAATTATTGTTCCTCCTCTCCCACCTACCTTGTAATTAGCACGCAACTTTTGAATTTTTTGCCTGTTTTACAAACAAGTTACTTCAATTACATAAATGTGTTATACAATATTAAAAATGTGTGACACTTTTACATTGACTTTAATTAGTTAATTAGAAGGTTAATACAGGCATAAAATTACAAAACATCGAGAAGAATATTATTTTTTGCGATATTGTTATATGACTTTATTATATGTATGGAATAATGGTCATAAAAATATCAAAATTAATATCTTTCACGTGTAAATTGCACAGGTGGGGGTTATTATTTACCTTTTCATGTTACTTTTGCAAGGGCTTTACATAATTAAAAATCTTGACTTCATTAATATAATGAAAGCATAGATGTGTTTGATCAAACCGTCTTCTATTTTTATTGGCATAATATTGTTATGTAGATACATATTTTATTGATTAGTTTTTTACCTACTTAATATGTGGAAAGATTCTTCTTCTCCTTCTGCTTATGTTAGATCTGGGATCTGTTACTACAGACGTTTGTTGCTCCTTCTTGGAATGTGGAAGACCAGCTATCTCTCCATCTTTTTGGTGGTCTTCCTAGCAGCCTTTGACATATGGGGATCTCATTCGTAGCAACGTGGGCTAGTCTTGTTCCATCCATTCTATTAACATGATCTCGCCAGAACCGCCTCCTCTTCCGGCTCCACTGCACGATATCCTCAGTTTCGCAAGTTTCTCTTATGACAGAGTTTCTAATTCTGTCTCTGAGGGTTTTATTGGAAAGATTATCCTATATAATTTCACATATTATGTAGCTTCCTTCAATATTGCACTGTACATATCCATCATCACAGTACTTGTGTACTTTTTTATTTCTCTCCAACAATCTGCAAACTGCAAATAACACAATAATTGCATCAAGATACGTAATGACGTGGTGCTTTTTATTCAGCAGACAGCATTAAATAAAATATGATAAAATTGATACCATACACATGGCATGGTATACTTACATGACTATAGGCATCAAATATAGATGTTTAAGAACATTGTGTGGTAACTATTTGTTTATCTAGGGATTATTTTTAAGGTTAATACTCATTTCACTCCATAAAAGGTAATAAATGTCTAAAAAATACTTAAAATATTATAATTTATAATTTCACACAAAAACCTGTCAAAAATTTTCAGCGAGTTCCTTTTTTTGAACAAATGAACAAATCATGGAAATCAAATTGGAAATCCACAGAACATAGGTATCGGGGTTTACACATAAAAAATATTTTCGCTAATAATTTTAAGTAGGTAGTTAAATTCCTATTTTTATGTTTGACTGTCAGAATGTATTCTAGCGTATCTACTTACAAAACGTATCGACTATAATATATTTACTAGACTCTAATCATCGCCTGCATTTGGGGAAAAATTTGATGAGTTTGTATGAACCATACTACGAAGGGAACCTCAGAAGTCTGAATTTATTTCGATATGGAAACACTGAAAATGTTTTTGTGTCATTGCGTTTAGTACCTACATGAACCATTTAATTTACCCCATCTACATGTCAGAACCGAAGATATTTTTATCCGAGTCACAAACCATTTAACTTACGCCATCTCTTTGACCGCGGTCGACACCTTCCTAGAAGTATTGACCCCTCTTCCAAGTATCGCCGTTTGGGGGCCCTGATTTTGACACATTGAAATGTCAAATTGTGCGATTAACGGTGTATCTCCAATTTGTTTCAATTTATATTGATAAAAGTGGTATTAAATTTGTTTAAGATTTAGTTAATTCCGTAAAGTTTTACGATTGTAAGTTGTGTGATATGTGAAAATCACATAATACATTGCCATGTTAATATAAAAGAAAACACAATAAAGTTAAAGTTATATTTTTTTTTAGATTGACCTTATATTAGTTTAAATACTTACAGAATCAGACCTATTATGTCTCTTACATTTGCTTGTATTATTTGTGAATTAAAAGAGTATGTTTATATATTTGAATATGTATGACAAGTCAAAGGAGTATGTTTATTGACGACCCCAAACAAAATAAATAAATAGAATATTCATAAATAAATAAACGTGTTGCCTATAATTATTCTACTATTATCCCTCGTCTGTGTTGTAACATCATTATCAGATTAGATTTATGTGACATTCCTATTTATATGGATACCATTTTGACATCATAATAAATAATTATACTCCAGGGTCCAGATAGAAACAATGCAATGTGAATGAAAATCTTGTAGCACATCAGGGAAGTCACCAGAGATTGCCATTCAGTCCTTTCAAACAATGTGTTTCATCCCTTTCCGCATCATTTCTAACGCTCATAGGAATGGTATACAGTGAAAGAGGGTCTTCTAGGTAATCGGAAACCCTGTTGGTTGAAAAACAACAAATATACAGTAAAAATTATGCGAGGGCATATTATGATAAGTAATAAAATAATATCAATAAATGCCTGCATGAACATAGATATGCACAAGAACCTACATTGTATGTATTTTTTGATATAGGGACTAAATAATTAATACAATGAATGAACTGGGATCAAAACATATAATTCAGGAAATAACAGACAATGGGTAAGAGAAATACAATTTATGTTCTAATCTAAATACGACATCAAGATGAACAATTATTGTAGCATGCATATTTTATAATGTAAGTATATCATAATATTTTGATATTAAGTAGGTATTACACGAAAAAGCAATTTAAGTTAATTTCTTAGGATATTAGATTATAATTGAGAAACTCCACTTGTTAGAACAACAGCGAACCACTACCATACCACTACATAGATTATCTAGGTAACCAGACAGAAACTCACAATGACAAAATCTCAACTGTCAAAAGGGTAACCTACTATTGATTGATCGCAACTCAACACCGGAAAACCTATTGCCGACAATTTCAATATTGTTGGGTTAGGTTCGTTAGGTTGTTTTTTTTTTTTTTTGCACACAAAAACAAATCAAAAAAAACAACGGCATCAGATTTCCCGGTGTTGAGTTGCGATCCTGTCAATAGTAGGTTACCCTTTTGACATGTGAGATTTTGTCACTTGAGATTTTGTCATGGAACCGATTATCTAAGCTCAGAGCTGTCATCGAATTGACGGATCCGTTACTGTCCCGAGACATTCCTCTTTCGACCGCCCAAAAACAAAACAGCGATGTCAAGTGTTCACCGTGAAAAATTGTTTAGACACATACATTATTTATTTACTACACATTGCAATACAATACAGGAATATTAAATACTAAATGCCATTACATAGTAGAGGTACCTAATTATAAAAGTTTAATTTTATGCATACTTAATTCAAAATACCTAGTGAAACTTATTTTTAATAAATCGAGTTGTTCATCAAATCACTTTCTTTTACTGTGAATTAGTTTATGTCTGGTTAAATCCGACGACCGCCTATTTTTTTTCCCACAAATATTACATTCAAAGGGTTTTTCACCACTGTGAATTAATTTATGTACGGCTAAATGTTGCAATTGGGTGAATTTCTTCATGCAAATATTACACTCAAAAAGTTTTTCACCACTGTGATTGAATGTGTGTCTTTGTAAATTCGACGACCTTGTGAATGTTTTCTTGCACATGTTACACTCAAAACGTTTTTCACCAGTGTGAATTAGTTTATGGGTAGTTAATTGTGACTGTTGAGTGAATGTCTTCATGCAAACATTACACTCAAACGGTTTTTCACCACTGTGAGTTAATTTATGTCTGGTTAAAGTTGTGGACTCTCTGAATGTCTTCATGCAAATATTACACTCAAAAGGTTTTTCACCACTGTGAATTAGTTTATGGTTGAAAAGATGAGACGAGCGGGTGAATTTCTTCATACAAATATTACACCCAAAAGGTTTTACTCCAGTGTGAATTAGTTTATGTCTGGCAAGATGAGACGACTGAGTGAATGTCTTCATACAAATATTACATTGAAATCCTTGTCGCGGTGCTTCTGTATGTTTCTCCTTTGTAATATTTTGATGTGAAGTTCCAGGAGCAGGGTGATGTGTTTTCATCTCATATTCTAAAGACGGTTTGGCCACTTGGTTTGGCTGATTGATTTTGTTACTAGCTCCCTCGCAATCAGCGTTAATGCCAGGTTCGTATATTATATCAATAGATGATGTTAAGTCGTTTTCTTTGATGGTTCCCTCATACTCACATTTTATATTCGCTTCATAGGAATCTACATTTCCGCTCTCTTCTTCATTGCGTTCTTGTATCACCTGAAGCTGAATCTTGTTATCCTCAGCCGCAGATTCATAGTCTGCATCTGATTCAATGCCATCGTAATATGGGAATGCGTTTTCGCTACCGTCACATTTCTCCTGTAGAGATTGTTTTACGCTGATATCTACTGTGTTCCTTGGTTCCTTAGGTAAATAATCTACATTCCCACTCTCCTCAACCTCGCGTTCTTGTTTCACCTGTAGGTGAACCTTGTTATCCTCAGCCGCAGTCACAGTGTTATCATATTCTATAGGAAGAGAATAGCCAACATCTTCACTCTCTGCAGGTTCCTGTTTCACTCTCACGTCCTCTATTAAATCCTCTCTCTTATTATCTCCACCAGGAAAACAATCTTTCATATCATCACTACTACTTCCCTCCATACTGCACTGCAATATTATAATTCTATATTTAAATTAAATCGTTTAAAATCACCAAATATCTACAATTTGTTACGAGCTGTCAACGTCAAACTTAAAACTTACAATAATTGCGCATGCGCGATACACATCCATAGACTGGGGTTCGTTCTTCATACGGGGAGGGGTTTGTTGGGGGGAGCCTTTCAGACGATCCCTGAGCCATCCTCAGAATGTAACACTTTGCACAGATATTGGATGAAATAGGAACTGGCGTTCCTGTACCATCCAAGGGTAAGTGGGAGGGAGCAACCCTTTACGGGTGTACCTATGTGGTTTCTTTCAGAGAATACTTTTGATGGCAAATTCAAACATAACGTTTACCCGGTTTACCAAATGATTAATATTTACTACACAAGTTTGAATTATGTAAATACACAGAATTTAATTTGACAATACTGTTAATAGACGACCGGCGGCGGGTGCAAAATTGAATATCTTAGTACCTATTTTCTCTTATTTTTACAATCACTCTACTATATATTATTGGTCCTGAAGATGCCCTCAGCAAGTAGGCCGAAAGCTCGACGACAACAACCTACACACGGTACACCTGAGAAGAATGGAGAAGAGATATTTTGGTATTTATTGACTGCGAATTGCCTTAATATTATTATAGTATAGGTATTTAAGATAAACAAACTTCGACACTCCATTGCCAATAATTTATTTAATTATAATAACACATCTATACAGACTTGCAAAATTATAGGCAACAGAACAATAATACTAGAGGTGATTATATAAAAGTTTGATTTCATACATACTTCATACAAAATAGTGAATCTATTTTCTAATAAATCGAGTTGCACGTCCAAATAATATTTTTTTTCTATGGGTTAATTTATGTCTGGATAAATCCGACGAAGATCTGTTTTTTTTCCCACAAATATTACATTCAAAGGGCTGTTCACCACTGTGAATTAGTTTATGTCTGTTTAAATTTGACTGTTGAGTGAATGTCTTCATGCAAATATCACATTCAAAAGGTTTTTCACCAATGTGAATTAATTTATGTTCGGTTAAAGTTGACGACTGTCTGAATGTCTTCATGCAAATATTACACTCAAAAGGTTTTTCACCACTGTGAATTAGTTTATGGCTGTTTAAACTTGACTGTTGAGTAAATGTCTTCATGCAAATATTACACTCAAAGGGTTTTTCACCACTGTGAATTAGTTTATGTCTGCTTAGATTTGACGACCAAGTGAATGTCTTCATACAAATATTACATTGATATCCTTGTCGCGGTGCTTCTGTATGTTTCTTCTTTGTAATATTTTGATGTGAAGTTCCAGGAGCAGGGTGATGTGTTTTCATCTCATTTTCTAAAGATGGTTTGGCCACTTGGTTTGGTTGATTGATTTCGTTACTAGCTCTCTCGCACTCAACTTTGATATCAGGTTCGTATATATCAATGTCTCCATAAGGAACAGCATGTCCAACATCACCCTCGCCTTCCTCCTCAGCAGGTTCTTGCTTCACACAGCCAGCCATTAAAAAGGCTTCAATGTCATCGTCTTCCGTTTTACAGACTTGAATATCCCCCACTATACAGTCATCACCTACATGTGTAGATACACTAGCACTACCACTAGTTCCATCCATGATGCTGTATACTGTATAGTGTATAATATGAACTGAACACAAGCACTAATTATTGTTATGCACTCGCACTGTAGACTAGAGTGAATGAGATGAGAGAAGCACAGCACGTGGTGTGTGTAAATGTCAAATCATCATTACTTTTATAATTTTAGTAATAAGTACTGATAATTTCTTATTTATTCTTCATTCGACGCCTGATTTGACGCTTATTCAGTACATTCACATGCACAATCACAGAACATAACTCTTTGTTTCAAATAACTTGCCCACCGGCTACGTAGTATTTCTACAGAAGTAGTGTGACAAGTAAGGTTATACCATAGATATTGTAATACTAGTATACTGGATTCTCTTCTTGGCCGAAAATTGCGATCCTGGGGGAAGTGAGCCAAAGAAGCAAAATGGAGGATCTAGCATACTAAAGGGGCTATACGAAACTGCGGTTTTCACATGGATTTTTGGTTTTCACTGTTCATATTTTAATTGATAGTGAATTATAGACAACATATTGACATAATTATAGGACCAAGGGATGTAAATAGTTCGTTAATCAGAATTTATGAGCAATTTTTTATCAATATACAGGAAACGGCACACGATGGAAGTAAATTAAAATGAGTACATGGTTGGCGCAGTTGGTTGAGGCGGCAGTCTCTCGAGCGGGAGGTGCCAGGTTCAAACCCCGGCGCTGGCGATGTATTTCACACTTTGCGATACAGGCTTTTAGCCTAGTGCAAGGTGTGCAGGAAAGTATTTGGGTTTGTGTATGCAAGTATATATATATATAAAAAAATACTCGAGGCTCACCAGACTGGGGCTCACGACTCTTAAAGTGTCAGAAGTGTGTTGGCAGGGCCTGGCTCCATAATACCTGCTGTAGCATCAGTATTTGACAGTATGATTATACCTACTAGAGATAAATACACACATTGGTACATTGACATCGCTCTTTGGTTTTTAAACGAACCTTAGTGTAGATTGACTCTCAATTGACGTTTCGGCACTCCTGCGGATGCCTTTCGACCGCTCGAAAACAAAACAGCGATGTCAAGTGTTCACCGTGAAAAATTGTTTAGACACATACATTATTTTATTTACTACACATTGCAATACAATACAGGAATATTAAATACTAAATGCCATTACATAGTAGAGGTAATTATAAGAGTTTAATTTTATGCATTCTTAATACAAAATACCTAGTGAAACTTATTTTTAATAAATAAATAATAAATAATAATAAAAATTGCTTTATTTCAGTTTAAAAAAACATTACAATTCAACATAAACATTACAGGTCAAATCACAATTTAATACGATATACCTTCCTTCTAAAGCTATTGCTTGTGCGAAGGAAGGGCGATCGTCTCAACTATATCTAATTAACTTCACAAAAACAACATAAAACATACAATATCTATGTAGACTATAATCAATTACATATTCAGTCATACAGCAAGCTAAACAAATAAATATACAACATGTATATCACAACTCATAAAAAACCAAGTATTCTTACAAATTATTGCAAACACAAAATCTTACAAATTTATAATAGGCACACAATATGTATGCCCTATGTATACCATAACTTATTATTTATTATACAAGCTGTTGTTGCTGCACAAAAGCAAAACAACGCAAAACCCACCTGAAAAGTTCAAAATAGAATGAAGCAAAAAAAAAACAAAAAAACCTTTCTCCCTTTTTCCTTCCTTTTTTTAATATTACCATTTTTTATCCATCTTTTTATACGTTAGCGATACTGTACAATAACTTTTACAATTTCTTTTTTAAAGGCTTCATAATCCCGTATTGCGCGAATATCGTTTGGTAAATTGTTAAAGTACTTAATCCCTAAATATGAATAATGATGTTGCGACACGTCTCTACTACATAAGGGGATCGGGATACAGTTAATTGTTCTTAAGATTCTACTAGAGCACTCGCCAACCCCTTCCCCCACAATCCGATGCTCTTTGAATGTTTGTAATAATGCTACCTTCCTAAACAGTTGTTCCAAAATGTTCCAAATAAATCGAGTTGTTCATCAAATCACTTTCTTTTACTGTGAATTAGTTTATGTCTGGTTAAATCCGACGACCTCCTAATTTTTTTCCCACAAATATTACATTCAAAGGGTTTTTCACCACTGTGAATTAATTTATGTACGGCTAAATGTTGCAATTGGGTGAATTTCTTCATGCAAATATTACACTCAAAAAGTTTTTCACCACTGTGATTGAATTTGTGTCTTTGTAAATTCGACGACCTTGTGAATGTTTTCTTGCACATGTTACACTCAAAACGTTTTTCACCAGTGTGAATTAGTTTATGGGTTGTTAATTGTGACTGTTGAGTGAATGTCTTCATGCAAACATTACACTCAAACGGTTTTTCACCACTGTGAGTTAATTTATGTCTGGTTAAAGTTGTTAACTCCCTGAATGTCTTCATGCAAATATTACACTCAAAAGGTTTTTCACCACTGTGAATTAGTTTATGGTTAAAAAGATGAGACGACCGGGTGAATGTCTTCATACAAATATTACACCCAAAAGGTTTTACTCCACTGTGAATTAGTTTATGTCTGGCAAGATGAGACGACTGAGTGAATGTCTTCATACAAATATTACATTGAAATCCTTGTCGCGGTGCTTCTGTATGTTTCTTCTTTGTAATATTTTGATGTGAAGTTCCAGGAGCAGGGTGATGTGTTTTCATCTCATTTTCTAAAGACGGTTTGGCCACTTGGTTTGGTTGATTGGTTTCGTTACTAGCTCCCTCGCAATTAGCGTTAATGCCAGGTTCGTTTATATCAATAGATGATGTTAAGTCGTTTTCTTTGATGGTTCCCTCATACTCACATTTTATATTCGCTTCATATGAATTTGCATGCCCACTCTCCTCTTCATCGCGTTCTTGTTTCACCTGAAGCTGAATCTTATTATCCTCAGCCGCAGAATCATAGTCTGCATCTGATTCAATGCCATCGTAATATGGGAATGCGTTTTCGCTACCGTCACATTTCTCCTGTAGAGATTGTTTCACGCTGGATTCTACTGTGTTCCTTGGTTCCTTAGGTAAATAATCTACATTCCCACTCTCCTCAACCTCGCGTTCTTGTTTCACCTGTAGGTGAACCTTGTTATCCTCAGCCGCAGTCACAGTGTTATCATATTCTATAGGAAGAGAATAGCCAACATCTTCACTCTCTGCAGGTTCCTGTTTCACTCTCACGTCCTCTATTAAATCCTCTCTCATATTATCTCCACCAGGAAAACAATCTTTCATATCATCACTACTACTTCCATCCATACTGCACTGCAATATTATAATTCTATATTTAAATTCTATTGTTTAAAATCACCAAATATGCAAGCTACAATTTTGTTTTGAGCTGTCAACGTCAAACTTAAAACTGCTTAAAACTAACAATAATATTACGCATTCGCGATACACATCCATAGACTGGGGTTCGTTCTTCATAGGCAGCAGTCAATGTTAATCTTTTACCAAAAATTGCGCATGCGTAATTCACATCCATAGACTTCTCGATTCATTATTCGACATGCGTCTCACACCAGTGTTATCTTGACGCTCCTTCGATCCTATTGGTTAACATGTGACCAATCACAACGCCTCAGATTTCAAGTCAAGTTTAGACGTACGCAACCTAGATGACTTACTTTCAAACCCTGATTGCTTCTGGTGTCCTTTAGGTGCCCGCTTAAATTAGACAGATCTGTTTAAAGTGCTTTCTCTAAAAAAACATCCTCGTTGTAATAGCAACAGTGAAAACGCAAACATGTAGTTCACAAACAGTGGATATCCAAAAAAAATATCCCTTGAAATCTGAGGTGTTGTGATTCGTCAGATGTTAACCAATAGGATCGAAGGAGCGTCAAGACTATCACTGGTGCGAGACACAAGTGATAGAACAGAGAACAATGTAACCATAAACAATCGGGCGAATCACTGAGTGAAATTTAACGGACCCAGGATCGGAATTTCGCTCTAATCTGCCTCTAGCCCATATTTTGGTATTGATAGCTTTGTAGATTTTCACGGTCCTTGTTAATCTCTTCTCCATTCTTCTCAAGTGTACCGTGTGTAGGTTGTTGAGCTTTCGAGAGGCCATCTTCAGCACTAATGTAGACTAGTATTAGTCCTGAAGATGCCCTCAGCAAGTTGGCCGAAAGCTCGACGACAACAACCTACACACGGTACACCTGAGAAGAATGGAGAAGAGATATTTTGGTATTTATTGACTGCGAATTGCCTTAATATTATTATAGTATAGGTATATAAGATAAACCAAACTTCGACACTCCATTGCCAATAATTTATTTAATTATAATAACACATCTATACAGACTTGCAAACTTCAAGACAACGCAACAATAATACTAGAGGTGATTATATTAAAGTTTGATTTCATACATACTTCATACAAAATAGTGAATCTAATTTCTAATAAATCAAGTAGCACGTCCAAATAATATTTTTTTACTATGGGTTAATTTATGTCTGGATAAATCAGACGAAGATCTGTTTTTTTCCCCACAAATATTACATTCAAAGGGCTGTTCACCAATGTGATTTAGTTTATGTCTGTTTAAATTTGACCGATAATTGAATGTCTTCATGCAAATATTACACTCAAAAGGTTTTTCACCAATGTGAATTAATTTATGTGCGGTTAAAGTTGACTTATGATTAAATTTCTTTGCGCAAATCTGACACTCAAAAGGTTTTTCACCAGTGTGAATTAGTTTATGGGTAGTTAAATTTGACTGTTGAGTGAATGTCTTTGTGCAAATATTACACTCAAAAGGTTTTTTATCACTGTGAATTAGTTTATGTCTGGTTAAAATTGACGACTCCCTGAATGTCTTCATGCAAATATTACACTCAAAAGGTTTTTCACTACTGTGAATTAGTTTATGTCTGGTTAACGCTGCCGAGTGACTGAATGTCTTGGTGCAAATATTACACTCAAACGGTTTTTCACCACTGTGAATAAATTTATGAATATTTAAATTTGATTTTTGGGTGAATGTCTTCTTGCAAATAATACACTCAAAAGGTTTATCACCACTGTGAATAAGTTTATGGGCAGTTAAACTTGACTGTTGAGTGAATGTCTTCATGCAAATATTACACTTAAACGGTTTTTCACCACTGTGAATTAGTTTATGTCTGGCAAGATAAGACGGCTGAGAGAATGTCTTCATACAAATATTACATTGAAATCCTTGTTGCGGTGCTTCTGTATGTTTCTTCTTTGTAATATTTTGATGTGAAGTTCCAGGAGCAGGGTGATGTGTTTTCATCTCATTTTCTAAAGATGGTTTGGCCACTTGGTTTGGTTGATTGATTTCGTTACTAGCTCTCTCGCACTCAACTTTGATATCAGGTTCGTATATATCAATGTCTCCATAAGGAACAGCATGTCCAACATCACCCTCGCCTTCCTCCTCAGCAGGTTCTTGCTTCACACAGCCAGCCATTAAAAAGGCTTCAATGTCATCGTCTTCCGTTTTACAGACTTGAATATCCCCCACTATACAGTCATCACCTACATGTGTAGATACACTAGCACTACCACTAGTTCCATCCATGATGCTGTATACTGTATAATATGAACTGAACACAAGCACTAATTATTGTTATGCACTCGCACTGTAGACTAGAGTGAATGAGATGAGAGAAGCACAGCACGTGGTGTGTGTAAATGTCAACTGTCAAATCATCATTACTTGTATAATTGTTCTAATAAGTACTGATAATTTCTTATTTATTCTGCATTCGACGCCTAATTCAATACTAATTCACTACATTCACATGCACAATCACAGTACACAATGGGAGAGCGCTCGACAGTAGAGAAACGTCATATCTTCTTCTTCTTCTTATGTTGGCAGTGTTGCCACACTTTTAAAATACAAATCTGTATTTCAAAGTCTAGAAATCTGTATAAATCTGTATGAGGTTATAATAAGCCAAAATCTGTATAAACAGGCATAAAAAGGCAAAAAATCTGTATAAATTAAATTTTAAAACAAACAAAATATGGTAGTTTATTGAAAAACTAACCTTTTTGGTACCTTTTTGAGAAAATAACAGTACTCGTGCTTAGATAAAATATACTAATTTCTTTTTGTACACATTTTTACTCATTCTACAAATAAGATTTTCATATATTTACAAATTATCAAATGACAATTGTGATCGAATCTGTTTCTTTTTACTTTATTTTTCTGATTTATAATAGGAAATTTCCACAATCCCAAAAATCTGTATAAAACAGAGTAAAATTTATTATCCGTATTTGTCTGTTCCCGTTGCCGAAAATCTGTATAAATACAGATAAATCTGTATATATGGCAACACTGGTAGACAGTGTTGCCGTTTCAAAATTTCCAATAGAGGAATAATTATATTTTAAGAGAAAGAAAGGTCTGGATTTGTTGGAATTGAAAGTTCTAAAATACTTTTTAGTATATTTCTCCGTTCCCAATTACTTTGCTCTAAAACAACTTTACCGCCAAATTTATATTTTTATTGAGTAGGTATATAAAAAATGAAATTTTCTATTAATTTTAACATTAATTCATACATTTCAAAATTAAACATCTCCAAAAATACCAAAAGCTCCGTCTTCGAAATTTCTACACATCTTCTTTTTCTTTCGGTCAGTGACGTAACTAGGGGGGGGGGCGGTCCGCCCCGGGCGGCGCATTTCAGGGGGCGGCAAAATGGCACAACATGTAAAAAATCATCTTGATAAAACTCACAAATTTAAAAAATCTCTGTATTTTCTAAAATTATTATGAAAATCTATTAAATGATAATAATTTTCATAAAAAAAATTTCCTGCGGCGCTAATTAATTCTGTTCGCGTCTTAGGAACCTATTATTTATAATTGCTCAAATAAGATAGATTTTCGATAACTTATGGCTAAAATTTTGTTACTTCTTGCATGGTCGCTTCCCCTATAGAATACCTGTAACCATATGTGTTACCTACTACAGAAAGATAACCAGGTTCATCATTTCACCCATTTGTCCAAAAAAATTCTCTTCTTGGCGTTCTTTTTTCGATGTTTTTTTATATCTTTCTTTGTGATTTGTACTTTTTTTTCTATATTTTTATTTAAAGAAAGTAAACAAAACTACAACACGACCTCCATTTACATTTAGTTTTATAAAAAAAAAAACACCTGCGGCGCTATTTACGTGCTTTATTATGCCACATCTATATTAAAATTTTAGTTGCTCTCGCCTAACTTCAAAACTGCAGACACCTTTGGGTAAGTATGTACTTGTCTAGGTACTTTAGGGGTGGGGCGGCATTTTCAGAGTCCGCCCCGGGCGGCACTAATGCTAGTTACGCCACTGCTTCCGGTGTCGTGTTAGGTCCCCCCAACGTTGACTATCACTCGAGAGAAAATGCTCCTATCCTGGGCAGCTCGAAACAGCTCTTCAGCACTCCTTATTCCAGTCCAGTCTCGTATATTGCGATATCGTATATCGAGAGAAAATGCTCCTATCCTGGGCAGCTCGAAACAGCTCTTCAGCACTCCTTATTCCAGTCCAGTCTCGTATATTGCGGAGCCAAGTAATCTGCCTACATATGTGGGATTTGAATATATGCCCAATTACATGTCGGCCATCAAATTAAAACCTTCATCATTAGCAGTTTTACATTTTTCACAACCTATCACATTTTAATTATTTATTGTAAATTATGCACTAAGGGGCGGAGTCCTGGCCCCTGAAACGAAGGGAAGAGCAGTTGCTCCATACCACCGAGATGAGAATGCTGCGCTGGTCACTCGGGGTAACTAGATTAGATAAAATCCGAAATGAACACATCAGAGGAACTATGAAAGTTGCCCCGATTGACCTAAAAGCGCGAGAGGCCCGATTTCGGTGGTATGGACACGTGCAGAGAAGGGACGAGGATTCCGCTCTGTCTGAGGAGGGCAACAAACTGGTCTGTGGAAGGACAAAGAAAGAGAGGACGGCCGAAGAAGTCCCTTGAGGAGACCATCAGGGGGGACATGGAACACCTGGAGCTTTTTATTTACATTTACATTTCACTTATATGTCAAAGTTGGGTTGATTGGCAGAAATCACCCCTTTACATGTTTATTTATATGTGAAATAGGCTTTTATTTATTTATTTTATTTATTTGAAAAATATGTTTCACATGCGGTGCCGTTTTTATGGTGTCCGGTAAGTTCGTCTAAAATCAATTAAGTAGTCTAAAATCAATTCGTCTGAAATCGACGAATTGATCGTTAGGCAAATTGATTTTGGCCGAATTGATTTTAGATGAACTTACCGTAAACCGTTTATATAAATACATAATATGAAAGATATGGCTTCAGCGAACAGTACATTTCTTTAGAATCTTCCCCTGACATTGATTCGTGCTCTTTCTTCCAAGAGATTTGCTTCTCTCTGAGCTTTGGCGGCCGCAACCCTTTGGTAGACTTCTGGACTGCAAGTTGTGACATTCTCAATATCATCACAAGCGTTGATGAACTCATTGAAAGCATTGCCTTCGCCACAATTGAATAGTCTTGGTCTGTTGTTGATGCACATGTAATATCTTTGACAGTCTACAGGCGACCTGGAAATTAAACAAGATGTTAAAGTTTTTACTAAAGATCGATCTGTCTTTTGCAATTCTACAGACATGCTAAATGTGAAAAATTTACTGCCTCATCACAAAAAGCGCGTTCTATGCTGCGTTTTTCTCCGTTCTAACATTCCCATTGAGATCTCAGATCAAACAATGTACTTGACAGACTGAATGAGTGAATACTGTTGTGAGATCAGACATATCACCATAGCTGCCTGGCTGATAACACTTAATGATAATAATAATATTTACTTGTAGAAAGTGTAGTCGGCCAGTTGTCCAAAGAATGGATCAATGCGAGCTTCAGGACAGGTAAAACCCAAGAAACCTGAAAGATAAAAAAATGTAATTAATACTCATAATAAATAATAACATTTGGACAAAGATGGAGCAGAATCCTGACTAGGACTTAGACATTAGCAAATCAAATTCCTGTTACGGTTAAAGATAACGATGAGTTTAAGGTCCTATATGCTGTCATTCATCTGTCATGAATTGTTCTCAGCCAATACTGAGAGAATCTTCTTTACCGAAGACAGTGATAGATGAAAGTATGGACTACAGATTGGCTGTTTTAGAATAACAATATTTGGAAATTACTTGAATAAAAAAATATTCCGAAAGAACCCCTGAAATTTACGGGATCTAAAGAGTTTCCGTTCAGTCTTTCAGATGTAAAAGTATAATTTAGCTAAAATACTGGTAATTATAATCTTAATAAATTAGATTTTAAATTTGTTCCCAGGCTCTTCTTCAAAACGTAAAATTCACATTGTCGCTTACGTTATTCGTATTTCGCGCTAACATTCTCATACAAAATTTGGAAAAGTTGAAGCTAAAATAGAACGATTTTTGAAAACAACATGTATGCAATAGTGGTTGATAAAACAGAAAATTTAGGCGCAGGTCCGTCATGGACCAAGGCGGTGAATAACAAAAGAAACTTACGTTCGGCATCGCAGTCTGGCACTAGATCAGGCCAGTCACATCTGTATGTGTCTACACTAAAGGCGAGACCTTCTGGACAATCAAAGGTGTACGCCTTGCCATCTACGCAGTTAGTAAACTTCCCACATTCTGCGGGATTCTGACTGTAACGGAAGTATCCATATTGATGAGGGCATTCTTCAGTTGGCTCAGATCTCTCTGCAAAATAACAATAATTTTAAGGACCATGTGGCGAAACCCAGGATGACAGCCACCTACTGATGTGCCCACTGGTGGAGGAGGGCTGTACACCTGGGGACCTGATTGTGGCCAATGACAAGGCGATGAAAGTCGCGGCTTATTGGAGTGGTAGACATTAGACCGAACACGAAAAGTAAGTAAGTAGGACCATATCTCGCCAGCTTCGAGGCTGGAGGGGGGGACTAAAATTCTGATGCTAATTGACACAATAACGAGCGAATAGCGCCGCAGGGAAATTATTGAAAAAATAGGTCAATCAATGTGCAATAAAAAATATGACTTTATCTTAGAACTATTCCAATGGCGCCTCCCACCAAGAACGTCCAGAATCAAAATTTGTTAAAAGATATGAGTTGTACTCGTGAAGCATTTTCGTTGGATACCAAACACGACGGTATGCGATGACTGGATCCTCTCGATCGCTCGGTGTCTCCCGAGGCTTGACCTAGATAAAATCTGACTCAAGATCTGGATTTCTATTCCGACGCCTTTTCATACCATACCACACATGACCCCACACAACCCTTGGATCTCTTTGAAACCCTTTACATATTTTTTGTCTCTGGAGTAGACTGATCCAAAGTGGTACAGGATTGTATTGTCACCGAGTTTACGTACGTTTGCAAAGTTTCAGGTTTTTAAGTAGTCAGGGAGGGGTCGAAAAATACATTGTAAGATTTGCCCACAAACCAGAAAAAAAAAACAAATAAAAAAACTCCACAAATTAAATCTTGTAAAAATCGATATTGTTACTCACGAGTTCCTCCTCTGCCTTCGCAGCTCACATCCACAGGATAACCACAAGGGTAGGAGAATACTGAAGCATTGACATTAAACAGTAGACCCTCAGGACACAACTTCTCTTCAGGGACACCGTCCTAGAAAAATAAAAACTTTTTAATGTCACCACCATGCGGAGTTCCACAGGGTCATGTTTTGGTACCTTCACTTGTGTCGTCATTATGGAAGATTATTCAGCTAATACTAAAGATATCATCCTAAGACTTAACACATAGATAAATGACAATATGTTTTAGTGATTCTAGTGGATAGAAATATGATTTTCGTAAATTTGTTACCTAAAAAATCATTCCAAAGTAACCTATAAATCTTACTGTTTGAGATTATTCCCGTCGTTGCGTTTGTTAGATATGAATGAATGAATGAATGAATGAACAAATTCATTTTTTCCAGAATATATACAAAGAAACAATCAATACAAAAACACATATGTATATTTAAACAAATCATTAAATGTGGCACAAAGTTACCTCAACTATCCGGGAAAAAAAATTACTGCCTCACTAGACCGAGGTCTGTTCGGAGGCAGTAGGCACTGAATGATATAATGATATGAGAGATATAATTCTGTAATTTGGCTGACCAAATGTTTAAGGTAAGACGCAGTGACTATAGTGGACGAGTACAAGTCCCCGACTCAGGCCTAAGTATGATTGAATACAATTCCATTACATAATACTCGTATTATCCAAGTCATGTAGGTATGTAACGCTTGTCCATTGGAAAATTTTGCAAGTTCGATGAATATGTATGTAAATTTAAAGCAGCGACGCCTTCGTTGGTGGCCAGACATTTTCGTCGAGTTTCACTGTTTTAAACTTTTATGAATGAAAATTTTGAAATATCGAATGGTACCGTACCTACTAATGATATTATGAATGAAAATAGTTTTGAAATATTTCTTTCGTGGAAATAATCAAGCAAGTACCATTTTATACAACGTAACAGAAAATGAAAATAGAATTCTCATACATACTATATGGTACGTACCTATACACGTAAAGATTGCAAATTGAACTATTTAAAGTACCCACCATCTATATGTGTGTAAAGTACCTATGTATGTAGATAGACATGTAAGAAGAGTTTTGTGGCTTTCAGGGGTGGGTGCCAACTAAAAAAGTCGACAATATGAATCTGGTCTTACGACTTTCATGACGATATTGGAGAGACGGGGAAAAGACGGAGTCTTGTGATCTTCCTGTGTTTACTCGAGGAACTTTGAAGGGTGGAATAGTAATAGGTGGTTAGAGAAAAACATATTTAAGCAAGCTTCCGTGATTTTCATGGGTAGGTACCCACTAGTAAACAATCATTAACAATAAACTAATATTCCTTACTCTGCACTCTATGTATGCATCGCACTGCCCAGACACTGGATATCTGGCATTTCTCTCCGCACAGCTCCCCCTAGGTGGAGGATTAGGCGCGGCAGCTTGCCCGCTGTAAGGGTCTGAGAGTCTCCCTTGATACTGTGATTGAGGTTGTTGGAAACTGTTGAACCTTTGAGCTGAAAAATAAAATAATATAATCATTATTTAATGTTTTGAATATCACAATTGAGAGAAGCATCGGATTTTTTTTACATGTTGTAGTTGAAATAACAAGTACCTCAACGGATATAAGAATAATCCCATCGGATATACCTAATTCCATCAGGCTTATGACTGATTGTCGGCCGGTTTAATATGATCACTTTTAGACTTAAGTAACATTCACCAGTTCCAGTCCATCCATCTTCCGCGGCCGGGGATTGAGCCCAGACCTCCAACCTATCGACAGGTCAATATTTACCATACAATGAGTTAAACAGACTAAAGACAGTCTCAAGTAACAAAAAATAATTACAGAACTAAGTAGGCACCTTTCCTTATGATGATATTGGGGCAAAACTTGAGTAATTCGGTTTTTTCTGCGTTTATTGACTATCTGGAAAACCGTGAGACTTAGGACTAAGCTAAGTTTGTTTAAAAAGATTCCAAACGACCTCTGCAATCATCTATTAACACTAGTGGATCCAGGGGAGGGGCTTGGGGGCTGAAGCCCCCCCCCCCCCCAAAAAACCATGAGTGACAGTACTTTTACCATGTGAAGACATTCAGCCCCTCCAAAATTGAATCCTGTATCCGCCACTGCCTATTAAGAGATCTGTTTCCATCTATCAAACACCTGTATAGGTTTCTAACTTCTATCAATTGTATTATACCTAACATAGAATTCCTAATTCTTGTGTACCTCTCTGAAACATTTTTTCTTACGTATATTACGTCACCGACATGCATAATAATATTCCGGTTATTGTTAGTTCACGGCTATTGAAAGTAAAAGTATTGTTGCACATATATTGACATTATGATGTAGTGTGGGTAGTGTAGGTACCTACTTACCATAACCATAGACAAGGCGAGAATATTACAATAAATAAATAATCATTATCGAGACATCTTCACGTAAATGAGTATGATAATTTTTCTCATCTACCGTTTGACCTCGATGACTAAACAAGTACCAAGTTGCGTTATAGCCACTTACTAGAGGAGGTATTAATAGTTCAAGAAATAACGAAATAAATACGTAATGGGTTGTTTGTTTCCCTTTATTGCCGCTAGGGGCGCACTGCCAAATAGGGTCTATTTTCAAATTAAGTGTCAAAATAGAATGACTACGAACTTCGAATTGTACTCAGCCAATACTGAGAGAATTGTCTTGAAACTGAAGACAGTGATAGATGAAAGTATGGACTACAGATCGGCTGTTTTAGAATTACAGGATTTGGAAATTCCTTGAATAAAAAAGTATTCCGAAAGTACCCCTAAAATTTATGGGATCTGAAGAATTTCCGTTCAGTGTTTCAGATATATCGTATCATTTAGCCAAATTACTGGTTATTATAATCTTAACAAATTGGCTGTTTTAGATTTTTAAATTTATTCCCAGGTTTCTTTTAAAAGGGTATAATTCACTTTGTCGCTTACGTTATTCTTATTTCACGCTAACATTCTCATACAAAATTTGAAAAAGTTGAAGCAAAAATAGAACGATTTTTGCTCAGTGCATATAAGCCCTTAAGCAAACCCTGTGAAATAGTAGCTACATAGTATTATAGGCGATGATTTGTGTATTGTGTTAATGTCTTTGTATTGCATCAGGTACACATATTATTACCTGTAGGTTATAGTTACCTATAAGTCGTAATTAATAATGTTTACATTGCTGCTGTTAAGGTCACATCAGTTATGTGAGAAGCTGAGACAAGGAGATGTGCATTGTGCAAACAACATTATGAGAGTAGGTAGGGGGCAGGGAGGGGAGGGGGGGGGTTGCCACGCGTATGCCGTATGCCAAGTGAACAGATGGATAAGATAAGATAAGATGGATTTGTAACTAGAATGAAAGTGACTTAGGTCGCGTACCGCGAGACTTTGGTCTAAGTTTGGCTCAAAACCTTCTAAATGAATGATAGGTACTTGTAATATGTTGCGCTCTGTCTTCTACACCTACCCCGGAAGGAATGCGCAATGAAGAGTTAGATGGATAGGTCCACTGACACCTTGACATTTCTCTTTCTCTATCCATGATGTAGGATTTATACCATTCAATTTATAGGCGCGAGGTTGCCATCACCGTCGCTAAGGAAATGTATGGAATAACAGTCCCTTAACAACGAGTATGACGGACCACGTATTATATTCTGTTATGAGATTTGACAGGAGTGGTGATCATGTTTGATCATTATATGCTATGTTGCCAACTGTTACAGCACGGCTAGAGTGCCTATTCTAGGAGGCGGTGATAGGTCGCATCACCATCTAAATAAAGAGTATAATATGGTGGCATTAATTCAATATTGACATTTAGAGTGACCTGTAAGACACAGGTGAAGGTTGCATTGAAGTATTTGGCATTTTTCTCTACTTACTAACTCATCTTAAGTGCCCGGCATAAGACCGGATTACCAACAAACATGTTTCAATTTGATGTTGTAGGTTTTCGCAGCATGGTATATATTAAGGTGACCAACCGTCCTCCTTTTGGAAGGACAGTCCTCCTTTTCTAGGTTCTGTCCTCCTTCCCAAAGTGTCCTCCTTTTTGTCCTCCTTTTTTACTTTTTAACATTTTAAAACTAATCTGTTAGTCTAAAAAATAACATGTTTTTTCATCATACCATGAATTAACTAATACTATAGTATAAAAATACATTTAAATGCCATTTTTTCCTAAAAAATTTGCCTGCGGCGCTAATTACCTTTACCTTTTGTGTATATGTAATTTGGTATGTCTTATGACAAATATTTCACTTGCGGCGCTATTTTTTTGATAAATCCTTTATGGAACAAAATTTTCAAGAAAATAAATCAAACGTAGAGACCTCCTTCACTGTCCCAAAAAAAAAATTCGCCTGCGGCGCTATTTACGCATTTTTGTCCTCCTTTTTATTTTTAAAAATATGGTCACCTTATATATATATTCTTCCTTTAAGGTTATTCGGGTGTTGGCCGCGTGTCTTTTGATCTTCTCTAGCTCTAGCTTCACTTCATCCTGAAGATGGCAGAAGTATCGCTGCCGAAAGCTAGAGAAGATTAAAAGACACGCGGCCAACACCCGAATAACCTTAAGGGAAGAATATGTTTCAATTTGTGGAAACATCCACGTATTAAAAGGCTCGCGACCCAACTATGACGTCACGGTCATTTCCCACAGCATTAAGGTTCAAAATTGCGACAACCTGCTTTATACTTGTACTGTAATTTGATATTATCATTTTTCCCTGTGTACATCTCTTTTTTTTTCTCATTTTGGGCACCTTTGATTGCTGGCATGTGACATGTCCTGGTTTTTCATCTTCATATTTTACGTTTCTGCTTTTTGATTCCAGGCACTTTTCTCCACAGCGGACTTTGGGAGTCACTGGTGCTGTGGGGTACCACGGGGAGCCGTTATCCTGTCTGCTACGCGGGTTGGGTGCGGTTCTTTGTTTTCCTACTTCTGCGCCGGTTGGTCCTTTCCTTAAAGTCAGGGTCAATCCTAGGCATTGCATGTCAATTTTGCTGTTTTTATGTTTAGGCTTTAAGAACTCTAGTACGTAATGAATACGTAGCTGTAAGATAGTATATAGGAAACTGTATTGGTATATGAAGACATTTTGTGAACGTTGAGGGTTGTATTAAATCAGGGAGGGGTTTGGGCGAACCCTGAGCCCTCTCTAGAACTGTTTTTGCACAATTATTGGATGAGCGTTCCTTCATCATCCATGGTAAGTGGGGGAGAGCAACAAAAAGTTGAAGCGATCATACAATTAGAAACAAATTTTACTCGGAGCATATCGGCTCTCGAATTTGAAGCCAGTATATTGAAGAGTGATCAGTAGATTTGACCCACAACTTAAAATAATAAAGTTTGAATCTCAGTTATGTGACATTTATCTTTATATTATATTACATAAGTGTTTGATTACCTCATCTTTGGTGTTTTGATGTCATCCCATTGGTAAAACCATAATTTCACCCACGTAAACAAAATTCATATATGGTTGTACTTATGTCATTAGTTACATGTTGTGTTAAAAGTATGCATACCGACATTCCAAAAATTTCTAAAAACGGGAGACCTTATATCTCGACAACCGTTACTAAATGTGCTTTGGAACAAAATAGCGTAGATGCATTGAACCTTTATCTAGGGAATAACCGTAAAAAAATTATATCTTGTACCTATAGATTTCTCAAAATAAATTTTGAAAAAAACCTCCGTTCTTTTTTCCGAAAGACTCGTTTCCCGAAAGTTGCGGAGTAAAATTTTTTGTGTACTGATAGTATGCATTAAAATCTAGGGAATAACCGTAAAAGTTTTTTGATAGACGCAAAATTAACCGCAATGGAAAAAACGCTGTTTTTACCATTTTATCATACGATTGTTCACGCAATTTTAAACCCTAATGCCGTGGGAAATGACTGTGACGTCATTCTTGGTGCCAAGCCCTTAAGGGGTTAAAGTTTGCGGAGGCAAGATTTGCCAACACACTTTTCAGTATTATCAGCCAGAAGAGCCTATACATATTATCGTTCATGATTGACATATAAACTCATCAGCCTAATACTGGGAAACATTCACCTATCTATGTAGATATCACGGATATCACAGGATTAGGCTCAGATGCGCGGGGCCTAAAATACAAGCATTGTGCCTGAAATATCAGTATTTAGAAATCGTCTTACAATATTGCAAGTATTAATAATTACCGATTTCTGCATTTTTATGTATAAATTTTCCGATAAATGTAATTTGTCGTGACTAAAAGTATTATTTCTCTTCGAATTTAAATTACGGGGTTTCCATCTTTACCTGAATTCTGTACAACCATCAATATCTATAGGGGAATAAAACAATAAGTGAAGTGTAAACAATAAATTCCACGTAACTTGTATCAGCGTGCATTATGCAGGTAGTATTAACATAAGTAAATAAACTGGATAATATTTTTGTTCACATCTACGTCCCTGAATATCTCCTAGTCCCAGGTAGAAAAGAATCCGATCTGCCTATGTACCTATATTTATTAGTTTGTTTTTCACTAATTTGATTGACCAGAATAAATGAAGTTCTCTTCTTGTAATGGAATGGTGAATTTACTTACCATTAGCGCAATACAGCAGCACAACCAACGCAGTTAAACACAGGGTTTTTTCCATTTTATTTGTTAATTTCTGTCTTTAAAACACAAATAAGTTCAGCACTACAGAAAATAAAATTGTTGATCAGCGGTTAGTATCTATTGTAAAATGGAAGATAATATTTTATCCCATCCTTTGAAACTAGGCATATTGACATTTCAGAAATTTCTAAAAACGGGAGACCTTAGATCTCGACAACCGTTACTAAATATGCTTTGGAAAAAAATAGGGTAGATACATTGAACCTTATCTAGGGAATGACCCCAAAAGATTTTTTATATCTTGTATAGATTTCTCAATTAAAATCGTGAAAAACACCTATGACCTTTTTTCCGAAATACAGCAACACGTTTCCCGAAAGTCGCGGAGATTTTCTTTTGTACTGATAATATGCATTAAAATCTAGGGAACGATCGTAAAACTTTTTTGATCGAAGCGAAATTTACCCTAAAAATGGATAAAACGCGCACGATTTTTTCCATTTTAACGTGCGATGGTCCATGCGATTTTGACCCTTAATGCCGTGGGAAATGACCGTGACGTCATAGTTGGGTCGCAAGCTTTAAGGGGTAGGCAACAGTGGCGAAAAGTAGAATTCTGTAGAAGGGAAGCCGGGATTAGTCATATTTATGTAAAAAATTTCAACTGCGGCGCTATTTACACGGTATATTTCCAACTACTGTATACAAACAACCAGGTTAATCCCTTCATCTACTCTTCTAAAAAAATTGCCTGTGGAGCAAATTTTTTGGTACATTTACAATAGGATAAAAAAATTGGAATTTTTTTTCACATAGTTGTTTGATTGAATAAATATCCCCCCTCCCCGAATCAAAAGTCTGGATACGTGATTGAATGTGATGGAAGCAAAATGCGTGCGTTAGGGTAGGGAAGTCCAACTTTCTGCGTTCTCGGCCTTATTTGGAACTAATCGACACTAATATCGATGTTCTAAAACAGCTGATCAACAATTTAAACAAATTATTTCAAATTTTGTTCGGGTTCGATTTTTGAAAAATCAGTGTTGCACTAATAACCACGGGATTACGTCGTAAAAAAATATTTGAATTATTGATTATTATTATAATTTGTATATACCGATATGAGATGCGAACTTCGCTATGTTTACAAACGAACTGAGATTCATACAATGGGCTAAATCATCACACGTAAAACATGTTACCAGAGGCGGGTTAGGTGCAGGGCCGTAGCTAGGAATTAATTTCAGGTCGGTTTGAGCCATAGACTTATGTATTTATTAAGTACCCCAGATGGCGTACTCAATGCTGGTGTCCGGTAAGTTCGTCTAAAATCAATTCGCCTAAAATCAATTCGTCTAAAATCAATTTGTCTAAAATCAATTTGTCAAAAATCAATTTGTCTAAAATCAATTTGTCTAAAATCGACGAATTGATCGTTAGGCAAATTGATTTTGGCCGAACTGATTTTAGACGAATTGATAATTAGACGAATTGATTTTAGACCAATTGACTTTAATCCAGTGGAGGCCCTGGAACAAAAGGAGAAGCGTTGGAAGACCTCCCAAAAGGTGGTCTGATGACCTAGTCCAGCAAGCCGGAAGAACCTGGATGCGGAGGGAGAGAAACAGAGATGAGTGGAAGGAAATGGAAGAGGCCTACATCCAGCAGTGGAGGGAGGAAGGCTGAGGAAGAAGAAGAAGACTTTAGACCAATTGACTTTAAACCAATTGATTTTAGACGAACTTACCGTAAACCAAAATACAGAGAGTCAGACCTCTAGCGTACTTCATATAAGAATATACAAAGAAATAAAATTAAATTGGGGCACACCAAGACCTTAATAAGACTCTGTACAGTATTGGACAATAATATGTGTATACTAGAGGGTACCTACCCGTGAAAATCACGGAGGCTTGCTTAAATATGTTTTTGTTTAACCACCTATTACTATTCCACCCTTCAAAGTTCCTCGAGTAAACACAGGAAGATCACAAGGCTCCGTCTTTTCCCCGTCTCTACAATATCGTCATGAAAGTCGTAAGACCAGATTCATGTTGTCGACTTTTTTAGTTGGCACCCACCCCTGAAAGCCACAAAACTCCTCTTACATGTCTATCTACATACATAGGTACTTAACACACATATAGATGGTGAGTACTTTAAATAGTTCGATTTGCAATCTTTCCGTGTATAGGTACGTACCATATAGTATGTATGAGAATTCTATTTTCATTTTCTGTTACGTTGTATTGAATGGTACTTACTTGATTATTTTCACGAAAGAAATATTTCAAAACTATTTTCATTCATAATTTCATTAGTAGGTACGGTACCAATCGATATTTGAAATTTTTCATTCATAAAAGTTTAAAAATGTGAGACTTTGACGAAAATTTCTAGACACCAACAAAGGCGTTGCTGCTTTAAATTTACATACATATTCATCGAACTTGCAAAATTTTCCAATGGGCAAGCGTTACATACCTACATGAGTTGGAAAATACGAGTATTATGTAATGGAATTTTCTTGCTTTAGCTAGTATAATGTCATACAGTGTGCCTTAGCAGAGATGATGACACGATCATCTTATGTCAGAACACAGGCCTGGCGAGTGGTTATTGTAATGTTTATTGCACCAATCGATATTTTATTGAACAAACTAGCTTTGCTTACCCGGAGTAAGCCGGGTAAAAAAATATAAATAAACTAACACATGGGCGTCGCCAGCCTCGGAGCGAGGAGAGGGCAACAAAATTTTTAAAAATTGATAAGCAAAAAAAAAAATAGCGCCGTAGGTGAATTTTTTTGTGAGACATACTGAAGGAGGCCTTGATGTGGTTTATTTATTTGAAAATGTAAGTATATAACACTTTACACAATAATATGGGCGAAAAATGTTTTATACACGGTGTAACACAACCGGTGGATCAACCGAAGCAGAATGATAGAGGACCTCAATACCTATCGATTTAACCCCTATGTATGTTCAGCGATTTTTTGTAGTTTTCGAGTTATGAACGTTTTCCTTATTTTTTTCCTAACCCCAACTTGCAAGACGTTATTGGTCACAGAGACGCCAATTATTAAGATATTTTCTTGATTTTTTTTTCTAGAATAAGTGAATAGTGTGCCTTGCAGATTAAAAAACAATTATGGGCCTACCTGATACCATAACCCTATAAAAAAATGTTGAATCTCAAAATTAGTCACCGTTGAAAATTTTAATAAATGTTTGAGGACGCTTGAAAAGAAATAATCATAGAATATTTTATTTTTTATTTTTTTTCAAAAACTTTCTAATTTTATAAAGTATCTACCCTGTGAATTTCATTGAGCTATCTTTACGGATTCATACCTAAAAATTGTTCCAAAGCCATTAGTGCGATAATTCACGAAAATAAATTTTGATGAATCTCCATACTAAATGTATGAGAAGAAAATTTCCCAAAAAAATTATAAATATATATAAAAATTAGAAAAACGTTCATAACTCGAAAACTACAAAAAATCGCTGAACATACATGGGGGTTAAATCGATAGGTATTAAGGGCTTGGCACCGCTAATGACGTCACAGACATTTCCCACGGCATTAAGGTTCAAAATCGCGTGACAATCGCATGATAAAATGATAAAAATAGCGTTTTTTCCATTTTTCGGGGTTAATTTTGCGTCTATCAAAAAACTTTTACGGTTATTCCCTAGATTTTGATGCATATTATCAGTACAAACAAAAAAATTTACCCCGCGACTTTCGGGAAACGAGTTTCCGTCTTTCGGAAAAAAGTACAGAGTTGTTTTAAAATATTTTTTTTGAGAAATCTATACAAGATATAAAAAATCTTTTACGGTTATTCCCTAGATAAAGGTTCAATGCATCTACCCTACTTTGTTCCAAAGCATATTTAGTAACGGTTGTCGAGATAGGAGGTCTCCCGTTTTTAGAAATTTTTGAAATGTCGGTATGCACACTCTTAAGGTCCTCTATCATCCTGCTTCAGTTGATCCACCGGTTGTGTTACACCGTGTATAAAAAAGTAATAAGAAATTACGCCGCAGGCAATTGTTTTATGAAACCGATAGATATTCGTACTAGGTAATTTTAGAAAATTTGTGTTATGATGAAGAAATGTGTGGTAGTAATATGTTTTTTGTGAGGTTTTATCATTTAGTATGAAAAAATATATACCTATTCCAATCTCTATGGCGACCCCCATGAACTAAAATACACTTATCCGCGATGCAAGAATCGTAGTTCTTGCAAAACATGTTCTTAATCTCCTGCTCATCTAATTCTCAACTCTTTTTTTCGTGGAGGGAAGGAGAGAGGATGTTCACGACCCTCAGCAGTGAGGTCATCGACGCAGAAGAGAAGAAGAAGAAGCCACTCCGGGAGGACATACTTACCAAGAAGGACATAGATGCAGCGAAATGTAATAAAATCATTAAAAAATAGGTTGACCTTAGGAACAATGTCTGAATATCATATTTTATTATTAGATGATGATACGGACATTCAAATTAATGGAGTTATTTCCAAAATACGTAGAAAAATAAAATAGATTTCAAATGTCAAGCAGCGACCTTTATTTAAACACCTTTAAATCTAAGTATTCTTCAAATACAGTTGACCCCTGTTCATTCATTGAGTTGAAAAATTGCATCAGATGGCTCAGCGAGTGGGGAGAAATTACATTTTCATATTTTCCCATACTAAATGATAAAACCTCACAAAAAATCACATTATTACCACACATTCTCTCATCATGTCATAAATTTGCTAAAATTTGTATCAAAATCCGTCAAGCCTGCCCTTTGTATGTCTATGTACAATAAAGATTATTTTATTTTATTTTATTTATTTTAAAATCCGTCAAAATACAATTGTTTACTTATAATAAAAATATAAAAAAACATTTTTAATAAGTACATATTATCGTGCAAATTATTATATACATTTTCAAATAAACCAAACCACATCACGACCTTCTTCACTATGTCTCACAAGAAAATTTCGCCTGCGGCGCTTTTTCCGCGTTTTTCGTTCTGTATATATTTTTTTAATTTCTTTTGCCCCTCCCCCATAGCTCAGAGGCTGGCGACCTATTCCTGCCCTCCCCTGACGACGCCCATGTTTACTCGTATCTAGGGTTACCATATCTCAGGATTTGTCCTGAGATTTCAGGAGTTTTCGACTTTTCTCAGGATTGCGGCCGGATTTTGCAAATCTCATGATATCTCAGGAATTTCAATAAAACACAGATTACATTTTAAAGATCTCTTTAATTAAAAGTTAAACAATAAAAATAATCTTCCTTTAGTAATAATTCAAGTTGTCCAAGTAGGTACTTAATCAGTTTTATCGTACCTAATATGTGAAGACACCTTTTTAAGTAAGGTTTTTTTCTTTAATTATTGATTTATAAAATACCTCGCATGTTAAACTCTTCAAATTATATTGAACTAAAAGTTCAGCTCAGCGACATAATATATGAAGTACTACCTAGACAGAGTACTGAATGCTAGAAGTGTAACAAAACTGGTGCCCACAAACTGTCAAATCGTATGGAAAATTTTGACAGTTTGTGGGCAACGGTTTCGAAATTTTGCTCTCATAGTTAAAAACTGTATTCGTTTTAACGTTATTAGGACTTTGCCAACACACTTCTCAGTATTATCAGCCAGAAGAGTCTACATATTATCATTCATGATTCACATATAAACTCATCAGCCTAATACTGGGAAAAATTCACCTATCCAGATATCACGGATATCACAGGATTAGGCTCAGATGCGCGGGGCCTAAAATACAAGCATTGTGCCTGAAATATCAGTATTTAGGAATCGTCTTACAATATTGCAAGTATTAATAATGACCGATTTTTGCATTTTTATGTATAAATTTTCCGGTAAATCTAATTTTTTTAAATTGTTTATTAGCGATTTTGGTATTATACCTGTAGCTGATAATACTAATGGGATTATATATATTATATATTATTATATTATATAGGACTAAAACGATAGTTTTAAAGATGTTTTAGTTTTTATTATTGATATCTTGTTAATAGTGTGAGTTTTGCGACTCTAAAATACCAAAAAGTGCCGTGCGTGAAATTGCGTCACTTTCGTTCTATTGAAAGTACATAGAATCAGATCTCTAGTACTTAATATGTGATCTCTTTGGTTCAGCTCGAACTGAAGACAGACAGACATCCGCAGTGTATAAAAACGATAATAATTCGTTTGAGAGAAAATTCTCAAACTTTATAAAATCTCAGGACTTTTCCATGGAAATCAGGACTTTTCTTCGGACTTTTGATTTTTTCATCTAATTAGATGAAATAAATTAAATAATAATAATAAATATTAATATTTATCGTTTTAAATTATATTTTTTCATCGCCACTTACATAATTTTAAAACGATATTGCGCAGAGCGAATCAGCGTTATTACGAAACTTTAAAGTGGTCAGGAGTGGACGGCCATGAATGCTGAAGATGATGTTGTTTAGATCCGCGTTTCAAAACAACATATAGACAATTATTTATTATCTATAGATATATTAAGAGTATACAAACCGACATTTCAAAAATTACTAAAAACGGGAGACCTTATATCTCGACAACCGTTACTAAATATGCTTTGGAACAAAATAGGGTAGATGCATTGAACATTTATCTAGGGAATAACCGTAAAAGATTTTTTATATTTTGTATAGATTTCTCAAAAGAAAAAAAGTGAAAAACACTTCTGATCTTTTTTCCGAAAGACAGAAACTTCTTCCCCGAAAGTCGCGGAGTAAAAGTTTTTTTTTTTTGTAATGATAATATGCATTAAAATTTAGGGAATAACCGTTAAAATTTTTTGATAGACGCAAAATTAACCCCAAAAAATGGAAAAAACGCTATTTTTATCATTTGACCATGCAATTGTTGACGCGATTTTGAACCTTTAATGCCCTGGGAAATGACTGTGACGTCTTTCTTAGTGCCAAGGCATTAAGGGCATGGCACCAGGAATGACGTCACAGTCTTTTCCCACGGCATTAAGGTTCAAAATTGCATGACAATCGCAAGATAAAATGCTAAAAATAGCGTTTTTTCAATTTTTTGGGGTTAATTTTGGGTCTATCAAAAAACTTTTACGGTTATTCCCTAGATATTAATGCATGTTATCAGTACGAAAATAAAATTTTACTCCGCGACTTTCGGGAAACGAGTATCCGTCTTTCAGAAAAAAGATCAGAGGTGTGTTTAAAAATATTTTTACAAAAATCTATACAAGTTTAAAAAAATCTTTTACGGTTATTCCCTAGATATAGGTTCAATGTATCTACCCTATTTTGTTCCAAAGCATATTTAGTAACGGTTGTCGAGATAGAAGGTATCCCGTTTTTAGAAATTTTTGAAATGTCGGTATGCACACTCTTAAGTATTATAATAATTATTATACGTAGTAAGAGTATAGGTACCAATATCTTATGACTAAACAAATATCAGTATGTAATAACATTTACAGCAAAGTATGTACAGAGTACCATTATGTAAAGGTATATTAGATCTATAGTGAAATTATTTTAAACTGGCAAACGCAGTCATAAAACATAATCCGATTAAGGAGTGACACTTTGAATAGATTATTCACGGGATCATACAAAACCCAACAATATTGGCCGAGATCAATTTTTATGTACCCAACTCATACACTCGTTGACGTTCGCACATGTTGTTCTACCCTCCTTGGGGCAGAACCAACGTTATGGTTAATGCACCGGTCAGCAGGGCTGTCCGTTACTTGAACGAACTGGCACAGTGGGTCGACATGTTTGGGGTGACTTATAATGAGTTTACCAGACGTGTCGAACAGTATCTGATTTGACATTATTTGTAAGTGTAGTATAAGTGTATTTTTGAATCTGTTTGTAATGTGAAATGTCATGATGTATTGTAATTGTTTACACCGAGCGACGCAAAGGCTAAAGCTGTAATGTTGCTCGGTGTAATTTCAAGTTCAAATAAATAAAATATCGATGCATCGAACCTTTTTGAGACTTAACAAAGGTACAGGCACTTATTAACGCATTTTAAAAATTAATCTGGTAATTTAAGTTAATTAAGTGGAAAGCGAATAATCGAAATGCTATGTCGATGGATTGTTGATTTTATTTTATTTGTTATGATTTATGAATGCTGCAGCTAAACTACACGACGCATACGTAAGCGATGACCCATTGCATCGATAGTGCATCCATTTTGTATGCATATTGGCAGAGCTGGGCAGAAAAGCGTTAATCCGTTAATCGTTAATTAACGAAGTTAACATTTTGGTTAACGATTTAACGCTTTTCTCACCTCCAAAAAATGTTAACGGATTATTTAACTTCCGTTACATTTTACTTCCGTTAATTAAGTCCGTTAATATTTGATGGTTTGCATAGACATCATCCACTGGAAGCGCTGGCATTAGATTATCCAAGGGTTGTATGGGGTTATGTGTGGTATCGTATGTGGGTTGGGAGTTGGAAAAGAAATTCACTTTGTTGGGATACATCGCGATAGTGTAAATGTGATAGTAGTTGTACTTATGTAGTTCCATTTCATGCCATTTAATCGCGATTTTTTTACATTGACGCTTTAACGGATTAACGTTAACTTCCGTTACATTTTTCAAAATGTAACGCTTTAACGATTAACGAAGTTAACTTTTTAGTTAACGGATTATCGATTAACGAAGTTAACTTTTTGATTAACGGTGCCCACCTCTGCATATTGGACGGAGTTTGCGACTTAAAAAATCAACAGCTTAGTTAGAGTGCATTCTATATGAGCCATTTGCTTTTTATTGTGAGTCACCAAGGTCCTGCTATCGCTGGGGTTCAATGTATTGGACGCATACTCTTCGGCAATCTCATTGTTCACAAGCGTCAGTAAATGCAGAATATCTTTCTCTTTATGGATCTCAAGATATTTACACAGCGTCTGAATGAACCAACTGCCGTTGTATCTGTTCCTCCAAGATAGGTGCTCTGCAAGAAATGTCACAAAATGTAATACGTACATGGCTGAAGAAGGACCAATCAGGGTTCAATGCAGTGGAAATGTAAGTGTATGAGTATGTATATGTGGGGAGCTTGTTTACTAGAGATGGACGCTGTCATGGAGACATTGAAAGAAGAAAGCTGTTGGGTACTAGGACATATGGTGCACTCAGACCAATTGTTAGTAGTAGCAATGTGGCTACCAAAGCAATGCTGTCTTATTATAGTGCCAACCTGCATGTATGCTAGTGAGACAAGGACATGGCTGAAGAAGGACCAATCAGGGTTCAATGCAGTGGAAATGTAAGTGTATGAGTGTGTATATGTGGGGAGTTTGTTTACTAGAGATGGACGCTGTGATGGAGAAATTGAAAGAAGAAAGCTGTTGGGTACTAGGACATATGGTGCACTCAGACCAATTGTTAGTAGTAGCAATGTGGCTACCAAAGCAATGCTGTCTTATTATAGTGCCAACCTGCATGTATGCTAGTGAGACAAGGACATGGCTGAAGAAGGAACAATCAGGGTTCAATGCAGTGGAAATGTAAGTGTATGAGTATGTATATGTGGGGAGTTTGTTTACTAGAGATGGACGCTGTGATGGAGACATTAAAAGAAGAAAGCTGTTGGGTACTAGGACATATGGTGCACTCAGACCAATTGTTAGTAGTAGAAATGTGGCTACCAGAGCAATGCTGTCTTATTATAGTGCCAACCTGCATGTATGCTAGTGAGACAAGGACATGGCTGAAGAAGGACCAATCAGGGCCCCGGTTCAATGCAGTGGAAATGTAAGTGAATGAGTATGTACATGTGGTTACCAGAGCAATGCTGTCTTATTATAGTGCCAACCTGCATGTATGCTAGTGAGACAAGGACATGGCTGAAGAAGGACCAATCAGGGCCCCGGTTCAATGCAGTGGAAATGTAAGTGAATGAGTATGTACATGTGGTCATCGGAATGTTCTTGGACCTGTAAATAAAGATAGGATAAAATCTTACCTTTAGCTGTGGAGAACATACACAGCATATCTGGACCTGGTGGTATTTCATATGGAACATCGTATCTTGAACTATCAGTAACGTCTCTCGGACCATCAGCTTCCATTATCCATCCATCATCTAGTTTCTCACCTCGACAAGCCTGTAAGAGAAATAAACTTATTCTTAGGACATCAATATCTGCTAATCTTCCCTGAGTAGTTGAACCTATCCTTAATCCTTACCTGAATGAAGTAAAGCTTTGGGATTCCATCCAAATCACAGGATCTTTTCACGAATGGCTCAAACAGTTCAGAGACTGCATAAGGTTCATCTTTAGCATATATGATATCAGTATCTCCATGACTCATTATGACGATTACTATACAGCTTACGTCAGCTTTTTTCAGCTGACCAACTGAAAAATAGGTAAATTATTAAGATTATTTATGAAAATTACAATTTAAGGGCTTGGCACCGAGAATGACCATCACAGTCATTTCCCACTGCATTAAGGTTCAAAATCGCGTGAACAATCGCATGATAAAATGGAAAAAATAGCGTTTTTTCCATTTTTTGAGGTTAATTTTGCGTCTATCAAAAAACTTTTGCGGTTATTCCCTAGATTTTATTGCATATTATCAGTTCAAAAAGAAAAATTTACTCCGCGACTTTCGGGAAACGAGTTTCCGTCTTTCGGAAAAAAGATCAGAGGTGTTTTTAATAAAAAAAAAAGAGAAATCTATGCAAGATAAAAAAAAATCTTTTACGGTTATTCCCTAGATAAATGTTAAATGCATCTACCCTATTCTGTTCCAAAGCATATTTAGTAAGGTTGTCGAGATATAAGGTCTCCCGTTTTTAGAAATTTTTGAAATGTTGGTATGCATACTCTTAAGGTAAATATAAAATTGACATAATCTGTCTACCCGCATTTACTCCGATATTGTCGAAAGACTTCAAAGAAGCATAAAAATGGTTGGAACATACACTAAATACCAAAAAACAATCTCAATAGAGGGCCGTGTACAATATTATACACGTTTCACCTCGACTCAGCTACCAGCCTTCATAGCATAGCGGTAAAATACCGGCTTGTCAGGTTGGAGGTCTGGCTTCGATTCCCGGCCGCGGCAGATGAATGGACTGGAATTGGGGAATGTTACTTAAGTGTAAAGTGATCACATTAAGCCAGCCGACGATCAGTCATAAGCCTGATGGAAGGTCCATCCTTTGCTGTGTATCTGTTGAGATAACTACTTATCATGTTCAACTACGACATGTAGAAAATTCCGATGGTCTCACAAAAATATAAAATTGTGATTTTCAAAATAATCTTGTATAATATATACGTTTATTCCGGTCGCCTCACACACTAACGCTCAATCTCGCTCACCTCAGATTTTACAATGAGGCAAGAAGATAAGAACGGCTTGTGAAAGATTACTATTTGATAATACGAATTATAATTCCTTACCATTTTGTAGTGTGTTTGTAATTACAGTTTTGGAAGCGTCTTCGAACGCCTCCACAACGAATCCTCTGGCTCTCAAACAGTTAAATATTACATCCCTGTCTCTCTCTGTTCCGGGTCTATCAGTTGGAGCACTTTGAGAACCAGGGGGTCTATTGAATTTGAAGTGGTTGAAAATAAATGCCATCTTTTTTCTCGAATCGTTCGTTTCGTAAAAGAAACTTTTGTCCAACTCCATACTGAAATAAAATTAGGTATCATCATCATCATCCAAGTCGGTCCCTCATTCCTGAGGATCGTGACCTTCATGTATTATTTGATTCATCAGTCTGGCCCACCCCGGTCTGTCCTCCGCACGCCGCAGTGCCTCCGCAAACGTCGTACCACTGGCCTCTGCCACCTGGTCGGACCATCTCAGCGGTATCCGTCCGCGACCTCTCCCGCCTTCCACTCGGCCAGTCAATATGGATTTCTCCTAGTTGCCTGGCTCACGTCTTACAATGTGTCCAAAGAAACCAAGCAGTCTCTTCAGACACACTGCAGACAACGAGTTGGTATAAATTAGGTATAAAGGAACTAAAATGTACACAGCGATCTATGGAGAGGCAAATGCTAGGCGTAAGTCTGAGAGATAGAAACAGAAATGACGAAATCAGACGCCGGACAAAAGTTGCCGATGTGATGGATCGCATTGCCAAACTAAAATGGCAATGGGCACTATGGGCAGGTCATGTTGCTAGACAGGGAGTGGACAGATGGGCACCTAGAATCCTGAGACCGTAGGACATGAAAAGAGGAATAGGACGGCTTCAGAAAAGATGGACCACTGATATTGTCCCCGTCGCTGGCAGTGGGTGGATCCAGAAAGCCCAAAGAAGAGAGGAGCGGAAAAAATTGGAAGAGGCCTACATCCAGCAGTGGAGAGATGGCTAAGAAAGAAGGAGAATGCTCATTTAGTGCGGAAAAAAACTCGGGCCCGGCGCAAACGAAATGTAACTTAAATGATAGGTAAAAATGAGCAATTAAATACTGAATCATCAAAATCAATGGCTAAATGTGTCACCTATGATTTATTATCTGTACCATCCGTCTTGACCACCGTTCTGACGTTGCCTGCAAGTGGAGTTTAGATTGTATTGTTGGTAGCCCTGATTGTCGAATCTTGTCATAAGAGCTGTCAAAGGTTCCCAATATTCTCACATTGTATCTTTTACAAGTAACCTACAATGCCGAAAATATTACAAAGCGGCGCTAGAGAAATCATTTTAAAGGCAAGATAGTTTTGCGAGTTGGAAAAAGAAAAAATACTCCGATAATCCTTTTAAACCGCGATCACAAATTAGAAAAAATGTTGCCAGTTTATTCTAATAATTCGAAAATTGGCAATTTTTTTAAACAACAGTTCTAAAATATAATTTTAAAGTAGCGAAAAAATATAACCATATCTTATTATCACATCAAGCAACACTAAACCAAGTTTGCACCAGGGGACTTCTAACGCGAAATGCATTGTAGGCCAAACATGAGTCTACTACAAATGGCCGAATGCCAAACGGCCGACATGGACAAACGGCCGACAGATACAAATGGCCGACATGACCAACTGGCCGACTGGTACAAATGGCCGAAAGACGAAAGGCCGAAATCCAAACGGCCGACATGGACATATGGCCGACAAGTACAATAGGCCGACATCCAATAGGCCGACACGGACAACTGGCCGACAAGGACGAATGGCCGACAGGACGAATGGCCGACTGGACGAATGGCCGACTGGACGAATGGCCGACAGGACAAATCGCCGAAAAGACATATGGCCGGGTTCATAATTTTTAGGCGTTAAAAACGGTTTTTCATTTGTTTCAGCTGCAAGTGCTTTTTAGCGCTCAATTAAACCTTACTAGCGCAAATAAAAAACAACCTAACCGGTCAACATTATTTTTTTGCAGTTATGTCCCATGTCTGCTGGGCGATGCTTGTTAACTATTATCTTGGTTGAAAACGTCGTTGTCGGCCATTCGTCCTGTCGGCCATTCGTCCTGTCGGCCATTCGTCCTTGTCGGCCAGTTGTCCGTGTCGGCCTATTGGATGTCGGCCTATTGTACTTGTCGGCCATATGTCCATGTCGGCCGTTTGGATTTCGGCCTTTCGTCTTTCGGCCATTTGTACGAGTCGGCCATTGGTCGTGTCGGCTATTTGTCCGTGTCGGCCATTTGTCCTGTCGGCCATGTGTCTTGTCGGCCGTTTGTCCGGATCCCGCCAAACATATAGAGGCCAGAAACCCACAGAGATAGAATATCAGGGTTCCACTGTATGGGTTTAACAATGATCAACAAATTCATAAACATGTTAAACTTACTTGATTTTCCTGTGTGTATCTGTGGTATCCATATTGTAGGCACTTATAGAGTCATTATCCAAGCGATATATAACAAATACTGTCTTATCATATTGAGGAGATGGTTCAATATTCGACAATCTTATCTAATCTCGTTATCAATTTGATATTGCGACAACCACGCGAATAAAGGAGAATGCCAAAAACCCAAATGATAGGTAGATATGAGTGACTAAATACTGTATAGGAGGCAGAGGTGGGCACCGTTAATCAAAAAGTTAACTTCGTTAATCGTTAAAGCGTTACATTTTGAAAAATGTAACGGAAGTTAAGAGTGTGCATACCGACTTTTCAAAAATTTCTAAAAACGGGAGACCTTCTATCTCAACAACCGTTACTAAATATGCTTTGGAACAAAATAGGGTAGATGCATTGAACCTTTATCTAGGGAATAACCGTAAAAGATTTTTTATATCTTGTATAGATTTCTCAAAAAAAATATTTAAAAACACCTCTGACCTTTTTTCCGAAAGACGGAAACTCGTTTCCCGAAAGTCGCGGTGTAATTTTTTTTTCTTGTACTGATAATATGCATTAAAATCTAGGGAATAACCGTAAAAGTTTTTTGATAGACGCAAAGTTAAGCCCAAGAAATGGAAAAAACGCTATTTTTACCATTTTATCATGCGATTGTCACGCGATTTTGAACCTTAATGCCGTGGGAAATGTCTGTGTCGTCATTTCTGGTGCCATGCCCTTAATAAGCTAAAAATTAATTTTATAGGAATTTCCGAAAAAACAGTTTCTTTAGAAAGGGCCAAAATATATTATTCCGGCCAACGCCGGGCAATACACCTAGTTGTGAAAATAAAACATTGTATATTTCATGTTAATTTTATTTAGTACTCAAATTATTCTCTGCATACAATAAATTAAAAGCATTCTTTATTATTATAGTCCAAGAGCCCATCGTTGAAATCATGACGGATGTGTTTTTTGATCGAAATGTGGTTTAAAAGAATGTTTAGACATAATATAATACATTTAGACATAATATAATTCGCTTCAAAATTGGTGTCAATAATCATCATGGTAAAGGTACTCGCGGCAAGATTTTGCTAGGCAACCCTATGTCAATGTATTATATTATGTCTAAACATTCTTTTAAACCACATTTCGATCAAAAAACACATCCGTCATGATTTCAACGATGGGCTCTTGGACTATTACGTAACACTAAAATTCGATATACCAATTTTGCATAGATGAATGTTCACCACATGTTTAATAATGTGAATTTTGCGACTCTAAAATACCAAAAATTGCGTCACTTCCTTTCTATTCAAAAATACATGGAGTCAGAGATCACTACACTCTTAAAAAAGGTATTTCAAAGTTCTTAATCATAAGAAACATTCCTTCTTTTCTCCATATATTCTCTTGAATTCATTTCTCAGAACTTCTTTGAGGAATTTCCATTGTTTTTTGACAATCTCATCTCTCTCCTCGTCCTTCTTGAAGCGCTTGACGCCAGGATGGTGAGTCACAAAGGCGTTACTCAGAATCATAAAGTCATAATCCATTACGCAGAGGATGTAAGCCTGGAATTTGAAAGAAAAACGCATAGAGTATCTGGAAAACAGGAATAAAGTCCCTAAGGGGGGCAGCAAAAATTCTCCACGACTTTTGGGAGACGATTTGCTGCTTTCTCTTAGAAAAAAGATCAGAGGTGTTTTTCACAATTCATTTTTGAGAAATTTATACAAGATATAAAAAATATTTTACGGTCATTGCCTACATCAGGGGTTCCCAACCTTTTTGTACTCTAGAGCACATTCTAAAATATCGGTAGGGTGACGGGCACCACCTATTTTAATCGACAAACTCCTTCCATAACTTCTCATTTTCCCATGATTTATTTTCCCATAACTGTTTTTTTCGCCGCCAATCGGAGCGCGGCAGCCCTAGAAGGCCGCATTTTTTAACATAAAATTATAGACCCGGCACTAACATACCAAAGAACGTTTTTAAGGCACCAAAAAAATTAAAACTCTAACAAATAAATAAAAATAATTTACATTTTTAATTAATGTTTATGATAAAATTCTGTCTCTGTCGAATAGTGACGGAAACATACGAATCGTTCAGCGGGCGCCATGGTGCCCGCGTACTCTAGATAAAGGTTCAATGTATTTACTCTACTCTTTCCAAAAAGCATATTTAGTAACGGTTGTTGAGATCTACGGTCTCCCGTTTTTAGAAATTTTTGAAATGACGATATGCCTACTTTCAAGACATACGGGTTTTTTTTCAAATGGCATACCTGTGTCATTTTATCTCTCATTCCGTCCCAGGAGAGTCTCTCGTCCAGGTAAGGCAGGGAGTGAGTGGATATGAACAAAGGCTCCCAGTGACGTTTTCTCTTATCCAGTGCACTGATTTCCATGGCTGTAAAAGAAAATTATAAGACATTATCCAGCGGGATGGCAGAATCAGTAGGTTTTACGAGTAATGCACTTTATTAAGGAACCTATATAAAGGTGGGAAGAACTATTGAACATTGAGCCCCTTCTATTATCTATGACAAATCTATGGTGGACGCCATGGGAGCTACAAACATATGATTGCGTGTCATATTGCTTGTCCACAATTGCATGAAACCTGGTGATATTTCAGTGACTCATTATGTATAATCAGTGTGGAGATTACCTTTCGAATATAACCTATGTAATTCAATGGTAAATTAGCGTACGTTACATCGAAAAAAATGGCGTATACCTAGATATATGAAAGAAAGAGGAGACAAACACATACATATTATATAAACCATCTAATTAAACATATTCACTTTCATTCTAGTCACAACATCCTAATGTCTTACAGTCATTCATCTCTCTATTAATAACTTCATTCCTTATCCTCTCTCTCCACACGTACATTCTTGTCAACCATCTCATTTCCACTGCATTGAACCCTGATTGGTCCTTCTTCAGCCATGTCCTTGTCTCACTAGCATACACGCAGGTTGGCACTATAATAAGACAGCATTGCTTTGGTAGCCACATTGCTACTACTAACAATTGGTCTGAGTGCACCATATGTCCTAGTACCCAACAGCTTTCTTCTTTCAATGTCTCCATCACAGCGTCCATCTCTAGTAAACAAACTCCTCACATAAATTGTATACTCACACTTAGTTTCAGGTTCCTTTAACCACTGCTGAATGATTGGAGTGCTGTGACAATATGGACAAACATATTTATGAAAAGGCACAGCAGACTTCTCTCTTAACATCCTCTGTAACATTGTCTTATTCTCTGGTATCTGAAAGAATAATGATCTAGTGTTGAGAAAAGATCCTTGATCCTTATTGATTCAACTTTTACAAATTGTGTGTGAGAGTGTAAGGGCAAAATAAGAATAACGTTAGCGACTGAATCGCTTGTATAAAAAAGGGGACCAAATATCACAGAAATATCCACTAGAGTCACTGAGTCTTACCTTAAACATTTTATCAACCAAATTACAGCATTATATCTAACAGACTACGGAAATAATTTCAAGCTAACAGAGGTATCGGTCAGAACCCCGATCTTAGACAACTTTTTCAGGACCATACAGCGAATAAGCACCCTGGGTTCAACGGTCAATCTACCCCGCAAACATTGGTCGACCTTAAACAGTAGGATCTGAACTGGCCACGGTAGATGCGGATGCTTGGTCCATAAATGAGGCAAGAGAGACCATCCCCTTTGTGAATGTGGCTAGATCGAAACTGTTGACCATATAGTAGAGAGGTGTCCTGACAAGAAATTTGCAGGGGTTCTTGAGGAAATCCACAAGTTGACGCCAAGGACAGTAGATTACTTGCAGAATATTGACGCGGAGGTATGACTCCTAGATAACTTTTATATACGAGAGATGAAGAAGAAGAGGTAATTTTGTTTTTTTTTTATGGAGAAGATGTACAAGAATCTAATGCCCAATCCCACCAACTTTTACCTAGGAAGGAGAGCCCTAAGAAATTTCCATACAAAAACATAGATAATATTCTATATTGAATAAAGAACATCAGCTTCCAGCTAAACTACAGCCTAATTCCATATGAAATGCAACATGCAGCTCACCTGCTCTGGGCGGAGATATTTGGGCACCTAACCTAGGTGAGCTGCATGTTACATTTCAGATGGATTTAGGCTGTGGTTTAGCTGGAAGCTGATGTTCTTTATTCAATAAATAGAATATTATCTCTGTTTTTGTATGGAAATTTCTTAGAGCTCTCCTTTCTAGGTAAAAGTTGGTGGGATTGGGCATAAGTCTCCCCACTAGAGTAACTTGTAGCATATCTTACATTTATCCATGCGTTAAGTCTTAGGATGATATCTTTAGTATTAACTGAGTCTGAGTACTTTTCCCGATGGAAATGAAATGTATGATAACTTTGATCTAAAATATTAAAGAAATACTCACCGTTTGGTTTGCTTCCACTTCGAAAGGAGTCAGGACATAAACCCTGGGCCTATCTCCCGTGATGTATGATGTGTTCCTTGCCAACATGTTGAGGAATCTGGCGCCCAACTTGGGTATTGGATACAACTCTATGTCCAGTGATAGGAAGTAGTGTGTCAGCGCTGCATCGCGCCCGATATTCCTTCCTACGTTTATAGGATAGACAAGTTTCTTTTGGTTTTTGTAAAGAGTGGTAGAATCAACTTGATATGGTTTTCCCAATGAGCAATTGAAGGGTTCTTTAAAATCTTCCAAAGATGTAATCTGAAAAAATACGTAATACGTTTCATGAAATTTCAGAAAGCGGGAGACCTTAGATCGCGACAACCTTACTTTGGAAATGCTTTGGAAAAAATAAGGTAGATCACTGCCTCCTAGAGTAGGTACTCTAGCCATGCTGTAACAGTTGGCAACATAGCAAAATGATCAAACAGGACCACTACTGCTGTCTAATCTCCTAACAGAATATAATACGTGGTCCATCATAGCGTCTTAGCGACGGTGATGGCAACGCTGCAAAACGAAGTGGTCTCAAATTTCTACAGCACGGCTAGAGAACTAGGTGGCAGTGGGTAGATATATTGGACTTTTATGTATAGGGAGTGATTGTGAAAGATTTTTGATCTTTGGGCCTCTTTACCCTCACTTTTAAGCAAATTTTATTAAGAGGTGGGCCCAGGATTAGGCTTAATGGAGTGGCCTGGCAAACCGCACCCCTAAATTACGCTCTTTCAGTGTCTTTATGGGAGGAGCTGTTCCGGGTCGCACAAGACAGAGAAGCCTTCGCCAGAGTGATTGCCAACGTCGAGAGGACCTGACAGGGCACATCAAGAAGAAGAAGTGTCCTTATTCAAGGAGGTTACAATACCTAAGCGGACGGTGAAATATTGTAATAACATGAATTTCGCTAACCTTATCTGGTATGTGATCCTTGTGAAAGAAAATATGGAAGCTAGTCCAATGGCTGATGAGTTCTCTAGCGGAGGAACAATCTCTCATGTACCTCAGTGTCTGAATGGTTGGAAGAAAATCAGTACCTGGTGCGTGGAGGGCAATGCTTATGGGAGACTGCCATCTGAAATTATATGCAAAATTGTTGACACGCTTTTAAAATCTAAAAAATAATGTTGCACAATCTAAGTTCTACTCGTGAAGCACTTTCATGAGACAGCAAACACGACGGTATGCGCTGACTGGATCCTCTCGATCTCTCGGTGTCTCCCGATGACTTGAGCTGGACAAAATTTGACTTTCGATCTGGATTTATCCTCCTACGCCATATGATACTAAACATGACCCCTCACAACCCTTGGATCCCCTCAAACGCTTTATATTTTTTGTCTCTGGAGAAGGCTGATCCAATGTGGTACAGAATCGTAATGTCATCTAGTTTACACAATTGGTGAAAGTTTCAGAGCTAGTCTGGTTTTCCAGTTTGAAATTCGATTGCAAGAGTTTCAACCAACTCCAAGATGAAATTCCAGCAAGAGGTGTTTTCAGGAGTTAGAGGAGTTAGTTGGATAAGGAAGATGTGGAGAGGATAGGGAATGGGATTCAGGTGCAGATTTCGCCCTATTAATCATATTGTTTATTTATTGTTTATTGTTGTTTATCATTTTTAGACCTTATGTCGGGCACATGGAGTCGTCAGTTTTTCATAATCAAATTTATAATAATTATAGCAATATTAATAAACAATTTAAAAAAATTAGATTTACCGGAAAATTTATACATAAAAATGCAAAAATCGGTAATTATTGATACTTTCAATATTGTAAGACGATTCCTAAATACTGATATTTCAGGCACAATGCTTGTATTTTAGGCCCCGCGTTGAGCCTAATCCTGTGATATCCGTGATATCTGGATAGGTGAATTTTTCCCAGTATTAGGCTGATGAGTTTATATGTGAATCATGAATGATAATATGTAGACTCTTCTGGCTGATAATACTGAGAAGTGTGTTGGCAAAGTCATGCCTCCGCGTAAATATGACAACGAGATCAGAGCGTTAGGAATGACGTGGAGAGAGGTAATATCACTCGCACAAAATCGCTCTGAATGGAGACGCCTGGTAGCCTCCCTGTGCTCCCGAATGGAGACATAAAGGGCGTAGTTAGTTAGTTAGTTAATAATAATAATGCACAATATCAATGCTAAAGAGTGTAAAGGGCTCTGTTAGCATTTCGTTAGTGACATAGTATGGAGCAAGACAATAGATAATGAAAACACAATAAACAATTTATGATATAGTCAGTTCAATGCTGGAGTGAATGTAAATGGTTCATTCCAGCATTTCGTCGTCAGAGTAAAATGATTTATCAACGAGGTACGTTTTCACTTCTTCCCTAAATTTACTATCACTCAGAGACTTCAAATCTTCGGGCAACCTGTTGAACAGGCGCACACTAAGAAAACAAAACTTTTTGACACTTACTTCGAAACTACATTTTCCAATTTGTCCATGAACGTGAAATCCCCCTGAGTTACAAAAGTGACATATCTATAGCAGTCTATTGGACCATGTCCTGCTTTGGCATAATTCTGTAAAACCCAGTAGTCTCCTCGCATTTTTCTCTCACTCTCATAATCTCTATTGTTGCATTTCAATTCTCTTTGTAACGTTTTATATGTAGCATCAGTTATAATGGTTTCATCATCATGAACAATTATATCAGTAGAATCTTTGGTCTCTTCTACATTTGTTTCTGAATTAGATTCATCTTTCTCAGAATCTTCATGTCTCTCTTTATCAAAATCATCACTTCTTTCTTTGTTACTCGTAAAATCTTCCTGTGTTTCTCTATCAAAACTATCGTGTCCTTCTTTATCTAAGTCATTAGGTCTTTCTTTGTTGAAATCTTCGTGTGTTTCTCTGTCAAAATTTTCATGTCTTTCTTTGTTTACATCTTCATGTCTTCCTATGTCATTTCTCGTTACAAAGATTGTTCCACCTTTGTATCTTACGGTTTCTTCCAATATTTCATTGTTTTCTACGTAGTCTATTGATTTTCTTAAACCACCTGTGATATTCTTGTTCAGATCTACTGTTTGTTGTGTCATTAAAATAATTAAACATATTGTCGTTATCACTGTAATAGAAACTAGCGTCAACAATGTGAAGCGAATTTGAGTCATTTTTTATTTAAGATTTTGTGTCTCTCGTTCAGGACAGATAAACGACCTATTAATCACTTTTAGATCTTGTGTCTCTCGTTCGGGAAAGAAAAACGACCTTGTAACCACTTTTAAGATCTTATGTCTCTCGTTCAGGACAGAAAAACGACCTTTTAACCACTTTTAAGATCTTGTGTCTCTCGTTCAGGACAGAAAAACGACCTTTTAACCACTTTTATGATCTTGTGTCTCTCGTTCAATATTGAAAAACAATCTTTTGCCACTTTTTCTGGATGTAAAAACAATACACTTATATGTTTGATGTAAATAAACGTGGTGTTCAAAAAAAAATTTAAGGAATTCTTTCACTTAACCAATAACCTGGGCGCCCTAACAGCCGGTGCTGACCCAGTTTCTTGCTGGAGGCTCGACACCCCGAAGGCACATCACAGTTTATCTACACAGGGTTCATCCGAAAAATCAAGAAACAATGTTTATGCCTATGTGTTTGAAAATTTGACACTAATTTACACCTTTAATCACATTTTTCACAAAATGGTTCATCAATGAATCACTGCTAATTCTAGATTTGCCCAGATTTAAGTTAGTAAATGTTTAAATATCTCAAATTACTTTATTTTCAAATACTATGTAACTTTATAGTTTACTGATGTTTTCCGCACTACGCCTGTAGGAAACATACTTAGAGGTTTGGTCTGTTAAGTGATTCATATACTAATAAATCAAAATTCCAATTATGCATTATTATATGTAAGTATAAGATAAGTTAATTAGATTTGGTGTTGCAAGCAAAAGCTAGAAGCGAACATATTTTTTATTGCCTCCAAATAGCGTTTTGACATCTTGTCCGGCCAAATTTGACTGCGTCCGGCCCGTCCGGCTTGTGTTAGGCTTTTTAGTTTGCTTGAGCTCAGAAACTATTGCACTAATGTTAACTGTTGAATTTGTAAAAAGTTTTATGATAAAATTACCAAAGTCTTTTTAATCTACCAAAGACAAATATGTGAATAATATGGATTAAAACTTTGTAAGGAAATAATTTTTTTTTCGATTTTTTAGTCATAAAGTTTTTTTATTTAGCGTTCGGCCCTGGGACCCGAAAGTCCGGCTTTTTAGCGGCTAAGTTCGGCTTTCTAATTTTTAGAGATGGCAACGCTATCTCCAAATCTTGCAAACGAATTTTAACCCATTTCCAGATCAGCTAGAGCTCTGAGACTTTCACCAATTGTGTACTATACAAATAGGCGTCGCCAGTCTTGGAGCTAGGGGGGCCACAAAAGTTAAAAAAATGGTATACTTACATAGAACAAAAGACCCGTAAATAGCGCCGAAGGCGATTTTTTTTGTGAGACGTAGTGAAGAAGGTCTCGATATGGTTTGTTTATTTGAAAATGTACATAATACTTTGCATAATAAAATGTATTCAAAATTTTTTTTAAAAGAAGCAATAAAAAATAGCGCTGCAGGTAATTTTTTTAGAAACTGATGGATTTTCATACAGATTTTAGAAAATTTATAATATATTGATGGGAAAATTTGTGGTAGTAATGTGATTTTTTGTGAGGTTTTATCATTTAGCATGAAAAAATATATTCCAATTCCAATCTCTAGTGGGAGGGGGAGCAGGGGGGAGCAGCTGCCGTTTGAGGGGGGATCCAATAAGGGTAGTGTGGGCTCATATGTGGTATCGTATGAAAGGGCGTTGGAGAAGATATTCAGATCGTATGTCAGATTTTGTCCAGCTCAAACTATCGGGAGACATCGAACGATCGAGAGGATCCAGTCACAGCATTCCGCTATGTTTTGTGTCTCGTGAAAATGTTCATCCATATTTTATAGGTGGTAGTCATTTGAAATAATTTCTGTTTCTTAATTAAACCGTAACTTGGAAATACTGAATGATTGTGTACAAGTGGTTCCCAAATGTGGCTCTACAAACTTTCTACCAAATCATCTATCAACTCGTCACTTGCGAGATAACTTTTCAACTATTTTTTATCGATAATTTTTGACTGAGTATCAAAAAATAGTCACTGCATGCGTCTTACATTAAGGGTACGCATAATGACATTTCAAAATTTTCAAAAAACGGAAGACCTGATCTAGATAACCGTTTTAAAATATGCTTTGGAAACAAATAGAGTAAATACATTGAACCTTTATCTAGGGAATAACCGTAAGGATTTTTTACATCTAGTAGGTATAGATTTCTAAAAAAAAATTGTGAAAAACGCCTCTGATCTTTTTTCCGAAAGATAGCAACTCGTTTCCCGAAAGTCGTGGAGTTTTTTTTTGGTATTGATAATATGCAATAAAATCTAGGGAATAACCATAAAAGTTTTTAATGAAGCGAAATTAACCCCGAAAAATGAAATAAAAACGCCATTTCTACCATTTTATCATGCGATTTTTCATGCCATATTGAACCTTAACGCCGCCGTGGGAAACGACCATGACGTGACAGTTGGGTCGCGAGCTTTAATGAAATATTTTATGAACCAAATTACAGTCTAACAAACTACGGGAATAATCTCGAGTTTCAACAGTAAATTACAGAGGTAACTTTGGATCAATTTTTTATGGAGAAAATTTACAATTGTCAAATGTCTCTCCACTAGAGTGACTTGCAGCATATCTTACATTTATCCATGTGTTAAGTCTTAGGATGATATCTTTAGTATTAGCTGAGTCTGAGTACCAAATGACAGCATTATATGTAACAAACTAGGGGAATAATCTCTTGTTTGAGTAAATGTCTCCCCACTAGAGTGACTTGCAGCATATCTTACATTTATCCATGTGTTAAGTCTTAGGATGATATCTTTAGTATTAGCTGAGTCCGAGTACCAAATGACAGCATTATATGTAACAAACTAGGGGAATAATCTCTTGTTTGAGTAAATGTCTCCCCACTAGAGTGACTTGCAGCATATCTTACATTTATCCATGTGTTAAGTCTTAGGATGATATCTTTAGTATTAGCTGAGTCTGAGTACTTTACAGTTTAGAAATCGACGACTTATGGTACCTTGCTTAGATAAGAATCTAATCAGTTTTGTACTTGATCCGATACCTAAACTATTATATTTTGTCACATAAAATTATACCGATTGCTTCTCTTATCACTTATAAGAGATATGAATAATGAATATACCTGTCTATATGCACTGAGCAAAAATCGTTCTATTTTTGCTTCAACTTTTTCAAATTCTGTATGAGAATGTTATAGCCCAGGAAATTTAGCTTTGTAGCGTAGATAATTGTCGGAAAGCTGGAAACTGTTTTAATCTCTTCATTAACAAGCAAAGAAGGTTTCCTGAAGTTTGCACCAATTTTACGCTTGTGCTAAGTACAGGGTGTCCCGAAAACAAAAAAAAAAATGAACTTTTTTCTGTTTTAGATTAATAACTCCTAAAGGAAGCATTCTAGACAAATTATGTTCTCCTGTGAATTAAAGTAGATAAAATTCTTCGTCTACTGAGCATTAATACTACTCTCTACTTTGAAAAATCACTGAGAAACAGCGATTTAAAATTGTAATGTTTTTCTCAACATATGACAATTTTCTTATTTTTCTTGAATCGTTGTTGAATATCTTCTAATCCAAGCTACTTACAGCAAATTTTAGTACATATGATTCAAAGGCCGGTTAATTATCTATAAACTGGCATTAAAATTTTACCTCTATATTAAATTGTTTAGGATGTAGAGGTATTTAAAGACAGACGAGTGAAATAGAGAAATTTTTTAAATGATAGATTTCGGTATGTGAAAGGTAAGATAGACTTAATTTTGCGGCTCTCTCTTAATAACGTACAATTTTTTTAGTTAAAAACCTAAATTTCGCTATTGATACGCCACTGCGTAACAACTTATATCGTGAAGACTATTTTTTTTACCTTCATCAGTTTTATTAATATAACTCCTGAACGGTTGATGTTAGGGAAAAAATATTTTACTCATAATTTATCTAAAACCAATTTGCTACTACTTGATTTCAAAATTGACTCTGTAACTTAAATAATAACTGAGTTACAGTGTTTGAAAAACAGCATTACTAAAAAAATTAAATTGCCTCGGCTATTTTTGTTGAATAACTCCTGAACCGTGATATAGAGAAAAGGTTCAAGAAATTTAAATATAAGGTAATAAATTTCCTATAACACAAGCGTAATAAAATAACTTTAAAAGTTATAGTAAGAAAGTTATGGATGATCAAAGTCAATATTTTGTGTAACCATTCGACGTTTGCTTATGAATTATATTTGCCTAGTAAGCACATGGTAAGCACCTCCGAGCCGGTGTAGTATGAAAATAAAGTACCTGCTTGCCATATAGTATGAAATATATCTAAACAAGCGTCGAATGGCTACACAAAATATTGACTTTGATCATCCATAACTTTCTTACTATAACTTTTAAAGTTATTTTATTACGCTTGTGTTATAGAAAATTTATTAACCCTATATTTAGATCTCTTGAACTTTTTCTCTATATCACGGTTCAGGAGTTATTCAACAAAAATAGCCGAAGCAATTTAATTTTTTTAGTAATGCTTTTTTTCAAACACTGTAACTCAGTTATTATTTAAGTAACAGAGTTAATTTTGAAATCAAGTTATAGTAAATTAATTTTAGTTATATTTTGAGTAAAATATCTTTTCCCTAACATCAAGCGTTCAGGAGTTATATTAGTAAAACTGATGAAGGTAAAAAAAATAGTCTTTTCGATATAAGTTGTTACACAGTGGCGTATCAATAGCGAAATTTGGGTTTTTAACTAAAAAAATTGTACGTTATTAAGAGAGAGCCGCAAAATTAAGTCTATCTTACCTTTCACATACCGAAATCTATCATTTAAAAAAATTCTCTATTTCACTCGTCTCTCTTTAAATAGCTCTACATCCTAAACAATTTAATATAGAGGTAAAATTTTAATGCCAGTTTATAGAAAATTAACCGGCCATTGAATCATATGTACTAAAATTTGCTGTAAGTAGCTTAGATTAGAAGATATTCAACAACGATTCAATAAAAATAAGAAAATTGTCATATGTTGAGAAAAACATTACAATTTTAAATCGCTGTTTCTCAGTGATTTTTCAAAGTAGAGAGTAGTATTAATGCTCAGTAGACGAAGAATTTTATCTACTTTAATTCACAGAAGAACATAATTTGTCTAGAATGCTTCCTTTAGGAGTTATTAATGAAAAACTGAAAAAAGTTCAACTTTTTTTTTGTTTTTGGGACACCCTGTACTTAGCACAAGCGGAAAATTAGTGCAAACTTCAAGAAACCTTCTTTGCATGTTAATGAAGGGATTAAAATAGTTTCCAGCTTTCCGACAATTATCTACGCTATACCCCCTTTTTTAACGTTAAAACACCGGTCTATTAGCGCGAAATAAGAATAACGTAAGCGACAATGTGAATTATACATTTTTAAAAGAAACCTGGGTAGAAATTCAAAATCTAAAACAGTCAATTTGTTTTGAGATTATAATTACCAGTATTTTGGCTAAATTATACTTTTATTTTATTTATTTATTTTATTACAAAACAGATTACAACTATAGATATAATTAATTGAAGATCCATTCATAATTCAGCTGTCACCCACAAGCATGCACCACAGTTAAATTAAAACATATAAGTTCATTCCGGTCGTCTCACACACCCATACTCAATCTCGTTCACACACTCATCCATCGCACACGCACACATCAGATTTTACAATTTATTGAATGGAAAATCCTCAGATCCCGTAAATTTGAAAAGACAAATGGCAGACCGGGACACTGGGACACGGTCCTCAAAACCGGGATATGTCCCGGTAGATGGCAGCCCTAGAATAGATAGATAGACTTACATTTTGACATTACAAGTAGGTCTCATAGGCTAAAATTAATCACCTGTTTTCTTGGATTTTATTTTTAAAAAAATCAAAAAGGATTCCATTGATTGACACACGGAGGACACGTGGATTTTTCTCGTAAGTTTTCGGCGATTTCATCTCAAATTCTACAAACATTCACAATTTCGCATCTCAAGTAACCATCAAGGTATATTTTATTTGTTAAGGTATATTTTAACTGCTAAGCTAAAAATTTACCACACAATTGATTAAAAATATGTCACGAATACGGGATAGATTATTCAGATATATCGTCGTTATATCTGTGATAATAATTATAGCTTATTTAATGTCTGAAAACGGATTGAGAAATTTAAAATACAGATTCATCTCTGACAGGGGTATGGATAAAGAGAAAGATATAAGTTTAAGAGAAATAGATGACTCAAAACACACTACCGAATTAGAATATAAAGAAGATGACACCTATGATGATAAAGTTGGAATATATGATACAAAGGATACAACAAATGAAAAAACAATTGAGAATGAGACAGTTGTTTCGGAAGAAAATTACGAAATATTGAGGAGAGAATTGAACTGTTACAACAGAGACTTTGCAAGTGAAACAAAAATGCGAGGAGACTATTGGGTCTTACAGAATTATGCCAAAGCAGGGCATGGACCAATAGACTGCTATAGATATGTCACTTTTGTAACTCACAGCGACTTTACGTTCATCGATAATTTGGAAGTGTTAGTTGAAAGGTAGGTAAAACATTATTTTTGATTTACTCTTGATGGCAGATGGTGAATGCGAGTTTGAACGAAGAGTATCCCGTGTGTGAGAGAGCTGTGAGAGGAGACAAGGACATGGGTGAAGAAGGACCAATCAGGGTTAAATGCAGTGGAAATATAAGTGTATGAGTATGTATATGTGGGGAGTTTGTTTACTAGAGATGGACGCTGTGGTGGAGACATTGAAAGAAGAAAGCTGTTGGGTACTAGGACATATGGTGCACTCAGACCAATTGTTAGTAGTAGCAATGTGGCTACCAAAGCAATGCTGTCTTATTATAGTGCCAACCTGCATGTATGCTAGTGAGACAAGGACATGGCTGAAGAAGGACCAATCAGAGTTGAATCGCAGAGAGAATTTCTGTCCTGTTTCACGAGAAATTGTACGAATTGATGACAACTTATATTTCTGTTGATTTTTAGATGGCAAGCTCCAATAAGCATATCTCTGTACGGACCAGGAACTGACTTCTATACGACTGTCCAGACAGTTAGGTATTTGAAAGACTGTTCCTCAGTTAAAGACCTCATCAATTACTGGGTCAGCTTCCACATATTCTTTCACAGGCGTCATATCCCGTACACGGTATATCCAATTTACTATTTCATGATTTTTTGACAAAGGAGAATGCTCATAAAAAACCCAGGCCCGGCGCAAACGAAATGTAACTCAAATGATAGGCAAAAATGAGTAATTAAATACTGCATAAGGGGCATCATCGAAATCAATGGCTTAATGTGTGAAATACCTATTAGAAGTTCACAGGGATCACATGAATATATTAGTAAAAGGAGCATTAAACAGTTACAATTGCGGTTTAAAAGGGTATTATATGATGAGTATAAGGTAGCTCGTGTTCTTCATGCCATGGTCCCTCCACCACTGGATGGAACCAAGAAATAATAATTTACCCCTGTAAACTTCGAATAGGTATTTCACACATTAGGCCATTGATTTCGATGATGCCCCCTATGCAGTATTTAATTACTCATTTTTATCTATCGTTTGAGATACATTTCGTTTGCGCCGGGCCTGGGTTTTTTTTCCATACTAAATGAGCATTCTCCTTTGATTTCAAATATTTCTAAAAACGGGAGTCTTATATCTCGACAACCGTTACGAAATATGCTTTGGAAGAAAATGGGGTAGATGCATTGAACATTTATCTAGGAAATAACCGTAGAAGATTTTTTATATCTTGTATAGATTTAAAAAAAAAATGTGAAAAACACCTCTGATCTTTTTTACAAAAGACGGAAACTCGTTTCCCGAAAGTCGCAGAGAAAAAATTTCTTTTTGTGCTGATAATATGCATTAAAATCTAGGGAATAACCGTGAAAGTTTTTTGATAGACGCAAAAATAACCCCAAAAAATGAAAAAAAAAAACGCTATTTTTACCATTTTATCATTGCGATTCTTCACGCGATTTTGAACCTTTATGACGTGGGAAATGACTATGACGTCATTCTTGGTAATTTCCATACTGATTATACATAATGAGTCACTGAAATATCACCAGGCTTCATGCAATTGTGGACAAGCAATATGACACGCAATCATATGTTTGTAGCTCCCATGGCGTCCACCATAGATTTGTCATAGATAATAGAAGGTGCTCAATGTTCAATAGTTCTTCCCTTATATAGGTTCCTTAATTCAGACTAATTCACTCTCACATTTCCATACATGATTCAACTTTACGCATTGATTTGGATGTCGGATATGTTTACAGATTCGTTTTCTGGATGAATTCCCCGGTCCGTTTGACTGTTCAAAGGGAAAACCCCACCATCAAGTGAAGAATCATACGATTTACAAGACAAACAAGAAACTCGTCTATCCTATAAACGTAGGAAGGAATATCGGGCGCGATGCAGCGCTCACACACTACTTCCTATCACTGGACATAGAGTTGTATCCAATACCCAAGTTGGGCGCCAGATTCCTCAACATGTTGGCAAGGAACACATCATACATCACGGGAGATAGGCCCAGGGTTTATGTCCTGAAGCCGTTTGAAGTTAAAGCCAACGAAACGGTGAGTAATACTACTTATAGATTTTTATAATAGTTTCATTTTGCATGATGTGTTCTGAGTATAAACCCGTCTATAGGGTAAATGTTGAAGGTATTCACGGTGTGCGATTGACATTGTTTCATGATTTTCGGGTAAACCGTGTGAAGATAAACTAGATCGAGTTTCGACACTCCTACTGGTATCTTCCTCTGTGGATGAAATGTATGAGAAATGTGTTCTTGTATTGTGGAGTTTTAACTTGTGCAGCGTGAGCAGGTGTAGTGTGTAGGTATAGTGTTTAAACACCCCATACACTACGTAATACTACATCTGCCTTGTCCAGAGTGTGACAGAGTCTGCAAGTCCAGAATCGGCCTCCATAGTCACCTTCAATGGCATCGTCGGCAGGACCAATAACAACATGGCAGCGATTCTTCTGAGTAGAAAAAACATGCTCGGCAACGGGCTCTTGGCATTATTATTATAATACTACATCTACAGACTACACCTGCTCACGCTGCACAAGTTAAAAATCCATACACTACAAACACGTTAATTAACGAATTTAACATTTTGGTTAACGAATTAACGCTTTTCTCAACTCAAAAAATTGTAAACGGATTATTTAACTTCCGTTACATTTTACTTCCGTTAATTAAGTCCGTTAATATTTGATTGTTTGCATAGACATCATCCACTGGCGGCGCTGGCATTAGATAATCCAAGGGTTGTATGGGGTTATGTGTGGTATCGTATGTGGGTTGGTAGTTGGAAAAGAAATTTTACTTTGTTGGGATACATCGCGGTAGTGTAAATGTGATAGCAGTTGTACTAATGTAGTTCTATTTCATGCCATTTAACCGCGATTTTTTTCATTAACGGATTAACGTTAACTTCCGATTCATTTTTCAAAATGTAACGCTTTAACGATTAACGAAGTTAACTATTTAGTTAACGGATTATCGATTAACGAAGTTAACTTTTTGATTAACGGTGCCCACCTCTGCATTTATCCATGTGTTAAGTCTTAGGGTGATATCTTTAGTTTTAGCTGAGTCTGAGTACTTTTCCCCCAGCAATTTTTCGCGTGTTCAGTTACTATGGAATCTGGATATCTTTTAGGTTCCAGATGACAAGACAACTTTACAGAAGATGTTGTCGCAGGAGACTGCCATAAGATATCATGAGTACGTTTGTCCTGACTGTCATAGGACTCCGTTTGAGAGAGAATGGTTGGAGGAAAACGAAACACAGTGTAAGTAAAATAGTTAAAATACTAAGTTGTGTTAAAGCCCCCGACCCAACTAAGGAACCTGTATAAAGGTGGGTTGAACACTGAGCCCCTTCTATATCTACGACAAATCTATGGTGGACGCCATTTTCATAGCGAACATATGATCGCGTGTCATGTTGGTTGTCCACAATTGCATGAATTCTGGTGATATTTCAGTGATTTTTGCGATCCATTACATATGTATAATCAGTGTGGAAATTACCTTTGGAATATAACCTATAATCAAATGGTAAATTACCGTACTTTAGATCGAGAAAAAATTGCGTATACCTACCGGAAATGCTGGCGGCGGTCAATTTTTGTCTATGGCTTTATCCGTTAGGACTTCCTACATTTATACAGGTTCCCTAGACCCAACTATGACGTCAAGGTATTAAGGATCAAAATCGCATGAACAATCGCACGCGACCAGTTTTCGTATATCCCTGATGATCGCTGACGATTTGTTGCATCTGCTATTTTACAGATACGGATGTAACTGGAGTAGGAAAGAGACAGGGTTACTGGGAGCCTTTGTTCATATCCAGTCACTCCCTGCCTTACCTGGACGAGAGACTCTCCTGGGACGGAATGAGAGATAAAATGACACAGGTATAACTCCGAAAACTTGCGTTTCTAGCTGTTTGGTTCAGTGTTTCTTTCAGGTTCTTATCAGGGAGATGACTATCGCCCCCCCCTAGGAAAATGACTCGGTTTGCATACAATTATTGTGGTATCGCGGATGATAATGAATATTACTTTGCTTTACCTATATAATTGAGAATTGCGAATGCCCGTGACAATTGCAGTTCGCTGTTTTTCCACCCACAGGGGTTCCAACGGCCTGAAAGACCCTCATTCACTGTACAGCGTTCCTATGACGATGAGATCAAAGCGTCAGGAATGCCTTGGAGAGAGATGACATAGATTGCACAGAATCGCTCTGAATGGAAGAGCCTGGTTGCCTCACTTACCCTTGGATGGTACAGGAATGCCAGTTCCTATTTCATCCAATATCTGCGCAAAGTAATACATTCTGAGGAGGGCTCAGGGATCGCCTGAAGGGCTCCCCCCAACAAACCCCTCCCCGATTGAAAGCAACCGTCAACGTTTACAAATAGTCCTTATGTGCACGACATAATGTCCATAGACAAAATGTCTCCCGACAGAATGTCTCCGGACAAAATGTTAACAGACAAAATGTTTACCCGACAAAATGTTTACAGACAAAATGTTAACACGACAAAATGTTTACGGACAAAATGTCTCCCGACAAAATGTTACCGCAAGAAAATGTCTAAACGACAAAATGTCTCCAGACAAAATTTGTACAGACATAATGTTGACCAAAATGTATTTTTAGACAAATTGCGTTTTTCGATACTTGATTTTAATAAAAACATAATTTCCCTAAAAAAATATTCCTGTTAATTAATTATGCCTGTAAAATTTTTGTCTGGAGACATTTTGTCGTAGGGACATTTTGTCGGGTAAACATTTTGTCGGGAGACATTTTGTCTGTGGACATTTCGTCGTGAAAACATTTTGTCGGGAGACATTCTGTCGGGAGAAATTTTGTCTGTAGACTTTTATGTAGAAGGTTGTACAAAACGCAGCGGCCATAGCGCCTGGACCGGAAGTCTACAAGATTATAAAGTATTGAATTTCTGTTTTCAGGCATATATCATGTGCATTGTGGATTACGACTTTCTGATTCTCAGCAACGCCTTCATCGTCCATCGCCCAGGCATCAAGGTATACAAAGAAAGTGTCGAAGGCAGAGTCGCGCATGTGAGGGTCCAGCAGCTTTACATCGATAGAGTCATTTTTAGAGAGATAAAAAAGATTTATGGAAAAAGGAGCGGTTGTGTGTTAAATTAAATAAACGCTTATCGTACATTTTCATTTTATTCTGTACGCCTCTAAATTTTTTAATTGCTACCAGAAGCTCATGAAAAACCCAGGCCCGGCGCAAACAAAATGTAACTCAAATGATGGGTACTTACTTTACTTTTCGTGTGGCGCGGTGATTGACAAATCTTCAGTCAGAAAGTGCTCGTACTACTACAGTCTTGGATCCAGTGCCGTCAACCAGTCCACTGCCTCCGGTAAAAATAGGTAAAAATGAGTAATTAAATACTGCATAGGGGGCATCATCGAAATCAATAGCTTAATGTGTGATGGCTTAATGGGTTCTTGATTTCAGCCCATACATTTACTTACATAGCTTATTACTTTACATATCTCCCTACATAATATACCCGTTACAACAAATGGAGAATGCACATTTAGTATGAAAAAAAAACAGGTCCGGCGCAAACGAAATGTAACTCAAATGATAGGTGAAAATGAGCAATTAAACATTGCATATGGGGCATCATCGAAATCAATAGCTAAATGTGTGAAATACCTATTCAAAGTTTGCAGGGGTCACATGAATGTATTAGTAAAAGGAGCATTAAACAGTTACAATTGCAGTTTAAAAGCGTATAATATGATAAGTATAAGGTAGCCCGTCTTCTTCTTCATCAGCCTTGGTCCCTCCACTGCCAAAATTTGTGCTAGGTGGTTCCTATATCTTCGCTATTCTTCACCTAGAAAGTTGGTGAAATCCAGCATTAGGGCACTAACTGATCTTGAAGTACTTCCCTACCGTGAACCAATTATTAAAAAATTCAAATAAAGTGTTCCATTCAATGACATATAGATATGATTTTTTTTTTCATTGACATTTGACCACATTTGACATTATATCGATTTGATGGTATAGCGATGTCATTAAAATAGATATATTTAATGTAAGGTATATTTCAGTTAATTTCAAGTATAAATTTGTGACCATTTTACGTTAAAATGTGTAATATAAGAGTTGGATTAATAAAAAAAGTCTTATTCATATTTGGCTCAATCTCCGCCATTGTTGTAATAACCGAATTTCATCCAAAGAATACAGAAAAGACAAATATTAATATGGAAGAATGTCGAATGATCTATAAAAATGATAAATTTGATTATAATATAAATGATGATCTAGAAGAAACATACACCCAAGATGAAGAATATATTACAAATGATGCAAAAATTAATGGAACTACAGTGAACCGTAAAGATGAAACGATTGTATCAAATGCTACTAGTAAAGTGTTGAAGCGTCTTTTGAAATGCAACAATAGATACTTCGAAAGTGAGACAAAAATGCGAGGAGACTACTGGGTTTTACAGAATTATGCCAAAGCAGGACATGGACCAATAGACTGCTATAGATATGTCACATTGGTAACTGAGGGGGATTATACGTTCTCGGACAATTTGGAAGTGTTAGTTAAAAGGTAAGACATTTGACCTATTCTGGTGGGATTTGGATAACAGATATTGTTGGGTTCGTATTCGGGGAGTGTGTTTACTAGAGACAGACGCTGTGATGGAGACACTGAAAGAAGAAAGCTGTTGGGTACTAGGACATATGGTGCACTCAGACCAATTGTTAGTAGTAGCAATGTGGCTACCAAAGCAATGCTGTCTTATTATAGTGCCAACCTGCATGTATGCTAGTGAGACAAGGACATGGCTGAAGAAGGACCAATCAGGGTTCAATGCAGTGGAAATGTAAGTGTAAGAGTATGTATATGTGGGGAGTTTGTTTACTAGAGATGGACGCTGTGATGGAGACATTGAAAGAAGAAAGCTGTTGGGTACTAGGACATATGGTGCACTCAGACCAATTGTTAGTAGTAGCAATGTGGCTACCAAAGCAATGCTGTCTTATTATAGTGCCAACCTGCATGCATGCTAGTGAGACAAGGACATGGCTGAAGAAGGACCAATCATGGTTCAATGCAGTGGAAATGTAAGTGTATGAGTATGTATATGTGGGGAGTTTGTTTACTAGAGATGGATGCTGTGATGGAGACATTGAAAGAAGAAAGCTGTTGGGTACTAGGACATATGGTGCACTCAGACCAATTGTTAGTAGTAGCAATGTGTGTAAACGTTGTGGGGCTTGTATACTGTGATAGTGAACCTATAATTGTTGGCTGTTGGCCATGTCTGCTGTGGCCAATTGCCCGTGTCTCTCTTATGATTTTTACCATAAATTATTGTATTTACAGATGGCAAGCTCCCATAAGCATTGCACTCTTCGGGCCAGGGACTGACTTCGATACGGTGGTCCACACCATGAGGTATTTGAAAGATTGTTCCCCTGTTAAGGATCTTATCAACCATTGGGTCAGCTTCCACATATTCTTTCCAAAGAATTACGTCCCATACACGGTATGTAATATTTGTTTTTGGATTTTTTAGAGTCTTCTTTCTCCACATGTATATTTTCTTTGTTATCCTTTCATCATCACTTTTATACAGCACAGCAGAATATTGCGCCTCAGTATGGGCACATAGCGCACATGTCGCTACTGTAAACACACAACTGAACAACTCAATGCGAATGGTGAGTGGTACGGTCAGGTCAACACCGTTGCCCTGGCTCCCGATCCTCTCTAACATCGCTCCCCCTGATCTACGCAGGAAGCAGATAACGTCACGGGAGATAACCAAACTGGAACGGAACCCACAACTGCCAGGTTATGATGATGTTTTCTCACCCCCTCCACTCAGATTACCATCAAGGAGCGTGCTGTGGAGGGAACTGGCATCGTCTCCCCAGCTTCCTACGCTCAATGAGGAATGGCATTCCCTTTGGAATGAGGCCAACGTCCCAAATGGACACCTAATAGAAAATCCTCATGAGCGTGTACCCGGATTTGACTTGCCCCGAAAACAGTGGTCCGCGCTTAACAGAATCAGGACAGGCCACGGAAGATGCGCAGACCTTATGCATCGATGGGGGTTTTCCCCAAGCCCCGACTGTGAATGTGGTCGCCGCCAGACGATGGGCCATATATAGTTGAGTGTCCAATTTTTGGTTTCGAGCGTGGTCTAACTGAAATCCACGGGGTCCAGATTTACCACTAAATTTGTAATTGCCGGGTCTTTTGCCATATGCATTAAAAAAATCACTTTTATAGAATATAATTGCCCAAATCAAATGTGAAATCATCCAAATGAACTGTATTAAAACACCGAAGTGGTGCAATACGAATTATCGTATATGTATTGATCCAGTAGGATGATGCAGATGATCCATGCAAAAGTGAAGCATGTACCATTCGCGATCTCATCTAGACAGCATTTATACCTGATTCTTAATTCCTTCTTCCGCCATGTCCTTGTCTCACTAGCATACATGCAGGTTGGCATTATAATAAGGCAGTATTGCTTTGGTAGCCACATTGCTACTACTAACAATTGGTCTGAGTCCACCATATGTCCTAGTACCCAACAGCTTTCTTATTTCAATGTCTCCATCACAGCGTCCATCTCAAGTGAACAAACTCCCCACATATACATACTCATACACTTACATTTCCACTGCATTGAACTTTGATTGGTCCTTCTTCAGCCATGTCCTTGTCTCACTAGCATACATGCAGGTTGGCATTATAATATGACAGCATTGCTTTGGTAGCCACATAGCAACTGCTAACAATTGGTCTGAGTGCACCATATGTCCTAGTACCCAACAGCTTTCTTCTTTCAATGTCTCCATCACAGCGTCCATCTCTAGTAAACAAACTCCCCACATATACATACTCATACACTTACATTTCCACTGCATTGAACCCTGATTGGTCCTTCTTCAGCCATGTCCTTGTCTCACTAGCATACATGCAGGTTGGCACTATAATAAGACAGCATTGCTTTGGTAGCCACATTGCTACTACTAACAATTGGTCTGAGTGCACCATATGTCCTAGTACCCAACAGCTTTCTTCTTTCAATGTCTCCATCACAGCGTCCATCTCTAGTAAACAAACTCCCCACATATACATACTCATACACTTACATTTCCACTGCATTGAACCCTGATTGGTCCTTCTTCAGCCATGTCCTTGTCTCACTAGCATACATGCAGGTTGGCACTATAATAAGACAGCATTGCTTTGGTAGCCACATTGCTACTACTAACAATTGGTCTGAGTGCACCATATGTCCTAGTACCCAACAGCTTTCTTCTTTCAATGTCTCCATCACAGCGTCCATCTCTAGTAAACAAACTCCCCACATATACATACTCATACACTTACATTTCCACTGCATTGAACCCTGATTGGTCCTTCTTCAGCCATGTCCTTGTCTCACTAGCATACATGCAGGTTGACACTATAATAAGACAGCATTGCTTTGGTAGCCACATTGCTACTACTAACAATTGGTCTGAGTGCACCATATGTCCTAGTACCCAACAGCTTTCTTCTTTCAATGTCTCCATCACAGCGTCCATCTCTAGTAAACAAACTCCCCACATATACATACTCATACACTTACATTTCCACTGTATTGAACCCTGATTGGTCCTTCTTCAGCCATGGCCATGTCTCGCCAGCATACATCAGTGTCGACACCAGGACTTATTATAATATTTTTTTTACAGATTCTTTATTTGGCCAACTTCTCCGATCCGTGCGACTGTTCGAAAGGAAAACCGGGCAAATTTATCAACCCGAAGACTACGTACAGAATACGTAAGAATATCTGGTATCCTATAAACGTAGGAAGGAATATCGGGCGCGATGCAGCGCTAACACACTACTTCCTATCACTGGACATAGAGTTGTATCCAATACCCAAGTTGGGCGCCAGATTCCTCAACATGTTGGCAAGGAACACATCATACATCACGGGAGATAGGCCCAGGGTTTATGTCCTGAAGCCGTTTGAAGTTGGATCCAATCTAACTGTGAGTACAAAATTCATACTTATTTATTTAAAGACCTGTGACTTCTTGAGTTAAGTAAACTATACTATCCCCTCACGCCACGTCCTCCTCGTATGTCGAGACATGCCAGTGAGGTGCGATGCGAGGGACCTGATGATGGTCACTGACAATGCCGTTATGGCTGCTAATTTCTGGAGTGGGGTGGCCTAGTGGGGGGTAGCTCGGACCCGAAAATGAATGAATGAATGCCATGTCCTTTGCGGGGCGGGCAGAGAGAATAGAACGCCAGACTTCCTCACTTCCACACACATTTCTCACTTCCGTCAGATTCATCCAATTCGTCATACACACACGTCTATTTCTTTTACTCAGTACACGTTCACCCTTTGGTCGATATGATCAATACCGTTATATACAAAGCCTGACTTAGATTAGCGCCGCAGGCAAAATTTTTTATTGACACAACTGTGGTTTTATGGATTTTCACAATAATTATTGAAAATTCAAGACATGATGATAAAACGATCTGGAAATATTGTGATCCATTTCCGGAAAACGGCACGTAGGGGTTTGGCTGAGGAATTTCGGGGGGGAGGGGGGGGTTGAACCCCCAAAACTCCCCTCTTACATACGGCCATGTAATTTCAAACTTAATTAACTATAAGTATTTTCCAAATTTCAGATTCCCGAGAACAAAACGGCATTGCAGAGAATGTTACAAGAGAAAACTGCTAAGCCATTCCATAAGAGTATGTGTTATAAATGTCATCAAATGCCATGCACTAGAGAATGGTCAGAACAAGCTGAAACACCATGTGAGTTACTGTAGCAATATTCATTTACTTTGTGCTATATCCTGGTACGGAGAGGATTCAATGCAGGCTTGGATTTAAATGGTCCAAAACTGAATTTCGGCAACGACAAATAATTACGATGAGTCTGACGACATCTCTTCAAACAACCGTCGCAGAAAAAAATCGTAAATATACAGAATTAGCAGGTGAGATAAAAAATATTTGGCATTCTAGGTCGGTATATATAATCCCATTAGTATTATCAGCTATAATACCAAAATCGCTAATAAACAATTTAAAAAAAATAGACTTACCGGAAAATTTATACATAAAAATGCAAAAATCGGTCATTATTAATACTTGCAATATTGTAAGACGATTCCTAAATACTGATATTTCAGGCACAATGCTTGTATTTTAGGCCCCGCGCATCTGAGCCTAATCCTGTGATATCCGTGATATCTGGATAGGTGAATTTTTCCCAGTATTAGGCTGATGAGTTTGTATGTGAATCATGAATGATAATATGTAGACTCTTCTGGCTGATAATACTGAGAAGTGTGTTGGCAAATATAATAGTAAGTTCCCTCGAGGATAATAAGGAGCAAACCCGGATGCCTCTGATGTTATGGCCTATCCACTTGGATCGTTGTTGGGCGATTCTCTTTAGGGGCTGCCTTGTTTCTCTGATCTCGTTTAGTACCAGATCTTTTTAGACGTGGTCCAACCGATGTATCTTCGCCATGCGCCTGTAGCGCTACATTTGTTGAAATAACTGCTTAATTCCGTTGCAGATATGGATGTCACGGGAGTTGGTAAACGCATTGGACCGTTTGAGAAGTGGGAACCGTTTTTTATCTCTACACACTCGCTGCCGTATCTGGAGGAGAGATTCTTATGGGATGGGAGGAGAGACAAAATGACTCAGGTAGGGAGCCGAATATATTATAAACAGCAATAAAGAAATAATATTAAAGTTACGGGGATTTTGTGTGATCCAGAAATAAAGAAATGCTGCGATAATTCTATTAAACCACTTCATGGTCCAGGATTCTTCGCCATTCTATTCGGTCCATCGCCCGCACCCTCCAGTTCGCCACTCCAATTGCCCTGAGGTCCCTCTCCATGCCATCCATCCATCTCAGCTTAGGTATCCCCACATATTCTGACATCTGGTCGCGTGCTGAGAATCTTCTTCGGTATTCGGATGTCTTCCATTCGCTGGACGTGTCCCAACCATCTTAGGCGATATGATTTTATGTACTTTACTAAGTTGGGTTCGTTGTACAGACTTTCTAGCTCATGGTAATATCTTATCCTCCAAGTTCTCTTTTCGCGGAGAGGTCCAAAGATTTTCCAAAGCACTTTCCTTTCAAAGATCAGAAGTGTTAAGGTCCGATATGCTGTCATTGGGCTTCGGCGCCCTGAATTGCACTCAGCCAATACTGAGGGAATAGTCTTGAAACTGAAGACAGTGATAGATGAAAGTATGGACTACAGATTGGCTGTTTTAGAATTACAGGATTTGGAAATTCCTTGAATAAATAAATATTCCTAAAGAACCCCCAAAATTTACGGGATCTGAAGATTTTCCGTTCAGTTTTTCAGATATAAAAGTATAATTTAGCCAAAATACTGGTAATTATAATCTTAACAAATCGGCTGTTTTAGATTTTTAAATGTCTTCCCAGGTTTCTTTTAAAAAGGTATAATTCACTTTGTCGCTTACGTTATTCTCATATAAAATTTGAAAAAGTTAGAGTAAAAAAAGAACGATTTTTGCTCAGTACCCTTTTAACCCTTGACTATTATTATGTTGTATGATTTCAGGCTTACGTTCTGTGTCTGATGGATTACGACTTCTTGATATTGAGCAACGCCTTTGTGGCTCACCACCGAGGCTTCAGGAACTACCTGCTCCACATCGAGAGAGAGAGTGTTGAAGAAGTCCAGAATGACTTATTGGATGAAACTCTGCAGAAGGAATTGAAGGCCGTCTATGGGGAAAGGACTGGTTGTGTATTCAAATAAGAAATGCTAACCTTAGACCTAGGGAACCTATACATGGTGTCCCAGGAAGTGCGACCAAGCGGAAGTCCAGAGATAGAGCACCCCTGGGGGTACCTAAATACCCCAATATATGTTCCGCGATTTTTTGTGGGTTTCGAGTTATCAATTTTTTTCGTATTTTTTCGCCAAACGTGTTGTATAGAGAATTATCAAATTTCGTTTCGTGAGTTACCGCTTTTTTTGCATTGAAACAATTTTTAGGTATGATCCCGTAGAGATTGCTCAATGAAATTTACAGGGTAGATAGTTTATTAAATTTGCAAGTTTTTGAAAGTAATTAGAAAAAAAAATTTTACCTATGATTATTTTTTTTAAAACGACCTCAAACATTTTTTAATATTTTGAATTGTGACTAATTTTGAGATTCGTAATTTTTTTATGGCGTGATAGTAACAGATAGACCCATAATTCTTTTTATACCTACAAGGTATATTATTCACCTATTTCAGAAAAAAAAATCAAGTATGTACCTCAATAATTAGTGGCTCTGTGACCAATAACGTCTTGCAAGTCGGGGTTTGGCGAAAAAATACGAAAAAAATTGATAACTCGAAAAACACAAAAAATCGCGGAACATATATTGGGGTATTTAGGTACCCCCAGGGGTGCTCTATCTCTGGACTTCCGCTTGGTCGCACTTCCTGGGACACCCTGTATAAATGTAGAAGAACTTAACGGATAAAGCCATAGACAAAATTTGACCGCCGCCATTTTCGGCCCCAGCATTTCCGCTAGGTATATACGCCATTTTTTCTCGATGTAAAGTACGCTAATTTACCATTTAATTACTTAGGTTATATTCCAAAGGTAATTTCCACACTGGTTATACATAATGAGTCGCAAAAATATCACCAGGTTTCATGCAATTGTGGACAAGCAATATGACGCGCAATCATATGTTTGTAGCTCCCATGGCGTCCACCATAGATTTGTCATAGATAATAGAAGGGGCTCAATGTTCAATAGTTCTTCCCACCTTTATATAGGTTCCTTACTTAATAACATTGTTAACATAAATCAGACATTGTCAAATTTTCTCTACCTTTGACGTGCACTGACGTTGAATTGTTTGATTAAATAAACCTTTTTAAAAATGTGTCAATAATTTTTTTTTTTTTGGGACATGGAAGGAGGTCCTATGTACAAAGAATAGTAACACAAAAATAAGGAAAGGTGATTAGCGCCGCAGGCGAATTTTTTTAACACACAATTGCATTAAAAATAATAATTTTATAGTATGATGAGAAAGAATGTGGTTATAATGTGATTTTTTGTGAGGTTTTATCATTTAGTACGAAAAAATATATAGCTATTCCAATCTCTAGAGGGGCAGCTGCCCCCCTGCCACCCCTTGGCGACGCTCCCGGTATGGACGGTCATAAAAAGAGTTGAATTTGAATTCTCTATCAATTTATTAATATTAAATATAGGTTTATATATTCTTCCTTTAAGGTTATTCGGGTGTTGGCCGCGTGTCTTTTGATCTTCTCTAGCTTTCGGCAGCGATACTTCTGCCATCTTCAGGATGAAGTAGATTTTTCTATGTAAACGTCCGTCGAGTCATCAGTAATTTACTGCCGCAGCGTGAGCAGTGGTGTGTTGAAGGGTAAAGTTATTGTGATGTGTGAGTATTACTGCCGCAGCGTGAGCAGCTGTGTGTTGAGTTGCGATGTTATGATGACGTGTGAGTGTTATGATGATCGTTCTGCGATGTGTCTTGTGGTGTAGTAAGTGTTGTTCGTGTATTACGTTGTAGTATTGGTTTAAAATCTACTTCATCTTGAAGATGGCAGAAGTATCGCTGCCGAAAGCTAGAGAAGATCAAAAGACACGCGGCCAACACCCGAATAACCTTAAAGGAAGAATATATTCACCATGCTGCGAAAACCTACAACATCATTAAATATAGGTTCTTGACAATAGTAATATTAATAAAAACTAAAAAACGTCGCCACTTGCTCCGTAGACATTGGGGCAGTATCTCCTCGCCATCAGGCCGTACGCCACATCCCTTCCACTGGTCGATACATTCATCTTATAACTGTTTTTATTCCAGACGTGCATTATGTAAGATGATCTCATCGTCCTCAATGCGGTAATGAATTTGTTTGGCTCGAAAAACATTTGCCAATCCCTCCAAGGGATTGCATAAATGTACCTCGGCTCGTATACAGTGAAACCTGGAAAAAATATAAACTATGCTGTTAATATTATTTGTTTTGTTATGCTGACTCAGTCCTCAAAGAACTCAAAATAACGGAACGACTATCTGTGGTGTGCAGTCGTCGAGTACTGGGTTTCTTTGGTCACATCACCAGCAGAGAATCCGGAAACCTGGAAAAAAATATAATCATGGGAAGTGTTCCAGGCAAAAGAAGTAGAGGTAGACCTCATGCAAGGTGGTGCGACCAGATTAAGGAAATGACTGGGAGAGACTTGTGCTCGGCGGTGCGGACTGCGGAGAATAGAGAGGACTGGAGGCGTCTTGTTTTGTCCGTGGGTAGCTCCACAAATCACGACCCTCAGCAATGAGGAAACGATGAAACAAGAAGAAGAAAATGCTGTTAAAGTCCTATATGCTGTCATTGGGCTTCGGCGCCCTGAATTGTACTCAGCCAATACTGAGAGAATCGTCTTGAAACTGAAGACAGTGATAGATGAAAGTATGAACTACAGATGGAACCGGAATTTATCTGCATTGCACAGACGGTAATACATTACAGTTTTTTCCTCAACAGAGACGAGAGGCATCTTCATTCGCATAATGTAGCGTTATGTCAACTCACTTGGGGAGGAAGCAGGATGGGTGTTCCGACGCTTACGAATCGGCTTTGGCTCAACTGGCAGCAGGATGTGGTGAGATAATTTACAGAAATCAAATGTCTCCCCACTAGAGTGACTTGCAGCATATCTTACATTTATCCATGTGTTAAGTCTTAGGATGATATCTTTAGTATTAGCTGAGTCTGAGTACCAAATGACAGCATTATATGTAACAAACTAGGGGAATAATCTCTTGTTTGAGTAAATGTCTCCCCACTAGAGTGACTTGCAGCATATCTTACATTTATCCATGTGTTAAGTCTTAGGATGATATCTTTAGTATTAGCTGAGTATAGTATAGAATAATTTACCTTTGCATCGCTGTGGATTCATAAGAGATGTATGTTCAACATTACAGACTCGTTTCAAGACTCTAGTTATGACTCCAGGACCATTATGATTCCATCTGTCTGCCTTGAAATTTGTGGAGATCTCCCTGAAAAATGTGAATCCAACATTAACATTGGGCGACCACCAGATAGAGGTGGAATCATTTCCCACCCTTGACCCCCTCCGAGTGCTGGACTTCGTAAGACGTCTGGGAATAGAGGGGCTGCTCTAACTGGGCATTGAAGAAAAATCCCGTGTGCCTAAGGCCCTCCACATTACCGGGCGACCTCTTTACCCGCACTTCCAGGCAAATTTTTCGCCTGCGGCGCTAGTCCTTTATCATGTAGTAACCCAGACACATATCCAGATGCTTTAGTATTGAAATCAACCAAGTTCATCAATTCACCCATTTTTGAAAAAAAAATCGCCTGCGGTGTTATTTACTAGTTTCGAGGAGCTGTCGTCTCTAAAAATGCCCGGGCCGGTTTGAGGTTCCAGTCCAGGCCTGCCCTCACGCCACGTCTCTTTCAGGGCAGGCAGAGAGGACAGAGCGCCAGACAGCCCTGAAGAAGTAGAATGCTTAATTAATACTAACTTTAAGCACAAGTCTACCAAGTAGTGTCCATCGTTCCTATGATCAAAATTCATGACTCCGCTTGCCACAGATTCATTGTTCTCAGCGCCGGCATAATTCGGAGACAGATCCTCCAAACTCTTCAGGAGGACCACATCCAAATCTAAATACGTACCACCGTATTTCCACAAGGTCAGGAATCTCAGCATATCGCTCGTATGCGAGTTCAAAAAATCCGATGTCTTTAACTGCTTTGTCGAGTACCACTCCTCTAAAGGTGAACCTTTGACGTATTGCTCTAGAAAAACTCTCCTAATTTTAACATTCTCGTATTTCAAGAGTTCGTTCAAGATTCTGTACTTTTTATCATCACTCGGTTCAACCGCTGAAGCATTTGGAAGTCTGACGGGAGCCGCATATAACAGATACACAGAAGTGTTTGGGTTTAGCTTAGCTGCCGACTCCACGGCGCAAGCCTGTCTAGGGGTGATGCTTATTACCCTATCTCGCGCGAAATTGCACGAAGTCTCGTGAAAGAAAATCGATTTACCCTTTGGTGGGGGGCTTTCTGCGTCGTTTAGGACATTTTCCACGCCATCTTCAATCACTTCGTCATGGCAGTGTAAGGCGTTATGATATTCGAAGAAATTTCTCAAAACCATTTGAAATAGGTATACAATTGTTAAGCAAAGTAGGAGAACTTTTACCGCCTTCATTCTTTATCCTGTCAATGAGTTAAATCAAATTTTAACACACAGAATCCTTGATCTAACATTGGATATCTGATTGTAAGATTTTATTCCTTACGGCAATCTGATTATTTCAGTAAATATTACGAAAACACAAAACACCACGACATAAATATTTACATCAGTTTTTGTTTATTTTTTCTAATTTTTCAGATCATCTCTCGTGTCAAATGGAATTATAGAAATTTAAATTATTTTGTTTTGAAAATATCTTTGTAAGTACCTATTTTCAAAACGACTTGTGACTGCTCTTAATTTTTGATGTGGAAAAATGAGTACTTAATTAAATACTGCATATAGGTGGCATCATCGGAATCAATGGCTTATCGTGTGAAACACCTATTCGAAATTCAGGAGACACAGCGATTGTATAAATTCAGGAGTGCGTATGTTGCAACGATCTTTTGTAAATTATTATTTCTTAGTTCCATCCAGCAGTGGAGGGACCAAGGCTGATGAAGAAGAAGAAGACAGGCTACCTTATACTTATCATATTATAAGCTTTTAAACCGTAATTGTAACTGTTTAATTCTCCCTTTACTAATACACTAGTGGGTACCTACCCGTGAATTCACAGAGGGTTGGTTTAATATTATGTTTTTGTGTAACCACTATTACTACTCCACCCTTCAAAATTCTTCGAGAGAACACAGGAAGATCACAAGGCTCCGTCGTTTCCCCGTTTTTTCAATATCGTCAGGAAAGTCGTAAAACCAGATTCACATCGTCGCTTTTTTAGTTGGTACCCACTCGTGAAAGCCACAAGACTCCTCTTTACCTGTGTCATTCCCATACTCATACTGCCACTCTACTACAGTCTTTAAAGTTAATCGAAGGAACACATCAGGGAAATCACAAGGCTCAGTCTTTTCCCATGCCCCTGCTATTGCTGTTGATAATGCTGCCCTGATAATGTTCTGATATCATTGTAATAGGAACAATGTATCGTAAAGAGCAAGGGGGTTCCTGTGCATGGGAAACCCTGTGTGTCTTGCATTATTGGAACATGCCGAATATAGGACCATGAGAAACTTTTCGTAGCCATAACATTCACACATTCAGCCATTGATTTCGATATATCCCCTATGCAGTATATGATTACTCATTTGAGTTCTATTTCGTTTGCGCCGAGTCTGGGGTTTTTTTTAGCATTCTTCTTTTAGGAAAACACAAAAAAGACAATTATATCTCAATGGTTTAATATTTGAATTATTTTTGATTGTACACATTTTTATTCTTGTAAAGCGTTGGATCTTTTCTACAGCCGTAGTAAATACATTGAAGTATTCCCACAACAGGATAGAAGAATTAAGGATGAACATTGTCGGGCTTACGACCGACCTCGGCTGGCTTAAGTGATCACTTTACACTCGAGAAACATTCGCCATTTCAGTTCACCCCGGCTGGGATTCGAACCCATACCTTCGTCTCGCTTAGTAGGGATCATATCCACTACACCACGAAGAGCGACGGCTGTGTTGTCGAATTTCATGTACATTAAGTACCTATGTAAAAAATACCACCCTCTCCCTTCAACAGTAAGAAATGCAACAATACATAGGTACTTAATGTACATGAAATTCGACAACACAGCCGTCGCTCTTCGTGGTGTAGTGGATATGATCCCTACTAAGCGAGACGAAGGTATGGGTGCGAATCCCAGCCGGGGTGAACTGAAATGGCGAATGTTTCTCGAGTGTAAAGTTATCACTTAAGCCAGCCGAGGTCGGTCGTAAGCCCGACAATGTTCATCCTTAATTCTTCTATACTTTTTCCCTTATGTAGTAGAGACGTCTCGCAGCATCATTATTCATATTTAGGGATTAAGTACTTTAACAATTTGCCAAACGATATTCGCGCAATAAGGGATTATGAAGCCTTTAAAAAGGAAATTGTAAAAGTTATTGTGCATTTTCGCTAACATATGAAAGAAATTGATGAAAAATGGTAATATAAAGGGAAAGAGAGAGAGGAAAAAAAAGGATACGTTTCTTACTTTATTTTTCTCGCTTCATTCTATTTTGAACTTTTCGGATGGGTTTTTGCGTGGTTTTGCTTTTGTGCAGCAACAACGGCTTGTATGAGTAGCTATGGTGTACATAGAGCATACATATTGTGTGCCTATTATAGATTTATGTAACTTTGTAAGATTTTGTGTTTGCAATAATTTGTAACAATACTTGGTTGTTTTATGAGTTATGATATACATGTTGTATATTTATAGATATATTTGTTTATAGTCCAAGAGCCCGCTGCTTAATTTATGACGTATCTGTTTTTTGATCGAAATGTGGTATAAGTGATAGCTTACCAATAGGGTATTACATCGCACTAGGGTTGCTTATCAAAATCCTGCCGCAACCCCCCCTGCCCCCCCCGAAAAGGTCCCTCTTCGCGGTTTTTCGCATTTTATAGGAATATGGTAAGAGATAGGAGAAAGTAGTCAATGACAAAAATAATCCTTGCTAAATTCTCTACAAAAAATGTCAAGTTAACTTTTTCGTAGAACTAGCAGTTTACCCGCAATGGCCGGTCCAAAACCGAAATTCATTTAAAATAAAAAAAAAATGTATTTTAACTAAATTAGTTGAAAATTGATAAGAGCTACAGGAAAATAGTCAGAGAACGAATTAATTACCATAGTCTTAGCTACAAAACGAGTTATAACTTATGTTCATACATCTAATAATTTCGGAGTTATTACAATAAAACTCAGTGACGAATATTCTTAAAATTTAGTTTTTCATTAAATAACCAGTGATATAGCGCCGCAGGCCAAATTTTTTTTTCCATAAAATGTTAGTAATAATGGGTGGAAGAATGTGAAAGAAAAAAAATCAAACTTTTTTTTTTATTTTTTCAAAAAATATCCTGATTTTTGACCGGCCATTACGGGCAAACTACTAGTCCTATGAAAAAAATGACAAATATTTTTTGTAGAGAATTTAGCAAGGATTATTTTTGTCATTGACTACTTTCTCCTATCTCTTACCATATTCCTACAAAATGCGAAAAACCGCGAAGAGGGACCTTTTCGGGGGGGGCAGGGGGGGTTGCGGCAGGATTTTGATAGGCAACCCTAGTGCGATGTAATACCCTATTGGTAAGCTATCGTTTATACCACATTTCGATCAAAAAACAGATACGTCATAAATTAAGCAGCGGGCTCTCGGACTATTAGCTTGGTGTATGACTGAATATATTATTGATTTATAGTCTGCATAGATACGAAGTATATTGTGTTATATATTTTATGTTGTTTTTGTGAAGTTGAGACGATCGCCCTTCCTTCGCACAAGCAATAGCTTTAGAAGGAAGGTATATCGTATTAAATTGTGATTTGACCTGTATTGTTTATATTGAATTGTAATGTTTCTTAAACTGAAATAAAGCAATTTTTATTATTATTTTTATTACTGTTGTGGGAATACTTCAATGGTTTAATATTTAACTACAGTATACATCCACTCCTCTCTCCATAGATGGCCTTCAGTTCTTTACTCAGAATTTTGTCAATAAAGTCACTCTGCTTTGAGACGATTGTGTCCCTCTTGGCATTTGGCACATAATTCTTAATGCCTGGATGATGTGTGACGAAGGCATTACTCAGAATCAAGAAATCGTAATCCAGCACGCAAAGAACGTAAGTCTGAAATGAAAATAAGCACTTACAGTACCTAGGGATATTGACATTTCAAAAATTTCTAAAAACGGGAGTCCTTAGATCTCGACAACCGTTACTAAATATGCTTTGGAACAAAATAGGATAGATACATTGAAACTTTATCTAGAGAATAACCGTAAAAGATTTTTTATATCTTGTACAGATTACGGGATTACGGGTATAGAAATGAGAGTCACCGACGTAGTCCTTAAGGTCGCCAAACAAAAGTGGAGTTGGGCTGGCCACATAGCACGAACAGCAGATGCTAGATGGACTAAAAAAGTTCTCGAATGGAATAGATGGACTAAAAAAGTTCTCGAATGGAATAGAATCCAAGAACAGGCCGAAGAAGCGTTGGTAGGCGTCAGGCAAGGTGGTCGGACGACATAAGGAGGGTTGCCGGGGGCGGATGGTTGCGGTCGGCACAGGATAGTAAGCAGTGGAAGTATAAGGGGGAGGCCTATGCCCAACACTGGGCGCGAGAAGGCTGAGAAGAAGAAGAAGATAAACTACTCAAAAAAATGTTAAGAACACCTTTGACCTTTTTTCCGAAAGACAGAAACTCGTTTCTCGAAAGGCGTGTTTCGTTGTCCTCTGAACAGAATCTACAGATTCATGGGGTATCTGAAAGTCTAATTTTGAACATATGCTTCCGCAGTCTGCTGTGTCCAATCAAGGTCCTGGGACATTGGGAAGTTATTAAAAATTAAAGTGGAAATGTAGTCGCCAACAAAAACAACAATGACAGATGAAGTTTACCTGCGTCATTTTATCTCTCTTCCCGTTCCATGAAAGTCTCTCCTCCAGATATGGGATGGAATGTGTGGAGATAAACAGTGGCTCCCAAGCTTTAAATTTCCCAGTTCTTTTACCAATTCCAGTGACTTCCAAGTCTGCAAACATATAATAATAGTTGGTACATGAGAAGTAGAAATTAGAATGAGACATTGAAAGAAGAAAGCTGTTGGGTACTAGGACATATCGTGCACTCAGACCAATTGTTAGTAGTAGCAATGTGGCTACCAAAGCAATGCTGTCTTATTATAGTGCCAACGTGCATGTATGCTAGTGAGACAAGGACATGGCTGAAGAAGGACCAATCAGGGTTCAATGCAGTGGAAATGTAAGTGTATGAGTATACGTATATGTGGGGAGTTTGTTTACTAGAGATGGACGCTGTGATGGAGACATTGAAAGAAGAAAGCTGTTGGATACTAGGACATATGGTGCACTCAGACCAATTGTTAGTAGTAGCAATGTGGCTACCAAAGCAATGCTGTCTTATTATAGTGCCAACCTGCATGTATGCTAGTGAGACACGGACATGGCTGAAGAAGGACCAATCAGGGTTCAATGCAGTGGAAATGTAAGTGTATGAATATGTATATGTAGGGAGTTTGTTTACTAGAGATGGACGCTGTGATGGAGACCTTTCTTACATTTAGTTTGTCCTTGCTTGATCCATTCATCTGACAAAGGAGCATTGTGGCAGTCCGGACACATGTTCTGATGAAATGGAATCGCTGTCTTCTTTTTCAACATTTCCATCAGTTGTGTCTTGTTTTCAGGAACCTGAAAAACATTATGCATCTCGTTAAACAGGAAGACTTGGATAATGGATACAGATCTAAGACTTCAGGGAAACATTAAAATGGTTGGAGCGTACACTAAATACCAAAAAAATAATCTCAATAGAGGGTCGTGTACAATATTATACACGTTTCACCTCGACTGAACTACCAGCCTTCATAGCATACCGGTAGAATACTGGCTTGTCAGGTTGGAGGTTTGGGTTCGATTCCCGGCCGCAGCAGATGGATGGACCAGAATTGGTGAGTGTTAGTCTAAAGTGATGACATTAAGCCAGCCGATCAGTCATAAGCCTGATGGAAGTTCCATCCTTTCCTGTGTATCTGTTGAGGTATAACTGCTTGGATACTTAAGGGTCAGAAGGAAAAATACCTAATGAAATGTCTTAATTACTTACAGTTTGATTGACTTCAACTTCAAACGGCTTCAGTACATAAACCCTGGGCCTATCTCCCGTGATGTATGATGTGTTCCTTGCCAACATGTTGAGGAATCTGGCGCCCAACTTGGGGATTGGATACAACTCTATGTCCAGTGATAGGAAGTAGTGTGTCAGCGCTGCATCGCGGCCGATATTCCTTCCTACGTTTACAGGGTATAGGAGGTCTTTCGTTTTGGAATATGTTTTTTCAGAATCGATATTATGGTATGGCGGTGACATGGAACAATTGTATTGTTCGTGGAATAAGTCTGTGTTACTGAACAGAACAACTGGGCTCATCTGTAATTAAAAAGAAACAGTATATATATCTTAATCATTGCTAGACTAAGCTAATATCATCCTAAGACTTAACACATGGATATGACTTAAGATATGGTGCAAGTATGAAACTAGGCAAAGAAAAGCAAACGGCGGAATTGCCTAGAAGAATAGAAACGAGTTGGGCAGGTTTTGGCAAACTCAAACATATCCTAGAAGATAAAGAGATTCCTATATGTCTGCAAAGAAAAACATACGAAACATGTATACTGCTAGTGACTACATATGCATTAGAGACCATGGCCCTTACAAAATGAAGTGCAGAAAAGCTCAAATGCATTGAGCGATCCATGGATCCATGCTTGGTATAAGCCGATAGAGTATAAGAGATAGAATAAGAAATGAGGAAATTAGGAACAAACACCCAAAGTAGCAGATGTCATGGATCGCGTAAAATAATTTCAAAGTAACCTCTGAAAGGAGAATGCTAATTTAGAATGGGAAAAATACCCAGGCCCGGCGCAAACGAAATGTAACTCAAACGATAGATATAAATGAGTAATTAAATACTGCATAGGCGGCATCATCAAAATCAATGGCCTAATGTGTGAAATACCTATTCGAAGTTTACAGGGGTCACATGAATGTATTACTAAAAGGAGCATTAAACAGTTACAATTGTGGTTTAAAAGCGTACAATATGATAAGTACGAGTATAAGGTAGCTCGTCTTCATCAGCCTTGGTCCCTCCACTTCTGGATGGAACCAAGAAATAATAATTTTTAAAAAGTAGTTACAACATAATCATTCCTGAATTTATACAACCGCCGTGTCTCCTGAATTTCGAATAGGTATTTTACACATTTAGCCATCGATTACGATGATTCCTCTTATGCAGTATTTAATTACTCATTTTTACCTATCATTTGACTTACGTTTCGTTTGCGCCGGACCTGATTATTTTTTAGCATTCTCCATTACTTTTAATTTGGTTGATAAAATGTTTAAGGTAAGACGCAGTGACTCTAGTGGATATTTATTCAGAAATTTTATAAAACAGGCGTGAATAGTTGTTGGTCAAAACACTTGACTTACCTGCTCTGTAACATGTTCATTATGAAAGTACACATGGAACGTCACCCACTTTCTGATAAGTTCCTTGGCTTTGGAACAATCTCTCACATATCTTATGGAAGACACGGTGTGATTAAAGTCAGATCCAGGTGCGTACAGAGCAATGCTGATTGGACCGGCCCATCTGGAAAATTAGATTTTTTTAAACATATGAATATTCACATCCAACCCACGGAAATGCTTCTTGACCGATAGAGCTGTCAGTGCTTGGAATCAGTCGCCGGAGACAGGTGTGGGTTAGTTCAATGCAGGTTTGCTCTTCTAATTTACAGCATTCCTAGTTTTATGCATATTTGCGTGATTTTTTAGATACCTATACTGTTAGTTATAACTACCTATGTTTGTGACGATCCTATGTGGTGATTAAATTTATCGTTTTTACTGCTTATGACGACCTTGTATGGTGATAAATAAAAATTTAAGGTGCCCTTGGGGCGACTTTATCGCTAAACGGCGCCCAAAATAGTAAAATTGTAATGAAAAAAAGTCGGGGTCCTAAAACAGTTCCCTGTGGAAAAACCAATTCTGCCAATGACCAAACTACTTAATTGTAAATATGTTTCCATCCTTGGACAAGGACACTGAAGGGATGTAAGTTAGGGGTGGGTTTGTCGGGGGGCTCCCTTCTGGCTAGCCCTGAGCCCACCTCTTAGAAATATTTTGCCAAGAAGTGCGGCTAAAGAGGAAGCTATATGTATGCGCCTGTGCTACCAGGGGATGCAGGGGGCCTGTGGGAGTCCTTCAATGAACCTAAAAAAGACTTCACATTAACTTACTTTTGTATCAAAATGATTAAATTATCCATGTAAGTAAAATCGCCGTGTGTGACAAAGGTTACATGGGAATGGCACTCCAAATTCCCATGTTCCGCCTTCACATAATTTTTCAAAACCCAATATTGGCCTCGCTGATAAATAGCCCTTTCAAAATCACGCGAATTACATTTGAACAGGGTTTTTAATTTGTTTAAAGTGGACTTAGAAAGAATACTTTCGTCCTTGTATAAAATCGCGGAGTTGCCACGATTTGAATTTTCAACTTTTTTGATCTTCGTAGTCAACGGTTCATTCGACACTGATTTTTTCACAATTTTTTGAGTAACTTTCACAGTGTTATCATCAATTGAATTCTGCACTTTTTTGGCTGTCGTAATCAACGTCTTTTTCGTTTCTTCCAACACTGTTTTTGTCACAGTTTTTTCAGCAACTTTCACAGTATTGTCATGAACAGAAATTTCCACTTTTTTGGTCGTCGTGGCTAATATTTTTTTCGGTTCTTTCATCACTGATTTGGTCACCACATTTTCGGCAACTTTCGTAACACTAAATTTAGGAATCTCCTTTATTTGTTCAGTAGTAACTTCCAGATTACTTTGTCTATCTTGGTAACTTTTAAAATTTTCAATTACAACTTCGTATTCTTCCGAATCATTAAAAATAAGTTTGTTAATTATGTAATCCACGATATTTAACGATAAATATATTAGAAACAGAATTACAAGAGTGGATATACATTTTTTAATAAAGTGTTTTCGAATCGGCATGTTTGATTTTTAATACTACAACTTATTGTAATGGTAATAAAAAAAAAAGTGTTTTTAAATCGTTGTCTTGTCACAATCTAACATAATCTAATGTGGCAGTAAAAGACAATGACCGAAGCGACATCACTCTTTTGTTTCGGGCTAAACCGTTTTTTTCTTCGTCAGAATTTCGGCCTAATTTTTTTCATCGGGTATCCTTACTGCTTGTGGTTTTTTTTTAATTTTCAACCTTTCGGAACCATTACTGGTGTCATCTTCCGAATGAAGTATGTTAGCTCGAAGAAATTAATAATAAAAACACACACACACTCAGGTAAACCCGATTAAAAGCTCGAATTCATCGCGCTGCCATAGCCTATAACTTTTTTTGTAAGTGTGTGGCGGAGGGGACAAATTTGACCAGAGTTGCTGTCTTTTGGAAAAAAAGATTAGAGAGGTTTTTCACTTTTTTTTAGAAATCTATACAAGCTATAAAAAATCTTTTATGGTCATTCCCTAGATTAAGGTTCAATGTATCTACTCATTTTTTTTCCAAAGCACATTTAGTAAGGTTGTCGAGATCTTACAATATTTCTCTGTTTATTTGTCCGAAACTAGCCGAGACCGAACCGAGATTTCGGTCATCTAGTAATGAACAGATATGAACTAAATGATTACGCACGCTTTGTGAATATAGAAGAAAATAATGCCTCGTTCTTTACAGAGAATTGCTTCATTGCAAATATTATGATAAAATTCTCGTTATTAAATTAAACAAATATTTAATTGGGTCTACTACAGCACATCGTCGATTTACGGACATTCGTTTTACAACATAGCAGTCGGTAGTCAAGGTTAAAAAAAAATACCGAGAACCCTTAGAGACAGAATTAGAAACTCTGTCATAAGAGAAGCTTACGAAACTGAGGATATCGTGCGGTGGAGCCGGAAGAGGAGGCGGTTCTGGCGGGACCATGTTAATTAATAGGATGGATGGAACAAGACTCGCCCACGTTGCTGCGAATGAAATCCCCATATGTCGATGGCTGCCAGGAAGACCACCAAAAAGATGGAGAGGCAGCTGGTCTTCCACATCCCAAAATTTTGTAACCTCCTTGGACAAGTATATTGAAGGAACGTAATTCAGGGGTGGGATTTGCCGGGGGCTCCCTTAAGGCTAACCCTGGGCCCACCTCTTAATAATATTTTGTTACAAGTGCGAGTAAAGAGGTCGCTATTAATACGCCTGAACTACCCGAGGATGTGGAGGGCCTTAAGCCCACGGGATCTTCCTTCAATCCCAAGAACGAGAAACAAACAGATCCCAGATCTAACATAAGCGGAAGAAGAAGAAGAGGTAAAACGGATTACATATTCGCGAATTTCACGCTGTGACAATTTCACGCAAGTAAGGAGCAGTCCCTTTAGTGGTTTGCAGTGTTGCCATATATACAGATTTATCTGTATTTATACAGATTTTAGGCAACGGGAACAGAGAAATACAGATGAAAATTTTTACTCTATTTTATACAGATTTTTGGGATTTTGGAAATTTTCTATGATAAATCAGAAGAATAAAGTAAAAAAGAAAGAGATTCGATCACAATTGTCATTTGATAATTAGTAAATAGATGAAAATCTCATTTGTACAATAAATAAAAATATGTACAAAAAGAAATTAGTACATTTTATGTAAGCACGAGTACTGTTATTTTCTCAAAAAGGTTAGTTTTTCAATAAACTACCATATTTTGTTTGTTTTAAAATTTCATTTATACAGATTTTTTGCCTTTTTATGCCTGTTTATACAGATTTCGGCTTATTATAACCTCATTCAGATTTATACAGATTTCTAGACTTTGAAATACAGATTTGTATTTTAAAAGTGTGGCAACACTGGTGGTTTGAGGACGCGTTTTGAGTAAAAGGAATCGTAGAGCATGCGTTGGTGTAGGTATTACAAATTGCAATATTTATTTATTTATTTATTTATTTATTTATCAACAAGGCACACTTACATACATTGAACACAAACAAGACTAAAGAAAAACATTACATTAAATATAGTTCATTCAAAGCCCTATTGTAGTGTACACAGGAAATCATAATATTGGGACAAATAGCTACTTGTTGAAAATATAAAAAAACTACCTAATTTAAGGGCATGGCACCAGGAATGACGTCACAGTCTTTTCCCACGGCATTAAGGTTAATTTTGCGTCTATCAAAAAACTTTTACGGTTATTCCCTAGATTTTAATGCATATTATCAGTACAATAAAAAAAATTTACTCCGCGACTTTCGGGAAACGAGTTTCCGTCTTTCGGAAAAAAGGTCAGAGGTGTTTTTAAATATTTTTTTTTGCAAAATCTATACAAGATATAAAAAATCTAATACGGTTATTCCCTAGATAAAGGTTCAATGCATCTACCCTATTTTGTTCCAAAGCAAATTTAGTAACGGTTGTCGAGACAGAAGGTCTCCCGTTTTTAGAAATTTTTGAAATGTCGGTATGCACACTCTTAAATTAAATTCTCCTACTTTTTCTAAAACTTATCTATTAACCTATTAAGTACAAATTATAGACAATAAAAATTATAACCGGTACAACCCCAACTGCCCTTGTGGTGGGGTGGAGTACGTTAACCACATCGTCGAAGAATGTCAGTTCACTAGGTTCAGCGGCACAATGGAAGACATCCATAACTTGTCTCCTCTCCACACACATTTTATAATCATCCTGTCATCGTTCATTCTCTCAACATTCCCAAACAATATACACGAAAACAAATTAGTACCTAGAGATGTAACGAATATTCGGTTACAATTCACGCGCTGTGTCCACCCTGTGTCAGCCTAGTGTGCGGGTGGGACAGAGATACATTAGTATTTTGGTATTATATAGCATTATAATTATATTAATTATGTATGTATTGGTCCCCTGCACTATATTGTGTAGTTGTTGATTGAAGATTAGTTTTGTTTGTTTTCCGGGCTATATGGCCGTGGTCGAAGGGGTTTCATTTTTGCACCCGACGTTTCGCCACACGCTTTGGTGGAAACGTCGGGTGCAAAAATGAAACCCCTTCGACCACGGCCATACAGCCCGGAAAACAAACAAAACTGTGACACCGGCCGTGAAAGCCTTTTATTTATTTATTTATTTATTTATTTATTCATACACGGCCATAAGCCATTAACAAAAAACAGACAATCAATATCATTATAATACAACAATACCATCAATATAATCAATTTCAAACAATATTATTCACTAAATCAATTCTCAACTCAAACATGCAAACAAAAAAAAAATATGTACATATACCACAAACAAGACAACACATCTTACAATGTGACACTAAGTTTTCTCTCTCTAAGCATGATAAAATATTAAAAACAACAAAATATATGCTTTAAATGAAATATACTAAACATTTACAATTATTTATTTATATCAACATTTGAATTCATACGCCCGGACAATCGGTAAGTACCTTACATTCAGCAATATCGTAAAACTGTAAAATGTCGTATTTGTAATTAATAATAACAAAGATAAAAACATATAAGAATTAATTATAAAAATAGAAAAAAAAAAACATTTACGAAAATGAACATATATGATTGAAGATTGCCTAGGTTGATTTGACTTATTGTTTTCGCATATTTTTTGTTGATGTCATGTACGTGTGTGATCTATTATTTTATTGTAATAACATTATTAGGCTTTCGCCGTTTATGTTGATAATTAAATAAAGAAATAAATAAATTCGGTTATTTCGGTCCCTTTTTGGAATATTCGGCCTAATAACGTATACCGAAAAACAAGATAAAGAAATAATAAAAACGTACAGTAAATTAAGGTTATGTACCATGTCTAGGTACCATGTCGTGACGTAATAGATTTCGTTAATGTAATGTAAATTTATTATCGTTGTTTAAGTATTATTGGTACTAAATATAAAATGTCCAAAGACATTATATATTAAGCACTCACACTATAGGGTACTTGCATTTTTTTATCGATCGAAAAACATATTAAGGGCTTGGCACCAGGAATGACGTCACAGTCATTTCCCACGGCATTAAGGTTCAAAATCGCGTGAACAATCGCATGAAAAAATGGTAAAAATAGCGTTTTTCCATTTTTTGGAGTTAATTTTGCGTCTATCAAAAAACTTTTACGGTTATTCCCTAGATTTTAATGCATATTATCAGTACATAAAAATATTTTACTCCGCGACTTTCGGGAAACGAGTTTCCGTCTTTCGGAAAAAAGATCAGAGGTGTTTTTTATTTATTTTTTTGAGAAATCTATACAAGATTTAAAAAAAACTTTTACGGTCATTCCCTAGATAAAGGTTCAATGCATCTACCCTATTTTGTTCCAAAGCATATTTAGTAACGGTTGTCGAGATAGAAGGTCTCCCGTTTTGAGAAATTTTTGAAATGTCGGTATGCACACTCTTAAATGTTAGAAACTAGAATTACAAATAAAATTGTGAAATGTAATTTTAATTCACCGTTAATTCATAATAATTAACTGAAAATTTTAATTTGACCCATTTTTATCTAAGTTTGACTGTAGCTACATTTCCTACCACGAGTACCCAGGCAGGTACTTGTTATAAATTTATCATACTTATAAAAAATATTAACAAAATAAATAAATGGCTTAACTCAGCATTATTATTTTCGTATTATACTGTATTACTAGCTGAGTTACCCGTGCTTCGCGACGGATTTGTTTGGTGAACAATTGCAATGTTTGATTAAGAGTATGCATACCAACATTTCAAAAATTTCTAAAAACGGGAGACCTTATATCTCGACAACCGTTACTAAATATGCTTTGCAACAAAATAGGGTAGATGCATTGAACCTTTATCTAGGGAATAACCGTAAAAGATTTTTTATATCTTGTATAGATTTCTCAAAAAAAAAAAATTAATAACACCTCTGCTCTTTTTTCCGAAAGACGGAAACTCGTTTCCCGAAAGTCGCGGAGTAATTTTTTTTTGTACTGATAATATGCGTTAAAATCTAGGGAATAACCGTAAAAGTTTTTTGATAGACGCAAAATGAAGCCCAAAAAATGGAAAAAAAAAACACTATTTTTACCATTTTTCATGCGATTGCTCTCGCGATTTGGAACCTTAATGCCGTGGGAATAATGACTGTGACGTCATTCTTGGTGCCAAGCCCTTAACATTAACACCTACAGAGGTGCATTTAGGAACTTTTAGCCAAGACTGTAAATTTCAGATTCTCTCATAATTTATTCGTAAAGAAGGATTAAGTTTAATACTGAAACATAATAAACTAATATGTCTGTTTGTTTGACCACATTTTTTTACAAATAGCAACAGTAAACACTCCTAATTATGTATGGTAGGTGTTATGATTGACACTATGGCAGATATTTTTGCTTCAGCGAATGTCAAGTTTGAAATAAGAACATTACTCTGTTACAAAAAACCTGCCCACTGGATACTTGATTCTTCGTAGTAATTCTGTGGAAAAATTTCGTATCCACGGAAAGCCATGAGACAAATAATGTGAAACGGAGAGTACCTACGTGATACGAATAAATAAATTTACGAACTAAAATGTTTATGTGGGATTAAGTTGATATCTTTTATATCTCAGGGCCGCCACAGCCGTATGTGCAAAGTGTGCGGGGCACGCAGGCGGCCGATCGAAGGGGCGGCCGCTGGCCTCCAAACTATTATTCACAAACTAGTGGTAAGATTTTAAATTTTAACATTACATCATGACTGTTTCAAAAGAAAATTGACTGCGGCGCTAATTGAATCGTTCCTATTAGGTGCAGTAAGCATTTTTATTTCATAAAATATGAATCAAATTTATATTACGACTTTCCTTCTGGCCGCCATATTGTGACGTCACGCTCCCCAATTCCTCCAAACATAACTCACAAACAATCCAATTTCTGACAATGAATTTCATGAGGTTATGACGTCACAATCACGTTAACAGATGAGCGCTCGTTTCAGAGCAACCTAAGAAAAATGGGTCAAATGATCATTTTCAGTCAATTATTATAAATTATGTAAAGGTGAATTAAAATTAGATAATTCATAATTTTATTTGTAATTCTAGTAAGTAGAACTATCGATTTAATATATTTTTCGATAGATTTAAAAAATTGCAAGTACCCTATTCCCCCAGGGTTCGTTAATTTTCACAATTTCGACAAATACAGATGACAAATTTTACTTTGGTTTTATAAAGATTTTTGAAATTGGTCTATAATAAATCAGAAGAAAAAAGTACAAAAAACAGATTCGAGCAGGGGCCCTATTTTTGAATCAGTAGAGAATTGTCGCATACGATATTTCTCTACTACTAAATTATCTACACGTTCACGATGCGTCTACGTAGATTCCATGCGATAATATCAAAGGCATATGGCCAACTTAACCATCACAAAACTTGGTAGAATATTGGGAAATTATAGGTGAATCAACAACGTGTAACCAAGTGTAACTAAGCAATATTCTTATCAACTACTCAGAAAATAATCACATAGGGAAAAATCTCATGGGAAAAAACTTACGGAAAAAATCACACATGGAAGAAATATCACATCAAAAAATATTACATGGAATAAATCGCACATGCTAATATATTACAAGAAGAAATAACACACTTTTACTCAAAATTTATAAACGATTTTATACTTAAATTTAATGATCTATCTAATATACCGTTAGAAGAATTATAAATTTTGTAAATATTATTATGAAAACCAATTTGTATAATAAATTTGGTATATCAATAAAATACGTGTTATTTCTTCTGATGATATGATGATGTGTGAGATTATATACGTGGGTTTTTTCCCGTGACATTTTTTCCTATGTGATTTTATCATGTAACCGTTTTCAGTGTGATAAAACTTTAAAACAATGGTATATCTATATTTCTAGGTGTCATTTTCCAAATAAATTTCATTATTAACAACTTAGACGTATTGTAAAATACGATATACACATTTATTCTTCCTATTGTCTCCTCAAACTCATAAAAACGCCTAATTACAAATTATTCTGATCCATAGTATGTCAATTTTGACAATTGATGCAGTCACCTAGAGACGCGTTGTATTCGATATATTACGTCACATTCTACGAGTAGTGTATTTTTGAACATCGCACACGACAATTTTCTATCGAAAATCACTGAAAAGTAGTAGATATATTGACGAGTGGTCCAGACCAATCGACATGTACCATGAGATAAATTGATAGATACGTATTTATCATATTATAATGATTATTATCCTTTTTAATTAGATGACATATTATGGATTCAATATTTATTAGCACAGAATAAAAATATTAGATAAAATAAGACTTAACACTACACACGGCAGTGTTTCAGCAGCGTTCGGCAGAACGGCGGACTTATTACTAAACGTGGATAAATAGATGAAAAATATAACCAATTACTTATGCAATTTACAAAACGAAAAAAACATACACAAATTTAACAGTAGAATTTTTTTAAGCGATTCATGCTTAACTATAGATAAAACGTAATACAAATATTATAAATTAGTGATTCAATGCAAACAAAATAATACATAAAGAAACCTAGATGTATGTATAAACATTAATAATAATATAAGTAGTATTAATGTTTAAAGTATAGTCATCTCAACAGATATGCAGCAAAGGATTGACCTTCCATCATTAATCATCTTTCCATCAGCTAATTATGGTAAAAAAATAAGATAACTTATACGCTTGATAGAAAGTTCATCATTCGCTGTATACTTGTTCTCATAAAAAATAAAATTGTAATTGGCATTGGTATATATTTAAGCAATACTTAAATAAATAAATTATGGATCGGAAAGGAAATTAGAAGGAATAGGGAAGATAGGAGAATACTCATGAAATCCACTTACATACAAGGAAGTAAGCTACAGTTGTAAGATCCTCCTTTTAAATAAGAATAAGCTACTACACGTATGAATATCAGAGGGAAGTTCGTTCTGCAGTCTGGAGCCGATAATAGTGAATGATGATTCTTTCGAGATGTGGTAGTGGACTGCGAGAAGAAAAATCCATCCTACAAGAACTCGCAATCACGTCGACTCAAAGCTATGCTCAGAAGGAATTCTCATTTCTTTTGGATACATCGCTCTTAGAGGGGAAGACAGTCTTGAGAAAGTGATAATTAATGGTAACACGCCGGGATGCAGACACCCAGAGGACGATCACCTTTGCGATGGATGAACCAAGTTGTACGTACTCTGGTCCCCTCCATCTACACTCTACAGGGTCGAGCGCCTTAATGAGAACAAAGTCGCGTGGCGGGGATTGGTCAGGCACATTGAAGGACTCCCACGGGCTCAAGGCCCTCCGCATCCCCGGGTAGCACAGGCGCATATAGCGTCCTCTTTATCCGCACTTCTTGGCAAAATATTTTTAAGAGGTGGGCCCAGGGTTAGCCAGAAGGGAGCCCCCCGACAAACCCCACCCCTAACTTACATTCCTTCAGTGTCCTTGTCCAAGGATGGAAACATATTTACAATTATTTACAGATACATACATGAGTACAAAAAAGTAAACAAAACAGGAGAAATAAAAGCACATACACAATTTACATAAATGGTGTACCAGAAGGCTAAGCTCAGGGTCCAGGAAACAAAATGTACACAGTGCGGCGGGTCAGGCGCTGCAACCACAGGCACGCGGGGAAGTTTCCTCCCAGACATGGACATAAAAAAAAACCATTCCTCCTCCTAGGGAGAAAGACGACAAAAACACAGACGAGTTCTTGGGTCCAGCACAACGACAGTCACACACAAGCCAGATTGGGTCCCACGGGTAGCCGTCCTCAGAGTGAGGGCGAGCCCACCCCTTGGAGCAGCCCCCAACGCGAAATTCACTCGCCAACGAATCTCTCGAAACAGGCCACATTCAAGTCATTCCGCAGCAGCTCATGCATACATTCATGCTCATCATCATTTCATCGCTAGCATCCTGCAGGACGGGGCATTCCCAAAGGATATGCTCCGCACTCTGCTCCAACACGCCACATACACACCACGGCTCTGCCGCCAGGCCTAGCTCAAAAAGCTTGCCTTTGAGCTTACCGTGTCCCGTTACGAGTTGCACCGCGTGGTGGCTCAGTGACAGGGATCCTCTCTTCATTCACGACGAGAGACAAAGAGAGAAAAGGAAGTTTACCAAAGGCCTCCACCGTTTTATCTAAGTAACAGACATCCACATAGTTAATAATAGGATGAATTAAAAGGGATATACGAGGAGCTGTTTAATATCAACACTCGAGAAATTTATCCATCTCCTGAGAGAATGCAGGGAGAAGAAAACTTTGCAACTCACCTCATTGAATTTACCAAGAGATTCACAAAGACGCCGAGATCTTTAGGATCTCGAGGAAGAACTATCATCATGGTAGGTAAATCGCAATAACTACTTAACCAGAAAATACCCTGTGTATGAGTATATAAATATACACACATTTACAGAACAGGCAGAATGGTTGGCGAAGCTATCAGAGCAATACATTTAATTATTATGTATATTCAATCATTAGTTTTAACTATATATTTTTTTTTATTAAGATTTTCGTCCGATGGTACATGGTGGAAGTCTATTTGGAAAGGTAAAAATGAAAGACTATGTAGGTAAATAGTATAAAATCCACGTAATGACTAATTACCTACACGTTACACGCGACTAGTGTTTGAGGATTCTTGTGTCCTCATCTCACGCGTTTGACTATAAAGTGTTTAACAAACTTTATTGTCAAACGCCTAATGATGCGGAAGAGAATCCTTGAACACTATTCGCGCGTAGTTAAAGTCATTACGTGGATTTAAAACTATATAGGTACAAGTGTTTTCTGGCTAAGTACAGAGAAAGCAACCTTTACAAAACCAAACTTATCAGCTTTTCATTTAGTCATTGTAAATATTTTATAGTTTTTCAACATCAGTCTAGTATATTCTAGTGTCTTTTCGCCATTAATTTGGCATTTCTGGCATTACGTGAAACGGTTACGTCCAAGATAGCACGGTTAGTTTCCATAGTTTTTTCTACTACTAAATTGTCGACTACGATAATTGTCACCGTATTCTTGACGCCAGTAGAAAATTATTTTTCTACGATATTAATGACCAACTTAACGATACAACAAAATTCGACGAAACCATAGTGCAATTAGGTGCAAAATTGGTAAAATATTGGTGAAATATCAAGGTACGTGTCTTATAAACAAATCGTAACTAAGCAAACATTCATACGTCATGTTTCGGAACAATCGCTAAAATTTGTACAATGTACACTTCGATTTTTTCTTTGTCCGCGATTTTCACATTAGATTGTTTAATAAGGTAAAAATTAAAGACTATGATTGTAGTTTTTAAAGACTAATTACACGCGACTAGTCATGGTCGAGGGGTTTTGAGAATTAGATTATTTTCTTAATCGTTGAATTTTTCCTTATTAAATGTTTTGGTTATATAGATTTATTTTATTTATAAGTTTTCTGTCTAAATATTATTAACATAAATTATATCATTTCTACAAAGTTCTAACCGTGAATATTGAAAAATTATATTTTATATTATTTTTATAAGCCATTACATTTTCGTAACCGAATAAAATAATTTGTTGTACCCACTCCTGAAAAATGGCTTGAAATATTTATTAGTATAATGATATTTGACATGAAACAATATACTTTTTTAAGTTTATAGAATGACAAATCATATTATTGTAAAAGAACTTCAATAGTCCTAATAAAATAAAATAAAAAAATCTTTATTGCATATAAGAAACATAAAAATGGCAGGCTTATTGCCAAATGGAAATTTCTGCCAGCCATCCCATTCTTGTCTAGTCTTAGCTGCAAATAAGAATATAAATTGAACAATAAATGTACAAAAAAATAAATTATCACTCATGTTTTCTATTGTGTTATTCTCAGTCTGAAATCATGATTTATACGCTATTTTCCTAATCATTTTAATTATTATCAATGTACATTCATAACAAAGTACAATATATACATATATTTGCCTTAAAACCTTCTCCAATGCATAAAAAAAACTGATTAAAACGCATAATTATTATACAGTAAGAATGAATCTGTCAATTTTGACATTTGGCCGCATGAAACGGGTCTCCTAACATGCACTCCGTTTCAATGTTCGGGTAAGTTCGGCTATAGTACAGCGTCGAAATAGATATTTTTCAGATATTAAATACGGTAGTGATACTAAGTGGGGAAAATGGCTAGTAATGAATGGGTTTCAAAAAAAATTGACTTACTTATTTGATTAACTTTAATAGATAGCAAAATTCATTTATAGCAATGAAGGATTCATTCAGAATATCTATTTCGGTACTTTTCCGACGCTGTACGATATGTACTATTGCCGAACAAACCCGAACATCGAAACGGAGTGCATGTTAGGAAACCCGCATGAAACATTCCAATCTCTGCTTCTAGGTTTTCTGTTGGAAAATAATTGTCGTATGCGATATTCAAAAATACACTTGTTTACAAAGTGGTAGAAAATGACGTATTTATCGCATACGACAAATCTCTACTGATTCAAAAATAGGGCCCCAGGACTGTCATTTGATAATAAGTAAATATGTGAAAATCTAATTGGTAATATGAGTAACAATATGTACCTAGGTGCAAAAAGAAATTAATATATTTTATGTAAGTACTGTTATTTTCTCAAAAAAATATTCCTTATAGTCTTTCTAATAATTTTACAATAAACGACTACCATATTTTATTGGTTTTAAAATTACATTTATACAGATTTTTTGCCTTTTTATACAGATTTTGGTTTATTATAATCTCATACAGATTTCTAGACTTTGAGATACAGATTTTTATTTTTGGATCATGGCAACACTGGTTTCACCTTACTTGTCATTTGTCACACTGACAGTTGACATTTACATACACCACGTTCTGTGCTTCTCTCATCTCATTCACTCTAGTCTACAGTGCGAGTGCATAACAATAATTAGTGCTTGTGTTCAGTTCATATTATACACTATACAGTATACAGCATCATGGATGGAACTAGTGGTAGTGCTAGTGTATCTACACATGTAGGTGATGACTGTATAGTGGGGGATATTCAAGTCTGTATAACTGAAGACGATGACATTGAGGCCTTTTTAATGGCTGGCTGTGTGAAGCAAGAACCTGCTGAGGAGGAAGGCGAGGGTGATGTTGGATATGCTGTTCCTTATGGAGACATTGATATATACGAACCTGATATTAAAGAAGAGTGCGAGAGAGCTAGTAACGAAATCAATCAACCAAACCAAGTGGCCAAACCATCTTCAGAAAATGAGATGAAAACACATCACCCTGCTCCTGGAACTTCACATCAAAATATTATAAAGAAGAAACATACAGAAGCACCGCGACAAGGATTTCAATGTAATATTTGTATGAAGACATTTGCTAAGTCGTCTTATCTTGCCAGACATAAACTAATTCACAGTGGTGAAAAACCTTTTAAGTGTAATATTTGCATGAAGACATTCACCCAAGGGTCAAATTTAAATAGTCATAAACTAATACACAGTGGTGAAAAACCGTTTAAGTGTAATATTTGCATGAAGACATTCACTCAACAGTCAAGTTTAACTACCCATAAACTAATTCACCGCGGTGAAAAACCTTTTGAGTGTAATATTTGCATGAAGACATTCACTCTAAAGACATATTTAGACAGCCATAAACTAATTCACAGTGATAAAAAACCTTTTGAGTGTAATATTTGCAAAAAGACATTCACTCGACGGTCAAATTTAACTTCTCATAAACTAAATCACAGCGATAAAAAACCTTTTAATTGTAATATTTGCATGAAGACATTTGGTCAGTCGGCAACATTAACCAAACATAAACTAATTCACAGTGGTGAAAAACCGTTTGAGTGTAATATTTGCACGAAGACATTCAGTCAGTCGTCAACTTTGACCAGACATAAACTAGTTCACAGTGGTGAAAAACCGTTTGAGTGTAATATTTGTATGAAGACATTCTCTCAGCCGTCTTATCTTGCCAGACATAAACTAATTCACACTGGTGAAAAACCTTTTGAGTGTAATATTTGCATGAAGACATTCAGACAGTCGTCAACTTTAACCGAACATAAATTAATTCACATTGGTGAAAAACCTTTTGAGTGTAATATTTGCATGAAGACATTCACTCAAAAGACAAATTTAGACAGCCATAAACTAATTCACAGTGGTGAAAAACCGTTTGAGTGTAATATTTGCACCAAGACATTCAGTCAGTCGGCAGCGTTAACCAGACATAAACTAATTCACAGTGGTGAACAGCCCTTTGAATGTAATATTTGTGGGGAAAAAAACAGATCTTCGTCGGATTTATCCAGACATAAATTAACCCATAGTAGAAAAATATTATTTGGACGTGCTACTCGATTTATTAGAAATTAGATTCACTATTTTGTATGAAGTATGTATGAAATCAAACTTTAATATAATCACCTCTAGTATTATTGTTGCGTTGTCTTGAAGTTTGCAAGTCTGTATAGATGTGTTATTATAATTAAATAAATTATTGGCAATGGAGTGTCGAAGTTTGGTTTATCTTATATACCTATACTATAATAATATTAAGGCAATTCGCAGTCAATAAACACCAAAATATCTCTTCTCCATTCTTCTCAGGTGTACCGTGTGTAGGTTGTTGTCGTCGAGCTTTCGGCCAACTTGCTGAGGGCATCTTCAGGAATAATACTAGTCTACATTAGTGCTGAAGATGGCCTCTCGAAAGCTCAACAACCTACACACGGTACACTTGAGAAGAATGGAGAAGAGATTAACAAGGACCGTGAAAATCTACAAAGCTATCAATACCAAAATATGGGCTAGAGGCAGATTAGAGTGAAATTCCGATCCTGGGTCCGTTAAATTTCACTCAGTGATTCGCCTGATTGTTTATGGTTACATTGTTCTCTGTTCTATCACTTGTGTCTCGCACCAGTGATAGTCTTGACGCTCCTTCGATCCTATTGGTGAACATCTGACGAATCACAACGCCTCAGATTTCAAGGGATAATTTTTTTTGGAAATCCACTGTTTGTGAACTGCATGTTTGCGTTTTCACTGTTGCTATTACAACGAGGATGTTTTTTTTTAGAGAAAGCACTTTAAACAGATCTGTCTAATTTAAGCGGGCACCTAAAGGGCACCAGAACCAATCAGGGCTTGAAAGTAAGTCATCCAGGTTGCGTACGTCTAAACTGTACTTGAAATATGAGGCGTTGTGATTGGTCAGATGTTAACCAATAGGATGGAAGGAGCGTCAAGATAACACTGGTGCGAGAAGCATGTCGAATAATGAATCGAGAAGTCTATGGATGTGAATTACGCATGCGCAATTTTTGGTAAAAGATTAACATTGACTGCTGCCTATGAAGAACGAACCCCAGTCTATGGAGGTGTATCGCGCATGCGCAATTATTGTAAGTTTTAGGTTTGACGTTGACAGCTCGTAACAAATTGTAGATATTTGGTGATTTTAAACAATTTAATTTAAATATAGAATTATAATATTGCAGTGCAGTATGGAGGGAAGTAGTAGTGATGATATGAAAGATTGTTTTCCTGGTGGAGATAATAAGAGAGAGGATTTAATAGAGGACGTGAGAGTGAAACAGGAACCTGCAGAGAGTGAAGATGTTGGCTATTCTCTTCCTATAGAATATGATAACACTGTGACTGCGGCTGAGGATAACAAGATTCAGCTTCAGGTGAAACAAGAACACGATGAAGAGGAGAGTGGGCATGCAAATACATATGAAGCGAATATAAAATGTGAGTATGAGGGAACCATCAAAGAAAACGACTTAACATCATCTATTGATATAATATACGAACCTGATATTAACGCTGATTGCGAGGGAGCTAGTAATGAAATCAATCAACCAAACCAAGTGGCCAAACCATCTTTAGAAAATGAGATGAAAACACATCACCCTGCTCCTGGAACTTCACATCAAAATATTACAAAGAAGAAACATACAGAGGCACCGCGACAAGGATTTCAATGTAATATTTGCATGAAGACATTCACTCAGTCGTCTCATCTTTCCAGACATAAACTAATTCACACTGGAGTAAAACCTTTTGAGTGTAATATTTGTATGAAGACATTCACCCGGTCGTCTCATCTTTTCAACCATAAACTAATTCACAGTGGTGAAAAACCTTTTGAGTGTAATATTTGCATGAAGACATTCAGGGAGTTAACAACTTTAACCAGACATAAATTGACTCACAGTGGTGAAAAACCGTTTGAGTGTAATGTTTGCATGAAGACATTCACTCAACAGTCACAATTAACTACCCATAAACTAATTCACACTGGTGAAAAACGTTTTGAGTGTAACATGTGCAAGAAAACATTCACAAGGTCGTCGAATTTACAAAGACACAAATTCAATCACAGTGGTGAGAAACTTTTTGAGTGTAATATTTGCATGAAGAAATTCACCCAATCGCAACATTTAGCTGTACATAAATTAATTCACAGTGGTGAAAAACCCTTTGAATGTAATATTTGTGGGAAAAAAATTAGGAGGTCGTCGGATTTAACCAGACATAAACTAATTCACAGTAAAAAGAAGTGATTTGATGAACAACTCGATTTATTGAAAATAAGTTTCACTAGGTATTTTGAATTAAGTATGCATGAAATTAAACTTTTATAATTCCCTCTACTATGTAATGGCATTTAGTATTTAATATTCCTGTATTGTATTGCAATGTGTAGTAAATAAATAATATGTATGTGTCTAAACAGTTTATCACGGTGAACACTTGACATCGCTGTTTTGTTTTCGGGCGGTCGAAATAAGAAGGCATCAGCAGGAGTGCCGAAACGTCAATTGAGAGTCAATCTCCACACGGTTCGCTTGAAAACCAAAGAGCGATGTCAATGTACCAATGTGTGTATTTATCTCTAGTAGGTATGATCATACTGTCGAATACTGATGCTACAGCAGGTATTATGGAGCCAGGCCCTGCCAACATACTTCTCACATTTTCAATGTCGTGAGCCCCAGTCTGGTGAGCCTCGAGTAATTTAATTTACTTCCATCATGTGCCGTTTCCTGTGATAACAAATTGCTCATAAATTCTGATTAACGAACTATTTACATCACTTGGTCCTACAATTATGTCAATATGTTGTCTAAAATTCATTATTAGTTAAAATATAAACAGAGAAAAAGTAATAAAAGCGGAAAAAAAAACGCTGCAGGCGTTTTTTTTTTTTGAAAAATGGGTGATTTGATGCATCTTGTTGATTTCAATAGTAAGGCAACGGAATATATTTCTAGGTTACAGCATGTTACAGAACTAGAGCCGCTGGCGAATTTTTTTTTCAAAAATTGACTTATTGATGAACTTGCCTTTCAATAGTAAAAATCTTTACTGCACTTAGGTATTTAATCTAAAGAATGAAATTTCAGCATTTAACGCTCTAACCCCTGTGACCCATCCGCGGAACCCCAAGGTTACGCGGAACACAATTTAGGAACCGCTGCTCTAGCCTAACAGCTCATTTGCCACAGGATCGCAATGTTCGGCCAAGTGGAGAATCCAGTATACTAGTATTACAATATCTATGGTATAACCTTACTTGTCACACTACTTCTGTAGAATTACTACGTAGCCGGTGGCCAAGTTATTTGAAACAAAGAGTTATGTTCTGTGGTTGTGCATGTGAATGTACTGAATAAGCGTCAAATCAGGCGTCGAATGAAGAATAAATAAGAAATTATCAGTACTTATTACTAAAAGTATAAGGCTCACCACAAACGTCCCGAAGTTCAGTTAACGGAATCGACCGTTTTGCAAAAAAGTTCCGACCAAAACCTCTTTCTGAATTTAAAATCGGGGTGATGCTGAATTCAGAGAGAGGTTTTGATCGGAACTTTTTTGCAAAACGGTCGATTCCGGAACTGAACTTCGGGACGTGTGTGGAGAGGCTAAAAGTAATCATGATTTGACATTTACTAACACCACGCGCTGTGCTTCTCTCATCTCATTCACTCTAGTCTACAGTGCGAGTGCATAACAATAATTAGTGCTTGTGTTCAGTTCATATTATACAGTATACAGCATCATGGATGGAACTAGTGGTAGTGCTAGTGTATCTACACATGTAGGTGATGACTGTATAGTGGGGGATATTCAAGTCTGTATAACTGAAGACGATGACATTGAGGCCTTTTTAATGGCTAACTGTGTGAAACAAGAACCTGCTGAGGAGGAAGGCGAGGGTGATGTTGGACATGCTGTTCCTTATGGAGACATTGATATATACGAACCTGATATTAAAGAAGAGTGCGAGAGAGCTAGTAACGAAATCAATCAACCAAACCAAGTGGCCAAACCATCTTTAGAAAATGAGATGAAAACACATCACCCTGTTCCTGGAACTTCACATCAAAATATTACAAAGAAGAAACATTCAGAAGCACCGCGACAAGGATTTCAATGTAATATTTGTATGAAGACATTCACTCGGTCTTCTCATCTTGTCAGCCATAAACTAATTCACACTGGTCAGAAACCTTTTGAGTGTAATATTTGCACCAAGGCATTCACTCAAGAGTCAAATTTAAACAGACATAAACAAATTCACAGTGGTGAAAAACCTTTTGAATGTAATATTTGCACGAAGAAATTCAGTCAATCGTCGCATTTAAACAGCCATAAACTAACTCACAGTGGTGAAAAACCTTTTGAGTGTAATATTTGCACTAAGACATTCAGACAGTCGTCAACTTTAAATAGCCATAAACTAATTCACAGTGGTGAAAAACCTTTTGAGTGTAATATTTGCTTGAAGAAATTCACCCAATCGCAACATTTAGCCGTACATAAATTAATTCACAGTGGTGAAAAACCGTTAGGGTGTAATATATGCAACAAGACATTCAGTCGGTCGACAACTTTAACCAGACATAAACTAATTCACAGTGGTGAAAAACCTTTTGAGTGTAATATTTGCACCAAGACATTCAGACAGTCGTCAACTTTAAATAGCCATAAACTAATTCACAGTGGTGAAAAACCTTTTGAGTGTAATATTTGCTTGAAGAAATTCACCCAATCGCAACATTTAGCCGTACATAAATTAATTCACAGTGGTGAAAAACCCTTTGAATGTAATATTTGTGGGAAAAAAATTAGAAGGTTGTCATATTTTACCAAACATAAACTAACCCACAGTAAAAGAACGTAAACGGAGTTGGGCAGGACACGTTGCCAGACGCTCAGATTCTATATGGACCAAGAAGATTCTCGAGTGGCAACCTAGAACAAGCAAAAGGAGGGTAGGAAGACCTCAGGCAAGATGGTCTGACGATGTGAGGCGAATCCCAGGAAGCAAGTGGATGCAGCATGCCCAGGATAGGGATCTGTGGAAAATCAAAGGGGAGGTCTATGTCCAGCATCGGAATTAAAACGGCTGACAAAGAAGAAAAAAACGTAATGTTGACGAACGACTCGATTTATTAAAAATAAGTTTCACTAGGTATTTTGTATTAAGTATGCATAAAATTAAACTCTTATAATTACCTCTACTATGTAATGGCATTTAGTATTTAATATTCCTGTATTGTATTGCAATGTGTAGTAAATAAATAATGTATGTCTAAACTAAGGTGACCAACCGTCCTCCTTTTGGAAGGACAGTCCTTCTTTTCTAGGTTCTGTCCTCCCTCCAAAAGTGTCCTCCTTTTTGTCCTCCTTTTTGACTTTTTAACATTTTAAAACTAATCTGTTAATCTCAAAACCACACGTTTTTCATCAGACCATGAATTAACTAGTACTATAGTGTAAAATTACATTCAAATGCAATTGTTTCCTAAAAAAATTTGCCTGCGGCGCTAATTACCTTTTGTGTATATGTAATTTTGTATATTTTATGACAAATATTTCAACTGTGGCGCTATTTTTTTGATACATCCTTTATGGAAAACATTTTCAATAAAATAAATCAAACGTGTATATCTACCTTTTTCGCTGTCACAAAAAAAATCGCCTGCGGTGCTATTTACGCGTATTTTGTCCTCCTTTTTATTTTTAAAAATATGGTCACCTTAGTCTAAACAGTTTTTCACGGTGAACACTTGACATCGCTGTTTTGTTTTCGGGCGGTCGAAAGAAGAAGGCATCGCTGCAAGGCCGTAGCCAGGACTTCATTTCGGGAGGTGTCCGCGCTCTGGAAAATATGACATTTCCTAATGGAATAAAAACCAGTAAGTTCACGCCGCAGACAGATTTTTTTTTTCAAGAATGATTGAATTAATGAACCTGGCAATGCATCTGAATATATTTTTGGGTTATAACAAAGTGTTGGAAAATTTTGTACAAAAATAAAAGAAGGTAAGTAGTTTATTTTTTATGAAGAAACCATCACTTTAACTTAATCGAGAACGAAGATCAATCGAGAACATCGAAACGTCAATCGAGAGTCAATCTACACACGATTCGTTTAAAAACCAAAGAGCGATGTCAATGTACCAATCTGTGTATTTATTTTTCTTCGCATCTCTGCTATTATCATACTGTCGACTGTGTAAATACTGGTGCTACAGAAGGTATTATGGAGCCAGGCCTTGCCAACACACTTCTCAGTATTGTTACTATCTTCTTACGACAGGTGGAGGACCTCACGTTGTTTAAACCTTGGATGAAATAGGTGAACGCACATAAACGAATTCACACAGGCGATAAACCTTTTGAGCGTAGAATTTGCATGAAGACATTCATACAAGCATCAAATTTTAAAAAAAGCATAAGCGAATTCACAATGCTATAAATGAGAATGGTTAATAGGTTCTGATGAATTCAAACAGGAAATGCATGCGCATTACTCCTTTGTAACTTAAGTACGAAATTATCGTTGCGTCGCCTTGGTATTTTGCATGTAGATGTGTCATGTCATAAAATAAATTATTGGCAATGAAGAGTTGAAGTTTCCAAATCTTAAATATCTATACCTACTACAATCTTCTTCTTTTCAGCCCCTTTACCTCCACTCCTGGATACAGGCCTCTTCCTGTGACTTCCAGAATTCTCTGTTTTGGGCGCTTTGCCTGTGGATGTCCCACCGACTCGACGATATCATCGGCCCATCTCCTTTGTGATCTCCTTACACTTTGTTTATTTTCGTAGGGTCTCCAGCTCAGTACTCTTGGGTCCATATCTGCCGTCCACGTGACCCGCCCACTGCAATTTCAGTGTTCCTACTCTCTCCGCAATGTCTGAGACCCTTGACCGTCGTCTTATATCTTCTAATCCGGTCTCTCAAGGATACACCTATCATTTGTCTCTCCATTACGCGTTGAGTGCATTTCACTTTGTGGAAACTTCTGGCAGTGAGCGACATATAGTTTGTGTCATTTCGCAATCAACACCAAAATATAGGCTGGCGGCAGATTAGAGTTAAAATCAATAAATCCAGCAGGTTTTCTACCACTGGTGGATACAGAAAATATAATTATTTATGGATCTCACTAACTATGGACATGTACGCGCATGCGCAATTTTTGGGATAAGTTTGACATTGACAGCTCGTAACAGTGTTGCCAACTTAGCGACTTTGTCGCCAGATCTAGCGACATTTGGACATGGAAAACGACTTTTAATTTTCATTTAGCGACAAAATATTCTAGCGACTTTTCTAGCGCCTTTTAGGTCCATGGCGCTTTTCGGTTTCGCTTGTAGTATTTTAACAGAAATGTACAAATTAATCAAAGCTAGATCCACTCTTTCTTCCGATAGACCTGAACAGTGTCTTGTTTATAGCAATACATACTCGTACATACACCGTGCTCAAGGTTAAGTAACATTGCACTCTGCTTTCCCTGCGAATTTCGATGCTGGGAATTCCCGAGACGTAAACCAATATTCTTATTTAGCTTTTCAGTGTCGTGCGTTTTTATGGATTTATAATATCATTTTGTGGTATTCAATTTTTTCTCTCCTCCCCCCCCCCCCCCCCCCCGTCGGACCAGCATTCTTGCAAAACTTTTTATAAAAAACGAATCTGGCGACTTCTGGCGACTTTTGAACCTCCGCTTAGCGACATTTGACTTTGTCGGGTTGGCAACACTAGCTCGTAACAAATTGTAGCTTGCATAATTTGGTGATTTTAAACGATTTGATTTAAATATAGAATTATAATATTGCAGTGCAGTATGGATGGAAGTAGTAGTGATGATATGAAAGATTGTTTTCCTGGTGGAGATAATATGAGAGAGGATTTAATAGAGGACGTGAGAGTGAAACAGGAACCTGCAGAGAGTGAAGATGTTGGCTATTCTCTTCCTATAGAATATGATAACACTGTGACTGCGGCTGAGGATAACAAGGTTCACCTACAGGTGAAACAAGAACGCGAGGTTGAGGAGAGTGGGAATGTAGATTATTTACCTAAGGAACCAAGGAACACAGTCGAATCCAGCGTGAAACAATCTCTACAGGAGAAATGTGACGGTAGCGAAAACGCATTCCCATATTACGATGGCATTGAATCAGATGCAGACTATGAATCTGCGGCTGAGGATAACAAGATTCAGCTTCAGGTGAAACAAGAACGCGATGAAGAAGAGAGCGGGAATATAGATTCACATGAAGCGAATATAAAATGTCAATATGAGGGAACTATCAAAGAAAACAATTTAAATTCAGTGGCTAGTTCGTCTTCTAGTAGCAGAATAGTACCTTTCGATGAGGACCATGGGAATGAAAGTGAACGAAGACTTCCGTGTAACATTTGCAATAAGACATTCGGCCATGCATCGAACTTAAGCGCGCATAAACGGACTCACTTTGTAGAAAAATCCTTTGACTGTAACATTTGCGAGAAGACGTTCAGATGGGCTTCGAATTTAAACGCGCATAAACGAATTCACACTGGCGAAAAACCTTATAAATGTGATGTTTGTATGAAGAAATTCACTAACGGTTCGCATTTAAGCGTACATAAACGAATTCACATCGGCGAAAAACCCTTTGAGTGCAATTTTTGTATGAAAAAATTCACATCTGGGTCTCATTTGAACGTACATAAACGAATTCACACTAACGATAAACCTTTTGCGTGTAATGTTTGCATGAAGACATTCACTCAAGCGTCAAATTTAAGAACACATAAACGAGTTATGCACAATCCTATGAATGAGAATGCTCGATAAGTTGCATTGATTTTTTTTATATAAAAAAAAAGGATCTGGGCTTGCATATACAAACCCAAATACTTTCCTGCACACTTTGCACTAGGCTAAAAGCCTGTATCGCAAATTTGTGAAATACATCGCCAGCGCCGGGGTTTGAACCTGGCACCTCCCGCTTGAGAGACTGCCGCCCCAACCAACTGCGCCAACCATGTAATGTATTTAATCAAGTTAAAGAAATTATTGTTGCAGCAATTAATTTACCATTGTAAAAATTTGTTTGTTCTACTGCCGTTACGTCGCCTTGTATTTTTCAAGTCTGTAGAGATGTCATGTAATTAAATAAATATTGACAATAGAATGTTAAAGTTTCTATATGTTATATACCTACCTATATTATAATTATATAAGGCAATTCGCAGTAAATCAATGATAAATATAGGCTGGCGGCGAATTAGAGTGAAAATCGATGAATCCAGCCGAGGCCGTCGCCATATTGTTTATGGAGGCCGGGCCCAACTGACATTTTACGATGATTACGCCATCTAAATTGTATGGGAAAAAATATTCCGTAGTTCAAGTGTTTGTCACCGATACAAGGTGACGTCACCACTCATGGCGGTGATGGAATCCGAGGATGTAGGCTTGTACTCTACTATCGCAGGCTTCGATCCAGCCACAAATTGGTAGATCTGGATATAGAAAATATTATTGTCTATGGATCTCACTATAGTCTATGGATGTATATCGCGCATGCGCAATTTTTGTAAGTTTGACGTTGACAGCTCATAACAAAATTGTAGCTTGCATATTTGGTGATTTTAAACAATAGAATTTAAACATATAATTATAATATTGCAGTGCAGTATGGAGGGAAGTAGTAGTGATGATATGAAAGATTGTTTTCCTGGTGGAGATAATATGAGAGAGGATTTAATAGAGGACGTGAGAGTGAAACAGGAACCTGCAGAGAGTGAAGATGTTGGCTATTCTCTTCCTATAGAATATGATAACACTGTGACTGCGGCTGAGGATAACAAGGTTCACCTACAGGTGAAACAAGAACGCGAGGTTGAGGAGAGTGGGAATGTAGATTATTTACCTAAGGAACCAAGGAACACAGTAGAATCCAGCGTGAAACAATCTCTACAGGAGAAATGTGACGGAAGCGAAAATGCATTCCCATATTACGATGGCTTTGAATCAGATGCAGACTATGAATCTGACAGTGATGGCTCTGTAAATCCAGCGCCTGGAACTTCTCAAAGTATAGAGCAAGAAACTTTCCAAGGTGTGAGTGAAATAAATCAAAGTGGATCAAAGAAATGTGAACCATCCTACAAAAAGCGTCTCGAGTGTTATATTTGCAAGGAAATCTTTAAGACATCATATAAATTGAGTGATCATATGTTGAGTATTCACAATTGCAGTGAGCCGTATGAATGTAATATTTGCAAGAAGACATTTAAAGTAGCGTCAAGTTTAAAGAAACACAAAGTTAATCACGGTACTGAAAAACCGTTTGAGTGTAATATTTGCAAGAAGAAATTTAATTTGTCTTGGAGTTTGAAAGTGCATATGCGATATCACAGTGGCGAAAAACCGTTCGAATGTAACATTTGCAATAAGAAATTTGCGATATCTTCAGACTTGTACGTGCATAAACGAATTCACAGCGGTTCAAAACCGTACGAGTGTGAAATTTGCATGAAGAAATTCGTTCAGTTGTCGAATTTAACGAGACATAAAGTAATTCACGATAACGAAAAACAATTCCAGTGTAATATTTGTTCGAAACGATTCAATTATTCTTCCTCATATAATGTACACATGCGAACTCATAGTGGAGAAAAACCTTATGAGTGTAAACTTTGTACGGAGAAGTTCATTCATGCCGTAGCCTTGAAAGTGCACGAGGGAATGATTCACAGAGGTGAAAAATTGTACCAGTGTAATATTTGCATGAAGAAATTCAATCACACCTCATCGTTGATCGTACACAAGAGAATGCACACTGGAGAGAATATTCACCAATGTAACCTTTGCACCAAAGCGTTTCCGTCACCGACGCTTTTAACTCAACACATGGCGTGTCATAGCGACGACAAACCACACGGATGTAACGCTTGCACGAAGAAATTTAAAAGCGTGAGCACATTAAACAAACACATTCGTATAAAACACAGTGGGGAAAAACTTCATGAGTGTAATATTTGCATGAAGAAATTCACGGCATCGTCTAGTTTGAAAACTCATCAACGAATTCACAGTGGAGAAAAACCTTTTGAGTGTAATGTTTGCTTGAAGAAATTTATTCAGTCGTCCATATTAATTAGACATAAGCGAGTTCATTGCATTGGATCACCTAATTAATGAATAATGCTAGTGTAAATAAATAAATATATATTATAATATGTAATTGTTGTTGGATTTATTTATTTTTATTTACCAAGATTCACCTACAGGCAAGGTGTGTGTGTGTACGACATTATATACTTTTAAACAATTATGTATGGTTCACATCTTGCCCTCTTAGTGGTGAATACAAATAAGCTATACAACATATTACACAGAGTTTCATTATTAAGAACAGAAGGACAAACACACAATACATACATTCACTCTCACACATTTAGCCTCCCCTTCGATCTTCCATATTTCCCTGCCCTGATGTCCAGGTCGACTGTAAGATAAGTCCGCCCCTTTAGCATACTACTATTGTCTTGTCTCGTAACCCGTCATGATTTTTTGGCAAGCTTGTTATATAAGAGGCTGAGGAAATACTTACATATGAAGCAGTTGAACTCAAAGACTAACTGGTAGAGAATGCTGAATGTTTTGACTGAAGTTTTGTGGTGGATGTTCATTGCGATAACATTAAAAAGAAATCCAGTGTCTCCCGCAGTCTTGGCTTTATGGGTTTCCTAACATGCACTCCGTTTCAATGTTCGACCATAGTACACACCGTACAGCGTCGGCCATGTACCAAAATAGATGTTCTGAATGAATCCTTCATTGCTATAAATGAAATTGCTATCTACTAAAGTTTATCAAATAAGTAAATCAAAATTTCTTTTGAAATCCATTCATTACTAGCCATTTTTCCCCACTTAGTATCACTACTGTATTTCATATCAGAAGAATATCTATTTCGACGCTGTACTATAGTCGAACATTGAAACGGAGTGCATGTTAGGAGACCCTGGCTTTGTCAAACAAGTGTCAGGTTTACGGACTTCGACTGGAAAGAAGTTTTTGACTAGTCGTATCTTCTAATTGATGCGTTTGAAATGTGGTGTTGGAGGAAGCTTCTCCGAATACCATGGATAGAAAGAAGAATGAATGCGTCAGTCTTATCTGAGCTACACATTACAACTCGTTTGTCTGAGGAAATTGCTTGGTTTCTTTGGGCATACTGCAAGACGGGAGCCAGACAATTTAGAAAAACTGATAATAACTGGCCGAGTTGAAGGCAGGAGAAGTCGTGGACGTGTACCAATGAGATGGTCCGACCAGGTGATGGATGCCATTGAAATGACGTTTGCAGAATCATTGCTGTGGGCTGAAGACAGACCAGGGTGGGCCAGACTGCTGCGAGAAGTACCACATGAATGTCACGATCCTCAGCATTGAGGGACCAATTTGGAAGATGTTCTAGAATCTAGCAATAAACAGAAGAGTCCTTCATTGCAGGTATTTTGAAATTATAAGTCCAGCCTCCCATTCCAAATGTCCCCAGATAGGTAATGTATTGTGAAAGATGCTCAGCAACAATTGAGATTTACGGGGAACCGAATAACAGTACAAAATGTGCTATAAGAAAAATATTTCTTTTATTTGTTCGATAATTATATTTTACATTTTTTATACAAAAATACTTACTTAAATTTACAAACTTCATTGTACAAATCGTCTATAAATAATATTACATATTGTTTTAAATACTTGTGTCTCGCACCAGTGATGCAAACATGCAGTTCACAAACAGTGGATTTCCAAAAATTTTTATCCCTTGAAATCTGAGGCGTTGTGATTGGTCAGATGTAAACCAATAGGATCGAAGGAGCGTCAAGACTATCACTGGCGCGAGACGCATGTGTTTTAAATGGGTTAAGGTTTGAATAACTTATGATGTATGACAGCATGCACCCTCTTGTGGGTAAAATCTGAACTAATCAGGTTACTGAGTGAGTCAGTAGATGTGCTACCTCTAAGTAAATCGCCAGAATCTTGAACATTTAAGTAATTCCCGTACGCTGGCGTCTTATTCATTACATTGAGATGCTAATTTGTTCACAATCGGGTTGTCTACTACATAAAAAACTACAAAAAACCATAAGTTTGAAATTAAATTTCTTTGTAGACTTAAATAATATACCTACGTATTTATTTCATTACAATAAAAAAAAAAGTATGTAACAGTGTACATAATACATTCTGTCAAGAAATAAGTTGGTCTCGAATTAATTTGGAATAATGTTTGCTGGCAACAATGTCAAGACTTTTATATTTTAAGTACCCTAGACGTCTGACTCCATGTATTTTCAATAGAAAGGAAGTGATGCAATTTCACGCTCGGCACTTTTTGGTATTTTAGAGTCGCAAAACTCACACTATTAACAAGATATCAATAATAAAAACTAAAACATCTTTAAAACTATCGCTTAATTCCTAAATAACGTTATAACTAATACAGTTTTTAACTATGAAAACAAATTTTGAAAACGTTGCCCAGGTAATGTCAAAATTCTTCATACAATTTGACAGTTTGTGGGCACCAGTTTACTTCACTACTAGCATTGAGTACGCCATCTAGGTACTTAATATAAAAGATTAGAACAGGACAAGTGTTGCCAGTGTGTTTGCTAAAAAGTTACATGCTGTGCTGTCATCGAAAACCGCATCTTTCTTGACAGACTATACGTTGAAAATCAGATTTAACAATCAGGTATAAAAAAGGAGAAATAAATGTCTGGTAATGGGGTAACCAAGGATAATACACAGTAGTGTATATTACATGCAACAAAAAAACAGTACAAATTATAAAACATTTGTTCTTAAAATATTTACACATACTAAGTCAAACACAACAAAATATTATGTACAATATCCTGTTATTGTAGGGAAGGCAGAGAAGACTACATGTTTAAATTTATACAGATAGAATCTCGTGGATCGCATGATACAAACATCCAAAAAATTGCATCGAAAAAGTAATCAGACTCAGCTAATACTAAAGATATCATCCTAAGACTTAACACATGGATAAATGTAAGATATGCTGCAAGTCACTCTAGTGGGGAGAAATATGATTTTTGTTCATTTTCTCAATAAAAAATAATTCCAAAGTTACCTCTGAAATTTACTATTGAAACTTGAGATTATTCCCCTAGTTTGTTAGATATAATGCTGTAATTTGGTTGATAAGATGTTTAAGGTAAGACGCAGTGACTCTAGTGGGTATTTTTTTGATATTCTGTCCCCTTTTTATACAATAAGCCAAAATCGTTTTTGTCACTTACGTTATTCTTATTTTGCGCTTACACTCTCATACAAAATTTTAAAAAGTTGAAGCGATAATAGAACCACTTTTATTCAGAGCATATCGTGAAATGTAAAGAAAACATTGAGATTCTAACTGGTAGAAGACGCTACCGAAAATAAATTAAATCGTCAACAACAACACTGAGATTTGAATTCTCGATCTCAACGAGTTTGATCACATTCTCATCGATCGGACCAACGACGAAACTGCGTTTGAGATTATACGATGTTGGATCGTTTCACTGCCGACTGATTGTCATTGTATTGTATTAACACAACTGAAGTATCACAAGATTGGGCTAATATTCCCTTCACTCTGTCTCCGCCAGTCCACTTTCTATACTCGTGTCTTGAAAGGCTAACGGATCACCCTCTCCCGCAGTCTCCTGAGACGAGGTTGTCTCTTGCGACGCTGTCGTGTCCGACACAGAAGCACCATCAGTTCCGACACCAGATGATTCCGAGTACGTCTTTGGCGTCGTTTTGAGTAGTTCGGGTGCCGTGGGCAATTTCACGCCTTGTTTCAGCACCATAGCCCCGTCCTATAAAACAGGAAAAATAATTTGTTGAATAAGACAGACATCTGGGATGCGTTTTTTCTCATTAATTGTCACCAGACGAATCAACGGACGATTCTTGCATGAAGACAGAACGCATTCCAGTGATTGCTTCAATTAGAATTGTCAAACAGAGATATGAGAATACTAATAAGAGTGAGTTGATAGATATACATTGAGATAGCGATATTCTCACATTGTATCTTTTACAAGTAACCTACAATGCCGAAAATATTACAGAGTGGCGCTAGAGAAATCATTTTAAAGGCAAGATATATTTGTGAGTTGGAAAAAGAAAAAAATGCCCCGATAATCCCTTTAAACCGCCATCACAAGTTTGAAAAACAATGTTGCCAGTTTATTCTAACAATCCAAAAATTGGCTAGTTTTTATAAAAAACAGTTCTGAGATATAATTTGAAAGTAGTGAAAAAATGTAACCATCTTATTATCACATCAAGCAACACTAAACCAAGTTTGCTCCATGAGACTTCTGAAAAAAAATTATAGACTATACCTTCATCTGAACCAGCCCCTGTGAGGTCATGGCCTGCAACTGGGACTTGGTCATGAGAATCTTCTGGACTCGCACGGTCTTGGGGCCGATCTTCATCTGACTGACTTGCCCCACCGTGCCCCCCAGGGACGACGGGAGGGGCAGGGGCTTCACTCCCGGGGGGAGGGACTTGATCAACTGCGCCGGCACCTGGAATTAAACATAAGGTAGAACCAAATTGTGGAAGCTGACATCTTAGTATGGAGCGGAAACACGGAGAAAAATATCGGTCATCATCCTTAAAATGGAGTTGGGCAGGACACATTGCCAGACGCTCAGATTCTAAATGGACCAGAAAGATTCTCGAGTGGCAACTTAGAACAAGCAAAAGGAACGTAGGAAGACCTCAGGCAAGATGGTCTGACGATGTGAGGCGAATCGTAGGAAGCAAGTGGATGCAGCATGCCCAGGATAGGGATCTGTGGAAAGTCAAAGGGGAAGCCTATGTCCAGCATTGGAATTAAAATGGGTAAGCTTCATAAGATGTTATCGTCCAGGCATCACAAACATTGAAGAAAAGTTCAATATTTCTCAATTTCTAGCCTAAACAGAATTCATACGACGGTTAGAATTGTGCGTACCTTCTTGAGTGGCTGACCACTGGGAGACATGAGGACTCTCTGCCCGTCCTGCTTGACGGCGTGCACCGCCCCCTCCAACTTCTGAACCACAATGGCTCCACTCTGGGGGGAGGCATCACTACTGCTAGGCTACAAATTAAATATATTAAAAATTTTATAAGAATACCACCTCTTCCTACAACAGTGTGAATGGCAGCAATACATAGGTACTTAATGTATGTATACGGAATTCCACAACACAGCCGTCGCTCCTCGTGGTGTAATGGATAAGATCCCTACTATGCGAGACAAAGGTTTGGGTTCGTATCCCAGCCGGGGTGAACTGAAATGGAGAATGTTTCTCGAGTGTAAAGTGATTATTTAAGCCAGCCGAGGTCGGACGTAAGCCGACAATGTCCATCCTTAATTCTTCTACACTGTTGTAGGAATATTGCATTGAAAATATTGAAATTTGACTGTTGATAAAAAAGTGATACATATGACTCTACGAACCTTTTGTACTTTTTGTAATTTACTGGTGGTGGGAGTCGCGTCAGTCTTAGGAGTCTCTGTCTCTTGTTGCATTTTGCTTGGTCGCCCCCTCCGTCTCTTGGCTGGAGTGTCTTCTTCGGGACTCTTTGCGTTACTCGTATCTGCCACAGCTTCTTCTAAAGAGGGTTCTTTATTTTTCTTGGGTGTGGTTGCGTTTGTTTCTCCGGCATCTTCACCAGGTGTTGGATGTTTTCGGGGTCGCCCACGTTTTCTACCAGGCACTTTGACTTTGGACTACAATAAAAAACAAACACGTATTATATAAACCATCTTTCATTCTAGTCACTACACCCTAATGTCTTACAGTCACTCATATCTCTATTAATAACCTCATTCCTTATCCTATCTCTCCACACATTCTTCTCAACCATCTCATTTCCACTGCATTGAACCCTGATTGGTCCTTTTTCAGCCATGTCCTTGTCTCACTAGCATACATGCAGGTTGGCACTATAATAAGACAGCATTGCTTTGGTAGCCGCATTGCTACTACTAACAATTGGATTACCTTAGGAGCTGGGGTGGACCTATGTATCAAGACCTCTTCGTTGATATCAATATCGTCATCACTGTCATCAGGCATAGTATCAAAGTCACTCGTACGCGTGACATTTTCTGGAACATTCACCGCGTCAGTTTCTTCTTCCTCCTCGTCATCAGACCCGACTTTAGTACTGTCCCTGATCATGGCCGCATAGTCTTTAATCTTGGACGCCCTCCGAGATCTTCGAGGAGATGCGGCGCTGTCAGCGGATGTGCTCGAAGGTTCCCGAGAGGATATTTTAGATGAGCTGTCGACTTTCTTTGCATTCCCGACATTCTTCTGTGAACTCTGCTGTTTGGTATCCTAGAATTAATTTATTCATTAAAGAGAGTACAGAATTTGTACTCGAAAAGAAAAAGTACTCAGACTCAGCTAATACTAAAGATATCATCCTAAGACTTAACACATGGATAAATGTAAGATATGCTGCAAGTCACTCTAGTGGGGAGAAATTTGATTATTGTAAATTTTCTAGATAAAAAATAACTCCAAAGTTACCTCTGAAATTTACTGAGATTATTCCCGTAGTTTGTTAGATATAATGCTGTAATTTGGTTGATAGAATGTTTAAGGTAAGACGCAGTGACTCTAGGGGATATGTTTTTGATATTCGTTCCCCTTTTTATACAATAAGCCAAAATACTAACCTGTGATGATTTGGTTGGTGAAGGATGAGACTTGGATGATCGAGACAAAGAGCCATCGCCGCTTAATTTCTTTATCTCAGTCTCCCTTTAAATGGAACAAACAATGCAAAAATTAATAAAACTTCTAAGAGTTAACGATATTTCGAGATTTCATATGCTCGTAGACGAGTGGAGGGCCTTAAATAGGATATTATTATTATTTGTTATTGGGTAGGCAGCTTTCGCTGTTTTGACCCAAGTCCCAGTTAAGTTGTGTTTATATTATCTAGTCTATTCTTGAAGGTGTTGGTGTGTAGTATGGAGCAAGTACCACTGACTCTGGCAACTGATTCCAAGCACTGACAGCTCTATTGGTCAAGAAGTGTTTCCTTGGGTTGGATGTGAATCTTGTTGTTGTCAGTTTCAGCTGGTGTCCTAAGAGTTTGTACCCCTGAAAATTCGGCCCCATACTACTCCCATCCGTCTACACTCTTGCGGGTGTCAGGAGTGTTACTATTCATCTTATTGACATGGGAAACTATGGATTCGACACTAATACTATCGCTTTTTTCCACCACCCAGTCAGCCCCCCCAAACCCCCGTAGTCTTATCCCTGCGGATGTTGAAGGGGAGTTTTCGACACAAAAGCTATATGTATTCGAAAAAATAGTTTATTCCGTGTCTCTCTCTTCGTGTCCCCCCTCCCCCACGAACCATCCTTGGGGCAAGTACAACAATTTGCCAAAGTTTCATCTCAATTGGTTGAACGGTTTAGGAGTCTATATATGACAAACAAAAGGCAGTTTATTTCATAGATATCGGATTTTAGCGAACCCCGATAAGAAGACAACAATAGACTTACTTTTGCGGAGAAGTCTTCTTATTGGTTGCGTCGTTCCTTTTAAGTTGTGAGAATGTTCTTAAGCTGCTGTTATTACTGGGAGACAGACTGGTGGACAGCCTCGACTGCTTGGAGGAGATGAACCTCGAGGAGTTGTTCCCCGGAGTGCCCGACTTCTGGCTCGCATTCTACAAACAATATCAACAATTTATTACAAACGTGGGTCATTCAGCATTCAGAATGATGTGTGGAAAATCTTGAGTGTAGTAGAGAAATTCCAAATACTTCATAACAATAGTAATACGTGGAGCTTCGCCCAATTTTTATAATTGCGATACTAGCGCCAAATGCGGCACAAATGCGGCGAGAGAATAAAGCTTTCGAAAGAGATCAGCCGTTCAATACAAACTTCATACAAATCATTACTTTAAAAATATTAAAAAATTGAATGAATGATGTTCATATTTTAAAGAATTGGAAGTATAAAACACGAGAAATATAAATCCTCCATTCATCTTTAGAAGGATATAACACTCATAAATGCCGATTAAATGCTGTGGGAGGATTTAAAAACTGTTTAATTTTACTGCCTATTTATTCACGTAATGTATGGGAAAGTTCGTACTAAGGTATGTGACGACAACTTTTGGACTACATAATGGGCATCTAATAAATAGTATTTGGTCTTTGTTATATGCTATTTACATACACGAGAGATGTATTAAATTTTTGTTAGTACAAACAAATTCAATACAAGTGATAATAACTCCATAATTCTATAAAATCGCCTAATTTTTCCGAGCTCTCCATACAATATGTATGGGCGGGATATTTACTTTTACTAACGGCCCGCTAGATGGCTCTGGTAACTGTATGATCGCTACTTTGTATGGAAAATCTCAGAAGCTGCGCGTATTACTATTGTTATAAAGTATTTGGAAATACTATGCTATCCCCTCACGCCGCATCCCTTGCAGCGTAGGCAGAGAAAACAGATCGCAAGACTTCCCTATCCTGACACACTCTACGATTCCTTTTACTCAGAACATGTCCGTCCTTGAGATTCTGGTCTACACGGTCCAGCCATATGGTTCTTGGACGGCCGCACTTCCTTACACCTCTTCTTTCTCCTCTATGTTATCCTCTCATCGTTCTTTCCCTCTATCAACCATCTCAACTTGTTCACTTTCATTTAGGATAAACTATATGAATAAACTTAGATGTACAAAGGATGAATGACGAAAGTGTGACAAAGAAAATATACACAAGTGAATGGAGAGATGGCCGTACAAGAACAACTTGGTTTGACCATGTCAACCAGATTACCTTCTTCAATTCCATGATATCTCGCTCCAGCATCATGAGAGACTTCTCTCCGCTCCTCGCTGGAGTCTCAGGTTTCCCTTCAGGCTCCTCCTTCCTCTGCTTTGCTTCAGGAGTCTTCTTGACTGACGATTCACTAGATTTTTTGACATCAGACGGCGCCGGTGTAGTCTCCTTGCTGACTTTTTCGTCTTCGGCTGATTTCTTCGAAAACGATAACATCTGGAATAAAAAAACGGTGATAATTATACACAGGATTGGACGTATATTCACACATTTTTGTCTTCTCAGTTAAAAACTCATTATTTTCGAGTGCCAATGTAACTGCAAGACTGGTGTTGTGACTAGAATGAAAGTGAATAAATTTAGATGGTTTGGGCATGTTAAGAGAATGAAAGACGACAGGATGACAAAAAATATATATTTGAGTGAGCGAAGAGGGATGAAAGAGCGCGGCCGCCTGAGACTGGCCTGGTCCGATCATGTCGACCGGATCCTCAAGGATGAACGCGTTTTGAGTAAAAGGAATCGGAGAGCGTGTATGACTGCATGCATGAATGTGACGGAGACTAGGAGTGTGTGTAAGGATAGAGGTGGAATCATTTCCCACCCTAGACCCCCTCCGAGTGCTGAACTTCGTAAGACGTCTAGGACTAGAGGGGCTGCTCTAACTGGGTAGTCACCAGATGGGCAAAGTAGGGGGAGTGAAATAGATCTAACAGGTCGCCGTACATAATACACCCCATCTAATAAAATAAAATAAGGATGCGGCTGTCTGGCCTCTCTGCCTACCCTGAGGGTATGGATAAGATAGTTGTAACATACAAACCTTCTGAACGTATTTCTTGCCGCACTTTTTGTCAAATTTCTCTCTAATCTCATCGGGTTTAGTTTCCGCTGCATTGTTTTGCTTCTTTGTCGGTGAGTCATCTGCCTTCTTTGACGTCTTTTTACTCGGCGTTATCCCCCAATCGTAGTCTTCGTCGTCAGCTACGTCGTCTGCAGACAATTTTCTTTTTACCGCCGACGTCGTCGCATCAGCTTGCAATTTCATTCTCGCCTTCATCTTGATCTCTTCCAACCGTTTTTTCTGCTTCTTGACCTCTTCGGCCTTCTGCAAGATGCTCGACAGTGCCTTAGTTTCTTGAGGTTTCTCCGCTTTATTTTCCTGGACAGCAGGTGCGTGTTGTTTGGCCGGTGTTTTCTGCAGCGTAGCTTGATTCTCTTGATCGACGATGCTCGCAGCCGAATACAAGGGATGATCCACTGTCTTTAATTCGGCGTACACCGGTCTAGGACTATCGTCTTTCACTGAAATCACAAAACATAAAATACATGAAAAACTGCTGGGGAAAAAGTACTCAGACTCAGCTAATACTAAAGATATAAGATATGCTGCAAGTCACTCTAGTGGGGAGAAATATCATTCAAGTACATTTTCTCCATAAAAAATCATTCCAAAGTTACTTCTGAAATTGACTGAAACTTGAGATTATTCCCGTAGTTTGTTAGATATAATGCTGTAATTTGGTTGATAAAATGTTTAAGGTAAGACGCAGTGACTCTAGTGGATATTTTTTTTGATATTCAGTCCCCTTTTTATATAATATGCCAAAATCTATTGTCGCTTTCTCTACTATTATTTTGCGCTTACACTCTTATAGAATATTTGAAAAAGTTGAAGCAATAATAGAATGATTTTTACTCAGAGTATATGGCCCCATAAGCGTATGTTTCCAGAGTATATAAAAGATGGTGAGATTACCTGGTGTTAGTAGTTTGGGGCTCACAGCCTGAGCAGCGATGGTGGCTTCGGGCAGCTGCAGTTCAATGCTCACTCCGCTAGCACTGGGTGGGACCTGTTGACAATCAATTCACTCACACATTAACTCAGTGATTCGTTATGTCGTAAGATGTCTTAAGGGCGCCGTGAAGTAGTCAATTAAACATAAGTATTCGGCAAATTTTTGGAATTTCCAATTCTCTATTTTTTTATTTATATAAATTTATCTGGGCTTGCATACACAAATCCAAATACTTTCCTGCACACCTTGCACTAGGCTAAAAGCCTGTATCGCAAAGTGTGGAATACATCGCCAGCATAGGGGTTCGAACCTGGCATAAATATTATTATTTGTTATTGGGTAGGCAGCTTTGGCTGTTTTGACCCAAGTCCCAGTTAAGTTGTGTTTATATTATCTAGTCTATTCTTGAAGGTGTTGGTGTGTAGTATGGAGCAAGTACCACTGACTCCGGCAACTGATTCCAAGCACTGACAGCATCATCAATATAAAAAAAAAACAGTATATTATGTGAAGTGATTGTAATAGATATGTATGTGGTGTAATCTTCATAGACTTTTAAATTTAGTACTAGCTAGACGTCTGACTCCCGTGTATTTTCATTAGAAAGGAAGTGACACAATTTCACGCTAGGCACTTTTTGGTATTTTAGAGTCGCATAACTCACACTATTAACAAGATGTCAATAATAAAAACTAAAACATCTTGAAAACTACCGCTTAAATTCCTAAATGACGTTAAAACTAATACAGTTTTAAACTATGAGAACAAAATTGCGAAAATGTTGCCCACAAAATGTCAAAATTCTTGGTTCCATGTCAAAATCTCAAGTGACAAAAACGCACATGTCAAAATGGGTAACCTACTATTGACAGAATCGCAACTCAACACCGGAAAATCTGACGTTGTTGTTTTTTTTTGGTTTGTTTTTGTGTGAAAAAAAAAAAACAACCTAACGAACCTAACCCAACAATATTGAAATTGGCGGCAACAGGTTTTCCGGCGATGATCAGTCAATTCTGTCAATAGTAGGTTACCCTTTTGACATGTGAGATTTTGTCACTTGAGATTTTGACATGGAACCAAATTCTTCATACGATTTGACAGTTTGTGGGCACCAGTTTACTTCACTACTGGCATTGAGTAAGCCATCTAGGTACTTAGTGGTAATCTTACATTGGATGTTGTGTGCTGCTGGTTGGCTAACTGATACACAATGGTCTCCCCTCCACCCACCACCATGAGCTCCTGCATGCCCGATGCCTCGGTGTTGCCAGGTGTTGTCTGCAATCACAACAATTAGCTTCTAGTACATCTGTGCTTCTGACACTATTCAAATGACAACTAAAACTGATTTGCAAGCAACGAAATGCCTATCCTGCATCCTGCCCAAGGGAGTTCACAAAAGATGCATCTCCTGCGGGTAGGCAAAGAGAGCAGAATGTCACACCGCCCTATTACACACTCCTTGCTTCTGTCACATTTTAACATACATTACACATACACTATTTTCATCTTCCTATCGTCGCTCATTCTTTCAACATGACTTTTTCGCTATAATGTAATGAATACTTACAACGGGAGCCCACTCCATGACGACCCCCCCAATCTCCACGCTTCCGTCCCCCCCTTGGTCCTGTCTTGCAGCCCCCCCCTCTACGGGGACACACTTCACCTCCACCTCCTCCTCTCCCTCTAGTTCCTCTTCGTCCAAGTATTCCGCCTCTAAGTCTTCTTCTTCCTCTTCGCCCCCCTCCTCCGCGCCCTGCTGCCCCTCCCCCTGGATCAGGGGCACTTCGATTTCCTCACCAGTTTCATACATCTGCAGCAGGACAATAATTATTTATATATTTATTTACACTTTTGGTGAACAAAATATAGTCATGTTAACGTTACAAATAGGAGTTAAGGCGAGCTTAGAGACATCAGTCCTAACAAAGCGATCAATACATAAGCTGTGACTTGAGATATACCTGAAATATTTTAGGTATTGAACCGAATTTATCGGGATTGCACAGACGGAAATAAATTACAGTTGAGAACAAAAAGTATGCTGAGAACCACAGAAATGAGGACACTGCTCTGAGAGATCGAGAGATCGGGTGAGAAACACTGCAATTAGAGAAATCTGTGATGTCCAAGATGTAGTCAGATGGGGACGACAGCGGCGGAGAATCTGGCACTAACACGTGTCAAGAATGAACAACGTCAGACTCCCATACATTGCTTTGTAGGGGGTGCCTGATGGTCAACGCCCGCCAGGAAGACCACTGAAGCTGGAGTTTCACATCACAGGAGAACAATCCTGTCAATACAGACTCGCTGAGTCTAGACGCAGTTTAAGAAGAAGAGAGAGGGGTGTAGGTACTCACGACTTTCCCCTCGAGGTATGAGATGTCCACCTCCTGGGCGTCCTTGTGTTGTGTGTCAATGTGATGGTCGAGCTTCTCCTCACTGGTGAACACCAACTCACACCTCTCACACACAAACTGCTCTCCTGAAATCATAACACATAATATGTATCTGCATCTTTTTGTTTCATTTTACAATGGTAGAGGTCCGACTGCGCTACCTGCAGTACGAACTCATGTCCCAATTTAACACTCATTAGGAAGCGTGCTACCTGCGCTATCCAATAATCCAATTCGGGACAGTTGTTTGCAAGTGCAATCTGTCATTATGTCGATATTTGTTTTATTTTTATTTCAGAAATGGACGACAGGGAACTGAACGATGTTATCACTTCACATGTTTATTCTAAAAGCACATCAGTGGGAAATAAATTCAATACTATAGTATGGTCAACTATAACTGTCCAACGCAGTAATAAAAATGTGAGCGAGAAGGGATGGCTACTATGATGTTCCCTCTACACCTGCTCCATCTACACCCTGAATACCAATACCCATTTGAGAGGACATTCTATGAAGCTCACCAAGGGACTCACTCACCACAGTAATCCCACAAAGAATTTCATTTGCAATAGAGTGGTGAATATGTGGAACTGTTTACCCCAAAATGTGATACAAGCACCATCAGTGAACGTTTTTAAAAACAGATTGGACAACTTTCTCAGTATGCATACCTTCAATGTGAGACTTGATGTGGACCACCACCTCATCAACATCTTCAAATATCTCCTTGCACAGGGGACAGGTTAGATCCTGAGTGGCGTGCACGGCAGAGTGGAAGATCAGATCATCCTGCAACATGAATAATCTTTTGTAAAACTAATATTTTGTATTAAGTACCCAGATGGCGTACTCAATGCTAGTAGTGAAGTAAACTGGTGCCCACAAACTGTCAAATCGTATGAAGTGTATGATTTACCTGTTTATAGAAAGAGGCGTTGCACTGCACACACTTGAACTGTTCCTGCTCCTGTTCCATCTTCACAATGTTCTCACTCTTGGGAAGTCTCTTCCTTATAGGATCCTCCACAACTTCCCCAACGTGTTTCGACTTCAAATGTCTGAAACACAAAACACATTCATACTAGGGTTCAAAGATATACACTGTTGATATGTAACATGCAGATTTTCCACGGACTGTAGACTAAATCTTTCTCGAATGTATCTATGCATAATTATATTTTATTTATTTTTAAATGAATCTGGGTTTATCGTAATAAACCCAAATACATCTTTGTACACTTCACAGAAAGCTTATTATTATTATTATGTGTGCAGTCAAGCAGGCAGCATAAAGCTGATGTGCTTGAGCTCAAGTGTTTATGACATCACAGTAATCTGTCAAGTCCATTCTTAAAACTATTCACACTCTCAGCAACAACCAGATCCGGGGGCAGCCTGTTCTACACTCTGCATCCACAACTCTTGGAAGTGGACCAACAACTTGCGTTGTGAAGTGGAGTAAGTCGGGGATTGAACCCGCGCCCACTGGATTAACAGTCAAGGGCGTTACCACCCAGGCTGCCGACTACCTCGACATTTGAATATATAGTTTATAGCTTTGTAGATTTCCACGGTCCTTGTTAATATCTTCTCCATTCTTTTCGGGTGTACCGTGTGTAGATTGTCGAGCTTTCAGCCCACTTGCTGGGGCCATTCAGTAGTCCTGAAGATGGCCTGCTGGACAACCTACACACGGTACACACGGAGAAGAATGGAGAAGATGTATAATTAATATGTGGTGGTTACCTGGTGTAGTGGTGTGAGAGAAGGAATGACTTTGGACAGAATTTACACAAATATGGACGATCCCCGGCGTGCTTCTGTAGAACGTGCCTCTGTAACATGTTGGGGACCATGAACGCTGCAACCAAATACAAATACATTCATCAAATATACTAACCAAACCAACACAGAGGCATCCCATCCTACTATCCCTCTCTCTTTATGAAACAAATACTGAATCTGCTTTATCGAAATAAACCCACAGTAAGCTTGAAAAGCTTGTGTCGTGAAGTGGAGTAGGTCGGCATCGGGGATCGAACCCGCACCCACTGGATTAACAGTCAAGCGCGTTACTAACCAGGCTACCAACCACCTCCATATATATCCAATATTATTTATTTATCGTATGGCCAACATCATGCCTATATCATTTAACATTCGTTATGTCAAAGCGTAAAAAAAAAGTCAAAGCGCAGAGTGAATTTATACTTGCTTACATACTTTCCGTGTCCGGAACACCATCAAATTTGTAGCCCCCAATATTCAGCCACCCGGATAGCCCTGGCGTTCGCCAGTAGTACATCCTCGGGCGTGAATGTCGCTCCTATTTGGAGACACGAAAACAGGTGACTGTGGTCCCGTACAGCACCACACTCACAGGTATTTATAATAAATAATATATTTAGAGAACCCGAAGATAATTAGAGTAACATCTTACATTCGGGACAGTAGTTGCACTTGTGCGGAAGGACGGCTCCGTGTGAGATGGCATGCCTCTCCAGCCCCTGCTTGAAGGCAAAGCACTTGTCACACTGCTGGCACTTGTAGGGCCTGTCTGCATTGTGCTTCCTGAGGGTGTGCTCCTCCAGGCTGGCGGATGTCAGGAACTCTGAGTTGCACACGGTGCACAGGTACTTAGTCACCGTGCGATGCACCTGGACACAAGAATTTTTTATTTTATTCTTTATTACTAACATCTACCGGCATAACAGCATAAAAATGCCTTTGCGCCGGCAGATGCGATAGAAATAACAACATTAAAATCAATACAATAACATGGTGATACATAAACAATTACAAGTACTGAACATTCAATACAATAATCTCAAATTGATATTGAATCTGCAAAGGCTCTGACGTCCAAAATATAATACTAAAACTAGATACAATAAAAATAATACAAATGTTTAAAATAATAGTATACTGCAAGGACATTATCAGCCGTTGCATGCTGTAAGTACATACATAACTCATAAGAGTCATAAGACACAGCGTCCAATCAAACTATAGTAGTGTACGTTCCATGCCCGCATTCCATAGTGAGTGCAATGATCGGGAAGCGTTTTTTATTATCAATTGCCACCACGTGAGTCACCAGGCGATTATCCCACAAAGACACAACGCAGTCGAGTGATTGTTTCCATTGAAATTGTCAAAAAGAGATGTAGATATGAGAATACTAACAAGAGTGAGTTGATAGATATACACAGACATAGCGATATCACAGCACTCTTCTTTGGTAAATAGGGATGCACATATTGCGTGTTATTAAGAGTGAGTGAACAGCACGTGCGGACCGCTCTATTATCTCTGGCGAGTGAAAAACACCCTGCGATTTTGTTGGGTGCTGTTTTGCAATAATTGAACGTGTCAACTGATGTACATAGAACACGTTGAATCGTACAACTGGTTGATTCGCACCGATGATGGACCCGCTTTGAGTAAAAGAAATCGTTAACTACTGCTCAATTTTGAAAAATGAATCGTGTATTTTGTACTACCTTCTCATGTCTCCTTAGTAAAGACAGCCTCCCGAATTTCTTCTTGCAAACGACACAGTCATAGGGCTTCATGTCCGAGTGGATTAAGATGTGACATTGCAGGTCGTATTTGGAGAAGAACGATCTGAAAAACAAGACAATTTTTATATTTTGTGTGAGAATGTTAGCGCGAAATAAGAATAACATAAGCGACAATGTGAAGTATACCTTTTTAAAAGAAACCTGGGAACAAATTAAAAAATCTAAAACAGCCGATTTGTTAAGATTATAATTACCAGTATTTTGGCTAAATTATACTTTTATATCTGAAAAGCTGAACGGAAAATCTTCAGATCCCGTAAATTTCAGGGGTACTTTTGGAACATTTTTTTATTCAAGGAATTTTCAAATCTTGTAATTCTAAAACAGCCAATCTGTAGTCCATACTTTCATCTATCACTGTTTTCAGTTTCAAGACGATTCTCTCAGTATTGGCTGAGAACAGAGTGGCAGCATATAGGACATTAAATACACTAACTTTGAACATAGTGGACATTGGTGACTCCGTTTTCTGCGGTGATTCTTCTGATGCAGCTCCAATAGTTGTTTGAGTGGGAAGGAATGGTGGCACTGATCACAGGGGAAGGCCTGTGGAGCGCCACTACTGGAGTACAGCACCTGCTCTGTCTGCATATTGTCTGCAAAATAACACACTTTACTATAGTTATTGTATCGTGAGAAAACGATAACATCTGGAATGAAAAAACGGTGATAATTATACACAGGATTGGATGATAGGTACTATATTCACACATTTGTCAATAGCAATGTGTCTATGAAAGCAAAATAGCTAGTGCACAATGCTGTCTTGGTGCCGACCCTTACGTATGCAAGCGAGACGTGGATACAGAAGGATGAATCAGGGTTGAATGCAGTAGAAAATATGACGTCCTTAAGAAGAATGTGTGGGAAACACTGAGATAAGGAACGAGGTTATTAGGGAAATGAGTGACTGCAAGACTGGTGTTGTGACAAGAATGAAAGTGATTATAAACTAAGATGGTTTGAGCATGTTGAGAGAATGAAAGATGACAAAAAAGTTATACACTTTTTTTTTTTAAAGGATCTGGGCTTGCATACACAAACCCAAATACTTTCCAGCACACCTTGCACTAGGCTAAAAGCCTGTATCGCAAAGTGTGGAATACATCGCCAGCGCCGGGGTTTGAACCTGGCACCATCAGTTCGAGAGACTGCCGCCTCAACCAACTGCGCCAACCATGTACTCATGCACATAATGCATTGCACAATAAACGTTTCCTCTGTACCGACTCAAGTAACTGTTTTTTATTCAACCGAATTACCTGTTAAAGTTTACAGTTAAATTTCCAATTTATTTCACTAACTGGCACATGACATAATCGCTCGTTGACTCGCCTAGTGACAATTAACGACAAAAAACGCAGTCCAGAATGATGCAAGTCACCGCCACCTTGACATTTCTCTCTATCTCTAGCCATGATGTAGGATTAATACAAAAAAAGATATATGCCAGGTTGCCATCACCGTCGCTAAGGAAATGTATGAAATAACAGTCCCTTAACAACAAGTATGATGGACCACGTATTATATTCTGTTAGATTTGACACGAGCAGTGGTCCTATGTGATCATTATGCTATGTTGCCAACTGTTACAGCACGGCTAGGGTATCTACCTCAGGAGGCAGTGTGTAAGTCGAACTTAGAACTGGATTGTATTGTATGAGTTACCTTCATCTTCGGGCAGCAGGTAGGAAGTGGACTGCACCACGGTGGAGTCGTTCACTTCCTTCTTAATGGATCTCCTGGATGGGGTCTTCTGCTTGCTCTGTTTCTTCTGCTTCATCTGGAACCAACATTACGCAATACACAATCACATGGACACAAAATATGGAACCCTTATTATGTCAAAGACATCACACTTCTTGAAAATGTTTAAAGTGATTTGGAGTACCCGGAAAAAATGTAAAATTTTGAAACACATTCACCAATTCCAGTCCATCCATCCGTCGCGCCCGGGAATCGAACCCAGACCTCCAACCTGACAAGCAGGTATTCTACCACTGTGCTATGATGTATTCTACCACTGAGCTGAGTCGAGAAGAAACGTTTAGGTATATTGTACGCCGGCCCTCTATTGAGATTGTTGCCCTTGCGGGGTAAGGATAGAGGACAGAATGCTAAATTAGTGCGCGTAGGTTTCATGTCTATTCATACATGTTCAATGTCTGTAAATGTTTAATGTCTTTCTTTTTGTTTTAATGATCGTCGGCTTATTAAATGTGATCACTTTACACTTTACAAGCCCCTAGCGGGGTGAGGATAGAGGACAGAATGTTGAATTAGTATAATACGATACCTTCTCCATCTCCGTGACATCGAAAGGAACGTCAATCTCTTCCTCCTCCTCGGTCAATTCTTCCTCTGTGGCCACTTGCACATTGGAGGACTCCAGGAGCTCGTCGGGCACGTTCTATAAAACAATGCAACAGTTTTTGGTACAATACCTACAAGTCTATTTATCTATCTATCTATACCCTCACGCCGCGTCCCTTGCAGGGTAGGCAGAGAGAACAGAGCGCCAGACAGCCCTATCCTTACACACACTCCTAGCTTCTGTCACATTCATGCATGCAGTCATACACACTCTCCGATTCCTTTTACTCAAAACGCGTCCATCCTCGAGGATCTGGTCGACATGATCGGACCAGGTCAGTCTCGGGTGGCCGCGCTTCCTCACCCCTCTTCTCGCTCACTCAAATATATCTTTTTTGACATCCTGTCATCTTTCATTCTCTCAACATACCCTGTACATCTTAGTTTATTCACTTTCATTCTTGTCACAACACCAGTCTTGCAGTCACACATTTCCCTAATACCTACAAGTATTGTTGTAATTTGCTTTGACATATGAGGTGGTCGGTAGCCTGGTTGGTAACGCGCTCTCAACTGTTAATCCGGCAGGCGCAGGTTCTATCCCCGACTTACTCCACTTCACAACACAAGCTTTCTGTGAAGTGTACAAAGATGTATTTGGATTTATGGAAATAAGAAGAAACAGATTCATTTTATAAATAAATAAATAATAATAATCAGTGTGGAAATTACCTTTGGAATATAACCTATGAAATTAAATGGTAAATTAGCGTACTTTACATCGAGAAAAAATGGTGTATACCTAGCGGAAAGGCCAGTAGCGGCAATGGCGGCGGTCATGCTTTGTCTATGGCTTTATCTGCAACGAAGCCAGCGATAGTATACAAGCCTACATCCTCGAATTCCATCACCACCATGATTGGTGACGTCACCTTGTATCGGTGACAAACACCTTGTCTCAGTGACAAACACTTGAACTACAGAATATTTTTTCCCATACATTTTCATGGGGTCATCATTGTCAAATGTCACATTGTTGCGGCCTGTATGACAATATGGTGCCGGCCTCGTCCGTTAAGTCTTCCTACATATAGAGGTTCCTTAGCTTCGATTAGAAAAATACAATATTTTTTACGATGGGATTAAACTCATGATATATATTACAGTTTGTTAATAATGCATACCTTAATCATATCCTGTGGCCAAGGTATTGGGGGTCTGAGTTCACCGTGTACGATGAAATGTCTCAAGGCCTCGTCCCCCTGTCGGCAGATCTGCTTGAAGCGGTACGACTGGTCCATGAAGTACCTGCACACTTGACAGATGTAACTCGGCATGCCATCTAGTGGCGAAACCTGAAAACAACAGTAATCATTCATAAATAGGAACTGGAAAAAATCAGTCAAAATATCAAAAATTTGGCAAAATGTGGTGTTATTTTTCATGCATTTATACCATTAAAGTGGACAATTTTGATAACTATTGTCGGGGCGCGGCCCCATGTCTAGCTTTATATTAAAAAAAGCGCTAAAAACTGTATTTTTTTCCGAGCGAAAGCTTTTTTTTCTTAGCGACTTTTTAAAACACGATAAACTTTTGACAGGAGTGACATTTCAAGTCAAAACATGGTAAATTTACTAAATTTGTCTTAAAAAAACACATTCTGACTTTCTGTGCCCTCGTCGGACCGCACCCGTAGTCGAGCCGAGCGAAATAAATCGTTTTTAGCACTTTGTTGAATAAAAAAAAAGTTTATCACAAAAAGTGGGGCCGCCCTACTAATAATGTAAAAAAAAAATATTGTATTCTGTACAAAAAACCCTAAAACAATAAAATAAAACAAAAATATTGGAGAAAAACAAAAAACACCTCTTTGCCAGGTTTTTTAAGTGCGGTTCTTCTTAATTTCAAAGCCATCTAATTATTTTAATGAATACTAACACTTATTTTAGACAATGAAAAAAATTTAGACAATTTAATTTCATAAATAAAAAAGATATATAGCGACATCTTTGTAATAAAACAAAAAAATATAAAAGTTGGGCGTCGCCATTGTTGAAGAAAATGGTTTAGTACCTACCCGCGTAATCTTGTCTCAAACCCTAACTTATATTTTAGTATTTATCCCGATTCGGGACTCGAACCCACAAATCATGCAGTGAAAAACACAACCAAAAATCGCTAAACAACAGATTTAAATGCGACAAATGTGCGAAATTCGTTCAGATTATTGTGAAAATTTACCTCAATGGAAAGACAAGCCATTATTTGCAACGGCAAAGGCGCAGAGTTCTTGCTTCTGACAGTTCGATGGAAAATACTCGCCAATGGTTCGTCGTCTTTCAGGCAAAATCGGCACAAACGTTTATTACGCAAACTCTCTTTGCGTTTCTCCATTTTTGATGCAATTATTATTGGATATTTCTTCCAAAAGTTGCGATTTTACAGCAAAATAGCGGGACACGGCATAACAAGAAAAAGATGTCTTGTAAACTAGCGCCATCACACGAATAAACGGAGACGCACTCTACTATAATATTGCCATATAAATAAATGTATTTTCCGTAAAATTTTCAATTTTCCGAAAAATGCATACTGACATTTCGATTTCTAAAAACGGGAGACTTTAGATCTCGACAACCGTTACTAAATAAGATTTTGAAAAAATAGAGTAGATGCATAGATTTCTCAAAAAAATTATGTGAAAAACACCTCTGATCTTTTTTCCGAAAGACAAAAACTCCTTTCCTGAAAGTCGCGCAGATTTTTTATTTTTTGTATTGATAATATGCATTAAATCTAGGGAACAGACGTAAAAGTTTTTTGATTGAAGCGAAATTAACCCCAAAAATGGAAAAAACGCTATATTTATCATGCGATTTTGATCCTCAACGCCGTGGGAAAATGGCGTGACGTCATAGTCCATAGTCTCTGTCAATATATTTTTGTAAAATTTGAGTATCGTTTTGAAGTAGGTATGTTTTACCTATAACATTTTTTTAAAGATGAAAATGCTAAAGTTATTTTTTTTTCTTAATAACACGGAAATATTGCGTACTGGCAGCACCGGTATATAAACGAAGAAAATTAAAATTATCTGATAAAAATTATTAAGCCCGTATTTAATGATTTAAAAATTTATTAAATGTGCAAATAAAATATGCGAATTATTCCTAATATAATAAAATTGCTATAAAAATGTATTGTAGGTGAATAATTTAAAAAACGGGACTGGGAAAATAAAATTACAATTTTTCGTCGCTTGTAGGTGGCGCTAGTTATCGGAAAATTGATTTTAATTTCAAATACGGTTGTATCACAAATTTAACCGCACCGTATTAAGTTTGTTTTCGTATGTCTTCCAATCACAAACGATTTTTTTCTTTATAACTGAATTTCTTCGCTATTCATTGGCTGATTTGTACATCGCGGCAAGTTCAGTTCATTGATATAAAATATTAACTTAAATTGCAGTTATTACTTACTATGTAAATTATATAGGGCAGCCCTTTTTTAATAGATATTTATATAAATACGTAATTAAATCATTTTAATTGCCAATAATACTTATTCTTAATTATTCATATTATTTCGGAGTAAACAGCGGACATTTTCAATATGGCTTCCAGTTCGTCAAAGTTTGTTATCAATTTAAAAATAGGTCAAAGCAAAACAATTTTCCAACACCATCTATGTATGTAATTATAAAATTTTAATACAGATGGGGTGATATTTTCGATGATATTTTAAAAATAAAACATAATACGATGTACCTATGTAGTAAATTTAATTCAATACCTATCAAATGTAAATGGTACACTCCTAATGGATTTTTTTTAAATCCCAGAGCTAATCTTTAAGTGCTTATATACACTGAGCAAAAATCGTTTTATTTTCACTTCAACCTTTCTCTCTTTCTTTTTTTCCTTCAACCTTTGTATGAGAATGTTAGCATGAAATAAGAATAACGTAAGCGACAATGTGAATTAAGTATACATTTTTAAAAGAAACCTGGGAAGAAACTTAAAAATCTAAAGCAGCCAATTTGTTAAGATTATAATCACCAGTATTTTGGCTAAATTATATTTTTATATCTGAACAACTGAATGGAAAATCTTCAGATCCCGTTAATTTTAGGGGTACTTTAGGAATATTTTTTTATGCAAGGAATTTCTGAATTCTGTAATTCTAAAACAGCCGATCTGTTGTCCATACTTTCATCTATCACTGTCTTCAGTTTCAAGATGATTCCCTCAGTATTGGCTGAGAACAATTCAGGGCGCCGAAGCCCAATGACAGCATATAGGAGTATAAAAAAATTACTAAATTTAATAAATTGGAAATGAAAGTGCTCATGTATTTTTTAAATTAATTTATTTAAACATAAATGACAAAGGTATTAGAATAATGGTATTTAATATTTAACTAACTGCCGTACTAATACAGACCGAAGCAGTTAACACCGAAATTATTAAGTAGTTATATCTCAACAGATACACAGCAAAGGACGGACCTTCCATCAGGCTTATGACTGATCGTCGGCTGGCTTAATGTGATCACTTTACACTTAAGTAATATCCACCAATTCCAGTTCATCCATCTGCCGCGGCCGGGAATCGAACCCAGACATCACATTAAGAAATTTTGTAACCTCCTTGGACAAGGATATTGAAGGAACGTAATTCGGGGGTGGGGTTTGCCGGGGGGCTCCCTTAAGGCTAACCCTGGGCCCACCTCTTAATAATATTTTGCTAGAAGTGCGGGTAAAGAGGTCGCTATTAATGCGCCTGAGCTATCCGGGGATGTGGAGGGCCTTAAGCCCGCGGGATTTTCCTTCAATCACATTAAGCCAGCCGACGATCAGTCATAAGCCTGTTGGAAAGTCCATCCTTTGCTGTGTATCTGTTGAGAGATAACTACTTGTTATATTCAACTACGACATGTAGAAAATTCCGATAGTCTCACAAAACATAAATTGTGATTTTCAAAATAATCTTGTAAAATTGTAAATCGTAAAAATAATACGAGACCATCTTCACAGTGGGAAAGAATAAAACATGACAATTCATCAAAAAAGATAATCTGGGCTTGTGTACCAAACCCTAATAGTTTCCTACACTTGTAACCCTTGCAGGGTAGGCAAAGAGAGCAGAGAGCCAGACTTTCACACTTCGGGCTTCACACATTCATGGGATTCCTCAAACACACTCTACAATTCCTTTTTTTTTAACAATAGGATCTGAGCTTGCATAAGCAAATCCAAATACTTTCCTGCACACCTTGCACTAGGCTAAAAGCCCGTATTGCGAAGTGTGGAATACACTGCCAACGCCGCGGTTCGAACCTGGAACCTCCCGCTCGAGAGACCGCTGCCTCGACCGACTGAGCCAACCGTGTACTCATTTTACTCAGAACACGTCCGTCATCGAAAATCTGGTCTACATGGTCAATCCATGTGGTTCTTGGACGTCTTTCTACACGCTTCAGAGCAAGCTAGAAGCTTGTCTCGTGAATTGCGGATTACATCACCAGGTTTGAATCCGGCACCTCCCGCTTGGGAGAATCATCTTCAATTGGGCCAACCATTTGCTCTCAATAATTCTTAAAACATTATACTTTTGAGAAAAAACTTAATGCTTAAAATATTTAAATAGTGGAGTACGTAGTTGGCGGCAGTTGGTTGAAGCGGCAGTCTCTCAAGCAGGAGGCGCCAGGTTCAAACCCCGGCGCTGGCGATGTATTCCACACTTTGCGATACAGGCTTTTAGCCTAGTGCAAGGTGTGCAGGAAAGTATTAGGGTTTGTGTACGCAAGCCCAGATCCTTTTTCTTTAAAAAAATAAAATCATAAAAACAAGAGAATATAGACAGGATGTCTTGACGGTTCCTCGCAGAGACGATTACTACGGTGAAGTGTTTTAATGGAGGAGGCTTGTGTGCAGGAGTGGATGGATACAGGCTGCCGAACAAGAAGTCTTGAAGTTGTTAATGGGCAGTGGCATTTGAACCATATCCCGTCTAATCCGTTCTTTAAGTGGTTCGATTGCTGGTGAACGCGTAAAAAAAGCCTGTCTTCTTTGCCCAATCTTTTTCACATCGTAGTTGGATAACAAGCGAACATATTATGACGGCTCACGATCACGACTACGTTAAGTGAGTTTTAGTCGGTTAATTTTATGTTATGTTCATTTACTCCACGCGTGAATTGGTTTATGTGAATTTAAATGCGATAACTGTACGAAGGCTTGCTTGCAAATATCACACTTAAAAGGCTTAACGTCGCTATGGACTTTCTTATGCGAAGTCAAATAGTACAAGTGCGAGAATGACGCATTACAGGCATCGCACTTGAAAGGTTTATCCTCGCTGTGAACGCGTCTATGCACCTTTAAATACGATTCCAGCCTGAATGTCTTCCAGCACGTATCACACTGAAAAGGTTTAGTCTGACCATGTCTTCGTTTGTAAGCCTAAATATGATTTTTTTGCAAACGCTAAATGGCAAATATCACACGAAAACATCTTCTCGTCATTGTGAGACTGCATATGAAGGTTCAATTGTGTCTTTTTCTCAAACACTTCCTGGCAAACGTCGCACGTAAAAGATTTTTTCACAACGTGAGTTTCTTTGTGTGCGTCTAAATCCGACATTCGTCTGAACTGTTCTTGGCAGATGTCACACTCAAAAGTATGTGTGATGTGAGATGCTCTGTGCGTATTTAAGTGCTTCTTTTTTGCGAATGATCGTTGGCATACGTCACATTCAAACGTTTGGGGAACGTGAGTTCGTTTATGCGCTGTTAAACGATGATATCCTCCGAATGCTTTATCGCAAATTTCACACTTATATGTCATTGGAGCAAAGAGCCATTTATTTTTGTGAACTCGTATAATATGTGCACTCAGATAGTTTTTCATTGTAAACGTAGCCAAACAAATATCGCATTCAAAAGGTGTTTGGTCGCCGTGAATTTGTTTATGGAACTGTAAAAACAACCCTTTTGTGAACGTTTTCTTGCAAATATCACACATGAAATTTGCTTCATGTTTTTTGTCATATTTGACAGTTGATTTCTCAGAATCTCTCTCACATATAGACTCAACGTGAGGTTCATATTTCACATGAATATCAACAGGTTCTTGTTTCACCTCGTCACCAATATCCATCAAAGTCTGACAACTAAAGGACGCCGCTTCATCCTTTGTTTCTTGAGTTTCCACTTTAATATCAGGAGGTGAGACATAATCAACTTCTTCCACAGGTTCTTGTTTAATATGAACATCCATTTTATGATGCAGAGATGTTATTTTATTTCGTGATTTGTCGAACTCACTTTTGACATAACTCCAGTGTTGCCAACGTAGGCGATTTTTCGCCATTTAGGTACTCAGAACGAGAATCGGCGACGAAAAAATCTAAAAGGCGACGGGTCGCCTTTTAATAAAGCGCACATTTAATGGATATTTATATAAATAAGTTATTATTTCATTTTAATTGCCAATAATACTTATTTTAAATTATTCATATTATTTCAGAGTAAATCGGGGAGATTTTTCAATATGGCTTTCAGTTTGTTATCAATTTAAAAATAGGTCAAAAAATACAATTTTCCAACACCATCTATGTATGTAATTATACAAATTTAATACAGATGGGGTGATATTTTTGATGCTATTTCAAAAATAAAACATAATACAACGTATGTAGTAAATTTAATATCAAATTAATGTAAATGGTACACATGTATTTTTTTTTTAATTTTTCCAGAGCTACCTTTAAGCTTTTAAATAATTTAAAAAAAACTTACATTTTTATACTGAGTACCTTAAGTATCCTCAAACCCAAAATAAGCTATACAAAGGTCTAAGTTTGTTCACTTTCATTCTAGTCACTACACCCTAATGTCATACAGTCACTCATCTCTCTATTAATAACCTCATTCCTTATCCTATCTCTCCACACATTCTTCTCAACCATCTCATTTCCACTGCATTGTACCCTGATTGGTCCTTCTTCAGCCAGTCTCATCTTTGTCATGTCCTCGGATTGGCCAATAGTTGTGACGTCATCATCCAATATCACCTTGTTATGGCCTGTATGATAATACTATTGTGATCAGTCTCACTTGAGTATAAAAAAAATAGGGTACAATTGAATAAATAGGAAATAAAAGTGCTCATGTATTTTTTAAATTTATTTATTTGAACATAAATGATAAAGGTATTAGACAAAGGTGAGCCGTACTAAAACAGTTAACTCTGATATCATAAAGTAGTTATATCTCAACAGATATACAGCAAAGGATGGACCTTCCATCAGGATTATGAGTGATCGTCTGCTGGCTTAATGTGATCACTTTACTCATAAGTAACATCCACCAATTCCATTCCATCCATCTGCCGCGGCTGGGAATCGAACCCAGACCTCCAACCTGACAAGCCGGTATTCTACAGCTATGCTATGAAGGCTGGTATCAATAGACAAGCCCAAATTATCATTAGACATACTTTTAACATATAAAGTATTCAAAAAATAAGCCATACAGCAACTACAGCCTGTCAAGAAAGATATGGTTTTGGGTTAGGCTGCTGCATGTATTCTTTTTGCCAACCATAGTGACAACACTGGAAAACAAAATTGTAAATCCTAAAAATAATCCGAGACCATCACATTCTCAAGAAAAATATTTACAGTGGAAAAAAATAAAACATGACAATTCATTAAAAAAGATGATCTGGACTTGCATACACAAACCCAAATACTTTCCTACACACTTGCAGCGCTTCATACCGCATCCCTTGCAGGGTAGGCAGCAGGCGCAAGGCTACCTAAGAACACGATTCCCTTCGAGTTACCTTTTGGATAAAATGATAGGTATAATAGTGTCTAATTTGACGTAATCCCATAAGAAATGTTAGCCCCGGCTTCCCTTCTGCAGAAGTCCACCCTTCGTCACTGGTAGGCGGAGAGAGCAGATAGCCAGACTTTCCTATCCTTACACACACTTCGGGCTTCCGTCACATTAATTCAATTCCTCATACACTCTCTACGATTCCTTTTACTCAGAACACGTCCATGCTTGAGAATCTAGACACTTCAGAGCAAGCTAAAAGCTTGTCTCGTGAAGAGCGGATTACATCACCAGGTTTGAACCCGGCAGCTCCCGCTCGGGAGAATCATCTTCAACCCATTGCGCCAACCATATACTCTCAATAATTCTTAAAACATTATACTTTTGAGAAAACTTAATGCATGAAATATTTGTTGCGGCGCAGTTATCCTTAGGCGTAGTTGTTTAAGGCGGCAGTCTCTCAAGCGGGAGGCGCCAGGTTCAAACCCCGGCGCTGGCGATGTATTCCACACTTTGTGATACAGGCTTTTGGCCTAGTGCAAGGTGTGCAGGAAAGTATTTGGGTTTGTGTACGCAAGCCCAGATCCTTTTTCTATAAAAAAAATAAAAACATAAAAACAAGAGCAAATTGGGCGGGCAGGTCGTAGTGGTCGTGTAAGATTATGTACGTCTCTATAAGGTCACCCTTCTCTCTTCTCGCCCTGACTGCAGTTAGTCCCAATGTTTATTTACTCCAAGTGGCGTGAATTGGTTTGTGTGCATTTAAATATGATAACTGTACGAAGGCTTGCTTGCAAACATCGCACTTAAAAGGCTTAACGTCGCTATGGACTTTCTTATGCGAAGTCAAATAATGCAACTGCGTGAACGACGCATTACAGGCATCGCACTTGAAAGGTTTATACCCACTGTGAACGCGTCTATGCACCTTTAAATACGATTCCAGCCTGAATGTCTTCCAGCATGTATCACACTCAAAAGGTTTGGTTTGACTATGTCTTCGTTTGTGTAAGCCTAAATATGATTTTTTTGCGAACGCTTCATGGCAAATATCACACGAAAACGTCTTCTTGTCATTGTGAGACTGCATATGAAGGTTCAATTGTGTCTTTTCCTCAAACACTTCCTGGCAAACGTCGCAGGTAAAAGTTTTTTTCACAACGTGAGTTTCTTTATGTGCGTCTAAATCCGTCATTCGTCTAAACGGTTGCTGGCAGACGTCACACTCAAAAGTTTGTGTGATGGTGTGAGATTTTCTGTGTGTATTCAAGTGTTGTTTTTTCGCGAATGACTGTTGACATACGTCACATTCAAACGTTTGTGGAACGTGAGTTCGTTTATGCACTGTTAGACGATAATTTCTCCCGAATACTTTATCGCAAATATCGCACTTGTATGTCCTTGGAGCGAAGAGCAATAGTTTATTGTGAACTCGCATGTGTGCACTCAGATATTGTTTCATTGTAAACGTCGCCGAACATAATTCGCATTCAAAAGATGCTTTGTCATTGTGAATTTGTTTATGGGACTGTAAAAACATCCATTTCGAGAATGTCTTTTTGCAAATATCACACTCAAAAGGTTTATCTTCTGGAGATATTTTATGACTTTGTTTTTCTACATTCAGCTGCGATTTTCCTGTGATCGTTTGCTGGACCTTATCACACTTAGTGTCACGGACTTCATGAGACGCAACAACATTTTCAACGTTATTGTGATTTCGTTTATTTTTGTTCGAGTATGATCTTGTCTCATTGTGACTTTTGACGTGTAAGTTAAAATGCGATTCTTCAAAGAACGTTTGCTGGCAGATATCACACTCAAATTTATTGACGTTATCAAATTCTTCTTTTACTTGGGACCCTACTGTGACTGTTTGCTTTTTGTGAATAAATCGTTTATGCGCTTTTAAATGTGCCGCCTTAGCAAAGGATCGCATGCACATATCGCATTTAAAAGGTTTTTCGTCTTTGTGACATTGTTTATGATTGTTTAAAAGAGTTTTTAGTGCAAATGTTTCCTGACACTCATCACACTTAAACGATTTTTTGACGTGTTTTTTTTTATGTTCGTCTAAAGTCACTTTCTTCGAGAACGCTTTCTTACAAACGTCGCACTCGAAATATTGAACGTCGGGGTGGAAAATTCGCTTATGTATATTTAAATTACACAACATGGTAAAGGTTTTCTTGCAAATATCACACGCGAAATTCACTTTTTTGTCATATTTGACGGTTGATTTCTCAGAATCTCTCTCACATATAGACTCAACATCAGGTTCATATTTCACATCAATATCTTCCTCGACATTCTCTTGTTTCACAATGACATTAGTCTTGAATAAAGTCCCACAATCAATAGACTTCTCCTCCGTCCAACCATAACCTCTTTGTAATTTGCCATGCCGACCTATGTCTGTATATTCACTCTCCTCAGTAGGTTCTTGTTTCACCTCGCCACTAATATCCATCAAAGTCTGACAACTAAAGGACGCCGCTTCATCCTTTGTTTCTTGAGTTTCCACTTTAATATCAGCAGGGGAGACATAATCAACTTCTTCCACAGGTTCCTGTTTAATATGAACATCCATTTTCTCTAATTTCTAGAGACTTTAACACTAACGATGATGCAGCGATGTTATTTCGTGATTTGTAATTTCATTTAGAAGATAAATCAACGTTTTCCGATTATTCTAGATCGCATTTCTCCACCACGAACGCAAAAACACCATAACACCATTGAAAGTCGAAATTGACAAATGTCAAAAAAATAGAGCTGGGTGAAATGAATCTTTGAAAAAGATTCGACTCAATGATTCAAATTGATAATATCGTTCACAATAGGGTACTAGCATTTTTTTCGTCGATTGAAAGATATAGGTACCTATATAATCGATAGTTGTACTTACTAAAATCACAAATCAAATTATGAAATGTTTTTTTTATGCACCGTCAATTTATAATAATTAATTAAAAATTGTATAGTTGTTCTAAAACGCCCTGTAATGAGTTGTCTTTGGTTAACGGGAGCGTGACGTCATGGAATTCATTAGAATTATAGTGAGAAATTGGATTGTTTGTGAGTTAGATTAGGTTAGGTAGGGATGAGGTAGTGATAAGGAACCTTTATACAGGTTCCCTAGGTAGGAACGTGACGTCATAACACGGCGGCCAGTTTAAAAACCTGTTTTCGCGCTGGAATCGAATATTAGACTTTATTTTATAAATATATCCACAAAGACACAAAACTAAAATCTCAATTTTTGGAAAACATCAATTTATAGTTTGTTAATGCACCAAAAACTAAAATAAAAAAAGGTACTACAGCATCGCAAAACATAAAAAAACACAATTGAACGACAGCAACGTATTAACAAATTTATCCATCATAGTTGCATTGACACATTTTCTACTAAGTAAATATTGGTTAATAATTTATGTCTTATTTAGGAGTCGCTCCTTACGTTAAGTTGTAATTTTCTAGTTTGTGTTATAAATAATAATGTAATAAATATTCTATGAACTCCCAGTTTTGTCTTATTTTTCGGTGTGATTCATTTGCAGTGCTGGGATATAAAGATTTCTGAACGTTTTGACTCAGTTCGAATCATTGACTCTTTCAAACGACACATTTTCAAATGATTCACCACTCAACTCTAAATTAACTTTTGACATAACTCTCCAACTTCTTAAAATTTTCTTTTATTTCATCAGTTGTTTTTGCAAAAAACGTGAAAAACGTTGATTTATCTTCTAAATGAAATTACAAATCACGAAATAACATCGCTGCATCATCGTTAGTGTTAAAGTCTCTAGAAATTAGAGAAAATGGATGTTCATATTAAACAGGAACCTGTGGAAGAAGTTGATTATGTCTCCCCTCCTGATATTAAAGTGGAAACTCAAGAAACAAAGGATGAAGCGGCGTCCTTTAGTTGTCAGACTTTGATGGATATTAGTGGCGAGGTGAAACAAGAACCTATTGAGGAGGAGAGTGAATATACAGACATAGGTCGGCATGGCAAATTACAAAGAGGTTATGGTTGGACGGAGGAGAAGTCTATTGATTGTGGGACTTTATTCAAGACTAATGTCATTGTGAAACAAGAGAATGTCGAGGAAGATATTGATGTGAAATATGAACCTGATGTTGAGTCTATATGTGAGAGAGATTCTGAGAAATCAACCGTCAAATATGACAAAAAACATGATGCAGATTTCGTGTGTGATATTTGCAAGAAAACGTTCACCATGTTGTGTAATTTGAATATACATAAGCGAATTTTCCACCCCGACGCTCAATATTTCGAGTGCGACGTTTGTACGGAGACTTTTAGCGTGTTGAGTAATTTGAATAATCATAGACAAATTTTTCACGGAGAAACGATACGTTTCCATTGTGATGTCTGTCAAAAATCTTTCACGCAAGAGTCTTATTTGAAGTCACATAAACGTTGGAAACACGACGGAGGGAAACTATATGAGCGTGTAAAAATTCGCAAACAATGTCACAAAGACGAGAATCATTGTAAATGTAATATGTGCATGCGATCGTTTACTGAGCCGGGGCATTTAAATGCACATAAACAATTTATTCACAGTCACGAACAGCATACAGTCACAGAAGGGTCTCAAGTAGAAGAAGAATGTGATAATGACGATAAATTTGAGTGTGATATCTGTCAACAGTTGTTCGGAAAAATGTCGTACTTAAATACACACAGACAATCTCACATAGAAACTTTTGATGGATTGTCAGTAGCTGAACTTATGTCGGATTCAAACGTACAAAAACAAAGTCACGTTGTTAGAAGATCTTTCATGTGTTATGATTGTATGGAAGTGTTTGCGAAAGGCTCTGAATTTTACGCACATAGACGTTCTCACAAGAATAAGAAGATTTTTTCCAAGTCGAACGTTTAAATAAAGTCATTTGTTGGAAGACAAGTAGTTATATCTCAACAGATATACAGCAACGGATGGACCTTCCATCAGGCTTATTATGACTGATCGTCGGCTGGCTTAATGTCATCACTTTACACTTAAGTAACATTCACCAATTATTCCAGTCCATCCATATGCCGTGGCCGGGAATCGAACCCAGATATCCAACCTGACAAGCCGGTATTTTACCGCTGTGCTATGAAGGCTGGTAGCTGAGTCGAGGTGAAACGTGTATATAGTGTCCGACCGAAACTGGTTTTTATGACCGAAACCGAAACCGAAACCGAATTTCGGCAACGGTCTCAGTTTCGGCCGAAACCGAAACCGAAACCGAAACTTTCTTACAAGAACATGTTTTGAGGGAAAAATAAAGAAAACGTTATTATAATCAGTCAGACTTTACTTTTTTACTTTTAAATCACATGTAACTATGCAGTCTTCGATATTTTCACTTATTGATAATCAACATAACAACCCCTTTTTTAAGAAAATATTATTGATTGCGCCTTAAAAATACTTAAAATAGGTGAGGTGTTTATTTGAGTAGGTAGATTCATCCTTTGAATATTATTCTTTTTTTTTTAATATTAAACATAAAATTACTTATTTAAGTTGTTACCTAACATCACAATACGTATATGTACTTTAATATTTGAATTATTAACAAAACAAAATAAATCACTTGTATCTTAAGAACAAATTAACAATAATAAATAAATAAATAAATAAATAAATAAATAATTAATAAACTTAATTCGTCATTTTGTATGACACTTCTTCAGTAAGAAAAAACAAAAACCAAACGACTTAATTATAATCAAAAAGGGATCCACTAGACAAAGGTACAAACTAAATATTCTGCTAACATCTTACTAGCCTATTAATTGTGTACCGGTGAGCAGATATTTATCTTGTAAAAACCCCCTATTTCGTGAAAACCCCTCTTAAACTTGATTCTACTATAATCTATGCATTAGTTTGTTGTTATATTGAATTATTTTTTATGTTTGCTACCTATTCTTATGAATGTATATGGTATAGCCTATATCACGTAATAAAACTTACCAAATTCAAAATAAATCCCACGACACAAACAAAACGTCACAAACACAAACAAAACAAAACGACCTGCAAACGCTTGCCAGTCGCGACATGAATACACTTCATCGCGTCACAACGCGCCGAACATGACCGATCACAGCGCGAAAACTCCCGAATGCAGTTTCGGTTTCGGTCGTAGTTTCGGCAGGTTTGCCACCGAAACCGAAACTAAACCGAAACCCGTTTTTTTTGCCGAAACTCGACCGAAACCGAAACCGAAACCGAACATTCGGTCGGACACTACGTGTATATATTGTACACGGCCCTCTGTTGAGATTATTTTTTGTTTTTTAGTGTACGCTCCAACCATTTTTATGATTCCCTGAAGTCTTAGATCAGGGTAGATGGCGTATGGGATAATGTTCTTTATATCCAATAAAGATTTTATTTATTTATTTATTTTATTTTATTAATATTTTAGAAAATATCCCATAAAATCCGCCAAAATTAAGCTTGGCAACATTTATTGTTACATCAAATTCACTTTGACATCTGACTACTTCACAAAATACTTAGAGAAAAATATCACAGATGTCTCTGTAAGTCTGATTTGGAGTTAAATATCGCAAAACAGCCAATCTGTAGCGCGAGATTTGAAATGGCAAAATACCCTTAGTTCAAAAATTTACCACGCGCGGCGCTAGTAATTCTTTCATGTCTCTTACCTACTCCTATATCATGACATTGTCAGTAAATTGTTCTATCTATCTATATTCTATACCCTCACGCCACGTCCCTTGCAGGGTAGGCAGAGAGTAAATTGTTCTATTCTATATCCTCACGCCACCTCCCTTGCGGGGTAGGCAGAGAAAACGGATCGCCAGACTTTCCTATCCTGACACACACTTCGGACTTCCATCACATTCATGCAATTCCTCATACATATTCTCCGATTACTTTTACTCAAAACAGGTCCGTCCTTGAGTATCTGGTCAACATGGTCCAGCCATGTGGTTCCTGGTACCAACACTGATGTATGCAAGTGAGACATGGCTGAAGAAGGATGAATCAAGTATAAATGCTGTCGAGATGAGATCATTGAGAAGAATGTGTGGAAAAACATTGAGAGATAGAATAAGGAAGGAAATGATTAGAGAGTTGAGTGAATGTAAAAAGGATGGACCATGTTGACCAGATACTCAAGGACGGACCTGTTTTGAGTAAAAGTAATCGGAGAATATGTATGAGGAATTGCATGAATGTGATGGAAGTCCGAAGTGTGTGTCAGGATAGGAAAGTCTGGCGATCCGTTCTCTCTGCCTACCCCGCAAGGGAGGTGGCGTGAGGATATAGAATAGAACAATTTACTCTCTGCCTACCCTGCAAGGGACGTGGCGTGAGGGTATAGAATATAGATAGATAGAACAATTTACTGACAATGTCATGATATAGGAGTAGGTAAGAGACATGAAAGAATTACTAGCGCCGCGCGTGGTAAATTTTTGAACTAAGGGTATTTTGCCATTTCAAATCTCGCATCTGTAGCCCATACTTTCATCTATCACTGTTTCGAGAAGATTCTCTCAGTATTGACTGAGAACAATTCAGGAAGCCGAAGCCCAATGACAGCATATAGGACCTTAAGGGCTTGAAAGAAACCTGGGAAGAAATTTAAAAACCTAAAACAGCCGATTTGTTAAGATTATAATTACCAGTATTTTGGCTAAATTATACTTTTATATTTGAAAAACTGAACGGAAAATCTTCAAATCCCGTAAATTTCAGGGGTACTTTTGAAATATTTTTTTATTCAAGGAATTTCCAAATCCTGTAATTCTAAAACAGCCAATCTGCAGTCCATACTTTCATTTATCACTGTCTTCAGTTTCAAGACGATTCTCTCAGTATTAGCTGAGAACAATTCAGGGGACAGCATATAGGAGCTTAATTAAAATTCACTTTATCATATTTAACATCGATTTTATTAATTAGATACATAAAATTATTCCTACACATCAAACATCATCTTAAGATTTTACAAAATACAAAGTTATTAAGAAAATGCTTAGTGTTTATTTAAAAATATTAATAAAAAGTCTTAAAAATACGCAGAACACAAATAAAGGCTACATTTTAATAAATTACCAATAAGATTAGGTGGGGAAAGGTTAAAAAATGCAAATATAAAGATTTTTTATACAAAACTAACTTAAATAACCTAAATAATCGAATCTAAAAGAAAGGAGAATGCCCATTTAGTATGGATGGCGCAAACAAAATGTAACTCAAATGATAGGTAAAAATGAGTAATTAAATACTGCATAGGGGCATCATCGAAATCAATGGCTTAATGTGTAAAATACGTATTCAAAGTTTACAGGGGTCCCATGAATGTATTAGTAAAAAGAGCATTAAACAGTTACAATTGCGTATAATATGATAAGTATAAGGTGGCCAGTCTTCTTCTACAACAGCCTTGGACCCTCCACTGCTGGATGGAACTAAGAAATAATAGTTTTTAAAAGATCGTTGCAACATACGCACTCCTGAATTTATACAATCGTTGTGTCTCCTGAATTTCGAATAGATATTTCACACATTGAGACATTGATTTCAATGATGCTTCCTATGCAGTATTTAATTACTCATTTTTACCTATGATTTGAGTTACATTTCGTTTGCACCAGGCATGGTTTGTTTAGCATTCTCCTTCAAAAAATATAAGAAATATTACTAAAATATGACAATCTGTTTTCAGTGTTACCAGAACAGAGACAATTTTGCTGAATTTATCTAAATTACGTTTTTGATTCTTCCGTATATTAATCTCATTTTCACATATAAATTAAACATGCTTTCTTATTTTAACAACATATTTTTTGAACATAACATGCCGGTTTTAACGTCAAAATTTCGACGTCTGACTCTGAAAACCAGTTTAGTCAAAACGAAATACCTATTATTATTTTAGGCTGGCAACTCCCATGGAAAATATGGCCGCTCTTTCTGTTTAGCAGTTGTATGGAAAATATTTTTTCATTAATTCATAAGTGAGTTTTGGTACCTTTTTCTATAGAAAAAAGCCCAAACATCCCAATTCCATCTTTCGCTGTATATCTGTTTAGTTAACTACTTTTATTATACTGTAATGTCAATTGGTGTAATCTTCATACACAAATAAAATACACTAATTAACGATTTCAAACAGTGCTTCCCAAACTTTTGGTCCCACGGACCCCGGCGTTCCATAATTAATCGAAGCTTGTCCACAGACCCAGAAGTGAAAATTACAAATCTGAATTGGATGCCTTGCAATGGTAAATAGTAAATATTATTATCATAAAAAGTCACGTAATCGGAGCCGCAGGCAAATTTTATTGTAAAATATCTATTAATTTAATGGATTTTCATAATAATTTTAGAAAATTCATGACATTAACAAGAAAGCGATGCCTTTTTTGTGAGTTTTTTTTCATTTCCCATTCACAGACCCCTGACTTTGTTCTAGGACCCCCAAATCATTTTTAATTTTCCACTCCTGAATGATCCCAGGGACTCCTAGGGACCACTTTGGGAACAATTGATTTAAAATAATAATATTTAAAATGCAATTCGTTCTGAATTTAAAATTTAGAGAATGAATTCGATACCTTAATATCTAGTGTTAAATTTATTACATAACATGAAGTTTAAGAATTAAAATAAAAACAAAAATATACGTAAAATCTAATGTTTTTTTTAAATCTAATGACTTCCAAGTGTTTTTCATCGTGGATTATATTATGTAATATGTTTGTATTATGTAATATGTTTGTATCTTCTCCCAGCTAATCACCTCAGTTCCTTAAGCGTGTTCGGGTTTATCGAGTCTCCTCATCTGTAAAAAAAACATAAGTAGGTATTAATAAATAATAAAATAATCTCGAGGTTTTTGACCGTCGGTACATGGTGGAAGTCCATTTTTAAAGTAAAATGGAAGACTAAACATTTAGTTAAAAATCCACAAAAATGACTTTAGATTCCGCGATTAGTGTTCGAAGATTTGCATCCTCATCATCAGGCGATTGCGAATAAAGTGTTTTTGCACTAGGATAAGGAATGAGGTTATTAAGACTCCTGACCCAACTATGACGTCACAGTCATTTCCCATAGTATTAATTAAGGTTCAAAATCACGTGAACAATCACATGATAAATGGTAAAAATAGCGTTTTTAATTTTTTGTGGTTAATTTCCCTTCAAATCAAAAAACTTTTACGGTCATTCCCTAGATTTTAATGCATATTATCAATACAAATAAAAAATCTGCGACTTTTGAAAAACGAGTTGCTGTTTTTCGGAAAAAAGATCAGAGGTATTTTTCACATTTTTTTTTAGAAATCTACACAAGATATAAAAAATCTTTTACGGTTATTCCCTAGATAAAGGTTCAATGTATTTACTCTATTTTTTTCCAAAGCATATTTAGTAACGGTTGTCGAGATCTATAAGGTCTCCCGTTTTTATAAATTTTGGAAATGTCAATATGCCTACTCAAGCCACTGTAAGTTACCTACCTATTAAGTTTTTATTTCTCAACAGATGGCGTTAGCATTGAAAATTAGGATAATTGTGAAATATTTGCCAGCTGCAGCATTATACAACTTTCAAAAATTACACGATTGACAGCAGAATATGGTGAAATGGGTGAACGTTGCCCTGGGCACAAAGTGATCACTTAAGCCAGCCAAAGCCGAATCGTAAGCGTCTGAACACCCATCCTGCTTCCTCCCTAAGGGAGATGACATAACGCTGCATTATGTGAATGAAGATGCCTCTCGTCTCTGTTGAGGAAAAAACTTAATGTATTTCCGTCTGTGCATAGGTACAGATAAATCCGGTTCCATACCTTGATAATTTAGGTATTATCTCATACCTACCTATTGTTCGCAGAGGGTCAGCTCATAAGTTACTTGAAACAGCTGCGTTACTATTTTAAAAGACAGTTAGTTTGAACATAATCAGCAATCTGAAGGTAGTTCGTAAATAGAACACAAAACAATGTATTGTTTTCCGTCCAAGGTAAAAGGGCTCATAAAAAAATTTTTCACCGTGAATTTTCGCAGTGAAAATCTATCAACTTAGTTTAAAAGTATGCATATTGACATTTCAAAAATTTCTAAAAACGGGAGAGCTTAGATCTCGACAACCGTTACTAAATATGCTTTGGAACAAAATAGGGTAGATGCATTGAACATTTATCTAGGGAATAACCGTAAAAGATCTTTTAAGTCTCGAATAGATTAAAAAAAAAGTGAAACAACATTCTGATCTTTTTTCCGAAAGCCGCAGACATTTTTTTCCATTGATAATATGCATTAAAATCTAGGGAATGACCGTAAAAGTTTTTCGAAAAAAAATAAAACGTTATTTTTACCATTTTATCATGCGATTGTTCATGCGATCTTGAACCTTAATGCCGTGGGAAATTACCGTGACGTCATAGTTCGGTCGTGTGCCTTAAATAGCGTCGAAAAAAAATTATGGTTGCCTGTGCAATAATGGATCAGCTTTCTCCAGAGACAAAAAAAAATGTGACGGGTTTCAAAGGGATCCAAGAGTCGTGTGGGGTCGTGTGTGCTATCGTATGAAAGGGCGTCGCATAAGAAATCCAGATCGTAAATCAGATTTTGTCCAGATCAAGCCTTGGAAGACGCCATGCGATCGAGAGGATACGGTCACCGCAAACCGCCGTGTTTGGTATCTCACGAAAGTGCTTCACGAGTAGAACTCATATCTTTATTCAAATTTTGATTCTGTCTATTCTTGGTGGGAGGCGCCATTGGAATGAAGGAATCCAAGCGCTTCGGAAGGGTGTGTTTGGTATCGTTTGAAAGACGGCGAAAAGCAGTTCTAGGATGTGAAGTCATAAAGTCTTGTTTTTATAAATTATTATCATTATTTCGTTTACCATCAAGTGAATTGGTAAATGTATGTATTCGGGAGGTACTCATAACATGGAGAACATTTTTTTTATGTAATATACTTACTCCCTCCTCTTGAGTAGTCCAAATTTTATCATTGTTTGGCTGCATGCAACAAAAAAATGTTTTTTAAAGTGAAGCAGAGCCTCGATAATCCGAATCCCAGCTAATCCGAACGCCTCTATAATCCGAACGACCCTGCAACCGCCGTTTCTCACAGTCTATGTCTCAAATTAAGGGATGAAGCATTTTCCATGTCGCTAAACACTACTCGTCAAAGCACTATATTGGGATTCCTTGTGTGAAGTGTGATTAATAGCCTTGTATCTAACATACATACTTAAATAAATACATTATAATGTAAAATATTTTTGTTCTATTTCGAAAAATGCCTTTCATAAAATGTCTACATACTATAATCCGAACGCTTCGTACATCCGAACAGGGTATAAATTTTCGGTGTTCGGATTATCGAGGCTCTCCTGTAAATAGTTTATGAAGTTGGCGAGTTCTTGAAAAAGTATGCTCCAATTTTTTTAATGATAAACATAGCAGACGTCATGGATAGCAAGTCTGAAGTGGCAATGGGCGGGACACGTCGCAAGACACAAGATGGACACCAAGAATCTTAAGATGGAGACCTTGGGAGAATAAAAGAGGCGTCGGAAGACCCCAAAATAGATGTTCCGACGACATAGCCGCTGTGGGGGAAAAAACTGGCTGCAAGGAGCAAACAACAGAAAGGAATGGAGGAGGCCTATATCCAGCAGTGGAGGACAGAGGGCTGAAGAAGAAACTTTATTAAATCGCCCTCAACAAATTTTGAATTGTGAATAATTTTTAGATTCACCATTTTTATGGTGCAATGGTGGCAGGTAGGCCCACAATTGTTTTTGCGTCTTCAAGGTGCACCTATTCTGCACCTTGAAGACGCACCTATTCTAGAAAAAAAAATCAAGTGTGTATCTCAAAAATTGGTGCCTCTGTGACCAATAATGTCTTGCAAGTCAGTTTTGATAAAAAATACGAAAAAAAAAATCGTAGCTCGAAAACTACAAAAAAATCTTTGAAATTGGGGTATTTAGGTACCCCCAGAAGTGCTCTATCTCTGGACCCCGCTTGACTATACTTTTTAGGACACCTGTATATAGATATCACAAATTCTGTTAATTTTTTAGTATGTCCTCACCTCCTTCTCGTCCAGAACTCCTGTAGAATATCTTTCATTGGGTGACATTTCTGGTTTCGGAGCAGCGAAGGCCTGAGTGTAGAAGAGGGCCGCAAAGATTCCTCCAAGAATGGGGCCTGCCCAGTATATCTGCAATGAAATAAACAGAATATTTGAATAGACGTAGTATTTATTTTTAAGCATTTGTACAGACAACATAATATATTAATACAATCATTAAGCTCTTATATGCTGTCATTGGGCTTCAGCGCCCTGAATTGTACTCAGCCAATACTGAGAGAATCGTCTTGAAACTGAACACAGTGATAGATGAAAGTATGGACTACAGATTGGCTGTTTTAGAATTACGGGATTTGGAAATTCCTTGAATAAAAAAATATTCCTAAAGTACCCCTAAAATTGACGGAATCTGAAGATTTTCCGTTCAGTTTTTCAGATATAAAAGGATAATTTAGCCAAAATACTGGTAATTATAATTTTAACAAATCGGCTGTTTTAATTTTTTTTATAAAAAGGGTTTAAAAAAAAAACCCAGGTTTCTTTATATCACATTGTCGCTTACGTTATTCTTACTGAGCACTAACATTCTCATACAAAATTTGAAAAAGTTTAAGCAAAAATAGAACGATTTTTGCTCAGTGCATATGCTCCCTTAAATCAATTAAATTATCTCATTTCATTTATCAGCCCCTTAGCCACCCCCCCTGGATCCGCTAGTGCAAATAGCTTATTAAATGTGCAACTTTACCTAAAAAACCTTGTTGAAATTTGCATTCAGATCAAACAGCATTTAAGATGGCGATTGTAACTTGTTTGTGGCACTATGTTTCCGGATGATTTTTTCGGTATGTTTGAACTTGAAGATATCTAATTGTCAATTCATTTTGTGACTCCGCAGATATAAATCAAAGCCCAACACAATGTATTGTCATTTTACACGCTAGTAATATTATCAATCAGGTAACATCATGGGCGTCGTCAGAAGGGGCAGCTGCCCCCCTGAGATTGGAATAGGCATATATTTTTTCATACTAAATGATAAAACCTCACAAAAAATCACATTATTACCACAAGTTTTCTCATCATAACATAAATTTTCATAAAAATCCATCAAAATACTACCTAATTGCATCAATTAAGAGTATGCATAGGTACCGACATTTCAAAAATTTCTAAAAACGGGAGCCCTTCTATCTCGACAACCGTTACTAAATATGCTTTGGAACAAAATAGGATAGATATATTGAACCTTTATCTAGGGAATAACCGTAAAAGATTTTTTATATCTTATATAGATTTTTCAAACAAAATTTAGAAAAACACCTCTAATCTTTTCTCCGAAAGACGGCGAAAGACGGAAACTCGTTTCCCGAAAGTCGCGGCGTAATTTTTTTTTGTACTGATAATGTGCATTAAAATCTAGGAAATAACCGTAAAAGTTTTTGGACTGAAGCGAAATTAACCCCAAAAAATAGGAAAAACGCAATTTTACCGTTTTATTATATGATTTTGAATATTTTAATGCCGTGGGAAATGACCATGACGTCTTAGGGTCGCGAGCCTTAAGATATTTAACTACTACACTACATGCTTGACAAAAAAACTTAGCCTTCGCCTTAAGTATGAAGTTAAGGGCTTGGCACCAGGGATGAAGTCACAGCCATTTCCCACGGCATTAAGGTTCAAAATCGCGTGACAATCGCATGATAAAATGGTAAAAACAGCGTTTTTTTCCATTTTTTGGGGTTAATTTTGCGTCTATTAAAAAACTTTTACGTTTATTCCCTAGATTTTAATGCATATTTTCAGTACAAAAAAAAAATATTCCGCGACTTTCGGGAAACGAGTTTCCGTCTTGCGGAAAAAAGTGCAGAGGTGTTTTTAATTTTTTTTTTTTGAGAAATCTATACATAAAAAATCTTTTACGGTTATTCCCTAGATAAAGGTTCAATGCATCTACCCTATTTTGTTCCAAAGCATATTTAGTAACGGTTGTCGAGATAGAAGGTCTCCCGTTTTTAGAAATTTTTGAAATGTCGGTATGGATACTCTTAAGCTATGATCTAGATTCTGAACAATAGCAAAGAAGGTATATACATACTAGTTATTTTTAACACGTATTTTAAGATGAGTTACAATCAATTATACATGCGACATGGTTGATTATAATATGTTTAGTATAACAATGAACTTAATACCTGCTACTAAACATGTGTTAACGTATTCTTGTACTTAATTACAATATGCTAATTTTAGCAGGTACTATCTTCACTAGGTACATTGCTATTGTTATTTAAAATGTAGTAACACTTCTAGCTATAAGGCAGATATGCTCTGAGTTAAAATCGTTCTATCATCTCTTCAACTTTATCAAATTTTGTATGAGAGTGTAAGCGCAAAATAAAAGTAAAGCAAGCGACAATAGATTTTGGCTTATTGTATAAAAAGGGGACAGAATACCAAAAAAATATCCACTAGAGTCACTGCGTCTTACCTTAAACATTTTATCAACCAAATTACAGCATTATATCTAACAAACTACGGGAATAATCTCAGTGAATTTCAGAGGTAACTTTGGCGTTATTTTTTATGGAGAAAATTTATGTAAATGAAATGTCTCCCCACTAGAGTGACTTGCAGCATATCTTACATTTATCCATGTGTTAAGTCTTAGGATGATATCTTTAGTATTAGCTGAGTCTGAGTACCAAATGACAGCATTATATGTGACAAACTAGGGGAATAATCTCTTGTTTGAGTAAATGTCTCCCTACTAGAGTGACTTGCAGCATATCTTACATTTATCCATGTGTTAAGTCTTAGGATAATATCTTTAGTATTAGCTGAATGTGAGTACTTTTCCCCAGCAAATTTCTCTTAAAGTAAAACTTTGTTATCCTACTGGAAGCAAGTTCCAAATCCAGCAGATATTTTCCTAGTATTGTAATGAACGTAATTACAATGACGTAAATACATAAATCTCCAGCCAAGTGGACGACCTCCGCCTACAACTGCATGACATGACAACTGACAAGATGTAGACTCCCCAGTGGATAGTGGATAGACAGTTACAGGAAGCAGACACTTCCAGAAGTCCATTAACATAAATAAACTAATCATTCAGTCATTCACTCAAGACTCCATGTAGTCCAACGCACGCTCATTGACACCATTTTTCATAAATTATTTCAAACGTAACCAGGCACAGATCCACCGTTGTGGGCACGATGGGCATGCCCACAACCCTAACAGACTCGTAACGTCACACTTTCACTGTGTATTGAGATCGAATCGATAGAATCACATTATTACCACATCGTTTCTTCATCATGTAATGAATTTTTAATATAATTATTGTGAAAATCTATTAAATAACAGTTGTTCAATTTTTTTTTTGCCTGCGGCGCTAATCTAATTAAAGTGAGGATTTGTTCACAAAAAATAAAGTAAACTTTTAAACGATTCTGTTTGATCTACATTCTTACGTTTTATGAAAAAAAATTCTAAGGGCTTGGTCACCAAAAATAAACGGAACTTTTAAAGAGTTCTTTTTTATCTACCTTCTTATGAAAATTTTGCTTGCGGTGCTAATCCTTTTTCATGATGTAACCCAGAAATATATCCAGAAGCCTTAGTATTAAAATCAACCATCAGGTTCATCAATTCACCCATTTTTGGAAAAATTTCGCCTGCGGCGCTATTTCCTGGTTTTCATTGTATTTGGTAAAATCAAAATTTTAGATGTCCCCCTTAGATTCGAAGCTGGCGACGCCCAAGGTTGTTACTTATTGTGTCTGTTCCAGAGCTCGACCCCCCCCCCCCGCCCCCCCGAAATGAATTTCTGGCTGTGCCCACAACCTTTTTTGAGGGCTGGATCCGCGCCTGAACGTAACCGTATACCTATATTATGGATGGATAATCCGCTGTTTTAATACTGGAATTAAACACGATGTGTGACTTTTTCAGAGTAAAAAAAAGTACTCAGACTCAGCTAATAATAAAGATATTATCTTAAGACTTAACACATGGATAAATGCAAGATATGCTGCAAGTCACTCTGGTGGGCAGACATTTGATTTTTGTAAATTTTCTCATTAAAAAATAATTTCAAAGTTACCTCTGAAATTTACTGAGATTATTCCCGTAGTTTGTTAGATATAATGCTGTAATTTGGTTAATAAAATTTTTAAGGTAAGACGCAGTGACTCTAGTGGATATTTTTTTGATATACGATCCCCTTTTTACACAAAAAGCCAAAAACTGCAGCTACTGGATAGAGGAGAATGCTGGGTATTTCGTTGAGAGATAGACGGACAAATGATTGGATACTAGAGAAATCCAACGTCACCGATGTGGTAAAACGAGCTGCTGCCTTAAAATGGAGTTGGGCAGGACACGTTGCCAGACGCTCAGATTCTAGATGGACCAAAAAGATTCTCGAGTGGCAACCTAGAACAAGCAAAAGGAGCGTAGGAAGACCTCAGGCAAGATGGTCTGACGATGTGAGGCGAATCGCAGGAAGCAAGTGGATGCAGCATGCCCAGGATAGGGATCTGTGGAAAGTCAAAGGGGACATAGGTCCAGCGTTGGAATTAAGGGTTCCATGTCAAAATCTCAAGTGACAAAATCTCAACTGTCAAAAGGGTAACCTACTATTGACAGAATCGCAACTCAACACCGGGAAATCTGATGCCGTTGTTTTTTTTTTTATTTGTTTTTGTGTGTAAAAAAAAAACAACCTAACGAACCTAACCCAACAATATTGAAATTGGCGGCAACAGGTTTTCCGGCGATGAGTTGCGATTCTGTCAATAGTAGGTTACCCTTTTGACAGTTGAGATTTTGTCATTGTGAGATTCTGTCTGGTTACCGGAATTAAGACGGCTGAGAAAGAAGAAGAAGAAGAAGAAGATACCTAGTTAGTCGCTTATGTATTGTCTTGTTATACATCAACTCCTTACATACTGGTACAAGAATAAAAGAGATATGCGCATATATAAACACATACTAACTGGGATTTGGGGCAAAACAGTAAGGTGACCAACCGTCCTCCTTTTGGAAGGACAGTCCTCCTTTTATAGGTTCTGTCCTCCCTCCAAAGGTGTCCTCCTTTTTTACTTTTTGACATTTTAAAACTAATCTGTTAATCTCAAAACCACATGTTTCTTCATCATACCATGAATTAACTAGTAAGTACTACAGTATAAAAATACATTAAAATGCAATTGTTTCCTAAAAAAATTACGCTAATTACCTTTGCCTTTTGTGTATAATGTAATTTGGTATGTCTTATGACAAATATCACACCTGCATTTATAGAAAACATTTTCAAGAAAATGAATCAAATAACATAGCAACCTTCTTCACTGTCCCAAAAAAAAAATTCGCCTGCGGCGCTATTTACACATTTTTGTCCTCCTTTTTATTTTTGAAAATATGGTCACCTTAAAAACAGCCAAAGCTGCCCGCCCAATTCCAAACAGTAATATTAAATTATAATAATTACCTATTAATCTGATTATTATTATGATCTGTTTAATGTAACATTCAGAATAACGGGCCGTAATAAAGATAAGGGAATTTCAAGTGCTTGAATCAATGTTTGTGTGTACATTAAGATTACCTACCAACTTATATAACACGTAAGTATTTTAATCAATTAAATACACACCTAAGTTTAAACTTCACTTTACCGTATTATATTATGTACTAGAGGGTACCTACCCGTGAAAATCACAGAGGCTTGCCTAAATATGTTTTTGTGTAAACACCTATTACTATTCCACCCTTCAAAGTTCCTCGAGTAAACACAGGAAGATCACAAGGCTCCGTCTTTTCCCCGTCTCTCCAATATCGTCATGAAAGTCGTAAGACCAGATTCATATTGTCGACTTTTTTAGTTGGCACCCACCCCTGAAAGCCACAAAACTCCTCTATCTAATGTCTATCTACATACATAGGTACCTTACACACATATAGATAGTGGATACTTTAAATAGTTGGATTTGCAATCTTTACGTGTATAGGTACGTACCATATAGTATGTATGAGAATTCTATTTTCATTTTCTGTCACGTTGTATAAAATGGTACTTACTTGATTATTTCCACGAAAGAAATATTTCAAAACTATTTTCATTCATAATTTCATTAGTAGGTAAGGTAACATTCGATATTTCAAATTTTTCATTCATAAAAATTTATGTCTAGACACAAAACATGAGACTTAGACGAAAATGTCTAGAAATCCACGAAGGCGTCGCTGCTTTAAATTTACATACATATTCATCGAACTTGCAAAATTTTCCAATGGGCAAGCGTTACATACCTACATGAATTGGATAATACGAGTATTATGTAATGGAATGTTGATCTCCGAATTTAGGAGGGATCCAAGGGCGTATTTTGTATTGTTGTTTATTGTATTCAATCATAGATAGGCCCGAGTCGGGCACTTGTAGTCATATTTTTTTTTTCATCCAATTTGTCACACACGCTCTCCGATTCCTTTTACTCAAAACGCGTCCATCCTTGAGGATCTGGTCTACATTATCGGTCCAGGTCAGTCTCAGGCGGCCGCGTTTTTGTTTTCGGGCATGCTTTCTTATTTTTCTTTACTCTTGAATGTTATTCACATTCCGCGCCGCAAGAGCCGCGGAGGACTGTTTTTACGAGTTATGGTGACCGGCGGCATTCTGTGCAGCGGGTCCAAGCCTGTCGAATGCCCTTCCACTCGATGTTAGGTGTGCCAAAAGCTTGGAGGAGTTCAGGAGGTTGCTGAAGACACCTCTTTGTGCGTACCTACGGGTCGGTCACTGGTTAGCCAATGGCGGGAGTTAGCCAAAACTGATTAGATGCATTTTTATTATTTTGTTTGTGACGATCCTATATGGTGATAAAGAAAAATGTAAGGTGCCCTTGGGGCGATTTTATTGCTAAACGGCGCCCAAAATTGTCCAAGTATTATTATTATTATTATTCCATCAATTGTATTTATACGAAAAAAATCGTTTTAGACTCGTTCATAGGCGGGGATTCATTAAAAACTCGTATATTAAATTTATTTCTACAAATCATCAACGCCCTTTGTACAAAGTGTCCTTGATTTATTTGTTTATTTCATCAAATTCATTCACCCACAATGGACGGGCCAATCTGAAATGATTGCTGGTCCCAATATTGAAACTTCCGGCTCGTTTAAAAAATGTGTTAACGGGTCTTTTACGGGGGTGCGTCCATACCTATGCTCCTCCTCCTTTTTTTTTTTTTTTTTTTATTAAACGGCAATCCACCCGTCAACGAGTGACTTATGCCATACACGATATTCTATTATGCTACAAGTTTAAAAGATTTAAATCGGGGCAACATCCTATTACATTATCAATAATATACTCACACTCTCCTGTCATTATGTTTAAGGCAGTTGACAATGCTGTGGTATATACGAGGAGAGTTTGTGGATAATAAGTATTCGATACTCAAAGGAAAAGTCGTACAATGTTTCTTAATCTCCTCCAGAAACAGAGAGTTATCAATTAACGGACAGTTGAAAAATACATGATTGAGGGATTCCTCTTCCTCTCCACACTCGCACATGGGGGAAGCAAACACTTTGATTCTGTGCAGATGAACTGCCACACAGCAGTGGCCGATTCTCATTCTACACACTTGAGATATCTCCACTTTCTTATACGCATTTCTTTCATACCAAGGCTTTCCGGGAAACTCTGACTGTATACGTCTATATTGGGATCCGGCAATCGATTCTCTCCAAGCGACTTCCCAGCTTTTGTTTATTTCCTTAATTATAACTAGTTTTCTGTCGTTGAAGCTCGGACTGAGAGTGGGTATGGTATATCCCGAGTCACAGGCCTCCTTGGCCAGGCAATCCACAGTTTCGTTTCCCTTTATTCCAACATGAGATGGTATCCAGGCCACAACTATTTCAATATTACGATTTTTTGCGATATAAAATAGGTGCTTTATCGATGAATATAAATCGTCCAAAGGACAAGCCTTGCCGTTATTCATAAGTCTTTTGACCAAACTAAGTGAATCTGTCAGAATAATAGATTGTGGAATAGATCTGTTTATTACTTCCGTTAATGCTTCTCTCAGAGCGACGCATTCGGCCGAGAAGATTGAAAATTCACATGACAATTTAACTTTTTTTTCCACTCGCAAGGAGGGAATAATGAACGAGGCGCCACATCTATCCTGATACTTTGAACCATCGGTAAAAATTTGGATGTGGTTTGGCCATCTGGACTCCATTTCTGAGCAAAATTTTTGATTCACGAAGGAGGGGTCAGTCCACTTTATAGATCTGTCTAATCCTAGTCCTACGGACTCGAGAATAGTTGGAATAGCCACTGCTGCATTGAATGAAATTGAGAAGAGAGGAGGGACAGCGTTAGAAGAGATGGTAAAGTTTGCATTGAAATATGAGAGACATTTTACCAAAGTAGGCGGGGCTTTGTTACGCCAGAATCGATGTTCATTACATAAAATGAGAAGACGATTAAGAATAGCTTTAATTGGATGAGTTGGGTTGTTTATTCGTTTTATAAGATAATTGTAAGAGAGATATTCTCTCCGAAGCGATAGAGGCATTTGGTTGCACTCCATCTGTAGAGAAACGATGGGTGAAGAACGCATCGCACCCAGAATAAGACGAAGGCACTTGGACTGAATTCTCTCTAACTTAAGAGTAAGATAATTTGGTAAGGGCTCCAAGACGATAGAAGCGTAATCTAGGTGACTTCTTACAAGGGCATTATACAGAAGTTTCATTGTTGAAGGGTGGGATCCCCACCATACTCTCGATATAGATCGAAGAACATTAATTCCCTTTTCACATTTTTTAATTACGTGCTCAATATGTATGTTCCAAGACAATTTTCTCTGTAAGAAGACGCCGAGGAACCTTACATGATCCTGAATCGGAATTTCAGAGTTATCAATTACGACTGAAATATCAGGGATTTTATGTTTTCTGGAGAAGATCACAATTTGGCTTTTGGAAGGGGAAAGGTCCAAACCATTGTGTTCGGTCCATGATTTCATTGCTAGAATGGCTCTTTTTAAATTAAATACAGCAGTGGTGATGGACTTGTGACTACAGTACAAAACGAAGTCGTCCGCGTATTGTAGGATCTGGCAGTTAGATGGGATAAATATTTGAATATCAACGGTGTATATGTTAAACAATATAGGACTTAGGACTGATCCCTGTGGAAGGCCTTTGTAAATAGTTCTTGTATATGTTCCAGAAGAATCCTGAACCACGATCTGTCTTTCGCATAATATATTAAAGATCAGCCTGGTAATCGAGCACGGAATGTTTAGATCTAGTAATTTGTTTTGAAGAGTAGGAAGTAAAACATTATCATACGCGCTTGCGATATCCAAAAAAGCCGATGCAACCGTTGACCCCTTGGTATGGGCCAAGCGTACGTCAGATACGAGTGTTGAGATATTGTCCATACATGAATATGTCCTGCGAAAGCCGAACTGCCATGGTGGGGCCAAAGAATTACCCTCCATATGCCACTCCAGTCTTAACTTCAACATTCGTTCCAGAATTTTAACGAAACACGAAGAGAGAGCTATAGGTCGATATGATGAACTTAGATCAGGATCTTTTCCTGGTTTCGGGATAGGAACGATCAGTTGTCTTCGCCACTCTGGTGGAACTGACCCAGATTTTAAAACTGAGTTATATAATTTCAATAGTAATGACAAAAGTCTTTCTGGAGCGTTGCGGAAGAAGGAGTAAGGAATATCATCTATACCAGGGGATGAGTCTCCAGCGGATTTAATAGCCGCTAGAAGTTCGTCATAGCTAAAAGGTGATTCTATTTCTGATATTCCAAGAGGTAGAGATGCTGGAGATGGTAATTCCCGGATATGTGGCACGTAGGGAGGCGCCAATCTGTCCACGAACCCATCGAGCCATAATTTATGCTGAGAGTGACTCACGACTGAAGACAATGATCTACGAAATCTTTTTATGGATTCCCAGACACTACCGATAGGAGCAGCAGGGGACAGTGACTCGCAAAAATTCTTCCAACCTTGTCTTTTCTTTCTTCTTAGAGTTCGTTTCGCATTAGCTTGCGCCTTCTTGACATTCAAGTAATTCGTCTGGTTCATATCTCTTCTGTAAGTTCTCATTGCTTCTTTTCTTTTGACTATAACCTCAGAGCACTCCTCATCCCACCATGGAGGGGAGTTGGCTACTTTAAAACCTGGTCTTTTCTTTGGAATCGAAACATCTGCGGAGCGTTTAAAAATTGAACATATGACTTCAGGTAATTCATTGATTGAGTTTTGGGATTCGTTTAGAGACAGATTATCCAATTCCTCCTCAACTTGCGCCCCAAAGAGGCTCCAATCTGCTCGTTTGGTATTGTAGCCCCTAACTTGACTCCAGCGAGAGGTTAATTTTTCAATATTCCTATCAACAATCATAATAATTGGATAGTGGTTACTAGAGTGGGAGTCCTCTAGGACTGACCATTGAGAGAGTGGAGCAAGGTCGGGAGTACATATAGATAAATCCACTGCGCTAGGTTGTTGATTGGGTAGAGGAACAAGAGTGGGGGAACCGTCGTTCAGAATACACAAATTGTTATCGTCAACAAATTCCAGCACTCGATTGCCGTAAGAATCATTGCGCTGATTACCCCAGGAAGTGGAATGAGCGTTAAAATCGCCAAGAATATAATAGGGATGGGTAAATAGAGGCAAGATTGAATTCCAGTAATTCAGATCGATTGTTGTTCTCGGTGGGATATACACTGATACGAAGATCGTATTCGATATTAAGGCTGCAACAATTTGAAAATTATTATTTTGAGGAAGGGGGATTTGAGATACAGGGAGGTTAGAAGAGATTAGTAAGGCGGCACCAGCATAGCCGTCTGCGCGATCATCGCGCAAAACTGAATATCCTGGGACTCTAAACTCGGAGCCAGAATCGAACCATGTCTCAGAGATAGCCGCAATTGATACTTTATAAGAATTAAGGATATGAAGAAGTTCGATTTTATGTGCAACAGCGCTCCTGCTGTTCCACTGAAGTACGGTTAATTTGTTACTTAGATTGATAGGGGCCATTTTGAATAATTAAATTTTGTAACAAAGGAATAATTGATGCAGCGTTGGACGGTAGGCTAGATGAGGACAAAATTTGTAGGAGAAGTTGAGTAATTAAATTTATGGTGGATTGAATATCACTCGAAGGTTCGGAATAAGAAGTAGGTACATCCAATGAATTAGACGGACCTGGGAGAGCACATCCATTTTTTGAGTGTGGGATCTCACCGTTTGTGTAAAAAAGTTGTGCGTTATGGTTTTTCAAATCGATGGATGGTGTCGTTGGAGGAGATTTACGAGGAGAGCGTGACCTTGGACGAGAGTAACTGACTACGACAGGGGTTGAAGCAGTTTTTTCGGCATAGCTTGCAATAGCAGGAGGGTGAATAATAGACGCTTGCTTATATGAAATGTTATCCATCGCCATTGAGTGTTTGATGTTTTTCTGCCTCGTAAACTCAGGGCAGTTTAAGTCTGACGCTGCATGTTTGCCCTTACAATTTACACAGGACCGACTAACTGTTAAGCATGTTTCGCTAGCGTGAGAGTCTCCACATTTATAGCAACGAGGTGTGGAACGGCACATATTCTTCGTATGCCCGTATCTGCAGCAGTTGTAACACAATATAGTAGGGAATATGTACTGTTCTACTTTTAGTGAATTGTGGTAGAAGTAAACATTTTGAGGGAGGGTTTGTCCCTCAAACATTACCACTACGGAGCGTGAAGGTTTCCACACTGGTGCTCCAGTCGTGGAATCCTTATAATTTAACCTTCGCACTTTTAACACTTTCATATTCCCAGGAACGGCCAGATTAGCGCATATCTCTTCCACCTCGAAGTCCGTGGAGATATTTCTAATTAAACCCATTTTTGTAACCTTAAATGAAGGCACATAAGCTTTTAAATTATTTTCAATTATGAAAGTAGAAGAAATAAAGTTATTTGCTGAAGCAGGTGAATTAAATTTTATAGAAATTTTGTTGCGGCCCTCTGCTTGCACTCCACCCAGGGAAATTCCATCGACCTTATTTTTAAACAATATACTGCCAAAGGTCATAGAATGTAGCGGCTTTGCCTCTACATTGCTCTGTACGAAGACGATGTACGGTCCTGGAGAACTATTACTATATTTTAGCGAGTCAGCAATCGGATTGGGTCTTGGATTCTTAAGTGCGGAGGGGTCCTCCGCCGACACATCACACGGCCTCCCCCGTTTTCTGGGGTCGGGGGGTTCCAACGAACCCTCCATCGCCCCCGCCACTCAGCCGTCGTACAAAACTAATAATATAAAATATAAAACGGTAATATAAAAAAAGAAAAATAAAAATAAAAATGGAAAAACAAAAATAGGGGATACCAATCACCCTTAATGATTTTTAAAATACGAAAATAATAATGTTGATTCCAACTTGTATATTCTTGTAAGAAACACAAAACACTACTACGATACGACAACACGATGCACGTGTTCACTGTAAGAACAACCTAGCGGGAATCCTCCTCCTTTTTAGACAACAGGAATTCACGTTCTTTCTTCCTTAACTTAAGGCCACCATTTAAGGAAAAAATCACAACGGTAACAAGAGTTCCTAGTGTTTGGACGTGTATATTGTTGCTGTATTAATATTTTTGCTTTGTTCAAGCCTTTGTTTGATATTTTCGAAATCATAGTTTAAGAATAATAATAAAGAAGAATGCTCATTTAGTATGGAAAAAAACCAGGCCCGGCGCAAACGAAGTGTAACTCAAATGATAGGTAGAAATGTTTCATTTTAGTAGCGCCGATCGCTTTTGTATTAGTAACAAAAATGGTAGGGCGACCACGTGGCTCGCGTCATATTTTCTAAGTAAACAAAATATTATTTAATGTTTCAAAGCCTACTTGTAATTATTCCAGGCAAACATACCAACATTCTAGTATGGCTCTGAAACATACCTAATAGGTACTATAAAGAAAGTAATCACACAGGTAATAAATAGAAAAAAACAATTGAGAATTAATCAATTTGTATAACAACAGACCAATAAATATAATTAGAAAATAATAATAAACATATATACTGTAAAGCATGGAATATTTAGCATCCAAAAAACATTAAAAATCGATTTTTCTAACCTGTGGGAAATAATTTTTTATTGAAAGAAAATCTAATTATCTAAAAAATCCGAGCAGGTCATTCCCTATACTATTTCTTAAGACATTTTGTTCATTGGTTTCCTTCTTTTACTTCTACATATATTTTGCATCTTGGATAATAACAAGAAAAAAAAACAAGTGAATCTATGACGTGTGGTCACCTTACACTAACGAACAACCTTCCACTTCGAGCGCTTTCAACGTACTGACTTCCACACAGGTAAACAACAAAGGCCTTCTTTTACAACCCAGCCCGTGTTGGTACACACTCACACAATAACATTTTATGATCATCCGCCCTATACATATACGCCTAGAACTCACTAATACAAAAGCGATACTCTATCTTATTTCAATTCTACTCTAAAAATCAGTAATCAAATACTGTATGGGGGGCATCATCGAAATCAATGGCTTAATGTGTGAAATACCTATTGGAAGTTTACAGGGGTCACATGAATGTATCAGTAAAAGGAGCATTAAATAGTTACAATTGTGGTTTAAAAGCGTATAATATGATAAGTATAAGGTAGCCCGTCTTCTTCTTCATCAGCCTTGGTCTCTCCACTGCTGGATGGAACTAAGAAATAATAGTTTTTAAAATATCGTTGCAGCATAATCATTCCTGAATTTATACAAACGCTGTGTCTCCTGAATTTCAAATAGGTATTTCACACATTAAGCAATTAATTTGATGACGCCACCTATGCAGTATTTAATTACTCATTTCTACCTATCATTTGAGTTACATTTAGTTTGCGTCGGGCATGGGTTTTTTTTAGCATTCTCCTTTCAACTAAAACGTTGAAGTAGCGTTTACATTGGGATAGTAGCTGGTTAAATAACACAGCGCTCGTAATGAATGCGCAGAAGTGTAAAATAGACTCGCACCCCTCTCTTCAATTGAAGGTATTGGGTCTCTTAACATAGATTATATCATTCTATGTTACATCATTTCAATATATTCTATACAACACCCACTTCTATACATTTAGTAAAATAAGTCATAAGTAGTTATATCTCAACAGATACACAGTAGCAAAGGATGGACCTTCCATCAAGCTTATGACTGATCGTCGGCTGGCTCAATGTCATCACTTTACACTTAAGTAACATTCACCAATTCCAGTCCACCCATCTGCCGCGACCGGGAATCGAACCTAGACCTCCAACCTGACAAGCCGGTATTCTACCGCTATGCTATGAAGGCTGGTAGTTGAGTCGAGGTGAAACGTGTATATATTGTACACGGCCCTCTGTTAAGATTATTTTTTGGTATTTAGTGTACGTTCCAACCATTTTTATGCTTCCCTGAAGTCTTAGATCAGGGTGGATGGCGATAGACAGATTATGCTAATTTTATGAACTTACTGAAGTGTAAAGTGATCACATTAAGCCAGCCGACGATCAGTCATAAGCCTGATGGAAGGTCCATCCTTTGCTGTATATCTGTTGAGATAACTACTTGTTATATTCAACTACGACATGTAGAAAATTCCGATGTTCTCACAAAAATGTATATATCTATCTATCTATACCCTCACGCCACGTCCCTTGCAGGGTAGGCAGAGAGGACAGAGCGCCAGACAGCCCTATCCTTACACACACTCCTAGCTTCCGTCACATTCATGCATGCAGTCATACACGCTCTCCGATTCCTTTTACTCAAAACGCGTCCATCCTTGAGGATCTGGTTGACATGATCGGACCAGGTCAGTCTCGGGCGGCCGCGCTTAATCACTCCTCTTCGCTCACTCAAATATATCTTTTTTGTCATCCTGTCATCTTTCATTCACTCAACATGCCCAAACCATCTTAGTTTGTTTACTTTCATTCTTGTCACAACACCATTCTTACTGTGATTTTCTAAATAATTTATAAATAAGTCATGTTTTTTCGCTTACCCAGTGATTGACCCATTCTCCAGCGATGATGGCAGAGCCTATGGACCTGGCTGGGTTCATGGAGGAGCCGGTGTAGTCAATAGCCATCAGGTGGCCCAGGGTGACTGTCAGACCGATGGCCAAAGGAGCCATGAACCTGGAATCATGCTTGTGCTCATCGCAAACCTGCGGGAGACAGAAAACATAATGGATTAAATGCTTATATGCACTGAGCAAAAACCGTTGTATTTTCGCTTCAACTTTTTCAAATAGTGTATGAGAATGTTAGCGCTAAATAAGAATAACGTAAGCGACAATGTGAATTATACATTTTTAAAAGAAACCTGGGAAGAAATTTACAAATCTAAAACAGACGATTTGTTAAGATTATAATTACCAGTATTTTGGCCAAATTATACTTTTATATCTGAAAAACTGAACGGAATATCTTCAGATCCTGTAAATTTTACGGGTACTTTAGGAATATTTTTTTATTCGAGGAATTTTCAAATATTGTAATTGTAAAACAGCCAATACTTTCATCTATCACTGTCTTCAGTTTCAAGACGATTCTCTCAGTATTGGCTGAAAACAATTCAGGGCGCCGAAGTCGAATGACAGCATTATAGGACCTTAAGAAACCTGGAAACCCAGAATGACTACCAGGGGTGTAGAAAGACCACCACTACGATGGAGAGACGACCTGGTAAAGTACGTGGGTACCAACTGGATCCAAAGAGCCCAGGACAGAGCGGTGTGGAAGCAAATGGAGGAGGCCTTCGTCCAGGAGTGGACGGGAATAGGATGATGAAGAAGAAGAAAAAAAATATTTTCCATAGTAAATATTTCGCGCTTTCCAAAAGTAGGTAGCACAGTAATAATTCTTTTTCGTAGTGATAATATACATTATGCATACGATTTTGAACCTTAAAAATATAATATCTGATATGTACGCGATTAATACGATTACCCCTTATCTTTCTATACATAAAACGAATTACTCGAATAGTCGTTATGTGTGAATATTATGAAATTTCGGCAAATATTTGAACTGGGAGATAAGACTGCGCGAGATTTTATCTTACTAATTATTACTTTTTATTACATTTTTATCGTACTGTTGTTATTTTAAGGTTATCTTCCACTACACACGCGGCTAGATTATGGAATAATCTTCCACTTCATATCAGACTAGCTCCAACTATTCTTTCTTTCAAAAGTAAACTGAGGCATCATTACCTTACCATGAATAATCCATTCAACTCTCAACTCCCTTGATTCCTTCCTTGTCCTTCATCCCATCCCCCACCATCTATTTTATATTCATTGTATGTTTTTAAATATATTTTTTCATATCTATTACTATTATTATTTGTTTTATTCTTATTGTTTCTGTATAACTGTTTGCATTTTTCTTTTTTCTTTTTGGTCCATACATTCCTAAGTATGTGTACAAATTTTCTGATTTCTATGTCACAAGTGGTTGGTTAGCAGACATTGTCTACGGCAATAAACCCGCCATTTGGTATAATGTTTTATATCCAATAGAGTATTTTCATACTTATTTGTACTAGACCCCCGTTCAGACGAAAAAATAGGCAGCAAATACCTACGTTTTTTCTTATTTCCATTTTTTTTACTATATCCTAAATTTCTTTTCATTATCAACTCTCAAAAACATATTCCGTGTCTTGAACGTTCAAAATCGCATGACCAAATTTAGAAACATTAGTTTTTATTTTTTCGGGGGCATTTTCGCAATAAATTAAATAAAAATGCCAGTAAAGAAATTTATATAAACTTACACCAAAAACAACCAAAATCAAGACGAATCCGAGGAAGAATTCGATCCCAAAACCTTGAAGAGAACTCATCTTACTGGAACAAGCTGTTACACCAAGGTTGCCAGCCACATCTTCTGGAGTCAAAGCCTGTAACAATACAACACAATATGTAAGACTGGAGTACCCCAAGGATCTAATCGCTGACCTTATGACGCTGGCCTCCCACGGTCTGTGAATTTGAATTTGTACGTGGATTCACACACCGTGGGAAGTAGGGAACCTATATAAAATGTAGGAAGACTTAACGGATAAAGCTATAGACAAAACTTGACCGCCGCCATCACCGCTACTAACCTTTTCCGTTAGGTATACGCCATTTTTCTCGATGTAAAGTACGCTTATTTACCATTTAATTACATAAGGTTATATTCCAAAGGTAATTTCCACACTGATTATACATAATGAGTCACTGAAATATCACCAGGTTTCATGCAATTGTGGACAAGCAATATGACACGCAATCATATGTTTGTAGCTCCCATATGGCATCCACCATAGATTTGTCATAGATAATAGAAGGGGCTCAATGTTCAATAGTTCTTCCCACCTTTATATAGGTTCCTTACTTGGTGCCTAACCCTTAAGGACTGCATTCACTTACCTTGAGGACGGCTGATCCTGTGATTGCCCCCAGACACTGAACCACGATGTACAGGAACCCTCTAATGATTTTGATCTTGCCAGAAACCATCATGGCGATGGTGACAGCTGGGTTGACGTGACCTCCACTGACATGGCCGATAGTCTGTGGAAAGAAAAAAATCCCACATAAATATTTTATTCCGTAAAATAATTTATTCGTATCACTTAGTCTCCGTTTCACATTATCTGTCTCATGGGTTTCCGTGGATACGAAATTTTTCCATAGAATTACTACTAAGAATCAAGTATCTAGTGGACAAGTTATTTGTAACAGAGAGTAAAAATTATGTATTTGAAACAGAGTAATGTTCTAATTTCTAATTTTCTAATTTAAAAAGTTGTCGACGTCATGGATCGTACAGCAAGACTCAAATGGCAATGGGACGAGAATAGATGGACTTCCAGACTCGTAAAGTGGAGGCCATGGGAAAACAGAAGAGGTGTCGGAAGGCCCCAGAAAAGATGGGCGGACGACGTGACCTCGGCAGCGGGTAGACAGTGGGTCAGAAAGGCTAGGGATAGAAAAGACTGGAAACGAATGGAAGAGGCCTATATCCAGCAGTGGAGGGACTAAAGCTGATGAAGAAGAAGAAGAAATAGAACGAATTGAAAACTGAAATAGTTGATGTACTGCAATTGACCTTGTCTATAAAATGATGTTTTTTCGTTTGCGATCAGTTTGAATATTTTTATGTTTTAATTAATATCTTGAAATCAGGACCGGCGCTAGTGTAACAGGTGAGTTAGGCGATCGCCTGGGGCGGCATTTAGACGATAGAAAAGAATCCATATAAAAGTTATCGAATCAAGAATATAGAGTAAAAAAATCATGTAGGTATCTAAATATGTTTCATTTTTGTGTATTTTTTTATTGATGTGATTTGTGTGTTAACTTATTTTTAGAACCTAGAAGAAAAAAATCACCTGTGGCGCTAATTTTGAGTTTTTTTTTAATCTTTCTGTCTTTTCGCTCATTTTTTTTTAACTATGTGGGAAACTAACTACAGGGAAAACATTTATTTCGGTGGTTTTTTTTAAAAAAAAATTCGCCTGCGGCGATAATAAAATTTGCAATCAAGAAAAAAAAATCAACGGAGAAGAGCTTGAAATTCACAGAGTCTCGAAGTCACAAAATTTGGTTCAACTTTCAAACCATAGGTTAAGTTTGGGTGATTTTTTTTTACCTAGGGCGGTGCTGAACCTTGGGTCGGCCCTGCTTTCAATGCAACGATTCGTTTATTTCTACGGAACATTAATTAATTACGAAGAAAAAACATTTAAATATATTTAATTATACAAAGAAAATATAAAAAAATACACAACAGCTGAAGGCGTTACAAATTCTGAATTTATTAATTATATTATCCCGTCAACAATGACGGGCTTCTAAGTATCTTAACAGGTGAATTCAGTGAATTAATGAACTTCCATCAGTTAAGGGGGCATATGCGCTGAGCAAAAATCGTTCTATTTTTGCTTCAACTTTTTCAAATTTTGTATGAGAATGTTAGCGCTCAATAAGAATAACGTAAGCGACAATGTGAATTATACCTTTTTAAAAGAAACCTGGGGAGAAATTATAAAATCTAAAACAGCCAATTTGTTAAGATTATAATTACCAGTATTTTTGCTAAATCATACTTTTATATCTGAAAAACTGAACGGAAAATCGTCAGATCCCGTAAATCTTAGGGGTACTTAAGGAATATTTTTTTATTCAGGGAATTTCCATATCCTGTAATTCTAAAACAGTCAATCTGTAGTCCATACTTTCATCTATCACTGTCTTCAGTTTCAAGAGGATTCTTCAGTATTGACTGAGAACAATTCAGAGTGCCGAAGCCCGATGACAGCATATAGGACCTTGATGACTCCTTTTCTAAGAATATGGAATGCCTAGGGGACGATTAATCAGATACTTAGCTATACCAAATAGTTGTTTTTTCCTAGCATTTTATATAGAACGCAATAAAATTTATTGCAAACGTTCCTAAATTGCTGGGGGAAAAGTACTCAGACTCAGCTAATACTAAAGATATCATCCTAAGACTTAACACATGGATAAATGTAAGATATGCTGCAAGTCACTCTAGTGGGGAGACATTTACTCAAACAAGAGATTATTCCCCTAGTTTGTTACATATAATGCTGTCATTTGGTACTCAGACTCAGCTAATACTAAAGATATCATCCTAAGACTTAACACATGGATAAATGTAAGATATGCTGCAAGTCACTCTAGTGGGGAGACATTTGAATCATATAAGTTTTCTCCATAAAAAAATAATTCCAAAGTTACCTCTGAAATTCACTAAGATTATTCCCGTAATTTGTTAGATATAATGCTGTAATTTGGTTGTTACTATCGGTAATAAGTAGAGACCGACCGAATATTCGGTTTCGGTTTCGGTTACGGCCAGTTTCGGCCAAAATAGCCGGTTTCGGCCCCAGTTTCGGTTTCGGCCAAAAAGTGGCCGAACCTTCGGCCAAACCGAAACTAGCATCCGTATTATATCGAGCATTGTCGGGAATCTTCGGAACAGGTTCACACTTTGTGTTTGTATTCTGTACACTAGAATTATTTTTTATTTTACAAAAGTGAACTAGATTTATATCTCTTTTTTTCCCAATTTTATACACATCATTTATGTCTCATGACAAAAATTTTGCCTGTGGGGCTACTTACGCGGCCGTTTCCCTGATACAAAATAAAATAAGCTATCATTTAAACCACATTTCCATCAAAAAACAGATGCGTCATATTTTTAACGGCCGGATCTCGGACAATAAGAGTATGCATACCGACATTTAAAAAAAAATCTAATAACGGGAGACCTTATATCTCGACAACCGTTACTAAATATGCTTTGGAACAAAATAGGGTAGATACATTAAACCTTTATCTAGGGAATAACCGTAAAAGATTTTTTATATCTTGTATAGATTTCTGAAAAAAAAATCAAAAAACACCTCTGATCTTTTTTCTGAAAGACGGAAACTCGTGCACTAAAATCTAGCGAATAACCGTAAAAGTTTTTTGATAGACGCAAAATTAACCCCAAAAAATGGAAAAAACGCTATTTTTAGCATTTTATCACACGATTGTTCACGCGACTTTGAACCTTAATGCCGCGGGAAATGACTGGGACGTCATTCTTGGTGCCAAGCCCTTAAATGCCACGGGAAATGACCGTGACGTCATAGTTGGGTCCCCAGACTTAAGTACTGACATACGTTATATTATAAAACTAAGGTGTGGACAAAATAATTCGACTTGCAAACTCCATAATAATACACAGGTTGCTGTATCATGCGATTTTCTATATTAGAGTTTTCCGTATTAGGCGACACAACTAATAAGTATAAAATATATTTTTATCGGTTCCCGGAGAAAAACCCATAAGAATATTGGTCAACGTGAATAAATACCAAAAAAGACAAAAACCCTTCAGAAATATTCATATGCATTCTACTTTATATATTTTTATTCAATTTCTTTATTTTTTCCCTCGGGTTAGCTGGAAGAAATCGCAGTTCTGCGATAAGTTCGCCCTAGTGAACAACGATTTATAATCTTTACTATGTCCATTTATTTATGTTTAAATGTATTTCTTGTTCACTTAAAGATTAAATAAATATATAAATAAATAAATATCCACAAAGAATAAAAGCCTAAACTTTCTAGTTGAATTCTAGTAGATGAATTATTTATAAAATGTTGACTATTTTATTGTCTGTTCCATTTTAGATCCGCTAATTTATTTGTTTATTTTCTAATCTATGCTAGTTTCTAACACACTGAAAGAAATCGTATACTAATACATACATCAATTAGTCATATTTTCAAAATTCAATTAGATTTGAGCTGAGTTTCTGTCTTTCTGGATTTGACTCCTCAGCAGATGGCGTTAGCATCAGAAACATTGGGTCAATGTGAAATAATTTCCAGCTGTAGCATATATACAACATTCAATAATTACACGATTGACAGCAGGATGTGGTGGAATGGGTGAACGTTGCCCTGGGCATATTAAAGTGATCATTTAAGCCAGCCAAGGTCGACTCGTAAGCGTCGGAACACCCGTCCTGTTTCCTCCCCAAGGGAGTTCACATTCTTCTTCTTCTTCCTTCAGCCATCTCTCCACCGCTGGATATAGGCCTCCTACATTTTCTTCCATTGTCCTCTACCCTGAGCTTTGCGAGCCCATCTTCTATCCGCGACTGGGATTATATCGTCGGCCCATCTTTTCTGTGGCCGACCTACTCCTCTCTTTTTGTCCCACGGTCTCCATTTAAGAACTCTGGGAGTCCATTGCTCTGTCCCCTGTCTGGCAACATGACCCACCCACTGCCATTTTTGTTTGGCAACCCGGTCCATGATGTCTACGACATTACGCTACATTATGTGAATGAAGATGCCTCTCGTCTCTGTTGAGGAAAAAACTGTAAAGTTCTTGTCTTTTTGTGATTTATTCATGTTGAGCAGTATTCTTACGGGTTTTTGTCCGGTCACGCCTGAGATCATACGATCATGTACGAATGTAAAATTAACATTGGAGAATAGTCATGGGCCTTGACACGACACGGCCTGACCAGCCCTTGCGCTATTCCGAGAACATGGAGTGCAACCTGCATTCTATACACTTGCATCTCACATCAGGGGAGGAAAACTATTGGATATTCTACCCAGGCTTGTCATTTTTTACAAGATTTTATTTAACTTCACTAGCTTCATGGGTGTCGTCAGGGGGGGCACAGGGGGGTGTAAAGATTGGAATAGATGGTATATATTTTTTCATACTAAATGATAAAACCTCACAAAAAATCACATTTTTACGACACGTTATCTCATCATGATATTATACATTTTCTAAACTTAATATAAAAATCCACCAGTTACATAAAAAAAAAATAAAAAGGATATACTTAAGTACTTACCTAATTTTTTTTAGGTATTGAACTGGATTTATCTGCGTTGCACAGACGGAAATACATTCAGTTTTTTCCTCAACAGAGACGAGAGGCATATTCATTCACATAATGTAGCGCTATGTGAACTCCCTTGGGGAGGAAGCAGGATGGGTGTTCCGACGCCTATGAGTCGGCTTAAGTTATCACTTTATGCTCAGGGCAACGTTCACCCATTCCACCACATCCTAATGTCAATGTGTATTTTTTTTAAAAAGTATATTTGCTACAGCTGGAAATTGTTTCACACTGACCCAATGTTTCAGAAGCTAACGCCATAACCTGAGGAGTGGATGCAACAAAATGTCAACGTCGGAACATCCATCCTGCTTCCTCCCCAAGGGAGTTCACATAACACTACATTATGTGAATGAAGATGCTTCTCATTTCTGTTGAGGAAAAAACTGAATAAAGTGAGATTGAATTCTTGTAATTCAAGTTCAAGTTGGTAAACGTTAAGTATGACATAAATATGGTACTTAGTTACCTCTACTGCCATTATTAGCCAAGTTGATTGTGAACTATATGTTCTTCGGTTTGGCAATAGATGGCGGGTGTGTCAATATACCACCCTCTCCCTTCAACAGTTAGAAATGCAACAATACATGGGTACTTAATATACATGAAATTCGACAACACAGCCGTCGCCCCTCGTGGTGTAGCGGATAAGATACCTACTATACGAGACGAAGGTCTGGGTTCGAATCCCAGCCGGGGTGAACTGAAATGGCGAATGTTTCCCGAGTGTAAAGTGATCACTTAAGCCAGCCGAGGTCGGTCGTAAGCCCGACAATGTTCATCCTTAATTCTTCTACACTGTTGTGGGAATACTACATTAAAGGGAGATTGTTCAGCATACCTGTATACATTACCTAAGTGCTCATTATTATTGTCAATGTACACCTGTTTGTCTGTATGTCTTGTACAATGTAACTAGAGATGTATACACATAATATAATGTACACATAATCTTATACTATAAAAGTGAATGACTGTCTGTCTATCCCTTATGCATTCCTTTACCAATTATCCGATTGAGATGAATCTTTAATAGCAAGTTGTTGTACAGCTCAAGGGAAGTTTTCAGACATAGTACAACCTTTTTACAATAGGTGGCGTGCGATTTTTTTTAAACAAAGGAATGAATTTCGTGTTCATTGTCACGGATTAGGGTACTATTGTTTATTTATAAGCACTCGTACAGATAAAATGCATAAAAAAAAAGTCAGTTAAACAATCAAACTGTCTTATTTCATTCGTACATCATCTATTAAACACAAGCGCACAACTAGTCCATTCATATAAAAAAATAATTGTAAGTCACAACAAAAAGAAATAGTAAAAGAAAACAATAAAAACAAAACACACGCATACGTACGGAGACACAATAATCAGGTATAAAAAGTAAGTGATGTGTTTGAGAAGAAGGTGGTAGGGGGTGACATGTAAGAATCGATATTAGTGTCGAATTCACAGTTTTTGGTGAATCCTTGGCTAAGTATATTTGAATCCTTAGCTTGCTAATATCGTAATAAATCACTAATACAGTCAAATATATTGTATATTGGTTTTTCGTGTGAACCGTGTGTAGATAAACTTGATCGACGTTTTGACACTCCTACCGGTGTCTTCCTCTTCGAGTAGGAGTGTTGAAACGTCGATCAAGTTTATCTACACACACCGTGAAACAATGTCAATCGCACACCGTGAAAACATTCAACACTTACTAAGTCAGATATATAGCTAGCAATAATAGCCCCTACATATGTAAAAACAACAATTCAAGTGTTGAAACATTTCTGCATGCACTGCATCAGGTTTAAGTTTAAGGCGTAGCAAGGCGCGCCGGGTGCAGCTAGTATCATGTAATGATTATCTGATTATAGTCATCTAGGTAAGTAGGTAGTACTGCATCAGTAGACGTGATTTGTCAATTAGCGTACGATTAACATTAGTAATAATGTTAGATTAAATTAAATCATAAGATGTATACATTATTATTATATATTCATTAACATCAATTCAGTATATGAGTGTATACATACGAGCACGTTTATGCACGTAATCTACATTGAGTTAGAAATCTACTAAATTTAGAGACTGGACATGGCTGAAGAAGGACAAAGGCTTGAAACGTACTAGAGATCTGATTCTATGTACTTTTAATAGAACGGAAGTGTAGCAATTTCACACTCGGCACTTTTTGGTATTTTAGAGTCGCAAACCTCACACTATTAACAAGATATCAATAATAAAAACTAAAACATCTTTAAAACTATCGTTTTAGTCCTAAATAACGTTAAAACTAATACAGTTTTTAACTATGAGAGCAAAATTTCGAAACCGTTGCCCACAAACTGTCAAAATTTTCCGGTAACCAGACAGAAACTCACAATGACAAAATCTCAACTGTCAAAAGGGTAACCTACTATTGATTGATCGCAACTCAACACCGGAAAACCTGTTGTCTACAATTTCAATATTGTTGGTTAGGTTCGTTAGCTTGTTTTTTTTTTTTGCACACAAAAACAAATAAAAAAAAAATAACGGCATCAGATTTCCCGGTGTTGAGTTGCGATTCTGTCAATAGTAGGTTACCCTTTTGACATGTGAGATTTTGTCACTTGAGATTTTGACATGGAACCAAATTTTCCATACGATTTGACAGTTTGTGGGCACCAGTTTTGTTACACTTCTAGTATTGAGTACGCTGTCTAGGTAGTACTTAATATATTATGTCGCTGATCTAGACAGAAACTCAAGTGACAAAATCTCAACTGTCAAAAGGGTAACCTACTATTGACAGAATCGCAACTCATCGCCGGAAAACCTGTTGCCGCCAATTTCAATATTGTTGGGTTAGGTTCGTTAGGTTGTTTTTTTTTACACACAAAAAAAAACAAAAAAAAAAAACAACGGCATCCGATTTCCCGGTGTTGAGTTGCGATTGTGTCAATATAGTAGGTTACCCTTTTGACCGTTGAGATTTTGTCACTTGAGATTTTGACATGGAACCATGTCGGAGAGTGAACGTGACCTGACAAAAACCCATAAGAATATTGCTCAACATGAATAAGTCCCAAAAAAGATAATAGCCCTCAAGGGACAAAAGCTCAAATCTAATTGGATCTATTAGCATACGATTTCTTTCAGAAACTAGCATAGATTAAAAAACAGACAAATAAATAGTGGATCTAAAATGGGATAGACAGTAAAATAGTCAACATTTTATAAATAATTCATCTACTGGAATCCAACTAGAAAGTTTGGGCTTTTATCCCTTGAGGATATTTCTGAAGGGCTTTTGTCTTTTTTGGGATTTATTCTATCTAGCCCTATCTTTACACACACTCCTAGCCTCCGTTACATTCATGCATGCAGTCATAGACACTCTCCGATTCCTTTTACTCAAAACTCGTCCATGCTTGAGGATCTGGTCGACATGATCAGACCAGGTCAGCCTCGGGCGACTGCGCTTCCTCACCCCTCTTCGCTCACTCAAATATATCTTTTTTGTCATCTTGTTCATGTTGAGCATTTTTTTTTCTTTTTTTAATGAATCGAAATTTTATTTTTCGCAATTAACCCAAATACACCTTGGTACACTTCACAGTAAGCTTGTGTCGTGAAGTGGAGTAGGTCGGCATCGGGGATCGAACCGCGACCACTGGAATAACAGTCGAGCGCGTTACCAACCAGGCTACCGACCACCTCGCTTTTTGGGCCACCTCGCAATTTTGGGCTTTTATCCGTTGAGGATATTTCTGAAGGGCTTTTGTCTTTTTTGGGATATATTCATGTTCAGCAATATCCTTATGAGTTTTTCTCCGGGAACCGAGAGTGAAATAGTATTATGGTTATAGAATCAGGACAAGCCACGGAAGATGCGCAGACCTTATATGCATCGATGGAAGTTTTCCCAAGCCCCGACTGTGAATGTGGTCGCCGCCAGACGATGGGCCATATAGCTGAGTGTCCAATTTTTGGTTTCGAGCGCGGTCTAACTGAAATCCACGGGGTCACTGCTGACGCTGCCAATTGGCTAAGAGATTTACCTCTAAATTTGTAACTGCCGGGTCTTTTGCCATATGCATTAAAAAAATTAGGGTGTATAGACAAAGACCCTCTATGATATGTTCCTTGGAAGAACTTTGGAAGGGCGTGGTAGAGTGGCACTATGAGTAGTTAATTAATAAAAAATGCCAAATTTCGTGAATATAGTTTTCACTAACTATAGTTATAGTAATATGAATACTTACACAAATCACCATAAACACAGCTAGACCGAACGACAGAGCAATCAGAACCAAGTTAGGAGGGGATCCTGGAGTTGACACGTTCACCACTGCTCCACACCCGAAGAAGTTCAGCAACATGTTGCCTGGAAGAACAAATGAAGCAAATGGTTATAACAAAGTAGTTATATCTCAACAGATACACAGCAAAGGATGGACCTTCCATCAGGCTTATGACTGATCGTCGGCTGGCTTTTAATGTTATCACTTTAGACATAAGTAACATTCACCAATTTGCCGCGGTCGGGAATCGAACCCAGACCTACAACCTGACAAGCCGGTATTCTACCGCTATGCTATGAAGGCTGGTAGTTGAGTCGAGATGAGACGTGAATATATTGGAATGTCCATCCTTTGCTGTATATCTGTTGAGATAACTACTTGTTATATTCATCTACGACATGTAGAAAATTTCGGTGCCCTTACTAAACATTTTTTTTTAAATGAATCTGGGTTATCGAAATATACCCAAATACACCTTTATACACTTCACAGTAAGCTTGAAAAGCTTGTATTGGAGTAGGTCGGCAGCGGGGATCGAACTCGCGCCTACTGGATTAACAGTCGAGCGCGTTACCAACCAGGCTACCGACCACCTCAAAAAACCACATAAATTGTGTTTTGAAAATTGTTATGGGTTTTGTCCGGTCAGGGAGTTATACATACCGATAAACTCGGCTAATAGTGACCTCCACATCCCTGATTTCTTGTCTGTGACTTCGCTGACACCTAATTTCTCCTTCAGTTTGCCCATCTTGCAGAGAATTCAAAGACGTAGACTATCCTGAAACAAAGATAGAAACATTTTTATACAAAAAGCAACAAAAATGTGTATTTAATACGCTCAGAGGAATTACGTACTGGAGAAGAAACTGGCCGCAAAAACTAAATGTGATTTTTTGTGAGGTTTTATCATTTAGTATGAAAAAATATATACCTATATCCAGAGGTGGGCACCGTTAATCAAAAAGTTAACTTCGTTAATCGATAATCCGTTAACTAAAAAGTTAACTTTGTTAATCGTTAAAGCGTTACATTTTGAAAAATGTAACGGAAGTTAACGTTAATCCGTTAAAGCGTTAATGTATGTAAAAAAATCGCGGTTAAATGGCATGAAATAGAACTACATAGGTACAACTACTATCACATTTGCACCATAGCGATGTATCCTGACAAAATGAAATTTCTTTTCCAACTCCCAACCCACATACGATATCACACATAACCCTATACAACCCATGGATTATCTAATGCCAGCGCCTCCAGTGGATGATGTCTATGCAAACAATCAAATATTAACGGACTTAATTAACGCATGTAAAATGTAACGAAAGTTAAATAATCCGTTAAAAATTGTGTGAGGTGAGAATAGCGTTAAATTGTTTACCAAAATGTTAACTTCGTTAATTAACGATTAACGGATTAACGCTTTTCTGCCCAGCTCTGCCTATATCCAATCTCTAGGGGGGTACACACAAATATCATAACTGGCGCGAATGAAGTGAGTTTTTTATTCACAAGGAAATAAGTATTTAGCCCTACCTTTGCAGTATATGCAGTGAATTATGGGACATGCTGTGTATTATCTATAGATGATGTAATATGTAGTATAGGGCGGACTAGTGGCTAGTCCATGTAAGGGGTGTTCACAGTTCACACTGCATGACATAGTTTATAAGGACGCACCCTGTTTGTATATTATGCGATCAATATGAACAGACTCTAAGGTAATTAACTATGCACAATTATACCATAAAACAGTCAAAAAGAAATCTTTATTTATAGTGGTGTCTAAAGATACAGATATCTTCAGGAGTGATAGTAGAGATCATTTGGGATCTTTTGAGACAAACTTAGCCCTATCCATAGTATAAGGGTTTTCCAGATATTTGAGATTTTCACATTCTTTAAAAAATACCCGAACTACTCAATTTTTACTCCAATAGCATCGTAAGTAAAGGTACCTAGTTAGTTCTATCAATATTTTTTGTTACTTGAGTATGTGTTCAATCTATTTAATTCATTAGTTCTAAGGCTCTAGACCCAACTATGACGTCACGGTCATTTCCCACGACATTACGGTTCAAAATCGCATGATAAAATGGTAAAAATAGCGTTTTTTTCCATTTTTTCGGGCTAATTTTGCGTCTATCAAAAAACTTTTACGGTTATTCCCTAGATTATAATGCATATTATCAGTAAAAAATTTACTCCGCGACTTTCGGGAAACGAGTTTCCGTCTTTCGGAAAAAAGATCAGAGATGTTTTTAAATTATTTTTTCGAGAAATCTATACAAGATATAAAAAATCTTTTACGGTCATTCTCTAGATAAAGGTTCAATGTATCTACTCTATTTTTTCCAAGGCATATTTAGTAACGGTTAAGGTCTCCCGTTTTTAGAAATTTTTGAAATATCAATATGCATACTCTTAAGCAATTCCCATACCTACATATTTACCATAGTGATAATGGGTGGAAGAATGTGAAAGAAAAAAAATCAATCTTTTTTTTTTTATTTTTTCAAAAAATATCCTGTATTTGACCGGCCATTGCGGGTAAACTGCTAGTTCTACGAAAAAATTGACTTAACATTTTTTGTAGAGAATTTAGCAAGGATTATTTTTGTCATTGACTACTTTCTCCTATCTCTTACCATATTCCTATAAAATGCGAAAAACCGCGAAGAGGGACCTTTTCGGGGGGGGGCAGGGGGGGTTGCGGCAAGATTTTGATAGGCAACCCTAGTGCGATGTAATACCCTATTGGTAAGCTATCATTTATACCACATTTCGATCAAAAAACAGATACGTCATAAATTAAGCAGCGGGCTCTTGGACTATATGATGATTCAAAAGATTGCATTACTGTGGCAATATCATTGACACAATGGAAAATTAAATTACGTAATTATAAAAAAAAACATTACGTTTTTCCACAAATATTCCATTGGTATTTTATAAAAAGGTCGTAGTGATGGCAACATACAATCAGTAGTGGAGTTTAATTACTAATTATTATGTTTTTTAATGACAATTGCATTTTATAATTACTATAATAATCTCATATATTGTCTCTTTGAATTCTCTGTAACATTCTTATTCATCATCTTATGACATGACCGCAGACCACTTAATTCAGCGGTCATGTAACGTCACCATAAATTATAGACCGAGCAAATAACATTAAAAAAGCGGGTATAGCGTAAATAATTCTAGGAAAGCTGGAAACTGTTTTAATCTCTTCATTAACGTGCAAATAAGGATTTTTGAAGTTTGCACCAATATTCCGCTAGTGCTAAGTACAGGGTATCCCAAAAAGCGATTTTTTTAACCTCTTTTCAGTTTTTTACTAATAACTCCTAAATGAAGCATTCTAGGAAAATTTTGTGCCAATCTCTAGTAGCGGGGGGGGGGGGGGGCAGCTGCCCCTAGAGATTGGAATAGGTATGTATTTTTTCATACTAAATGATGAAATCTCACAAAAAAAAACGCATTATTACGACACATTTTCTTATCATTCTCATAAAATTAGTATAAAACATCCATTCAAATACAATTGTTTTGTTAAAAATATCCACACAAATCTAATTTCTCCCCATTAGAGTCACTCATGGGGATTAACCCCCCCCCCACCCCTTAAAATTCCTCAGCCAACCCATCGTTTTAAACATAGGAGAAATGTATCATATAAATACCACATCGTTTTTTCATCTAGTCATGATTTTTCAATAACTACCTATATATTGCTAAAATTCATTAAATCACAGTGGTCACATTAAAAAAATTTGCCTGCGGCGATAATCTCATTAATGTGTTCACAAAAAATAAACTGGACTTTTAAACTAATCTGTTTCATCTACATTCTCATGTTTTATTGCAAAATTTTCGACTGCGGCGCTAGTTATTTACCATGTGTTAAGTCTTAGGATGAAATCTTAGTATTAGCCGAGTCTGAGTACCAAATGACAGCATTATATGTAACAAACTAGGGGAATAATCTCTTGTTTGAGTAAATGTTTCCCCACTAGAGTGACTTGCAGCATATCTTACATTTATCCATGTGTTAAGTCTTAGGATGATATCTTTAGTATTAGCTGAGTCTGAGTACCAAATGACAGCATTATATGTAACAAACTAGTGGAATAATCTCTTGTTTGAGTAAATGCAGTCTCCCCACTAGAGTGACTTGCAGCATATATCTTACATTTATCCATGTGTTAAGTCTTAGGATGATATCTTTAGTATTAGCTGAGTCTGAGTACCAAATGACAGCATTATATGTAACAAACTAGGGGAATAATCTCTTGTTTGAGTAAATGTCTCCCCACTAGAGTGACTTGCAGCATATCTTACATTTATCCATGTGTTAAGTCTTAGGATGATATCTTTAGTATTAGCTGAGTCTGAGTACCAAATGACAGCATTATATGTAACAAACTAGTGGAATAATCTCTTGTTTGAGTAAATGCAGTCTCCCCACTAGAGTGACTTGCAGCATATATCTTACATTTATCCATGTGTTAAGTCTTAGGATGATATCTTTAGTATTAGCTGAGTCTGAGTACCAAATGACAGCATTATATGTAACAAACTAGGGGAATAATCTCTTGTTTGAGTAAATGTCTCCCCACTAGAGTGACTTGCAGCATATCTTACATTTATCCATGTGTTAAGTCTTAGGATGATATCTTTAGTATAAGCTGAGTCTGAGTACCAAATGACAGCATTATATGTAACAAACTAGGGGAATAATCTCTTGTTTGAGTAAATGTCTCCCCACTAGAGTGACTTGCAGCATATCTTACATTTATCCATGTGTTAAGTCTTAGGATGATATCTTTAGTATAAGCTGAGTCTGAGTACCAAATGACAGCATTATATGTAACAAACTAGAGGAATAATCTCTTGTTTGAGTAAATGTCTCCCCACTAGAGTGACTTGCAGCATATCTTACATTTATCCATGTGTTAAGTCTTAGGATGATATCTTTAGTATAAGCTGAGTCTGAGTACCAAATGACAGCATTATATGTAACAAACTAGGGGAATAATCTCTTGTTTGAGTAAATGTCTCCCCACTAGAGTGACTTGCAGCATATCTTACATTTATCCATGTGTTAAGTCTTAGGATGATATCTTTAGTATAAGCTGAGTCTGAGTACCAAATGACAGCATTATATGTAACAAACTAGGGGAATAATCTCTTGTTTGAGTAAATGTCTCCCCACTAGAGTGACTTGCAGCATATCTTACATTTATCCATGTGTTAAGTCTTAGGATGATATCTTTAGTATAAGCTGAGTCTGAGTACCAAATGACAGCATTATATGTAACAAACTAGGGGAATAATCTCTTGTTTGAGTAAATGTCTCCCCACTAGAGTGACTTGCAGCATATCTTACATTTATCCATGTGTTAAGTCTTAGGATGATATCTTTAGTATTAGCCGAGTCTGAGAACTTTTCCCCCAGCAACTGCCTGTGAATATTCCCAGGTGGACATGTTTCTAACTAGGTACTCCTATATAGTTATGATGAATCTCCCAGCATCACACTACAATATTATAATAAATAATTATTATCAATGATTGCTATTCCGTGACAAACTTGTGTCATTCATATTGGTATGCAGTTTATAATTATAGTAAAATTAATAGAATTATCTAGAGTGAATCACCAAGCCTTGGATAATATTATGATCTATTCACCATTGTATAGAATACTAGCTGAGTTACCCGTACTTCGTAATGTAAAATTTGATCGGTGAAGTAAATCGACAGTATGACACACATACACATCCGGCAATGTTCGATTAATCTGCACAACTCTCTTCGAGGTTCTACAAAGTTCGTTTCACCTTCCAGAAGCTTCGAATTCTATTCATTCTCAGAAGGTTCTACAATTTTCGATAAATTACCGGAAATTTCCAGATGGTTCTAGAAAGCTCGTTTCATTTCCGCAACCTTCCAGAAGCTCCGAATTCTATTCATTGTCACAACTTTCTAGAAGGTTCCGCAATGTCCGATTAATTTCCACAACTTTCTAGGAGGTTCTGCAGTTGTCGATTAACCTCTACAATTTTCTAGAAGGTTCTACAAAGTTCGCCTTTTTTCCACAGCCTACGTAATTCTCTGAGCGCTTGGATTCCTTCGTTCTGATAGAGCCTCCCACTATCACTTGCTCGATTCAAAATTTGACAAAAGATCTGTGTTCTGCTTGTGAAGATCTTTCATGAGACACCAAACACGGTATTAGATTGCATAGCTATCATAATATACTAGTAAGGTTGCATACTAAATCTCCTATGTCCAGGAATCAGTCAACTACACTCCAAGATTATAATACATGTATTTTTAGTAAAGATAGAGCAAAATTTTGGCTAGGACACAAGGCTATAAAAATCAAATATCTATTACAGTTAGTACGCATTCTGACGTTTCAAAAATTTCTAAAACGGGAGACCTTAGATCTCGACATCCGTTACTAAATATGCCTTGGAAAAAATAGAGTAGATACATTGAACCTTTATCTAGAAAATGACCGTAAAAGATTTTTAATATCTTGTATAAATTTCTCAAAAAAAAAAATTGTGAAAAATACCTCTGATTGACAAAAATGAAAAAAACACTATTTTCACCATTTTATCATGCAGTTGTTCACGCGATTTTAAACCTAATGACGTGGGAAATTACCGTGACGTCATAGTTGGGTGGCGAGCTTTTTAATGAGAAAAACGACTTTAATACATGCGTGGAATATTGGTTGCATAAGAAAAAGACACAATTCCGCGGGCCTCTGCGAGATTAACAAACTATGCGTCTTTTTTAAAAGAATTCTTAGAGTTTTGAATGATTTTTTTATTACTTAGAGTTACGCGTTTCGGCATACGTAGCCATAGAGTACGACAAAGTTTTTTTCTTTTAAATAACAATTTTAATTAAAAATTGAGTTTTATAAATCCATCTTGCAAACAAATCATAATTTATTGCATATATGTTGTATTTGACAGTTATTTTTATGATTTGACAATGTAATTTTTAGATTAGGTGAACATCAGCAATACAAATAGAAATGACTGATTAATTTGATAATGTCTGACTTCTGTGCTGTTCTTTTTTTATTGTTATTATTTTTTTCTTGGTAAATTAGTTTTAGTGTAATGTAATATGATATGAATTGACTACAATAATATAACTATTTGTGCGCACCTTCAATAGGGCGGCAATGATATTTTTTTTTATATACTGTATCTTCTGTCTTGTCTATATATGTTGCTGTCTGTGTGCGTGCCATGTATAAATAAATAAATCATAAACTATGCGTCGTTTTTCACGGGCATAACTTACAGCTAGTACGTAAAACCATACTTAATTAAGTATTCACTAAATAACTATGACTTAGAACTAGGGCTGCCACCTCTCCGGGTTTGACCCGGAGTCCACGGGTTTGAGTGGTGTTCTCCGGGCTCCGGGTTAGCATCGTATATCTCCGGGTCAGACTGGGTGGTGAGACAGTGTGGCTTAACTATCACCGGGCAGACCCCTGCCGACCTATATATTATGAAAATCCGTTAAATCTCATTAAAAATTAAACTGTTTCATCAAAATATTCGCCTGCAGCGCTACCTTTTGGATGCATTTAGTATGATTATTTCTTTATATAGAAAATAAATTTGTTTACACTACGGCTTTCTTTGCTGAATCTCACAAAAAAATTTCGCTTGCGGTGCTATTTACGATTTTTTTTCCACATTTGGACTACAATAAAAAATTGGTTTATTGAGTAAAAAAAAATTTTTTTTCAAAATCTCCGGGTCTGTCCTCTGTGAAAGGTGGCAGCCCTACTTAGAACTCTTATCTCATTTAATTAGTCCTTTAATTATATCATCAAAGAAACAGGATGTATGCGGTCGAGAAAATTAGACCGACGATTTCAAGTAAAACCGTCGAAATGTTAGTTTAGAAAACCGCAAATTTAAACTGAATTTACTTAAGTACTTAAGAGTATGCATACCGGCATTTCAAAAATTTCTAAAAACGGGAGACCTTATATCTCGACAACCGTTACTAAATATGCTTTGGAACAATAGGGTAGGTGCATTGAACCTTTATCTAGGGAATAACCGTAAAAGTTTTTTGATAGACGCAAAATTAACCCCAAAAAATAGAAAAAACGCTATTTTTACCATTTTATTATGCGATTGTTCACGTGATTTTGAACCTTAATGCCGTGGGAAATGACTGTGACGTCATTCTTGGTGCCAAGCCCTTAAATGTAAAGTTTAGTTATTGCGTAGATATCTGACAGCAGAAATAATTTCAGATGAATAATTTCAACCAAAATAATTTCAGATGGTTTGGGCATGTTGAGAGAATGAAAGATGACAGGATGACAAAAAAGATATTATATTTGAATAAGCGAAGAGGGGTGAGGAAGAGCGGCGAAATAAGATTTGGTGTTTTTCACATTTTTTTGAGAAATCTATACAAGATATAAAAAATATTTTACGGTTATTCCCTAGATAAAGGTTCAATGTATCTACTCTACTTTTTCCAAAGGATATTTAGTAACGGTTAGCGAAATGAGTGACTGCGAGACTGGTGTTGTGACAAGAATGAAAGTGAATAAACTAAGATGGTTTGGGCATGTTGAGAGAATGAAAGATGACAGGATGACAAAAAATATATATTTGAGTGAGCGAAGAGGGATGAGGAAGCGCGGCCGCCCGAGACTGACCTGGTCCGATCGTGTCGACCAGATCCTCAAGGATGGACGCGTTTTGAGTAAAAGGAATCGGAGAGCGTGTATGACTGCATGCATGAATGTGACGGAGGCTAGGAGTGTGTGTAAGGATAGGACTGTCTGGCGCTCTGTTTTCTCTGACTACCCTGCAAAGGACTTGGCGTGAGGGTATAGATAGATAGATAGATAGATAGAATTTAATGGCATGGCACCAGGAATGACGTCACAGACATTTCCCACGGCATTAAGGTTGAAAATCGCGTGACAATCGCATGAAAAAATGATAAAAATAGCGTTTTTTCCATTTTTTGGGTCAAAAAACTTTTACGGTTGTTCCCTAGATTTTGATGCATATTATCAGTACAAAAAAGAATTTTCACTCCGCGACTTTCGGGAAACGAGTTTCCGTCTTTCGGAAAAAAGATCAGAGGTGTTTTTAAAATTATTTTTTGAGAAAACTATACAAGATATAAAAAATCTTTTACGGTTATTCCCCAGATAAAGGTTCAATGCATCTACCCTATTTTGTTCCAATACATATTTAGTAACGGTTGTCGAGATACAAGGTCTCCCGTTTTTACAAATTTTTGAAATGTCGGTATGCACACTCTTAAGAATGAATTTTAATATTGTGTATTTTACCTGTGTTTCTGTCAAATATTTTCTGTCAAAATAGAAACAGACAACATCTGTTGCTATATTGAAAATCACAATTTATGTTTTGTGAGAACATCGGATTTTCAGATTTTCTAATGTCCTAGTTGTATGCAACAAGTAGGATACTAACTTTGCTGTGTATTTGTTGAGATAATTATTCTGTTGCCATGTATACGATAAATGTTTTACCTACTAGAAATGTGAGTGCTATCAAACTAGGCAGGTATATTTTGAGAAGTAGGATCTACGAAAGCAAAAGTGCTGTCTTATTATAGTGCCAACCTGCATGTATGCTAGTGAGACAAGGACATGGCTGAAGAAGGACCAATCAGGGTTCAATGCAGTGGAAATGTAAGTGTATGAGTATGTATATGTGGGGAGTTTGTTTACTAGAGATGGACGCTGTGATGGAGACATTGAAAGAAGAAAGCTGTTGGGTACTAGGACATATGGTGCACTCAGACCAATTGTTAGTAGTAGGAATGTGGCTACCAAAGCAATGCTGTCTTATTATAGTGCCAACCTGCATGTATGCTAGTGAGACAAGGACATGGCTGAAGAAGGACCAATCAGGGTTCAATGCAGTGGAAATGTAAGTGTATGAGTATGTATATGTGGGGAGTTTGTTTAGGGCACCGAAGCCGAATGACAGCATATATAGGACCTTCATGTTGCCGTACCTACTATAGTACTAGTAAATATTTTGGTTTATCAGGTAACGCAATAATTACTTCTTATCTTTGTATTACTTTTTTTAAACAATTTAATTACATACCTAATTCATTTATTGATTACTTGACTATCAATAAATTACCCATGGACTTTATTGGGCACCTAGACTTATCAGAAAATTGAATTATCGTGTTAATTCAATGAGCAGAGATTTGTTTAGTAAAAATACTCTTCAAAAAGATTAGGTTTGGCTCATCAGGGGCGTAGCCAGGAATTCATTTCGGGGGGGGGGGGGGGGTTGGGCCAGAGATAATAAGTAACAACCACGGGCCTAGTGAATAGCGCCGCAAGTGAATTTTTATCAAAAATGAGTGAATAAGGAGCCTGTTACCAAGAATGACGTCACAGTCATTTCCCACGGCATTAAGGTTCAAAATCGCGTGAACAATCGCATGATAAAATGGTAAAAATAGCGTTTTTTCCATTTTTTGGGCTTAATTTTGCATCTATAAAAAAACTTTTACGGTTTTTCTCTAGATTTTAATGCATATTATCAATACAAAAAAAAATTTAACTCCGTGACTTTCGGGAAACGTGTTTCCGTCTTTCGGAAAAAAGAACAGAGGTGTTTTTAATATATTTTTTTGAGAAATCTATACAAGATATAAAAAATGTGATTCATTTCACGTATGTATAAAACGGCGGGGTGGCTGAGGAATTTAGGGGGGGGGGGGTTGAACCCCAACCCCCCCGAAAAAAAGAACAGAGGTGTTTTTAATATATTTTTTTGAGAAATCTATACAAGATATAAAAAATGTGATTCATTTCACGTATGTATAAAACGGCGGAGTGGCCGAGGAATTTAGGGGGGGTTTGAACCCCAACCCCCCCCCCCCCTAGGCTACGCCCATGGACTATAACTTATCGTCATAATTAAAAACAGGTACCACAACTTATCACAAATTTGATAAGACTCAATAAATCATAAAAGAGAGACCGCCATTTCTTGGAATATTGATGATTAAGCGCGGTTTTGTGATACGCAATTAAAAATTTCACAAATTTAACTAGAAAACTGTATCTGTGTGGTAATACGTTGAGATAAATTACGTACTTATACAGGGTGATTGGTTCCGCTGTTCAGATATTTTGAGAGGTGATTTGAAACGTAGATCTGCCAAAGGGATGTCATCCCAATTCTTAAGGGTTGCGGAGGTACACCCTTTTAAAAAAATTCCACCCCCGACATCGACCACCATCATATTTCACTGAATAACTCTGATGCTACGAGTCCAAAATTAATAAAAAAATATTTTTATGTCTCGTAATAAAACAAGCTTTTAATTGATGTCAAAAATATTTAATAATAATAATAATAACTTTGCTAAAATTAAACACAAAAACAAAATTTCATTTTTTTTTGTTGAATGTTTTGACATTTTTTAATTTTTTTTTCAATAAAAACTATAATTAACTAGTACTTTTTTTTCTTTTATTAAATACACTAGACCCTTATGAATAAAAATGCCGAACATTATCTATCCATATTTTGAACCAGTTTTTCAAAATCTTCGATTTTATAACTACATATTCAATAAAAAATTACTTCTTCGCTACTGACTACCTGTTTATTGTAGGTACGTAGTACTAAAAGAGGTATAATCAGAGGCAGATCTACGTTTTAGAACACCCTCTATCACCTCTCAAAATATCTGAATAGCGGAACCAATCACCCTGTATATCAAGGGCGTATTTAAAAGTATGCATACCGACATTTCAAAAATTTCTAAAAACGGGAGACCTTTATATCTCGACAACCGTTACTAAATATGCTTTGGAACAAAATAGGGTAGATGCATTGAACATTTATCTAGGGAATAACCGGGGTTAACTGGAAGAAATCGCAGTTCTGCGATAAGTTCGCCCTAGTGAACAACGTTTTATAATCTGTACTATGTCCATTTTGTATATTTATATGTGTTTGTTGTTCACTTTAAGTTTAAATAAATAAATAAAAAAGTAAAAGATTTTTATATTATAATTAGATTAACTATATCTTGTACAGATTTCTCAAAAATAGTAATTAAAAACACCTCTGATCTTTTTTCGGAAAGAAGTAAACTCGTTTCTCGAATGTCACGGAGTAAGTTTTTTTCTGTACTGATAATATGCATTAAAATCTAGGGAATAACCGTAAAAGTTTTTTGATAGACTCAAAATTAACCCCAAAAAATGGAAAAAACGCTATTTTGCCATTTTATCATGCGATTGTTCACTCGATTTTGAACCTAAATGCCGTGGGAAATGAATGTGACGTCATTCTTGGTGCCAAGTCCTTAAGGGGTGTAAGTATTAAATGTAAAATAATTATTTAAAAAACGTTATTTTAAAACACATTTTTTTATTTCTTGTTCACAACAATCTTAAGACCCTATATGCTGTCATTCGGCTTTAGCGCCCTGAATTGTTTTCAGCCAATACTGAGAGAATCGTCTTGAAACTGAAGACAGTGATAGATGAAAGTATGGACTACAGATTGGCTGTTTTAAAATTACAATATTTGGAAATTCCTTGAATAAAAAATATTCCTAAAGTACCCCGGAAATTTCCGTTCAGTTTTTCAGATATAAAAGTGTAATTGAGCTAAAATACTGGTAATTATAATCTTAACAAATTGGCTGTTTTATACTTTTATAAAAGCTTTGTTGTGAAATTGTTTTCTAAAATAGGTCAAGTGATGAACCTGGGATCTTTCTATGGTATAGGAAAAACATCGTTTTGCATTTCTTAAATATGACACACCATTTACCCGACATCATATAAGTATACAAAATATTTTTAAAAAATACTTACCATATTGGATAATCCACAAAAATTAGAACAATTGAATAAAAGAAGAACAAATACAAAATATAAAAACAATCAAAATCAGAACAAAAAGTATCTGAATTCTGAAGTTAATTGATTATTAAACTTTGGAAGATAAAAATATAATTTTTGGAGTGTTTAATTAAACTCTAGAGCCGTAGGTTTAATACGAACGCTGATTTTAAAAGGACTATGCGATATAGTGTTTACGCGAAGATAAAAAGACAGAAATGATTCAATTTCTAGATTGCCTTATCAAATAATGATATATGGATCGTTCATCATAGATCGTAAAAATCTATCAGTCGTAAAAAATAATCAGATATATGATCATTAGATAACTTGGTACCAAGAATGACGTCACAGTCATTTCCCACGGCAATAAGGTTCAAAATCGCATGATAAAATTGTAAAAATAGCGTTTTTCCCATTTTTTGGGGTTAATTTTGGGTCTATCAGAAAGCTTTTACGGTTATTCCCTAGATTATAATGCGTATTATCAGTACAAGAAAAAAAAATACTTCGCGACTTTCGGGAAACGAGTTTCCGTCTTTCGGAAAAAAGATCAGAGGTGTTTTTCAATTATTATATTTTAAAATCTATACAAGACATAAAACATCTATTACGCTTATTCCCTAGATAAAGGTTCAATGCATCTACCCTATTTTGTTTCAAAGCATATTTAGTAACGGTTGTCGAGATATTAGGTCTCCCGTTTTTAGAAATTTTTAAAATGTCGGTATGCATACTCTTAAGTGTAGGCGAATTTACATTTAAAAAAAAGAACGGGAGACCTTAGATCTCAACAACCTTACTAAATATGCTTTGGAAAACAATAGAGTAGATGCATTTAATCTTTATCTAGGGAATGACCGTAAAAGATTTTTTATATCTTGTATTTATTCCGCAAAAAAAATGTGAAAAACGCCTCTGATCTTTTTTTCCGAAAGACAGCAACTCGTTTTCTGAAAGTCGCAGATTTTTTTTTTTTTGCTTAATAATATGCATTTAAATCTAGGGAATCACCGTAAAAATTTTTTGATTGAAGCGAAATGTACCTCAAATAAATTTGTAAAAACGCTTTTTGAAACAGACCTTGGATCCCCTCATACTCGAGGATTGGTCTGACATATGTTAGGTAAATCTTATGGTTAATCTCGTAAAGGTTATGGTGGAACAAACACATATACATCAATTTTTATCATATGTAAGACTGTGGTCGGTATATTTGACGGAGTTTCTACACAGTTACCTATCACTTCTTCAGATTTAATCCCTAGATTACTATAAGTACATAATACGACACTTAACACTTAGTGTAACTATTTCATTTACTTAGCTTAATTGTAAGACACACATTACCTAACCTAACTGTAATAAAGATAAAAATTAGAGACGCGACGAATAATCGGATACGATTCGGTATTCGGCCTATTGGGGAACCAGTATTCGGCCGAATACCGACAAAATCTAAGGAACCTATATAAAGGTGGGAAGGACTATTGAACATTGAGCCCCTTCTATATCTATGACAAATCTATGGTGGACGCCATGGGAGCTACAAACATATGATTGTGTGTCATATTGCTTGTCCACAATTGCATGAAACCTGGTGATATTTCAGTGACTCATTATGTATAATCAGTGTGGAAATTACCTTTAGAAAATAACTTATGCAATCAAATGGTAAATTAGTGTACTTTCCATCGAGAAAAAAAATGCGTATACCTAGCAAAAATGCCGGCGGCGGTCAATTTTTGTCTATGGCTTTATCTTTTAAGACTTCCTACCTTTGTACAGGTTCCCTAACAAAATCTATTACGTCACAAATATAAATTTATTAGACATGGTACACAGCCTTAATTTTGTGTTATTTATTATGTCTTTCTCCTGTTTTTAGGTATTCGGTATTCGGCCGAATACTGGTTCCCAAATAGGTCATGTGTGGTATCGTATGAAAGGGCGCTGGAAAAGAAATTGAGATCGTACACTGAGAGAAAAAAACAGTTGAATTAACCGAAAAAACAGTGAAAACAACTGTTTTACTAGGTTAAATAGGAACCTACCGATCAAACGGTAGAATTACCTGAGGTCAGTCAGTAAAATACGAGAGCGTTGATTTAACTGAGTGATTAGAAAAACAAGATGGCCGCCGTTGTCCAGCTGATTTCTAGAGAGGTGGAACCAACTGAATAAAACATGGCTGCCACAGTCCAGCTGATTTCTGGTAAGGTGGAATTAACTGAATAAAACATGGCCTTATAAGTTAGATTTTGTCCAGGTTAATCCTCGGGAGACACCGAGTGATCGAGAGGAGACGTCTAATACAGGAGACTTTAGTTACGAGAAGATCAATATACGGATACTATAAGAGTTATAGTCTTATTATAGTGGTACCTATGCAACCTTATTAAAATATTATGGCAATTTGACCTTTTACAATGCTGTTATACTTTTGTACTGTTTTATATCTTTCCTTATGTCATTCTAGCATAGGGCTGCTATAAGTCCCGGTACACCGGGACATATCCCGGTTCTGAGGTCCGTGTCCCGGTGCGAGAGTCATTTGTCCCGGTCAGGCAATTCTTTATGTACACAATAAAACGATCCGCGGAGAGTTATTACGAAAATCCATTATTTTACAATTATTTCATAAAAAAATTGCCTGCGGCGCCAATTACACTCCTTCTTGTTTTGCATATTCTGCATTCATATCATCAGTACCTACTTATTTTTTATTTCGTTAAAACTGAGCAAGATTTACACCACTCCTTTTTTATGTGCTCATGTCTTATAACAAAGATTTCGACTGCGGCGCATCAATATTTCTGGAAAAAATTCGGCTGCGGCGCCAACTTTTTGGGCATGTTTTGTAAGGTATCTTATTGTATTGAGTGTTACATTAATTTGAAAATTTAAATGAATTTTGTCCCCCTTATACCAGCTACATATAAATATGCTGTCTGGGGCGGCTAATTAACATTTGAAGTGTCTTTTTTTTAAATTAAGTATTTTGAGAAATAAGTCGAATTGAAAATTGAATTGTGAAGGAAAAAAAATCATGCTTGTTGAACTGAACTACAAATATTGATAGTTTTTTTTTGGGTGGGGGGGTTCAGGTGTCCCGGTCGGCAGTCCGACAATCATGGGAGTCCTATCTAACATGAGAGATGACGAATATGTTTTAATATCTTCATTTATCTGTGAATATTCATAATGGTACGTTCAGTTCAGATAACATTGAGAGACTCACGTATCTACCACCTGGTTTTACGTTTTTTTTTCTATGTTATTAAGTAATCATAAAATAAAATATTGCGTAATTTATGAGTCAGGTTTAGATTCTTCCAATCAATAAAATATATTAATAATTATTATGAGTGTTGTTAACATATCTACCTCTAATGTACAAGATGAGTCAAGTGGTTCAACCAAGGCTGGGTGCTAATTTTGTATGATAATGTTAGCGCGAAATAAGAATAACGTAAGCGACAATGTGAATTATACCTTTTTAAAAGAAACCTGGGAAGAAATTTAAAATCTAAAACAGCCGATTTGTTAAGATTATAATTACCAGTATTTTGGTTAAATTATACTTTTATATCTGAAAAACTGAACGGAAAATCTTCAGATCCCGTAAATTTTAGGGGTACTTTCGGAATATTTTTTTATTCAAGGAATTTCCAAAAATTGTAATTATAAAACAGCCAATCTGTAGTCCATACTTTCATCTATCACTGTCTTCAGTTTCAAGACTATTCCTTCAGTATTGGCTGAGTACAATTCAGGGCACCGAAGTCCAATGACAGCATATAGGACCTTAAGAAGGTCGTGATATGGTTTGGTTTATTTGAAAATGTGTATGATATTTTGCACAATAGTAAGTACGAAAAATTATTTTTGTGAAAAAATAAGAAAAAAGTAGCGCCCCAGGGAATTTTTTTATGAAATAATTGTATTTGAATGGATTTTCAGACTCATATTTAGAAAAAAAAAAATTGATGAGAAAATAATGTGATTTTTGTGGATTTTTGTGAGATTTTATCATTAAGTACGAAAATGTATATACCTATTCCAATGTCTAGGGCAGCTGCCCCCCTGCCCCCCTCACAACGCCCATGCCTCAAAACGTAAGGTAATCCTTTTTTCGTTTGGCCATTTTGTCCCGTTTCGAATTTAAACCTAAAGTTGGCTTATTCGCGGTTCCTCTGCTTATGGCGAAAGTATTCGTGGGACAAAATTATCGCAATTATCTCAAAAACTTTTTAAAAATTATTAGCCTTCACTTATCAAACACCCTGTATAAATATGTTTATTTAATATTGAATATTAGGTGAATTTATTAATTATTTAATTACTGCATAAACACGGCTATTTTATGTGTCGATAATTATCCTCCAAACAGGAAACTAAATCAGAATTTTAAACACCATAAAATATGCAGCTTATTTTGAGAATCACAATTTATGTTTATGAGAACATCGGAATTTTCTACATGTCGTAGTTGAATATAACAAGTAGTTATCTCAACAGATACACAACAAAGGATGGACCTTCCATCAGGCTTATGACTGATCGTCGGCTGGTTCAATGTGATCACTTTACATCTATCTGCCGCGGCCGGGAATCGAACCCAGACCTCCAACCTGACAAGCCGGTATTCTACCGCTATGCTATGACGGCTGGCAGTTGAGTCGAAATGACGGGCAGATAGATGGACTGGAATTGAGGGATAAAACATTTTCTATGTCGCTAAACACTACTCGTCAAAGCACTATATTGGGATTCCTTGTGTGAAGTGTGATTAATAGCCTTGTATCTAACATACATACTCAAATAAATACATTATAATGTAAAATCGTTTTGTTCTATTTCGAAAAATGCCTTTCGAAATATCTACATACGAGCCGAACGCTTCGTACATCCGAACTGGGTATAAATTTTCAGTGTTCGGATTATAGAGGCTCTGCTGTATAGTGCAGCCTACATGACGCCATCCACATTTCATTAGGATTTTTTTTTAACTTTTTTTCATCAATAGCCATATTTTTTTCCATTAAGGCCCCACCCTAACAGGATTAGATTTTGTAATTTAATTAAAAAATATTTTCAATCTGGAGATTGATTCGGACAAAGGAAATTTCAATTAATTAGACTAAAACAATACCTGATTATAGTACTCGTAGCTAAACAAAAATAGGGTACTTATAAGTTGATATTATTTGCATGTAAATTTACTATTTACCCTAATGTTAATCTAATGATAAACTTAAATTATTTGTGGGAAAGGTAATCAGTAATTAGGGCATGGGAGTCGCCAGCCTCGGAGCTAGGGGGGGGGGGGGGGGGGGCAAACAAAAATTTTGAAAAATTATATAGCATAGAAAAACTCGCAAATAGCGCCGAATAGCAGGCGAATATTTTTTGAGAGACATAATGAAGAAGGTCGTGATGTGGTTTCTTTATTTGAAAATGTACACAATACTTTGCACAATAATATGTATGAAAAATATTTTTTTACAAAAAAGTAATAAGAAATAGCGCCGCAGGCAATTTTTTTTTGTAACTGACAGATTTTCATTCTAATTTTAGAAAATTTATGATATGATGAGAAAATGTATGGTGATATTGTGATTTTTTGTGAGATTTTATCATTTAGTATTTAAAAATATATACCTATTCCAATCTCTAGGGGGGGGGGCTACCCCCCTGCCCCCCTCCTGTTAAGTCTTAGGATGATATCTTTAGTATTAGCTAGCTGAGTCTGAGTACTTTTCTCCCACCAATATTTCGCACGTTCAAGTACCTATATAGCCTTTCAAAGAAAATAAATATACGTACACAATTCTTCGAAATAGGTACGTAAAAACCAGCATCAAATATGTATTGTGATTTTTTTGATCCATTATATTTAATTGTAGATCATAACAAGAATACTCGGAACTCCAACAATCTATAGATACTCGTATATATGTCTATCATAATAATAATAGTACCCACCTAATAATTGTGTTGTTGTTCACGACTCATTCCCATAACTTGATTCATTCGTCGAAACAGATCTGACCACATCTAAAGATCCAATACATTAGGCAATACATTAAAAAGAACCGATTCATTTTACACATCTAGTATTATCCTTAAGTCCTCAGCGTGAGCGATTCGACGAACCGCAACTGGGGCCTGAGCCAAACCACGAAACGTGACGTTTTAAGCGCAGTTTCTATGGTTATAATGCGTAAAACGTCAACGTTTCTTGAGTGTCACGTTTCGTGTTTTGACTCAGGCCCCTGTTGTGACTTTCAGGCATTCTATTTTCTAAACGGGGCAATACACCCGAAAAAGAGACTTTTGTAATATGATATTTCGTTCTTCATTGTATAAAGCAAAAATCCTCTTGTTTTAAAAGAAAAAATGAATACTTATTTATTTCTCTGTATAAAATAATTTTATTTAGATTTTTAATACCTATCCAAAACTTGATTGTACACAAAAATCTGGTACTGCCTCCCTAGAAGTCACTTACGTGTTTGTATGGACAAAAACTGATTCAAAGGATCATTCAAAAAGTTATATTTTTCACGTTTGGATTCATTTCTCTCATCAGAAAATTTCATCTCTTATTTCACTTGTGTCTTGACGCTCATTCGATCCTATTGGTTAACATCTGACCAATCACAACGCCTCAGATTTCAAGGGATAATTTTTTTTGGAAATCCACTGTTTGTGAACTGCATGTTTGCGTTTTCACTGTTGCTATTACAATAAGGATGTTTTTTTTAAGCGAAAGCACTTTAAACAGGTCTGTCTTATTTAAGCGGGCACTTAAAGGACACCAGAACCAATCAGGGCTTGAAAGTAAGTCTTCTAGATTGCGTACGTCTACTTCACTTGAAATCTGAGGCGTTGTGATTAACCAATAGGATCGAAGGAGCGTCAAGACTATCACTGGCGCGAGACGCATGTCTTATTTAGTTATGTTGAATCATCGAATCGATACATTTCACACGATTCACTTAATTGATTCATTCATTTGTACGAACCGCTCACGATCGACTCATCTCTAGACGTATTTTTCTTCGCCTAATAGATATTCATTCGGGCGTGGTAGTGAGTTTTTTTTTACCATAAAAAATACCCTGGATTAACCTAACAGTACATAACAGGAAAGTTGTTGCATAAAATATTAAGAGTGTGCATACCGACATTTAAAAAATTTCTAAAAACGGGAGACCTTCTATCTCGACAACCGTTACTAAATATGCTTTGGAACAAAATAGGGTAGATGCATTGAACCTTTATCTAGGGAATAACCGTAATAGATTTTTTATATCTTGTATAGATTTCTCAAAAAAAATATTTATAACACCTCTGACCTTTTTTCCGAAAGACGGAAACTCGTTTCCCGAAAGTCGCGGAGTAAATTTTTTTTCTTGTACTGATAATATGCATAAAAATCTAGGGAATAACCGTAAAAGTTTTTTGATAGACGCAAAATTAACCCCAAAAAATTGGAAAAACGCTATTTTTACCATTTTTTCGTGCGATTGTCACGCGATTTTGAACCTTAATGCCGTGGGAAATGTCTGTGACGTCATTCCTGGTGCCATGCCCTTAACAGTACATAACAGGAAAGTTGTTGCATAAAATGTTAACAGCGAACATTATATGTACATAGACACCTCATACATAGCATGGATGAATGATGACCCCAGGGGAAAGAGTTGTGATCTGTTCTGAACACTCATAGATTATAAGATACGAGTACCTATATTCTGAAGTCTGATTTTTGTAAGTGTTCGCATAACTCCCGCATTTTACGATGGATTGCTGCGAAAATTTAGAATAACATTTGCCATAATATAGGCTGTGTCCTTAAAACGTCGCTGGTTTTTGGAAAAAAAGCTTTTCCTAGGAGATGCCATGATGATGAGGGGATCCAAGGGTCGTGTGGGGTCGAATGTAGTATCGTATGACAGGGCGATGGAAAAGAAATTCAGATCTTAAATCACATTTTGTGATTTGTTGATTTCGATGATGCCCCCTATGCAGTATTTAATTAAGTACTTATTTTTACCTATCATTGGGGAGGTATCTCGAAACATGTATAGTTTTAAGGAACCATATTTTTAAGTGTAAAATATTGAGAAAAATAGAAAGAATTTTCTAATTGAAATTTGAGTTACATTTCGTTAGCGCCGAACCCGGTTTTTTCTTCATACTAAATGAGCATTTTCCTTTAAAGAGATAAATGTAGACGCAGACAACACGACAGTTGAAGTGAAATAAAAGCGTGTCGACACAACAATGGAGCATTCAATCGAAAACATCTTTTTGGCAACTTGTTTAGAATTCTACACATCTGCATGTGTGTAGGACGATTCGTCATAGTGTTAATACAGGGTGTCTCCTTCCGGGTTTACGGTAAGCTCGTCTAAAATCAATTGGTCTAACTATCAATTCGTCTAATTATCAATTCGGCCAAAATCAATTTGCCTAACGTCTTTGTCTTTTTTGGAATTTATTTATTTTGAACAACATTCTTACGAGTTTTTCTCCGGGAACCTAAAATCTTGGGGTTAACTGGAAGAGATCGCAGTTCTGCGATAAGTTCGCCCTAGTGAACAACGATTTATAATCTGTACTATGTCCAACTTTGAAAACTAATATCTTTTTTCTAAAGAAAATTATTCAAGTTTTGTACCTTTTTAAAAACTACACTAAATGAGCATGGGCGTCGCCAGCCTCATAGCTAGGGGGAGGGCACTTAATTTTTTTTTTAAATATACAGTATAAAAACGCGTAAATAATGTCGCAGGCCATTTTTTTTTGGGTCATGAAAGGTATTAGCGCCGCAGTTTAATTTTTTATGAAATAATTGCATTTTAATGGATTTTTATACAAATTTTAGAAAATTTATGGTACGATGAGAAAGTATGTGGTTATGATGTGATTTTTTGTGAGTTTTATCATTTAGTATGAACAATTATATACCTATACCAATATCTAGGGGGGAGCAGCTGCCCCCCCTCCTGACGACGCCCATGTAAATGGGCAAGTTATTTTGATTGCAATTAAAACAATATGAATTTGCTTACACCACTTTTATTTTGACCAGAGTCCAGTTATTTATTGTTTTAATTATAATTTAATTATAATATATAATGTCGCCACAAAGTAAAACCTTCAAAATCAAAGAAGTATTTTGATTGCATTCATAATTTTTTTTCACCCACTCCAAGTATTTGATATACAAAACCAGTCAGCCTGTATATATTATTTATTATGTAGGTAGGCACCAATTACAAATCACACACTAACCTATGATTAAAAAAATATTTTAATTTTAATAATAGCTCGTTATACCAACTAATCTATTGACATCATAACGTATGTTAAAGCTCCCGACCCAACTATGACGTCACGGTCATTTCCCGCGGCATTAATGGGGCATATGCACTGAGCAAAAATCGTTCTATTTTCGCTTCAAATTTTTCAAATTTTGTGTGAAATGTTACCGCGAAATAAGAATAACGTAAGCGACAATGTGAATTATACATTTTTAAGAAGAGCCTGGTAACAAATTAAAAAATCTAAAACAGCCAATTTATTAAGATTATAATTACCAGTATTTTGGCTAAATTATACTTTTATATCTGAAAAACTGAACGGAAAATCTTCAGATCCCGTAAATTTTAGGGGTACTTTAGGAATATTTTTTTATTCAAGGAATTTCCAAATATTGTAATTCTAAAACAGCCAATCTGTAGTCCATACTTTCATCTATCACTGTCTTCAGTTTCGAGACAATTCTCTCAGTATTGACTAAGAACAGTTCAGGGCGTCGAAGCCGAATAACAGCATATAAAATCGCACGAACAATCGCATGATAAAATGTAAAAAATAGCGTTTTTTCAATTTTTTGGGGTCAATTTCGCATCAATCAAAAAACTTTTACGGTCATTCCCTAGATTTTAATGCATATTATCTTTCTCATATCAGACTTTCGGGAAACGAGTTTCTGTCTTTCGGAAAAAAGATCAGAGGTGTTATACACCATTTTTATTTAGAAAAATATACAAGATATAAAAAATCTTCTACGGTTATTCCCTAGATAAAGGTTCAATGTATCTAATTTATTTTTTCCAAAGCATATTTAGTGAGATTGTCGCGATCTAAGGTCTCCCGTTTTAGATATTTTTGAAATGTCAGTATGCCTACTCTTAAGTTTGACAGCGGTCCTATATTTCATATCATATATGCGTATACATAAACCACAAAAATGCTGTAGGAAAAATGATAGAGATGTCGAATACACATCGATTTTTTGGTATTTTTTTATTTATTTTAGAACGCTTTTATCAACTCCATCTGTCCTTGTTGTCTGCGTATACATTTTCCTCTTAAAATTTCACTAACTCCCCAATGTCCCAGCACCTTGAAATGTTGCCCACGTATTTGCTTTAGGTGACAGTTTAATATTGTACTACTGTTTTATCATAACATTATCATGAGTGTATGAGCGAGATTGAGTATGGGTGTGTGAGGCGACCGGAATGAACTTATATGTTTTAATTTAACTGTGGTGCATGCTTGTGGGTGACAGCTGAATTATGAATGAACTAATCTTCAATTACTTATATCTATAGTTGTTATCTGTTTTGCACTTATACCTGTAATAAAATAAAACACACTTTTCAATTGAGATTTTTCTTTTAAAGATATTTTCCAATAACGGGAGACCTTATATCTCGATAACCTTACTAAATATGCTTGGAAAAAAATTGAAGCTTTATCTAGGGAATAACCGTAAAAGATATTTATATCTCGTATAGATTTCTCAAAAAACATTGTGAAAAACACCTCTGATCTTTTTTCCGAAAGACAGAAACTCGTTTCCCGAACCGCGGAGATTTTTTCTTTGTATTGATCATATGTATTAAAATCTAGGGAATAACCGTAACAGTTTTTTGATTGAAGCGAAATCAACCCCAAAAAATGGACAAACGCTATTTTTACCATTTTATTATAAGATTGTTCGTGCGATTTTGAACCTTAATGCCACGGGAAATGACCGTGCGACGTTATAATTCTGTCGGGAATCTTAAATTTCATAAATCTGAACCATGGGACTAAATTGTAGATTCAACTATATATGTTTTTATGTATGTATTCTGTTTCTTATTATTTTTTTATTCCGTTTTTTTTTTCTCTCATATGTATGTATATATTTTCTACTTCATATATTTTTATTCAATTTCTTTTTTTTCCTGTTTTTTTCCTGGGGTTAACTGGAAGAAATCGCAGTTCTGCGATAAGTTCGCCCTAGTGAACAACAATTTATAATCTTTACTATGTCCTTTTTTTATATTTATATGTATTTGTTGTTCACTTTATAAGATTAAATAAATAAGTGAATTTTAAAAATTTCCATCCATCGCTGTATTTTAAAATTCGATGTTTCTCTTATCGTTTCGACATCTCTATACCGGTAGAGGTACTAGGGATATAAATATGCGTTAGATCAGATAGTCTTACATCATCTGGCGAATGTAATTCCTCAAATCACCGTTAGGTGGCCCAGCAATGGTACTTTCTATTTTTTTTACGTGACAGTGACACACTGTCATTGAACTCACGGTGAGTTTGGACTCCGTACCGCGAATCTCAAGTGAGTGAGTTCATTATCACCGTGAGTTGGGAATGGCCACCCTGGCACAGTGGTTTAACCCGTGAGTTATCATATGAAGGACTTCCATACAACACGAGTGTTCTCTATGGTTTAGCTGTCACCATATAGCTGTGATAGCCATAAATCTATCATACGAAGAAGAAGAAAGACTACTCGAACTGTCAAAATATCAACGCAAATCTGTCAGTGAGATCCCGCGCGAATATTTCACGTATTATAAACGTTTAGTATAGGTAAATAAGTAATAAATTTGGACTATTTACACATATAATAGTTGTTTTACGCCCATTTACGACCGCCGCGACAAATGTTCTGTGTTTCCTTTCAGATTTGAGACGATCTAGTGACATAACCCTCATTTACCTACATTCATTGGCATTGTATACTAAAGTATGTATACATTATAGCATCAGTGAAATATTCTTTATAATTGTCGATGTTTGTAGTGTTACATGGCTTATATATTATTTCCAGAAATAATGGAGTGTGTGCTCACGTATAAGCAAGCAAGTCAAGCTGTTAGGGTATTTTGTACCACCACAATGAAGTAATCTATTCTACTATGTGTTACTTTAGCAGTGCACTTGTGAGGGAGTGGACAATGCTGTTAGGAATGACAAAGGAAGATTCTCACAACACTGCTTAGTCTCAAGGCCATCTCCCATCATGATGTAAGTACATATATTGATTATTAACAAAAGCCAATATCTAACAACTGACAAACAAGAATATACCTAGCGTTATGGAGATGGATCTTTATTTACACAAAAGCTAGTGATGTGCTAATTTTTAATATAGACAATATCAAATGAAAGACGCCAATTAATTTGCAGGCAGTACCAATACCAAGTGAGGTGCTACTCCAGTTGATTATGAAGGGCAAAACACAAGGACGCTGAGGAATAGGAAGACATCAGATGTTAAAGCTGAGTGGAGTGGACCGGGAGACTAGCACAAGGTGTGACTTACGCTAACACTACACACAACATAGGTTAACAAACTTCCACTCTATAAGTAGATAATGTAATTATATGTACTAAATTAATAATAATGATAATCTATTTCACACTCCATCTCTGTAAATATTCCCATATCACTTTGTTAAATACATTCATATTACAAACTTCAAAATGTCACTTTGTGTGCTACAATCTAACAACATTGACATACAATAGATATTAGATTTATACTCATCTCCCATCATGAAGTAAGTAGATTGATTATTAACAAAAAGTCAATAACTAACTGACAAGTGACAAACAAGAATATAGGTACCCAGCGATATGGAGAGAGGTGTGCATTAAACTAGTGATGTGCATTAAAAATTAATTTTGAATATCGACAGTGTCAATTAATGAAAGTCGTCGATTAATTTGCAGGTAGTACCGATACCGATCTGTGAGACGACAAACACAAACTACTCCGGTTAATTATGAAGGGCAGAATACAAGGACGCCGAGGAATAGGAAGACATCAGATGTCATAGCTGAGTGTAGCATCAGGACCGTCGACAAGTTGTTCTGGACTGTGGCAGACAGGGATGCTTTTTCCATAGAGATCACCAAGGTCAAGAGAATAAAATAATACCATAACGTCATGTTTAGGTAAAGTATATATCGATTAAATCATGTTAGTTTTGTTGAGTTTGTACAACAATTCTATATCGGGTACATTTCACCAAAGTGTGACTAACGCTGACACCATACATAACATAGGTTAAACCAGAATGAACAAAGAACATTGTGGAATAAACTTCCACACTATAAGTAGATAATGTAATTACACTAAATGAATAATAATGATAATCGATTACACACCATCTTTGTAAATATTCCCATAGCACTTTACTTTTTAGTTTCACCCACTATGTGTTATCTTACAATTTCCATAGATGTCTCCGTATTATCTTTGATTTTTAATTCACAATAATTAAATAAAATAAACATTAATGTTTTTTTATAACTTCTTTATATATAAAGATACATAATATTGCAATATTATTAATTTGTTACAGATAAGACATCCCGTCTAGAATGAGTGTTCGAGATTGGGCGCAAGACGAAAATCCATAACATATTATAAGTAGAATATCGTTCCTCTTCTTTGAACGTTGGCCATATCTGGTGCTATCACGCTATTCCATGCATATCCAGGAGCATCTGAAAAAATAAATAAATAATTGATATTAATGAATTACCCAGTAATGTTGTATGCCAGTTTGAAAAAGAAATTATTAGGATGATTTTTATTTCATGATATATAGTTAGGTTTCATGATATATAGTTATGTTCTAAGGCTATAGTAATATATGTAGTGTAATTGGTACACAGTGTGAATATATGTATGTAGGGCCTGTATAAAATATATTTTTGCCTACCTGTCTCACAATACCTAACTGAATGTGAATGGTTGAAAGACTCTGTGTTGTATGTACCTACTGGCCAATGTTATCATACTGTCATGATATGCTTGTACCTAGTTATATAGTACAGTGTTGACGGATAGCTTTTTTAGTTAATTACGTTATATTTAATATGATTGTATTGGGACAGGATTGACGCATTCGAGATGTGGTGCTGGAGACGTTTGCTCCGTGTGCATTGGTCCGAGCACAGAACCAATGAATCAATCCTGAGAGAGCTCGATGTCTCCACTCGCCTGTCCACAGTGTGTGAGCAGCGTACGCTCCGTTTCTTTGACCATATTGTGAGAGCGGGTCCAGACAGCCTGGAGCGCCAAATCATGCTTGAGACGGTTGACGGTAGGAGGGGAAGGGGACGACTACAGATGAGGTGGACAGATGTGGTCAAAAGTATCACGGGGGCCAATTTGTACGAATCCACAAGGATGGCGCAAGACTGGGAAGGATGGGCGAGACTCATCCGTGAGCATGGGGGTCACGATCCTCGTAACCGAGGGACCGACTGAGAAGAAGTATTATTATTTTAGAGGCGGCTATTACATTCTTTATTGGGAAGGTAAAGACTGTGTTAAATGTATGTACTGTACTGATATAACATGTAAGATTTTTTAATAAAAGATTTATTATCATAAAAATGTTATTGTTAAATAAATTTTTGTGTAATACTACCTACTTGTAAATTTATTCTTAATTATCTTTTTTCCTATACTATACCCTCACGGCACCTCCCTTGCGAGGTGGGCAGAGAGAATGGATCGCCAGACTTTCCTATCCTTACACACATACTTCGGGCTTCCGTCACATTCATGCAATTCCTCATACACATTCTACGATTACTTTTACTCAAAACACGTCCGCCCTTGAGGATCTGGTCAACATGGTCCAGCCATGTGGTTCTTGGATGGCCGCGTTTCCTTACACCTCTTCTTTCACCCAGGTAAATTTTCCTTGTTATCCTTTCATCGTTCATTCTTTCAATTTAGTCACAACTGCTTGTCCATTAGTGCTTAGCATATGATTACTTTTACTGAGGACATGAAATCGCTGAGAGTCAAGTGGTTCTAGCACTTTCTGACAGCCTTCTTCTACCCATCTACAGGTTGACATGCATTATTCTATTACGTAAGTATACATACCTATAAAAGTTAGACTTGTGTGTTCCACGAGGAAACATGGTTTACGCTTTTTTACTATGCATTTGAACTCACTGCACTATCTATGAACATAATACTACATGCATTATTACATTATGTAAGTAGGTATATATGTACATACCTATAAAAGTAGGACATTTACTCGTGGAACGTTTCTTCTTCTGCCCTGATCTCTCCACTGCTAGAAGTAGGCCTCTTCCAAATGTCTCCACTCCCTTCTGTTGGTCGCCCTTTGCACCAAGCACCGAGATTACATCATCCACCCTGGGGCCTTCCGACTCATCTTTTGTTTGCCCATGGTCTCCATTTTTTGAATCTGGGTGTCCAACTAGTGTTGTCTTGTATTTTCATATCTCCTCGTGCCGCATCCCTTGTGAGGTAGGCGGAGAGAATAAAACCCCAGACTTTCCTATTCTTACACACAATCAACTTGCTCTGTCACATATTTATGGGTCAAGAACCCTATTTTACAAACACGTACGTATTTTGATCAAGATAAGGCTGCTTTGAGTACTATTACACTATTGTGGCCCCACTTTTTGTCAAGTTCACTTTGTTTCAAAGAAGCACTGAAAACGGTATTTTTTCGCTCGCCCCGGCTGCGGGTGGGGCCGGGCGCATGCACAGAATGTGTTTCTTGAAAGGGATTAGTACACTCAGGGATGTTTTACTCTTGAAATGTTATTTTTGTCACGATTTATTTTGCTTAAAAAAAATGTCAAGAACTGTATTTTTTCGCTCAGCTTGATTGTGGGTGAGGCTGAACGAACGTATGGCCTCACCCGCAGCCGAGTATAGCGAAAAAATACCGTTTTAGCGCTTCTTTGAGACAAAATACACATCACAAAAGTGGAGTCGCAACAGTGTAATAACACCTTATTTTTTATCACTTCACTTGTTTATTTGATCACACTATTTATTTATTTGAGTATTACACTCACTTTTGATAATTTATAATTAAGATATTTTGTTATAAATGGTTTTTAAAACAACACGTCCACAACACGATCGTAAGATTCCTCCGTTTTATTGAGAATGTTTGGAGTGTGTTTATCTGTCAAAATACGCTATAGAAACGAGATAGAAATCCTTACGCGGTACGAATCGAGCGGCTGAGGGCATGGCCACCCTGACTTTTGTATGAAGATTATCTCACGATGAACACACGCCGTGTGATTGTTTTAAAAGTGTGTTTTAAGATTTTTAAGAACGTTACGCGGTTAGAAATCGCAAATTACTGTCGTTTACAGAGAGACACGATCGTCACTTGAGATAGAAAGTACCACTCCTGGCGACACAAGATGAGCTGTCAGATTTGTTATTTTTTAAATTCATTCGTCGATAACTTATATTTTTATCATAGTGTGAACAATCTAGCATATCTTAAAGTAGCGTTTCCCAATCCGCGGTAGGTAAGTGTGCCTCTTGATGTCGTCTTTCGGAGAGAGGTGAAAAAATACCTTGACGAAAAATTTTACAATTCTATTAAGAGTATTTTCCTGTAGCTCTTGTCCTATGAAAAAAAATGACTAACATTTTTTGTAGAGAATTTAGCAAGGATTATTTTTGTCATTGAATACTTTCTCCTATCTCTTACCATATTTCTATAAAATGCGAAAAACCGCGAAGAGGGACCTTTTCCCCTAGTGCGATGTGATACCCTATTGGTAAGCTATCATTTATACCACATTTCGATCAAAAAACAGATACGTCATAAATTAAGTAGCGGGCTCTCGGACTATATGACGAAATGTCAATCAGAGCCCTTTACACTCTGATTGGCATTGATCTGATAATGATTTTTGTTATTGTTAATTGTAAAATTGCATATATTATTTTCTGTAAAAATTGACGAGTCCGGGTGCCCGAATGGACCTACGGACGATAGAAAACAATAAAGTATGGTACACTGGTCAAAAAAGGTTGGGAAACCCTGCTCTAAAAGATAAATTTTCAACATCCGCCACAGTCGAATAACATTTTGGTGAGAAATCATTTATTGAAATGAAACGCAGTATTCAGAATCTCACAACACATACTTTGATTAGTTAATCAGGCGACTATTTCATACTATTTTTTCTTTTTTTTTTTAAAGAATTGTAAAACAATGGATGATAAAACATTGAAGGACTCCCACGGGCTTAAGGCCCTCCGCATCCCCGGGTAGCACAGGCGCATATAGCGTCCTCTTTACCCGCACTTCTTGGCAAAATATTTTTAAGAGGTGGGCTCAGGGTTAGCCAGAAGGGAGCCCCCCGACAAACCCCACCCCTAACTTACATTCCTTCAGTGTCCTTGTCCAATGATGGAAGAATGGGTGACAAAAATAAATCCAGATTGTAAGTCAACAGTTGTCCAGCTCAAGCCTAGGGAGACACCGAGCGATGGAGAGGATCCAGTCACCGCATACCTCCGTGTTTGGTATCTCACGAAAGTGCTTCACAAGTAGAACTCATATCTTTTTACTTTGATTCTGTCTATTCTTGGTGGGAGGCGCCATTGGAATGAAGTAATCCAAGCGCTTCGGAAGGGCGTGTTTGGTATCGTTTGAAAGACCGCGAAAAGCAGTTCTAGGATGTGAAGTCATAAAATCTTGTTTTTAAAATCATTTTTTTGGGTTCGCGACCCAACTATGACGTCACGGTCATTTTTCAAAAAGCGTTTTTTCCATTTTCTGAGGTTAATTTCGCTTAAACCAAAAAACTTTTACGGTCATTTCCTAGCTTTTGATGCATATTATCAGTACAAAATAAATAAAATTTACCGCGACTTTCGGGGAACGAGTTTCTGTCTTTCGGAAAAAAAGATCAGAGGTGTTTTTCACATATTTTTTCTGGAAAATCTATACCAGATATAAAAAATCTTTTACAGTTATTCCCTAGATAAAGGTTCATTGCATCTACCGTATTTTGTTCCAAAGCTTATTTAGTAACGGTTGTCGAGATATAAGGTCTCCCGTTTTTAGAAATTTTTAAATGTCAATATGCCTAGTTCCAAAAATATTTTCTATATTACTTATTATTGTAAGCAAAATTTTCACGAATATACGAACTATATTTTTCTATCTGATAAAACAAGGCGAAGCAATGTCATTGCATTTACGTAATTAGTATAATGGGCGATTATTCAATTTATTGGATAAAAAAACCTAGTGTTTTGCATAATAAATTGTATTTCCTGAGACATAAATCCAAGACAAAACACGTCATCCATATGTTCAGGGTTGCCAGTGTAGCCACAATAAAGCAGGTAAAAGGTAATAATATTAAGGTGACCATATTTTTAAAAATAAAAAGGAGGGTAAAAATGCGTAAATAGCGCCGCAGGCGAAATTTTTTATGGGACAGTGAAGAAGGTCACTATATTGTTTGATTTATTTTCTTGAAAATGTTTTCCATAAAGGATGTACTTATTAAACAAATAGCGCCGCAGGTGAAATATTTGTCATCAGACATACCGAATTACATATACAAAAGGCAAAGGTAATTAGCGCCGCAGACAATTTTTTTATAGAAAACAATTGCATTTTAATGTATTTTTATGCCACAGTACTAGTTAATTCATGGTGTGATGAAAAAATGTGTGGTTTTGAGATTAACAGATTATTATTAAAAAGTAAAAAAGGAGGACATTTTTGGAGGGAGGACAGAACACAGAACCTAGAAAAGGAGGACGGATGGTCACCTTATAATATTACTTTCTGAGTCTGAGTAAAAATCGTTCTATTATCGCTTCAACTTCTAGAAATTTTGTATGAGAGTGTAAGCGCAAAATAAGAATAACGTAAGCTACAAAATCTATTTGGCTTATTGTTTAAAAAGGGGACTGAATATCAAAACAATATCCACTAGAGTCACTGCGTCTTACCTTAAACATTTTATCAACCAAATTACAGCATTATATCTAACAAACTACGGGAATAATCTCAGTGAATTTCAGAAGTACATTTGGAGTCATTTTTTTATAGAGAAAATTTACTTGAATGATACGGGTATTTCTCCCCACTAGAGTGACTTGCAGCATATCTTACATTTATCCATGTGTTAAGTCTTAGGATATCTTTAGTATTATGGGTTGGCTGGCAGAAATTGCCATTTGGCAATAAGCCCGCCCTTTGTATGTTTTCTGTACAATAAAGATTATTTTATTTTTATTTGTTGATTTTATTTTATTGAGTCTGAGTACTTATGATTTTGCTAATAATTTAAAAATACGGAATAAAAATACGACTATGGGGTTAACTGGAAGAAATCGCAGTTCTGCGATAAGTTCGCCCTAGTGAACAGTGATTTATAATCTGTACTATGTCCATTTTTTATATTTATATGTATTTGTTGTTTACATAAAGATTAAATAAATAAATAAATAAACTATGACAACCATAACGTAGATACATATAGATATTGTTATGTAGTTCTAATGATTACCAACATTACCTGTAATGATTTTACGAATTCGGAGAAACAAATTACTTTAATAATATTTTATTATTGTGTGTTTAACAATAGCAGTCAGATTTATCAGTAGCGAACTTGTAGTTTAAGAGTAGGCATATTGACATTTCAATAATTTCTAAAAACGGGAGACCTTAGATCTCGACAACCGTTACTAAATATGCTTTGGAAAAAAAATAGAGTAGATAGGTTTGCTTTCTGTTTTTGTTTAATTGTTGATATGTGCTGTTATAACTGTTTGTGCCCATGTGATTAAATAAATAAATAGGTACATTAAACCTTTATCTAGGTAATAACCGTAAAATATTTTTTATATCTTGTAGCAGATTTCCAAAAAAAAAATTAAAAACACCCCTGACCTTTTTTCCGAAAGATAGCAACTCGTTTCCCGAAAGTCGCGGAATTTTTTTTTTTGTACTGATAATATGCATGCAGGAATAACCGTAAAAGTTTTTTGATTTAAGCGAAATTAACCCTAAAAATGGAAAAAACGCTTTTTTTACCATTGTATCATGCGATTGTTCACGCGATTTTGAACCTTAATGCCGCGGGAAATGACCGTGACGTCATAGTTGGATCGCGAGCTTTAAAAGTCAGACATGCAGACGGCGATAACTCCAATAACCTATGTTTTAATCTCGCACCAATGTATGATAATATAGTTTTTATGTATTTTTTGAATTTCACAATTTTATTTGTGAGAAACATCGGATTTTCTACATAAAATCGCGTGAACAATCGCACGATAAAATGGTAATAATAGCTTTTTTTTCCATTTTTTTGCTTACACTCTCATTCAAAATTTGATAAAGTTGAAGCGATAATACTTAGCACAATGTTTACTCAGAGTACCATTGAGGTAATCTCAAAACGTTTTCTTAAATTTAATGTAATAAAAATAATTCTTTAATTATATTTGTCTGTAACGTCATGTGACAGACAGACAGATTACATATAATTGTGATGATTTATACGTTTTGCTGGCGCCACATGTTCGACGAGTCTCAGCGTCTGTTCACGAGCACCAATCATTCACGGATGCTCGGTAAATTTGGAAAACCGTCCACACGCTCCCGACCGCGCTTGTATATTATGGATAAGCGAGCATGACGGACGTCTGGATTGTGTCGGCTATAACTTTCAGCATAGCGTATCTTTATTGTAAAAATAAAAATAAAATGAAAAGAAAACGAAAAATACGGCGAAAGAGATGGTGGATGTTAAAAATTCATAGAAACCGTACCAGTTTAATATTTAATTTATTATATTATTGTAACTTCATTCATGTAATATGATTTTTATGTAGTTTCATGTGTGTATTTAATATTTTTATTATTTTTTCGTTTTATAATTAAAATTCGATAATAATCATAAAATACCTTCTTACCTTTATATACCTATATATTTTTACTTTTGTTCTGTTATTTTCTCTCTGCGTGTGTGATATGCATTGTGAAAATGCATTATGTAGGTACTTATACTTACATATATACTTCTTTTAGTTTCCTTGTTCTTTTACTATGAGGCTAATTGTATACTTTTAATCCAGTCAAATTATACTCAATGCATTTTCTCGATGGAGAGTTGTGGGGTAGTCTGGATTTCTTTCATGCTATACGTTTTTTGGGGTGCTGAATGCCAACAAAATTTCTTGACGGAACGTGGCATTAATAATGGGAAAAATGGCAAAAATTTCCATATTCTGGCGAATTCTGCATATGAACTTGACAACTATCAACTTTTTGTAGGTTATCTTTTTAGCAGAATGAAAGTACATAAGATTTCCTACAAAGGCATATTAAATTTTTCTCTAAAATAAATGGGAACGGAGCTGTCAAAGTCCAAAAAACATATTTTTGTGTTGTTTTACTCGTACATTACGAGAATCGAAAATGCATTCAGAAAGTTCACCTTGTTTCATTCACAACCAAATTTAAACAATTATTCCTTAAATTTATGAGTCACACTCTACCTTGCTGGAATCAGTAAACATAACGAATGTTTTCAACAAAAAAAAAAAAACATTTAAAAACACCGTGAAGTATTTAAGCTAGAAATGTTTAAATAACTTTATTTAAAATGTAGTGAATTGTTTAGGCTGGAAATGGTTACACCTTTTTTGTTTAAACATTTCACTACCTATATTTTTAAATAAAATTTACCCTGAAAACTCTCTTCATATTTACTGATAACAGCGAGGTAAAATGCAGCTATTTCTATTACAACAATAATACGAGACGTCCGTCTTTCCCCTGCTAATGCACAAACGCTACTAAGTTCGCACGAACGTGTGGACGCTTCGCAAGTTTTTTGCCGCAAGCTTCCTTTGATCTTTGAAGTACCGTGAACACTCAGTCGAAGTGTTCACGTTCCTTCACGAGACAAGGCAAACGCCCATCCACACGCTCGGAGGTTGTGAACAGTCGTGGAAACTTGGCAAGCATGTAGCGCCAGCATTTGAGATAATTCAATTTAGTTTTAGGTGCTTTAAGAGTATGTGTTCGATATCAAATCGAAGTGTTGCAGCTTCATCGAAAATCATACGTCGACAATGGCAACACCGGATGAGTACCTGATTCCTTTTTTATTTTTCCTGTATCCACTTGTCATTGTGATCTCATTCCGGTACAAACTTACCTACAAGACGGCGGTACATATTAAAACATCATTCAAATTACGGCGGTTCACTTTCGGTTTAAATCTATTACAACTTTTTCTTACTGTGTGTGTGTGTGTTACTATCTATCTAATCTAACTACATATAATATCTAATCATCATTATCCATTAATAAAAACGCATCGAGAACTTTATTCAACAGTTAACATCAAAAACCAGCGACATCATAACATTGGAGGATTGGGGTAAGTTCCACTGTTTCTTTCCTAATTATTCCATCTTCCAATTTTTCCCGATACAGTATTCGGTTTTAGATCCGTTAATCGGAGAAGCTGAATATTGTATCGTACATTTTTCTGTTCCATTCGTTCCGGATGTTGGAAGAGTTTTCGATTCATGTTTTTTTGTATGAGGTTGCAACAATTTAATTTTTCGGCGCGGTAATATTATTTTCTTGGGTAATCGGTACCTACTCATCGCGTGACGTTCGCGGGAACGGCGCGCGGTGACTTGTTTACTTTTATACTATAAGAGAAAGCACGGTTGTCAAAACTTTATTCATAACAAATATTACAGCAGGATACTTTTGGGAAAACATTATTTTGTTTTGTTTCATTTCATTCGGAGTGATTTTTTTGTATTATTTCTTTAAGTTTAAGTAGAAAACGGGTGTGTATACAACATGGCGGGTGAAATCAAATACAAACTAAGTAAACTGTCTATCGATACATTATGGGATTTAGCAAACAAGACAGAAGGTCTGGACGATGCACAAATGCGTGAATTCAAAATTAGAGCGGAAGGAATAGACACACTATGGGAAACGTTTGTGAAACAGTATGTTTCAATTGAAGCCGCTAAAAAAGCGGGCTTTGACGGCGAAGATCATTTATCAGAATACATGCACTATGAAAATTTGATGTATAAAATAAAGGGTGTCACCCACAACCTATTCAAGACGGAACACAACGAAACTTTAGCGGATACAGATTCAAGGGATAATAAAGTCGGTAAAACTCAATTCTCAATTCCAAAAATAAAACTACCATCATTCAGTGGTGATATCACAATGTTTCCAAGTTTTAAGAATGTTTTCGACAGTTTGGTTCATGAGGATCTAGCAATTCCTCCAATACAAAAACTACATTATTTAATATCATGTTTAAGTGGAGAAGCATATCAACTAATTAAGCATTTGACTATTTCAAACGAAAATTATCAGGTCGCCATGGATTTATTAAATCAAAGATACTATAATCCAAGACTAATAGCTGAGAAACATCTAGATTTAATATTGAATTTGCCGAATCTATCAACCAGTAGAATAAAACTGCGAGAATTTATTAATGTTATTCTAGAAAATATATTGGCTCTACAAGCTCTCAAATTTAAGGTGGACGGATGGTCTTTCATACTGTTACATATTTTATTGCAAAAACTAAACCCGGAATTGAGAAACAGATTCGAATTGAAATTTAATAGTCTAGAGATTCCAGAATTTACTCAATTGATGGATTTCTTAGAAATAGAATGTAGAGCAGAGGAATCATGCGCGCGTAAAAAATCGGATATAAGCAGCAACAGTCGTGACAATTACGGACCAAACAGATTAAATACTTTTTTCGGCGGAGTTGCACGTAAGTGTGTATGCTGCGATGAAGATACACACTACATTACGACATGTCGCAAATTCCTTAACATGAATCACAGTCAACGGCGACAAACAGTAAAAGAAAGACGGTTATGCTGGAACTGTTTGCGTAAGCATCCAGTGAAAGAATGTACGTCAAGTAGTTTATGCAAATCCTGTAATCGGAATCACCATACATTATTACATTACGATGAAGTAAGAGATCCCCAACCATCCACATCAGCGAATGTTGAAATTCACGAAAACGAAGATATAGGCACATCAATACTTCATTCTACTCAAAGGACGAGCAATGTTCCAAACATGACTTTATTAGGAACGGCAATGATACACGTAAAGGATAATTTCGGTCATTCTCAAACTGTGAGGGCACTTATTGATTCAGGAAGTGAATCTTGTTTGATCACAGACAAATGCGTGACACGCCTCGGGCTAAGAAAACGCTTTACGAGAAAAACTGCTTACAGCGTCGGAAATCAAAATATAAAAAAGATGTCTGGTGAAGTAACATGCATTATATCACCTACATTTACGGACACGCCACAGATAACTGTTTCAGCATTAGTACTCGAAACAATAAGCGGTGATTTGCCATCAAGGACGCTCACATCGGATATATTAAATGAATACCCACATTTGAAGTTAGCGGATTCGGAATTTTATAAATCTCGTCCAATCGAAATGTTATTGGGTGTGGACATTTACAACGAGATTATAAACGGACAGATAATTACATTTAACAGAGATTTGCCCTCGGCGCACTCTACTATTTTTGGTTGGGTTATATTAGGAAAAATCAAGGGAAAATATGAGAAGCAATTCTCCTGCGGATCCGATACAAATTTACAGGCTTACAACTGTAACATTCGGAGTGGCCTCGTCACCATACCAAGCAATGAGATGTCTCTTACAATTAGCAAACGAAGCAAGAGAACAGTTTTCTAACGCAAGTCGGGAAGAGAAAAAATATAGATTAAGTAAGTTTATAAGGTATTTTTTTAGCTATATGCTATATTGTTTTCTTTTATCGTTTCGTATGGGAAACTTTTTTGTTGGGTTAATCACATTACATACATGTAAGTGGTTATAAGAAGATAACTTCATTTCAAATTCATGTGGGTGTGTTTTGAATCATTTTTCACAATCGTGATTTTTCTTTTTTTTTTTCTTGGGGTAACTTAACTTTTTGCGGCGGGGAGGATGTTCGATATCAAATCGAAGTGTTGCAGCTTCATCGAAAATCATACGTCGACAATGGCAACACCGGATGAGTACCTGATTCCTTTATCTATTTTTCCTGTGTCTACTTGTCATTGTGTTCTCATTCCGGTACAAACTTACCTACACTACGGCGGTACATATTAAAACATCATTCAAATTACGGCGGTTCACTTTCGGTTTAAATCTATTACAACTTTTTCTTACTGTGTGTGTGTGTGTTACTATCTATCTAATCTAACTACATATAATATCTAATCATCATTATCCATTAATAAAAACGCATCGAGAACTTTATTCAACAGTTAACATCAAAAACCAGCGACATCATAACATTGGAGGATTGGGGTAAGTTCCACTGTTTCTTTCCTAATTATTCCATCTTCCAATTTTTCCCGATACAGTATTCGGTTTTAGATCCGTTAATCGGAGAAGCTGAATATTGTATCGTACAGTATGCATACCGACATTTCAAAAATTTCTAAAAACAAGAGACCTTATATCTCGACAACCGTTACTAAATATGCTTTGGAAAAAAAATAGAGTAGATGCTTTGAACATTTGTCTAGGGAATAACCGTAAAAGATTTTTTATATCTTGTATAGATTTCTCAAAAAAAAAATTTTAAAAATACCCTTGATCTTTTTTCCGAAAGACGGAAACTCGTTTCCCGGAAGTAGCGAAGTATTTTTTTTGTACTGAAAATACGCATTAAAATCTAGGGAATAACCGTAAAAGTTTTTTGATAGACGCAAAATTAACCCCAAAAAATCGAAAAAACGCTATTTTTACCATTTTATCATGCGATTGTTCATGCGATTTTGAACCTTAATGCCGTGGGAAATGACTGTGACGTGGTGCCAGGCCCTAAAGTCTCGCGACCCAACTATGACGTCACGGTCATTTCCCGCGGCATTAAGGTTCAAAACCGCATGAACAATTGCATTATAATTATTATTTCGTATGGGTTCTGCCACTGTTGGGCGACAACGTCAGAAGATAAGAGAATTATGCTGTTACATACAGGAGACATGTACCCTACAGAGCAACATCCAGGCTTCCAAGCCATTCAAGGGCATTGGGTGTGGCATTGTGGATATCTGCATATGGTCCAGGAAATGCTCGATAAAATAAACCGCATGAGAAAATGGTAAATAAAGCGTTTTTTTTTCATCTTTTGGAGTTAATTTCGCTTCAAACAAAAAACTTTTACGGTTATTCCCTAGATTTTAATGCATATTATCAGTACAAAAAAAACTCCGTAACTTTCGGGAAACGAGTTGCTGTCTTGCGGAAAAAAGGACAGAGGTGTTTTTAACATTTTTTTTTTAATCTATACAAGATATAAAAAATCTTTTACAGTTATTCCCTAGATAAAGGTTCAATTTATCTACTCTATTTTTTCCAAAGCATATTTAGTAACGGTTGTTGAGATCTAAGGTCTCCTAGAAATTTTTGAAATGTCAATATGCCTACTCCTAAGTACATTGACCGTCTTATACCGAAAATAAATCATGAAAATAAAACTATTTTGAGACAATGTCGACATAATTTAAAATAATAGGAAAAAAACATAAGGAAACACCTACGCGCCGTGTGGGTTTTGTTCCTTTTGGGTTTTTAGCATTTTCTTTATGGTTTTTTTTTATCAGAGAATCAAGTGACAGTTAAATTTTTTCCTATCTTGCTCAAGGATGGACGCGTTTTGAGTAAAAGGACAGTACAAAAAAAATTGCTCCGCGACTTTCGGGAAACGAGTTTCCGTCTTTCGGAAAAAAGATCAGAGGGGTTTTTCATAATTTTTCTCGAGAAATCTATACAAGATATAATAAAATAATCTTTTACGCTTATTCCCTAGATAAATGTTCAATGTATCTACTCTATTTTGTTCCAAAGCATATTGAGTAACGGTTGTCAAGATATAAGGTCTACCGTTTTTAGAAATTATTGAAATGTCAGTATGCATACTCTTAACCGTCGGTTACGTATATAATCCAAGACAATCACCCCGTCCGCACGTCTTTTTACCCATTCACACAAAAAACGTGACAGCTCGGCCAGCATGTGGATGAGGCATTATGATATACATTTATGATATTTACTATTAGTTGCTGTACATTGTAAATATTTTAATGACTTTTTGTTTGTATATAATAACACGGCTATAAAACGCACACTAAAATCATTAGTTATCGCTCGGAAAATGTTTCACTTAGGGATAAACATTTTTCATACGAAAAAATATGCAATCGTAAAAAATATTATTCAAAACTAAGATTTCATGACTTCACATCCTAGATCCGTTTTTTGCGATCTTCTAAACGATACCAAACACGCCCTTCCGAGGCGCTTTTGGATTCCTTCATTCCAATGGCGCCTCCCACCAAGAATAGACAGAATCAAAATTTGTAAAAAGATATGAGTTCTACTCGTGAACCACTTTCGTGAGATACCAAACACGGTGGTATGCGGTGACTGGATCCTTTCGATCTCTCGGTGTCCTCCGAGGCTCTGACTCACGATCTGGATTTATTTTTCAAGACCCTTTCATACGATACCACACATGACCCCACATGACCCTTGGATCCCTTTAAAACACTTTACATCTTTTTTGTCTCTGGAGTTGTAGAGACACAGAGATTCAGGAGAAATAATAAATTCATGAGTGCGTATGTTCGACGCAACGATCTTTTAAAAATTATTATTTCTTAGTTCCATCCAGCAGTGGAGGGACCAAGGCTGTTGAAGAAGAAGACAGGCTACCTTATACTCATCATATTATACGCTTTTAAACCGCAATTGTAACTGTTTAATGCTCCTTTTACTAATACATTCATGTGACCCCTGTAAACTTCAAATAGGTATTTCCACATATTAAGCCATTGATTTCGATGTTGCCCCCTATGCAGTATTTAATTACTCATTTTTACCTATCATTTGAGTTACATTTCGTTTGCGTCGGGCCTAGGTCTATTTAGCATTCTAATAGTAGAGGAAATTGTTACAAATCGGTAACCCTAGTAAAGTCATTGTAACATTTTGTAACATTAAACGAATTACATACATCAAAAGATTGTAGGCTTACCTCTGAACAAGCAATATGTTCTATATGCATTTTGCACTGCGACACGGGAAAATAAATGTAAAAATTATAGAAAAGATCAGGTCTCCAATGTCGTCCACAGGTTTCCAGTCAATAGAGATGGATTCCTGTCAGGCGAAAATTTTGTAAATTATCATATGGTCAAAAGAAGTACTTATATCACATCCCACAAAGGAAAAAGTTTGAAGGTTGGGCATTGGGCATTGGGCAGCAGAGCTGTTCCGAGTACAGGCAAAAAGTACTCGAGTACTGAGTACAAGTACTGTACACAAAATGTACTCGAGTACAAGTACAAGTACTCAGTAATAAGTACTCGAGTACTTATACAAGTACAGAGTACCGAGTACATCACTGACCAATGAAACACCAAATTTCATTACATTTTTTCATTCTTCTTCTTTCGTATGCACACGACCATTGTACAAATTTTGCTATAAGGTTCGCAGATGCACGGGCTGGGCGATTTTGGGAGGGGCTCTGACCCAGCTTCCGAAGGAGAGCCCAAGCCTTTTTTTCCGAAGGAGAGCCCAAGCTTCCGAAGGAGAGCCCAAGCCAAACTTTTCGCACACCTTCTTCCTTATTATGATAACACTTCCACACTCTACCACTGTGAAACGACAACTGACACAGTGTTGCCACACTTTTAAAATCCAAATCTGTATTTCAAAGTCTAGAAATCTGTATAAATCTGTATGAGATTATAATAAGCCAAAATCTGTATAAATGAAGTTTTAAAACAAACAAAATATTGTAGTTTATTGAAAAACTAACCTTTGTGGTACCTTTTTGAGAATATAACAGTACTCGTGCTTAGATAAAATATACTAATTTCTTTTTATACATATTTTTACTCATTCTACAAATAAGATTTTCATCTATTTACTAATTATCAAATGACAATTGAGATCGAATCTGTTTCTTTTTACTTTATTCTTTAGATTTATCATAGAAAATTTCCAAAATCCCAAAAATCTGTATAAAACAGAGTAAAATTTATTATCTGTATTTGTCTGTTCCCGTTGCCTAAAATCTGTATAAATACAGATAAATCTGTATATATGGCAACACTGAACTGACAAGTCTCTACTTGCATAAAAATATACTTATTGCATAGTATGACTGAAATGTACTCGAGTACTTGAAATGTACTCGAGTTCTTGAAATGTACTCGAGTACTTGAAATGTACTCGAGTACTTGGAAAAGTATTCGAGTATTTTTTTTGGTCTAGAATGCGCCGAATACAAGTACAAGTACATATAAATAAATGTACTCGTGACTGAGTACTGAGTACACAAAAAGTACTCAAAGTACAATGTATGAGTACTTGTACTCGAGTACCGCCCAGCTCTGTTGGGCAGTGATAAATTGTATTAAAACGTATAAGTATTAAGATTATTGAGAAAAAAGTCCAGCCCACTTTATGAAAAAAAATCCACTTAAGTATATAGATTAGCGCCGCAGGCATAATTTTAAATGAAGCAACATTGATGAAAATTCACGACGTCACGATGAAAAAACGACGTAATAATAATGAGATTCATTTCTCCTATGTGTAAAACGGTGGGTTGACCGGAAATTTCGGCGGGGAGGGGGGTTTTGAAGTCCCATGATCATGTCTGCACAGCAGCGCATAAAATAGAATAATTTCAACATACATATGTTGCAAACGTACAGATATTATAGGTTATGTTTGTGGAACAGTAATTAACGTAGAACATTGATTATTGTCATAAAATGCATCGACCTTCAGTTGAGTTATAAAGTAACTGCATATTATACATAACGCGTTCTCTGATTTCATCTGATAGTCATCAATAAGCGATAAACAAAGAGAAAAAAGTAGTTATATCTCAACAGATACACAGCAAAGGATGGACCTTCCATCAGGCTTTTGACTGATCGTCGGCTGGCTTAATAATCTCATCACTTCTCCATTCCCAATTCCATTACATTCACCAATTCCAGTCCATCCAATCTACAGTGGAGAGGAATTTCAATATTGTAAATTCTCTTTATCAAAAAATAATTCCAAAGTTACCTTTGTAATTTATTGACATTATTCCCGTAGTTTGTTAGATATAATGCTGTAATTTGATTGATAAAATGTTTAAGGTGAGACGCAGTGACTTTAGTGGATTTTTTTGATATTCTGTTCCCTTTTTATAAAATAAGCCAAAATCGATTCAGTCGCTTATGTTATTCTTATTTTGCGCTTACACTCGCATATAAAATTTGAAACAGTTGAAGCGATAATAGAAACAATTCGGCTCAGACATTTTGGCCCCTTATGTATATTGGTTTGGGCATGTTGAGAGAATGCGAAAGATGACAGGATGACAAAAAATATATATTTGAGTGAGCGAAGAGGGGTGAGGAATCGCGGCCGCCCGAGACTGCCCTGGTCCGATCACGTCGACCAGCTCCTCAAGGATGGACGCGTTTTGAGTAAAAGGAATCGGAGAGCGTGTATGACTGCATGCATGAATGTGACGGAGGCTAGGATTGTGTGTAAGGATTGGGCTAGCTAGCCTTCTGCGCTTCCTGCATACCCTGCAAGGGACGTGGCGTGAGGGTATAGATAGATAGATTTATTATCTGGTTTGGCGTACTGCTTACCAAGAATGGGATAAAAATGTGTCTTGCGCAAATGAATGCGTTAAGTTTACTCACATGATGAAATAGTTCTTCATTAGGTAATACTCGATTGCTATAAATATATTTTCATACGAGTGTTATAGCACATTCCTACTTTTTTGTCATGGGCAACACTGAAAGAATGGGCGCTAGCCGGATAGCCTATACGTCTGTATAAGGGTTCTCACATTATCCTGTACTCTCATCTATGAATACCTGAACTATGCGAGACTTAACATGGCTAACACCCCGTTAAAGGCTTGGCACCAAGAATGACGTCACAGTCATTTCCCACGGCATTAAGGTTCAAAATCGCGTGAACAATCGCATGATAAAATGGTAAAAACAGCGTTTTTTCCATTTTTTGAGGTTAATTTTTCGTCTATCATTTACTTTTACGGTTATTCCCTAGATTTTAATGCATATTATCAGTGCAAAAAAAAATTTTACTCCGCGACCTTTGTGAAATGAGTTTCCGTCTTTCGGAAAAAAAATGAGATGTGTTTTTCACATTTTTTTTTTGAGAAATCTATACAAGATATAAAAAATCTTTTACGTCTATTCCCTAGATAAAAGATCATTACATCTACCCTATTTTGTTCCAAAGCATATTTAGTAACGGTTGTCGAGATATAAGGTCTCCCGTTTTTAGAAATTTTTGAAATGTCGGTATGCACACTCTTAAGAGAGCCTGTCGCGTTCCGGAGAGAGGTGAAAAAGTAAGTTGTGGCAAATAATGAATTTTATAATATTGACGAAATGCTATCCGGGACCGGTGGCAATAATTTCGGCAATATTTAAAGCGAGACAACGATATTGCATACAAATGCGAAAGAGAATTGACTAAAATGACCAAAACGATTGGACATACAGCAATTTGCGTCATCACGCGTTGGCGACATCACGACAATTTTCTTTCTCATTTGCACTCAATATCATTGTCTCGCTTTAATTTTTTTAAATTTTCTATTATGTTGTTATTTTTCGAACTTTTGTAAGCTTACATGGTAAATCTTGAGCCTTTGCTGGTTTGTTTGCTGTTAATGTTAACATACACATATACTCTGTAATAACTGTTTGTGCTCGTTAAGACCAATAAAATAAAATAAAATAAAAAAATAAATATTACCGAAATTATTGCAATATATTGCGAAATAATGTTAATCAATACGATTTGTACGAGTTGCCTCAATTATTGCTCGAAAATTGATCGTGTAAGACTACCTTGTGGCAAGGCAAAAGGACGGTAGATGGACCCCCAGAGTACTGAGCTGGAGACCCTACGAAAGTAAACCAAGTGTAGGGAGACCACAAAGGAGATGGGCCGATGATATCATCGAGTCGGTGGGACATGGGTGGAGACAAAGCGCTCAAAACAGAGAATTGTGGAAGTGGCAGGAAGAGGCCTACATCCAGCAGTGGAGTGAAAGGGGCTGAAAAGAAGAAGCTTTAAACGGAAACGGAAATGACTTGCACAAATGTTTTTTTTTTCAACGAATCTGGGTTTATCTAAATAAACCCAAATACATCTTTGTACACTTCACAGAAAGCTTAAAAGTTTGTGTTGTGAAGTGGAGTAAGTCGGGGATTGAAACCGCGCCCAGTCGAGCGCGTTACCAACCAGGCTACCGATTACCTCAACCTTGACTAGACAGTTTCAAAAGAGACTGTATTGAATGTATTGACTACAACTTATTGACAATTCTGTGTGTGCTGTAGTAATTAGGGCATTATTTCAATCGACTAGTAACACAGATGTAACATCTTATTTCACATGTACAGTCATGCATCCGTAGATACCTTAATTATTGTTAAAATGTACATAAACAAAATATAACTAATATTAGAATACAGAACATGTGTTTTTTAATTAAGACTATGCATACCGACATTTCAAAAATTTCTAAAAACAGGAGACCTTATATCTCGACAACCGTTACTAAATATGCTTTGGAACAAAGTAGGGTAGATGCATTGAACCTTTATCTAGGGAATAACCGTAAAAGATTTTTTATATCTTGCATAGATTTCTAAAAATATTTTTTTTGATAACACCTCTGATCTTTTTTCCGAAAGACGGAAACTCGTTTCCGTCAGAGTAATTTTTTTTGTACTGATAATATGCATTAAAATCTAGGGAATGACCGTAAAAGTTTTTTGATAGACGCAAAATTAACCCCAAAAAATGGAAAGAACGCTATTTTTACCATTTTATCATGCGATTGTTCACGCGATTTTGAACTTTAATGCCGTGGGAAATGACTGTGACGTCATTCTTGGTGCCTAGCCCTTAAATACTTGAAGAGCCACAAAACATCTCCTGCAAAATAAACCTGTGGAAAGGAGACCTCTGGGGAGACAAAGACAGAGATTGATGGACAATGTTACCGGAGATCTGAGTGTATTAAATGTTGGTTATGACTGGGAATCCGTTGCTGCAGACAGGAAGGTTTGGAGATCCATTGTTCTGGAGGCCATAACTCTACCGGAGTTGTACGGCCATCGAAAGTAAGTAAATCTGTAGTAGTCCGCCTTTTCCTCTTAAAATTTTACTAACTCCCCAATGTCCCGGCACCTTGAAATGTTGCCCACATATTTGCTATAGGGAACAGCATGGGTATCGCCAGCCTTGGAGATAGGGAGGGGCAACAAAGTTTTTTAAAAATGACATAGTATAAAAAACGCGTAAATAGCGCCGCAGGGGATTTTTTTTTGTGAGACATAGTGAAGGGGGTCGTGATGTAGTTTGTTTATTTAAAAATATATGTAATACTTTGCACAATAATATGTATGGAAAATGTTTTGTATTAAAAAGCAATAAAAAATAGCGCCAAAGGCAGTTTTTTTAGTAACTGATCGATTTTTATACAAATTTTAGAAAATTTATGATATGATGAGAAAATATGTGGTTGTTTTATGATTTTTTGTGAGGTTTTATCATTTAGTATGAAAAAATATATACCTATTCCAATCTATAGCGGCAACTATCAAAATCGTTCAATAATCGCTCCAACTTTTTCAAATTTTGCATGAGAGTGTAGGCGCAAAATAAGAATAACGTAAGTGACAAAATATATATTGGCTTATTGTATAAAAAGGGGATTGAATATCAAAAAAATATCCACTAGAGTCACTGCGTCTTACCTTAAACATTTTATCAACCAAATTACAGCATTATATCTAACAAACTACGGGAATAATCTTAAGTTTCAGTAAGCAGTAAATTTCAGAAGTAACTTTGGAATTATTTTTTATGGAGAAAATTACAAAAATTATATTTCTCCCCACTAGAGTGACTTGCAGCATATCTTACATTTATCCATATGTTAAGTCTTAGGATGATATCTTTAGTATTAGCTGAGTCTGAGTACCAAATGACAGCATTATACGTAACAAACTAGAGGAATAATCTCTTGTTTGAGTAAATGTCTCCCCACTAGAGTGACTTGCAGCATATCTTACATTTATCCATGTGTTAAGTCTTAGGATGATATCTTTAGTATTAGCTGAGTCTGAGTACCAAATGACAGCATTATATGTAACAAACTAGGGGAATAATCTCTTGTTTGAGTAAATGTCTCCCCACTAGAGTGACTTGCAGCATATCTTACATTTATCCATGTGTTAAGTCTTAGGATGATATCTTTAGTATTAGCTGAGTCTGAGTACCAAATGACAGCATTATATGTAACAAACTAGGGGAATAATCTCTTGTTTGAGTAAATGTCTCCCCACTAGAGTGACTTGCAGCATATCTTACATTTATCCATGTGTTAAGTCTTAGGATGATATTTTAAGTATTAGCTGAGTACCTAATCTTAGTTTTCCTGACGCAATTTTTCACATGTTCAATTCGCCCTAAGTTATAAAAAACTTAGTAGATTTTTTAGCGCGAGATTAAATTTCTGCTCAAAAATATTTATGTCTTAGTATTTTTAATACATTTTAATATGACTATGTGAGCACGAACTCAAAATGCATAAAAATAACAAAGCAATAAATATAAAATTGAAAGGGTACTTACTCAATAAAAGAAAGAAAAACACGAAAAACAAAATCACTCGGCAACACTAAACGTCAGAAGAAAAATTCAAAAAACGAACGAAATTTACAAATTCAAATTTTAGAACGGAACGTCAAAAATTCGCACCGATTTGTTTTATATTTTTTATTGAGTTGTGATTGGTCGTTTTCAAAATAAGAATGTTTATATCTTTGTGGTATTATACCAAGACCGCCCTCCGTGAACGCTCACAGTTAACTGAAGAGATATGAGTAATTTTTCTATTATATATTAGTATATAAATCCAGGTAGGTGTTTGTCAGTGCATGCTTACCTAGGGCATGGGGTCCGGAATTTCCAAACTCCGGAAACCCGGAATTAATTTTTACTGTACTTCAGTTTCTGAATTAAGAGGTCCCATACCGGAAATTCAATATTGTATTAAATGTAGACATACCGACATTTCAAAAATTTCTAAAAACGGGAGACCTTAGATCTCGACAACCGTTACTAAATATGCTTTGGAACAAAATAGGATAGGTGCATGAACTTTAAAATGTATATAATACTTTGCATTATGAAAAATGATTATTATAAAAAAGCAATAAAAAATAGCGCCGCAGGCAATATTTTTTATGAGACTGATGGATTTGGTTCCATGTCAAAATCTCAAGTGACAAAAACGCACATGTCAAAATGGGTAACCTACTATTGACAGAATCGCAACTCAACACCGGAAAATCTGATGCCGTTGTTTTTTTTTTGTTTAGTTTTTGTGTGTAAGAAAAAAACAACCTAACGAACCTAACCCAACAATATTGAAATTGGCGGCAACAGGTTTTCCGGCGATGAGTTGCGATTCTGTCAATAGTAGGTTACCCTTTTGACAGTTGAGATTTTGTCATTTGAGTTTCTGTCTGGTTACCGATGGATTTTCATACTAATTTTAGAAAAATTATATATGTTGAAAAAATGTGTGGTGGTAATGTGATTTTTTGTGAGGTTTTATTATTTAGTATGAACAAATATTTACCTATTCCAATCTCTTGGCGTAGTCCATGCCGCAGTATCGAATTTATTTCCGGAACTGAAAACCTCGCGACAGTGCATGCCCTAATCTTGCCAAATCAAAACATGATTAATTCGTTTTAAAATGTATTAACTGCCTCCAAGATTTAAGGGCATGGCACCAGGTAAGGAACCTATATAAAGGTGGCGGGAAGTACAATTGATTATTGAACATTGAACCCCTTCTATAGCTATGTCAAATCTATGGTGGACGCCATTTTCATTGCAAACATATGATTGTGTCATATTAGTTGTCCACAATTGCATGAATCCTGGTGATATTTCAGTGATTTTTGTGACTCATTATGTATAATCAGTGTGGAAATATAATTTGAATATAACCTATGTAATCAAATGGTAAATTATCTTACTTCACATCGAGAAAAAAATGCTTTCTTACATTTATACAGGTTCCCTAGCACCAGGATTGACGTCAGTCTTTTCCCACGGCATTAAGGTTCAAAATCGCGTGACAATCGCATGATAAAATGGTAAAAATAGCGTTTTTTCCATTTTTTGGGGGCTTATTTTGCGTCTATCAAAAAACTTTTACGGTTATTCCCTAGATTTTAATGCATATTATCAGTTAAAAAAAAATATTTACCCCCCCGCGACTTTCGTGAAACGAGTTTCCGTCTTTCGGAAAAAAGATCAGAGGTGTTTTTTAATTTTTTTTTTGAGAAATCTATACAAGATATAAAAAAATCTTTTACGGTTATTCCCTAGATAAATGTTCAATGCATCTACCCTATTTTGTTCCAAAGCATATTTAGTAACGGTTGTCGAGATAGATGGTCTCACATTTTTAGAAATTTTTGAAATGTCGGAATGCATACTCTTTATATAAATTTTAATAAAAATATGTATGAGCCAATAAGCCGTCCTACGATCACATATCCAAATCAAGTTTTGGTCACAGCACCACTCTTTATTCAAGAGTAGGCATATTGAAATTACAAATTAACATTTCTAAAAACGGGAGACCTTAGATCTCGACAACCGTTACTAAATATACTTTCCTTTTCTTTCGGCTTATATCCAGCTGTGGAGGCTGGCTGACCAAGGCTGATGAAGAAGAAGACGAAGAGGACGGGCTACCTTATACTCATCATATTATACCCTTTTAGACCGCAATTGTAGCTGTCTAATAATGCTCCTTTTCTTATATATTCGTGTGACCAATGTAAAACTTCGAATAGATATTTCACCCATTAAGCCATTGATTTCGAAGATGTCACCCATGCAGTATTTAATTACTTATTTTTACCTATCATTTGAGTTACATTTTGTTTGCGCCGGGCCTGTTTTTTTTTTAGCATTCTCCTTTCTTCCCAGGTTTCTTTTAAAAAGGTATAAATCACTTTGTCGCTTAGGTTATTCTTCCTGAGCACTAACATTCTCATACAAAAAAAGTTGAAGCAAAAATGGAACGATTTTTGCTGAGTTCATATAAGCCCTTAATATCAATTCTCATATCTCTATCTCTGTTTGACAATTTCAAATTGTAACAATCACCCAAATGCGTTCTGTCTTCGCGCGATAATCGTCCGTTGACTCGCTGAGTGAAAATTAATGGTAAAAAACGCAGCCCTGTAAAAACTGCGAACTTGTGTCTTGTGCGGAATAGAATGGGAGAAAAAATCCTAGATTGCTGGCTTCTTTAAATTCCACGTAAATCATTACACTTCTAAGAATGCGTTACAATGAGTTACTGCGATTAATAAGATACATATATACTCAGAGCTGTTCCGAGTACAGGCAAAAAGTACTCGAGTACTGAGTACAAGTACTGTACACAAAATGTACTCGAGTACAAGTACAAGTACTCAGTAATAAGTACTCGAGTACTTATACAAGTACAGAGTACCGAGTACATCACTGACCAATGAAACACCAAATTTCATTACATTTTTTCATTCTTCTTCTTTCGTATGCACACGACCATTGTACAAATTTTGCTATAAGGTTCGCAGATGCACGGGCTGGGCGATTTTGGGAGGGGCTCTGACCCAGCTTCCGAAGGAGAGCCCAAGCCTTTTTTTCCGAAGGAGAGCCCAAGCTTCCGAAGGAGAGCCCAAGCCAAACTTTTCGCACACCTTCTTCCTTATTATGATAACACTTCCACACTCTACCACTGTGAAACGACAACTGACACAGTGTTGCCACACTTTTAAAATCCAAATCTGTATTTCAAAGTCTAGAAATCTGTATAAATCTGTATGAGATTATAATAAGCCAAAATCTGTATAAATGAAGTTTTAAAACAAACAAAATATTGTAGTTTATTGAAAAACTAACCTTTGTGGTACCTTTTTGAGAATATAACAGTACTCGTGCTTAGATAAAATATACTAATTTCTTTTTATACATATTTTTACTCATTCTACAAATAAGATTTTCATCTATTTACTAATTATCAAATGACAATTGAGATCGAATCTGTTTCTTTTTACTTTATTCTTTAGATTTATCATAGAAAATTTCCAAAATCCCAAAAATCTGTATAAAACAGAGTAAAATTTATTATCTGTATTTGTCTGTTCCCGTTGCCTAAAATCTGTATAAATACAGATAAATCTGTATATATGGCAACACTGAACTGACAAGTCTCTACTTGCATAAAAATATACTTATTGCATAGTATGACTGAAATGTACTCGAGTACTTGAAATGTACTCGAGTTCTTGAAATGTACTCGAGTACTTGAAATGTACTCGAGTACTTGGAAAAGTATTCGAGTATTTTTTTTGGTCTAGAATGCGCCGAATACAAGTACAAGTACATATAAATAAATGTACTCGTGACTGAGTACTGAGTACACAAAAAGTACTCAAAGTACAATGTATGAGTACTTGTACTCGAGTACCGCCCAGCTCTGTATATACTTGATGGTCAGGTTTTTCCTAGCATTTTATACAGAAAAAATTAAGTTCTAATGGGCGATATGCTCTGAGTAAGAACCGTTCTGTAATCGCTTCAACTTCTTCGAATTTTATATATGAGAGTATAAGCGCAAAATAAGAATAACGTAAGTGACAAAATAGATTTTGACTTATTCGATAAAAAAGTACCTAGTCCTAAAAAAAAAATTAAAAACAAGATTTTATGACTTCACATCCTAGAACTGCGTTTTACGAGGTCTTTCAGATGATACCAAACACGCCCTTCCGAGGCGCTTGGATTCCTTCATTCCGATGGCACCTCCCACCAAGAATTGACAGAATCAAAATTTGTAAAAAGATATGAGTTATACTCGTGAAACACTTTCGTGAGATACCAAACACTGCGGTATGCGGTGACTGGATCCTCTCGATCACTCGGTGTCTTCCGAGGCTTGAGCTGGACAAAATCTGACATATGATATGGATTTTTTTCCAACGCCCTTTCATATGATACCACACATGACCCCTCATGACCTCTTTTTTGTCTTTGGAGTAGGCTGATCCAAAGTGGTCAAAGTGGTTGATTGTCATCGGACATCGACTATACGTGTTTCCAAAGTTTCAGGTCTCTAAGTAGTCAGGAAGTGGTTGAAAAATCTTTTGTACAAACAAATAAAAAAAAATCCACAATGAAGTTAAATATTTTTATTTAAAAAGGGGACAGAGTATTAAAAAATATATCAAGTTCTAACTTATCGCTAATTCGTATTTGGCCAATTTACCACAATACCAGCTTCAGAGAATTTCTCTCTCTCTCTCCTGTCGATTTCTTCACTGCTGAGGGTCGCGATCTCCAAACCCAAACACCCGTTGCTTGACTAATCCGACTAATCAGAGAATTAAACCAGTGATTTACGCCCCTGCTCGATTCTTTTTTAAAATGGATCATCGTTCCCACATAACGAATACCTTCAAAAACCTTCACTGGCTTAAGTGTACCTACTTACCAGTGTTCTGTGTATCGGTGTCTCTGTGTTTATGTGTTGATGTATAGCCTATTGTTGTATTGTGGCAGATGATATTGTTGAATTGTTTTGGTTGTTGTTTATATGAAATGTATGAATTAAAATGTAATTTAATGGCGTTGCGCCGTGTATGAATTAATAAATAAATAAAAAATAAAGTGCACAGGAAGAGTGACTTTAAAGCTTTGCCTCACAGTTTTCAAAGCGATTCATAATATGGGCCCATCATACATAGCTGAACTATGTACACAAAAGGTCCCAAATCAAAGGCAAGCCACTTTCCGATCAAGCGGCGATACTGGTGTCAGGTTGACTCCTTCCGAGCCTTCAGCTCTGCTGGACCATCTATGTAGAATGATCTTCCTGAACAAGTGCGCAAGACACAGTGTCTTGTTGTGTTCAAGAGGTTGTTGAAATCTCACTTGTTTAATAGGTCATATACTATGTAACTAGGTTAACATATATATGTATTAATATTAATATTTAGAAGGCGCCCTTGAAGTGGAGTAAATACAAAAAAAACGGCGCATTATAAATTGTCTTATTTTTATTATTACCTTGAAAAATGACGAATATGGCAATCACATAAATTTAATTGATTCTTACAAGAATATTTCCCATAAAACTACAAGAAATTTATATCTAGGATAACTCAATTTAACACGTCGTGAATGCGTTTATGCCCCTTTAAGTCTGACCTTCGACTGAATGTCTTCATACAAATATTACACTTAAAGGGTTTTTCGCCAGTGTGAAGTAGTTTATGTCTTCTAAAAGTAGATCCATCACTGAATGTCTTCATGCAAATATTACACTCAAAGGGTTTTTCGCTAGTGTGAATTCGTTTATGCGAGCTTAAATTTGATAGGCTACGAAATGTCTTCGTGCAAATATTACACTCAAAAGGTTTTTTACCACTGTGAATTTGTATATGTGTGCTTAAATTTGATCGGCTACTAAATATCTTCGTGCAAATATTACACTTAAAAGGATTTTCACCGGTGTGAATTCGTTTATGTTCATTTAATTGCGTTTCCCGTTTGAATGTCTCCAAGCAAATATTACACTTAAAAGGTTTTTCACCAGTGTGAACGCGTTTATGTGCGCTTAAATTTGGTTGGCTACTAAATTTCTTCGTGCAAATATTACACTTAAAGGGTTTTTCGCCGGTGTGAATTCGTTTATGTTGATTTAATGTCGATGCTTGAATGAATTTCTTAGTGCAAATATTACACTCAAAAGGTTTTTCACCGGTGTGAATTCGTTTGTGATCATTTAAATGCGTTTCCCGTTTGAATGTCTTCAAGCAAATATTACACTTAAAAGGTTTTTCGCCAGTGTGAACGCGTTTATGTGCGCTTAAATTTGATTGGTTACTAAATGTCTTCGTGCAAATATTACACTTAAAGGGTTTTTCGCCGGTGTGAATTCGTTTATGTTGATTTAATGTCGATGCTTGAATGAATTTCTTAGTGCAAATATTACACTCAAAAGGTTTTTCACCGGTGTGAATTCGTTTATGTTCATTTAAATTTGATGCCTGATTGAATGTCTTCATGCAAATATTACACTTAAAAGGTTTTTCGCCGGTGTGAATTCGTTTATGTATACTTAGATTTGATCTGTCATTAAATGTCTTCATGCAAATATTACACTCAAAAGGTTTTTCGCCAGTATGAACGCGTTTATGTCTGCTCAATTTAGACAGCGAACCGAATGTTTTCATACAAATATTACAAGCATGTCCTCGCTTACTTTGATGTTCATGAACCGTTTTGGAACGTACAACTGTTTTGCCACATTTTGAAGATGAACTGGCTGCTGGAACTAAATGAGCTTCTCTGCTAGCTCTCTCACATTCAGTTTTTATATCTGGTTCATCGATGTCAATATCTCCATAAGGAAAAGCATGTCCAACATCAGTTTCCTCATCAGCAGGTTCTTGCTTCACTTGCATTTCTTCATCAGTTATAATATCAATCACTACACATTGTTCAGCTTCATTATGTATAGGAGCACTAGCACCTTCACTAACTTGATCCATAATGATATTGTATAAGTTTACTAGTTAAGTATAGTCGTGTGTGAGCAGAGTGCAGTACAGCGACACACCACCAACACACAATAAAACAACCAAACCAACAACAACACTCATTTACAACAACTGTCAAAATCTGCTAAGGGTTGCCACTGCACTGCACAATCGCCATTGTCAAAAACTCACAATTATTAAGTTAATTTATTTATTAGTTAGATTAATTTATTTAGGTACTTGCAGCGTCTACAGACTGACAGAGTGAGAGAATCAGTGATCATCGTGACTATTATTTTTGGCAATATTTTAATCATCTGACTTAAAATATCTTTCAATAATCTGACATAACAAAGTAGGTATATTTTCTCGACCATATTATTTTTATGTAGTTCTGTCCTGAAAATAAGGGTAATAAAATATATTACTTAATTTCTTTTTGTCATGTTTTTTCTCATTTTACAAATGAAATTTTCATCGATTCACTTATTATCAAATGACTTGATGACAAATGACTTAGGTTGTAGTGTAGTATTTTTAGGTTAATTTTATTTATTTTTTGTTTTTATTTTACTTTCTTTTGTTTGCATTATTCTAATTCCATGTGATTGTTTATGACTTGCATCAATTTTTGACCTTATTTATTGTATTCAATGATTTGCTTCAATTTTCTGCCTGACTTCCATAATTTGACTAAACATTGTTTTGACTGCTACTACGCTCATACAAAGGTGGCAACCCTAATTGCTACTGATTACCTTGACTTTATTTTGTTTTTCTGTTTTTGTTTCTCTTTTTTTTTGCACTGACTGTTGTACTCTCATTATAATATTGTTTTATCTGCATTGACTAGTTGTGTACACATGTAATAGGGCATCGCTTGAACTTAATCTGTGTTGTTTTTTGTTTGATTTGTGTTTACATGTGGGTGATGTCTGTTTGTGTGCCATGAATAAATAAATAAATAAATGACAATTGTGATCGATTCTGTTTCTTTTTTACTATATTCTTCTGATTTATCATAGATTTTTTCCAAAAATCTGTATAAAACAGAGTAAATTTTCATCTCTATTTATCTGTTCCCGTTGCCTAAAATTGTATATAATATGGCAACACTGGGGTCAAGTTCTCAGACTCAAATTCTTGTTTAGTAAGCAACCTTAAGAATGAATATTCTAATAGTATGGATGTTATTGAAGCTAAATCCGAATGTAAATATAGGTATGTGGTGCAGCAGTGTCCTCTCTACCTGCTCCAGAAGGGATGCGGTGTGTTAGTCGAGATTTCTAATATTTGACACAGAAGTTCTCATCCAGCCCACAGCCCGCGGAGGGAAGAAAGGAAAACAAAAATATCACAACATCCAGTCGCAATTTATGTCTGACAAAATCCTGAAAATGATGCTAGGGCGATGGCGAAAGTGTCAAACAAATTTCAAAAATATTTATATAGTTTATTTACACATTTACACAAACAGGCAAACATTTTTTACACACGTATATTAGGTATCTTTCCAATATCTACTATTAGTCTGTCGATTTTCATTGATTGTGAAATATTGTACACTGCGTCCAGTGAAACACGGCCTACGACTGAAAAAAATGTTTTCAATTTCGTTAATTGTATTTTTTTATTAAAGGTATTAATTAAGGTGACCATATTTTTAGAAATAAAAAGGAGGACAAAAAAATTCAAAAATACCTAAAGTACAGCCTATCGTGGGCGCCGCCAGAACTAGGCGGGGGCAGGCAATAAAATTTAAAAAATGGATACAACATAAAAATGTGTAAATAGCGCCGCAGGCGAAATTTTTGTCATAAGACATAAGAATGTACCAAAAAGGGCCGTAATATAATATAAAAATCTAGTTTAAGTATTTTTTGTTAAAAATAAAAAACACAGGTAAACCTACGTAATTAGCGCCTAGGCAATTTTTTTTATGAAACAAACGCATTTTAATGTATTTTATACTATAGTACTAGTGAATTCATGGTATGATGAAAAAACGTGTGGTTTTGAGATTTATTAGTTTGAATTACAGACTATTTAGTTTAAAATGTTAAAAAGGAGAAAAGGAGGACAAAAAGGAGGACACTTTTGGAGGGAGGACAGAACCTAGAAAAGGAGGACTGTCCTTCCAAAAGGAGGACGGTTGGTCACCTTATATTAATTAATTAAGATAATCTTAAATTGTAATGAAATGACATAAATAGTTCAGTAAATAAGTAAGTATGGTCATCATTATTAGGAGTACGTTAGGAAAAGCAAGTGGATTCGAATTCCAATGCCCTTGGTTCCGTCAAAAGGAGCTACCCGGGGAACGCCGGACAATACAGCTAGCGCTTTGATAAATACAAAAAAATAAGTCTGTATTCCCACTACCCATTTTACCACGCATGGAGGCGAAGCATCTTATCATCATAGAAATATTTTTTTCGGCATTGAACCAATGTATCGGCCCGTATCAAGGTTTTCCGTCAGTGTGAATTCGTTTATGATTAACTAAATGCGATTTCTGATTGAATGTCTTTGTGCAAGTATTACACTCAAAGGGTTTTTCGCCGGTGTGAATTCGTTTATGCGCGCTTAAATTTGATAGGCTACGAAATGTCTTCGTGCAAATATTACACTCAAAAGGTTTTTCACCACTGTGAATTCCTTTATGCGCACTTAAATTTGATCGGTTACTAAATATCTTCGTGCAAATATTACACTTAAAAGGATATTCGCCTTTGTGAATTCGTTTATGTTCCTTCAAAGTCGATGCCCGACTGAATTTCTTAGTGCAAATACTACACTGAAAAGGTTTGACACCGATGTGAATTCGTTTATGTTCATTTAAAGTCGATGCCTGATTGAATGTTTTCAAGCAAATATTACACTCAAAAGGTTTTTCACCGGTGTGAATTCGTTTATGTACGTTTAAATGTGAGGAAGTATTGAATGTCTTCCCGCAAATACCACATTCAAAAGGTTTTTCGCCGGTGTGAATTCGTTTATGTACATTTAAATCCGAAGCTCGAACGAAAGTCTTTATGCAAATATTACACTTAAAAGGTTTTTCGCCGGTGTGAATTAGTGTATGTCTTCTTAATGTAGATCCATCATTGTATGTCTTCATGCAAATATTACATTTAAAGGGTTTTTCACCGTTGTGAATTCGTTTATGTACATTTAAATTCCAAGCTCGAACGAAACTCTTTATGCAAATATTACACTTAAAAGGTTTTTCGCCAAGGTGAGTTCGTTTATGTCTACTAAAAGAAGATCCATCACTGAATGTCTTCATGCAAATATTACACTCAAAAGGTTTTTCGCCAGTATGAACGCGTTTATGTCTGCTCAATTTAGACAGCGAACCGAATGTTTTCATACAAATATTACAAGTATGTCTTCGCTTACTTTGATGTTCATGAACCGTTTTGGAACGTACAACTGTTTTGCCACATTTTGAAGATGAACTGGCTGCGGAAACTAAATGAGCTTCTCTGCTAGCTCTCTCACATTCAGTTTTTATATCTGGTTCATCGATGTCAATATCTCCATAAGGAAAAGCATGTCCAACATCAGTTTCCTCATCAGCAGGTTCTTGCTTCACTTGCATTTCTTCATCAGTTATAATATCAATCACTACACATTGTTCAGCTTCATTATGTATAGGAGCACTAGCACCTTCACTAACTTGATCCATAATGATATTGTATAAGTTTACTAGTTAAGTATAGTCGTGTGCGAGCAGAGTGCAGTACAGCGACACACCACCAACACACAATAAAACAACCAAACCAACAACAACACTAATTTACAACAACTGTCAAAATCTGCTAAGGGTTGCCATGATTTGATAAAATGACATTTGGAACTACACGGATATTTACACAGGCCTCCACACTGAACAACCGATAAGGCGACCTTGGAAGATGCGTCTTAACAGAATAGGTACGTATAGTGTTATTAATAATGTGCAGTATTAACGTTTCTGTAATGTTGGTTAACATTTATTTACACAACTTAATAATTTACAAAGGAAATTTTTTGTTAAAATCATGCAACAGACGTTATTTCTAGTGCAGAAGTCAGCTCATGTAATCTTCTAAGATCACCTGCATGTATATACGACGTATTTTTGTCGTCAATTCTTATGCCACAGTTTGAGTTCTATATGAAATCTATTTACATAGTTCTCGTAAAGTGAATTATAAAATATTCATATAAATTGAGTTCTGTTGTTGAGTAGTTCCATACCTGAATGAGAGGAAAGTTCACTTGGTATATGGGCCAAATTCTCAGACTCCAACGCTTGTTTAGTAAGCAAACGGAAGAATGTTATAATAGTATGAATGTTATTGAAGATAAAGCCGAATGTAAATATAGGTATGTGGTGCAGCAGTTTCCTCTCTACCTGCTCCAGAAGGGATACGGTGTGTTAGTCCAGATTTATAATATTTGACACAGAAGTTCTCATCCAGCCCACAGCCCGCGGAGGGAAGAAAGGAAAACAAAAATATCACAACATCCAGTCGCAATTTATGTCTGACAAAATCCTGAAAATGATTTTAGGGCGATGGCGAAAGTGTAAAACAAATTTCAAAAATATTTATAATAGTTTATTTACACATAGAAACAAACAGGCAAACAGTCTTGACACACGTATATTTGGTATCATACCTACCATTAGGAATCTAGAATGAAAATAGTACCTTGCCTTACAAGTGGAGAAGTATTTCTGATTTTTGGATTTGTTAAATTGGTCAGTCTTGTGGTTCAGAATCCAAGTTTGAGACCTTCCCGACCTTGTGCGTTCACTAGGGCGAGCCAAAAACGATTTTCATTGATTGTGAAATATTGTACACTGCGTCCAGTGAAACACGGCCTACGTCTAAAAAAATAATTATAATAATAATTAATTTCGTTAATTGTATTTTTTTATTTAAGGTATTAATTAATTAAGATAATCGTAGATTACAATGAAATGACATAAATAGTTCAGTAAATAAGTGAGTATGGTCGTCGTTATTAGGAGTACGTTAGCCCAAGCAAGTGGAATCGAATTCCAATGCCCTTGGTTCCGTCGTCAAAAGGAGCTACCCGGGCAACGCCGGACAATAAAGCTAGCACTTTGATAAATACAAAAAAATAAGTCTGTGTTCCCACTACCCATTTTACCACGCATGGAGGCGAAGCATCTTATCATCATAGAAATATTTTTTTCAGCATTGAACCAAATTATCGGCCCGTATCAAGGTTTTTCGCCAGTGTGAATTCGTTTATGCCTACCTAAATGCGATGCATGATTGAATGTCTTCATGCAAATATTACACTTAAAAGGTTTTTCGCCAGTGTGAACGCGTTTGTGATTAACTAAATGCGATTTCTGATTGAATGTCTTCGTGCAAGTATTACACTCAAAGGGTTTTTCGCCGGTGTGTATTCGTTTATGCGCGCTTAAATTTGATAGGTTAGGAAATGTCTTCGTGCAAATATTACACTCAAAGGGTTTTTCGCCGGTGTGTATTCGTTTATGCGCGCTTAAATTTGATAGGTTAGGAAATGTCTTCGTGCAAATATTACACTTAAAAGGTTTTTCGCCAGTGTGAATTCGTTTATGTACGCTTAAATTTGATTGGCTACTAAATGTCTTCGTGCAAATATTACACTTAAAGGGTTTTTCGCCGGTGTGAATACGTTTATGTACATTTAAATCCGAAGCTCGAGCGAAAGTCTTTGGGCAAACGCTACACTTAAAGGGTTTTTCGCCGGTGTGAATTCGTTTATGTACATTTAAATCCGAAGCTCGAGCGAAAGTCTTTGGGCAAACGCTACACTTTAAAAGTTTTTCGCCAGTGTGAATTCGTTTATGTTGATTTAAAGTCGATGCCTGATTGAATGTCTTCATGCAAATATTACACTCAAAAGGTTTTTCGCCAGTGTGGACGTATTTATGTCTGCTCAATTTAGACAGCGAACCGAATGATTTCATACAAATATTACAAGTAAGTCTTCGTTTACTTTGATTTTTATGAACCGTTTTGGAACGTACAACTGTTTTGCCACATTTTGAAGACGAACTGGCTGCTGGAACTAAATGAGCTTCTCTGCTAGCTCTCTCACATTCAGTTTTTATATCTGGTTCATCGATGTCAATATCTCCATAAGGAAAAGCATGTCCAACATCAGTTTCCTCATCAGCAGGTTCTTGCTTCACTTGCATTTCTTCATCAGTTATAATATCAATCACTACACATTGTTCAGCTTCATTATGTATAGGAGCACTAGCACCTTCACTAACTTGATCCATAATGATATTGTATAAGTTTACTAGTTAAGTATAGTCGTGTGCGAGCAGAGTGCAGTACAGCGACACACCACCAACACACAATAAAACAACCAAACCAACAACAACACCATAGAACAACACTCATTTACAACAACTGTCAAAATCTGCTAAGGGTTGCCATGATTTGATAAAATGACATTTGGAACTACACGGATATTTACACAGGCCTCCACACTGAACAACCGATAAGGCGATCTTGGAAGATGCGTCTTATAAAGAATAGGTACGAATATTATGATGTTTTATTAATTAAGTATAGTATTAGCGTTTCTGTAATGTGGGTTAACATTTATTTACACGACTCAATAATTTACAAAGGGAAATATTTATTACAATCATGCAATAGACGTTATATTTTCTAGTGCAAAAGTAAGCCAGCGACATAATAATATTAAGTACTATAATATGAATCTTTGAAGTAAGCTCATGTTATAGTCTACATTTCGTTTCACCTTACTTGTCACACTTTTTCTATAGAAATACTATGTAGCCAGTGGCCAAGCTATTTGAAACCACGAGTAATGCCCAATCCCACCAATTTCCACCTAGGCAGGTGACCCCTAAGTAATTTCTATACAAAAACAGAGATAATATTATTTATTTAGTAATTCTTTAGTAGTTCTATATGAAATCTATTTACGTAGTTCTCGTAAAGTAAATTATCTAATAGTTCTATGAATAAATGTATTGAGTAATTCCATACCTGAATGAGAGGAAGGCTCACTTGATGGTATATGGGCCAAATTCTCAGACTCGAACGCTTGTTTAGTAAGCAAACGGAAGAATGTTATAATAGTATGAATGTTTTGAAGATAAAGCCGAATGTAAATATAGGTATGTGGTGCAGCAGTGTCCTCTCTACCTGCTCCAGAATGGATACGGTGTGTTACTCCAGATTTATAATATTTGACACAGAAGTTCTCATCCAGCCCACAGCCCGCGGAGGGAAGAAAGGAAAACAAAAATATCACAACATCCAGTCGCAATTTATGTCTGACAAAATCCTGAAAATGATGCTAGGGCGATGGCGAAAGTATAAAACAAATTTCAAAAATATTTATAATAGTTTATTTACACATAGAAACAAACAGGCAAACAGTCTTGACACTCGTAAATTTGGTATCATCTTAATACCTACCATTAGTCTCAGTGGCGGATCCAGGATTTCATTTTGGGGGGGGCTGAAGATTAATTTTTTTTTTCCGAGATTTCGTTTTGTAGACCTTTTTTTTTTTTTTTGGTCCTCGCCTAAAATTTTGAGCATTTCTTATGCGGCGGAAAGATCGCAGACGGGGGGGGGAATCCTGCCGTAATCAACTGATGACCTTTTTTTTTTGGTCGTCGTCTATAATTTGTTGACCGTGACGCCCTAAAAATTTGTCGAGCGGGGGGGGGGGGGGGAGATTTGCATTCAGTATACCAGATTTTCAGTTTAGTATTCAAAGCACTAGAAACGTCACTCAACGTTTTGGGGGGGGCTAAAGGGCTGAAATCCCTAGATTTGTTCTATATATACTACTGTAATCCATGGTTTTGGGGGGGGGGTTCAGCCCCCTATCCCCCCCCTAAATCCGCTAGTGATTAGTCTGTTAAATCTAGAATGAAAATAGTACCTTGCCTTACAAGTGGAGAAGTATTTCTGATTTTTGGATTTGTTATATTGGTCAGTCTTGTGGTTCAGAATCCAAGTTTGAGACCTTCCCACCCTTGTGCGTTCACTAGGGCGAGCCAAAAACGATTTTCATTGATGGTGAAATATTGTACACTGCGTCCAGTGAAACACGGCCTACGACTAAAAAAAATATTTTCAATTTCGTTAATTGTGTTTTTTTATTTTAGGTATTAATTAAGATAATCGTAAATTGTAATGAAATGACATAAATAGTTCAGTAAATAAGTAAGTATGATCATCATTATTAGGAGTACGTTAGTCCAAGCAAGTGGATTCGAATGCCAATGCCCTTGGTTCCGTCCTCAAAAGGAGCTACCCGTGCAACGCCGGACAATAAAGCTAGCACTTTGATAAATACAAAAAAATAAGTCTGTATTCCCACTACCCATTTTACCACGCATGGAGGCGAAGCATCTTATCATCATAGAAATATTTTTTTCGGCATTGAACCAAAGTATCGCCTCGTATCAAGGTTTTCCGTCAGTGTGAATTCGTTTATGATTAACAAAATGCGATTTCTGATTGAATGTCTTCGTGCAAGTATTACACTCAAAGGGTTTTTCACCGGTGTGTGTTCGTTTATGCGCGCTTAAATTTGATAGGCTAGGAAATGTCTTCGTGCCAAATTACACTCAAAAGGTTTTTCACCGCTGTGAATTTGTATTTGATCGGTTACTAAATATCTTCGTGCAAATATTACACTTAAAAGGATTTTCGCCGGTGTGAATTCGTTTATGTTCATTCAAAGTCGATGCCCGACTGAATTTCTTAGTGCAAATACTACACTGAAGGTTTGTTACCGATGTGAATTCGTTTATGTTGATTTAAAGTCGATGCCTGATTGAATGTCTTCAAGCAAATATTACACTCAAAAGGTTTTTCGCCGGTGTGAATTCGTTTATGTACGTTTAAATGTGAGGAAGTATTGAATGTCTTCCCGCAAATACCACATTCATAAGGTTTTTCGCCGGTGTGAATTCGTTTATGTACATTTAAATCCGAAGCTCGAACGAAAGTCTTTATGCAAATATTACACTTAAAAGGTTTTTCGCCGGTGTGAATTAGTGTATGTCTTCTTAATGTAGATCCATCACTGAATGTCTTCATGCAAATATTACACTCAAAAGGTTTTTCGCCGGTGTGAATTCGTTTATGTACGTTTAAATGTGAGGAAGCATTGAATGTCTTCCCGCAAATATCACATTCAAAAGGTTTTTCGCCGGTGTGAATTCGTTTATGTACATTTAAATCCGAAGCTCGAACGAAAGTCTTCATGCAAATATTACATTTAAAGGGTTTTTCACCAGTGTGAATTCGTTTATGTACATTTAAATTCCAAGCTCGAACGAAACTATTTATGCAAATATTACACTTAAAAGGTTTTTCGCCAGTGTGAACGCGTTTATGTCTGCTCAATTTAGACAGCGAACCGAATGTTTTCATACAAATATTACAAGTATTACTTTGATTCTTTTGAACCGTTTTGGAACGTACAACTGTTTTGCCACATTTTGAAGATGAACTGGCTGCTGGAACTAAATGAGCTTCTCTGCTAGCTCTCTCACATTCAGTTTTTATATCTGGTTCATCGATGTCAATATCTCCATAAGGAAAAGCATGTCCAACATCAGTTTCCTCATCAGCAGGTTCTTGCTTCACTTGCATTTCTTCATCAGTTATAATATCAATCACTACACATTGTTCAGCTTCATTATGTATAGGAGCACTAGCACCTTCACTAACTTGATCCATAATGATATTGTATAAGTTTACTAGTTAAGTATAGTCGTGTGCGAGCAGAGTGCAGTACAGCGACACACCACCAACACACAATAAAACAACCAAACCAACAACAACACTCATTTACAACAACTGTCAAAATCTGTTAAGGGTTGCCATGATTTGATAGATTTTGACGGATCCGATAGTTCTCACACCATTTCTGAAAATATCGACGCTCGGTACCTCTAGCGATGCGTCGCTGTAAACACTAAACTTGGCCGATAGCGGGGAATATGTTCCGCGATGGTTTGGTTATATTTTTTAAAGTTACAGATAAAAAATATTCTAGGTACTATCTACCAAGGGTTTTTGAGAGGACCTTCGCAGTTATAACTCCACCACAAAAATAATTTTAGTTCTCTGATTATTTACAATTAGATAAAATCATATAAACAAGTGAAGTGGAATAATACCTACTAGGTACATAAGAATATCAAGAATAAAAAGTGATCTAGGCTTTTTGAAAATGAAGTAGGTATGTGTGTTCTTAAAAATCTATGCTTTTTTAGGAACATATTACGAGCTATAGACTTTTAAAATTATTATCAATCCATTTTTACGAGAGTTATCCACAGGCGTCATCGGCTTAGTTTAGTGTTTACAGCGACGCATCGCTAGAGGTACCGAGCGTCGATATTTTCAGAAATGGTGTGAGAACTATCCAGCGACATAATAGTATATTAAGTACTACCTACTTAATATGTAATCTCTTTGGAACTATCGGATCCATATTATGTGAACTCGTTTGGAGAGGAAGCGGGACTTTCTATTCCGACTTTGACGAGTTGGATTCGGCTGGCTCAACTGATCATTTTATGCCCACTAGTGCAATGTTTATCCATTCCACCACATCCTGCCGGCAAATGTATGATCATTGTTACCTGTATACATGCTATTGTTCGAGAACTTTTCACAATATCCAATTTTTAGAAGTGGACGCGAAATTTCAGAAACAGTTTATTTCATTTAGAGCAACCTTTCCTAACCTTTTTCAGTCACGGACCCCAGGAAATTTGGCACAATTTGCAAGGATCTCCTTAATAAAAAAACAGCAATAAACTCGGAGCATTTTTTTTAAAGGATCTGGGCTTGCATACACAAACCGAAATACTTTCGTGCACACCTTGCACTAGGCTAAAAGCCTGTATCGCAAAGTGTGGAATACATCGCCAGAGCCGGGGTTTGAACCTGGCAGGTCCCGCTCGAAGGGCTGCCGCCTCAACCAACTGCGCCAACCGTTTATTTTAGTACTTACTACAAATTACAACCAATCAAGTACAACATCAACACCATAATTAATGTGAAGGGTGGTGTTGACTAGAGATGAGACTGTGGACCCCGGACCACTGATTTAGAGTATGAGAAAATTGCTATCATATTCTACTTCACTAGATCCCAAAGCAGCCTTGAACACCTTAGTCGGTTTATTTATTTGACGTCGCATCCCTTGCGGGGTAACCACAGAGAACAGATCTCCAGACTTTCCTATTAGACACACTTCGTGCTTCCCTCACATCCATGCAATTCGTTACACACGCTCTACGACTCCTTTTACTCAGAACAAGTCCGTCCTTGAGAATCTGGTCTGCATGGTCGAGCCGTGCGGTTTTTGGACGGAAAAAAGGAATAAGGATAGAAATAATACGTCATTTTATGAAAATATTAATAAATTATTTATTTAAACAATCATAATATCAAAAATATAAGATCTTTATAATCAACACACTTATCCTAATAAGTATTTAATAAAATATGTGAAAACGCACCTCGTTGAAAAATCGTTTTACTCTATCGACGAAATGCTGGAATTGACCATTTACATTCACTCCAGCATTGATAACTGACTATATCATAAATTGTTTATTGTGCTTTCATTATATAATTATCTTGCTTCATACTATGTTATGTACTCTCTCTGACGAAATGCTAACAGAGCCCTTTACACTCTTTAGCATTGATATTGTGCATAATATCTGCTGCATAATATTCCATTTATTTATTATTTGTCTAATTATATGTAAAACTGACGAGTCCAAGTGCCCGATATAGGGTCTGAGGACGATAAATAACAATAAACAATATAATAAACTAGCTGAGTTACCCGTGCATCGCAACAGAAAATTTGAAGGCTTGAGCTGGACAAAATGTGACTTAAGATCTGAATTTATTTTCCAACACCCTTTCATACGGTGTTGGAAAATAAAACAACATGGATAAACACACAACCCTTGGATCCCCTAATCGTCATGGCATCTCCTAGAAAAAACTTTTTCTCCAAAAACCGGCGACGTTAGGACACAGCCTATATTATCGCAAATGTTATTCTAAATTTTCGCAGCAATCCATCGTAAAATGCGGGAGTTATGCGAACACTTATAAAAATCAGACTTTACTTTTTATATAGATGAATTTACAGATTAAGAGTGCTATAATTATTGGACACTAGAAAAAATGCACTTGTGTATTTCATATAACAAGTACTTAATCATAAAAATATTATTAAAAACCAGATTTTTTGACTTCACATTGACTTTGAATCAATTGTTTATGATTAAATAAACCTTTATTCATGGAAATAGTAACACATTTTTGAAATATGTTCAATTTCTTACACATAAACGATACAATTTCATAATTTATCTTTAAAAAATCACAATTTTACATACAATAATCCTTACCAATCAGTAGAATTAAAGATAAACTCGATTACTGATTTTTTTTTTGTTTTTTATTTTTTTTTTGTTGGTGCCTTGTTCTTGTCTCTTTGCTATTTTATATTATCTTAATTTTTATTTATTGACTCGTTATAGATGTTTTAATTATTACATAATATTTTTATCAATGTTCAAATATGCTCTTGTCTTTTTGTTATATTTTTATCGATACTTGACTTATGCTGATGCTTTTTATTCATGGATGAGGATTGACGCATTCCTGATATTGACCCATTTGTTAATTTTTTTTTGTTGGAGATTTATTTTATCATTGTTTCTATTTTGTGAATTTTTGTTGAGATTTTGTTTGTTTACTATTTAAATGTTTTGCTTTTTGTTATTTATTCACAATTACGTTTTGTTTTTACCTTGAATTTTTGTCAACATTGGTTTGTTATTGTGATATTATAATGATTGCCTGTTTCTTTTTTTTTATATTGTAAAGGTGTAAACCGTATAAACTTTAATAAATAAATAAATAAATAAAAAGCTGTCGTTTTAACTCACAATAAAATGAGTGTCCTATTTAATTCATATTTCAAATAGTAAAACGATACTTATGAAGTGAAAATACTTTTAATTTAGTAATGCATATAAATACACATCAAATACTAAAACAGTCAAGTATGTTTAGCAGGGAGATTAAGAAAAAATATTGTTTTCTGCACCTATTTCTTTTTGTTCCGTTTTGTAACAATTCAGGGTCTTTGAAAAGGATGGACCCTATATCAAAAAGGCGTAACTTTGGAACCATGTAGTGACCAAGAAAATCGGAAGAAAAGGTTGAATGTTGAATGTGAGGAACCCAAAAAATTCAATTGCTAAAACAACACTTTAAAATTGCAAAAAATCAACGCACCCAGCTTTCCGTTGCACGATCAACATTACTATATTGGAAGGTGGTAGATGAATAGCGCCGATTGGCATTGTCGACCACTCAGTCTGCGCATTCGCTATTGCATTGTATTATGCATCAAACAAAACTTGCATTCGTCAGTTACCATACAGCGAAAGAATCACTCATTTAACCTTAATGGTTCCAAAGTTATACCTTTTTAAAATAGGGTCCATCTTGCTCGAAGACCATGTATAGAAAAATAGAGGTACAGAAAAAATTACAAGGTTCAAAATACAATTTTTTTCAAAGTGATTACGCCATATGACCATTGACGAGATTCTCGCTAACACTCCATAACCGCTCTTCGATATTCTTATCATACTCAATCTCCAGTTCTTTCTCTTTGCAGTCGGCAAAGAACGATCCGGATTTACCTTGAATGCCGATATCAGTAGCACAGTGCAGAATTGTCTGAGCACCCTGAAAACATACAGTAGAATTAGGAATACTATATTGTTACAATTGATAAAATGCGTGTTCTAGCTATTATATGTCCATCTTAATCAGTCACACAGGCTTAAGTGATCACATTCTCATTCAGCCCGCGGTTGCCCACTGCAGGACATAGGCCTCCCCTCTCCTCCTCCACTTCTGTGCGAGTCCCATCCACCGGGGTCCGACAAACCTCTTAATATCGTCCATCCATCTGGTAGGTGGTCGCCCTTGTGGCCTTTTGTCGCCCCTTGGTCTCCACTCCAGCAGTCACCTCGTCCATCTGTTGTCCTGCATTCTTGCAATGTGCCCCGCCCATCTCCACTTCTGCACCGCTATCCTCTCAACCACATCAGTCACTTTAGTCTAGCTGCGTATCCAGTCATTTCTCTTCCTGTCTTGCAGTTTAATGCCCAACATTATTCTTTCCATTTTTCTTTGAGCTATTCGCATTACACTCGAGAAACATTTTTTCAGTTCACCCCGGCTGGGATTCGAACTCCATCTTGCACAGTAGGGATCTTATCCATTACACCACGAGAAGCGACGGCTGTGTCGTCGCGACAACAATAAAGTGATCACTTAAGCCAGCCAAAGCCGATTCGTAAGCGTCGGAACACCCATTCTGCTTCCTCCCCAAGGGAGTTCACATAACGCTATATTATGTGAATGAAGATGCATCCCATCTCTGTTGAAGAAAAAACTGTAAAACACATATTTTAGTTTAAAAAGTTAAAGAATCGAACCCATTGTGTAAAATCTCTTGGGGAAGATGCAGGACGGGCAGTCTGGTGCTTACGATTCTGGTGTTCTGTTCTCTCTTCCTACTTTGGAAGGAATGTAGTGTTATGGGAGAGATAGATTGAATATTTATGACTATACATCGGGAAAAGTAATGCCACTACCTAAATAGGGGAAAAAAAACCTTATTAATCCTTGGAACAGAAGGCTCCTGAGCAAAAGTATTATTTTTCTTCGTAGTAATTAAATTACGGGGGTTTCCATCTTTACCTGAATTCTGTACAACCATCAATATCTATAGGGGAATAAAACGATAAGTAAAGTATAAACAATAAATTCCACGTAACTTGTATCAGCGTGCATTATGCAGGTAGTATTAACAAGTAAATAAACTGTATAATATGTTTGTTCACTCTACGTCCCTGCACATCTCTTAGTCCCAGGTACCTAGGGCATTGAATTTCCCAATCAATATTTATGAATCTACATACCTGCTTCGGACTTTTCATGATAAAGAAGAAAATGGGCCACAGGAATAAGTAATGGTACCACTTGAGAGTGTATCTGGAATAAAAAAATACTTGTTATTGCTCGAATGTCGTATCCTTAGACAAATTATAACTAGAATTATGGTATCATCTCCAGTGATGACCAAAAAAATATATTTATTCACCAAATTTATTAAATAAATTTCACAATGATAATTATAACTTTATAAATTGACAATAACTATGGATGACAAGTTTAGCAGAGAGAGTGTGTACTCCAATGTATTATAATCGACTGACAATGCATTATCATTTTTAATTTTTATTCTTATAAGGCGTTGGATTTTTCCACATTCCGTAGTACTATATGCAATGCAGTATTCCTACAACAGTGTAGAAGAATTAAGGATGAACATTGCTGGGCTTACGACCGACCTCGGCTGGCTTAAGTGACCACTTTACATTCGAGAAACATTCGCCATTTCAGTTCACTCGGCTGGGATTCGAACCCAGACCTTCGTCTCGCATAGTAGGGGTCATATCCACTACACCACGAGGAGCAACGGCTGTGTTGTGGAATTTCATGTATATTAAGTAACCATGTATTGTTGCATTTCTTACTGTTGAAGGGAGAAGGTGGTATTTTTAACCAGTTGTGAGAATACTATGGAATGTAGAAAAAATTCAACGCTTTACAAGAATGAAATTTGTAAATCAAAAATAATTTAAGATAACATAATTTTAAAACGAGAATCAGTATGAAATAGGTATTATATGGAATAATTTACCTAAAGAGTTTAGTCAGGGTGAATCCAGGACAGAGAATGAAGATGTCTATTCCTTTATCTTTGGTTCTCTCAGCGAGAGCCTTCCCGAAGTAAATGTTCATCAACTTGGAATTAGCATATCCCGGATCATCCCTAAGCTTCGGATTATTCTTAATCTCCTCCAATTTCTTAGTAAGGTTTAGATCATCAAAGTCTATTACGCCATCTTTGTACAAACTTGACGACACGATTACGATCCTGAAAAAAATTGCGCACACGATATAACATTATGAATGGCTACTATGATGTTCCCTCTACACCTGCTCCATCTACACCCTGAATACCAATACCCATTTGAGAGGACATTCTATGAAGCTCACCAAGGGACGGTTCACAGTAATCCAAGAAAAAAATTCATTTGCAATAGAGTAGTGAATATGTGGAACCGTTTACCCGAAAATGTGATACAAGCACCATCAGTGAACGTTTTTAAGAACAAATTGGATGACTTTCAGATAAATCCAGTTCCATGGCTAAAATAATTTAGGTATAGGGTGTTTTTTTGTTTTCTTGTTGATAGACCTCCATGATCGTTTGATCTCATCTCTCTGGATTATTTTCTATGGGGATATATGAAGTGGGTGGTCTAGTTAGAGATGAGAGAGGTTGGACCATTTGGAAGTCAACATTCGCAAAGTTATTGCCAATATACGGCCCCAACTGCGCTTGAAAAAGTGGTTGAAAATTGGGCTTCGATATTCGAGCCAGTGTGGTGCACATATGCCCAAATTCATATTGAAACATAAATGGAAAACTTTCAGCTTTCCGATGAAGCCATTTTTATGGACATAACCATGATTTTAAAGGGTTTAATTTCATTTTAAAAATGTACCTATTAAAAAAAAAACATCATATATATCTCAATATCTTTACCTGCTTGGTGCGGCAGCTTCTAACAGATGTAGGATCAGATTGGTCAGAAGAAAGTGGCCCAGATGGTTGACACCCATGTTGATTTCAAATCCATCCTGTGTTTTGAGTCCCATGTGGGTTGGGGCCGCTACTCCAGCATTGTTAATGAGAATATCAATCTTGTCAAATGCCACGGATAAAGTTTCAGCAAAATTACGTATCGATTCAAATGATGCCAAATCTAACTGCATAGCGATCTGTAATACAAAACAGAATTAAGTGCTTATATGCACTGAGCAAAAATCATGTATTTTCGCTTCAACTTTTTCAAATTTTGTATGAGAATGTTAGCACGAAATAAGAATAACGTAAGCGACAATGTGAATTATACCTTTTTAAGAAGAGCCTGGGAACAAATTAAAAAATCTAAAACAGCCGATTTGTTAAGATTATAATTACCAGTATTTTGGCTACTTTTATATCTGAAAAACTGAACGGAAAATCTTCAGATCCCGTAAATTTCATGGGTAGTTTCGGAATATTTTTTTATTCAAGGAATTTCCAAATATTGTAATTCTAAAACAGTCAACCTGTAGTCCATACATTCATCTATCACTGTCTTCAGTTTCAAAACGATTCTCTCAGTATTGGCTGAGAACAATTCAGGGCGACAAAGCCCAATGACAGCATATAGGACCTTAAGTAACATTTACCGATTCCAGTCCATCCATCTGCCAAAACAGATTTCGGCTTACTTAAAACGGGGACTGAATATTAAAAAAAAAATACACTAGAGTCACTGCGTCTTACCTTAAACATATTATCAAACAAATTACAGCATTATATCTAACAAACTACAGGAATAATCTCGGTAAATTTCAGAGGTAACTTTGGAATTATTTTTAATGGAGTAAATTTACTTGAATGATATTTCTCCCCACTAGAGTGACTTGCAGCATATCTTACATGTATCCATGTGTTAAGTCTTAGGATGATATCTTTAGTATTAGCTGAGTCTGAGTACTTTTCCTGACACAATTTTTCGCACTCATTAACACAGCAAATGACAGTAAAAAGTATTGAAAAACTTCATAAAAAAGTGTGTAAGTTCTCTTCCGGTGTAACTTTATTAAAAAAACATTATCAAAAGTATATTAAACTCACCATTTCTCCGTGATATTTTCCCTTATTTTTTCGAAGTTTTGCAATGACCCTGTTTGCGGCCTCGACGTCTCTACAAGCGAATATGACTCTTCCGCCCCTTTTCACAACGCCCATAGCCGCCTGCAGTCCCAAGCCACTGCAAGCTCCAGTGATCACACAAGTCTTTCCTGCTAAACTATGAGCCGATATGCAGTATCCCCATTTATATTGACGATAAACTCTCCAAGCCACACACAAAACTATTAAAACAATTATAAGAATAATTACAAATATAAAAGTGTTGACGTTATAAACCTCCATCGCATTTAATTTACAGTTTTCTATGAATAAAGTTTACTTTTCCTCGTATATGGAGATTAATTATTTAAAACAACTTTGCGTGACAATAAACGAAGTGAAAAAACCGCATTCCGCGCTTCACGGTGTTGCCATTGTTAGAAATATTCGTTTACGCGCAAATTGGCGATTTTTTTTATCGCCAAAAAAATATGTACAAACTTTAGGAAATATTGTCGAAGCGCGCCCCCACTTTTTATGAAAAACGTTTTTTTATTCAAAAAAGCGCTTAAAACTTTTAGTTAATTTACGAAATTTTGGACTTGAAAAAATGTCACTTCTGTCAAAAATTTATCGTGTTTTAAAAAGGTGCCAAAAACGGTGTTTTTTAGCGCTTTTTTAAAACAAAATAAGCTTGTAAATGAATGGGGCCCCGCTTCTACAATAGTTCCAAACTTTATTGGATATAAAAGTAGATGGTTGGCGCAGTTGGTTGAGGCGGCAGTCTCTAAAGCGGGAGGTGCCAGGTTCAACCTCGAGCACTGGCGATGAATTCACACTTTGCGATACAGGCTTTTAGCCTAGTGCAAGGTGTGCAGGAAAGTATTTGGGTTTGTGTATGCAAGCCCAGATCCTTTTTTTTTAAACATACGAATTGGCAGATTTATTGCCGTAGGCAATGTCACATCAAGCAACACTAAACCAAGTTTGCACTGTGGGACTTCTGCACCGAAATGCACTATAGTTTTTATTGAATGTATTTTTTTGTTAGGAAAAAGAATGCGAAGATGATTGAAAGAAATAAAAATACTATTTTTTATTCTATTTATTTTTATTTAGAAGCGGACAATCACGAAAATACATAAAATGATTTATTTAAAGTTACAGTTATGATCTCATAACCACCTACCTACCTACAATCCCACAGGTAACTTAATACCTGCATACCAGAGCATTCCACGAATGTCTGAGAACCCAACGCAACTGTCACATTCCATTCCCACAGTCATTGCCTATATATTCACCTAGACCCCTTGCCTCTGGGTCAGTTGTCCAGTGGTCTCCTTCGTTTAAACTTGGATCGTCCAATTCATTGTGTCTAGTATAACTAGTGATTTATTAAGTATAGAATAAGTGCTTCAAGTTTTGTAAACCTTTATATAAGTGATTCTTGAAATAAAGTATTTTTATTCATACGTGTGATGCCCAATCCATCACTGGCGCAGCCTCTGTAGGAATCCTGAAGAATTGTGATCAATTCCGTGAGTTTCAACTCTTGACAGGATAAGAACCGGTAACAAGGACACCAAAGGATGAAAATAGCAGTGATCGTGGCCTGCATGTAAGTACGAGCTCAAATCGCACCTGTCTTACGTGTCCCCTCCTTCCAGCTAACATTATCCTTACAACCGACCAACATCCTTACCACCAGGATAACCCTCAAATCGGGAAACCTGTTGGCGACTCTCAAAATCGAGTCAAAACACCCTTACATAACCGCCAGGATAACCCTCAAATCGGGAAACCTGCTGGTGACTCTCAAAATCGAGTCAGGCTGAGGCAACTTCTAAAATCGGAGAAACCTCAGTAACGCCCAATTGCCCTCTCAAAATCGAGGAATGTTGAGCCCCAAACAAATTAGAAATAAGTAAGATTAAATTAAAAGAGAAGTGACAAAGAAAAAATCGAACTGAAATAATGTTCAGAATTTTACACTTACTCTCAAATAAAAAGTGAATTAAATATCTATTGAAGAATTAGATATTATATTAATCAAAGTTAACATCGGAATAAAATAATATACCGATTAACCAGAAACGATAACAAGAGTATCATATTTCCAATAGAGTATGAGAATAGCGATAAGACTAATATTCTAAGAAATAATTATAAGATAAGAAATCATCTAATAGCAAGTACAGTGAAACCATAGCAAAATGGTCACAATCGCTGATGTGTCAAAAAATGTCACCGATTTAATCCCAATATTTTCGGGGGAACCCGAAAAGTTACATATATTTATCAGCGCATGCCAATATGTGATTGACATGTACGCGGATACGAACAACCCAGTTAATCATATCAACACCTACCTAATAAGACTCATTCAGAGCAGATTACACGGTAAAGCCCTCCTGTTGACAAATAACAGAGAGGAGATGAATAATTGGATGGGGATAAGATCCCTCCTCATTCAGTACTTCGGAGATCAGAGGGATGAAAATGCCCTCATGCAAGATCTAATATTTACAACGCCATACAAAGGCGAGAAAGCAAGAAAATTCGGGTTGAGAGTGCAAGAAGCCAGGAGCCTCCTCTTAACAAAATTGCAATTAACCGTGGCAGATATAAATGAAAGGCGGTTCAAAACTAACATATACGACAGCTTGGCCCTGGAAACATTTTTAAAAGGCTTAGACGGCCACATGAGCCTAATGATCCGACTAAGCAGACCAGAAAACTTGGAGAAAGCTATTTCCCTCGTCATGGAAGAAGAAAATTTTTTATATACGCAAAATAAAGCGAACCAACAACTTCAACCATACGCTTTATCTCAAACACCAAGGGATCAAAGCAAATTTCGAAGGCCTCACCCTGCTTACATGGGAAGACCTAATCCCCAGAATTCCCAACCTAGCATGTCAAGAAACATTGCGTTCGGTAATTCCCAGAATTCCCAACCTAGCATGTCAAGAAACATTGCATTCGGTGGACAATTCGGGAGACCAATGGAACCACAAGTGGGACAACAACGACAACAACAACAAATGAGACAACCACCCCAAAGAAAACAAAATGACACCTCATCAGATCAAACTATGCGATCCTTACCACCTCTAAGGCCTGCCAGACCCTCACAACCAAAGTGGGTAACAGAAGAACTCTTTTACCAGGAGGAACCACAAGAAAATATCGATTATTACTCACCATATAATGATGAAACCAATAATTATTATCCAGATTACGAATACGAAGATGATCAAACAATGATGGAACAACAGGATTTTTGCAAGGCGAAGCCTCTCGACAAGAAGGGATAATAAGCGTCAATTTCGAGAGGCAAAGCAATCTTCCATATATCATATTACCAGAAATCAATGCGAAATTCATGATTGACACAGGTACTGAAAAATCTATAATTGACCCGAAAAAAGTAAAAGAATATTTTTCAGATTATGTCGAATACGAACAGTTTCAAATTCAGTCTGCTCACCAGACCTCTAAGCACGATCATGTTATCAACATCCCTTTACCAAAGACCTTTCAAATAGGAGCATGGCATAAATTCCACATTTTTAGTTTACATGAAAAATATGACGGACTTATTGGACTCGACTTACTACAACTTCTAGAAGCACGAATCGATATTAAGAACGAACTTTTAAGAACCAGATCAACAGACATCAAAATACTAGAGTTAAATGATAAAAATTACAGAAGGAATAACATGAGAAGTAACACAAACCAAGAAAAGAATCTATCAAAAATCGGATTAAACAAAATTACAACACATAAAGGAACGGAATTTAGGAAACTAAACCTTTTCCACACACAGGAAATTTCACATGCATTCGATAATACTAAAATGGACAAACATGTCCCATATTCACGCAATAATAATAAAGATTCCACGAATCTGAAATATGATAAGAGCAACATACGACAGATGGATGAGATTCCAGTTAAAGATACCAGATACGTATTTCAAGACGACATTACAGAAGAAAACGGAACTAAAACGTATCAAAATCTTACACCAAATCCAAATTTTCCGTTCGATCTATCGAACTTTGTACCACTAAATTCACAATCATACATGGACTTACAAGATAATCAGAGCTTGTTAGCAAATCCAAATTTTAATTTCGATGTAACGAATTTTGTACCACTGAACTCAGAAAATTTTACCGATACAGATGAGAATCCATCTATGAAAACTTCATTAAGAAAAGAATATGTCGAAGTCATAAAATGTACCCATCCCGACACAACTGAAATTAAGAAAATTCTCAAAACTCCCTTAACAATTCCGACACAAAATCAGAAAGTTAAATTGAAGAAAAATTCAAATAAACCACGCCGAAATCATCTTAATAAAAATGAAACAGAAGAGTTTCTGTCAACAATGGACAAGAGTTTTCTTGACTTAGAAAATGAAGAGGAATACAATGAAAAACCTGTACCAGTTTTGGAAAAATCATCTATAAAGTTGAAGGACAGTAAAATATCTAAAAAGCATAACAAAGCTATCGACTCCATCGTACAAAATTCCTATTTATACAATAAAAGTATTACAAATGAAGCATGTGAAGATAAGAAAGGTATCATAACGGTAGCCTTGAAGAACACGACCAATAGAATAAACATCGCCGAAGAAATACCCATATCAAGTTCACTTCCAGAGAAATATGAAGATAAGGAACGCATTGCAACAGTTCCCGTGAAAACGAAAATTAATAAAACAAACATTGTTAATGGAATATCAAGTTCACTTTCCGAGAAATGTCAATATGACTCAACAGCTTATCCAACAGATACCATAAAAGCGATTTCAAGTTCAACGCTCAGTAACAATGTCAAAATTATCTCAGAAGAATCTCCATATCAAAAGGCAAACTTAACAATTTGTTACAAAGAAGATGAAAAAATGAAGAAGAATTTGCAGGAATTGCAGACAAATGTAGATACAATAGAAGAAAAAGTAGGAAACCAAAAGGAAACAGTAATACCGTTCAATGAAAAAATTAACAATTTGCGCAAACACCGTAAATACATTCCACGTATACGAAACCAAAAAGAAATAATTGAATCTTTCCATCAAGGCAAAAAGAATCACCCATCGTCAAACGAATTATTTTGGACACTAAACAAAATCTATTACTGGAGAAAAATGAAGAAAATGATTCACGAACACTCAGCTATATGCAAAGGCTGTAAGACAAATAAATTCACAAATTACCAGACTCCAAAGAATGCTATATCGATAAGAAACCAACTATTGCGAAACACCTCATATTCCATGAGGAAATCAGAGAAAATCATTTCCAAATTATTGAAAACACAGGGTAGACTATTTAAAATACCTTAACAAGAAAAGATAAGCTTCACGAAATTCCAAACAACTGAAGACTTGGCTTGCGTTAATGACATTGATGATAAAAAATAAGACACGTAAAAGAAAAACCTATGTTAAGAATAAGCAAATATTAACCAACTATTGATGTGATTATTATATCAAGGAAAATGTAACTGGAACCCACATACTTACCTGTAATAACATAAGGAAATACCCTACAAAGGATAAATTAATGGAAAATATTGAGGAAATTTAAATTAGATCATAAAATAATAGAAACTATGAATTACATAATGAAAAAAAAAAATTATCAGCAGCACCTTTAGGGAACTTACATAATAATAGTTAATCCATAATTAATACATAATTCCGTTCAATATTATACAAAAATTAATAAGAAAGACATTAGAGTGAACATTTTACGATACTCTAAAAATAATTACATAATAAAAGACTAGATTTAATTGAGAGTTCCCGAACGTCGAAATACAAATATCTCCATCCCTATTCCTATCCCATATGATAATCCCGTCTACCTATTCCTATCAGAGCAATAGTACTTACGAACACCAACATGCAGCTACGGAGGATCTTCAACACTACCAGATCATCCAAGACTTCAAGACATCAAGAAGAAGCAGGATACCAAACAACATATAAAGAGGCTAAAACCACAGTGTTTCCAAAAACCTGTGTATTCAATCAACGATAAATAAATAAATAAATCTTTATTGGCCAGAGAAAATATACATAGTTACAAAAACAAGACAATTATAGTGTGCCAAAAGGCGGACTTATTGCAAAACCAATATCTTACAGTCAACCCAACGATAAATTATGAACAAAAAATTAACCAAGACTATAATCAGTGAAACAACTAAAAAGTTTATAATATAAAAAAAAGTGCAACTACTTATCATTACCGATTACTAATTATTACCAGTTATTAAAAACAAAGCGAAAATTATTTCCCACCCCAACTTATATGGCTTGGAGCAGCAACCACCAACATCCAGAGGATCTCCAATAACCCTGGAATGATACCTAATGCACTTGGAAAAGCGCTACAAACCACTTAAAATAAACGTATTAACGTAATATTTCAAGAAAAATATACCTGACAATAGAAAAAACAATGGAAGGCTTCATAAATTTTACCAAAGATTTAATAATGAACCAAAGACACCATAATAATAATTTTAACGGTTTAACATCCAAAAAAAAACTTAAAAACAGTTAATCAAGTGATAAAGGACATTGAAAGTGCAATGAAATTCTCAGATTTGAACATGTTACACCCCAAAATATAGTAAAAGTGGACATTTAAAGTAAAGATGAACAATTTCCAGTGAAAATCATTGACGAAAGCTTTTATTGAAAACTGTAAAATTGTGAATAGTTATACAACAAGAACATAAATTAAAATCAGTAAATAAGACATCAATCGTGGAACAAAGTGCATATGCAATTCACAAAATTCTACCAAATTGTGAATTGGAACTATTTAAGAAGAAAACCAAGATGCTGATAGTACTCATATGAAAAGGATCCGGAAACCTCAAAAATATCAACCTAGAAAACTCCACCCAGTTCGCCGGTGCTGTAGAAATTACAAGAGAAGATGAAAGACATTCACACCAGCGTCACCTACCATCGTTTATAGACAATTGTTATGCATGTCCTTATGCCACACTATTGTATTTTTCATATATAGGTTAAGTTTGAAATATTTTAAGAATAATAATTGTAATACACCTCGGACCAATGAAATGGAAAATACGATAACGGAAAAGAATCCAAGAATCATATGACCCTTATCCTGAAAAAATTGTGTTGCCCTCTATTTTCTTCTAAAAAACTGTTCACCCCAATTTTTCCTTTTGGAGGGGAGGAGTTATGATCTCATAACCACCTACCTACCTACAATCCCACAGGTAACTTAATACCTGCATACCAGAGCATTCCACGAATGTCTGAGAACCCAACGCAACTGTCACATTCCATTCCCACAGTCATTGCCTATATATTCACCTAGACCCCTTGCCTCTGGGTCAGTTGTCCAGTGGTCTCCTTCGTTTAAACTTGGATCGTCCAATTCATTGTGTCTAGTATAACTAGTGATTTATTAAGTATAGAATAAGTGCTTCAAGTTTTGTAAACCTTTATATAAGTGATTCTTGAAATAAAGTATTTTTATTCATACGTGTGATGCCCAATCCATCACTTTACCAGCTAACTCTGGTCAGTAAATATACACATATCTCCACCACTTATTCATCTAATATACATAATTGTAAATATTGTATAAAACACGATTAAAAATAAGTATATTTAAAAAAACGAGCAAAAAAATCGATTCCGACTATACACAAAATCTTAATTAAAGGAGAATGCTCATTTAGTAAGGAAAAAAACCGGGCCCGGCGCGAACGAAATGTAACTCAAATTATAGGTAAAAATGAGTAATTAAATACTGCATAGGGGGCATCATCGAAATCAATGGCTTAATGTGTGAAATACCTATTCGAATTAGGAGACACAGAGATTGTATCAATTCAGGAGCGCGTATGTTGCAACGATATTTAAAAAATATTATTTCTTAGTTAGAGGGACCAAAGGTGATGAAGAAGAAGACGGGCTACCTTATACTTATCATATTATACGCTTTTAAACCGCAATTGTAACTGTTTAATGCTCCTTTTACTAATACATTCATGTGACCCCTGTAAACTTCGAATAGGTATTTCACACATTTAGCCATTTGCACCGGGCCTGGTTTTTTTAGCATTCTCCTTTCATTATATAAATGTTTTCTTACATATACCATAAACCATCATCACCCCCTTGCTCAATGCTGGGTTGAGATTTGACGCTATTGTGGATTCGTTGATGCTTTTTCAAATACGGAATTTGACTGAATTTCTTCTGGCAAACATCACACTCGAACGGTTTTGCGTCGCTGTGGATTTGTCTGTGTCTCTTTAAACTCGACACACGGTTGAATTTCTTCGGGCAAAGATGACATTCATACGGTTTCGCGTCGCTATGAACGCGTTTATGCTCATTTAAACGAGCCATTAAATAAAACTCCTTTTGACAAATATTGCATTGAAACGCTTTTTCGCCACTGTGAACTTGTTTGTGTTCATTCAGTTGAGCTAAATGTCTGTATTTCTTCGTGCAAATATCACACCCGAAAGGTTTTTCGTCACTGTGAGTTCGTATATGTCGATTTAAAGTCGAAACTCGATTGAATTCCTTCATACAAATATGACACGGATATGTTATTTCGCCGAGGTGTTCCTTTTTGTGTTCGTACAATTCGGAGGAGTATTTAAATTTTTTCGGGCAAACTTTACACTGATAAAACTTTTCCGTGTTGTGGACTCGTTTATGTTTTATCAACTGGGACGATTGTCTGAACGTCTTCATGCAAATAAGACACTCAAACGGTTTTTCGCCGGTATGAATTCGTTTATGTCTGATTAAACTCGAGGTGCCGCTGAATTTCATATTGCAAACATCGCATTCAAACGGTTTTTCGCCAGTGTGAACAAAATTATGTTGAATAAGATTCGAGCCATGTCTGAATTTCTTCTTACAAATCGGACACTCAAAAGGTTTCTCGCCGCCGTGAATAAGTTTATGTTTTTTCAATTGACACCCGAGTTTGAATTTCTTCATGCAAACGTTACACTCAAAAGGTTTTTCGCCGATGTGATTTAGTTCGTGCTTTCTCAGACTCATCGCACCACTGAATTTCGCCGTGCAAATTCTACATTCAAAGGGTTTATCGTCGCCGTGCATTCGCTTGTTGTGTCCGTGTAAACCTGACAGTTCTTTATATTTCTTCATGCAAATTTTACACTCGTAACGTTTATCGTTTTTGATGTGATTTTTCTTCTTTCTTTGAACTTTACTCGATCCACGATGTTTCGATTGCGAAAAACTTGCCCCAGCTCCTTCCCTTTCGTCACCATTGCTTGCGAATTCACACTCAACTTCGATAGCCGATTCATAAATGTGGATTCCGCCATAGGAAAGAATCGGACGATCATCATCACTATCGTTTTCTTCACTCAGCTCATCTTTAACAAGTGATTTATCGTTAATTTCTTCACCTGAGGCATCTTCAACATCACTCGACACATCTTCATTATCTGAATTACTGCGTACACTGCTTCCATCCATGATCTAATAATGCTTGTAAAACGAAATATAAACGAATTGCCGTATCGTAGTTCAGGACAATTTACATCCAGACCTGCATCGAACTAATCCACACCTCTTTTATAATCTTGTTTTGTCACCGTGTAATTATTGTTTCCATTATTTTCTTGCTGTAACTGTTTATAAGTTTGCAATGGATAAATTTCGTTCAATATGTAAACCTGACGATTCCAAGTGCCTTAAATAAGGCCTACGGATGATTTAAAACCAATAATTATATTGTATTGCACAAATATTAAAAATAAAAACAACATTATTCACAAAATAAACTATTGTTTTGTTTGCACGGACTCTTCTTTCGTGTTTGTAGAAACGTCAGCTGTCAAATTAAAAGTAGCGTCATTTTGTCAGGGTTGCCATTAAACTCCCAATAAACTCGCTAAAATATTGCTAATTATTGTTGAATGTATCTTTAACTATTGGAAAACTAACCTTTTAGAGAAAATAAAACAGTAGATATTCGGGTTTACAAAAAACATATTAATTTCTTTTTGTACATATTTTTACTCATTTTACAAATGAGATCTTCATCCTTTTACTCATTATCAAATGATAATCGTGCTTGAATCTGTTTTTTTTTTTACTTTATTCTTCCAAAAATCTGTATAAAACTATAATTAAAAATTAGTCATATGTGTTTGTCCGAGGCCCTCGCCATATTGTTCATGGAGGCCGGGTCTACTGACATTTGACGATGATTACACCATCTAAGTTGTATGGGAAAAAATATTCCGTAGTTCAAGTGTTTGTCACCGAGACAAGGTCATGGCGGTGATGGAATTCGGGGATGTAGGCTTGTACTCTACTATCGCAGGCTTCGGTTTGTCCGTTCCCACAGCCTAAAATCTGTAGAAATACACAAGCATGTTCCCAAGGGGGGGAAGGGGGTCAAAAGAAACGCACAGGTTTTTTAAATACATTTAATTTATAAATGTAGTCCAATAAACAAATAAGCTACAAAATTAAAGTAGGTACAAACTTAAAGTACAAATAAATAAATAAAATAAAAAATAATCATTTACAAATGTGTCACTGCAGGATCAATTAATAATTATATATATACAAAATTTATAATGTTGAGTTGGGAGAATCAACTCTTATATTTTTGAAAAGATATCTGATTTTTCTATCTGTCGTAGTTGAATATAACAAGTAGTTATCTCAGTGATTCTTAACGGGGGCGCCAGCGCCCCTTGGTGGGCGTTTTGAAGGGCTGGGGGGGGGGGGGGCGTTTTTAAATGTTTCGTATTTAGGGGGCGCTACAGAAGTTCGAGTGGGCGTTGTGTCAATATAGAAAAATAAGTACACAGTAGTATCAGTACGAGAAGTGTCTTCTGTGGAAGGAAGTAAAATTACCCATCGCAGTGATGCATATATTGAAAAAATCACGAAATCGATTACAAATAAGCAGAGCTGGGCAGAAAAGCGTTAATCCGTTAATCGTTAATTAACGAAGTTAACATTTTGGTTAACGATTATTTAACTTCCGTTACATTTTACTTCCGTTAATTAAGTCCGTTATTATTTGATTGTTTGCATAGACATCATACACTGGCTGCGCTAGCATTAGATAATCCAAGGGTCGTATGGAGTTATGTGTAGTGGGCGATAGAAAAGAAATTCCGATCGAAAGTCAAATTTTGTCGAAAAAAAATCGGCTGCGGCGCATTTCAAACTCTGAAGCTAGCGACGTCAATGGGCGAGTGAATAAAAAATGTACCTAGGTGTTTGTAAAATTTCTATAACACATTTTACTTCTCATTAAATAATGAGACTCGTCACCCATTCCGTGTGTTTTATTTGTTGTAGGCACATTGTATGTATTTGTGTACCCACTTTGATGGAATACATCGCGATAATGTGATAGCAGTAGTATACTTATGTAGTTCTATTTCATGCCATTTAACCGCGATTTTTTAGATTAACGTTAACTTCCGTTACATTTTTCAAATTGTAACGCTTTAACGATTAACGAATTTAACTTTTTAGTTAACGGATTATCGATTAACGAAGTTAACTTTTTGATTAACGGTGCCCACCTCTGCAAATAAGCCAAAGAGATTTGAGATTATATTTGAACTTGAACCTAATATTACGAAATTGGCACATTCACATGAGGCTCAAGGATCTCATTAACTTTTTCTTATAAACATTTTACTTTGAATTTTCTTTTTTTTTTAAGTAAGGTGCGTTGGGGTAAGTCCGAATGGTTTTTTGGTGAGATGGCACATGGTAATTTGTATCATTCATCACATGCAGTCCACAAGGTTTAGCCCATTTTTTTTTAAATATTGGTAAACATAAGGCTTCATTCTTCGTTACAGTATATTTTTTATCATCAGAATCGTAATAGTTAATTAATAAAAACCAGTTATATTTATGATTCAAATAAAACCTCACATGGGGTAAGTACGGAAAATACTGGGGTAAGACCGGAGTTCATGCTAAAATCACTATTAGACACTTGAGACCACTGAAATTTTAGGACAATAATGGTATGTTGTCCTAATGACTAAATACATTAATTATTTCGTTATAGGAAACTATTTACTCCCGAATTTAAGAAATATATGATTTATGAATTCCGGTCTTACCCCAAACGGCCTTGAACTACCTTGACATTCCCAAACTGTTTGCAATAATATTTTATTCACATGAGTAAAAAAAAAAGTAAAACTTTGTCATTGAAATCGAAGCTTTAGGTATTTTAATATTTACTATTGTAACAACATTAGCTACGACATGTAGGTGTCCTTTAATAGGTGTACTTATATAATTATTTTCGCCATTGACCATTTTTTCCTATCTCTTACCATATTCCTAAAAAATGCGGAAAACCGAGAATCGGGACCTTTTCGGGAGGCGGGGGGTGGGGGGATTGCAGCAAGATTTTGATAGGCAACCCTAGTGCGATGTATTATCCTATTGGTAAGCTATCATTTATACCACATTTCGATCAAAAAACAGATACGTCATAATTTAAGCAGCGAGCTCTCGGACTATATATGCATGTATTTGGTACAGAGCAGAGCATAACAATTTTCGAAGAAATAAACGTTTGTTAATATTAGTTGGAAAATAGTATTTCAAAAGTAGGAAGTTATCTCAACATTCGCATTTTAACAAAAATAGCAGTTTTATTTTTTGATGTAGAAAATATTGCAATAGTTTGAAAAGCTATGGAATTTAGTATGGAGATCCAAAATGGGGAAAGAACGGATAATTTGAATTCCGATCTTTCCCCTTACATTTCTGATGGGGAAAGATCGAAAAAAACACGTACAGCTTAAACTACGACAGATAAGGGGTTGTCATTCTACATACATTGACCTAATAGCTATAAAATGCATAAATATCAATAATATAAACACATAACTCACCTGGGTACAGAAATATAGACGACCGGGAAAGACCGGAAATCTCGAAATTTCGCGGAAAAATTTGACGTTTACAAAATCACTCACTACACATCCTCCTGGCTCCGGCGACAAATCAGACTGAGGTGAGGCGGGGCGTAACAGAATAAAGTTTCAAATGCAAATGGTCAGTATAAACAATGTTGCCAGAGTTCATCACAAATTCAATTTTTCGGTCTTTCCCCATTTCCGATCTTACCCTAACGCACCTTAATATTTTGTGTACGTGATAGTAATATGACATAAAAGACAATAAATTCAAAATAATAACTATTTTTATCTATACATACTTCTCATTATTTTTTATTTGTAGTAGGAAATTCATTACATAAAATACATACCTACATAGAGAAAAGTGTAAATTAAATTTAGTTTTTTGTTGGGGGGATGGGGGGGCGCTGGATAATTTTACTGTGGCAAAGGGGGCGATTCTTTCAATACGGTTGAGAAACACTGGGTTATCTCAACAGATATACAGCAAAAAATATAGTCGGTCATGTGAGGAAAAGTCAAGTTCCTAGGACAGCTTGTGTATGTGAATAATATATACACATTATTTGAGTTTTACAAGTTTCTCACTGACTTCCCACAGCTTATCTTGAATTTTTTTATCATACGTATGCTTCGGTTTATATATTTTACAGTTCCTGAAGAACGTTCCGGAAGATCCTTCCAGGTTAGTTTCAGTAGCACAGTGCAACACAGTTTGGGAGCCCTGGAAACAAAAATTACGAATGTATTATTATTATTACTAAGTGTTATCAGTCAGGCAGCTATGGTGATATGTCTGATCTCACAACAGTATTCACTCATTCAGTCTGTCAAGTCCATTTTTAAACACATTAACACTTTCGGCAACAACTAACTCCGGCGGCAGACCATTCCATGCATCCACTACTCTATTGGATAAGAAATGCTTCCAGGGATTCTGCTTGAAACTGTACTTGTTCAACTTCAAACTGTGACCTCTTAAATTGGTGTTTTGGTTGAGGCAGAACATCAGCTTCAGTTCGGGGCAGTCATAGTGTTCGCTTAATATTTTATACGTTTCTATTAGATCCCCTCTCTTTCTCCGATCTTCAAGAGTAGTGAGCTAACGACTCTTGAGCAAAAACATTATTTTTCTTCGTAGTAATTAAATTACGGGGGTTTCCATCTTTACCTGAATTCTGTACAACCATCAATATCTATAGGGGAATAAAACAATAAGTGAAGTGTAAACAACAAATTCCACGTAACTTGTATCTGGGTGCATTATGCAGGTAGTATTAACAAAGTAAATAAACTGTATAATATGTTTGTTCGCTCTACGTCCCTGCACATCTCCTAGTCCCAGGTACCTAGGACATTGAATCTCCCGATGTGTAGTGATAAGTACATTGATTTTCCATCCAAAAAAAGTATGACAGCTTACCTGTTTGGCTGATCTCATATAGAACAGAGCTATGGGCGATATTGCAATCAGATGATACCAACTGAAAGAGTGTCTGTGAAATAAAAACACAAAACATCAATAATGGTCAACAGTTAATTTTCAACCGTTGAGCTTATTTAACACGTCAATACTGTTGACATAAAAGAATATTGTCTGCTAACGTTAATCCACGCTAATACCAGAGCGAGTATGTAAATATTCCAACCAAATGCAAATTAATACCAAAATCGCTAATAAATAATTTAAAAAAAAAAAGATTCACTGGAAAATTTATGCACAAAAATGCAAAAATCGGTAATTATTAATACTTGCAATATTGTAAGACGATTTCTAAACACTGATATTTCAGGCACAATGCTTGTATTTTAGGCCTCGCGCATCTGAGCCTAATCCTGTGATATCCGTGATATCTGGATAGGTGAATTTTTCCCAGTATTAGGCTGATGAGTTTATATGTGAATCATGAATGATAATATGTAGACTCTTCTGGCTGATAATACCGAGAAGTTTGATGGGAAAGTCATGCCTCCGCGTAAAAAGGTGAATAGCTGATTAAGGGCATTTAAAAACCACATACGTCTATTGGATGTATGTCAGTGTTTACGTTAGTACAAAACACGTCTGTGGTTTAGGGTTAAAATATGACAGCTTTAGATTGTCTTACCTAAACAACCCCGTGTACGTGAAGCCTGGACAAACGAGCAAGACGTCAATCCCCTTGTCTGCCGTTCTTTCAGCTAGGGCTCTGCCGAAGTATACGTTCATCAGTTTAGAATTACTGTAGCCAGGGTTGCGTCTCCCCATCTTCTTCTTGAACGCTTTGTCCTTACTCTCGAGCGCTTTGAACGTTTTCTCCAAGTTCAAATCATCGAAATCCACAACGCCCCTTTCGTGTAATGTTGATGAAACAATTACAACTCTGTAACACAATTAATAGAAGAAATATTAACTGAACATGTCAAGAAAAGTACTCAGACTCAGCTAATACTAAAGATATCATCCTAAGACTTAACACATGGATAAATGTAAGATATGCTGCAAGTCACTCTAGTGGGGAGAAATATGATTTTTGACACTGAAGGAATGTAATTTAGGGGTGGGGTTTGCCGGGGAGCTCCCTTGAGGCTAACCCTGGGCCCACCTCTTAATATAGATTTGTCTAGAAGTGCGGGTAAAGAGGTCTCTACTAATGCGCCTGAGCTACCCGGGGATGTGGAGGGCCTTAAGCCCGCGGGATTTTCCTTTACTTATCGAATTGATATAACATACCGACTCGGGGCTGCTCTCTCCAAGAGGTCTAAAAGTAGGTTCGTCATCAGGAACTGCGATAAATGATTGACCCCGAAGTGGGCCTCGAAACCGTCTTTCGTCACTTCATGCATCTTTACAGGGTAGTAGACTCCAGCGTTGTTTATAAGGACGTCAATCTTGTCAAAGCCTGTCTTCACTACGTTCACAAACTGACGGATGGAATCCAACGACGAGAGATCCACTTGCATAAATATCTGGAAGCAAAACATATCAACCAGTTTATTGTTGTTTATCGTCCTTAGACTAGTGTTGCCAGATTTCTTGGAAGTAAAAATTAACTTTATTCATTTTAAAACAAAAAAAAAAAACACATTGTGACTTTCTGTGCCCTAGTCTGGATCCACCCGTAGTCGAGCCGAGCGAAATAATACTGTTTTTTAATAGAATAAAAGATTTTCACAAAAAATGGCCGCAGCACTCCAACAGTACTCTAATTTATTTCTGCGTGTAAGTTGGAGTCGCGCTAATGCTGTGAAAACGAAAAAAATACACATAACCTCAAAATGTATGTACTCACCATTTCACCGGGTCTTCCAGTACATTCTGTCCTGATGTTGTCAATAGCTTGTCTGGCCTTTTCAGCATTGCGACAGGCAAGAATAACTCTGGCATGCCTCTTCGCTAGAGCTTTGGCAGTCTCATATCCTATACCGCTGTTCGCACCGGTTATTAAAAACGTCTTCCCCCTCAACGAATGAGTACTTTTGCAGTGCCCCCAAGCGTAATCTAGATACCTCCGTATTAACCCGATGGTTATAAATATAGGTAAAGCAATAAACACGACCCTCTCCAACATTTTACATCAAATCAATGAATAATTCACCCACAAATACGTTTTAAACTGTTACTTCATTGCCAAAGATCAGATAAAAGTCGAGAATTTTATTGTCAACACCTGATAAAACGAAATGTCAAATGCTAAAGGTCATCACGATGTTGCCATGTGCAAGAAAAAAATCATGATTACGTATTTCGGGTTGACTCATGGATCTATAATACGGGTGTAAAGTGGATGCAGCGCCCCTAGCGGTGCGTTCCAAAAAGCTCCGACAGTTTCATACAATTTTTCGTTGAATTAGGTTATAATTTATTTAATTCAAATTTTCTAAAATTTTAATGCTAATTTATGTTCCCCTTATAAAATAATGATATTGTGCCACACTTTTAGGTGAAATTACAAAGTAAAACACACCGATATTTGACTATAAAGTTGCGCGTTTAGTATAGAAAATCGCTGTCAAACATGACAGTTGGAACGCAAATCGTTTGTGACGTCACACTTTACACCCGTATACTATTCTAGTAAACTGGATGGAGAACATAGGTGTTTGTCTATACATTCTGTATGATTCTGGGGAAAATGGCCAGTTAGGCAAAAGAAGCAAAATGGAGGATTTTCCATACTAAACGGGCTATAGGAAACTGCGGTTTTCACATGGATTTTTGATTTTCACTGCTTATATTTTAACCGAAAATGAATTATAGACATCATATTGACATAATTAAAGGACCAAGGGATGTAAATAGTCCGTTAATCAGAATTTATGAGCAATTTTATAACACAGGAAACGGCACACGGTGGAAGTAAATTAAATTACTTTTATTTATTTTTCTTATTCTTTTTTCAGATTTCCCTTTAAGAATTAAACCTTTTGCATAATTTAAGAAAAAAAAAATTGTGAAAAAAATGTGTTTTCAGTAGTTGCCTATCACTAATTATGATATTGAATATCACGGATGTGAAGACGTTTTAAATATATCATTTATTATGTAGGAATTTATTTTTTCATATTTTTTGTTATTTAAAGCTAATGTCTATGTATTTATGAATTTTTGTGCAATGTTTGATTTATGTTGTAATTAATGACAATAAAATAAAAGTTATTTAATTTACTTCCATCGTACGCTGTTTCCTCTGTTAAAAAAATTGCTTATAAATCCTGATTAACGGACTATTTACATCCCTTGGTCCTATAATTATGTCAATATGATGTCTATAATTCATTTTCAGTTAAAATATAAACAGTGAAAACCAAAAATCCATGTGAAAACCGCAGTTTCTTATAGCCCGTTTAGTATGGAAAATCCTCCATTTTGCTTCTTTTGCCTAACTGGCCATTTCCCCTAGAACCGCAATAGTCGGCCAAGAGATGAATCCAGTTTACTAGAAGTATTATACATCCATGGGTTGACTGTAAACTATCGATGGCTTCTTTCGAAGGTACCTTACCTACCAGTAGCTGTACCTACGAAGCTTGTGCAGCTATTTAGTGAAATAAAAAATGGAAAAAGCCTTTGGTATAAATAAATAATAATATTATAATGATGAAAATGATAGATTCCATTGTACCATCATTCAGATGTCGGAAACTGCGGTGGCCCCCTACCTTCTTCAATCCTTATAGTAATCGCAAACAAAATACCTAAGTCCTTATTATAGAGACCCAACATTAAGGTGGTAGTGAAATTTCGGTATGTTGTATATAGGTTGATACGATAGTGAATAATCTAGTTTTGCACGATTTTTCTCCCTCTGCCACCATTAAAAAACCTAAAAAAAATCGCAGTTTTCCATTATGCAATATAACTTCGTTGTTTCACATTTTTGACCAAAATAATCTTTATTCACTTGTTAAGTTTTTCTAAAATAAAATAATATCCTAAAAATTGTCCCTAAAAATTTTCGCTCTAAATTAAATAGCAGCGGAGCTCTTGAGCTCCAAAACTGGCAAATTCTCTCTAAGATTAGATTATGAGGACTCAAGCTAAAACAAGCCATGAAGAAGTTATAGCGAAAAACAGTAAGAAACTCAAAATTACGAATAAACGAAAGTCATCCAGCGCCTGCTCTAAATACACATACAAAAATAGGTACATTCCGTCTGTACCATCGACATAATATATTAAGTACTACCTAGACAGAGTACTCAATGCTAGAAGTGTAACAAAACTGGTGCCCACAAACTGTCAAATCGTATGGAAAATTTTGACAGTTTGTGGGCAACGGTTTCGAAATTTTGTTCTCATAGTTAAAAACTGTATTAGTTTTAAAGTTATTTAGGACTAAAACGATAGTTTTAAAGATGTTTTAGTTTTTATTATTGATATCTTGTTAATAGTGTGACCTTTGCGACTCTAAAATACCAAAAAGTGCCGTGCGTGAAATTGTTACACTTCCGTTCTATTGAAAATACATAGAATCAGATCTCTAGTACTTAATATGTAATCTCTTTGAGGCAATACTACCTAGAACAAACCTACCTATAGGTGGTATTGCTCTAGGTAGTATTGATGGAAATTATACAAGTGTTGCCATTTTGGTTACCAAAAAGCTACATGTGGCGCCCTCATCGAACACCAACTCTTTTTTGACAGATTGTACAAAATCTGTTAAGTCATGAAGACGAATTTACATGGACCATGTAGGGTAACACATACAGTGATGGGACAGTTAAGGATTTTTTCAAATGTTTTATTGAATAGAAAAATCACTATTGCTAATGAAAAAAACACTTAATCATTATTCGACAGGTTGATTATTGCAGAATAACAATTGATACTTAAAATTACCAAAAATTATATGACAAATTTTATTTTTAATAAAAAAGATAAGGGGTCGTAAAAACACAGTGATGGGACACATTTTACAGTTATGGGACAGTACTAATATACAGTGATGGGACAGGTACATTTATTAGTTTATATGGAAGATTTGTGGAATTTAATATTCTTTTTCACTAATTCTGGATAAAATGCGTTTACTACATATTCATAAAGGTCATTAAACTATAGTCACTGCAACTTGGGCCTGCTGGGGGACTGACTCTAAATTTTCAGTTTGCCATACAATCGACTATAATAGACCCGGGGCCCCCTAAGACTCAAAAAAAGCTCTTGAGATTTTATAAAAATAGTAATAAATAGCGCCTAAGGTAATTTTATTTATGAATCAAGTGCAATTTAATGGTTTTTAACTTTAATTTTTGAAATTTTGTGATTTTTGGCCAACAACGTTGTGGGATCAAAGTGATTTTGTGATTGTGTGCTGAAATTTATGAGCCTATTCAAATTCCTTGCTGTGCTGTCTGATTAACGTGGTGGCTGTATGTATTTTTCAAATTCACGATCGTTCATTATAAAGAGCGCCGCAGGCGAATTTATTTAAACCTACTTTAATTTAGCAATATTCTTCCATGATGATTATATAAATAAATAAGAACTTTATTATATGAAAATTAGACATGCAATGGGCGGATTTATTACCTGTTGGCAATTTCTATCAATCAACCTAATTTTAACAACAAGTGAAATTTTGCTAAATTTTATTGAAGTAACCCTCAATTTTCTCCAACATTTTTGTAATCCAGGGCAATAAAAATACTAATTAATAAATATGTACTCAGTAATGAGACAGAAAATTTATACTAAATTAATATCACGGGTATATAGGACACTTCTTATACTTGTCCCATCACTGTTTTTAGATGTTTATTTACTCATCATAGTCACGGGACACCCGTCCCATCACTAAAATTCATACTTTTTCAATCACAGTGATGGGACATCTATAAAGACCTATATAATATACAAAATGTATTAAATAATTAAAACTGAAACACAGCACATCCTTATGTCCTCATAGGACACTTAAAATAGTAATATATGTATTAAAAATTTGAATTTAATTTGGTTTTGCTTGGTTATGTTTCTTAATAAAAAGGTTAGATTATTGATGTTTTTTGTACACGCCAGATAACTAACCTTGAATCACAGTATTTAACGGCCGATTCTATGGATTTTAAGTGTTGTATTATTCGTAAAGGTTGGAACTCCTGGGAGAAAATTGATTTGCCAGTATATAAGTTTTCAGAATCTTATTATTCTCATTTTAATCTCTTTTGTCCCATCACTGTCACTGTCCCATCACTGTATGGTTTACCCTACACAGTCTTAATTTGTTTGTGCTTTTATTAGTTCTCGCTCCTATTTTTAGGTATCTATTCCAAAATACTTCAAAATGGGGCCGAATACCGAATAGTAACAGAATATTTGTTACATCTCTAAAAAAAATAATTAGGATTGTCGTTTTTAAGATTGCTTATTGTTGTAAAAGCGTTAGCGATCACTTTTTCAGAATAAGTGATTATTATACAGAGCATAAAAATATAATAGACACTTACCTATCTATAAAATTCTACATCAAAGTGATAAGTAGTATCCTATACCGGGACGTCTGGCAACACTAGTTAGACCTGGCCTTCATGATAATATTACCAATACCACCTATAGTATAAAGCCGTGGTACTAGCAGCGCCCCTAGCGGTAAATTCTTCGTCAAGGGGCCTATCATAGGCCGTTGCCATAACGTATTTCCGTTGATTTTGTATGGCGGACGTGCGCTCGCCCTTCGTTGATACGCTATATTTGTTGTATAACAGTGATTAAATAGACTAAATACGGTTTAAAAACATTGCTTACGATGGTGAACAAGTGTTGTGTTACAAATTGTAAAGGAAATTACGCCTCAGGACCAAAAGTTCGTGTTTTTATCTTCCCAAAAGACTGTGCTGCGATCAAGATGGCTTCGCGCTATTCACCGGAAAAAAATATATTCCAAACCAATATTCGAGGGTATCTAATGATATTTCTCGATTATTTATGATAATAAAACATTATCCCTGTGTCTTATAATGTGTACGCGTGTTATCGTTGACATTTATTTGTTAATTTTGATGTGAGGTTAGGTCGATTTGTGTACCGGTATAGTGTCGTGCGTATTTTGTATCGTATAAGTATATATATCCTTCCTTTACATTATTTTATGTAATGAGGTGTATAACTATTCTTTATTTCAAAGCCTAGAGTTGATCTAAGGAGATATTGTAGTTATTATATGTTTTATTGGTGACATCTTTTGCAAATTGTGTGGTATTGATGAATATTTTCTTATTAGAGGTTTACTGGTCGAAAGTCAAATGTTGTTTTGTTTAAAATAACTCCCATCTTCCACTATCATATGTAATTATTTCATTAATAATGGAGCATTCTGGCGCTTGGATGACATTTTCAGGACAGAAATCGCAGAAGAACACTGACTTATACTCTACACAAGCCCAGATTTGACATTTCGCTTAGGCCTGTCGGCCGCCATTTTGGGTTGTGTGTCATAGCCTTTTGTTCTAGGTAGTATTGATATTACGCGGGCCTCGTCACAAACCATTGTGTTCATTCCAAAGATTATACTATGTTCATTCCATGGATGTATAATACTTCTAGTAAACTGGATTCATCTCTTGGCCGACTATTGCGGTTCTAGGGGAAATGGCCAGTTAGGCAAAAGAAGCAAAATGGAGGATTTTCCATACTAAACGGGCTATAGGAAATTGCGGTTTTCACATGGATTTTTGGTTTTCACTGTTTATATTTTAACTGAAAATGAATTATAGACATCATATTGACATAATTATAGGACCAAGGGATGTAAATAGTCCGTTAATGAGTATGGTCGCGAAAAATTGTACAGTAACGTACGTGAAGTAACACACGTGAACTTTATAAAGGTATGTTTTCATAAGGTGACAAACCGTCCATATAAGCATGAAGCGTGGCGTACAATTAATACTAGGTATATACCAAGGAGCAGACTAATTAATTTATGTATTTTATTCATAAATGGCTTATAGCCTTTTGATACAATTAAAAAATAATAAATAAAAAACAACAGAGAAAAATATATTTTTTTATTATTTCAAAATACTTAACAAAAATCTTAATAAATAAATAAAAACGACATATTTAATCTATATCGCCATTCCAGTATCGCCGTTCTCGGTATCTTTTCTGCTTTTCTGCAGCAGTCAGAGGCATCTAAAAAAGTATAGATATACATATATTATCAAATATGGAAAATCAAAATGATATGAAATTAGGTCTCTCTAATTAAAGAAACGGTATTTCCTATGTATTTTTGCATTTTTCAGTTTAAAATACAATAATGCAATGCTAGCTCTGTACATTGAAGAGTTTGTCAACTAAAATAATCGAATACTAAAGATTTAGCAAAATCAGTTAGGGTCCCTTAATGTCCGTAAGTAATGTTTTACGAGAACATCATTTACTAAATGTTATAATTAACTTGAATATAACATGGAACACGCGTACATTCCCTATCAAACAGATAAATAATATCAGTAAAATATTAATTTTAATATTTTGATTTATTACTAATGTCTACTCTGCTTTACAATTCTCGGGCACAAAAAAAGTAACACACGGTAACGATCGTGAAGAAAAAACATGCTTGACATAACCTTAAAGTATATTTATTTCATAATTAAAAGTGATTCCTAAAGATTACAATGCCTAAATTATTAAAAAATTAACGTATCTATATGAAAAACAATGTGAAACATACAAAATTTATATAAATACCTTAACAATTCCAATTGTAAATGAAGAAAAATTAGGATGACAAATTCTCGACCGACACAAATAAAATCATATCTCAGGAAATAAAATGGCGATTAAAATTTTTAATGTTGGACAGCCTGTTGGATGATATTGCAATACGAAAAAACTAATTAGATAGCACAGCTGCCCACTATTTGTGGTAGAAAATGAGTAACATACGCGAAGTAACGTACGTGAACGAAAAATGGGACATTTATAATATAATATAAATATTTCTTATTATTAGGTATTTTTACATAGCTTTCCCTAAAATAACACAATCAATTAATTAAGAAAGCCATTCAAAAAGAATTTTTAAAATCGGTGGACTGGATTTCTTATAATTCCAATTTTGAGTTCGCAAGTCGGGAGTGGGACACCATATTTTTGTATGGAATGAAAAATACTGAGTGCACAAAAATATTTTTTAAAAATCAAGCATAGCTTAAATTAGAGAATGGTGGGTATTTTTGAATAATATACAAGTTTTCCTACGAAAATAATTAAATTTAGTGTAGGAACAACATCATATTGTGTATATATATCCGAAAAACAAAGCGGGACACTAAAATAATTAAAAATGTACATTTTATCGCGACCATACCCTAATCAGGATTTATAAGCAATTTTTTTAACAGAGGAAACAGCGTACGATGGAAGTAAATTAAATAACTTTTATTTTATTGTCATTAATTACAACATAAATCAAACATTGCGCAAAAATTCATAAATACATACACATTAGCTTTAAATAACAAAAAATATGAAAAAATAAATTCCTACATAATAAATGATATATTTAAAACGTCTTCACATCCGTGATATTCAATATCATAATTAGTGATAGGCAACTACTGAAAACACATTTTTTCACAATTTATTTTTCTTAAATTATGCAAAAGATTTAATTCTTAAAGGGAAATCTGAAAAAAGAATAAGAAAAATAAATAAAAGTAATTTAATTTACTTCCATCGTGTGCCGTTTCCTGTGTTATGAAATTGCTCATAAATTCTGATTAATGGACTTTTTACATCCCTTGGTCCTTTAATTATGACAATATGATGTCTATAATTCATTTTCGGTTAAAATATAAACAGTGAAAATCAAAAATCCATGTGAAAACCGCAGTTTCCTATAGCCCGTTTAGTATGGAAAATCCTCCATTTTGCTTCTTTTGCCTAACTGGCCATTTTCCCCAGAATCATACAGAATGTATAGACAAACACCTATGTTCTCCATCCAGTTTACTAGAATAGTATTATAGATCCATGGTTCATTCTCATATTGTAACCAGTCAAATGTCAAGTTGAAGTAAGCGTTTGGTTTGCAGTGTGTGTGCTGTAAGTAGTATTGTATTGAACACAAATCAGAAAGTAGCTTTATCCTCTCTCTAGAGAGTAACAACAAAACTACCTACTGCATAAGTGAGGAAGAAGTTATACAGTCATTATGGAAGGTGCTAGTGCCAGTGTACATAATGAAGGGGAAGAAGGTGTAATAACTGATATTATAACTGATGAAGACATCGAGGACTTTCTTAGGAATGTCACTGTGAAACAAGAACCTGCTGAGGAGAGTGAAGGTGATGTTGGACATGCTATTCCTTATGGAGACATTGATATACATGAACCTGATATTAAAGAAGAGTGTGAGAGAGCTAGCAGAGAAAATAATTTAATTTCAGCGGCCGGTTCATCTTCCAAATCTGACAGCCAGAATTTGGATTCTAAGCAGGTTCGTAATAATGAGAGTTCGAACAAGAGAAAGCCAGGTTATAGATGTAATATTTGCATGAAGACATTCAGTCAAAGGACAAATTTGGTTGTACATAAACGAATTCACACTGGCGAAAAACCATTTGAGTGTAATATTTGCATGAAGACGTTTAACGAATCGTCGACATTAAGAAAACATGAACGAATTCACACTGGCGAAAAACCTTTCGAGTGTAATATCTGCATGAAGACATTTAGGCAAAGGGCACATTTCGATGTACATAAACGAATTCACACTGGCGAAAAACCTTTTGAGTGTAATATTTGCATGAAAAAGTTTACTTGGGCGTCAAATTTAAGTAAACATAAACGAATTCACACTGGCGAAAAACCTTTCGAGAGTAATATTTGCATGAAGACATTTAACGATTTGTCGACATTAAGAAAACATGAACGAATTCACACTGGTGAAAAACCTTATGAGTGTAATGTCTGCATGAAGACATTTAAAGAATCGTCGACATTGAGAAGACATAAACGAATTCACACTGGCGAAAAACCTTTTGAGTGTAATATTTGCATGAAGACATTTAAAGAATCGTCGACATTGAGAAGACATAAACGAATTCACACTGGCGAAAACCCTTTCGAGTGTAATATTTGCACGAAGACATTCAATGATTTGTCGTATTTAAAAAAACATGAACAAATTCACACTGGCGAAAAACCTTTTGAGTGTAATATTTGCATGAAGACATTCAGAAACGGATCACAACCAAGCCGACATAAACGAATTCACACTGGCGAAAAACCATTTGAGTGCTTTATTTGCAAGAAGACATTCAATCAAAGGGGAACTTTGGAGATACATAAACGAATTCACTCTGGTGAAAAACCTTTCGAGTGTAATATCTGCATGAAGACATTCAGCCAAAAGGAACATTTGGATGTACATAAACGAATTCACACTGGCGAAAAACCTTTCGAGTGTAATGTCTGCATGAAGACATTTAAAGAATCGTCGACATTGAGAAGACATAAACGAATTCACACTGGCGAAAAACCTTATGAGTGTAATGTCTGCATGAAGACATTCAGGGACAAATCGGAGATGAATAAACATAAACGTATTCATAATAAGGTGAAGACATCATGTAACGCTTTAACGATTAACGAAGTTAACTTTTTAGTTAACGGATTATCGATTAACGAAGTTAACTTTTTGATTAACGGTGCCCACCTCTGGTCGTAACCTAGTAAGTGCACTGTAAAGATGATGATACACAAGATCATCACATTTATATTAATAAAAGTACATTTAAATTCTCTCAATAATTTTAATACTCGTATATTTTGCGAACAAGCAACGTTGGAATTTGCAAATATAATAAAAATATTATATTTAAATATGTTTTATTAATATTTTATGTTCTATCTAAATACTAACAGTGTCATTAGTGATGTTTGCGAAATAAGGACCACCAAAAAGCGAGCTCACGGAGCAATCATTGCACGGATAGATAAAATGGCCCGCTACCAATGTGTATACTGTATGCACTTCTCATTCGTGAAGATTGTTTTTTCTTTTAAAGGATCCGGGCTTGCATACACAAACCCCGTTTAAGTTTATAACTCTTTAGAGGAGAAAAATAATATTAAATTGTTGTGGGAAGTTAATTTATTTCTTATTTATTACATTATGAATGGCCTTAAAAAATACATAGATAATACATTATCAACAATTTAAACTAAATTGGATGTTACTTTATTCGCTTCACACAAAGAGATGTCGATGGCTTCACAATTATAGACTCAAGTAATCTCCATTCTACATGTGTGTTACATGAGTAAATTAGTACATAAAAGTAAATTCTTTAATCCTTTTACCAAGAAAGTTAATGCATTTTTCTACTCATGCCTAACAGCGTCTTCCCACCAATTAACAGTCGGCTGGAGACATGCAGCCATGTTACTTATCAGTTGTGCCTATGTGTTGTATGGATGTTTTCACTTTATTATGAATACGTTTATGTTTATTCATCTCCGATTTGTCCCTGAATGTCTTCATGCAGACATTACACTCATAAGGTTTTTCGCCAGTGTGAATTCGTTTATGTACATCCAAATGTGGCTTTTGATTGAATGTCTTCTTGCAAATAATGCACTCAAATGGTTTTTCGCCAGTGTGAATTCGTTTATGTACATCCAAATATACCTTTCGACTCAATGTCTTCTTGCAAATATTGCACTCGAAAGGTTTTCCGCCACTGTGAATTCGTTTGTGTACCTTCAAAAGTTTCCCTTCGACTGAATGTCTTCTTGCAGATACTACACTCGAAAGGTTTTTCGCCAGTGTGAATTCGTTCATGTTTTCTTAATGTCGACGAATCGTTAAATGCCTTCATGCAAGTATTACACCCAAAAGGTTTTCCTCCCAGTGTGAATTCGTTTATGTACCTTCAAATGTGCTCTTTGGCTGAATGTCTTCATGCAGATATTACACTCGAAAGGTTTTTCGCCAGTGTGAATTCGTTTATGTCGGCTTAATTGTGATCCGTTTCTGAATGTCTTCTCGCAAATATTACACTCAAAAGGTTTTTCGCCAGTGTGAATTCGTTTATGTACATTTAAAGTTGACGCATGGCCGAATGTTTTCATGCAAATATTACACTCGAAAGGTTTATCCCCAATGTGAATTCGTTTATGTACCTCCAAATGTACCCTTTGACTGAATGTCTTCATGCAAATATTACACTCGAAAGGTTTTTCGCCAGTGTGAATTCGTTCATGTACCTCCAAATTTCCCCTTAGACTGAATGTCTTCATGCAAATATTACACTTAAAAGGTTTTTCGCCAGTGTGAATTCGTTTATGGATGCCCACACTTCCCGCCTGAGTGAAAGTCTTCATGCAAATATTACATCTATAACCTCGCATACTCTTGTTCGAACTCTCATTATTACGAACCTGCTTAGAATCCAAATTCTGGCTGTCAGATTTGGAAGATGAACCGGCCGCTGAAATTAAATTATTTTCTCTGCTAGCTCTCTCGCACTCTTCTTTAATATCAGGTTCATGTATATCAATGTCTCCATAAGGAATAGCATGTCCAACATCACCTTCACTCTCCTCAGCAGGTTCTCGTTTCACAGTGACATTCCTAAGCAAGTCCTCGATGTCTTCATCAGTTATAATATCAGTTATTACACCTTCTTCCCCTTCATTATGTACACTGGCACTAGCACCTTCCATAATGACTGTATAACTTCTTCCTCACTTATGCAGTAGGTAGTTTTGTTGTTACTCTCTAGAGAGAGGATAAAGCTACTTTCTGATTTGTGTTCAATACAATACTACTTACAGCACACACACTGCAAACCAAACGCTTACTTCGACTTGACATTTGACTGGCTACAATATGAGATTGAGAGTCACCACAGAGTCACATAACACTGATTGAACAGCTCAGATCGAGCAGTGTTGCCGTTTCTAAATTTGCAATACTACCAGATTTTTTTCTAGAAAATACTAGAATATACTAAGTGACGTCGAAAAAGTACTCAAAAAATACTAGATAATTTTTTTGTCGACTTTTTTTTTAGTCGTCGGCAGAATTAATATGGACTTGTTCTGTGAAAAAGTCGCCGACAGGGGGGGGGGTCCCTATAGTAGGATATGATGAATGCTGTTGGTGAAAACTGTTGACCGCCAGCGTGAAGGAAAAAATTGTCGATGGGGAGGGGGGGGGGGAAGGATTTGAATGTTTTATTATATTTTTTGTTATTTTGCTATGCTATTTTTGTTGACCTTGACGACTAAAAATTTTATTTAGGTCAAAAATACTAGAATATACCAGATTTTCAGAAAATACTTAATTCTTCAAAATGCCTCAGAAAATACTAGTTTAGTATTAAAAATACTTAAAACGGCAACACTGGTGTCGAGGCCCGCGTAATATTATCATGGCAAGGAGGCCAGGTCAACTGACATTTAGTGATGACGACGTCACAAAATATTGAAATAAATGTATGGGAAAATATATTTCGTAGATCAAGAGTCTGTCACCGAGACAATGTGACGTTACGATATGAGTGAGGTTGCCATGGTGATGTTATTTGTATGTCACGGCTTCCCTTTCCTTTAACTCTGAAGAATTAACTACATGTATTTTTTTTTCTATAAAAGGATCCGGGCTTGCATACACAAACCCCGTTTAAGTTTATAACTCTTTAGGGGAGAAAAATAAAATTGTATTGTTGGGGGAAGTTAATTTATTTCTTACTTATTACATTATGAACGGCCTTAAATAATACATAGTTAATCAATTTGGTCAATTCAAAAGAACATATCAATACAAACATAAGCGAGGAAAAATTAAATTAAATACGCAAATACAAAATGTTGCAATACATGTGAGAGTAAATATAACAATTAGGTAAAGTATACATATTACAAAACTAAATACATAGGTTGTTAAAAGTAATAAATTAATATCAAAGTTAACCATATTATCTATACCTACCTAATATGGTTATTTCATAATAAAAATATATCCGCACTTTGCATGTATAATTGTATACTTATGTTATGTGTGATAAAGATTTTATTCATTTATTTAAAATTAGCTGAGTTAACCGTGCTTCGCAACGGCCCGGTGTCTCCCGACAGTTTGATCAAGACAAAATGTGACTTAAGATCCGAACTGCATTTCCAACACCTTTCATTTAATACCGCAAGCATGACCCCACACAAATCTTGGATCCTCTCATCATCATGGCACCTACCAGCAAAACCTTTTTTTTTAAATGGCACCGCCAAAATCTAAAGCAGATCGGTACAAAAGTTTTTGTAAATTTTCACAGCAATCAATCGTAAAATGCGGGTGTTATGCGAAGACTTACAAAAACCCGACTTATTTTTATATATTTAAAATAATGAAAAAACACGAAACCAAAATCTCCGTCTAAACAATTTATTCTTTCGTCTTTTTACCAAAGAGAGTTATTAATGCATTTCTGTACTCATGCTAACGTCTTCACTCCAATCATCACCAGTCCAGTCGGCTGGAGACATGCAGCCATGTTACTTATCAGTTGTGCCTATGTGTTGTATGGATGTCTTCACCTTATTATGAATACGTTTATGTTTATTCAAATCTGATTTGTTCCTGAATGTCTTCATGCAGATATTACACTTAAAAGGTTTTCCGCCAGTGTGAATTCGTTCATGTTTTCTTAATGCCGACGCATAGTTAAATGTCTTCATGCAAATATTACACTTAAGAGGTTTTTCGCCAGTGTGAATTCGTTTATGTACATCCAAATGTGCCCTTTGACTGAATGTCTTCATGCAGATATTACACTCGAAAGGTTTTTCGCCAGTGTGAATTCGTTCATGTTTTCTTAATGTCGACGAATCGGTAAATGTCTTCTTGCAAATATTACACTCAAAAGGTTTTTCACCAGTGTGAATTCGTTTATGTACATCCAAATGTGGCTTTTGATTGAATTTCTTCATGCAAATATTACACTCGAAAGGTTTTTTGCCAGTGTGAATTCGTTTATGTAACTCCAAATGTGCACTTCGACTGAACGTCTTCATGCAGATATTACAATCGAAAGATTTTTTACCAGTGTGAATTCGTTCATGTTTTCTTAATGTCGACGAATCGTTAAATGTCTTCATGCAAATATTACACCCAAAAGGTTTTTCGCCAGTGTGAATTGTACTATGTACCTCCAAATGTGCCCTTTGACTGAATGTCTTCGTGCAGATATTACACTCAAAAGGTTTTTCGCCAGTGTGAATTCGTTTATGTACTTCCAATTTTGCCTTTCGACTGAATGTCTTCATGCAAATATTACATCTATAACCTCGCTTACTCTTGTTCGAACTCTCATTATTACGAACCTGCTTAGAATCCAAATTCTGGCTGTCAGATTTGGAAGATGAACCGGCCGCTGAAGTTAAATTATTTTCTCTGCTAGCTCTCTCGCACTCTTCTTTAATATCAGGTTCATGTATATCAATGTCTCCATAAGGAATAGCATGTCCAACATCACCTTCACTCTCCTCAGCAGGTTCTCGTTTCACAGTGACATTCCTAAGAAAGTCCTCGATGTCTTCATCACCTTCTTCCCCTTCATTATGTACACTGGCACTAGCACCTTCCATAATGACTGTATAACTTCTTCCTCACTTATGCAGTAGGTAGTTTTGTTGTTACTCTCTAGAGAGAGGATAAAGCTACTTTCTGATTTGTGTTCAATACAATACTACTTACAGCACACACACTGCAAACCAAACGCTTACTTCAACATGACTTTTGAGTTTTGACTGGCTACAATTTGGGATGCGCTAGTCTCACACCATTTCTGAAATTTCCGACACTCGGTACCTCTAGCGCCCGTCGCTGTAAACACTCGTAAAATAGAATTTGATAATCGTAAAAATATCAACTGTTTGTATTTACTTTTCTCTTTTCCTTTTGGTTTTTATACTCTCCTAAGTATATGTACAAATTGATTCATTTCTATGTCACAAGTTGTTGGTTGGCAGACACAGCCGACGGCAATAAACCTGCCATTTGGGATAATATTTCTTTACATCCAATAAGGATTTTATTCATTTAATTTTAAAAATATCTGTAGTAGACATGAGCGCCGCGCCGGCGCGCCGCCGTGGTCGCGAGTTTAGTCGGCGCGCCGTCGCCGAGCGAAAAAAGCGGCGCGCCGCCGTAAGAGAATTTTGGTACTCTTTTACAGCAATAACGCGAATTTTCGCATATTTGACGCGAATTTACCTTTATTTTGGAAAACATCATAAGTGAAAACATTATCAAAAGGAGTGGCTTTGAAAGCAAGAAGAACCACGCTGAAAAACATCTTAAAACAAGCGTTTTTGTTTTTATCAAATATTTTTGTTTTATTTTGATGCATAATTGGAGTAATACCTATTTTATTAATATTTTTTGTTATATTGTATTAATTATGTATTCATTCTGTTTGTTGTTAAAATAAATAAAATAAATTTTAAAAATATGCTGCAAAATCATCCAAATAATGATATAAATATATGAAAAATAACACCACATTTTGCAAAATTGTGAAAAATTACACCCCATTTTGCAAAAAATAACAACACATTTCCCAAAAAATAACACCGCTTTTTTCCAGTCACTAGCAGGGCCGTCTTTAACCTACTGAGGGCCCTGGGCACTTTACTCTGATGGGGCCCTTATGCAGAGCCGGATTGGGGGGGGGGGGGGTGTAAAAAAATCCCAGGATTAAATTTGGGGGAGAAGGCTGTAGGTCGTCACGTGCAAAGATGACATTGTGGTAAGTATATAAAATGTGAATAGCACCGCAGGCTTTTTTTTTTAGAAAAAATTAAATAATGAACCTGCTTGTCTTTCTATAGCAGGCCGCACAAACTTTTTGGATGAAGGGGCATTTGAAATTATAAGTGAGCGACGAACCGCAAGTAAAACAAAATTTTAGATCAGTGATTCCCAAAGTTGACTGGGTGCCGATTCATCTAGCAAAAATTTCCAATCTTGTGACCCACCTCTTAAGAAAAAGACCGGGGGGGGGAGGGGGTGTACTAGCGCCAGATTTACAATTTTTCTCGGTATAGGCACTCACTGAGTTTTCGCCGCCCTCCCCGCACCACAAAAATTTTACCTTACAAAAAACGCACCAAGAAGTTAGCGCCGCAGGCGAAATTTTTTAGTGTCTAAAGAGGGCATTCACTCTACGTCCCTGCACCCAGGTAGGAAAGAATTCCAAATCGCCGATGTAAGTATAGTGATAATATAAAGTTTTTATTAATTATTCTTTTGGGCCCACTCAAGATAGGCATTGTTTGTTGGGGCCCCTGTTCATTAGAATACCAAAAAATCTGATTAAAATTATAATTTATAGTCAATAATAATTGTTAGATTTTCGTATAATAATGTAATATACGCTTAGGGGCCCCTTGGATCGCGGGGCCCTAGGCAAGTGCCCACCGTGGCTAATAGGAGAGACGGCCCTAGTCACTAGTCATAAGCATAAGTGTTATGTCAGGTATTTTTTTTTTTTTTTTTTTTTTCAATTATGATCGTTTATGTCCTCCGTCCCTTTATTAAAGAATATAAAGCTCTATTTGACACCAACGATGTGGTTTTCTTTATTTCCTTACTTCCTTCACAAAAAATATATGGTTCAAGGCCACGCCGCCGTACGCCGCCGCCGCCGTGAAAATTTGTTCATCACGCCGCCGCCGCGGAATTGGCCGTCGGCGCTCATGTCTAATCTGTAGAGTGCGACTTGTTTTTTTTTTCTTAAATATTATGTTTATGGGTTACTTATAACTTACTTAGTTTTTTTAGTGACGGGATTTTCTGTAGATAATTTTTGTAATTTTTTTTTATATCTGTGACTCTTATCTGTTATTATTATTACTAATTACATGTTACGGCATTGTCTATTTTTGCGATATTATATATTTATTGAGTCTTTTCGATATTATATATTATAATCCTTTTTTACTGTCATACTTTGAGGAAATATTATTTTATTTGTAAGATCTGTTTTTTGTTTTCATTTTAAAACTGAAGATTGTATCTAAGTACGGATTTTTTACATACTATTTGTTTGAAACTGATTGTCCTAATGGTGGCCTATATGAATGAGTAAGTGTATTCCGCGATTAGCAAAAATATTTTAGAACTTGCATACCTACCTACTTCAATTGTAAAAAGTCCAGATATTTTTTTTATTCTTGAAGTAATTGGTACTATCGCTAAACGGCGCCCAAAATAGTCCAATTATTATTATTACCATTCCACCTTGCTTGTTTATAATAATATAATAATATTTATAGCAAATTGTAAAAAATCTGCGAACGAAAAGCGTTTTTGAGATGGAGTTATTACTGAAAGCTCCTCTTTTTATCTGTTGCTTTAAAAAATATAACCCAATCAATAGCAATCATAGCGGAACATTCGGCAAAGTTTACTGTTTACAGCGACCGACAATTAGCTTCGACAATTTCAGAAATGCTGTGATACCTATCAATCTTATATTGCATCCCTACAATATGAGATTGAGTCAAAGAACAATGATTTGTGATTAGGCCCGCGTAATATATTATCATGGAGGCCATGTCTCACTGACATTTGGCGATTAGGGAGCCTACATAAATGTCCGAAATAAGAAAGGCTGAATCGCTAATCCTGCATACTTCACAGTGTCGGCCATACTACATCTTTTAGGCCACTTGACTACAGGGCCGGATCTCCCATAGGTTCAAATGGTTTGGCCCACCAGAGCGCCGAAAGTACAAGGGCGCCACATTGGATTACAATAATGCCTGAGAGAAAACACAAAAAAAACACAATGCGTATAAATTATATTAAAATAATACACACACTTAGTTCCACTCACCACTTTACTGTAATGAACGGTTATAATGAAGGTATTTCACCAACGCCATCCCTAGAATATTGTTGGTAAACGCAATTTAAAAAACCCGCGCATTCATTCCACATCAGGTACCTACTTGTAAACATCATCATCTTGCCAACAAAACAAGGCTTGTGTATGATATAAACTAACGAGATAGTATTAGTTATGGTTTCTTTATATGTATGTGTGTTCCAAAGCCGCCCCGTGGCCGCCCTTAACGCTCTCTTGAGTATAGAAACTACATACAAAGGTGGGTCAAAGATTCCCTATACATATTAACACAAACACATCGAAAGATAGGCGGCCTATAGAATATACGAGCGATTTTTGGAACAAAGATTCCACTTTGGTTTGGTTGACAATGTCAATACTATACTAGCTAGACTAGATTATGCAATATACGACCCGTGGGATGTTTTTGTATTTTGCCGTTATCTTTACATTCATAATATCCCACTGTTAAGATTCTATTCATTTTCAGTGTTCGGGGTGTTCAGGGTTTGTTTACTACTCGATTGAATTTATGATGCTACATATTTTTAATAACTTTTTATAAATACCGGTACATTAATAATTTAGATTTGTTTTTCTTTATTTTTTTTACTGTTATATTGTTTTATTTAGATAGACAGATATCGATATGTATGAAGGTATGAACTATGTATAGATTGCGTTTTTACAAGAAGTAAGTAAGTAAGTTCTTAAAGTTTGGCGCTAAAATTTCTGTTTCTTCTAATTTATTTATATCTAATGTTTTTTAAAATATCAAATTACAATTGAAATCTGACAAATTATACCTATGCACTGCTCCAGGGATAGCATAAATTACAGAAAAAATAATTTACTTACTTACTTTATTTTTGAAACGCGGTCATCCAAGAACCACATGGCTTGATCATGTAGACCAGATTCTCAAGGACAGACGTGTTCTGAGTAAAAGGAATAGCAGAGTGTGTATGACGAATTGCATGAATGTGACGGAAACAAGAAGTGTGTGTAAGTGTAGGAAAGTTTGGCGGATGTTCTCTCTACTTACACCGTAAGGGATACGGCGTGAGGGGGTTGGAATAGAATAGAAACCCCTCCAGTTTACTTTTCCAAATGAATGGTAATTCTGTTTTTTTGATAAGTTATATATGTAGGTTGGTCCCGTAGTTCGGAATCCAAATTTTCGACTCCTCACAGTCCTCACCCTTGTGCGTTCACTAGGGCGAACCAAAACCGTCGAAATTTCAGCCTTTTTTCGCTTTATTATTATTACAATTATCTAGTACTTATAAAAAACTATATTTTTATAGAAAAATAATAGTGGGGGGGGGGGGGGGGGCGCAGAATTATTACTGCACCGAGCGCAAAACGTGGTTGATCCGGCGCTGCTTGACTATGGACTTTTGTAATTCACAAAATCACCACGGCGCTCTCATTCACTCGCATACATTTCATCAACGAGTTTCATTTATCATTTTGTCCATTTATAAAAGTGTTTCCTTCCCCTTGGGGGGCAATAGAGGATGAAAAGGCATGAAATATATTTAATGAATGCATGACCAAAATATCAACTGTTTTGGAAATATAAGACCTTTTGAATATTGAAGAATGTATTTTTTACATTTAGGTTTTTGGCGATATCTCACAAACCGTTAACCCTGCTTTTTTTTTAAATAAACAAAAATCATAGTTAATAGTCCAAGAGCCCGCTGCTTAAATTATGACGTATCAAGAAGCAAGATTTTGATAGGCAATCCTAGTGCGATGTACCTAATACCCTATTGGTAAGCTATCATTTATACCACATTTCGATCAAAAAACAGATACGTCATAATATAAGCAGCGGGTTCTCGGACTATAACATTTTAGGCTTTCAATAAAGACCTTAATCCGTGAATTTCGCTTTAGAATATAGTGGAATTTTTTAGCAAACATTGTTTATCTCTATCACCCCTCGATAGATATTAGTGGCGGAAGGACACACCTTGTAGGTATGTTAAACATTATAATAATACAAATACATGATACACCCACAGCATCAATATAATATTAAGTAAGATATTGATTTCGCAATAAGTCCCCCTTTAGGCACACTACCATTGTTTTGTATTAGTAATTATGCATATTTTTCTTTAGCCAATAAAGATTTATTTATTTATTTAATATTACATTATACATAGTATAATACACACATCAATACATCGTACTTAGTAATTATATATCAATAATTAGTCTAATGCAATACACAGTTCCTTACCTAAGTCTGTATATTATAAATTTACATAAGTATATTATATTAATAAACTAGTTTATTGAATAAATTAATTGACAAACGACAATCTCTGTTTTATAGTTTTCCTATTCCTTCTTTAGAAGAGAATAAACATATGACAATGAATGATTGTGTGAACTTTTACATTATAGTCGTATATTACATTATAATTCAAAATAAATACAAAACTATAAGTACTATAGAAACCTCTGCCAGCGAATTATAATCATGTAACTTATTTTATTCTATTCTTATTGACATTAATGTTTCCACCTCTTCTTTTACATTGCTTAGGTATTATTATCAACAATTTAAACTAAATTGGATGTTACTTTATTCGCTTCACAATTATAGACTCAAGTAATCTCCATTCTACATGTGTGTTACATGAGTAAATAAATACATTAATGTAAATTCTTTAATCCTTTTACCAAGAAAGTTAATGCATTTTTCTACTCATGCCTAACAGCGTCTTCCCACCAATTACCAGTCGGCTGGAGACATGCAGCCATGTTACTTATCAGTTGTGCCTATGTGTTGTATGGATGTTTTCACTTTATCATGAATACGTTTATGTTTATTCATCTCCGATTTGTCCCTGAATGTCTTCATGCACACATTACACTCGAAAGGTTTTTCGCCAGTGTGAATTCGTTTATGTACATCCAAATGTGCCTTTCGACTGAATGTCTTCTTGCAAATATTACACTTAAAAGGTTTTTCGCCAGTGTGAATTCGTTTATGCCTACTCAAAGCCGTACTAAAGTTGAATGTCTTGTTGCAAATATTACACTCAAAAGGTTTTTCCCCAGTGTGAATTGTATTATGTACCTCCAAAGTTGCCTTTTGACTGAATGTCTTCGTGCAGATATTACACTCAAAAGGCTTTTCGCCAGTGTGAATTCGTTCGTGTTCTCTTAATGCCGACGCATTGTTAAATGTCTTCATGCAAATATTACACTTAAAAGGTTTTTCGCCAGTGTGAATTCGTTTATGTACATCCAAATTTGCCCCTTGACTGAATGTCTTCATGCAGATATTACACTCGAAAGGTTTTATGCCAGAGTGAATTCGTTTATGTCTACTCAAAGTTGCCCTTTCACTGAATGTCTTCATGCGAATATCACACTCAAAAGGTTTTTCACCAGTGTGAATTCGTTTATGTCTGCCCAAACTTCCCGCCCGAGTGAATGTCTTCATGCAAATATTACATCTATAACCTCGCTTACTCTTGTTCGAACTCTCATTATTACGAACCTGTTTAGAATCCAAATTCTGGCTGTCAGATTTGGAAGATGAACCGGCCGCTGAAATTAAATTATTTTCTCTACTAGCTCTCTCGCACCCTTCTATAATATCAGGTTCATGACTAAAAATTTTATTTAGGTTAAAAATACTAGAATATACCAGATTTTCAGAAAATACTAAAGAAAAACTAGTTTCATCAAAATGCCTCAGAAAATACTAGTTTAGTATTAAAAATACTTAAAACGGCAACACTGGTGACGAGGCCCGCGTAATATTATTATTATGGCATGGAGGCCAGGTCTAACTGACATTTAGTGATGATGACGTCACAAAAGATTGAAATAAATGTATGAGAAAATATATTACGTAGACCAAGCGTCTGTCACCGAGACAATGTGACGTCACGATATGAGTGAGGTTGCCATGGTTATGATATTTTGTGTGTCACGGCTTCGCTTTCCTTTAACTCTGAAGAGCTAACTACCATGTTTTTTTATTCTTTTTAAGGTTCCGGGCTTGCATACACAAACCCCGTTTAAGTTTATAACTCTTTAGGGGAGAAAAATAAAATTGAATTGTTGTGGGAAGTTAATTTATTTCTTATTTATTACATAATGAACGGTCTTAAAAAATACATAGTTAATCAATTTGGTAAATTCAAAAGAACATATCAATACAAACATAAGCTAGGAAAAATTAAATTAAATACGCAAATACAAAATGTTGCAATACATGTGAGAGTAAATATAACAATTAGGTAAAGTATACATATTGAGGAGACTCTCCGGGAGACTGCCTCGATCGGAGCAAATGGAGAGAGGTAGTTAAAAGTAATAAATTAAAATCAAAGTTAACCATATTATCTATACCTACCTAATATGGTTATTTCATAATAAAAATATATCCGCACTTTGCATATACTTATGTTATGTTTGATAAAGATTTTATTTATTTATTTAAAACTAGCTGAGTTAACCGTGCTTCGCAACGGCCCGGTGTCTCCCGATGGTTTGATCGAGACAAAATGATCTGAATTGCTTTTCCAACACCCTTTCATATGATACTGCAAGCATGACCCCACACAAATCTTGGATCCTTTCATCATCATGGCACATCCCAGCAAAAGCTTTTTTTATTCAAAAATGGCGACGCGAAAACCTAAAGCAGATCGGTACAAAAGTTTTTGTGAATTTTCACAGCAATCAATCGTAAAATGCGGGAGTTATGCGAACACTTACAAAAAACCCGACTTATTTTTATATATTTAAAATAATGAAAAAACACAAAACCAAAATCTCCATCTAGACAAATTATTCTTTCGGCTTTTTACCAAAGAGAGTTATTAATGCATTTCTGTACTCAAGCTAACGTCTTCACTCCAATCATCACCAGTCCAGGCGGCTGGAGACATGCAGCCATGTTACTTATCAGTTGTGCCTATGTGTTGTATGGATGTCTTCACCTTATTATGAATACGTTTATGTGTATTCAAATTACATTTGTCCCTGAATGTCTTCATACAAATATTACATTCTTTTGTTCGTTGCGGTTTTTCGCCAGTGTGAATTCGTTCATGTTTTCTTAATGTCGACGAATCGTTAAATGTCTTCATGCAAATATTACACTTAAAAGGTTTTTCGCCAGTGTGAATTCGTTTATGTCTTCTTAATGTCGACGATGCGTTAAACGTCTTCATACAAATATTACACTCGAAAGGTTTTTCGCCAGTGTGAATTCGTTTATGTTTTCTTAATGTCGACGATTCGTTAAATGTCTTCATGCAAATATTACACTCAAAAGGTTTTTCGCCACTGTGAATTCGTTTATGTCTACTTAAATGTGACGCCCAAGTAAACTTTTTCATGCAAAGATTACACTCAAAAGGTTTTTCGCCAGTGTGCATTGTATTATGTACCTCCAAATGTACCCTTTGACTGAATGTCTTCATGCAAATATTACACTCAAAAGGTTTTTCGCCAGTGTGAATTCGTTCATGTTTTCTTAATGCCGACGCATCGTTAAATGTCTTCATGCAAATATTACACTTAAAAGGTTTTTCGCCAGTGTGAATTCGTTTATGTACATCCAAATGTGCCCTTTGACTGAATGTCTTCATGCAGATATTACACTCGAAAGGTTTTTCGCCAGTGTGAATTCGTTTATGTACATCCAAACGTGCCTTTCCAGTGAATGTCTTCATGCAAATATTACATCTATAACCTCGCTTACTCTTGTTCGAACTCTCATTATTACGAACCTGCTTAGAATCCAAATTCCGGCTGTCAGATTTGGAAGATGAACCGGCCGCTGAAATTGAATTATTTTCTCTGCTAGTTCTCTCGCACTCTTGTTTAATATCAGGTTCATGTATATCAATGTCTCCATAAGGAACAGCATGTCCAACATCACCTTCACTCTCCTCAGCAGGTTCTTGTTTCACAGTGACATTCCTAAGAAAGTCCTCGATGTCTTCATCAGTTATAATATCAGTTATTACACATTCTTCCCCTTCATTATGTACACTGGCACTAGCACCTTCCATAATGACTGTATAACTTCTTCCTCACATATGCAGTAGGTAGTTTTGTTGTTACTCTCTTACGAAAGGATATTGTCCGATTTGTGCTCAATATTGCTAAGTAGTAACAGCGCACACAAAACACAACTCGGACGCTCGCTTCGTCTTGACTTTTGAGTTTTTTGATTGAGTACAAAGTACAGTGTTGCTAGGTGCCAAAAGAAAAAAATACTCCGATAATCCTTTTAGAGTAGAATTCATCCTATTTGGCGCGTGGTCCCAGCGCAGCGATCGACCGTTTTTCATAGTTTTCTTTTTTTTTTCGTAGTTCGATGTAGTTCACCGTTTTGCCACCGCGAGCCAAAAGGGATGAATTTGACTCTAAACTAAACCGCCATCACAAGTTAGAAAAAATGTTGCCAGTTTATTCTAATAATTCGAAAATTGGCAATTTTTTTTAAACAACAGTTCTAAAATATAATTTTAAAGTAGCGAAAAAATATAACCATATCTTATTATCACATCAAGCAACACTAAACCAAGTTTGCACCAGAGGACTTCTAACGCGAAATGCTCTGTACAAAAATACAGATTCGAGCATGAGTATCATTTGACAGAAAGTAAATTCTCCAGTGTTGCTTTCATTTTGTTGATTATTTATTAAATATATTAATTGTAACCTTTATGGTAAATAAATTACATATATCTCCAAATAGACAAAGAATTAAAATAAATCACAATTATAACATTGGGTGCAACGGGTTTCCTGAAATCTGGTGGCACGTTTTTCATGAGTCAAATGTGGAAAAAAATACGGCCTTACCCATTTTTTCTTTTTTTTAAAGGATCTGGGCTTGCATACACAAACCCCGTTTACGTTTATAACTCTTTATGGGAGAAAAATAAAATTGAACTGTTGTGGGAAGTTAATTTATTTTTTATGTATTACATTATGAACGGCCTTTAATTAAAAATACATATTATCAATTTGGTCAATTCAAAAGAACAAATCAATACAAACGCAATCTAGGAAAAATTGAATTAAATACCCAAATACAAAATGTTGCAATACATGTGAGAGTAAATTAACAATTAGGTAAAGTATACATATTGAGGAGACTGCCTCGATCGGAGCAAATGGAGAGAGAGGATCCGAGCCGCCGACCCTAAATAAATGGGATATGGTGTGGAGAAGAGAGAGGTAAAGTATACATATTACAAAACTAAATACATAGGTAGTTAAAAGTAATAAATTAATATCAAAGTTAACCATATTTAAGATGACCATATTTTTAAAAATAAAAAGGAGGACAAAAAAGCGTAAATAGCGCCGCAGGCGAAATTTTTTTTGGGACAGTGAAGAAGGTCGCTATGTTGTTTGATTTATTTTCTTGTAAATGTTTTCCATAAAAGATGAATCAAAATAATAGCGCCGCAGGTGAAATATTTGTCATAGGACATACCAAATTACATACACACAAAAAGCAAAGGCAAGTAGCGCCGCAGGCAAATTTTTTTAGGAAACAATTGCATTTTAATGTATTTTTATACTATAGTACTAGTTAATACATGGTATGATGAAAAAACGTGTGGTTTAACAGATAGTTTTAAAATATTAAAAAGTAAAAAAGGAGGACAAAAAGAGGACACTTTTGGAGGGCGGACAGAACCTAGAAAAGGAGGACTGTCCTTCCAAAAGGAGGACGGTAGGTCACCTTAAAATATTACACCCAAAAGGTTTTTCGCCGGTGTGAATTCGTTTATGTCTACTAAAAGAAGACCCATCACTGAATGTCTTCATGCAAATATTACACTTAAAAGGTTTTTCGCCAGTGTGAACGCGACTATGTGTGCTCAATTTAGACAGCGAATCGAATGTTTTCGTACAAATATTACAAGTATGTCTTCGCTTACTTTGATTTTCATGAACCGTTTTGGAACGTACTACTATTTTGTCACATTTTGAAGATGAACTGGCTGCTGGAACTAAATGAGCTTCTCTGCTAGCTCTCTCGCATTCAGTTTTTATATCTGGTTCATCGATGTCAATATCTCCATAAGGAAAAGCATGTCCAACATCAGTTTCCTCATCAGCAGGTTCTTGCTTCACTTGCATTTTTTCATCAGTTATAATATCAATCGCTACACATTGTTCAGCTTCAGTGTGAATTCGTTTATGTGTGCTAAAATATGATCGGCTACTAAATGTCTTAGTGCAAAAATTACACTTAAAAGGTTTTTCGCCGGTGTGAATTCGTTTATGTGAACTTAGATGTGATCCATCACTGAATGTCTTCATGCAAATATTACACTCAAAGGGATTTTCGTCAGTGTGAATTCGTTTATGTACGTTTAAATCCCAAGCTCGAACGAAAGTCTTTATGCAAATATTACACTTAAAAGGTTTTTCGCCAGTGTGAATTCGTTTATGTCTGCTCAATTTAGACAGCGAACCGAATGTTTTCATACAAATATTACAAGCATGTCTTCGCTTACTTTGATGTTCATGAACCGTTTTGGAACGTACAACTGTTTTGCCACATTTTGAAGATGAACTGGCTGCTGGAACTAAATGAGCTTCTCTGCTAGCTCTCTCACATTCAGTTTTTATATCTGGTTCATCGATGTCAATATCTCCATAAGGAAAAGCATGTCCAACATCAGTTTCCTCATCAGCAGGTTCTTGCTTCACTTGCATTTCTTCATCAGTTATAATATCAATCACTACACATTGTTCAGCTTCATTATGTATAGGAGCACTAGCACCTTCACTAACTTGATCCATAATGATATTGTATAAGTTTACTAGTTAAGTATAGTCGTGTGCGAGCAGAGTGCAGTACAGCGACACACCACCAACACACAATAAAACAACCAAACCAACAACAACACTCATTTACACATCATTTACAACAACTGTCAAAATCTGCTAAGGATAAGATTGGGGTCTCCTAACATGCACTCCGTTTCAACGTCGGCCAAGTACCGAAATAGATATTCTTCAGATATGAAATACGGTAGTGATACTAAGTGGGGAAAATTGGCTAGTAATTAATGGATTTCAAAAGAAATTTTGATTTACTTATTTTATAAACTTTAGTAGATAGCAATTTCATTTATAGCAATGAAGGATTCATTCAGAACATCTATTTCGGTTAAATTTCGGTACTTAGCCGACGCTGTACGATGTGTACGATAGCCGAACAAACCCGAACATCGAAACGGAGTGCATGTTAGGAAACCCGTAACCAGACAGAAACTCAAATGACAAAATCTCAACTGTCAAAAGGGTAACCTACTATTGACAGAATTGCAACTCAACACTGGAAAACCTGTTGCCGACAATTTCAATATTGTTGGGTTAGGTTCGTTAGGTTGTTTTTTTTTTTTGCACACAAAATCAAACCAAAGGCATCAGATTTTCCGGTGTTGAGTTGCGATTCTGTCAATAGTAGGTTACCCATTTTGACATGTGTGTTTTTGTCACTTGAGATTTTGACATGGAACCATTTAGTAATGAAGAGCACGTGCAGCAATAAATTCCATATGAAATTCTACATAAAACTCTCCTAACTTTAGGTGCCCAAATATCTCCACCCAGAATCTCCCCAACTAGGAGAGTCGCATGTAGAATTTAATATGAATTTATTGCTGCACGTGCCGGTCGTGCCCTTCATTACTAAATAAATATAATATTATCTCTGTGCATTGTATGGAAATTACTTAGGGGTCGCCTGCCTTGGTGGAAGTTGGTGGGATTGGACATAAGAGTCCCTGAATGTATATACGACGTATTTTTGTCGTCAATTCTTATGCCACAGTTTGAGTTCTATGTGAAATCTATTTACATAGTTCTCGTAAAGTTAATTATAAAATATTCATATAAATTGAGTTGTTGAGTAGTTCCGTACCTGAATGAGAGGAAGGCTCACTTGGTATATGGGCCAAATTCTCAGACTCCAGCGATTGTTTAGTAAGCAAACGGAAGAATGTTATAATAGTATGAATGTTATTGAAGCTGAATCCGATTGTAAATATAGGTATGTGGTGCAGCAGTGTCCTCTCTACCTGCTCCAGAAGGGATACGGTGATTTACTCCAGATTTATAATATTTGACACAGAAGTTCTCATCCAGCCCGCAGAGCGAAGGAAAACAAAAATATCAGAACAATATATTATGTATACCTACCTAATATGGTTATTTCATGTTATGTGTGATAAAGATTTTATTTATATATTTAAAATTAGCTGAGTTAACCGTGCTTCGCAACGGCCCGGTGTCTCCCGATGATTTGATGAGACAAAATGTGACTTAAGATCTGAACTGCTTTTTCAACACCCTTTCATATGATACTGCAAGCATGAGCCCACACAAATCTTGGATCCTCTCATCATCATGGCACCTCCAAGCAATAGCTTTTCTTTTCAAAAATGCGAAGCCATAACCTAAAGCAGATCGGTACAAAAGTTTTTGTGAATTTTCACAACAATCAATCGTAAAATGCGGGAGTTATGCGAACATTTACAAAAAACCCGACTTATTTTTATATATTTAAAATAATGAAAAAACACAAAACCAAAATCTCCGTCTAAACAACTTATTCTTTCGTCTTTTTACCAAAGAGAGTTATTAATGCATTTCTGTACTCATGCTAACGTCTTCACTCCAATCATCACCAGTCCAGTCGGCTGGAGACATGCAGCCATGTTACTTATCAGTTGTGCCTGTGTTGTATGGATGTCTTCACCTTATTATGAATACGTTTATGTGTATTCAAATTTGATTTGTCCCTGAATGTCTTCATGCAGACATTACACTCATAAGGTTTTTCGCCAGTGTGAATTCGTTCATGTTTTCTTAATGTCGACAAATCGTTAAATGTCTTCATGCAAATATTACACTCGAAAGGTTTTTCGCCAGTGTGAATTCGTTTATGTCTTCTTAATGTCGACGATTCGTTAAACGTCTTCATGCAAATATTACACTCAAAAGGTTTTTCGCCACTGTGAATTCGTTTATGTATACTTAAATGTGACGCCCAAGTAAACTTTTTCATGCAAAGATTACACTCAAAAGGTTTTTCGCCAGAGTGAATTCGTTTATGTACATCCAAATGTGCCTTTTGACTGAATGTCTTTATGCAAATATTACACTCAAAAGGTTTTTCGCCAGTGTGAATTCGTTTATGTACAACCAAATGTGTCCTTTGACTGAATGTCTTCATGCAAATATTACACTCGAAAGGTTTTTCGCTAGTGTGAATTAGTTCATGTTTTCTTAATGTCGACGAATCGTTAAATGTCTTCATGCAAATATTACACTCAAAAGGTTTTTCGCAAGTGTGAATTCGTTTATGTTGTTCCAAATGCGCCTTTCGACTAAATGTCTTCATGCAAATATTACACTCGAAAGGTTTTTCGCCAGTGTGAATTCGTTTATGTCTGCCCAAACTTCCCGCCTTAGTGAATGTTTTCATGCAAATATTACATCTATAACCTTGCTTACTCTTGTTCGAGCTCTCATTATTACGAACCTGCTTAGATTCCAAATTCTGATTGTCAGATTTGGAAGATGAACCGGCCGCTGAAATTAAATTATTTTCTCTACTAGCTCTCTCGCACTCTTCTTTAATATCAGGTTCATGTATATCAATGTCTCCATAAGGAATAGCATGTCCAACATCACCTTCACTCTCCTCAGCAGGTTCTTGTTTCACAGTGACATTCCTAAGAAAGTCCTCGATGTCTTCATCACCTTCTTCCCCTTCATTATGTACACTGGCACTAGCACCTTCCATAATGACTGTATAACTTCTTCCTCAGTTATGCAGTAGGTAGTTTTGTTGTTACTCTCTAGAGAGAGGATAAAGCTACTTTCTGATTTGTGTTCAATACAATACTACTTACAGCACACACACTGCAAACCAAACGCTTACTTCGACTTGACTTTTGACTGACTGGCTAATGGCGCTACTGCACAGAATACATAATATTATACAATATGGGATGCGCTAGTCTCACACCATTTCAGAAATTTTCGACGCTCGGTACCTCTGGCGACCGTCGCTGTAAACGCTAAACTTAGTTGATAACTCGTCGCATCAGTTCTTATTTTGGTCACAGACCATTTTTGTCAAAACTGAGTGATGAATGAGGTGATGTAAAGAATCAAATTTCACACAGTTAGTTAGCAGTGGCCTCTTAGTCCGATAGTATTATTTTAACCTTCTCGCGAATACACTTGGACATTATTAGATCGGATGCTGTGGTCCCAGCGTCGGAATTTATCGGGTTATTTCTAACCCAAATTATTGAAAACACATTAGAATGTAAAAATGGACACATAATAGGGCATTTTTTAAAGAAATTTGCTATTTATTAGAAAAATATCCAAATTTTTCCGCAAAAAATATGTTTAATAACAAAATTTTCACTACATTTTAAATCAAAACCCAAAAATTAGGATTTGATCAAAAGCCCAAATTATTTACTATGATTTTTAGTTGGTTTTGACAAAATCGAGTGAGTAGTTTAAAAGTTATTGGCAAAAAACCTAAATGAGAAATTTTTATACTCCTCAATTTTCAAAAGGCCGTATCTCCAAAATGGTTGATTTTTGGATATGCATCCACTTAACTTTTTTTCATATTTTTTCATCCTCTATCACCTCTCCAAATATCTGAACAGCGGAACCTATCACCCTGTATAAAGTATACAGGGTGTTTGATAGATAGATACAGATATCTTCAGGAGTGATAGTAGAGGTTATTTAGGATCTTTTGAGCCAAACTTAGCTTAGTCAAAAGTCGCACGGTTCTCGAGATATTCGATATTTTAACTTTTTTTCGAAATACCCCGAATTACTGAAGTTTTAGCCCGATAGCATCGTAAGTAAAGGTACCTACTTATTTCTATCATTATTTTTTGTTACCTGAATATGTGTTTAGACTATTTAAATCATAAGTTTCAATCTGAAAAACAGTCGTGTTAAAAAAATATTGCATTAAAGTTTCGGGAAAGAGATATTTCAAAAACGAGTTACGACTTTGGAGAGGATTTAAGATAAGAAAAAAATTGTCCAAAGATTCAGAAATCTGGAAAAAACTTCTCTGGTTTATGCTCTTTCAAATGATATACAAAACATTATTTTCGTAGTTCTATGATACAAAAACTTAAATCCGTGAATTTTGCCTTAGAATATAGTGGAATTTGTTAGCAAACATTGTTTATCTCTATCACCCCTCGATAGATATTAGTGGCGGAAGGACACACCTTGTAGGTATGTTAAATATTATAATAATACAAATACATGATACACCCACAGCATCAATATAATATTAAGTAAGATATTGATTTCGCAATAAGTCCCCCTTTAGGCACACTACCATTGTTTTGTATTAGTAATTATGCATATTTTTCTTTAGCCAATAAAGATTTATTTATTTATTTAATATTACATTATACATAGTATAATACACACTTTTATACATCGTACTTAGTAATTATATATCAATAATTAGTCTAATGCAATACGCAATACATATCCCTTACCTAAGTCTGTATATTATAAATTTACATAAGTATATTATATTAATAAACTAGTTTATTGAATAAATTAATTTACAAACGACAATCTCTGTTTTATAGTTTTCCTATTCCTTCTTTAGAAGAGAATAAACATATGACAATGAATGATTGTGTGAACTTTTACATTATAGTCGTATATTACATTATAATTCAAAATAAATACAAAACTATAAGTACTATAGAAACCTCTGCCAGCGAATTATAATCATGTAACTTATTTTATTCTATTCTTATTGACATTAATGTTTCCACCTCTTCTTTTACATTGCATAGGTATTATTATCAACAATTTAAACTAAATTGGATATTACTTTATTCGCTTCACAATTATAGACTCAAGTAATCTCCATTCTACATGTGTGTTACATGAGTAAATTAGTAAATAAATAAATAAATAAAAACTTTATTGCACATAAAATTTATACACAAAGGGCGGATTTATCGCCTGTTCGCGATTTCTGCCAATCAACCCAACTTTGACATATGAAATGAGACAAAAAAATTTAAAAAATAACATAACAATGTACTAAATGTACCCGTTAATAAAATACAATATATATAGATAAAAAAATATAAAAAGCAATATATACGAATAAAATAATAATAATAAAAATAAATACATAAGTACATGAATAGAGCCATCCGCACACATGACACAAGCATACATACGCACACACACACACCCTCACACACACATATACATATACATACAAGAGAGAAAAAGGAGGGGGAAAAAATGAGATAGGAGGATTAAAGGAAAGGAAATCAGGGATTTTGTGAAATTATGTCGTGGTAGTTGGAGTAAGGTAGAAATGCTTCAACTTATTCTTGAAAATTGAGATAGTTGGTGCGAGTCTGATATGTAACGGAAGACCGTTCCACAATCGAGCAGCATGTGTAGTAAACGAAGTTGTGAAAAAAGAAGTGCGATGAGTCGGAATAGACAACGTGCGTTGGGCACCAGAACGCAGAGGTAAGCCATGAGATGCCAGTGGGGTGAAATTCGTCTTGAGATAATTAGGAGAAGAAGGGTTAGAAAGGACATTAAAAAGCAGAGAAAGAACGTGAAGGTTGCGTCGTTGTAAGATAGTAAGCCATTTAAGTTCCTCTCTGTACGATGATATATGGTCAAACTTTTTTAAGTTAAATATAAAACGAATGCATATATTTTGCAATCTTTCAAGTTTGGTATTCAGTTCATTGGTGAGATCCATGTACATAAAATGTACATAAAAGTAAATTCTTTAATCCTTTTAGCAAGAAAGTTAATGCATTTTTCTACTCATGCCTAACAGCGTCTTCCCACCAATTACCAGTCGGCTGGAGACATGCAGCCATCTTACTTATCCGTTGTGTCTATGTGTTGTATGGATGTTTTCACTTTATTATGAATACGTTTATGTTTATTCATCTCCGATTTGTCCCTGAATGTCTTCATGCAGACATTACACTCATAAGGTTTTTCGCCAGTGTGAATTCGTTCATATTTTCTTAATGTCGACAAATCGTTAAATGTCTTCATGCAAATATTACGCTCGAAAGGTTTTTCGCCAGTGTGAATTCGTTTATGTCTTCTCAATGTCGACAAGTCGTTAAATGTCTTCATGCAAATATTACACTCGAAAGGTTTTTCGCCACTGTGAATTCGTTTATGTATACTTAAATGTGACGCCCAAGTAAACTTATTCATGCAAAGATTACACTCAAAAGGTTTTTCGCCAGAGTGAATTCGTTTATGTACATCCAAATGTGCCTTTTGACTGAATGTCTTCATGCAGATATTACACTCGAAAGGTTTATCTCCAGTGTGAATTCGTTCATGTCTTCTTAAAGTCGACAAACCATTGAATGCCTTCTTGCAAATATTACACTCAAAAGGTTTTTCGCCAGTGTGAATTCGTTTATGTACCTCCAAAGTTGCCCATTGTCTGAACGTCTTCATGCAGATATTACACTCGTAAGGTTTTTCTCCAGTGTGAATTCGTTCATGTCTTCTTAAAGTCGACAAACCATTGAATGCCTTCATGCAAATATTACACTCGAAAGGTATTTCGCCAGTGTGAATTCGTTTATGTACGTCCAAATATGCCTTTCGACTGAATGTCTTCTTGCAAATAGCGCACTCGAAAGGTTTTCCGCCAGTGTGAATTCGTTCATGTACATCCAAATGTGCCCTTTGACTAAATGTCTTCATGCAGATATTACACTCAAAAGGTTTTTCGCCAGTGTGAATTCGTTTATGTCTACTCAAAGCTGATCCAAACTTGAATGTCTTCATGCAAATATTACACCTATGACTTCGCTTACTCTTGTTCGAACTCTCACTATTTCGAACCTGCTTAGATTCCAAATTCTGGCTGTCAGATTTGGAAGATGAACCGGCCGCTGAAATTAAATTATTTTCTCTACTAGCTCTCTCACACTCTTCTTTAATATCAGGTTCATGTATATCAATGTCTCCATAAGGAATAGCATGTCCAACATCACCTTCACTCTGCTCAGCAGGTTCTTGTTTCACAGTGACATTCCTAAGAAAGTCCTCGATGTCTTCATCAGTTATAATATCAGTTATTACACATTCTTCCCCTTCATTATGTACACTGGCACTAGCACCTTCCATAATGACTGTATAACTTCTTCCTCACTTATGCAGTAGGTAGTTTTGTAGTCACTCTCTAGAGAGAGGATATCTTCCGATTTGTGCTCAATATTGCTAACTAGTGACAGCGCACACAAAACACAACTCGGACGCTCGCTTCGTCTTGACTTTTGAGTTTTTTGATTGAGTACAGTGTTGCCAGGTGCCAAACTAAAAATATTGGAATACAAAGGCTCATCACAAACGTCTCGAAGTTCAGTTCCGGAATCGACCGTTTTGCAAAAAAGTTCCGACCAAAACCTCTTTCTGAATTTAAAATCGGGGTAACGCTGAATTCAGAGAGAGGTTTTGATCGGAACTTTTTTGCAAAACGGTCGATTCCGGAACTGAACTTCGGGACGTGTGTGGATAGGCTAAGTCTAGAAATATCTGTAGAAACTGTATGGCTCTCGGAATGGAATCGACCGCTTGCAAAAAAGTTTCGAGCAAAACCTTCTACCGAATTCAAAATCGGGGTAACATTGAATTCAGAGAGAGGTTTTGGTCGGAGCTTTTTTGCAAACGGTCGATTCAGCTAACTGAACTTCCGGACGTGTGTGGAGAGACTTAGAGATTAATAAGCCAAACTGAAAATGGCCGAATCGCTAATCCTGCTTACTTCACGGTGTCGGCTATTTGTCCTGTCGGCCATACGTACTTTTTGCCATTCGTCCTTATCGGCCAGTTATCTTTGTCGGCCTATTTTACATGTCGACCATTTGTCCATGTCGACCATTTGGATTTCGTCCTTTCGTCTTTCGGCCATTTGTACCATTGGGACGATTGGCTGTCTCGGCTGTTTGTCTTTATCGGCCATTTGTCCGGGTCTGGTTTGTCTGGATCCCATGTTTCATGTTTACATAGAAATTAGAAACTAGCGCCCATTAGTGTGGCGGACATATCAGGAACTAAAAACTTTTGGAAAAACTTTACTGTCCAGTGTTGCCATATATACAGATTTATCTGTATTTATATAGATTTTTTGGAATTGGAAAAAGTCTATGATAAATCAGAAGAATAAAGTACAAAAATACAGATTCGAGCATGAGTATCATTTGACAGAAAGTAAATTCTCCAGTGTTGCTTTCATTTTGTTGATTATTTATTAAATATATTAATTGTAACCTTTATGGTAAATAAATTACATATATATCCAAATAGACAAAGAATTAAAATAAATCACAATTATAACATTGGGTGCAACGGGTTTCCTGAAATCTGGTGGCACGTTTTTCATGAGTCAAATGTGGAAAAAAATACGGCCTTACCCATTTTTTCTTAAAGGATCTGTGCTTGCATACACAAACCCCGTTTAAGTTTATAACTCTTTAGGGGAGAAAAATAAAATTAAATTGTTGTGGGAAGTTAATTTATTTCTTATTTATTACATTATGAACGGCCTTAAATAATACATAGTTAATCAATTTGGTCAATTCAAAAGAACATATCAATACAAACATAAGCGAGGAAAAATTAAATTAAATACGCAAATACAAAATGTTGCAATACATGTGAGAGTAAATATAACAATTAGGTAAAGTATACATATTGAGGAGACTCTCCACGAGACTGCCTCGATCGGGGCAAATGGAGAGAGAGGATCCGAGCCGCCGACCCTAAATAAATGGGATATGGTGTGGAGAAGAGAGAGGTAAAGTATACATATTACAAAACTAAATACATAGGTAGTTAAAAGTAATAAATAATTATCAACGTTAACCATATTATCTATACCTACCTAATATGGTTATTTCATAATAAAAATATATCCGCACTTTGCATGTATACTTATGTTATGTGTGATAAAGATTTTATTCATTTATTTAAAATGAGCTGAGTTAACCGTGCTTCGCAACGGCCCGGTGTCTCTCGATAGTTTGCTCAAGACAAATTGTGACTTTAGATCTGAACTGCTTTTTCAAACCCTTGTCATATTAGATACTGCAAGCATGACCCCACACAAATCTTGGATCCTCTCATCATCATGGCACCTCCCAGCAAAAGCTTTGTTTTTTCAAAAATGGCGATGTATAAACCTAAAGTAGATCGCTACAAAAGTTTTTGTGAATTTTCACAGCAATCAATCATAAAATGCGGGAGTTATGCGAACACTTACAAAAAACCCGACTTATTTTTATATAAGTATTTAAAATAATGAAAAAACACGAAACCAAAATCTCCATCTAAACAACTTATTCTTTCGTCTTTTTACCAAAGAGAGTTATTAATGCATTTCTGTACTCATGCTAACGTCTTCACTCCAATCATCACCAGTCCAGGCGGCTGGAGACATGCAGCCATGTTACTTATCAGTTGTGCCTATGTGTTGTATGGATGTCTTCACCTTATTATGAATACGTTTATGTGTATTCAAATTACATTTGTCCCTGAATGTCTTCATACAAATATTACATTCTTTTGTTCGTTGCGGTTTTTCGCCAGTGTGAATTCGTTCATGTTTTCTTAATGTCGACGAATCGTTAAATGTCTTCATGCAAATATTACACTTAAAAGGTTTTTCGCCAGTGTGAATTCGTTTATGTCTTCTTAATGTCGACGATGCGTTAAACGTCTTCATACAAATATTACACTCGAAAGGTTTTTCGCCAGTGTGAATTCGTTTATGTTTTCTTAATGTCGACGATTCGTTAAATGTCTTCATGCAAATATTACACTCAAAAGGTTTTTCGCCACTGTGAATTCGTTTATGTCTACTTAAATGTGACGCCCAAGTAAACTTTTTCATGCAAAGATTACACTCAAAAGGTTTTTCGCCAGTGTGCATTGTATTATGTACCTCCAAATGTACCCTTTGACTGAATGTCTTCATGCAAATATTACACTCAAAAGGTTTTTCGCCAGTGTGAATTCGTTCATGTTTTCTTAATGCCGACGCATCGTTAAATGTCTTCATGCAAATATTACACTTAAAAGGTTTTTCGCCAGTGTGAATTCGTTTATGTACATCCAAATGTGCCCTTTGACTGAATGTCTTCATGCAGATATTACACTCGAAAGGTTTTTCGCCAGTGTGAATTCGTTTATGTACATCCAAACGTGCCTTTCCAGTGAATGTCTTCATGCAAATATTACATCTATAACCTCGCTTACTCTTGTTCGAACTCTCATTATTACGAACCTGCTTAGAATCCAAATTCCGGCTGTCAGATTTGGAAGATGAACCGGCCGCTGAAATTGAATTATTTTCTCTGCTAGCTCTCTCGCACTCTTCTTTAATATCAGGTTCATGTATATCAATGTCTCCATAAGGAATAGCATGTCCAACATCAGCTTCACTCTCCTCAGCAGGTTCTCGTTTCACAGTGACATTCCTAAGAAAGTCCTCGATGTCTTCATCACCTTCTTCCCCTTCATTATGTACACTGGCACTAGCACCTTCCATAATGACTGTATAACTTCTTCCTCACTTATGCAGTAGGTAGTTTTGTTGTTACTCTCTAGAGAGAGGATAAAGCTACTTTCTGATTTGTGTTCAATACAATACTACTTACAGCACACACACTGCAAACCAAACGCTTACTTCAACATGACATTTGACTGGCTACAATATGAGAGTCACAGATTTGTGGCGATGCCCGCGTATATTATCATGGCATGGAGGCCAGGTCTACTGACATTTGGCTATGATGACGTCACAAAATATTGAAATAAATGTATGGGAAAATATATTTCGTAGATCAAGCGTCTGTCACCGAGACAATGAGACGTCACGATATGAGTGAGGTTGCCATGGTGATGTTATTTGTATGTCACGGCTTCCCTTTCCTTTAACTCTGAAGAGCTAACTACATGTATTTTATTCTTTTTAAGGTTCCGGGCTTGCATACACAAACCCCGTTTAAGTTTATAACTCTTTAGGGGAGTAAAATAAAATTGAATTGTTGTGGGATGTTAATTTATTTCTTATTTATTACATTATGACCGGCCTTAAAAAAATACATCGTAAATCAATATGGCCAATTCAAAAGAACGAACATCAAAAATTAAATTAAATACGCAAATACAAAATGTTGCAATACATGTGAGAGTAAATATAACAATTAGGTAAAGTATACATATTGAGGAGACTCTCTGGGAGACTGCCTCGATCGGAGCAAATGGAGAGAGAGGATCCGAGCCGCCGACCCTAAATAAATGGGATATGGTGTGGAGAAGAGAGAGGTAAAGTATACATATTACAAAACTAAATACATAGGTAGTTAAAAGTAATAAATAATTATCAACGTTAACCATATTATCTATACCTACCTAATATGGTTATTTCATAATAAAAATATATCCGCACTTTGCATGTATACTTATGTTATGTGTGATAAAGATTTTATTTATATATTTAAAATTAGCTGAGTTAACCGTGCTTCGCAACGGCCCGGTGTCTCCCGAGGGTTTGATCGAGACAAAATGTGACTTTGGATCTGAACTGCTTTTTCAAACCCTTTTCATATATGATACTGCAAGCATGACCGCACACAAATCTTCGATCCTCTCATCATCATGGCACGGGGCACCTCCCAGCATTTTTTTTTTCAAAAATGGCGACGCTAAAACCTAAAGCAGATCGGTACAAAAGTTTTTGTGAATTTTCACAGCAATCAATCGTAAAATGCGGAAGTATGTTTCTGATGAGTTGTGCCTATGTGTTGAATGGATGTCTTCACCTTATTATGAATACGATTATGTCTATTCAAATCTGATCTGTTCCTGAATGTCTTCATGCAGATATTACACTTAAAAGGTTTTTCGCCAGTGTGATTTCGTTTATGTAAACTTAAATGTGACCCATAAATAAACTTTTTCATGCAAAGATTACACTCAAAAGGTTTTTCGCCAGTGTGAATACGTTTGTGTACATTTAAAGCTGACGCATGGCCGAATGTTTTCATGCAAATATTACACTCGAAAGGTTTTTCGCCAGTGTGAATTCGTTCATGTTTTCTTAATGTCGACAAATCGTTAAATGTCTTCATGCAAATATTACACTCGAAAGGTTTTTCGCCAGTGTGAATTCGTTTATGAATGCCCAAACTTCCCGCCTGAGTGAATGTCTTCATGCAAGTATTACATCTATAACCTCGCTTACTCTTGTTCGAACTCTCATTATTACGAACCTGCTTAGAATCCAAATTCTGGCTGTCAGATTCGGAAGATAAACCGGCCGCTGAAATTAAATTATTTTCTCTACTAGCTCTCTCGCACTCTTCTTTAATATCAGGTTCATGTATATCAATGTCTCCATAAGGAATAGCATGTCCAACATCACCTTCACTCTCCTCAGCAGGTTCTTGTTTCACAGTGACATTCCTAAGAAAGTCCTCGATGTCTTCATCACCTTCTTCCCCTTCATTATGTACACTGGCACTAGCACCTTCCATAATGACTATAACTTCTTCCTCACTTATGCAGTAGGTAGTTTTGTTGTTACTCTCTAGAGAGAGGATAAAGCTACTTTCTGATTTGTGTTCAATACAATACTACTTACAGCACACACACTGCAAACCAAACGCTTACTTCAACTTGACATTTGACTGGCTACAATATGAGAGTCACAGATTTGTGGCGATGCCCGCGTATATTATCATGGCATGGAGGCCAGGTCTAACTGACATTTGGCGATGATGACGTCACAAAATATTAAAATAAATGTATGTTAAAATATATTACGTAAGCCAAGCGTCTGACACCGAGTGAATGTGACGTCAAGATTTGAGTGAGGTTGCCATGGTGATGTCATTTGTATGTCACGGCTTCCCTTTCCTTTAACTCTGAAGAGCTAACTACATGTTTTTTTTTTCTTTTTAAGGTTCCGGGCTTGCATACACAAACCTCGTTTACTGTCTGGCTAAAAAGTGCTGAAAATAATTGAGGGCGCTGCTGTAGTTCATATGGCAACATATAGTAGGTACTCCACGTTTATAAAGTAAAGTAAGGTAACCGCCAATTCAGTTTTTTTTTAATATTTTTTTACTTAGGTAATTTATAAAAAAATCTAATAAAAACAAGATATTTTGATTTAGTATACGTAGGTACCTATCAATAATATTATTTGTCTAGAAAATTTCGTTACTGGCACATCCATGACAGTTGAATAGATTTAAGATAGACTTCTCGTAATCTCTTCCAACCATCCACCTATACTGCACCCTTATTGACCTAAGCCCTAAGCAAGCAGTCGTCACATCTCTCCATGTTATCTGCTGGCCACATCTGCCTCCTTTGGAGTCCCAAAGACTCCTCTGAATGATTTATTTGGCTCTTTCTCCATCTGTCACTATACCCATGAATATCAGGAATGGGTTTTATTGAAAGAAAGCACATTTTTATCTCTGAGAGTTATATAAATTTGTACAAAAAAATATACTATACTCTTTAAGTACCTACTGCTAAATATATTTTTTGAATACAATAAATCATTTATAATTGTAACGCATAGTTAATATAACTACAATATATATTTTATTATTGGTCTGGCTGAAGACTTTTAAATATGCTTGTCTCGTGGCAGAAGTACCTATGTGATTTTCCCATCAGTTTCCAATATTTTCCTTGATTACTCGATCCTTTTTTTGCAATTGTTCTAATTTTACCCAATTTTCCTGAAATAATAAAAAAAACACATTTAAAGTAGGTAAATATCAATCAGATTTCATGAAAAATATTATGCAACGATTATAATGTATTGTGTCATATACTAGACGCTATAATCCACAGAATGTTGCTTACCATCAGTTGCCATTCTATGGTCATATTCCAAACATTTAAATGTCAAGTGTACACAACATAACCTACAACTTATTGACAAGTTTTTGACACTTATTGTGGAATATACTTAAAAACAATGTCAGAAAAACATCCAAATTAACAGTACTAATTAATTAAATGATGGTTGAGTGCTGTACTTACCAGTTAGATTTGCTGTCCGTGTGTAAACATCTTTAATGTCAGATAATATACTGACGCTATGCACAATCCCAAAACGATTTGAAAATCACCTTTGATGCCCCTCACTACGAATAGTATGTTGCTTCTTTTTTTATTTTAATACTATTAAAAAATAAATAAACTCAAATAACACTGATTAAAACAAATACGATGCGAATAAACCACGGTATATCATCAATCCACGTAACAAGTAGGTGACAGTCACAGTGACAGTTGTGTTGCCTGGTGTTGCCAGAGCAGAGAACATTTTAGTTCATCTATATTTATTTTCACCACTTTTTAGCCAGACAGTAAGTTTCTTTAGGGGAGAAAAATGAAATTGAATTGTTGGGGGAAGTTAATTGATTTTTTTAATTATTACATTATGACCGGCCTTAAAAAATACATAGTTAATCGATTTGGTCAATTCAAAAGAACAAATCAATACAAACATAAGCTAGGAAAAATTGAATTAAATACGCAAATACAAAATGTTGCAATACATGTGAGAGTAAATATAACAATTAGGTAAAGTATACATATTGAGGAGACTCTCTGGGAGACTGCCTCGATCGGAGCAAATGGAGAGAGAGGATCCGAGCCGCCGACCCTAAATAAATGGGATATGGTGTGGAGAAGAGAGAGGTAAAGTATACATATTACAAAACTAAATACATAGGTAGTTAAAAGTAATAAATTAATATCAAAGTTAACCATATTATCTATACCTACCTAATATGGTTATTTCATAATAAAAATATATCCGCACTTTGCATATATACTGACATATGTTATGTGTGATAAAGATTTTATTTATTTATTTAAAATTAGCTGAGTTAACCGTGCTTCGCAACGGCCCGGTGTCTCCCGATGGTTTGATCAAGACAAAATGTGACTTAAGATCTGACCTGCTTTTTCAACACCCTTTCATATGGTACCGCAAGCATGACCCCACACAAATCTTGGTACTCTCATCATCATGGCACCTCCCAGCAAAAGTTTTTTTTATTCAAAAATGGCGACGCGAAAACCTAAAGCAGATCGGTACAAAAGTTTTTGTGAATTTTCAAAGCAATCAATCGTAAAATGCGGGAGTTATGCGAACACTTACAAAAAAAACCAAAATCTCCGTCTAAACAACTTATTCTTTCGTCTTTTTACCAAAGAGAGTTATTAATGCATTTCCGTACTCATGCTAACGTCTTCACTCCAATCATCACCAGTCCAGTTGGCTGGAGACATGCAGCCATGTTACTTATCAGTTGTGCCTATGTGTTGTATGGATGGCTTCACCTTATTATGAATACGTTTATGTCTATTCAAATCTGATCAGGGACCTGAGTCATAAATGATAAAATGAAGGCAACGTGACAATTTGGACGTTGTTTCCATGGCAGCAACGTATTGTCGAGGAACGGTGTGAAAATTCGTAGTCATAAATTTAAAAAAATGACAATCGTTGACCGCATAACCGTATCCGGACACGTCACGGTCGTCCCGTTTTCCTTTGTATGGAAATGCGGCGTCGCAACGTTAACTTCCGAGTCATAAGCAATTTAAAACTCACGTTGCTCTATAAAACGTGCCGTTATCGTTGTTTTTCGTGACGTTCTTAACCATCACCAAAATAGGTGCTGTTACACGTCACGTTGCCATCGCTGCTTGCAATTCTCCATTATATCAAAGCCAAATAAGGTAAATAATAGTAAGTGATTGGTTTTTTAATGTGTTATTAGGGCTTGTGTTTATTATTAAATGAATATTCGAGTAGTTTATAAAAATACAAAAATATCATTAAAAATATACAATAGATAAAACAGCGCGTATTTGAGGTTAAATATATTCTCTCGACAAAATTAGAATATATTCATCTTTTTTAATGTGTTATTAGGGCTTGTGTTTATTATTAGATGAATATTCGAGTAGTTTATAAAAATACAAAAATATCATTAAAAATATACAATATATAAAACAGCGCGTATTTGAGGTTAAATATATTCTCTCGACAAAATTAGAATATATTCATCTAATAATACATTAAAAACCAGTCACTTACTATTATTTTACGTAGTTGGCTTTTATATGATGAAAAATTGTCGATAGTACCTATTTCACAACACACAGGTGTACCTATGTAAACTGATTTCTAACAAGAGAATGCACTTATGAAATATGTGAACGACACAATAAGACAAAGATATATTTTTATGTGGATTTCATAGTTTGAACAGAAAATACTACATAGCGCGAAATCTTTCTCTAAGTCCGCGACACACTCGAGTTAGGTATATTCTCTCCGCTACTCATCTGTTTCTGACGCCATGTTGACATAGTCGATGAATGATGTTTGTTGTGACAGTACGTAGTACCTACCGAGGTACAGCTAGTTTGTTTCGTTTGTTTACATTATTTGATACACGGGCGCATGCGCGCGCAGGCACACCAACATAAAATGAGAATAATGTTGCCATTTTCCAGAAAAAAACCATAGACAAGCGCCTATCGAAGGCGTCGGAATGTGCCGATAACAGAAGCGTTTAACGACCCAACGTGTAGCTTATTAAACAACTTTGACTACGAAATATGTGACCGTCACCGACTGTCGCGTTCTCACTTTTTCGTTGGTGCACGGATCGTTGTTGGTATTATTTAAATTTATGACTCAGGCTCCTGTTCCTGAATGTCTTCATGCAGATATTACACTTTAAAGGTTTTTCGCCAGTGTGAATTCGTTTATGTACCTCCAACTCTGCCCTTCGACTGAATGTCTTCATGCAGATACTACACACAAAAGGTTTTTCGCCAGTGTGAATTCGTTCATGTTTTCTTAATGTCGACGAATCGGTAAATGTCTTCTTGCAAATATTACACTCAAAAGGTTTTTCGTCAGTGTGAATTCGTTCATGTACCTCCAACTGTGCCCTTCGACTGAATGTCTTCATGCAAATATTACACTTAAAAGATTTTTCGCCAGTGTGAATTCGTTCATGTTTTCTTAATGTCGACGAATCGGTAAATGTCTTCTTGCAAATATTACACTCAAAAGGTTTTTCGCCAGTGTGAATTCGTTTATGTACCTCCAACTGTGCCCTTTGACTAAATGTCTTAATGCAGATATTACACTCAAAAGGTTTTTCGCCAGTGTGAATTCGTTCATGTTTTCTTAATGTTGACAAATCATTGAATGTCTTCGTGCAAATATTACACTCGAAAGGTTTTTCGCCAGTGTGAATTCGTTTATGTACCTCCAATGTTGCCCTTTGACTGAATGTCTTAATGCAGATATTACACTCAAAAGGTTTTTCGCCAGTGTGAATTCGTTCATGTTTTCTTAAAGCCGACAAATTATTCAATGTCTTCATGCAGATATTACACTTGAAAGGTTTTTCGCCAGTGTGAATTCGTTCATGTTTTCTTAAAGCCGACAAATTATTTAATGTCTTCATGCAGATATTACACTTGAAAGGTTTTTCGCCAGTGTGAATTCGTTTATGTACCTCCAAAGTTGCCTTTTGACTGAATATCTTCATGCAAATATTACACTCAAATGGTTTTTCGCCAGTGTGAATTCGTTTATGTCTGCCCAAACTTCCCGCCTGAGTGAATGTCTTCATGCAAGTATTACATCTATAACCTCGCTTACTCTTGTTCGAACTCTCATTATTACGAACCTGCTTAGAATCCAAATTCTGGCTGTCAGATTCGGAAGATAAACCGGCCGCTGAAATTAAATTATTTTCTCTACTAGCTCTCTCGCACTCTTCTTTAATATCAGGTTCATGTATATCAATGTCTCCATAAGGAATAGCATGTCCAACATCACCTTCACTCTCCTCAGCAGGTTCTTGTTTCACAGTGACATTCCTAAGAAAGTCCTCGATGTCTTCATCAGTTATAATATCAGTTATTACACCTTCTTCCCCTTCATTATGTACACTGGCACTAGCACCTTCCATAATGACTGTATAACTTCTTCCTCACTTATGCAGTAGGTAGTTTTGTTGTTTCTCTCTAGAGAGAGGATAAAGCTACTTTCTGATTTGTGTTCAATACAATACTACTTACAGCACACACACTGCAAACCAAACGCTTACTTCGATTTGACGTTTGACTGGCTACTGCACAGAACACATATACTCTAACGAGAAGAACTACAACTACATAGAAAACATATTATGCATACACGGAAAATGTATAGCACCGCTGTTGTGGCCAGTGCAAAGCTCCTTGAAGAAATTGGCGGCAGATTTGAATGTATTTCTAGACCATAAAAATATTTTGATACCACTAGTAACTAAATAATTCCACTCCAGTCAAAAAAATGATGTTAATCAAAAATTTTAACTGAAATGAAATCATTTAATTACTAGTGTGCACCAAGCCCAATGTTACCGAAATGTAGAATAAAAGACACTAAATTCATCAAACTATTTATTGTTTAAATGGTAATAACACAGAGTATATAATATATATTTTAAGTGAATGTAGGATTTTTGGGATAACTGTGTTTCAAAATTTCATCATATTCATCATCAATTTCATCAAAATCAAAATTTTAAACACTTAAAAATAATAGGAGTCCTTGTCTCAGTGCACTTAGCAATCATCATCATGTGAGCCCCCCCTGCGTCCATTGTCGAACATAGGCCTCCCCCATTGATTTCCACAGCTCCCTATCCTGGGCAGACCGCATCCAACCGCCTCTCGCAACTCGCCTTACATCGTCCGATCACCGTGCTTGAGGTCTATCAACACTTCTTCTGCCTGTTCTAGGTCGCCACTCCAGGACTTTCTTTATCCACCTAGAGTCTGTGGTTCTGGCCATATGACCAGCCCAACTCCATTTCTGGCTGGAAACTCTGTGAACAACATCGACGACCTTGGACCTCTCTCTGATCCAAACATTAGTTTTCCTGTCTCTCAGTGAAATACCCAACATTCTCCTTTCCATGGCTCTTTGTGTCACTGATAATTAGCAATAAAAGAGTCTATTTCTCACAGTTTTAACACTTATAAATAATAGGAGTCCTTGTCTCAGTGGGGTTAACAATAAAAGAGTCTATTTCTCACAGATTACACCTTGTAACTACAATACGAAAATGATTGAGTCTTTCAAAATGAACATTTGTTTCAACCAGTGATATATATCACTGGTTTCAACGCATAACAGAATCGTCTCATACACATGTTTACTATGAGGCAGTAATGTCCACGTGAACAAAACGAATAACAATCTACCAGTACGTCACACTTTAAAAGATATATGATCTAAAAGTCTATTTCTCACAACACATATAGTTTATCTACAACACAACCATTAAAAACAAAACGATAACACGAGACCACAGAACACATATACTCTAACGAGCACGAGACGCCGATTCGTAAAAATGGCTGACATCAAAACAACGTTTACAAACAAGCCGAAACGGCGTCATTTCGTGTGCGTGTTGCCAGCTGTAAAATTTAAGATAACCTCACGGAAAAATTCGCCGTCAACGATTATTAGGCAGTAAATACAGTTTTTGTTCCCAAAATATATAACAAAATCTTATAATTATTATTTAATTAGGTTAAATTTTTATTATAATCGTAAGAAAACAAGACTTCTGAAAACCAAAAACACATTTTTTTTCATATGTCCACATATTCCCATATGATTGTGTGAGAGTAAAGAGAGGCGACTATATTCTTATTCAGTTCATTCGTTCATGCCAAACGGATCCTATACCTAAGTATGCAAGTGCCTAGAACAAAGTCGTACCCCCGTGGGCTACTGGCGCTACTCAACACCTATCTACATAGAAGGCCTAGACAGCTAAAACAAGATGGCGGCCATGTAGGCCATGCAATCACTACTCTCTGTGGTTCAATCATTGACTGCTATTGAGATATCTATGTCTGCTGCATATAAACCATACCAGTACTTTAACATACAATTTATAACTTAAATTATATAGTTAGGTTCGAAATAAAAAAATGTGAATTCCATTCAAATATTTATTTATTGTAAATAAAATATCAATTAGAGTACAAAATATACAATAGTTTTAAGAAAGTAATTAAAACATTAACAAATAAGATGAATAAAATGTAATTAAAAACAATTAGTGATAACAAAAAAATATAGAAGTGTACATAAGCCTACATTTATATTTACTATATGCACATCGTACATACAAAAACTAAGACTTAACACTAGCGTCTTTAATTTTCTATTTTTTGATTCCGGTAGGACAAAATCATTCTTATTTTAAACATAATTGTTTAAAAATATATTCAATGATACTTTAGCTACAAATTTCAGAATTGTGTCTGAATTATATCCATATTCACAATTTAAAACTTTGATCGATATATATCATGATCGTTCAATACTTGATAAGCCAAATTTTGCAACACCTCTCACTGGTTTTTGCATCGAAGGTATTATTTTTCATTCCGTTCACTTATCAAAGATTGAAGAGTTAAGAATGTAAAAGCTACAGCGTGGATCATGAATACATGAAAGGTGGAAGCAAGCTTCATTCTATTGTGGGCCATGGCGACAACATTGCCACTCTTATAGTCTACATATGAATTTATGTGGATTTCGTCCAACATCAATGAGAGCGTAAGGTTGGAGTTGGACAGTAATTTGACTTTCCTCTTAATGAATGATGGAAAATAACTTTCAACCTGTTCTATTTGAGGTGATGTCCTACAAAGAGCATTTAATCTATGTAGCGTCTTAGGATGCGGAAGGCAAATAAAATTGACGCTTCTTAAAAACTTGTAAGCATGAGGTGAAATTGATTGTAAAATACTACAAAATACAATGACATCTGTAGAATAATGTGGATTTCTTTGTTCAAAAGATTTAGCTGTTCAGATATGAAAATTATTTTCTTTTGTTTGCCCTCGTCCACATGATCAATTAATTCAGTTAACAAATTATTAATAATAAGTACATAAATAATTATCCAATGTCTTTTCACTTACTGTATAGAATTTTTCGAACGAATTAAGCACCTTTTCGATTTCACTTAAATTATTTATACATACACTTGGGGAACGTCTCTCCTCCCATACACTTAATTTCACAGTTTTCTTTAAAAACTCTTAAACATAAACTCTTGTCAACGGTAACACTAAAACTAAATAAAGGTGCTGGCTGAAACTCTAATTTACCTATAATTACTACGTCTTCTTCAATAAACATTGAAAATTCACACAATTTTTCTTTTCGAATACACGTCACAAATTATTCATACGAAGAAAAACTATATAAGGTCTCAAAAACCTTAACGGACTCGACACTCGCTGCCACACTTTCATTGAACTGCTCCTGTTCTTCCCACAGCCTTCTTTCTTCTACCCTCTCCCTCGAAGCGGGACATTGTGTAGACAAGTATTTGGGGTAGTTCGGGAGGACGGATGGGACTGCAATCTTCAAAAGACGCACCTTTTTTGCTGGAACGGTTACATTTGTTGTGCCATTGAAATATGTAAACTCCCTTTCAATTCCATTTTCTTTAAAATGAAGTTCGCACACCTGCAATATAAATTTGGCATCAATTTTTTACATATACAAATTTGAAGGACAGTTATTTAAGTGGAAGATGAATATTCCGATATGATAATTACATATTATGTCATTTTAAATCTATGTGAAGTTGATTCACGGTGAAATCAAATAGGGATTATCAAATATGTGTTGATTTTAAAACAACATTCAATTTGTAGCACTGGAAGTTGCCAATGTTTGAGGTTATGTTTTATATGAAAGCTTCGATTTTATATCGGCCACTTTTTTAGCATAAAATATACGAAAGTTGTTCACAATAATGCAACAAGAATATTTTATATTAATATTACTTAAATAAATAGGATTTTACCTTTGAATTACTCGTAGGAGTGAAGTTCTCACGACAAATAGCCCGCGATCACATTGCTTTCAAGTTTTCGTCGTTCAGGAAAGAAAACACGTTTACTTTCGGCCCACTGTTATAGTTTCCCTTGCAATTTGGCACACAACACTTAAAAACCATGTTGAATAGTAAAAATACACTGTTTATTTGTTAAATTTAAAAAAAACAAATCACACCACGCGCAGATGCCGTGTTTTCGAATCACCACAAGAAGAAATGTATCGCTTTTTCTATGCATACGGTCGCGTCGCTTGGCCTATGGTCGGCCTACATCAGAAACACTCGCTAGAGGGTATCGTGTCGATGTATAGGCTTTATATGTAGATTGGTGTTGCGCTACTGCACAGAACGGATCCGATAGTTCTCACACCATTTCTGAAAATATCGACGCTCGGTACCTCTAGCGAACGCCGCTGTAAACACTAAACTTATCCGATAACTCCTGTGGATAACTCTCGTAAAAATGGATTGATAATAATTTTAAAAATCTATAGCTCGGAATATGTTCCTCAAAAAGCATAAAATGTTTTAGAACACACATACTTACTTCAATTTTAAAAAGCCTAGATCACTTTTTATTCTTGATATACTTATGTGGTAGGTCACTGCCACCTAGATAGTCTTTCTCTAGCCATGCTGTAGAAATTTAGGACCACCGCTTCGTTGCGGCGTTGCCCTTTTCGTTGCTAAGGATATATCATAATGACAGAAAATAACAACTGCTTAACAACGTATAAAAAAGTCGTAATGTCGTGCAATTTGAATCTGCCGTGTTATTTTACAATATTTAAAATAAATGTATATTTAAATAAATATATTTTACAATATATAAAATAAATGTAATCTCTATATTTCCCAATCAAGTTAAGATAAAGGTAAGATCTCTATTAAGGTATTTATTCGTATACTAATATCCTAATATGTTATGATGTGCAGCTGAAGTCTTGTGAGTTTTCACTTGTTTGACTGAATTAATAACTACTATAGTTATAAGAAATTATACATAAATAGGGACATAACTGAAGAAAAGCAGAGTTTTTTACCATCTTGTCTTTTTCTCTACCTTACCAAAACCTACCATATACATTTGTTCGAGTTGATTGAACATTGTGGATCAGTGGTGTGTGGACCAGCGGTCCGGGGCCGGATATTTTCATTTTATTTACTGTGGTGTACTTCTCTCGAGTTTGCGCGACTTTCCAAAGCACTGTTATATGGGTAAGGCCGTATTTTTTTCCACATGTAACATAAAAGTAACATAAGTTCTTTTGTGTTACGGTAACATAAAAGTAACATAAAGGTAACATAAAACCATTGTAAAGCTGGATGCACAGTGATAGTTTTTTATATAAATATAAGGAGCCCCATGCCGTTCCCCTTATGAACATAATGAACGCCGACGGCACTATAAACTTTTCCTCGGAAGTCAGAAGTTTTCGAAGCTGGGAATAATAATTACATTCCCAAAGTCCACATATATTAAATCAACCCTTAAAATATTATTTTCTCATACGAAAATAGTAAAAAACTGTAGAAATTTCGTACGTACACTACCAACCTAAAATATAAAAAAATGAGAGGTTGCGAAAAACGTAAAACTGCTAGTGGAGATAATGGAGAAGGTTTTAATTTAAAGGCCGTCATTTTTGACAGTGCAGTTAAACTGTAGTTTTAAAAATATTAATATCTATTAAGATTATTGTTTAAGAGCACACTTCGACAAACTTGTCAGGTTTGGCGTGACTTAATTGTTTTAACTTTGTATATATTTTATATAACTAATAAAAAAAAATTAAAAAAATAATGCTCGGGTAGTTCCGATTTTTTTTGTGTGGTGTTAATGTTGGCCCTGGAATGGTAATAAAAATAAACCTCGGGCGTAGTGGGTAATAAAAGAACATAAAATAATAATAAAACGTTCTTTATATCTATTATTTTTATTATATTTGCAAATTCCGAATTAAACCTTCACAAAATATATGAGTATTAAAATTATTGAGAGAATTTATTAATATAAATGTGATGATCTTGTGTATCACCAGCTTTATAGTGAACTTATGTTACGTAACATAAGTATTTTATGTTACGGTAACGCGAAAGTAACATAAGCGTAACATAAAAGTAACATAAGCACATTTTACAACGCAGTAAATCCAGCATAAAATCCAGTGTAGATGAAAATGGGTATTGCAATATATTTCATAAAAAACTGTATATGTATACGCATAGGATAATATTAGAATCCATCGATAAAATGGTAAACATACTGTGATAACCACTTTGAAAATTTCTTGAAAATTGCTGACCATTTTCTTTACTAACATGTGTGGACACAAAACCCTCAAATAACACTTAAATATGAAGGGGAAATGTACTTTGACAGCAAGGTGAAGGATTACTTGTGTAGAAAACACATTTAGACGGTTAATGTTTCGATGTATTATAAAAGAAAATTAATATCGAAAATTGGGTTACGTAAAAGAAATGTTTTGGCACACTTTTTCAGAGTCTGAAAACTACCCTATGTATTTAGAATAAATTGCTGAAATTAAAGGATATGATACCTTAGAATCACATCTGTTCCATAGTAAAAGAATTTTTCAATTATATGTTAACGATTTCTTACAATGAAGAAAAAAGTTCAGAAATTTTGATTTGCTACAAGGCGTTTTTTCATTAAATTCCCCCGTTTTGCTTTTATTTTGTTGATTATTTATATTAATTGTAACCTTTATGGTAAATAAATTATTGAAATTATATAGCCAAATAGACAAAGAATGAAAATAAATCACAATTATAACATTGGGTGCAACGGGTTTCCTGAAATCTGGTGGCACGTTTTTCATGCGTCAAATGTGGAAAAAAATACGGCCTTACCCATATATTATGTACATTGCGAAATTAATGTTTTTTTTCAATAAATATCAGAATATTCAAGGTCAATCGAAATCACCTGTACCTACTTATCATATCCACTTCACAATTAATAAGTAATATGTATATATTTTTGCAGATGTCAGATGATGGTGGCAATCAAATCATGACGATAAAATGTAACTTCCAATCCCAATGACAATTTATATTGTGAAGCCAGTGTCACATAGTTTTACAGCTTACACAACTGAAAAACAAGGAATATATCCTGAAGCTACATTACCTTCACCAATAGCAAATAAATAGGCTGGTGAAAAAGTATATATCCCTTCTTCTTGCGTATATGAAATACATAGCATAATTTGTGCATTTTTATATTTTATTAATTCCTTTTGTTAAACATTATGGTTCAATAAATAAATATGATTCTTTTACTTGAAAAAACCTTTGTTTTGAATGATACCTTTGTTGGAGTTTAATTTGATAAGAATTTCATTATATTCTGTGACTATATTTGCACCAGCGCAGATCATATACCTATTACCTACTCTGTTGCGTTACGAGGTTTGACAGAACTGCTAATGAGAGGGTTTTTTAACTATGAAACTATTCTATACCTACCTATTTCAATCTTAATGTAAATATGATTATTTTACTTGAAAATAACTTTGTGATAATGATATCTTAGGAGGTGAAATTTGATAAGAAATATTTGCATTATATAAGTACACTTGCGACTTCATTACTTATTATCACAGGACCACGCATTACATATATTCTATTATGAAATTTGACAGGAGTGGTGGTCCGATTTGATCATTTTGCTATGTTGCCAATTGTTACAGCATGGCTAGAGCAGCGGTTCCTAAATTGTGTTCCGCGGAACCCTGGGGTTCCGCGGAAGGGTCACAGGGGTTCCGAGAGTTTTCTAAGAATCACAGTCTTACCACATCATTTTGTCATCATGTCATGAATTTTCTAACACTACTACATTGTTTGGTAAAAAAATTTCGCCAGCGGCGCTAATTAAACCTGTTATGTTTATCTTGTCTCTCCACCGATTTTTCTAAAAAATTCGCCTGCGGCGACAATTAAACCTGCCGTGTGTTTCATTACACATGGAACAGATACAGTCACAAAAACAAACATTGACAGGTACATTAGTACAAAATATCAATACAAAAGACCAATCACTTCATAAATTTTTTTGAAAAAATTTCGCCTTCGGCGCATTATTCTGGCCCTGATATAGTATAATCTAAAATTGTATTTTACTTGCTGCAGCCCGTCGCTCATTTATAATTTTAAATGGCCATTCATCCAAAAAGTTTGCTAGAGGCCTGCTATATAAAGGCACGCAGGTTCATTATTTCACACACTTTCTATTTTCGCTACTTTCTTTGATGAATTTTTTATTTAAGGAAAAAAAATCAAACGATAGGTATGGGTATCGTGACCCTCTTCACTCAGTCCCAAAAAAGTCGCCTGCGGCGCTATTATCACTCTTAATACCTCAAGGTCTTATTTGCATGTGACGACCTTCAGCCCCCCCCCCCCAAAATTGAATCCTGGATCTGCCACTGTGTTAAAATGTAATTTTTGTCAATTTGCTTTTTTGTTGTCGAAATAGGGTTCCCCCAAAAAAGGGTCGATCAATTAGGGTTCCGTAGCCAAAAAGAATTGGGAACCGCTGGGCTAGAGTACCTACTCTAGGAGGCGTTGGGTAGGTATTATTCCACCTCGCTTGTTTATATAATTTTATCTACCTAATTGTAAACAATCAACGAACTAAAATTATTTTTGTGGTGGAGTTATAACTGCGAAGGTCCTTTCAAAAACCCTTGGTAGATAGTACCTACCTAGAATATTTTTTTATGTAGCTTTAAAAAATATAACCTCCCAGTCATCGCGGAACATATTCCCCGCTATCGGCCAAGTTTAGTGTTTACAGCGACGCATCGCTAGAGGTACCGAGCGTCGATATTTTCAGAAATGGTGTGAGAACTATCGGATCCGCACAGAACACATAATATTATACAATATGGGATGCGCCAGTCTCACACCATTTCAGAAATTTTCGACGCTCGGTACCTCTAGCGACCGTCGCTGTAAGCACTAAACTCTGTCGATAACTCTCGTAAAAATGGATTGATGATAATTTAAAAAATCTAATAAAAAATCTCGAGCATAAAAGGTTTCCATGGTGATGTTATTTGTAAGTCACGGCTTCACATTCCTTTAACTCTGAAGAACTAACCACATATTGATATTCCTGGGCCAATATGTTGTCTATAAGTCATTATCAGTTGAAATATAAACAGTGGGAACTAATTGAGCAAATATTATTGTATGATTTCATGTGTTTTCTGTAAATTTAATAATGGTAGCGGTCCTAATTGCGCTACCAGTGCCAACTACGCCCGCCGTCAGCCGTACAAACACGTGTTCCGATTTAACTATCGTTAGAAAGCCTGCTACCTGCGCTATCCAATAATCCAATTCGGAACAGTTGTTTGCAAGTGCAATCTGTCATTAAGATGATATTTGTTTTATGTTTGATTCAGAAATGGACGACAGTGAACTGAACGATGTTATCACTTCACATGTTTATTCTAAAAGCACGCCAGTGGGAAATAAGATCATTACTAACAATTTATATACATGGGCGATATATTTTAAACATAGACACAACAAACGTCGATAAATGATGACGTCACGCAAACTGTTGGTAATTATATAGGTTCTTTAGTAATGATTTTTACGTAATACGAACCACTATAATGCGCGCTCACGGAGCATTGCACAGATAGATAAAATGGACCGCTACCAATGTGCATCCTGTATGCACTTCTCATTCGTGAAGATTGTTTCTTCTTTTAAAGGATCTGGGCTTGCATACACAAACCCCGTTTAAGTTTATAACTCTTTAGGGGAGAAAATAAAATAAAATTGTTGTGGGAAGTTAATTTATTTTTTATTTATTACATTATGAACGGTCTTAAAAGATACATATATAATCAATTTGGCCAATTCAAAAGACCATATCAATACAAACATAACCTAGGAAAAATTGAATTAAATACGCAAATACAAAATGTTGCAATACATGTGAGAGTAAATATAATAAAATAATAAATAAATCTTTATTGGCCAGAGAAAATATTCATAGTTACAAAAACAAGACAATTATAGTGTGCCAAAAGGCGGACTTATTGCAAAACCAATATCTTACAGTCAACCCGAGAAAAGAAAGAAAAACTTAAATACTATAATAATAAAGTAAGTAAATATAAAGATTCACATACATAATTTATACATATGGCCCGGTGTCTCCCGATGGTCTGATCGAGACAAAATGATCTGAATTTGAATGAATCCCTTTCATATGATACTGCAAGCATGACCCCACACAAATCTTGGATCCCCTCATCATCATGGCACCTCCCAGCAAAAGCTTTATTTTTTTCAAAAATGGCGACGCCAAAACCTAAAGCAGATCGATACAAAAGTTTTTGTGAATTCTCACAGCAATCAATCGTAAAATGCGGGATTTATGCGAAGACTTACAAAAAAATCCGACTTATTTTTATATATTTAAAATAATGAAAAAACACAAAACCAAAATCTCCGTCTAAACAATTTATTCTTTCATCTTTTTACTAAAGAGAGTTATTAATGCATTTCTGTACTCATGCTAACGTCTTCACTCCAATCAACACCAGTCCAGTCGGCTGGAGACATGCAGCCATGTTACTTATCAGTTGTTCCTATGTGTTGTATGGATGTCTTCACCTTATTATGAATACGTTTATGTTTATTCAAATCTGATTTGTTCCTGAATGTCTTCATGCAGATATTACACTTAAAAGGTTTTTCGCCAGTGTGAATTCGTTCATGTTTTCTTAATGCCGACGCATAGTTAAATGTCTTCATGCAAATATTACACTTAAGAGGTTTTTCGCCAGTGTGAATTCGTTTATGTACATCCAAATGTGCCCTTTGACTGAATGTCTTCATGCAGATATTACACTCGAAAGGTTTTTCGCCAGTGTGAATTCGTTCATGTTTTCTTAATGTCGACGAATCGGTAAATGTCTTCTTGCAAATATTACACTCAAAAGGTTTTTCGCCAGTGTGAATTCGTTTATGTACATCCAAATGTGGCTTTTGACTGAATGTCTTCATGCAGATTTTACACTCGAAAAGTTTTTCGCCAGTGTGAATTCGTTTATGTACATCCAAATGTGGCTTTTGATTGAATGTCTTCATGCAAATATTACACTCGAAAGGTTTTTTGCCAGTGTGAATTCGTTTATGTAACTCCAAATGTGCACTTCGACTGAACGTCTTCATGCAGATATTACAATCGAAAGATTTTTTACCAGTGTGAATTCGTTCATGTTTTCTTAATGTCGACGAATCGTTAAATGTCTTCATGCAAATATTACACCCAAAAGGTTTTTCGCCAGTGTGAATTGTAATATGTACCTCCAAATGTGCCCTTTGACTGAATGTCTTCGTGCAGATATTACACTCAAAAGGTTTTTCGCCAGTGTGAATTCGTTTATGTACTTCCAATTTTGCCTTTCGACTGAATGTCTTCATGCAAATATTACATCTATAACCTCGCTTACTCTTGTTCGAACTCTCATTATTACGAACCTGCTTAGAATCCAAATTCTGGCTGTCAGATTTGGAAGATGAACCGGCCGCTGAAATTAAATTATTTTCTCTACTAGCTCTCTCGCACTCTTCTTTAATATCAGGTTCATGTATATCAATGTCTCCATAAGGAATAGCATGTCCAACATCACCTTCACTCTCCTCAGCAGGTTCTTGTTTCACAGTGACATTCCTAAGAAAGTCCTCGATGTCTTCATCACCTTCATTATGTACACTGGCACTAGCACCTTCCATAATGACTGTATAACTTCTTCCTCACTTATGCAGTAGGTAGTTTTGTTGTTACTCTCTAGAGAGAGGATAAAGCTACTTTCTGATTTGTGTTCAATACAATACTACTTACAGCACACACACTGCAAACCAAACGCTTACTTCAACATGACATTTGACTGGCTACAATTTGGGATGCGCTAGTCTCACACCATTTCTGAAATTTCCGACACTCGGTACCTCTAGCGCCCCTCGCTGTAAACACTCGTAAAATAGAATTTGATAATCGTAAAAATATCAACTGTTTGTATTTACTTTTCTCTTTTCCTTTTGGTTTTTATACTCTCCTAAGTATGTGTACAAATTGAGTCATTTCTATGTCACAAGTTGTTGGTTGGCAGACACAGCCGACGGCAATAAACCTGCCATTTGGGATAATATTTCTTTACATCAAATAAGGATTTTATTTATTTTATTTTTAAAAAATCTGTAGCTTGTAGAGTGCGACATGTTTTTTTTTGTACTTAAATATTATGTTTATGGGTTACTTATAACTTACTTAGTTTTTTTAGTGACGGGATTTTCTGTAGATAATTTTTGTAATTTTTTTTTTTATATCTGTGACTATTATTTTTTATTATTATTACTAATTACATATGTTACGGCATTGTCTATTTTTGCGATATTATATATTTATTGAGTCTTTTTGATATTATATATTATAATCCTTTTTTACTGTCATACTTTGAGGAAATATTATTTTATTTGTAAGATCTGTTTTTTGTTTTCATTTTAAAACTGAAGATTGTATCTACGGATTTTTTCATACTATTTGTTTGAAACTGATTGTCCTAATGGTGGCCTATATGAATGACTAAGTGTATTCCGCGATTAGCATAAAATATTTTAGAACTTACATACCTACTTCAATTGTAAAAAGCCCAGATATTTTTTTATTCTTGAAATAATAGGTACTACCGCTAAACGGCGCCCAAAATAGTCCAATTATTATTATCACTATTCCACCTTACTTGTTTATAATAATATATTAATATTTATAGCAAATTGTAAACAATCAGCGAACGAAAAGCGTTTTTGAGATGGAGTTATTACTGAAAGCTCCTCTTTTTTATCTGTTGCTTTAAAAAATATAACCCAATCAATAGCAATCAAAGCGGAACATTCGGCAAAGTTTACTGTTTACAGCGACCGTCGCTAGAGGCACCTAGCGTCGAGAATTTCAGAAATCCTGTGATACCTAGCGCATCCCTACAATATGAGATTGAGTCAAAGAACAATGATTTGTGATGAGGCCCGCGTAATATTATCATGGAGGCCAGGTCCAACTGACATTTGGCGATTAGGGAACCTACATAAATGTCCGAAAGACTAAGGTGACCAACCGTCCTCCTTTTGGAAGGACAGTCCTCCTTTTCTAAGTTCTGTCCTCCCTCCAAAAGTGTCCTCCTTTTTCACTTTTTAAAACTAATCTATTAAACTCAAAACCACACGTTTTCTCATCATACCACGAATTGACTAGTACTATAGAATAAGAATAAGTTTCCAAAAAGAATTTGCCAGCGGCGCTAATTTACCTTTGCCTTTTGGTATGTCTAAAGACAAATATATCACCTGCGGTGCTATTTTTTTGATATGGTTTCAATATAATAAGTTTATTGTAATAATAATAATATTAACACGAGTCAGCACGCATAGACAATAGAACGCCAAAATACGCATAGTGAGCGAATCGCTCACCCTTTTATAATTGCTATAATTCTGTTATTAATTTATATATTACTACAAAAATCCACCAATACATACCTTAGAGTATCTACTACTAAACTACATAAACTAAAAATCTGTAAATCCCAACAATAAATAAATAATAAATAAAATGTTAGACTACTCCAATTTCACAAATATCAAAACACATGTACCTATCTCGAACACACGCATGGTGAGAGATTCCCCGCGTTTTATTGCCTTTACGTAAAGGGCCACCGCTAGGAAAGATTGTACAATGTATTATCTTGGGTGCCGAATAAATCTGGTGCCAAATCATAAATTGTTTATTTTTTGTTTCTTGGGACCAACTTTCAAAAATTGAATAGAATACCAAAATTGCATGGGAGCAATAAATAAACTAAATAGCCTATCTCATCCGCACAGTGAAAATACACGTGCCATTTATTTACAAGAACCGGACTCATAGGTCTGGTTTATTACCTTATATTTTTTTCATTCATGCTCGGTAGTGACAATCCGACTGGTAGGTTGGTACTTACTGCGTAATCACGTACCTAAAAGTGTTATACCTAAATATATACTTAGCAAGTAGCTAGCTAAATAATAGTCCACTAAGAGGTGATTGCAATGAAAAAATATGTGTGAAATTGTAAACAAAACGTTTATTTCAAGAAAACATACAGAAGTTATAAGACAATAAAAATAATAAAATAACGTTTGGATATTATGTGTATAAAAATAAATTTACAATAGCTTAAGATATTTAAATTTATCACTTCGTTTTCTAAAAAGTTTGCTCAATCAAATTACGAAACTGCGATACTTATTGTATGTTCACAAGTATTGCGACATCTTAAGGCAACCTTTAAAAATAATATACCCACACCTACTTTAGTAAGTAAATTTACTAGATTTTGAAACTACATAATACGTGTATAACTTTAGCTCGACCTTCAATATTTCACATGGGAACATAGGAAGTAAGTCACAAACCTTCCCGATCTAAAGAAGTGATTCGCATTATGTATACAACATTGTTATAAAAATTATAATTAGTAATGTTTTTAAAATTTGTAAAAAAATCCACATTTTCCTTGCCACCAAATTCTTCAGTTTAAATTATGTTGAATATAATTGCATATTGTGCAAAAACCTTTTATGAAGCCGACAAAATACAATGTTAGTAAACACATAAATATAAGTAATTATTATAAATGTAAACTCCAGTTATTGGCCATATAATAAAATTTGGGACCGACTATAATAAAATTTGGGACCGACTATAATAAAATTTGAAAACTAAATTACTATAAGCTCATCCATAAACTTATTGCACAAGTAACAAGAAGGAAGTAGTAAAATTTTAAGTCTGGTCCTATTGTAAAAACTATACATGTACAATGCGAACACATGTTTTGCATGCGCATTTGTTTGTTACGATGTATTCTATTTTATGGATCTTGTGAGAGAATTACTGCATCGTATTTTGTAAAAGTAGCAGGAATTTGCACAAAAAATAATATATTACCTAATAAATAAAAAATACAGTAAGAAAATTATAAGGATTAAAAGAAGCAAATAAAAAAAAATTACACATCATCTTCCATAAGGGAAGACGTACATAAGTGACACGTCGTCACTCTATGTTCTTTGCAAATATATTTACAACATTTGCCACATTTTGTTAAGGTTTTTCTATTTTTTTTTAATGGGCAAAATGAACATTTATTAGCAATTATTGGTGATGGTGAATTATTCTCTTGACCCGTTGTTCGAGGCAAATTAAATATTTCTGAAATCCGACATTTCATAACGTTTGATATATTATTATTACCATAAAGACGACGTTTGCAATGACCCAAGCACAAAGATTTGCCCAACTCAAACAAAAAGTCTTTTCTTTTCTTGGCGGTCTCAGTATTTTCCTTATAAATAACAAACGAATTTATAGCGCCAACATTGATTATAAAAAAGAAGATGGCCATCGGCCATCTCCGTGCTATTCTTGACACGGAGTACTTCTTCTGCATGGCATCGCAGACGTCTACCCCTATTTTGGTTTTGTTGTAAAATGTAACTATTTCGGGTTTACATTTTTCCCCAGTAGTCTCGTCAATTTTGTCATCGTTGTGCATTGTCGACAACAACAAAACAGCTTTATTTTTATTAGGCCTGTATGATACCAGTGTACTTACTGGAGTAAAACCAAAGATGGAACTCGGAACCATCATATTTTTTTCTTTATTGTAAAAGGATGGTGGAATTTCCCTCTTATTTTTTCTTATGGTTCCTACTAAGGTAATTTTTTTTAGGATCAACTCCTCTGCCAACGGAATGGAGGTAAAATAATTGTCACAAGTGAGATTCCTCCCAGAACCCTCTAAATGGCTCAACACGCGAATTACTAGAGCCTTCGTCGAATTATCGAGTTTATATATCCCATCACTTTGATTCCGTACAAAAACTTCTAAATTTGATGTATAAAACGTGTTCGCATCAGTACATGCCCACACTTTTATGCCATATTTGCCTGGTTTACTTGGCATGTAAACCCTAAAACTACAAGCACCCCTATAGTTAGGCAACATTTCGTCTATAGTAACAAATTCACTGTGATTATAGTGCATTTTGCATTTGTTCACAAAAATTTCAAATAGGTCACGGATACAATAAAATTTATCCATTTGCTTCCGCTGGATTCTATTTGGATCAGTTATATCATCGAATCGAATAACTTGCATTAAGAATTTAAATCTATTAACCCCCATTACGAGGCGAAATATTTCAATCCCAAACCCATCTTTTCTCCAGATGTCTAACAAATTTTGTTTATTAGATTGAGAAACACCGGCCATATATAAAACGCCAATAAATGCACGTATTTCATCATAATCTGTAAATTTGGCATCACGTTCTCTCTTATATTTTCCCTTTACTTGCTCAATTTTAATATTTGTACATTCGACAATTGTGTTTATAAAAATATCATTAAAAAATAAATTAAAACACTGTAATTCAGTTTTTGCTGATCGTGCTTCTCCTACAGGTCCAGGAGCATTGTTCAATATGTTATACTCCCTTGTCCGTCCACGGTTTGCTAGTGGAGCAGCATTCCATATTGTCGATCCATCCTTACCAACGTAGGTTATGCGTGAGGAAGACGTTACGACAGAAGGAGATTCTTCATCGGCACCATCAATCAATTCTTCCTCAGAATCACCATCTGGTTCTTGCTGTTCGGCTCCCCCCTCTTCGATGTCGCTATGGTCAGAATCATCATCTGGTTCTTGCTGTTCGGCTCCCCCCTCTTCGATGTCGCTATGGTCAGAATCAGCATCTGGAATTATTTTTTCGTTTTTTAAGGCCTGTTGAGGAGAATATCCGAACACTAGACCTAATAATAGTGAATGTTAAACTCAAAGACACAAAAGAATAATACTCAGTTATTACGTATTTACCTGGGCAAACATTCATTTCGTCTTGATTCACTTCATCTTGATCCAGTTCATCGAGTAAATTCCTTATTCTCTCTTGTTCCTTCTCAAATTCCATTTTAAGTTTTATTTAATTGCAAATCACACTAACACAGAATGTAAGTAAATACGCAAACTTGGTGTAAATTATCACTTTCTAAAATATCACTAACTGTAATTGTGACGATCCTCTGCGGTGATTAATTAATCTATCATTTTTACTACTTGTGACGATCCTATGTGATGATAAAGAAAACTGTAAGATGCCCTTGGGGCGATTTTATCGCTAAACGGCACCCAAAATAGTCCAATTATTATTATAAATTAAATTTCAAACAAATCTGTGGTTTAACTTTGGTTTATTAGTAGTTCTCTCACTTTATCTCTGCACATTTAAATTATCAACATCACTTTACGTAAAGTCAAAATGCAATTGCACAAATTAAACGTATTTATAAAATATATTTGAGTTTTATGAAACACGAGATTCAGCGAATTATTATGGTAAAAATATGGTCAAAAGGACACCTAGAACCGGTCACTACCCGAACGTCTCGATGAATGAGTATCTGAATGACCACCGCCATAACACGCGTAGGCGGAGATTTGCCGCCCTATCAGAAAAAACTTACGAAAAACATGCAAATTATTGTTAAAACAAGATAATTTTACTGTTAACAGATGTAGTACACTCATGTAGGAGATATCCTGAAATCACAAGGCCCACTGTCACATTGTTTTAATTTTGTACCGAAAAAACCACCTAGGTGAGAGTTTTGCCGCCGGGGCGTGTGCTGATGTGTTAACATACACATACATTGTAACAAACTGTGAAATATTTACCAATTACATCAAGCAGTGTACAGTATGTGCATCCTTTATGGAAAACATTTACAAGAAAATAAATCAAACAATATAGCGACCTTCTACACTGCCCAAAAAAAAAAAATTTGCCTGCGGCGCTATTTGCGCATTTGGTCACCTTACGAAAGACGAAAGGCCGAATCGCTAATCATGCATACTTCAGTGTCGACCACTTGACTATGGACTTTTGTAATTCACAAAATCACCACGGCGCTCTCATTCACTCGCATACATTTCATCAACGAGCTTCATTTACCATTTTGTCCATTTATAAGAGTGTTTCCTTCCCCGTGTAAAATCTCTTGAGGGGCAATAGAGGATGAAAAGGCATGAAAAAATGTTTAATGAATGCATGACCAAAAAAATATCAACCGTTTTGGAGATAATAATATAAGACCTTTTGAAAATTGAAGAATGTGCTTTTTTTACATTTAGGTTTTTGGCGATATCTCACAAACCGTTAACCCTGTTTTTTTTTTAAATAATACATAAATCACACTAAACATTTTAGGCTTTCAATAAAGAGCTTAATCCGTGAATTTCGCCTTAGAATATAGTGGAATTTGTTAGCAAACATCGTTTATCTCTATCACCCCTCGACAGATATTAGTGGCGGAAGGACACACCTTGTAGGTATGTTAAATATTATAATAATACAAATACATGATACACCCACAGCATCAATATAATATTAATTAAGATATTGATTTCGCAATAAGTCCCCCTTTAGGCACACAACCATTGTTCTGTATTAGTAATTATGCATATTTTTCTATAGCCAATAAAGATTTATTTATTTATTTAATATTACATTATACATAGTATAATACACACATCAATACATCGTACTTAGTAATTATATATCAATAATTAGTCTAATGCAATACACAGTTCCTTACCTAAGTCTGTATATTATAAATTTACATAAGTATATTATATTAATAAACTAGTTTATTGAATAAATTAATTTACAAACGACAATCTCTGTTTTATAGTTTTCCTATTCCTTCTTTAGAAGAGAATAAACATATGACAATGAATGATTGTGTGAACTTTTACATTATAGTCGTATATTACATTATAATTCAAAATAAATACAAAACTATAAGTATTATAGAAATCCCTGCCAGCGAATTATAATCATGTAACTTATTTTATTCTGTTCTTATTGACATTAATGTTTCCACCTCTTCTTTTACATTGCTTAGGTATTATTATCAACAATTTAAACTAAATTGGATGTTGCTTTATTCGCTTCACAATTATAGACTCAAGTAATCTCCATTCTACATGTGTGTTACATGAGTAAATTAGTACATAAAAGTAAATTCTTTAATCCTTTTACCAAGAAAGTTAATGCATCTTTCTACTCATGCCTAACAGCGTCTTCCCACCAATTACCAGTCGGCTGGAGACATGCAGCCATGTTACTTATCAGTTGTGCCTATGTGTTGTATGGATGTTACGTTTATGTTTATTCATCTCCGATTTGTCCCGGAATGTCTTCATGCAGACATTACACTCATAAGGTTTTTCGCAAGTGTGAATTCGTTCATGTTTTCTTAATGTCGACGAATCGTTAAATGTCTTCATGCAAATATTACACTCGAAAGGTTTTTCGCTAGAGTGAATTCGTTTATGTACATCCAAATGTGCCTTTCGACTGAATGTCTTCTTGCAAATATTACACTCGAAAGGTTTTTCGCCAGTGTGAATTCGTTTATGTACCTCCAAATTTGCCCTTTGACTGAATGTCTTCATGCAAATAGAGCACTCGAAAGGTTTTACGCCAGTGTGAATTCGTTTATGTCGGCTTAATTGTGATCCGTTTCTAAATGTCTTCACGCAAGTATTGCACTCGAAAGGTTTTCCGCCGGTGTGAATTCGTTCATGTACCTCCATATTTACCCTTTGACTGAATGTCTTCATGCAGATACTACACTCGAAAGGTTTTTCGCCAGTGTGAATTCGTTCATGTTTTCTTAATGTCGACGAATCGTTAAATGTCTTCATGCAAATATTACACTCAAAAGGTTTTTCGCCAGTGTGAATTCGTTTATGTACAACCAAATGTGTCCTTTGACTGAATGTCTTCATGCAAATATTACACTCGAAAGGTATTTCGCCGGTGTGACTTCGTTTATGTATACTTAAAGCTGAACCAAAGTTGAATGTCTTCTTGCAAATATTACACTCAAATGGTTTTTCGCCAGTGTGAATTAGTTCATGTTTTCTTAAATACGACAAATCACGGAAGGTTTTCATGCAAATATTACACTCGAAAGGTTTTTCGCCAGTGTGAATTCGTTTATGTACATCCAAACGTGTCTTTCCAGTGAATGTCTTCATGCAAACATTACATCTATAACCTCGCTTACTCTTGTTCGAACTCTCATTATTACGAACCTGCTTAGAATGCAAATTCTGACTATCAGATTTATAAGATGAACCAGCCGCTGAAATTAAATTATTTTCTCTACTGGCTCTCTCACACTCTTCTTTAATATCAGGTTCATGTATATCAATGTCTCCATAAGGAATAGCATGTCCAACATCACCTTCACTCTCCTCAGCAGGTTCTTGTTTCACAGTGACATTCCTAAGAAAGTCCTCGATGTCTTCATCAGTTATAATATCAGTTATTACACATTCTTCCCCTTCATTATGTACACTGGCACTAGCACCTTCCATAATGACTGTATAACTTCTTCCTCACTTATGCAGTAGGTAGTTTTGTTGTTACTCTCTAGAGAGAGGATAAAGCTACTTTCTGATTTGTGTTCAATACAATACTACTTACAGCACACACACTGCAAACCAAACGATTACTTCAACTTGACATTTGACTGGCTACTGGCGCTACTGCACAGAACACATAGGTAATATTATACAATATGGGATGCGCTAGTCTCACACCATTTCAGAAATTTTCGACGCTCGGTACCTCTAGCGACCGTCGCTGTAAACACTAAACTCTGTCGATAACTCTCGTAAAAATGGATTGATGATAATTTAAAAAATCTAATAAAAAATCTCGAGCATAAAAGGTTTCCATGGTGATGTTATTTGTAAGTCACGGCTTCACATTCCTTTAACTCTGAAGAACTAACCACATGTTGACATTCCTGGGCCAATATGTTCTCTATAAGTCATTATCAGTTAAAATATAAACAGTGGGAACTATTCGAGCAAATATTGTTGTATGATTTCATGTGCTTTATGTAAATTTAATAATGGTAGCGGTCCTAATTGCGCTACCAGTGCCAACTACGCTCGCCGTCAGCCGTACAAACACGTGTCCCGATTTAACTATCGTTAGAAAGCCTGCTACCTGCGCTATCCAATAATCCAATTCGGGACAGTTGTTTGCAAGTGCAATCTGTCATTAAGATGATATTTGTTTTATGTTTGATTCAGAAATGGACGACAGTGAACTGAACGATGTTATCACTTCACATGTTTATTCTAAAAGCACACCAGTGGGAAATAAGATCATTACTAACAATTTATATACATGGGCGATATATTTTAAACATAGACACAACAAACGTCGATAAATGATGACGTCACGCAAACTGTTGGTAATTATATAGGTTCTTTAGTAATGATTTTTACGTAATACGAACCACTATAATGCGCGCTCACGGAGCATTGCACAGATAGATAAAATGGACCGCTACCAATGTGTATACTGTATGCACTTCTCATTCGTGAAGATTGTTTCTTCTTTTAAAGGATCTGGGCTTGCATACACAAACCCCGTTTAAGTTTATAACTCTTTAGGGGAGAAAAATAAAATAAAATTGTTGTGGGAAGTTAATTTATTTCTTATTTATTACATTATGAACGGCCTTAAAAAATACATAATTATTATCAATTTGGTCAATTCAAAAGAACAAATCAATACAAACATAACCTAGGAAAAATTAAATTAAATACGCAAATACAAAATGTTGCAATACATGTGAGAGTAAATATAACAATTAGGTAAATTATACATATTACAAAACTAAATACATAGGTTGTTAAAAGTAATAAATTAATATCAAAGTTAACCATATTATCTATACCTACCCAATATGGTTATTACATAATAAAAATATATCCGCACTTTGCATGTATACTTATGTTATGTGTGATAAAGATTTTATTCATTTATTTAAAATTAGCTGAGTTAACCGTGCTTCGCAACGGCCCGGTGTCTCCCGACAGTTTGATCAAGTCAAAATGTGACTTAAGATCCGATCTGCATTTCCGACACCTTTCATTTAATACCGCAAGCATGACCCCACACAAATCTTGGATCCTCTCATCATCATGGCACCTACCAGCAAAACCTTTTTTTTTTAAATGGCACCGCCAAAATCTAAAGCAGATCGGTACAAAAGTTTTTGTAAACTTTCACAGCAATCAATCGTAAAATGCGGGTGTTATGCGAACACTTACAAAAGAACCGACTTATTTTTAAATATTTCAAATAATGAAAAAACACGAAACCAAAATCTCCGTCTAAACAACTTATTCTTTCATCTTTTTACCAAAGAGAGTTATTAATGCATTTCTGTACTCATGCTAACGTCTTCACTCCAATCATCACCAGTCCAGTCGGCTGGAGACATGCAGCCATGTTACTTATCAGTTGTGCCTATGTGTTATATGGATGTCTTCACCTTATTATGAATACGTTTATGTTTATTCAAATCTGATTTGTTCCTGAATGTCTTCATGCAGATATTACACTCGAAAGGTTTTTCGCCAGAGTGAATTCGTTTATGTACATCCAAATGTGCCTTTTGATTGAATGTCTTCATGCAAATATTACACTCAAAAGGTTTTTCGCCAGTGTGAATTCGTTTATGTACATCCAAATGTTCCCTTCGACTGAATGTCTTCATGCAGATACTACACACAAAAGGTTTTTCGCCAGTGTGAATTCGTTTATGTACATCCAAATGTTCCCTTCGACTGAATGTCTTCATGCAGATACTACACACAAAAGGTTTTTCGCCAGAGTGAATTCGTTTATGTACATCCAAATGTGCCTTTTGATTGAATGTCTTCATGCAAATATTACACTCGAAAGGTTTTTCGCCAGTGTGAATTCGTTTATGTATACTTAAATGTGACGCCCAAGTAAACTTTTTCATGCAAAGATTACACTTAAAAAGTTTTTCGCCAGAGTGAATTCGTTTATGTACATCCAAATGTGCCTTTTGATTGAATGTCTTCATGCAAATATTACACTCAAAAGGTTTTTCGCCAGTGTGAATTCGTTTATGTACATCCAAATGTTCCCTTCGACTGAATGTCTTCATGCAGATACTACACACAAAAGGTTTTTCGCCAGTGTGAATTCGTTTATGTACCTCCAAATGTTCCCTTCGACTGAATGTCTTCATGCAGATACTACACACAAAAGGTTTTTCGCCAGTGTGAATTCGTTTATGTACATCAAAATGTGCCCTTTGACTGAATGTCTTCATGCAGATTTTACACTCGAAAGGTTTTTCGCCAGTGTGAATTCGTTTATGTAACTCCAAATGTGCCCTTCGACTGAACTTCTTCATGCAGATATTACACTCGAGAGGTTTTTCACCAGTGTGAATTCGTTCATGTTTTCTTAATGTCGACGAATCGTTAAATGTCTTCATGCAAATAAGACGCTCAAAAGGTTTTTCGCCAGTGTGAATTCGTTTATGAATGCCCAAACTTCCCGCCTGAGTGAATGTCTTCATGCAAATATTACATCTATAACCTTGCTTCCTCTTGTTCGAACTCTCATTATTACGAACCTGCTTAGAATCCAAATTCTGGCTGTCAGATTTGAAAGATGAAATTAAATTATTTTCTCTACTAGCTCTCTCACACTCTTGTTTAATATCAGTTTCATGTATATCAATGTCTCCATAAGGAACAGCATGTCCAACATCACCTTCACTCTCCTCGTCAGGTTCTTGTTTCACAGTGACATTCCTAAGAAAGTCCTCGATGTCTTCATCAGTTATAATATCAGTTATTACACCTTCTTCCCCTTCATTATGTACACTGGCACTAGCACCTTCCATAATGACTGTATAACTTCTTCCTCACTTATGCAGTAGGTAGTTTTGTTGTTACTCTCTAGAGAGAGGATAAAGCTACTTTCTGATTTGTGTTCAATACAATACTACTTACAGCACACACACTGCAAACCAAACGCTTACTTCAACTTGACATTTGACTGGCTACAATAGGGACGCCTTACATACACTCGTTTATTTCACGGAGGATGGCGCCATTTTCAAATATGATACTGATAGTATTTTCGAGTTACTTACATTTTTATTTCTTACAGCATTAGGAACACACTTAAATGTTATGTTACAGTGTCTCCCGCATTATTTTTTTTACGAATCTCGAAATAAACCTAAATACATATTTGTACACTTCGTAATAAATAAGCTTGAAAAGCTTTTGTTGTGGAGAAAGTCGCCATCGGGGATTGAACCCGCGCCTACTGGATCGAGTCGAGCGCTTTACCAACCTGGCTTCCGACCACCTCATTTGTACAGGTAACTTGAATAGTGCAAAGTAAGATATGTATTTGTTATTTAAAATGTTACTACTACTACTACTACTACGCCCTTTATGTCTCCATTCGGGAGCACAGGGAGGCTACCAGGCGTCTCCATTCAGAGCGATTTTGTGCGAGTGATATTACCTCTCTCCACGTCATTCCTAACGCTCTGATCTCGTTGTCATAGGAACGGTGCACTGTGAAAGAGGGTCTTCCGGGGCGTCGGGACCCCTGTGGGTGGAAAAACAGCGCTCTCTTTGGCCAGCTGTCGTTGGGCATTCGCAAAACATGGCCCAGCCACGACCAACGTCTTTCCTGTATTACTGACAGGATTGATCGTTGCTAGGAACGCCGTCGAATGTATTCGTTGGTTTTACGTTCTTGCCAAGTGATACCCAGTATCCTCCTAAGACACCTATTCTCAAAGCTGAGTATCTTACGCTCTTGAGCCTTGGTTAAGTGCCATGACTCGCAGCCGTAGAGGAGGACAGGGATCACACAGGCGTTGAATAGGCGGCGTTATGTCTGGATACTAAACCCGGATGCCTTCCAGATCTTGTCCATGTTACTACCTATCATTTAAATTTCTTTTTACAATCGAAACAGTGCTATGTTTACGATCGAAGTGAAATTAATGATAAAAGCTATTTATGAAGTTCGTAAACAATTGTTTTATGTACATATTTAGAGAGATAAGCGGCGTTATTTTGTTTTTACATTGCAATAATAATGTGTTCATGTAAATGTAATGTGTGCAATGTAAAAATAAAACTCCACAACAAAAGCTTTTCAAGCTTATTTATTACGAAGTGTACAAATATGTATTTAGGTTTATTTCGAGATTCGTAAAAAAAATAATGCGGGAGACACTGTAACATAACATTTAAGTGTGTTCCTAATGCTGTAAGAAATAAAAATGTAAGTAGGTACCTACCTCGAAAATACTATCAGTATCATATTTGAAAATGGCGCCATCCTCCGTGAAATAAACGAGTGTATGTAAGGCGTCCCGCTACAATATGAGATTGAGAGCAGTGTTGCCGTTTCAAAATTTGCAATACTACCAGATTTTTTTCTAGAAAATACTAGAATATACAAGGTGACGTCGAAAAAGTACTCAAAAAATACTAGATAATTTTTTTGTCGACTTTTTTTTTTAGTCGTCAGCAGAAATATGGACTTGTTCTGTGAAAGAGTCGCCGACAGGGGGGGGTGCCTATAGTAGGATATGATGAATGCTGTTGGTGAAACTGTTGACCGCCAGCATGAAGGAAAAAATTGTCGATGGGGAGCGGGGGGGGGAAGGATTTGAATGTTTTATTATATTTTTTGTTATTTTGCTATGCTATTTTTGTCGACCTTGACGACTAAAAATTTTATTTAGGTTAAAAATACTAGAATATACCAGATTTTCAGAAAATACTAAAGAAAAACTAGTTTCATCAAAATGCCTCAGAAAATACTAGTTTAGTATTAAAAATACTTAAAACGGCAACACTGGTGACGAGGCCCGCGTAATATTATTATTATGGCATGGAGGCCAGGTCTAACTGACATTTAGTGATGATGACGTCACAAAAGATTGAAATAAATGTATGAGAAAATATATTACGTAGACCAAGCGTCTGTCACCGAGACAATGTGACGTCACGATATGAGTGAGGTTGCCATGGTTATGATATTTTGTGTGTCACGGCTTCGCTTTCCTTTAACTCTGAAGAGCTAACTACCATGTTTTTTTATTCTTTTTAAGGTTCCGGGCTTGCATACACAAACCCCGTTTAAGTTTATAACTCTTTAGGGGAGAAAAATAAAATTGAATTGTTGTGGGAAGTTAATTTATTTCTTATTTATTACATAATGAACGGTCTTAAAAAATACATAGTTAATCAATTTGGTCAATTCAAAAGAACATATCAATACAAACATAAGCTAGGAAAAATTAAATTAAATACGCAAATACAAAATGTTGCAATACATGTGAGAGTAAATATAACAATTAGGTAAAGTATACATATTGAGGAGACTCTCCGGGAGACTGCCTCGATCGGAGCAAATGGAGAGAGGTAGTTAAAAGTAATAAATTAAAATCAAAGTTAACCATATTATCTATACCTACCTAATATGGTTATTTCATAATAAAAATATATCCGCACTTTGCATATACTTATGTTATGTTTGATAAAGATTTTATTTATTTATTTAAAACTAGCTGAGTTAACCGTGCTTCGCAACGGCCCGGTGTCTCCCGATGGTTTGATCGAGACAAAATGATCTGAATTGCTTTTCCAACACCCTTTCATATGATACTGCAAGCATGACCCCACACAAATCTTGGATCCTTTCATCATCATGGCACATCCCAGCAAAAGCTTTTTTTATTCAAAAATGGCGACGCGAAAACCTAAAGCAGATCGGTACAAAAGTTTTTGTGAATTTTCACAGCAATCAATCGTAAAATGCGGGAGTTATGCGAACACTTACAAAAAAACCCGACTTATTTTTATGTATTTAAAATAATGAAAAAACACAAAACCAAAATCTCCGTCTAAACAACTTATTCTTTCGTCTTTTTACCAAAGAGAGTTATTAATGCATTTCTGTACTCATGCTAACGTCTCCACTCCAATCATCACCAGTCCAGTCGGCTGGAGACATGCAGCCATGTTACTTATCAGTTGTGCCTATGTGTTGTATGGATGTCTATCTATCTATCTATACCCTCACGCCACATCCCTTGCAGGGTAGGCAGAGAGGACAGAGCGCCAGACAGCCCTATCCTTACACACACTTCTAGCTTCCGTCACATTCATGCAATTAGTCATACACGCTCTCCGATTCCTTTTACTCAAAACGCGTCCATCCTTGAGGATCTGGTCGACATGATCGGACCAGGTCAGTCTCGGACGGCCGCGCTTTCTCACCCCTCTTCGCTCATACAGATATATCTTTTTTGTCATCCTGTCATCATTCATTCTCTCAACATGCCCAAACCATCTTAGTTTGTTTACTTTCATTCTTGTCACTACACCAGTCTTGCAGTCACTCATTTCCCTAATAACCTCATTCCTTATCTTATCTCTCAGCGTTTTCCCGCACATTCTTCTTAATGACCTCATTTCTACTGCATTCAACCCTGATTCATCCTTCTTCATCCACGTCCACGTCTCACTAGCATACATCAGGGTCGGCACCAAGACAGCATTGTGCACTAGCACTTTTGCTTTCATAGACACATTGCTACTACTAACAATCGGACCGCACCATTCGTCCTAGTACCGGCCAGCTTCCTTCTTTCAATGTCTCCATCACAGCGTCCATCTCTAGTAAACAAACTTCCCAGATATACATACTCATCCACTTGCTCCAGACAGTCATTACCAACCTTTATCACACAATTTGTCCTTATTTCCTCTCTTTCGAACACTAATACTTTCGTTTTATTTACATTCATTTTCATACCATTCATATCGCAGCTTTCGTACACACAGGATACTATCCGTTGTAACTCACATTCATCATCAGCCATCAACACTAAATCATCTGCAAACATTAACGCACATACTTTCACTCCATTTAGGTCCACACCAACATTCAGCTCATTCAGAGGACGCATGCAGTAGTCGAAGAACAGGTTGAACAACCAAGGCGACATGACGCAACCCTGTTTAACCCCTTTTGTGAGAGTGAACCACTGCGACAACGCAGCATTCACCCTGACACAAGCAGAGCTCTCCGTATATAGAGACGCGATTGCGCCAATCAGTCGGTCGCTCACCCCATATTCCGACAGTACACGCCACAGTCTTTCTCGGTCCACACGATCGTATGCCTTCTCCAGATCCACGAACGCGCAGAAGAGCCTCTGGTGTTTAGCCAGAAGCTTCTCCACGACCATCCGTAGGGAGAAGATCTGATCGGTGCACCCCCTGCCACTCATGAAAGCACCCTGCACATCCCATACTTTACTTTCAGTCACTTTTCTTACTCTTTCAATCAATACCTTTCCATACAGTTTGCCCACAGAGCTCAGCAAACTGATAGCCCGATAACTGCCGCATTCCAACCTTGAGCCTTTCCCCTTGTACAAAGGGCAGATGACTGCCCTCCTCCAATCCTCAGGAGTGCAGCCACTCTCCCAGCACAAGTTGAAGAGCCTCAGGCACCACTCGAGAATCTTCGGGCCACCTTGCTTGATGAACTCTATGGCCACACAGTCATGTCCCGCAGCTTTACCATTCTTTGCTTTTTTCAATGCAAGCACAACTTCATTCATACGTATTTCCTCGTCCTCAGCAATATTTACATTCATACTATCTGCTACATTCGTCTGGTTTGTACTAGTACCACTTTCATACAATTCTTCGAAGTATTCTTTCCATCTTTCAACAACTTCTTCTCCATTCATCACTAAATCACCATTCTTATCTTTGATGCAATTCATACTGTTTTTCTCACTTCCAGATCTCTTTCTTTTTATGGATTTTTTATGGATATTTTATGGATGTCTTCACCTTATTATGAATACGTTTATGTTTATTCAAATCTAATCTGTTCCTGAATGTCTTCATGCAGATATTACACTCGAAAGGTTTTTCGCCAGTGTGAATTCGTTTATGTATACTTAAATGTGACGCCCAAGTAAACTTTTTCATGCAAAGATTACACTCAAAAGGCTTTTCGCCGGAGTGAATTCGTTTATGTACATCCAAATGTGCCTTTTGACTGAATGTCTTCATGCAGATATTACACTCGAAAGGTTTTTCGCCAGTGTGAATTCGTTTATGTTTTCTTAATGTCGACGAATCGTTAAACGTCTTCATGCAAATATTACACTCAAAAGGTTTTTCGCCAGTGTGAATTCGTTTATGTCTTCTGAATGTCGACGAATCGTTGAATGTCTTCATGCAAATATTACACTCGAAAGGTTTTACGCCAGTGTGAATTCGTTTATGTACATCCAAATGTGCCCTTTGACTGAATGTCTTCATGCAGATATTACACTCGAAAGGTTTTTCGCCAGTGTGAATTCGTTTATGTTTTCTTAATGTCGACGAATCGTTAAACGTCTTCATGCAAATATTACACTCAAAAGGTTTTTCGCCAGTGTGAATTCGTTTATGTCTTCTGAATGTCGACGAATCGTTGAATGTCTTCATGCAAATATTACACTCGAAAGGTTTTTCGCCAGTGTGAATTCGTTCGTGTTTTCTTAATGTCGACGAATCGTTAAATGTCTTCATGCAAATATTACACTCAAAATTATTTTCTCTACTAGCTCTCTCACACTCTTCTTTAATATCAGGTTCATGTATATCAATGTCTCCATAAGGAATAGCATGTCCAACATCACCTTCACTCTCCTCAGCAGGTTCTTGTTTCACAGTGAAATTCCTAAGAAAGTCCTCGATGTCTTCATCAGTTATAATATCAGTTATTACACCTTCTTCCCCTTCATTATGTACACTGGCACTAGCACCTTCCATAATGACTGTATAACTTCTTCCTCACTTATGCAGTAGGTAGTTTTGTTGTTACTCTCTAGAGAGAGGATAAAGCTACTTTCTGATTTGTGTTCAATACAATACTACTTACAGCACACACACTGCAAACCAAACGCTTACTTCAACATGACATTTGACTGGCTACAATTTGGGATGCGCTAGTCTCACACCATTTCTGAAATTTCCGACACTCGGTACCTCTAGCGCCCGTCGCTGTAAGCACTCGTAAAATAGAATTTGATAATCGTAAAAATATCAACTGTTTGTATTTATTTTTCTCTTTTCCTTTTGGTTTTTATACTCTCCTAAGTATATGTACAAATTGAGTCATTTCTATGTCACAAGTTGTTGGTTGGCAGACACAGCCGACGGCAATAAACCTGCCATTTGGGATAATATTTCTTTACATCAAATAAGGATTTTATTTATTTTATTTTAAAAAAATCTGTAACTTGTAGAGTGCGACATGTTTTTTTGTACTTAAATATTATGTTTATGGGTTACTTATAACTTACTTAGTTTTTTTAGTGACGGGATTTTCTGTAGATAATTTTTGTAATTTTTTTTTATATCTGTGACTCTTATCTGTTATTATTATTACTAATTACATGTTACGGCATTGTCTATTTTTGCGATATTATATATTTATTGAGTCTTTTTGATATTATATATTATAATCCTTTTTTTTACTGTCATACTTTGAGGAAATATTATTTTATTTGTAAGATCTGTTTTTTGTTTTCATTTTAAAACTGAAGATTGTATCTACGGATTTTTTACATAGTACTATTTGTTTGAAACTGATTGTCCTAATGGTGGCCTATATGAATGAGTAAGTGTATTCCGCGATTAGCATAAAATATTTTAGAACTTGCATAGGTACCTACCTACTTCAATTGTAAAAAGCCCAGATATTTTTTTTATTCTTGAAGTAATAGGTACTATCGCTAAACGGCGCCCAAAATAATCCAATTATTATTATCACTATTCCACCTTACTTGTTTATAATAATATAATAATATTTATAGCAAATTGTAAACAATCAGCGAACGAAAAGCGTTTTTGAGATGGAGTTATTACTGAAAGCTCCTCTTTTTATCTGTTGCTTTAAAAAATATAACCCAATCAATAGCAATCATAGCGGAACATTCGGCAAAGTTTACTGTTTACAGCGACCGTCGCTAGAGGCACCTAGCGTCGACTGCTGTGATACCTAGCGCATCCCTACAATCAGTGGCGTAACTAGCATTAGTGCCGCCCGGGGCGGACTCTGAAAATGCCGCCTGACCCCTTAAGCTAGTACCTATACATTATACAAGTACATACGTACCCATGGGTGTCTGCAGTTTTGTAGCTAGGCGAGAGCAACTAAACATTTAATATTGACGTGACATAAAAAAGGATGTAAATAGCGGCGCAGGCGAAATTTTTTTGACAAATGGGTGAAATGATGAACCTGGTTATCTTTCTGCAGAAGGTAACACATATGGTTATAGGTATTGTATAGGGGAAGCGACCATGCCAGAAGTAACGAAATTTTAGCCATAAGATAGCGAAAATCTAGCTTACTTATTGTGAAATAAAAAAATACTTGAGCACCTATAAAGAATAAGTACTTACCTACCATGAGAACAGGCTTAATTAGCGCCGCAGGCAATTTTTTTTATGGAAATTATTCTAATTTAATAGATTTCATAATTATTTTAGAAAATTCAGATATATTTTTTTAAATTTGTGTTTTATTAAGATGTTTATTTATATGTTGCTCCATTTTGCCGCCCTTTGAAACACGCCGCCCGGGGCGGACCGCCCCCCCCGCCCCCGCCTAGTTACGCCACTGCCTACAATATGAGATTGAGTCAAAGAACAATGATCTGTGATGAGGCCCGCGTAATATTATCATGGAGGCCACAGGCGCGGATCCAGCCCTCAAAAAAGGTTGTGGTCACAGGCAGTGGCGGATCCAGGATTCAATTTTGAGGGGGGCTGAAGGTCGTCACATGCAAATATGACTTTGAGGTATTAAAAACGTGAATAGCGCCGCAGGCGACTTTTCTTTGAGACTGGGCTAAAAGGGTCATGAAACCAATACCTACCGTTTGATTTGTTTTCTTTGAACATAAAAACGTACCATGAAATAGCGCCGCAGGCGAATTTTTTTTTAGAAAATGTGTGAAATAATGAACCTGCTTGTCTTTCTATAGCAGACCTGGGCAAACTTTTTGGATGAAGGGGCATTTGTAATTATAAATGAGCGACGGGCTGCAAAATACGATTTTAGATTATTTATTAGTGTTGAAATAATGCGCCGAAAAATGCATGAAGTGATATGAAACACACAGTAGACCTAATTAGCGCCGCAGGCGAATTTGTTTTTGAAAAATCGGATAAGCGATAACATCAGAACTTTGGCCTTAGGATCTCAATAGACCGTGAAAGTGTGACGTTACAAGTCTATTAGGGTTGTGGGCATGCCCACCGTGCCCACAACGGTGGATCCGCGCTTGGGAGGCCAGGTCTAAATGACATTTGGTGATTAGGGAACCTACATAAATGTCCGAAAGACTAAGGTGACCAACCGTCCTCCTTTTGGACGGACAGTCCTCCTTTTCTAAGTTCTGTCCTCCCTCCAAAAGTGTCCTCCTTTTTTACTTTTTAACATTTTAAAACTAATCTATTAAACTCAAAACCACACGTTTTCTCATCATACCACGAATTGACTAGTACTATAGAATAAGAATAAGTTTCCAAAAAGAATTTGCCAGCGGCGCTAATTTACCTTTGCCTTTTGGTATGTCTAATGACAAATATATCACCTGCGGTGCTATTTTTTTGATACATCCTTTATGGAAAACATTTACAAGAAAATAAATCAAACAATATAGCGACCTTCTTCACTGTCCCAAAAAAAATTTGCGCATTTTTTGTCCTCCTTTTATTTTTAAAAATATGGTCACCTTACGAAAGACGAAAGGCCGAATCGCTAATCCTGCATACTTCAGTGTCGACCACTTGACTATGGACTTTTGTAATTCACAAAATCACCACGGCGCTCTCATTCACTCGCATACATTTCATCAACGACCTTCATTTACCATTTTGTCCATTTATAAGAGTGTTTCCTTCCCCGTGTAAAATCTCTTGAGGGGCAATAGAGGATGAAAAGGCATGAAAAAATGTTTAATGAATGCATGACCAAAAAAATATCAACCGTTTTGGAGATAATAATATAAGACCTTTTGAAAATTGAAGAATGTGCTTTTTTTACATTTAGGTTTTTGGCGATATCTCACAAACCGTTAACCCTGTTTTTTTTTTAATATAATACATAAATCACACTAAACATTTTAGGCTTTCAATAAAGAGCTTAATCCGTGAATTTCGCCTTAGAATATAGTGGAATTTGTTAGCAAACATCGTTTATCTCTATCACCCCTCGATAGATATTAGTGGCGGAAGGACACACCTTGTAGGTATGTTAAATATTATAATAATACAAATAATGATACACCCACAGCATCAATATAATATTAAGTAAGGTATTGATTTCGCAATAAGTCCCCCTTTAGGCACACTACCATTGTTTTGTATTAGTAATTATGCATATTTTTCTTTAGCCAATAAAGATTTATTTATTTATTTAATATTACATTATACATAGTATAATACACACATCAATACATCGTACTTAGTAATTATATATCAATAATTAGTCTAATGCAATACGCAGTTCCTTACCTAAGTCTGTATATTATAAATTTACATAAGTATATTATATTAATAAACTAGTTTATTGAATAAATTAATTTACAAACGCGATCTCTGTTTTATAGTTTTCCTATTCCTTCTTTAGAAGAGAATAAACATATGACAATGAATGATTGTGTGAACTTTTACATTATAGTCGTATATTACATTATAATTCAAAATAAATACAAAACTATAAGTACTATAGAAACCTCTGCCAGCGAATTATAATCATGTAACTTATTATATTCTTATTGACATTAATGTTTCCACATCTTCTTTTACATTGCTTAGGTATTATTATCAACAATTTAAACTAAATTGGATATTACTTTATTCGCTTCACAATTATAGACTCAAGTAATCTCCATTCTACATGTGTGTTACATGAGTAAATTAGTACATAAAAGTAAATTCTTTAATCCTTTTACCAAGAAAGTTAATGCATTTTTCTACTCATGCCTAACAGCGTCTTCCCACCAATTACCAGTCGGCTGGAGACATGCAGCCATGTTACTTATCAGTTGTGCCTATGTGTTGTATGGATGTTACGTTTATGTTTATTCATCTCCGATTTGTCCCGGAATGTCTTCATGCAGACATTACACTCATAAGGTTTTTCGCCAGTGTGAATTCGTTCATGTTTTCTTAATGTCGACGAATCGTTAAATGTCTTCATGCAAATATTACACTCGAAAGGTTTTTCGCTAGAGTGAATTCGTTTATGTACATCCAAATGTGCCTTTCGACTGAATGTCTTCTTGCAAATATTACACTCGAAAGGTTTTTCGCCAGTGTGAATTCGTTTATGTACCTCCAAATTTGCCCTTTGACTAAATGTCTTCATGCAAATAGAGCACTCGAAAGGTTTTACGCCAGTGTGAATTCGTTTATGTCGGCTTTATTGTGATCCGTTTCTAAATGTCTTCACGCAAGTATTGCACTCGAAAGGTTTTCCGCCGGTGTGAATTCGTTCATGTACCTCCATATGTACCCTTTGACTGAATGTCTTCATGCAGATACTACACTCGAAAGGTTTTTCGCCAGTGTGAATTCGTTCATGTTTTCTTAATGTCGACGAATCGTTAAATGTCTTCATGCAAATATTACACTCAAAAGGTTTTTCGCCAGTGTGAATTCGTTTATGTACAACCAAATGTGTCCTTTGACTGAATGTCTTCATGCAAATATTACACTCGAAAGGTATTTCGCCGGTGTGACTTCGTTTATGTATACTTAAAGCTGAACCAAAGTTGAATGTCTTCTTGCAAATATTACACTCAAATGGTTTTTCGCCAGTGTGAATTAATTCATGTTTTCTTAAATACGACAAATCACGGAAGGTTTTCATGCAAATATTACACTCGAAAGGTTTTTCGCCAGTGTGAATTCGTTTATGTACATCCAAACGTGTCTTTCCAGTGAATGTCTTCATGCAAATATTACATCTATAACCTCGCTTACTCTTGTTCGAACTCTCATTATTACGAACCTGCTTAGAATCCAAATTCTGACTCTCAGATTTGGAAGATGAACCGGCCGCTGAAATTAAATTATTTTCTCTACTGGCTCTCTCGCACTCTTCTTTAATATCAGGTTCATGTATATCAATGTCTCCATAAGGAATAGCATGTCCAACATCACCTTCACTCTCCTCAGCAGGTTCTTGTTTCACAGTGACATTCCTAAGAAAGTCCTCGATGTCTTCATCAGTTATAATATCAGTTATTACACCTTCTTCCCCTTCATTATGTACACTGGCACTAGCACCTTCCATAATGACTGTATAACTTCTTCCTCACTTATGCAGTAGGTAGTTTTGTTGTTACTCTCTAGAGAGAGGATAAAGCTACTTTCTGATTTGTGTTCAATACAATACTACTTACAGCACACACACTGCAAACCAAACGATTACTTCAACTTGACATTTGACTGGCTACTGGCGCTACTGCACAGAACACATAATATTATACAATATGGGATGCGCTAGTCTCACACCATTTCAGAAATTTTCGACGCTCGGTACCTCTAGCGACCGTCGCTGTAAACACTAAACTCTGTTGATAACTGTCGTAAAAATGGATTGATGATAATTTAAAAAATCTAATAAAAAATCTCGAGCATAAAAGGTTTCCATGGTGATGTTATTTGTAAGTCACGGCTTCACATTCCTTTAACTCTGAAGAACTAACCACATATTGATATTCCTGGGCCAATATGTTGTCTATAAGTCATTATCAGTTGAAATATAAACAGTGGGAACTAATTGGGCAAATATTATTGTATGATTTCATGTGTTTTCTGTAAATTTAATAATGGTAGCGGTCCTAATTGCGCTACCAGTGCCAACTACGCTCGCCGTCAGCCGTACAAACACGTGTTCCGATTTAACTATCGTTAGAAAGCCTGCTACCTGCGCTATCCAATAATCCAATTCGGAACAGTTGTTTGCAAGTGCAATCTGTCATTATGTCGATATTTGTTTTATGTTTGATTCAGAAATGGACGACAGTGAACTGAACGATGTTATCACTTCACATGTTTATTCTAAAAGCACACCAGTGGGAAATAAGATCATTACTAACAATTTATATACATGGGCGACATATTTTAAACATAGACATAACAAACGTCGATAAATGATGACGTCATACGCAAACTGTTGGTAATTATATAGGTTCTTTAGTAATGATTTTTGCGTAATACGAACCACTATAATGCGCGCTCACGGAGCATTGCACAGATAGATAAAATGGACCGCTACCAATGTGCATCCTGTATGCACTTCTCATTCGTGAAGATTGTTTTTTCTTTCAAAGGATCCGGGCTTGGATACACAAACCCCGTTTAAGTTTATAACTCTTTAGGGGAGAAAAATAAAATTGAATTGTTTGGGGAAGTTAATTTATTTTTTATTTATTACATTATGAACGGCCTTAAAAAATACATAATTATTATCAATTTGGTCAATTCAAAAGAACAAATCAATACAAACATAACCTAGGAAAAATTAAATTAAATACGCAAATACAAAATGTTGCAATACATGTGAGAGTAAATATAACAAAATAATAAATAAATCTTTATTGGCCAGAGAAAATATTCATAGTTACAAAAACGAGACAATTATAGTGTGCCAAAAGGCGGACTTATTGCAAAACCAATATCTTACAGTCAACCCGAGAAAAGAAAGAAAAACTTAAATACTATAATAATAAAGTAAGTAAATATAAAGATTCACATATATAATTTATACATATGGCCCGGTGTCTCCCGATGGTCTGATCGAGACAAAATGATCTGAATTGGTTTTCCAACACCCTTTCATATGATACTGCAAGCATGACCCCACACAAATCTTGGATCCCCTCATCATCATGGCACCTCCCAGCAAAAGCTTTATTTTTTTCAAAAATGGCGGCGCCAAAACCTAAAGCAGATCGATACAAAAGTCTTTGTGAATTCTCACAGCAATCAATCGTAAAATGCGGGATTTATGCGAAGACTTACAAAAAAATCCGACTTATTTTTATATATTTAAAATAATGAAAAAACACAAAACCAAAATCTCCATCTAAACAACTTATTCTTTCGTCTTTTTACCAAAGAGAGTTATTAATGCATTTCTGTACTCATGCTAACGTCTTCACTCCAATCATCACCAGTCCAGTCGGCTGGAGACATGCAGCCATGTTACTTATCAGTTGTGCCTATGTGTTGTATGGATGTGAAATATACTGGCATTCCCTTGGAATCCAGTCTAGGGAGCTTCTAAGGCTCGTTCCAATTGTGGGCAGAGGAAGAAAATAACTAACACGGTTTCACACAATAACTTCTATTGAACGACAATAATTACAATGTTTGTAGGCCTATGCTATGTCTGCCTTCAGCTGAGTCTAAAACCAGAATGAGAATTGTCCCCACCTTCAGAAAAACCTTCCACCAAATTACCCACTCCTTATTTTCCCAATAAGTAGAAACTTCAAAAATCCCGCACCGCCATCTGTGTTCAAATCTTCCAACCGCTTATTGCCAACAATTCACTATTCGACCTATAGCAGTTAGCAAAGTCTCACACCTATTTTGTTTCTCCCAGTTGACCACAGATGGCAGTACATCACACTTCCCAACTTAATTCAAGAAAATCTTAAATTTTCTGATCTACCTACTAAACATTTAAACAATTTCAATACCTAAACTCAGCTGTGTCCTATCTAACATATGACATTACACTTATATATATGATTTATTTGATTCAATTACACTTTTAAAACTATGACAACTTAAACAATACAATTTCATTTCCATTTGACTACTCCATATCTCTGTGGAAGCTATACTGGCCGTAGTCCCCGTGGTCATAATCAGCGCCGAGTTCCCCCTCGAAGTCTCTCATCTCGGGCTACCTGCAAAGACACAGAAACAGCTGGTTTAGACACTTTGCCAAAGAAAGTGTCCGCCGCTGCCTCCAAGTCTTCGCAAATCAGACCTCGGGCAGACGGACGGACAAATTGTACTTACCCCCTCAACCATTCTCTCCCCACGACACTCTCACAAAGTGATATTTGACTCACATGTCGCTTCCAAATATTTCCTGAAGCAACTATTACCAAATACACACTTTTGGACAACACTTTATAAATTCTAGCTTTCACCCAATGATTACCAGCACTATGAAAATCTCTTGTCCATACGAGATCATGTAACATGAATTTATTCTGGTATCTCTTACCCCCGTGATAACTTTGTTGTCTTGTTGCGAATTTATTTAACCCAACTAACCTATATTTTGACTTTTTCCTCCAAATGTCAGATTGCCAATTCCTATTGTTACTGACTTCACTCGTATTATTATTATCGACAGTAGATTCCCTTTTTACCACATTTTCGTTACCTACAGTAGATTCCCTTTTTACCACCTTTTCGTTACCTACATTACCGATTCCTACAAAAGAAATGTCAAAATTTTTCATGAAATCTCTACCAAACAAAATGTGTGACCCATTTACGACAACAATAAGGTCTAATGTTTTTTTCAAAGTTTTATGTCTAATTTTCACAGTGATTTCTCCCCTAACCTGCAAAGATTTTCCAGCGTAACCCTGTACTCTCCCTGTGTAAGCACGTAAAGGTACTTGACTGAAATATTTTGCATACACACTGCTGGGTAAAACTGATTTACCAGCCCCTGTATCTAATAACCCACATACCACTTTATTCTCTATTTCACATGTTAATTTATACGGATTTTCTTCAGAAAAGTGGTCTATCACGTTTAATTCTACTTGATTCACCTTATTTTCTACATTTCTCCTACAATTTCTCGCGAAATGCCCAATATTGTTGCACTTATAACACCTAAAATTTTCCCCTCTATTTTTCTCTTTCCTATAAAGAGGTGATGGAGTTCGTGACCTGTTATATTTTCTCTCGCTACTAACACTTCGTCTTCTCTCAAAATGTTCCCTTTTAAACCGTTCCTTCGAGTTTGACCCTTGGTGTGAAAAATTTTCCTCGCCATTCACATTTGCGACAATATTTTCCGGATTCCTTCTATTTATACTACTTTCGTATAATACCGCCAGTTTCAAACATTCGGAAAACTCTTTTTCTTCACATTCCAAAATTAATTTCTCTTTGATCTGAATGTTTCTTATACCTATTATAAATATATCCCGTAATACTTCTAACAAAAATTTTCCAAAGTTACAATCACTTGATAATTTCTTCAACCTAGCTGCCCATTCTTGTAAAGATTCATATCCTGACTGTTTCGCATTATAAAAATTACTTCTACATTCTAACTTACATACATTTTCCTTGCAATACGTATCCAGTAATGCAATTAACTGTTCAGTTTTTAATTCATCTACGCTCTGTGGCGACGCCAGATCCACTAACAATGAAAATGTCTCTGAGGAAAGATAGGAGCAGAATAGCGCAACTGTCCTCCCGTCATTTAGGGCCCTTGCCTTATCATCATATAATCTCAAAGATTGTCTAAACCTCAAAATGAATATCTCCCACCTGTCTGTCTTGTGATCGAAAGACAGTGAAGGATCCCTCGACAGTGAATATGCCACGGAGGCCTGGGGCTCCGACTTTACAACCCCTGGTTTAGAATCAGGCATTTTTACACAATTTTCTAAACTAAACTATACTAAAAAAAACTATTGCAATTACAAACAACTCAAACTACTTATCTTCGACTCTGCAGACGACAATAACTCCTGTGACCCACAGTTTGACCTCTGTTGACCCTTGGCTTGACCTCAGTCCTCTGATCTTCCGGAGTTCTGTGGCTGCTTCTACTGACGTGGATGATGTTCCCTCAGTCTTCCATCTTCTCTGGATGGGTACCTGCTTCCCTCTGTGGATGTTTAGTCCCCCGTCTTCCGTCCGTCTCTGGATGGGTAACCGCCTCCGATTCTGGTCTCCACAAGTTCTTGCCCAGCTTCTTGGAACACCAACACCGCCCTTGGCTTCTGGTTTGATGTCCTCACCAGGTTTCTCTGGTCCCTGACCCCTTGTAGACCGCTCAGCTGCCAAGACAACACCTCCGCACAACCGAAGAAAAATCTTCTTGTGACAACAAGAAAATTTTCACCTTTGCCCACACAAAATTTACTGCGCCATGAAATATACTGGCATTCCCTTGGAATCCAGTCTAGGGAGCTTCTAAGGCTCGTTCCAATTGTGGGCAGAGGAAGAAAATAACTAACACGGTTTCACACAATAACTTCTATTGAACGACAATAATTACAATGTTTGTAGGCCTATGCTATGTCTGCCTTCAGCTGAGTCTAAAACCAGAATGAGAATTGTCCCCACCTTCAGAAAAACCTTCCACCAAATTACCCACTCCTTATTTTCCCAATAAGTAGAAACTTCAAAAATCCCGCACCGCCATCTGTGTTCAAATCTTCCAACCGCTTATTGCCAACAATTCACTATTCGACCTATAGCAGTTAGCAAAGTCTCACACCTATTTTGTTTCTCCCAGTTGACCACAGATGGCAGTACATCACAGGATGTCTTCACCTTATTATGAATACGTTTATGTCTATTCAAATCTGATCTGTCCCTGAATGTCTTCATGCAGATATTACACTTAAAAGGTTTTTCGCCAGTGTGAATTCGTTTATGTACCTCCAACTGTGCCCTTCGACTGAATGTCTTCATGCAGATACTACACACAAAAGGTTTTTCGCCAGTGTGAATTCGTTCATGTTTTCTTAATGTCGACGAATCGGTAAATGTCTTCATGCAAATATTACACTCGAAAGGTTTTTCGCCAGTGTGAATTCGTTTATGTACCTCCAACTGTGCCCTTCGACTGAATGTCTTCATGCAGATACTACACTCAAAAGGTTTTTCGCCAGTGTGAATTCGTTCATGTTTTCTTAAAGCCGACAAATCATTAAATGTCTTCATGCAGATATTACACTTCAAAGGTTTTTCGCCAGTGTGAATTCGTTTATGTACCTCCAAAGTTGCCTTTTGACTGAAAGTCTCCTTGCAAATTTTGAAAGGTTTTTCGCCAGTGTGAATTCGTTTATGTACCTCCAAAGTTGCCCTTTGACTGAACGTCTTCTTGCAAATAATACACTCAAATGGTTTTTCGCCAGTGTGAATTCGTTTATGTACCTCCAACTGTGCCCTTCGACTGAATGTCTTCATGCAGATACTACACACAAAAGGTTTTTCGCCAGTGTGAATTCGTTCATGTTTTCTTAATGTCGACGAATCGGTAAATGTCTTCTTGCAAATATTACACTCAAAAGGTTTTTCGCCAGTGTGAATTCGTTTATGTAACTCCAAATGTGCCCTTTGACTGAACGTCTTCATGCAGATATTACATTCGAAAGGTTTTTCGCCAGTGTGAATTCGTTTATGTACCTCCAAAGTTGCCCTTTGACTGAATGTCTTCATGCAAATATTACACTCGAAAGGTTTTTCGCCAGTGTGAATTCGTTTATGTACCTCCAACTGTGCCCTTCGACTGAATGTCTTCATGCAGATACTACACTCAAAAGGTTTTTCGCCAGTGTGAATTCGTTCATGTTTTCTTAAAGCCGACAAATCATTAAATGTCTTCATGCAGATATTACACTTCAAAGGTTTTTCGCCAGTGTGAATTCGTTTATGTACCTCCAAAGTTGCCTTTTGACTGAAAGTCTCCTTGCAAATTTTGAAAGGTTTTTCGCCAGTGTGAATTCGTTTATGTACCTCCAAAGTTGCCCTTTGACTGAACGTCTTCTTGCAAATAATACACTCAAATGGTTTTTCGCCAGTGTGAATTCGTTTATGTCTGGCCAAACTTCCCGTCTGAGTGAATGTCTTCATGCAAATATCACACCTATAACCTCGCTTACTCTTGTTCGAACTCTCATTATTACGAACCTGCTTAGGATCCAAATTTTGGCTGTCAGATTCGGAAGATGAACCGGCCGCTGAAATTAAATTATTTTCTCTACTAGCTCTCTCGCACACTTCTTTAATATCAGGTTCATGTATATCAATGTCTCCATAAGGAACAGCATGTCCAACATCACCTTCGCTCTCCTCAGCAGATTCTTGTTTCACAGTGACATTCCTAAGAAAGTCCTCGATGTCTTCATCAGTTATAATATCAGTTATTACACCTTCTTCCCCTTCATTATGTACACTGGCACTAGCACCTTCCATAGTGACTGTATAACTTCTTCCTCACTTATGCAGTAGGTAGTTTTGTAGTCACTCTCTAGAGAGAGGATATCTTCCGATTTGTGCTCAATATTGCTAACTAGTAACAGCGCACACAAAACACAACTCGGACGCTCGCTTCGTCTTGACTTTTGAGTTTTTTTGATTGAGTACAAAGTACAGTGTTACCAGGTGCCAAACTAAAAAAATTGGAATACAAAGTCTAGAAATATCTATAAAATCTGTATGGCTGTCGGAATGGAATCGACCGTTTGCAAAAAAGTCTTGAACAAAACCTTCTACTCAATTCAAAATCGGGGTAACATTGAATTCAGAGAGATGTTTTGGTCGGAGCTTTTTAGCAAACGGTCGATTCAGCTAACTGAACTTCCGGACGTGTGTCGAGAGCCTTAGAGATTAATAAGCCAAACTGAAAATGGCCGAATCGCTAATCCTGCTCACTTTACAGTGTCGGCTATTTGTCCTGTCGGCCATACGTACTTTTGCCAGTTGTCTTTGTCGGCCATTTGGCCATGTCGACCATTTCGATTTCGGCCTTTCGTCTTTCGGCAATTTGTACCATTCGGCCGATTTGGTTGTGTCGGCCATTTATGCGTCCGGGTCTGGTTTGTCTAGATCCCATGTTACAATTAGAAACTAGCGCCCATTAATGTGGAGGAGATTTATAAGGAAATAAAAACTTTTGGAAAAAACTTTACTGTCCAGTGTTGGCATTATGTACAGATTTATCTGTATTTATACAGATTTATTGCTACGTGAACAGACAAATTTAATACAGAATGATGACAAATTTTACTGTTTTATACAGATTTTTGGAATTGGAAAAAGTCTAGGATAAATCAGAAGAATTAAGTACAAAAAAACAGAATCGAGCACAATTATCATTTGATAATAAGTAAATAGACGGAATTATAATTTGTTAAATGAGTAAAAATATGTACAAAAAGAAATTAGGTACCTAATATATTTTATGTAGGCAGGTACTGTTATTTTCTCAAAAAGTTAAGTACCTATTCATTATAGTCTCAAAAAAAAAAGTTTTTCAATAAACTACAATATTTTATTGGTTTTAATATTTCATTTATCCTACAGATTTTTTTGCCTTTTCATACAGATTTTGGCTTATTATAATCTCATACAGATTTTTAGACTTTGAGATACAATTTTTATTTTTGGTTCATGGCAGCACTGCTTGTGTGGACTGTACTGTTGACATTTGTCATTTATAAATTGTGGAAAAATTAAGGATTGAAACCAGTTATCGTAAATTGTTTCGTTTAAAAACTTATCCGTGGAGTGTAATTGATGTGTCAAAAACAATGGATACAATGCCAGTTAATTAATTCATAAGTATAATTATTAAAAACTTCAGAAGGAATTTTCGCAAATGTCAAAACTGAACTTTGCCCTTTGAACATATGTTTTATATTAAAAATAATCAATTCAGATGTGAGTTTCTTATCTTAAGATATGCCAAATGTTTCGTATTTAATTCAATTTTAACTAGTCATTGACAAAATAGAAATAATCTATCTGTGCGCGGTTTTGTGATAGGTTCAAGTTGGTCCAAGTCTTAATAAGAAACAGGTATTTATTCCTTTCTATTTGATTTCATACATTTTAAGAAATTACAAAGAGTGTACTATACTATACTATACCCTCACACCACCTCCCTTGCGGGGTAGGCAGAGAGAACGGATCGTCAGACTTTCGTAACCTTACACGCACTTCGGGCTTCTGTCACATTCATGCAATTCGTCATACACATTCTAGCCGTGTTTCCTTACACCTCTTCTTTCACCCAGGTAAATTTTTCTTGTTATCCTTTCGTCGTTCTTTCTCTCCACATGTCCCAACCATTTCAACTTGTTCACTTTCATTCTAGTCACAACATCCTTTTTACATTCACTCAACTCTCTAATCACTTCGTTTCTTATCCTATCTCTCAACGTTTTTCCACACATTCTTCTCAGCGTTCTCATCTCGACAGCATTTATACTTGATTCAGAAATGGGAAATGAATAGGGAAATGAGTGACTGCAAGACTGGTGTTGTGACAAGAATGAAAGTGAATAAACTAAGATGTACAGGGCATGTTGAGAGAATGAAAGATGACAAAAAAGATATATTTGAGTGAGCGAAGAGGGGTGAGGAAGTGCGGCCGCCCGAGACTGACCTGGTCCGATCATGTCGACCAGATTCTCAGGGATGGACGCGTTTTGAGTAAAATGAATCGGAGAGCGTACATATATGACTGCATGCATGAATGTGACGGAGGTTAGGAGTGTGATTAAGGATAGGGCTGTCTGGCGCTAACTACCCTGCGAGGGACGTGGCGTGAGGGTATAGTAAGGTGACCATATTTATAAAAATAAAAAGGAGGACAAAAAAGCGTAAATAGCGCCGCAGGCAATTTTTTTTTTTGGGGCAGTGAAGAAGATCGTTATGTTTGATTTATTTTCTTGAAAATGTTTTCCATAAAGGATGTATTAAAAAATAGCTCCGCAGGTGAAATATTTGTCATAAGACATACCAAATTACATATACACAAAAGGTAAAGGTAATTAGCGCCGCAGGCAGCAAATTTTTTTAGGAAACAATTGCATTTTAATGTATTTTTATACTATAGTACTAGTTAATTCATGGTACGATGAAAAACGTGTGGTTTTGAGATTAACAGATTAGTTTTAAAACGTTAAAAAGTAAAAAAGGAGGACAAAAAGGAGGACACTTTTGAAGGGAGGACAGAACCTGGAAAAGGAGGACGGTTGGTCACCTTAGGTATAGATACATAGATATTTTAAGAGATTACAAAGAGTGTGCCTTGTGTAAAGGCTTGCTTTCTGTTTTACTCACTTTACTGTGAAGTGTTTATTCACTTATTGAATACATTAACTATTAATAATTTCATCCGTCTTGTCCACCGTGCGGACGTTACCTGCAAGTGGAGTTTAGATTGTATTGTTGGTAACCCTGATTATCCAATCTTGTCGTAAGAGCTGTCAAAGCTTCCCAATATTCTCACATTGTATCTTTTACAAGAAACCTACAATGCCGAAAATATTACAGAGTAGCGCTAGAGAAATCATTTTAAAGAAAATATAGTTTTGCGAGTTGGAAAAAGGAAAAATACTCCAATAATCCCTTCAAGCCGCCACCACAAGTTAGAAAAACAATCTTGCCAGTTTATTCTAACAATTCAAAAATTGGCAAAATGTTTTTAACAACAGTTCTGAAATATAATTTGAAAGTAGCGAAAAAGTATAACCATAACGCATTATCACATCAAGCAACACTAAACCAAGTTTGCACCAGGGGACTTCTTAGAGAGAATAGTCTGTAATAATATTGAATGTACACTTTATAACAAGTGGATGTATACACTATTGCGATATGCTCCGAGTGAATTTGTCTATTATCGCTTCAACTGTTTCCAATTTTGTATGAGAGTGTAAGCGCAAAATAAGAATAACGTAATCGACTAATCAATTTTGACTTATTGTATAAAAAGGGGAACGAATATCAAAAAAATATCCACTAGAGTCACTGCGTCTTACCTTAAACATTTTATCAACCAAATGACAGCATTATATCTAACAAACTACGGGAATAATATCAGTGAATTTCAGAGATAACTTTGGAATTATTTTTTAATGAGAAAATTTACTTGAATCATATTTCCCCCCACTAGAGTGACTTGCAGCATATCTTACATTTATCCATGTGTTAAGTCTTAGGATGATATCTTTAGTATTAGCTGAGTCATCTTACATAGTACAATTGTTTCAGGTGCAAGTAAGAGTGAAATATATTAATTAAGATGCATTATTCTGATGAGTTTATAGATGCCCCTTGGGGAAAAATTTGTGGTGAGTATATAGAACCAATCTATACAATATATATAAAGTCTGATTTTTGTAAATGTTCACATAACTCCCGCATTTTACGATGGATTGCTGCGAAAGTTTAGAAAAACATTTGCGATAATATAGGCTGTGTTCTAACGTCACCGGTTTTTGAAGAAAAAGCTTTTCCTAGAAGATGCCATGATGATGAGGGGATCCAAGGGTTGCGTGGGGTTGTGTGTGGTATCGTATGAAAGGGCATTAGAAAAAATTCAGATCTTAAGTTACATTTTGTCCAGCTCAAGCCTAATGTTCAATGCATCTAGATAAATGTTCAATGCATCTACCCTATGTACCAAAGCATATTTAGTAACGGTTGTCAAGATATAAGGTCTCCCGTCATGCATACTCTTAATTCATGTTAATAATGTTTCGCAACTATTACAGTATTTCGGCCCCATTCAAGGTCAAGCTTATTTTGTTTAAACGCTCACCCTTTAATGCTTTGTGTTTCAGTTGTGCGTGCTGGCCACGTCGGTAAGCCGCTGGTCCTACTCCACGGCATAGTGGATAATGCTGGGGGATTACAAACTCTAACCAACTTGTAAGTAAACAACTTCATTTCTGATTCTCAATTATTTCAAATCACTTTTATTAGCACAAAAGTATACAAAAAATTCTCAGCTCTATATAATACATTCATATAAAAAAAAATACAAAAACATTAAAACTAGCTTTAAAATAAAAATAATAATATAAAATTTTAAACATATATAAACATATTACATAGAACTAAAAACTACCTATATACTATTGGGTGTCCCTCTCTCCCATGATGTGCACAAAAATGCACTTATCATGAGAGAGTTTTTAAGAGCTATAGAGAGAGAAACCTTCTAACAATCCTGCAAGTTTCTCAAGATTTACTTTGAGACTCTTAGGAATGACACCGTTTGTGGATATCACTATAGGAATGATGACAGTGGAAGGTGTTCTCCACATCTCTTTAATTTCATGAGCAAGATCAAGATATTTCGTGATCTTGTCCTGCTCAGCCTTATGAAGATTTTCATCATGTGGTATAGTGATATCCACAATATATGTCTTCTTTTCCCTACGATCAACCAACACAATTGTTATTATTAATTTTGGGCAAGCAGCCTAGGCTGATGGGCCCAAATCAATGTCTGTGCCATCTGTCCTTCTGAGAAAGTCATCCAATCTGTTCTTAAAAGCGTTCACTGATGGTGCTTGTATCACATTTTGGGGTAAACGGTTCCACATATTCACCACTCTATTGCAAATAAAATTCTTTCTCGGATTACTGTGAAACCGTTCCTTGGTGAGCTTCATAGAATGTCCTTTCAAATGGGTATTGGTATTCAGTTCAATTACTAAATTATTTTAGGTATGGAACCGGATTTATCTGCATTGCGCAGACGGAAATACATTTTTCCTCAACAGAGACGAGAGGCATCTTCATTCACATAATGTAGCGTCATGTGAACTCCCTTGGGGAGGAAGCGGGATGGGTGTCCGACGCTTACGAGTCGGCTTTGGCTGGCTTAAAAGTGATCACTTTATGCCCATGAAGCGTAGTAAAACACCTTACTACTTTTGACAATAGGTCATACACACTCTCCGATTCTTTTTACTCAAAACGCGTCCATCCTTGAGGATCTGGTCGACATGATCGGATCAGGTCAGTATAGGGCGGCCGCGTTTCCTCACCCAAATATATCTTTTGTGTCATCCAGTCATCTTCGATTCTCTCAACATGCCCTGTACATCTTAGTTTATTCACTTTCATTCTTGTCACCAGTCTTGCAGTCACTCATTTCCCTAATAACCTCATTTCTTGTAAATTAAATATATAAAAAAAATAATTCCAGTGATATTGTATGTTACAGATTGGCGCCCCAGTGTCAGGTCTACATAATAGAGCTCCCGGGGTGCGGCTACTCAGATCCGTACCCTCCAGGGCTCCCCTTGCATTTCGACATCTTCCCGGAGGTCGTCAGAATAGTCGTGGATCATTACAAGTTGGATAAGTTTGATTTCATAGGTCATTCCATGGGAACTCAGATAGGTAAGAAATTCAGCTAAATACTAAAGATATCATCCTAAGACTTAACACATGGATAAATGTAAGATATGCTGCAAGTCACTCTAGTGGGGAGACATTTACTCAAACAAGAGATTATTCCCGTAGTTTGTTAGATATAATGCTGTAATTTGGTTGATAAAATGTTTAAGGTAAGACGCAGTGACTCTAGTGGATATTGTTTTGATATTCGGTCCCCTTTTTATACAATAAATCGAAATCTATTTTCTCTCATACAAAATTTAGAAAAAGTATTGATGCCTGAATATTTCATCTTCTTATATTTGTAGGTCTCCTTTACAATAGTGTATATCCCGGAAAGATATCACGCTTTGTGGCATTGGATTCTCTTCTCTACGCTCCCATCGAGGCTGGCAGCTACCCACGATGGTATAATGATAATATAAGAGCCTACTTCGACCCAGAGACCTACAGGAAACGGACATCTCCCCCAGAAAACGGACCAACCTACACCTACCACGAGGTAATTTCAATCAGGGTTTGGTAAAATCCGATATTTATTATATTTTTTTATCGTTTGGCAACTTCGAAGTATTGTCACATTGTTAAAGTCTGACATCCAGCGCCTCCAGCCATTGGAGGAACTCAGGGGAGAGGCTGGCAGCACTGTCAATGGCACCGGGGTAAGCACATATGGGGCAATCACACAAGATCTGCTGCATGGTTTGCTTCGGGTGTCCACAGTCGCACTGGATCATCCCTCATTCCCCACTTGTGGAGCATGTCACCGCAGCAGCCATTGTGTGTGGTCCACTGCCTGCGAGCCAGGTGGAAAAGACCGGTATATATCAAAAGTCCAGCTCAAGCCTCGAGAGTCACCAAGTGATCGAGAGGATCCAGTCACCGCATATCGCCGTGTTTGATATCTCATGAAAGTGCTTCACGAGTAGAACTCGTATCTTTTTATAAATTTTGATTCTGTCTATTCTTGGTGGTGGGAGGCGCCATTGGAATGAAGGAATCCAAGCGTTCGGAAGAGCGTGTTTGGTATCGTTTGGATATTACAAGTAGAACTCCGATCGTGTAGCATTATTTATCATTATTTTATTAAATGCGTACTTAACTTTTCGTTTATTATACATCGACAGAATATTTTTTCAAGGATTTTTCCTCATTTAAAATTAATTACCGCATATTAAAATTAATTATTGCCTAAATATATTAATTTCTATTCAATTTTTGGTGTACATTTCAACCACTTATTGTATCAAATTCTGTAATATGATATTATTAGCAATAGAGACTTATCTCTAGCAGGGTAGGCAGAGAGAACAGCTCTGTCACTACATACGCTCCCTGCTATCTCTAGTAAAAAAAACTCCCCACATATACATACTCATACACTTACATTTCCACTGCATTGAACCCTGATTGGTCCTTCTTCAGCCATGTCCTTGTCTCACTAGCATACATGCAGGTTGGCACTATAATAAGACAGCATTGCTTTGGTAGCCACATTGCTACTACTAACAATTGGTCTGAGTGCACCATATGTCCTAGTACCCAACAGCTTTCTTCTTTCAATGTCTCCATCACAGCGTCCATCTCTAGTAGACATGAGCGCCACGCCGGCGCGCCGCCGCTGATCACGGTCGGCGCGCCGCCGCCGGCAAAACGCTCACGCCGGCGGCGTGGGAAAAGTATTTATCCTTTGTTTCTTGAGACAGAAATCTAAATAAGTACTTTACCAGGTAAAAAAAATTAAGTATTCAGCTGTGGCGACGCTAGTATTCAGTAATTATATAAGATATCGAATAATAACTAATGCAGTTCCGTTCTAGACCCATTCCGTCGTCTGAATTACGTTCATTAGGTTTTGCATAAAAAAAAATCGGGGAATTTTCTGTGTCTTATTTATTCGATACTTAAACAAGAAATAGGATGGGATGGGGGTATTAATAGTTTGATTCTTCGTGGTGGAAATTAAATGAAAAACAAACGTTTTTTATGTAAGTAACTTTATGTTTTTCTTATCGATTTTTAGAACACCGGTCGATTTTACCACGCTGTAATTTTCAAACCACGTGAATTTTGGCAGAATATCTGACCAAAATATGCGGCCTTTCGTCTTTTCGGTCAACCGTTCTATATTTTCATTAGTTTAACCTTTGATTATCGAAGTACCTAATCAAAATTATTTTTATTCTACTTGACTAGATTCGCTATACTTCATTTGTTTCAATACAACACTGTGAAAAGGATAATGACTCCTTTTCTCTTGACAAAAAACGATATTCATTTGGTAATTTTTGACGTTTACGATCTTCAAAGTGTCAAAATGTGAATATAATTAGATATTTTAACGTTAAAATCCAATTATTTCGCTCACCAATGGCTGCATTTAAACAATAAAAAAAATACTATCCCCTAACGTGGTTTCTCAGACTGTGATTACAGACTACTCTCAAATTGTAATTTATCTTTCCACCGGTAAGCATTACGTATTTTGGTTGATGTCATTATGAATTTATCCACCTTTCGACGAAAAACGCCATAATTTATGTTTATTCATTAAATATCCTTATTTTTACTCCTAAAATAACATCGCAAGTAAGATAGTTTAATGAAATAACATAATTTTATTAAATTACCCTTCAACTACAAACAATAGTACATACAACACATATGTTTTTACAGCTTATGCTTAAGGAGTTTTGGATTTTGTGGAAGGTCGACCTCGTCATTGCAATTCTATACTTTATTTCAGAGTTTCAATTTTACTCACCGTTTAGCTAATAGCCCAAATATTGCCAAATGATAAACCTGTTCGACTGCACTGCCCATAGTGAGGCTCATTCTGACGCGTTTGACTTTATGGCTTAGTTTATTTTAATCTGCCCTCCAGTACCATGAAAAAGCAATAATGAAATTTTCCATTATTTTCCAAATATGAGCTTTTATTTTACTTTGTCATTGAAATAATCATAGTTTTCAAAATAAATAAATCGATTTTATCATTATCCTTTTCACATATACGTATTTAATCATTTAAAACAATAGTGCAAGAAAATCCAATGTTCCCCCCCCACTTTGTATCCACGCCGCCGGCGTGGCGCCGCCGCCGGCAATTTTAGACATGGGCGCCGCCGCCGGCTTTTTTGCAGCCGGCGCACATGTCTAATCTCTAGTAAACAAACTCCCCACATATACATACTCATACACTTATACATTTCCACTGCATTGAACCCTGATTGGTCCTTCTTCAGCCATGTCCTTGTCTCACTAGCATACATGCAGGTTGGCACTATAATAAGACAGCATTGCTTTGGTAGCCACATTGCTACTACTAACAATTGGTCTGAGTGCACCATATGTCCTAGTACCCAACAGCTTTCTTCTTTCAATGTCTCCATCACAGCGTCCATCTCTAGTAAACAAACTCCCCACATATACATACTCATACACTTATACATTTCCACTGCATTGAACCCTGATTGGTCCTTCTTCAGCCATGTCCTTGTCTCACTAGCATACATGCAGGTTGGCACTATAATAAGACAGCATTGCTTTGGTAGCCACATAGCTACTACTAACAATTGGTCTGAGTGCACCATATGTCCTAGTACCCAACAGCTTTCTTCTTTCAATGTCTCCATCACAGCGTCCATCTCTAGTAAACAAACTCCCCACATACACTTACCCCATACTATATGATTGCAGGCAATGTCTTTACTGATGAAGGCGAGAGGAATACCAGAGGGAGCTTGCAGACTAATCCTAAATAGGTCACTGAAACGTGTGGGGAATACGGACAGATTTAGGTAAGTACCCGACCCACTACGTTGCCCTGGGCATAAAGTGATCACTTAAGCCAGCGAAAGCTCACTCGTAAGCATCGGAACACCCATCCTGCTTTCTCCTTTCTCAAGGTGCCTCTCGTCTCTGTTGAGGAAAAAACTGGGATCAATCATAAGCCTGATGGATAGTCCATCCTTTGCTGTACATCCATTGAGATAACTACAATAATTTATAATTCCGTCCGTAACTTATTGTAATTTGTATTTCAGATTCACCTGGGACCAGCGAATGAAGCACGTCATAACTCCAGCGTTTACGGTTCAATTCCAGTTGGAATTCTACGGCCCCATACAGATACCGTACTTTATAGTATTAGCCAAGCAGTCTGTCAACAGGGTCATACAACTGATGAATCCACACATCGTGAAAGCGTTTTACGAAGTTAATCCGAATCTGCGGATGGTGATGGTGGACGGCAACCACGACGTACATCTGACAAATCAAGCAGTCGTCGCCGAGTGTGTGTCGCAGTTTTTGAGCGACGAAACAAAGCTGAAACGAGAGACCGACGAAACGTTTGAGAATTTAGCCGTCATAGCGAAAGACAAGGGGAATGTTCATCTTAAATCAAAAGTTTGATTAAAAAATTACCTCATAATATTCGTAAAATTACCTCAACGCACGCACCGTCAATACGGTCCTTGCATGTTTTTTTTCTTTTGGTTTTCGGTACAACGGTACATTAACTGGTGAGGTGGTCGGTAGCCTGGTTGGTAACGCGCTCGACTGTTAATCCAGTGGACGCGGGTTCAATCCCCGACTTACTCCACTTCACAACACAAGCTTTTAAGCTTTCTGTGAAGTGTACAAATATGTATTTGGGTTTATTTCAATAAACCCAGATTCGTTTAAAAAATTAAACTATAAATTAAGGTTTTCCGAAAATTTGAGATTTTAATTCTCTGTCTTTGTGGATATATTTATAAAATAAAGTCTCATATTCGATTCTAGCGCAAAAACAGATTTTTGACTGGCCGCCATATTGTGACGTCACGTTCCCCGACTCGTCCATACATTACCCACAAACAATCCGATTTCTGACTATGAATTTCATGGCGTTATGACGTCACAATCACGTTAACCGATGAGCGCTCGTTTCAGAGCACCTGAGAAAAATTGGTCAAATTAATTATCATTTAAATTCATTCATTCGGTCATTTTCAATTAATGATTATAAATTAACGGTGAATTAAAATTACATTTCATAATTTTATTCGTAATTCTAGTAGGTAGAACTATCAATTTAATATATTTTCGATATCTTAATATATTTTATCGATCTATTATATTGAACAAACTAAGATGATTTGGGCATGTTGAGAGAATGAAGGATGACAAAAAAGATATATCTGAGTGAACGAAGAGGTGTGAGGAAACGCGACCGTCCGAGACTGGCCTGGTCCGATCATGTCGACCAGATCCTCAAGGATGGACGCGTTTTCAGTAAAAGGAATTGGAGAGCGTGTATGACTGCATGCATGAATGTGACGGAGACTAGGAGTGTGTGTAAGGATATGGCTGTCTGGCGTTCTGTCCTCTCTGCCACCCTGCAAGAGACGTGGCGTGAGGGTATAAATAGATAGATAGATATTATATCGATCGATAAAAAAGAAGCAAGTACCCTATTTAAAATACTTAATTAAAAAATGTATTTTCTATAAGTAGTTGTTCTGAAACGCCCTTTCATTAGTTGTCTTTGGTTAACAGGGCCGTGACGTCATGAAGTTCATAGTCAGAAATTGGATTGTTTGTGGGTTTGGTAAGGAAGATGTTGAGAACGTGACGTCACAACATGGCGGCGGTCAGTCAAAAACCTGTTTTCGAGCTGGAATCGAATGTGAGACTTTGTTGTATAAATATTGTGGTTTATTGTTTTCTAATCATCTGTAGGAATCGTCAGGTTTACATATTAAACAAACATCACAAAACAAAATGCGATACATCAATAAACAGTTACAGCAAACAAGAATGAAATCAATAAACACATGGTGACAAAACAAAACATAAAACAGGTGTGGTTTAGTTCAATGCAGGTCTGGATGTAAACTGTCCAGAACTGCATTTCGTCAACAATAAATTAATGTACCGAAAACCAAATTTAAAAAAAAACAATGCAAGGACCCTATTTATTTCGGTTAACGGTAAGTTCGTCTAAAATCAATTAGTCTATTTATTGAATGTTCTAAAATGAATTTGCCTAACGATCAATTCGTTGTTTTTGGACAGATTGATTTTAGACGATTGATAATTAGACGAATTGATAATTAGACGAATTGATAATTAGACTTATTGATTTTAGACAAATTGATTTTGGACCAATTGATTTTAGACTTATTGATTTTAGACGAATTGATAATTAGACTTATTGATTTTAGACGAATTGATTTTAGACGAACTTACCGGACACCATTTATTTCATAATTAATCCATGTGATACAATATTAATACAATGTACTTAGTAAGAATATATGATAGAAAATAGCGAGACCAACCTGAATATAGCAACTGAAGGAGACCCTGACACTGTGACATTAGACACAACTGACAGTGAAGTGAATATTATGGAGTAGGGAACCTGTATAAATGTAGGAAGTCCTAACGGATAAAGCCATAGACAAAAATTGACCGCCACCAGCATTTCCGCTAGGTATACGCCATTCTTTCTCGATGTGCTGGTGTCGTATATCCTCATGATTGAGGGTCGCGACTCTCATTCCCGCAGTTGACGATCCTCCTCCACGAGTTCTAGGTTGGTCTCTTCGCGTCTTGATAGATGTCCGAAAAGACGAAGCATACGTTGTTGGCATATTGTGGAGAGCCGAGTATCTACGTGGAGCTCCCGTAATATGGACTCGTTGGTTCTATGTTTAGTCCAGGACACACGAAGCATTCTTCTCCAGCACCACATCTCGAATGCGTCGATTTTTCTCCTATCTACCGCTTTTATAGTCCATGTCTCGACAGCGTAGAGAAATATGGAGAAAATTAGTGTCCTGACAAGCCTCATCTTTACCTTAGAGGATATACCGCGATCTTTCCATATATTAGTCAGGCTCGTCATTGCGCTCTTTGCCATTCCCACTCTACGCTTTATTTCTAAAGTGGATGTTCCATCATTTGTGATAGTGGAACCAAGGTATACAAAGTTCTCCACTATGTCCATTCCAGTTAGCCTATTATTTAGTTGTAGTTGGTTGGTGCGGTCCACAATCATTATCTTTGTCTTGCTGCGGTTGATTTCCAGTCCAAGCTCTCTACTCTCCCTCTCCACTCTGTTCAGAAGTTCGAACATCTCCTCTTCACTAGCTGCAATGAGATTAGTATCATCAGCATATCTTAGATTGGAAATCTTCCTTCCAGCTATGGATATACCTCCCTCCCAACCATCAAGAGCTTTCTCGATGTAAAGTACGCTAATTTACTATTTGATTACATAGGTTATAATCCAAAGGTAATTTACACACTGATTATAGATAATGAGTCACTGAAATATCACCAGGTTTCATGCAATTGTGGACAAGCAATATGACACGCAATCATATGTTTGTAGCTCCCATGGCGTCCACCATAGATTTGTCATAGATAATAGAAGGGGCTCAATGTTCAATAGTTCTTCCCACCTTTATACAGGTTCCTTAGTATGGAGGTTTAGTGATTTATTCATACACTTTACTATAAGCACTAGAAATAATGACATTTCTATGATACAGATAACTATTTTTGCTGATTGGCTGGCGTGAGGGTATAGATAGATATTTCTTAAACGCATCTTCGATGGCCGCCGTGTGTTTTTATTTCTACTTCATTTTAACGTAGGTCTCGAATGTAGTATAAACAATTTGAAACTCCAGGGTCGCATTGCAATTTAATTGTTATTGCCACAGGCATTTCACTACTGCGGCCCTGTTAGAAACGCAACATTTTTAGGCTAGAATTAGGTAGTTTATGGCAAGAATTTTGAATTTCCTGCATTTCAGGGCCTATATGCACTGAGCAAAAATCGTTCTATTTTCGCTTCAACTTTTTCAAATTTTGTATGAGAATGTTAGCGCTCAGTAAGAATAACATAAGCGACAATGTGAATTTTACCTTTTTAAGAAGATCCTGGAAACAAATTAAAACACCTAAAACAGCCAATTTGTTAAGATTACAATTTCCAGCATTTTGGGTAAATTATACTTTTATATCTGAAAAACTGAACGTAAAAAATTGACAGATCTCGTAAATTTCAGCTGGGTACTTACGGAATATTTTTTATTCAAGGAATTTCCAAATATCTTAATTGTAAAACAGCCGATCTGTAGTCCATACTTTCATCTATCACTGTCTTCAGTTTCAAGACGATTCCCTCAGTATTGGCTGAGAACAATTCAGGGCACCGAAGCCGGATGACAGCATTTAGGACCTTAACTGCTTGATTATTAGTGATTTCCAGTAATTTGGTGTTTTTGGTAATCCGTTGGTGTTTATTGTTCCAATATCTGTCAGATGGTGTCCGGTAAGTTCGTCTAAAATCAATTCGATTTGAGGTATTTAGGTATGGAACCGGATTTATCTGTAATTACCTATAGCACAGATGGAATTACATTAAGTTTTTCCGCAACAGAGACGAGAGGCATCTGCATAAATAAAACTTTCAAAAATTACACGATTGACAGCAGGATGTGGTGGAATGGGTGAACGTTGCCCTGGGCATAAAGTGATCACTTAAGCCAGCCAGAGCCGACTTGTAAGCGTTGGAACACCCATCCTGCTTCCTCCCCAAGGGAGTTCACATAACGCTGCATTAATAAAATCAATTCGTCCAATTATCAATTAGTCTAAAATCGACGAATGGATTGTGGGTAAATTGATTTTAGACTAACTTATCGTAAACCATGTCGGATTACCAAGAGACTAATGTTACTAAATATTTTGTATATTTATTATTATTACTTACTTAATTAATTTTTATATATTTTTATATACAATTTTTACACTAGATAAGTTATCGTTATCCTTTTTACAGTTTTACATATAAATTTTATGACAAAATATGTATAGGGAGTTTCTTTTGAATAGGTACACTTTTAAAATGAAATTAAACCCTTTAAAATCATGGCAATGTCCATAAAAATGGCTTCATTGGAAAGATGAAAGTTTACCATTTATTTTTCAATAAGATTTTGCGCATATGTGCGCCACACTGGCTCGAATATCGAAGCCCAATTTTCGACCACTTTTTCAAGCGCAGTTGGAGCCGTATATTGGCAATAACTTTGCGAATGTTGACTTCCAAGTGATCCAAAGTCTCTCGTCTCTGACTAGACCACTCCCTTGACATATCCCCATAGAAAATTATAGGGTTTTATTTCATTTTAAAAGTGTACCTATTAAAAAGAAACACCCTATATAAGTATTTTTTTTACAATAAACTATGAAAATATTTATTATTCAATGTTTTTTTACTTCTATTATTCTCTTATTATCTCTTTCGCATAGTGCCTACATATTTTTAACACGTTAAACGCCGTGGGGGTCACCAGTGACCTCACGCAAAAAATATACTTCGAATGCTTTTTGGCGCCAACGGTCACGCTTCTCATATATTTCGCAAATGTAAGTGACCGGCGTGACGCTCGAGAGTTATCCTGTGCAGTGGGACACAGCTGCTCAGTAAATTATGGAAAATAGGTTCCAAATTTCGGAGAGTTCTGAAAAATATTTTCAAAACAGTTTTGTTATAATTAAGGAAACCTTACGCCCGATTCATGTATAACTTATTTTGGGTACGTTTCACATTAAAGCACATTGAATACCGAAATAAAGTTTTTATGTAAATTGTCATATTCGTTCCATAAGCGTTTAACGTGTTAAATAAAACAGTAAGAAGTTTTACGAAACTGTCATTTTTTTAAATGTTTTGTATGTCATTTGAAAGAGCATAAATCAGAGAAGTTTTTCCCCAGATTTCTGACTTTCAAAGTGTTTTATTTCTTGACGACCAAGCTTGCTTGCGAAATTTATCATTGCCCAATGCCCAACCTTCAAACTTTTTCCTTTGAGGGATGTGATATACTTCTTTTGACCATTAATTAAGCATAGACTTGAAAAATTATTAAGAGTTTGGTTTGCCTCAGTGTGAGGCTATACAATAAATTACCCGAGAGAGTGAAATGCCTCAATATCTGTGACTTCAAGAGAGAGGCGAAGGCGTATCTCGTCAATAAAGCCTTTTATAGTGTAGACGAAATGTTGAATGATCGCATGGATACCAACTAGCATTATTATTTTTATTTTGTAATGACGTATTACTAACAGAACCCTCTACATTCTGTTTGTAATATTGTTTACGATATGTGTTATTTACGACACTCATCATTATACATGTATCCATTTATATTACATATGTGAAATTGACGAGTCCAAGTGCCTACATAGGACCTAAGGACGATACAATACAATAAACAATACGATAAATAAATCTTCTTCTTCTCTATGTGTCCTGTCGGGTCCCCCCGACGTTGACGACCACTTGGGAGAACGCCTCTCTGTCCTGGGCAGTGCGAAACAGCTCCTCCACAGTTCTGATCTCGGTCCACTGCCGAATGTTTCGAAGCCAGGATAGCTGCTTCCTTCCGACCCCTCTACGGCCTCCTATCTTCCCCTTCATGACGAGCTGGATTATGGAGTATTTTTCTCCTCTAAGGACATGGCCAAAATATGATGTTTTACGGAGCTTTATTGTGTTGGACAATTGTCTATTAGTATTTGCTCTACGTAATACTTCAATGTTGGTTACCATGTCGGTCCAAGGTATTCTTAGCATTCTACGGTGGAGCCACATTTCAAACGCCTCAAGGCGGTTCAATATGTTGACTTTTAGTTAATATTGTCAGTTTTAGTTAATTTAGTCATAAATAAATAAAAATATTCAATTTTGTGATTTTGACTGTTTGTCGTGAATTTGCTTTTATCAATTTTACTATTTGATAATTTTACATTAATTCACTTTTACATTGTTAAAGGATTCTTTTTGTATTTATTAATAATTCGCCGGTCTATGCAATGGTGGTGTTTTTTTTGTATGTATTTGTAGTGTTGGCTGTATGGTTTTCAAGATGAAATAAAACACTAATGTGAACTAAGAACTTACGTAAGTATATTTATTATATTTCCTTTAGCGATAATATTACAGAAAATCCAACAGATCTGGCAAACCTACCTGCACTGCGTGTTAATTTTCTGTTGTACAGACTATTCTCTGTAAGAAGTCCCCTGGTGCAAACTTGGTTTAATGTTGCTTAATGTGATAATACGATATGGTTAAATTTTTTCGCTACTTTCAAATTATATTTCAGAACTGTTGTTTAAAATATTTTGCCAATTTTTGAATTGTTAGAATAAACTGGCAACATTGTTTTTCTAACTTGTAGTGGCGGCTTATTGGAGTATTTTTTCTTTTTCCAACTCGGAAAACTATCTTTTCTTTAAAATGATTTCTCTAGCGCTACTCTGTAATATTTTCGGCATTGTAGGTTACTTGTAAAAGATACAATGTGAGAATATTGGGAACCTTTGACAGCTCTTACGACAAGATTCGACAATCAGGGCTACCAACAATACAATCTAAACTCCACTTGCAGGTAACGTCCGCACGGTGGACAAGACGGATGAAATTATTAATAGTAAGTACATGCCCTATAGATGTATTAGTTTTGATAGACATTAGATTGTAACAATATTCATGGCACATCTATTTATTAATCCTCTCTCTACCACTGTCCTTCCTGGAGGACAAGACGCAAAAATAAATAATATCCATTTGAAGCAAATTCTCATACTTAATCCATGGTAAACTTATTATAGAATGTTTATTGTCTATGACTAAATATTGTTTTACTAGTAAACAACCACCAGTGTCCTCCGTGGAGGGCATGGGGCGAAGTCCTAAACGGAAAAACGCAAAAATTTTTTTTGTTCTAAATCATATAAAAATATATAGATATTAAATCCATAGTCAAAAAAATTCTATAACCCTTCTATTATATTCTGGTAGTGAGAGGGTAACCTTATCACCGTGAATCACTGTATGTCTGGTTAATTGCGACGGCTGGTTGAATTTCCGGCTTTGTGAGTTAGTTTATGAGAGTTTAAAGCATACTTATACCTGAATTTCTCCATGCAAATATTACACTCAAACGGTTTTTCTCCGGTGTGAATTCTTTTATGATAGGCCAAATTCGACGACCGACTGAACTTCTTCTTGCAAATATTACACTCAAACGGTTTTTCTCCGGTGTGAATTCTTTTATGGCAGGCTAAATACGACGATCCAGTGAACTCCTTCTTGCAAATATTACACTCAAACGGTTTTTCACCAGTGTGAATTAGTTCATGTCTGGCTAAATGCGACAATTGACTGAATACCTTGGTGCAAATAATACACTCAAACGGTTTTTCTGTACTGTGGGTTAGTTTATGTGTTGCTAAATTCGACCAAAATCTGAATTTCTTCATGCAAATGTTACACTCAAAAGGTTTTTCACCACTGTGAATTAATTCGTGTCTGGCTAAACTTGACGGTTGAGTGAATGTCTTCATACAAATATTACATCGAAATAGTTTTTCACCACTGTGAATCAGTTTATGTTTGTTTAGATTTGACGAGTGAGTGAATCTCTTCTTACAAATATTACATTGAAATCCTTGTCGCGGTGCTTCTGTATGTTTCTTCTTTGTAATATTTTGATGTGAAGTTCCAGGAGCAGGGTGATGTGTTTTCATCTCATTTTCTAAAGATGGTTTGGCCACTTGGTTTGGTTGATTGATTTCGTTACTAGCTCTCTCGCACTCTTCTTTAATATCAGGTTCGTATATATCAATGTCTCCATAAGGAACAGCATGTCCAAGATCACCCTCGCCTTCCTCCTCAGCAGGTTCTTGCTTCACACAGCCAGCCATTAAAAAGGCCTCAATGTCATCGTCTTCAGTTATACAGACTTGAATATCCCCCACTATACAGTCATCACCTACATGTGTAGATACACTAGCACTACCACTAGTTCCATCCATGGTGCTGTATTTATAATATTAATTAAATATACACGCGTTACATTCTTTCTATCTATGCTTGTAAATATTAATTAAAGAATCAATAAACAAGATGAACAAATAATTTGAAATTGAGCTCAGAGGCGACGCGCCGAGTCAAATTCACCAAAATATCTGTCAAATTAATCATTCGGAGCAGTGTTGCCGTTTCAAAATTTGCAAAACTACTAGATTTTTTTCCAGAATATACTAGGCGACGTCGAAATACTAGAATATACCCGATTTTCAGAAAATACTAAAGAAAATACTAGATTCCTCAAAATACCTCATAAAATACTAGTTTAGTATTAAAAATACTAGAAACGGCAACACTGATTCGGAGGGGAAACAACACTTTCAGCCAGGGTTGCCAGGTGCGGGGTATTTCACACAACTGTTCAGTATTTTTGCCTTGTGTTCGGCGTTTGGTGCGGAAAAAATACAAATTAATATCGAATGCATTCGATATAGGTATATATTTTTCAAACTGATAATGTTTTATAATGGAAGGAGCATACCTATATCAGAGAAGTTTTGCCCAGGTTTCAAGACGTTTTATTTTTTTAACGAAAATCCTCTATCAAATCTTAAATGATAGTTATCATTGTACCTACGGAGTTTGATAACTTTTTTGTAATGAATCAAAACCCACAACTGAGGGGACATCACTTGAAGCTTAGCAAGACATCCTTTTCCTTGAATTCCAGGAAGAACTTCATGATCAACAGAGTAGTGGATGCCTTGAACAGTTTGCCGGAGAAGGTTGTGTCTGCCAATACTCTCAACAGTTTTAAGAACCTTTTGGATAAACATTACACTGAGAAGCACATGATACAGGCCCATCAGCAGTAGCTGCCTGCCTGATAAATAATAATAATTAATTCATGATAATCAATTATTGTATAGATTTTTGTATTTATTTACTGGTGTAGCTAGGGTTGCCACCTCTCCGGGTTTGACCCGGAGTCTACGGGTTTGAGTGGCGTTCTCCGGGCTCCGGGTTAGCAAAGTGTATCTCCGGGTGGGAAATTTTTGTCATGACTAAAGAAAAAATGGAAAATACCCGGGGTCCCGGTCCCCCCCATAGAAAAACGGGGACTCCGGGTCAGCATACAAAATCTCCGGGTTTGTAATTATGGTGTGGACGAAAAAAAAGGTCAACTATTATTACACATCCGTTTTTTCCGAAATCTCCGGGCCTACGCTCTTACAATAAAGGTGGCAACCCTAGGTGTAGCCCATATACTTACATTATGTAGTAAGTGTTTTCTTACGCAGGCAATTTTTATCTAGGGAGTTATTAAAAATAAAACAATAATTTATTAATTATCAATATCTATTTATTTATTTAATTATTCGAGCATAAGAGTACAAACAGTAAACAGCACGCCAACAGAAAACACAAAGAGTCAAAACATCATCGGAATTATTATCTATCTATCTATACCCTCACACCACGTCCATTGCAGGGTAGGCAGAGAGGACAGAGCGCCAGACAGCCCTATCCTTACACACACTCCTAGCTTCCGTCACATTCATGCATGCAATCATACACGCTCTCCGATTCCTTTTACTCAAAACGCGTACATCCTTTAGGATCTGGTCGACATGATCGGACCAGGTCAGTCTCGGGCGGCCGCGCTTCCTCACCCCTCTTCGCTCACTCAAATATATCTTTTTTGTCATCCTGTCATCTTTCATTCTCTCAACATGCCCTGTACATCTTAGTTTGTTTACTTTCATTCTTGTCACAACACCAGTCTTGCAGTCACTCACTTCCCGAATAACCTCATTCCTTATCTTATATATCTCAGCGTTTTCCCACACATTCTTCTTACTTATAGGTGGTGCAAATGAAAAGAAGGCATACATGCGCTCAGATGAGGTGCAGTAGTATATACATATGGATACACACAGATGATCCCTCCTTAATCCCATTTCCCTCTCTCCTTCTCATCCCTACTATCTCACGTTGGTTGTATTGTAGTGTTTGATTCTTTTAATTCATATCTTCTTTATATTCTATTCAATACTATACCCTCGCGGGGTAGGCAGAGAGAACGGATCGCCAGACTTTCCTATCCTGACACACTTTTCGGGCTTCCGTCGCATTCATGCAATTCCTCATACAGATTCTACGATCACTTTTACTCAAAACACGTCCGTCCTTGAGTATCTGGTCAACATGGTCTAGCCATGTGGTTTTTGGACGGCCGCGTTTCCTTACACCTCTTCTTTCACCCAGATAAATTTTCTTTGTTATTCTTTCATCGTTCATTCTCTCCACATGACCCGACTATCTCAACTTGATCACTTTCATTTTAGTCACAACATCCTTTTTACATTCACTCAACTCTCTAATCATTTCGTTCCTTATTCTATCTCTCAATGTTTTTCCACACATTCTTCTCAACGATCTCATCTCGACAGCATTTGTACTTGATTCATCCTTCTTCAGGCATGTCCATGTCTCACTTGCATACAACAGTGTTGGTATCAGGATGGCGTTGTGCGACTTCTTTCACCTTTTCTCAATCAAAATTATTAAGATACACTAATCACATACCTATACCTATTTTCTTATTTATTTTATTGATTTTTTATATAAACTATGCATTCATTCTGTTTGTTGGTTAAATAAATAAAATAAAAAATATAATATTCATAACACACCTATTTCTTAATAAACTTATCACCATGAATCACTTTGTGTCTGGTTAATTGCGACGGCTGACTGAATTTACACCACTGTGAGTTAGTTTATGAGAGGTTAACGCATACTTATACCTGAACTTCTCCATGCAAATATTACACTCAAACGGTTTTTCTCCACTGTGAATTATTAATTCATGTCTGACTAAATACGACGATTGACTGAACTTCTTCTGGCAAATATTACACTCAAAGGGTTTTTCTGTACTGTGAGTTAATTTATGTGTCGCTAATTTCGATGATTGACTGAACTTCTTTTTGCAAATATTACACGCAAACGGTTTTTCACCAGTGTGATTTAGTTTATGCGTGGTTAAACCCGACGACTGACTGAATTTCTTCATGCAAATATTACACTCTAATGGTTTTTCTCCCGTATGGATTCTTCTGTGTCCGGTTAAGTCCCACAATTTCCTGAATTTTTTCATGCAAATATTACACTCAAAAGGTTTTTCACCAGTGTGAATTAATTTATGTCTGTCAAAACTCAAAGATAGTCTGAATTTCTTCATGCAAATATTACACTCAAACGGTTTTTCACCACTGTGGATTAATTTGTGTTCGGCTAAATTTGACGATAGACTGAACTTCTTCTTGCAAATATTACACTCAAACGGTTTTTCACCAGTATGGAGACGCTTATGGTCGGTTAAATGCGACAACTGAACGAATTTCTTGGTGCAAATATTACATTCAAAAGGTTTTTCACCGGTGTGAATTAGTTTATGTCTGCCTAAAGTTCCCGCCTGACTGAATTTCTTCATGCAAATTTTACACTCAAACGGTTTTTCACCAGTGTGAATTAGTTCATGTCTGGCTAAACTTGACGATTGAGTGAATGTCTTCATACAAATATTACATTGAAATCCTTGTCGCGGTGCTTCTGTATGTTTCTTCTTTGTAATATTTTGATGTGAAGTTCCAGGAGCAGGGTGATGTGTTTTCATCTCATTTTCTAAAGATGGTTTGGCCACTTGGTTTGGCTGATTGATTTCGGTACTAGCTCTCTCGCACTCTTCTTTAATATCAGGTTCGTATATATCAATGTCTCCATAAGGAACAGCATGTCCAACATCACCCTCGCCTTCCTCCTCAGCAGGTTCTTGCTTCACACAGCCAGCCATTAAAAAGGCCTCAATGTCATCGTCTTCAGTTATACAGATTTGAATATCCCCCACTATACAGTCATCACCTACATGTGTAGATACACTAGCACTACCACTAGTTCCATCCATGATGCTGTATTTATAATATGAATTAAATATACACGCTTTACATTCTTTCTATCTATGCTTGTAAATATTAATTAAAGAATCAATAAACAAGATGAATAAATAATTTAAAATTGAGCTCAGAGGCGACGCGCCGAGTCAAATTCACCAAAATATTATCTGTCAAATTAATAATTCGGTGGGGAAATAGGGACTGCCTCGGGCGCCGGCGCCGTCTACGAACTTCGCGACCGGCGGTAGTCATAGACAATAATTTTTGACCATAGACAAAAATTTTCGACCATAGACAGAGTATACAATATTTTCGAAATCCTGGCTGAAGGCATTCACAAATATTATTTTGTTACTTTTGGATTGGACTGAACTTGACACAATGGGACATCAAGAAATATTGCAATTATAAACCGTATTCTTCAAACTATAAATAGGTGTTCGTTTATTATTTATTGATTCAAAGTAACACATGCAGACATCACTTATAAATCAACTAGGTACAATGGAACATTCTAGACTAGATATGAAGAGTTAAAGTTACGCCCAGTTACAAAAGTAAAAAAATACATGAAAATAAAATTAAAAAGCCAAAATACTAGAGTAAAAAATATTGATGATTGTATAAAAGTCATAAAAATAAAATACCGATACGGCATAATAGAACGATACGGCAGAAATTTTAATAATTATAAAGTAAGAATAAATTATGGTATTAGATAAGGTACCAATATACTACGTCGCTGGGTACCAACTACCTAGTGATATTAATTTGATTTCTTTACTAGTCTTGCTATCACATGGAAAATTATTATTGTGCATTTTTGTGGCACTGGTTCACCTCAAGGGCGCAAAAATCTATCTCTGTTCAAATAAAATATGTACTAGTCCGCTGGGTACGTAGTAATTCTAATTATTTATTTATAGTATGGTCAAAAGAACTCCCTCAAAGGAAAAAAAATCAATTGAAAAAATGCGACAAGTAACAAGGCGAAACGGCGTATACTGCATTATTATACAATTTTGTTTTATCTTCACAGAATAACGATATCAATCTAATCATTGGTGAATCTGCCGGCAAACCAATGATTCTGTAAAAACTATAAAAACTGGTTACGTAAATTAGAAAATTAATTGGTTAGGTTGTTTTCTTTGTGCTGGCTAGAGGCATTCTGCATCTGCGGCGTACTAAATAAATGTCCATTTTATTGTCTATGCACACCAGTGTAGCCATATATACAGATTTATCTGTATTTATACCGATTTTAGGCTACGGGAACGGACAAATACAGATGACAAATTAATTTTACTTTGCTTTGTACAGATTTTTGGAATTGGAAATAGTCTATGGCAAATCAGAAGAATAAAGTTCAAAAAACAGATTCGAGCACAATTATCATTTGATAATAAGTAAATAGATGAAAATCTCATATGTAAAATGAGTAAAAATATGTAAGTAGGTACAAAAATAAATTAATATATTTTATGTAGTTATTTTCCCGAAAAGATAAGTTTTTCAATAAACTACCATATTTTATTGGTTTTAAAAGTTCATTTATACAGATTTTTTTGCCTTTTTATACAGATTTTGGCTTATTATAATCTGATACAGATTTTAGACTTTGAGATACAGATTTCTATTTTTGGATCATGGCAACACTGTTGCACACTTCTGTCAAAAGCAAATGTCACGTCTCGATCCTAATTCGGAAGTCGTTTTCATCATAGGTTTTCATGTTCTTTTCGTTTGTCTACAGAACATTAAATCTATAATTTCAGTGTTATGCCTAGAATATTAATATATATGTAGTTTTAGCGTAACAATGAATAACTCCGATACATGTTTTTACCGATTTTCACATTCTCGATTCTAGGACAACGTAATCATACAGCATCAGTCACAGTCATCTAATCCAGGAGCTTCATCAGTTCTTCTGAATCGCTAGGTAATCAGATTACGAGGGAATATGTGATTGTGCTTGCTATACGTGAAGTACAATGGAAACGCCTAACTAAATTGTGTGCCCACATAATACATTATATACTTACATGGAACTTTATTAGAATCATTGGAGTCATTACTTTATTATAATCAGTATTCGCAGATAAATTCCCTAGGTACTCCTATACTAGATCTCCGATTTTCAGAATGAGTGGAGACCTTCGTTCCCTGTAAGTTGTCGAATGACATTAGTGTTAAGAATGACATGGGTAGAGGTAGTGCGTCCTGCACAAAACCACTCCGAGTGACATTGCCTGATCTCTTTCCCGTATTACCTGAGAAACATTAGGGGGCAAAGTAGTAACACATAAACTCAAAATTAGCTAAATTACCTCTCGGGGCTGTTGAGGACAACTAATATAATCTAATGTATATAAGGATTAGGGGTAAAGCCACCAATTTTGCCACATTTGCACTACTCGGAAATTAAAACTAAAATTTCTCAAAAAATATAAGTATTACGGTTTTTCAAATATTTGAATCGTATTAAGTAGTTTATCCTCTTAAATGGCATGTAGAAAAAATTTCAGTATATTGTTCTATAACAGAGTAATTCCAAGTTTTTCCTCAAAATCGGGGGAAATTCGGGTAAAAAATCGGGTATTTTTTGGGAAGAGCTAATTTTGAACAAAATTTTCGTAAACTTCTAGGAACTTTATATTGTAAAACTTTTATTTTACAGCGTTAACATAATTGGCTAGTCTTTATTATGTTTACTGCATAAGAATACTGGCAACCTACCCTAATTTTTTCGATGCTCGAAAAATGTTTCTGATTTTTTACTTTTTCGTCACTACATTAACGCGACCATTTTCTTCGCCTCTTTGTGAGTAAAACGTGTGATTTATATTCTGTTCGACTGGCAACACTCAACGATTATTTAAAAAAACAAGACTTGTACGTCAACGGTCAGTTTGTGTCAGTAGTGTGTCATTTCAGCTGTGAGTGAAAACGGTCAGTGCCTCGACAGACAAGTTTTTGTGAAATTTTCAAAGGTAAGTGTTGAATTTCAATAAGATCTTTATTGCTCTCGGTGGCAAAAACGTAAGCTGTTCGATATTATTAATTACATTTACTTAAATACAAAGTATTTGCGAATAACTTTGTTTACAACACCGACACCATTACTTTTTCGCTACTTTTTCGACACTTCATCGACACCGGTGGCGTGATAGTTTTCGTCACCTCCTCATCGTTACCATGTAAAGGCTGAGTTATATATACCTAGATACTCGTTTTTTAAAAAAAACATCAAAATCTAGGGAATATTACCTACCTAATCCTACTTATAAACGCGAAAGTGTGTCTATTCACTGCAGCTGAGCCACTTTATCGATAAAATTTGGTATTTTAAAATTTATACTTTTTGATACTGTATCACGACTTAACTTAGGTCCAAATGGCGTAAGTCGCGGAATCAACTAGTGCCATTTAATTAATAATAGAATTTCCTGCTCAGCTGTATGCGCCAGTTAATTTCTGTGGAAGTCATTTTTAAGTGTCAACCGATTTTTTGGCGAAAGTTTTCAATTTGTTTGAGTACCATAATTTTAGCGCGGGACTTCAACTACCCAAATTACTGTACTTATAAGATATTTACATAATAAATCTTTTTATTTACAGATGCCTTTAACATCAGCTGAAAAATCGAAAAGGTACAGAGAAAAGCTAAAACAAACAGATCCAGAAAGATATAGACAAATGCTTAAAAAAAGTTCAGAAAGGGGAATGCAACGTTACAAAGAAAAAACGGCTAATTTGACTGAAGAACAGAAAGAAGGTTTGCGGGAACGATGGAGAAAGGGAAATAAAAAATACAAAACGGGTGGTAATTCACGAGAAGATACCCCTCAGATTGAAACATCTAAGAATGCTACTACCTCAAATAAAATCATTGAAAGAAACATGCAAAGACGCGTTGAACGAAATTTAAAACTTGAAAATGTAAAATTGTATAATACTGTGCGGTTGTTGAAAAAGGGGTACAATAATCTTTATCAAAAGGTACAAAATCAACGACAAGAACTAACTAAAATTAACGAAAAACTGGATATTTTAACAAAACATCTAATAAAAGAACCAGGGAATGAATCTCCTACTAGAACTGTCCTCGAATTGACTCCACTTAAGATGTCCGAGCAATTTGTTATGGTAAATATGCCAGATATTGAAACGCCAAAAAAGCAAAGTGTTAAGAGAGTTATTTTGGAACATAACGTACTGACTGAAGCATTGAAAAATAGATATAAGACGTCATCCAATGAAGACAAAAGTAAATTTAAAAGCATCGTGAATAGTGATTTGGTAAAGAAATACAAGATGAAAACTAAATTGACAAAAAAATTGGGACTGAACACCAGTTTCAAGAAATACCAAACCAAGAAGTATATAAGTAACCATCTGCGAAGCAAAATAACAGCTTTTTATGAACAAGACGACGTGAGTCGCGCTAGCGCTGGGAAAAAAGAATGTAAAACATTGAAGGGACGTAAAAAACAGAAAAGATACCTACTGGATACTCTATATAACTTGCACAAGAAGTACATTTTAGAGAACGGATACATTGGTTTGAGCACTTTCAAAAAGCACAGACCGTTTTACGTAGTTGCGCCGAGACTGAAAGATTTGGAAACCTGCGCTTGTGTCCAGCATAGCAACATGCAATTTATAATTAATTCACTCAGATCATGTGGTGTATTAGATATGAATAATATAAACGAAGTCATTTCAAAATTTGCATGTGATACGACGTTCAAGGATTGTATGCACGGATTATGTAATGTCTGTTTTGAAAATGGCATCGAAAAAAAAGAAGGAAACAGTGATGAAATATCCTGGTTAGCATATAATCTTAAAGAGCACATATACTGTGATAAAGGAGTTTCAAAAAAATCTAAAAAGATGGTAAAGGAAGAAATGAAAGGAACAGTGAATGAGTTAATACAATTATTTAATAGTAAATTAAAAGCATTCAAAACGCACGTTTTCAATGTCATGTATCAATTTCAACAGTACAAGTGGTGCACCAAGAACTTAAAAGCAAATGAAATAGCGCTCCACATCGATTTTTCAGAAAACTGGATGTGCAAATATAAAGAAGAGGTTCAAGCTATGCATTTTGGGTCCTCCAAAAATCAAATTACTCTGCACACTGGCGTTTTATATTATAAGGATGCCGAAAAACCAATTTCTTTTTGCACTTTCTGTCCTAATAATATGCACAACCCTGAAGCAATTTGGGCTCATTTAGACCCTATTTTGGAATACATTAAAAATAATTTTCCAGCTGTAACCACCATGCATTTTTTCTCAGACGGGCCGACTACTCAATATAGGCAAAAAAAGAATTTTTACTATTTCAGTCATTATTTACCAAAATATAGAATTCACAATGCTACTTGGAATTTCTTCGAAGCCTCGCATGGCAAAGGCGCTGCGGATGGCATCGGAGGAGCGATAAAGAGATCGCTGGACTTTAAAGTTGCCCATGGGGTAGATATACCGGACGCAAAAACAGCATTTGATGTTCTCAGCAAGACAGAAACTGTTATTAAGCTGTTTTACATTGCTGGAGAAAACATAAAACTGTTAGAGAATGACCTAGTTATAAAACTTACTCCCTTAAAGCAGACCATGAAAGTCCACCAAGTGGTACTTCAAGATAAATATGTGCTGACACACAGAATATTATCTTGTTTTTGTGAAAATCGTCAAGGAAAATGCGAATGCCATGACCCACGCATTCATAAATTTGAATTCGCGTCTACAACTCAAGAAGAAGGCACAGACATAGAGTATGTATTAGAATTGGACGAACATACTGGAGAAGTGCGTAATGTGCAGAGAACCATATTTAATGAAGAAAATGACAAAAACAACATTTCCGATGACGAGTTAGTAGATTTTTTAAATATGGAGGAGTTAAATGAAGATGTTTTAAATGAGTCGTTGATAATTTTAGTTGGGAACGAACTGCATAAAACAGTTCAAATAGAAGACAGCTCAGTCCTTAAACGGAAATGTAATGGACATGAATCATTGGATAATAATACTAAAATCAAAAGGTCCAAGACGAGTGTGTATAACCAGGAAAGTTCTGAAGAAAATAGTGACACTATGTCACTACACGATACCTCCTCCTGCGAAGATTATCTTGAAGAAAACACACCCGAAATTTTAAATCAAAATGGAGATTATCGAGAAGACAATATTATGGAAGATCATACAAAAGTTGCCAAAAGTACTCAAGAAAGCGATATGCCAGGTGATCAGGAAGAAACCAAAGATACTGAAATAAACGCTATGCAAGATGAAAATAAAGTGACCAAAGATATGTACGTGCTGGTAAAATTTAATTTAGAAAAGAGAAATAAATTTTATTTGGGCCAAGTTTTGAAAGTGATTGGAATAAACTCTTATAAGATAAAATTTTTAAGGCATAAGGGGAACGGAAAATTTGCGTGGCCCATAATTGATGATGTATCCTTAATTTATAGAAGAAATATCGAACAGATTTGGCCAAACCCGCTGTCAGATAGACGCGGAGTCAAAACTTTCGACATTTCAAAAATGACAATCAAGATAGACTAACTTGGCTGATAAAAACAAAACCCTTTTCGTTTCAAGTCTTATGAAGGGTTTTTCAGATTTGTTAAATTATTGTTCAGTTTTATTGTGAACTATTTATTTTGTTTCGTTATTTTTTCATATTTGATTTCTTTTATTTTATATTTTATTATGATAGATAGTTTATCTCCACTGGTATGTGTAAAAAATAATTGAATATGTAGGTAGGTACATGAGTTTTGTCTGAGCTACAAAGAAAATAATCTTGTACTTACAGTTCAATATATAAAATCACTTGACAAAATTATTTTTCAAATTATTGCGAGCTATTTATTTTGTTCTGTTAATTTTATTTCATATTTTATTTTGTTTATTTTATTTTAAATTTTATTGAGTTAGATAATTAATCTCCACTGGTATGTGGAATAAATAGCTGAATATGTACATGATTTTTGTCTGACTTACAGAGAAAATAAACTTGTACTTACAGTTTCAATATATAAAAACACTTGATTAAATTATTTTTCAGTTTTGTTGTGAACTATTTATTTTGTTTTGTTAATTTTATTTTGTTTATTTTATTTTAAATTTTATTGTGTTAGATAATCAATCTCCACTGGTATGTGGAATAAATAGCTGAATATGTACATGCGTTTTCTTTATTTATCTTTCATTTATACCTTCTTTACTTATCTATGATTTCGCTGAGAAAATCAACCCAAACACAAGGTTTCTGAAATCGACTTGACAAAAAAAAAATAACACCACTCTTTTATGTTTTCTTGACGTTTTGGGTCATTTACAATAGATTTATGAAAAAAATGACAGTTTGGATGATGATGACAGGATTTTAAGGCCTCTACGTCGCTTTCATCACATAGTTTCTATACAAAAGTTCCGTAAAAATTACAATTTTCGCTATTAAAAGTTTTTTGACAGATTTTTTGTCCGGAATCTTATAATTAATCATATCGAACTTTATCAAGCCCAAAGTTTTGACCAATTATTGGGTAACGGGGCTCCCATACATGAAAAAAACATTTTTGTTCTAAAAACTGATAATGCTACAATTATTTGGTACAAAGTATTTACTCAGGGGCCGAAGTCTGCAAAGCTTCACCCTTTTCACATTTTCTAGTTTATAATATTTTAATTGGTAGGTATAGTTTGTGAACAACTAATAAAATAAATACTTTCTTGCTGTTAATAAATTATAATAAATATTTATTTTAATATTGTGTTTGATGTAACCCAAACTTTATGAATTTTCGCTACCATTCTTCGTCACTTTTTCACTACGGTAGCGTTAAATGTTTCGTCACTTTCACGTCACCGTCGCGAAAAAGTCTGCGACACTTTTTCGCGATTTCTGGCAAAATTGGTGGCTTTACCCTTAGATATTATTAGGATTTAGACAGGCATATTTATTGAATCATTACTTCTTAACTTACTTAGATGAACGTAGAGAGGGATATTGTAACAAATTGTTGAATAAAGCTGAGAAAGAGTTTATAATAGTGAAGAGTTAGACAGTGATGGACGCAGCTAAAGTGAGACAGTATCTACCGGGGTGAGCGGGGGACATGAACCTATCAAATTTAGCAGGATGTCTACCAGAGCAAAGCTACTGATGCTGACACTGATGTATGCCAAGACATGGCTGAAGGACACATTAGGATCGAATGTAGTCAAGATAAGATCGCTAAGAAGAACGTGCAGAGGTATAGGATAAATAATTAAGTGATTAGAGTTTTGACAGACTGTGAGGCGAATATATTGAAACCAGAATGGAAGCGAACAAGTTGAGATGGTTGGGAAGTGTTGAGAGGATGAATGCTGAAAAGATAACAAAATATATTTGGGCGAAGGAAGAGACGTTTGGCTCTTGGCCATTCGGCTCGACCAGTTGCTAAAGTGTTTTGGGTAAAAGGAATCGCAGAGTGTGTATAACGAATTGCATGAATATAATGGAAACAGGTGCAAGGATAGGAAAGTCTGCTGATATGTTCTCTCTACCTACCCCACAAGGGATACAACACAATAGAAAAGAGAGATGTATGTCTACCTATCTATACCCTCGAAGCGCATGCCTTGCAGAGAGGACAGAGCGCCAGACTTTCTGTCTTCACACGCACTCCTGGCTGCCATCACATTCATGTAATTTGTCATACACGCTCCCTAATTTCTTTGGACAAAACGCATCCATCCTCGAGGATCTGGTACCAGCCAACCGGTTTCCTTACACCTCTTCGCTCACTCAAATATATATTTCTTGGAGGCAAAACCCCATCAATTAGTCATTATTAATTGAAATTATATCATAAACCCTTTTTCCCAAGGGGGGGCGCTAGGGAAAGAAGCACCGCTTCCATCTGTGGCCCCGTACAGAGTAGCCAGGACACCAGAGGCTACCTTCTCCATTGATCTGGCTACTTTCCAAGTATTGTAGTGTAGTGTTTCTCTCGGGGGGGACAACGCCACAAACAAGTGGCCACTATTATACGATAAACCTTTTCCTCCGGGAGGGGCGCGAAAGTTTACCTAAGAAGTACACATCTAATAGAAACTGCTTCTGTCAACCTGTGCCCAAGCCATGTCAACTAATTGAATTTATCTTAATTCTAGCTAATCATATTAACGCTAGCCACAAAACATATAGGTATACTTAGGGTTGCCACCTCTCCGGGTTTGACCCGGAGTCTACGGGTTTGAGTGGTGTTCTCCGGGCTCCGGGTTAGCATAGTGTATCTCCGGGTATTCGTTTTTTCCGAATCTCCGGGTCTACGCTCCTACAAAGGTGGCAACCCTAGGTATACTCCCTGACGCGCTGACCCCACACGAATTAAACACCCTCTCATTTCCAGTAGAATCAAACCGAAATGAAAAAAAAATAAGCACACGACATCAAGGAGTTATTCAGAAAAATTGCCTACCAAAGAGGGTTAACAATTACGCGATAATATGAATAAAAATAATCAATAATACGCCCCAGCCTCCAGCTCCCACAATCCACGGTAAAATGGCGCCAACATCGCGTCAGCGTCAGCGTTCCGGAAATACGCACCGGAAATAAGGTTAGGGTAATAAATGTCAAACCCCGTCCTGTCACTCCTGTCAAATATTCCGGCAAAGAAGTTCGTAGACGGCGCCGGCGCTCTAGGCACTTCCGGGGAAATAACACTTTCAGCCAGGGTTGCCAGGTGCGGGGTATTTCACACAACTGTTCAGTATTTTTGCCTTATATTCGGCGTTTGGTGCGGAAAAAACACAAATTAATTTCGAACGCATGCGACATTTTTTTTCAAATCTTATAATGTTTTGTACCTATATCATTTTGTTAGACTTTAGAGCCTAAACCAGATAAGTTTTTGCCAGAGTGTAAGGCATTTTATATATGGCGGACGTTGGTCATACGTACCGAGTACGTACCAAGCGGCGGGGAGGCAGGTGAGAGGGGAAAGGGGGCGGTAGGAAACCAATACAAAACGCATGTACTTTCTTATCAGTCGTGCAAGGTCGTACTTGTTAATAAACACTTGTTCGGGGGCTCAGCTGATTTTGACAGTAGGTTGAATAAACATGGACGAAGCCGTCGGTGTTTATGCAGGTTTTAGGCTACGGGAACGGACAAATACAGTGATTTATACAGATTTTTGGAATTGGATTATTATTTATCGTATGGTCATTTCCAGTACATCACATAAATTACAATATGAATTTACAATTGGAATTGGAAATAGTCAAATCGACTTGAATTCCGTACGTTTTTAAATCAATTCTTTATGCATTTTTTGTAGGTAGTCTTTATTATATGTGAATATTCCGTACGTGTTTATTATAAATTTATGCAAATATAGTTCTTCGTTACGAATTGTACAGTTTTGCTATTGAAGACAGGTAGTATATTACATAACCTGGATAATCTATGTGAAAGCAAATTAGTGTCAAAAAATTTGCCCTGCGCCCCGGTAGATTTGGACTTGTTTCATGTGTAGCCTTAACCAGGCTATCTGCATTGATATTATAAAGAGACAGGTGGTGTTATCTTGAGCTATTGTTCATAAAAATAGTCGCCTTTGAGACTATTTGATTGCTTCTTTCATCATCAATCATTGTACATGTTATCTAGGAGTTATTTGGTTATAGCTCCGTGTCCATATTTTAAAGGCAGCCTACTGACCTTAGTGTCATCTTGTGAATTTCCTCAAGAACCCCTATTCCTATATCACTTCATTTCCTTCACAGCACACAGTCATTCCTTACCCCTCTTTTCGAAAAAGATTCAATCTAATCATCGGGCTTGGAGTAGCCAGTGCTGGTATATTTGAACCATGTGAAAGTTCTGCACATAATATTGATGCAAGTTCAAGGGAAGTTTCCCTGTCAGTGGTTATTAATAAATATTAATCATTTCAAGGGTTACCCGAAGATCCATAGAAAGAGCCATGCTGGGTATCACCCTGAGAGATAGAGTAAGAAACGAGACGATACGGCAAAGTACAGGATTAACAGATATTGCCCAGCGTATCACATCTCTCAAATGGCGGTGGGCAGGTCACATGGCTAGAGATCCAGATGATAAGTGGTCGAAGGGGGTCTTAACCTAGAACGACTACCAGGAGCGTAGGAAGACTACGATGGAGAGACAACCTGTTCAAGTACATTGGAGCCAACTGGATCCAGAGAGCCCAGGATAGAGCGGCGTGTAAGCAGATGGAGGAGAAATTCGTCCAGGAGTAGGCTGAAGAAGGGAAGAATAATCATTTCAAGAAGTTCGATAGTACTTGTTTTTAACCAGAATTCCAGCGCCTCGTTATATAGAAATGTACAGTTCCACAAAGAAGGAAGGAAGTTATTGTATTAAAATCCAGAGTCCAACTACAAATACAAGGAGTAAGAAAGCCAGTATTTGTATATATGGAATGGAAACATAAGTTTCCAGTATTGACAACAATATAAGGTTGGATCTCATCATTTATCTTAATTATTACTTATTAATATGTAATTACCCTAGATGTATACAAACCTATATTATTATAATTTTTGTTGTCACTTTATTCATTTGTTATTTCTATTCTCAAACTCATTTATTATTACATTAAACTTGTCATTTCAGTTTGGGCAAGAAAAACAGAGTCACTATCCTCTGGGTGCCCGGCTATGTCGGAGTAGAGGGTAATGAACGAGCAGATGGACTGACCAGGAAGGGTGCGGCAACGTGACTCTGTGGACCGGAACCGATCGGCGGCCTGGGCGACACTTTCTTCCAGGAGGAAATCGAGAAGAAAGGAAAACAAAAGAGACGAGAGCTCAAAGACTCCACAGAAGGAAACCCACGAAACTAACACGAGGACGATATGAAATCAAAATAATTTGTTTATTGTATGTATTAATTTGTACATAGTTTAGTAGTTACCAACGAATTTGGTATCAGTAGGATAATTACAAATCATTGTTTTATAATTGCACTATATTGTTTTCAGCCACATGCCCCAGTTAATCTTAAATAAATATGTTTTTATATTAAATTCTAATGATTGTTTTATTGGTATGTTCTAGCTAGACCGGTGGAGAGGTTCATGGTACAGTCAAGTGGACAAGCTCTCGATATTGGAAGATCCAGTGAGGAGCGGAAGAGGAGTCTCTTGTTCCTGGCGCTGTTAACCTCTCCACTGCATGCACTATTCCCGAGCTGCAGCAACCCACGCTTTGGGATGTGAGGAATCTTTCAACCGTGGGTCTCATTTCTATTATTTATACTTCCTGAGGTCCAGGCTGGACGCCCATAATGATTTGGCTGTCTAGGTCCGATCCCTAGACCAGGGGCTACTGGACTGGTTCCAACCCGGTCCAGGGCCAACTGTTCCAATACGTTAAAAATAATAATAATAAACAGTTTATTGCATAAACAAATATTATACACTGGGTGTACTTATTGCCACATGGCAATTTCTTCCAGCACGGAAATAGATGGCAAGAAAGACCCAAGAAGACATTCTCTTATGATGTCGATGATTATTTTACATCACAGAATATCATATACATATATGTATGTATTCAATTTTGTTAAGATATTAATTAAGCAGGAATTATTCAGAGGTGGTCAACACGACCTTTAAAAGTTAATAATATAGTAATTCAAATACAAGTCGAGCTTGGAGCAGCAGCGTAGCGTAAGTTCTAAGCTTGAAGGAGCGCTTTTCAAGAACAGAGGGCTGTAATACCTTTATCAGACAAAATAACTAACTACTTTGTGGGTCTCAAAAACATAGGTACATAATAATAGATAACTATTACGATTATGTAGCATAAAAATAAGAATCCTATCTACTATTTGTAGAGAAGATCGATTCTCCTCTTTTTCATATTTGCAATAATACTTCAATTATCATTCGGGAATTGTCTGTAAAAATTGTTTCTCTATACTGAGCACCGACAGTGCTCCTGAGAAACGACTTTATCCTCTGTGTGGAAGTGGAAAAATACCTTTCACTCTCCACGGACGTCATTGGAATTGTACAAATGATTGTCAATAATCGTACCGTTTTAGAAAATGATTCCAACAAATTGGTTCTTCTTAATTAACTGTAAATGTAACTAATAATATAGTATTTAAATAATAATTTTATCCGGCGCGGCGAGAAACAATAATTATCTTATCATTATTATCAAACGGTCAAAACAATGCATTATTCAGAGCGAAACTAAAATTGTTGTTAATTTTGCATGTGTCATCTCGTCGACTCATCCTAGAGTAAGAAGAAGGTAAGTAAGAATTATGTCATGCGGGATGCATTGAAACGTAGAGTTTGTTAATTAAGGACTTACAATCTTTGTCACTAGCCGTACACCCGCCCGCATACCGCAACCTGGCCCGCCCCCTGTCCCTCCCGCATCACACACGACGCACAGAATGTTCCCGCGGTGCAGCGCACAACGGAGTAGTAACATTTTGTATGGGATGAAAGAAATCCACGGAATACGTATGTTTGTTAAGAAATGTATGACAATTATCGCGTTTTGGCGGAGCGCAAATGGTCAGCGCACCGAATACGAAATGGTGTGCTAGCGTTTGCCTATTTAAAGGAGTCGAACGTTTTCGTTAAGGAATTACTAACATTTCTTGACATTATTGTTGGATTATTTATTTTAATTTTTATTTTATCACGTTGAGCTGAATTATTTGGGGGTGCGCCGTATCCTGCGCACTGTTGGAGTCTACGCCCCTGGCTTGGAGTCGAATTGCGTGGAGCTTTGTGCTTCCAAAGTTAATTAGTTTCTCTCCACTAATGCTCACTCTCCTGATATAAAAAAATAAATTGTTAAAATAGAACATTGTATTTGATTGGTTGTTAGCATAGCCTCGAACTATTTTCGAGCGTCGTTTCCATTTTCTTTTTCTTCTCTTCTTAACTGGATGATTTAATGTGATGTAAATGCTCAATATTAACATCGATATTGAATACCATCGATACCATTTTTTTAACATGTTGTGTTGTATTGGTAAAAAAATAAAAAGGAATAATTATATAAATAAATAAATTTGTATAATGTAACTCATTAACTTAAAACGCTGCCGCTAAAATTATTTATAATTAATTTCATAATATATATTAAATGATTTACATGAAACGATTATCATTTCTTAATTTATGATATTCCAGAAATTCAAGCTGTCTAAATGTCGATCATATAATAATATATTATCCTGCTTAAAAACAATAATTTCGCCCACCCAAGACAACATTGAAGGTAATAAAAATATACTTTACATGCCCAAATGTCGTGTGGAAATGCGGATTACGCTAGAAAATGTAAATATATCTTTTCTCCTTCGTTAATATCATTATTAATTTATACGTAAAAAATATTGGAAATCGCTTATAATTCGTAAAATCCCGGGAGCGAATTTAAAATATCATCACTAAAAATATTGGAAATCACAAATCACTAAATAAGCCTTACTTGTCGCATTTTTGTCGAAAGGTGCATAAATTAACAATGATATCAACCAAAATACGGAAGCTTACCGATAGAAAGATACATTACAATTTGAGGCTAAATATATAACCACAGTCCGAAAAACCACGTTAGGGGATAATAAAATGTTTTTTTTAAATTAAAATGCATCCTTAGATGAGCGAAACAATTGGATATTAACGTTAAAATATCTAATTACAATCACATTTTGACACTGTGAAAATCGTAAACGTCAAATATCAACAAAATAATACTTATTGAATTACATGAAAAGGAAGAAATGACCAGAAATGACTTCACACACATTTCATAGTGTTGTATTGAAACAAAAGAATTTGAGCGAATCTATGTCAGTATGTGTTTGATTAGGTACTTCAATAATCAAAGGTTGGTACTTACTAGTAATTAGAGATTTACATGTTGGTAGAACATGTGAATGATTTAATTGTCACATTTTTTGCTAGATTGTAATTTTTTACTGTAGTGAGTGCCTTCTCTTGAGGTCGTGTACCTACCTGCTTGGAAGTGGATTTGAATTCGCCGCCTCCAGAAGAATCGCAGTGGGCACCTTGAAAATTTACTATCACAAATTTATGAATAAGTACTTACATTATATCTGACACGTAACCAACAACCAAAGTGTCAAACATTTGAAAGAGTGTAATGCTTCTGTAGACAACCAAGAACTTCTAAAACCATGCCAACATGTGATAATTCTGAGTCAGGTAAGGTTTTGATTTTCCCTGATGTAATCTGTATTCTAAGAGCATTATTTTATTGTAAAATTAAAATGAGCATTTTTGTAATCTGTATTTTAAGAGTATTATTATCTTAGAGTCAAATTAAAATGAGCATTTTTGTAATATGTATTTTAAGAGTATTGTTATCTTAGAGTAAAATTAAAATGACCATTTTTATTAACATACATATGGTGATGTTCCTGATGGCAGGCGTGTTTGCATTTCTTTCCAATTTTCATTATATTGACCAATGATATTTATTTTATATGAACATACAATCTATAATTAAATAATATGTTGTACAGTATTTGTAATTTTTTTTTAAATAATGAAATTTTAATTTTTAATATTATCCATATTTATAATTTATGTGAAAGCACAAGGCCATTACAAAAGTAAGACAGATATTAATTATTACATAATAATCATTGGTATAAGCAATCATTTCACCCATGAAAAATCAATACAAATGGAAACATGAAATTGAAACAAACGCACACACACAAACACACGCAACATGAATAAAATAACAGCACTGCCGAACTGCCAAAGACTAAGACAGTATTTCTCTCTTATACAAAGTCAAAGATAGGTAAAAAAAATCGTCAGTTTCGCCATATGCATTCCCCAGTGTATGAAGTCTTGATATAGGGGAGTAGAAATGATAGTTCGTGGTCGCCCCGACCTAGCCAAACGTTACCGACTGTCTGATGCATCTAAGCTGTACGTGATAGTGGATCAATGCCACCAAGTCCATGCAGTCCACCGTGCCATTAACAATTACTAGTAGTTAAGAAGCGGACAAACTATAATAAACCATTCGTTGTATGAAACTATGTAACTACTTGGCATATGCGGATGATATTGATATATTGCTGCCGCTCACTTTTGGATTGTCCGTCACCGTTAATAAAGTTTCTTTACTCTCAGCATCAAACGAGTCACAGCTAATGATATACAAAAGTTTTTTTGAGAGAAGTATAACAGAAAATTCTTCAGCCAACATAAATGAGACACTTGATGAAATGACAGACAGAATTGTACAGACAGTAAAAAAAATGACGTTATAATCAATGTTCCAGATTCTGATGCGAGCAAAAATATGGCAAAATCAGACGCTGATGTACAGAAGATCAGAAAGCTTGTTAGTGATGTTGATGATACTGGCAAACTATGTGTGGTGACAGCATATAGACTTGGTGCAAGACAAGGAAACTAGAAAATCTAATAGACCAATCAAAATTGTGTTAAGCGATGAAAATCAAGCCAATAGATTTGTATCGAACCGTTCAAGATTGCCAAAGAATATTAAACTTAAACAAAATCTTACATTTATCCAAAGCAAGCAACTGAAGGAAATGTGGGATGAGGTGGACGGAAGGAGGGAAGATGGCGAGGAAGATCTGCAGGTTAAATTTGTCAATTCTGTGCCCAAGATTGTGAAACTGTCAACGTCGCATGCGAGGAAAAAAACACCTGACGTCGGACATGCTCGAGGATAAAAAAATTTTATCAGTGCAATTTTATAAAAAAAATTGTGACGTTTAATAACATGAAGTTAAATTGATAAATCTATTTACAGTGTTTCATTGTTGCGGCCCTGATGCGCCACGATCACTATACTATTTATTGTTGTGATTTTACGTTTTGATTGATGTGTGATTCGATATATCATTGTTTGGGTACTTGTGTAATTTTGTTTTTATCATTTTATATTATTTTTAATATTGACATGACTTTAATTAAATATCTCTTCTTAAATTATATTTCTTAAGTTTCAGGTGTTTGCATGAATAGATACAAACTGCTGGCATTAATTACTATAGATGATTGGTGTATTGTGTTATGAACCTACATTATTTTATTATTTTTATCTTGTTAATAACCAACACTTATGATATTACGAGTAGATTAAATTTTGAGTATCGTTTATGAAATTGAATCCTGAATGCTAGTCATCCCAATTTGTGAATATTTTTGTGTGCTCCACTATTTTGTTATTTTAAACAACTACGAATGTTTGATAATTTACATTATTTGATTGTTGAATTTATTATTGTGAATATTCAGTATATTATATTGCTTTTAATTGTTATGAACATTTGGTATATTTTATTATTATTTATTAATTGTTGCAACTGCTTTGGTATATTACATTGTTTGATCTGTTCGTGCTTTTGTAATTTTAATATAATTGACAGGACCCGCTTGATGTAATTTTCAATATTATTTTTTTTTTAATCTAAATTAGTGGAAGATTAGGTAGTTTTTATATGGATTAATCCATAAGTTAGGTATTGATTTGTGAAAATACTTAGTACCTATTATATATTTTTTTAATGTTTCATCAATGTTGTGTAGTGTCTTGCCCTGAGAGGGAAATAGATCCTGTGTGTTATTTTATAAATGAGTTTTCTTTTTGTTTGGAATGGAAGATTAGCCGGGATAATAAATTATTGATGTTGAAGAGACCAAGTGAAGTGGCAGGATCTATTTGTTACTAATGTGTCTTTACTTACTATGTTTTTATTGGAATGATTCTAAATAAAATAACTGTCTTAAATTCATGGTTTTAATAAACTCCTCAATAACTGGTATATTTACGACTATAGAAATTGACTTGTATTTGAATTACTATATTATTAACTTTTAAAGGTCGTGTTGACCACCTCTGAATAATTCCTGCTTAATTAATATCTTAACAAAATTGAATACATACATATATGTATATGATATTCTGTGATGTAAAATAATCATCGACATCATAAGAGAATGTCTTCTTGGGTCTTTCTTGCCATCTATTTCCGTGCTGGAAGAAATTGCCATGTGGCAATAAGTACACCCAGTGTATAATATTTGTTTATGCAATAAACTGTTTATTATTATTATTTTTAACGTATTGGAACAGTTGGCCCTGGACCGGGTTGGAACCAGTCCAGTAGCCCCTGGTCTAGGGATCGGACCTAGACAGCCAAATCATTATGGGCGTCCAGCCTGGACCTCAGGAAGTATAAATAATAGAAATGAGACCCACGGTTGAAAGATTCCTCACATCCCAAAGCGTGGGTTGCTGCAGCTCGGGAATAGTGCATGCAGTGGAGAGGTTAACAGCGCCAGGAACAAGAGACTCCTCTTCCGCTCCTCACTGGATCTTCCAATATCGAGAGCTTGTCCACTTGACTGTACCATGAACCTCTCCACCGGTCTAGCTAGAACATACCAATAAAACAATCATTAGAATTTAATATAAAAACATATTTATTTAAGATTAACTGGGGCATGTGGCTGAAAACAATATAGTGCAATTATAAAACAATGATTTGTAATTATCCTACTGATACCAAATTCGTTGGTAACTACTAAACTATGTACAAATTAATACATACAATAAACAAATTATTTTGATTTCATATCGTCCTCGTGTTAGTTTCGTGGGTTTCCTTCTGTGGAGTCTTTGAGCTCTCGTCTCTTTTGTTTTCCTTTCTTCTCGATTTCCTCCTGGAAGAAAGTGTCGCCCAGGCCGCCGATCGGTTCCGGTCCACAGAGTCACGTTGCCGCACCCTTCCTGGTCAGTCCATCTGCTCGTTCATTACCCTCTACTCCGACATAGCCGGGCACCCAGAGGATAGTGACTCTGTTTTTCTTGCCCAAACTGAAATGACAAGTTTAATGTAATAATAAATGAGTTTGAGAATAGAAATAACAAATGAATAAAGTGACAACAAAAATTATAATAATATAGGTTTGTATACATCTAGGGTAATTACATATTAATAAGTAATAATTAAGATAAATGATGAGATCCAACCTTATATTGTTGTCAATACTGGAAACTTATGTTTCCATTCCATATATACAAATACTGGCTTTCTTACTCCTTGTATTTGTAGTTGGACTCTGGATTTTAATACAATAACTTCCTTCCTTCTTTGTGGAACTGTACATTTCTATATAACGAGGCGCTGGAATTCTGGTTAAAAACAAGTACTATCGAACTTCTTGAAATGATTATTCTTCCCTTCTTCAGCCTACTCCTGGACGAATTTCTCCTCCATCTGCTTACACGCCGCTCTATCCTGGGCTCTCTGGATCCAGTTGGCTCCAATGTACTTGAACAGGTTGTCTCTCCATCGTAGTCTTCCTACGCTCCTGGTAGTCGTTCTAGGTTAAGACCCCCTTCGACCACTTATCATCTGGATCTCTAGCCATGTGACCTGCCCACCGCCATTTGAGAGATGTGATACGCTGGGCAATATCTGTTAATCCTGTACTTTGCCGTATCGTCTCGTTTCTTACTCTATCTCTCAGGGTGATACCCAGCATGGCTCTTTCTATGGATCTTCGGGTAACCCTTGAAATGATTAATATTTATTAATAACCACTGACAGGGAAACTTCCCTTGAACTTGCATCAATATTATGTGCAGAACTTTCACATGGTTCAAATATACCAGCACTGGCTACTCCAAGCCCGATGATTAGATTGAATCTTTTTCGAAAAGAGGGGTAAGGAATGACTGTGTGCTGTGAAGGAAATGAAGTGATATAGGAATAGGGGTTCTTGAGGAAATTCACAAGATGACACTAAGGTCAGTAGGCTGCCTTTAAAATATGGACACGGAGCTATAACCAAATAACTCCTAGATAACATGTACAATGATTGATGATGAAAGAAGCAATCAAATAGTCTCAAAGGTGACTATTTTTATGAACAATAGCTCAAGATAACACCACCTGTCTCTTTATAATATCAATGCAGATAGCCTGGTTAAGGCTACACATGAGACAAGTCCAAATCTACCTGGGCGCAGGGCACTCAACACACTTGGATCACTTATTGAACATGCGAGTTTGGTACTCAAGGCT